>JAIUSX010000011.1:22400000-24800000 GCA_026573805.1 Hesperophylax magnus
AACTAGGCATTAGCAGTTTGCACGTTAGCGTTGTTAAATTATTGTTTGACACTAAACAAAACCATTTAGATCTGTTAATAGATACCTACTGCTTTTCAATTTGCATATAACCTTTGGAATCCTAGACGCCATAAAAGGCCAATAATATTAGAATAATAATGTTTTTATAGTATTCCAACGAACGTGGTTATCTGTTAAGAGGATGTGATCCTCAAATGTTGTGCGTACGACGGTTGCGTCTGATCCCGAAGATTACACTACAAGCCCGGAAACATCAGGGATCCCATAATTACTAACAACAGAAATGCAATGACAACGGTAAGAAAATATCTTAATAGAATAAAAACAACGATTATTGAATGTAAAGGAAAGATATCTGTAATACAAAAAGATACTATTTATGTTGTTATGGAAAACTTATTTGATTTCGTCGGCCAAATGAACACGGAAATGTCTGAAATCAGGGGAGAGTTAAAAAGTTTACGATCACTGGCCAAACATATTTGTGTGATTATTTTTTAGATATTAATTAATTATTAAAGAAACTAAAGTTGTTACAGCTAAAATTGACAAAAACATTGAAAATATTTAAATAAATGCGGAAATAAAATCGTAACCGGAAATAACAAGAGATGACAAAAATAATGTGGAACCATCAAATTGCAAAAAACATGAACCAATAGTCATTGTTAAGCCGAAAGATAAAGAACAAAAAAGTACAATTACAAAGGATGAAATAAAACAAAATATAGATCCAGTTAATTTAGGCGTCACCGGAATAAGAAATTTTAAACAGGTAGAATGCAAAAATATAGCTGCAAAAATATGTCGTGAATACACCTAAACCTAAGAATCCTAAACTAAAAATGATTGGTTTGACAGATAAATTCACTCCGGAAGAAATTGTATCGAAAATTAAAATGCAAAATTATTACGTAGAAACAATTGAATCAAAAATTGAAATAAAATTTGTAAAAAAAGTCAAAACGAAACGAGGTTACTTTAGCTACATCATTTTCGCGGAAGTTGACGGAAAAACATACCATAGAATGTTACAAGAAGGCAAAGTAAATATTAGATGGGATAGATGTCGAGTATTTGACAACATTTCACTTTTAAAGTGTTAAAAGTGCAATAGCTACATGCATAAATCACAATATTGCAGAAATGAAAAAGCATGCACTTGTTGTTCCGGAACACATGAACTGCAAGAAAATGAATGATCGACTAAAATTTCAATTGGCAACTGACCACTTTGTTTGGCGTGATGAATGTTCAGTGCACATGAGAATAATAGAAGCGGAAAAAAAGAAAATTGATTTTTTATGTCACTCAAGACCAGTCTATGACAAACAGTAACATAAAATTATTTTCGGACAGCAAATTGGCTGTATTGGTTCTAATTAGATACCGAAGAGAACTTGTACCAATATACAAAGTTCGCCTGCACACCAGAGTCGGAAAAACCATCAATATAATCCATCAAAACTTACAATGCAGTCGAAATAAAACCTTAGAATTAGAAAATATTTTGTATGAAAATATATAGACGTTTTTTGTGCTAGCGAACACTGGTTACAAAAGGATGAAGCGATATCTATCAATTTTAATGGTTATAAATTAGGTTAAATTTTTTGTCGAGGGAGCCATATTCATGTAGGTGTCTGCATTTACCTAAACGAAAACATTGTTTTTACAGAACTAGAATATGTCAAAAAAATAACGAAAGAATTTGTATTTGAATGTATTGGTATTGAAATTTCAAAGATTAAAATGATAATTTGTACAGTTTACTCTGATATTAATATTTTTTTTGAACAACTTAAACTTTTACTAAAGAAAATTTTGCAAAAATAACAAAAAAAAATCATATTAGTATTGACACAAGCTACAAAAACAAAAATGCTGATTCACTCAAAAACACATTAAAATCTCACAATATACGTTTGATTATTGACATTGCTAAACGAAAAGAAAACTTAAACAATTCAAATCTAAAATTAAACCAAAAATCTGTCTTAAAATAAATGATAACATAGTATCAGAACTAGAAAACATTGCAAATGAATTTGACACTTTCTTTGCACCACCGCCACCACCACAAAATACATCACAACGTCCCCAATCTACTAGAAGAGTCACAAATAAACATTCTCGATCATTTTTTATAACACCTGTAAGCAAAGAGGAAATTGTCAGAATTATCGTAAAATTAAAAAATAAAAGCAGTGTCGGCACTGACAAAATCTCAATTAAAATTATAAAAACATGTGCAGAAGCTTTAAGTTACCATTAGAAATACTAATAAACAAATCATTTGAATCTGGAACTTTCCCAGAACACTTAAAACAATCCGTTATTGTGCCGCTGTATAAAAAAGGCCCTAAGCAAGAAATTTCAAACTATAGGCCAATATCCTTATTACAATTTTTTTCTAAAATATTTGAAAGAGCCACGTACAATCGCATTTATAACTTCCTCGAAAAATTCGAGATAATTTGTCCACAACAATTTGGATTTGGTAAAATTCGTTCAACAACACTTCTTGTCTTAAACTTCATAAACAAAATTCTAGATAGTATTGATGTTAGCAAACAAAACGTAAGCATTTTTCTCGACCTCTCAAAAGCATTTGATAATGTTGACCATAAGCTTTTTCTAATTAAACTTTAACAGATTGGTACAAGCGGTTTAGCCTTAAAATGGTTTGAATCGTACCTAAACAATCGTAAGCAGAAAGTTCGAATTTCAAATATTGACGAAAAAATGATGCAACACATGGTAGAATCACAATTGAGAACCACAAACACGGTCGTGCCACAATGAAGCATTCTTGGGCCTCTCTTCTTCCTTATGTACATAAACGAACTTCCAATAATTGCTGGCACAGAATGTTCAATGTTTGCTGATGACACTGTTCTTTTATTTGAATGTACTAGAGACGTTGACGAGTTTAATAAACATGTTAACGAGACTTGTCAATCAACAGAGAACTGGCTGTTATCACAAAATCTGTCGCTTAACACAAACAAAACTGAACGTCTAAAATTTTGTCCAGTACAAGCTACACTTATAAACATAAATGTTAACTTTAATAACAATCATATCGAACCTTCCCAAACTTGTTCACTGCTGGGAATATAACTAGATGCAAATATAAACTGGAAAGAACATGTATCTAAAGTTGTAACAAAAAACAGTAGCTTTTCTTTGTTCTAGGCACCCTTAAAAATATCTTAAACATCGAGTCAGTAATCACCGCATACTATGGATACGTAAACTCAATGATAAAATACGGAATAGTTTTTTGGGGAAACTCAGTAAACGCCAAAGATGTTTTTTATCATCCAAAAGAGGTGCCTACGAAAAATTACAAACTCTGATAACCGGGTTTCATGTGGACCAATTTTTAAAAATCTCAAACCTCTGACAGTGACGGACATATGATTACTGACTCATGACTAATGGAGCTATGCCGGTTAGTTCGATCATCTCCAGAAAATTTCCCACAAAAAAACTCAACACATAAACACGCTACAAGGTTCCCAGAAAATTTATTAATCCCAAAAACAAACAAAACTATATTTCAAAAAGGACCACACTACATGGCGATTAAAGTATATAATAACCTTTCACTTAGCATCAAACAAATAACTGAAATACTTAAATTTAAATCATCACTAAAAACATTTCTTGTAAACAAATGTCACTACACCTTAAATGAATACCTTACATAAATTAAAAAACTGTGTTTTTTGATTTTTATTTACATACATTTGTTATCATGTAATTGTTGGGTAATATGTAATATAATGTGAATTTGTTGGGTTAGATGGAAGAAATAGGATGTAACCTATAAGCCATACCCTTTGTACTCTGTATTTTTGAGCAATAAATATTGTTTAGAATTTGATTTAGAATTATTTGAAATGTTTAATGTTTGATCAGTTTCCCTCGAAGTAAGATAAAAGTAACATTTTTTTGGACACACTGACATGTCTATGGCACACTTCTATCAATTAATAAGTTAATTACGATTAAATTGTTTTTACTAAACAAAAATATTTTTTTCAAGTATGTGAAACAATTTTCAAATATCGTAACATTATATTCATTAATAATATTTATTAGAAACTAGTATGGAAAATAATCTTTCTTAAGACTCATAATCAGATTAGTAACCGAATGACTGCAGTTTTGATTGTTGTAGACGAATGTATCCGCATCAGATATTTTCAGGAAGAATCGTTAGTTTTCAAACAGCATCCCGATGAGAAAATGTCAAAAAAAATTTACAAAACTTTGAATTTTTTACTTTCAAAAACTTTGCAGAGTTTGCCGACAAATTTTTCGAGCTATTTTAAAATTTAAAAAATCAAAATTTAACAAAACAAAATAAAAATAGATAAATATTTTTATACAAATTCTACGACCTATTTTTCGACCAATTTTCCCAGAAAAAGATTTCCATGATAGATTTCGCAACATGAAAAATATTTAAACGTCAAATAATAAATTCAAAAAGATAAAAGTCTAACCAATCATAATTTAATCATATTTAAAACATATAATTTTTTTTTAAATCTAGCTTATGAACCCGACTTCATGCGCCAAAATATTTCTGTCAAGGTTTTTTTTTCGGTAACGTTTTTTTTTTTAAAGTAATGAATTATACGACACACGTATATTACGTGAGCATTTGCAAATGGTTTTTATTTGAATAGATAAAATAATGGGTACCTATGTGAGATGTAATTTTTTGCATATATTTTATTAATTGCTGTTGTGAAAGAACTTTACTCTCTGCTACTTTACATAATTAAGTAAAACGTCAGACTTCCAAGTCTTCACTTCTCTCGCACCTCGCATCTGGGCTAATTATGAAATTTCAAACTACTGTTGATGCCGATGACGCAGGTATAACTTTCTTTCTCAGCTCATAAGTCTTTTTATTTAATTACTTCCATAGACCCGTTATAATTAGATGGACACTGAGTGAAAAAAGTGGCTTCAATTGATGGAGGTTGGTACATCCACCTACCACTACTGCAATTAATACTGAAACTGGAACTGAACTCCACTAAAATAACCCACTCTCCTCCTAAAATCACGACTTGAAAAAATTTAAAACATTACTTTAAAAAAATTTAAACAAAACTTGAAAACATTTAAAAAATCTGATACAAACATAGAGAGATGAGAAATAAAAAACTTGCTAAAACCAAAGTACAGACTGAAACAAATAACAGACTACTTTTTGCACTAAAAGCATTACCTAACTAAGTAGTAATATTTGTTTAGATGTATGTTTTTATATATCAGACAGATTATTTCACTCACCGCTCTGTTAAGCTTAAATAAAAAATATTTATTTAATATTTATTAAATTACTGCAAAGCAAACTTAACGTTATTCAAATATTTTAATTTGAATAGATAAATGAAATCCTCAGCCCCCGGTGAGATCATTATCTCTACAATAAAAAAATTGTATATTATTTTTACTAGGTACTATCCAATTTTTTTTTTTTTTTTTTTTTTTTTATAGTGAATACCTCACAAGAGTCCCAACTGCTCCCGTCTGGAGCCAGTGAGACTATGGCATCCCCAATTGGGGGATGTTGTGAGGCTGAAGGTAAGTGGGAAGGGAAAGAGGAAGGTGGGGAAGTACCTGGCTATTCAGATCTAGTCACTAAACACGGCTAAAGCCATTTGGAGCAACGTTTCAATTCTGAATGGTGGTCTTACACCAGGGCGATACTGGTAGTATCTTCCACTCTGGAACGTGCCGCAAATATACTATATATTATTTTAATTAATTAATTGTGAAATAACACAAATTAATCAAATAAAATTTATTTGCACACGCCGGGTTCGAACCCGCGACCTTCGGAATGGTAGTCCAATGCGTTACCACTGGACTATGCCGGCCGTCAAATGCATTCGGTGGACCAACAATCATCATCGGCGTTTGACTTAATGACGAAATGTCTTTGTGCTGTGTTCATTGAAGTTAACTGTTTGTTACTTTACTGTAAAACCAACGCTAACAATTTGCAAAAAGTTTGCGAAATTCATCACCTAGAGTTGCCACGTCTAGTAGGCTTGGTTAATATTGGCAAGTTCCCTTAGTATCGTTAGGCTGGCAACGCTTGAGCCTCCTCTCTGAACCACTTCCCTCCCTTGATCCAAATGGAACACGGTTTTCATGAATCCGTTTGTTTGGGATGCCCAGTCTATTTTACAGAAATCTATAAATTATTAAACATTGATTACATCAAGTTAATAATTACTATACAGAAAACACCTCAAACCTCAATCACTTATCTAGGCCTACGAGAACCATTGATTGATTGACAACGGTATGATAGAAACAGTACGCGAACTCATTTAGAACCGGAGATTTAGCTTGTAGTTAAGACAAAACTTAACTAATAAATACATAATTCTGCAGGTAAATCCAGTAACAAGACGCCCACTACATGATGTTGACTTGGATAGTCGTGATTAATTTAACAAGAGCATAATCTAATTATTAAGTTCGGCAATGTTGGAGACCTTTAATAAATCATTTAATGAAAATAGAATTGTAATTATTGACGAAAATAAAGAATTTTTATAGACAATCGATGAAATGTATGCAAAAACAATAGGGTTTAAAAACTACTCGGTGTGAAGATTTTTCAAACTGGTTGACGTTACGCTCATAAAAAATTTCGGAATACTATATTTACTTATGGAAAGTATTTTACATATTTATAAGAACGTGAAACTAGTAGTTCTTTTCATTGGTGTAGGTATATACTATACCTACAGTTGTATATATATAGCATTCATATATACCTATATATGTATCTTGAGGTATATATGAATGCTATTTTGTATGCCATTGTATTAAGTTTGAGTTTGTATAAATATTATAATTTAAAATATAAATATAAAAATACTCAAAAATTGCATTTATTTATTTCAATTGGATTGCATTTAGTTCGGGTTGAATCTTGCGATCATACATAAAGATAGTTGCCAGTAAAAATGTGCGGTGAAAAAATGAAGACAATGTTAGTAGTTCTTATTTGAAGTATGATACAGTTAAAAGTGACCGAGGGGAATAGGGTCCCATTAGCTCAGTTGGTAGAGCACTGTCCCGGAAAGACAAGGGTCCTGGGTTCGAGTCCCAGATGTGACCGTTTCCTTTTCTGATTTTTCCGTTTCAGATTTTCGTTTAGAAATCACTAATATTGTCTTCAATATTTAAATATTACAATTTGAGGTTTTACTCAATAAAGTTATTCCGAAAAATAAATAAAAACACTCAATAAATTGTTTTTTCTTTTTTTAACAGATATTGCGTCTGTTTTTTGATATTTAAAAACTTATGAAATTAATCAGATATGGTTATTTTTCAAACGGACGTTATCTTTTTATGATGTTTTATTTAATGTTACTCTTCATCTTTCCAGATTCTAGAGGATTCAATTCGGTAATCTTAAATTAAGGCTAAGATTTAGGAGTTCACCTTTAAAATCAAATAGTGTAGCTTTCTGGGTATGTAGCATTATTTATTCTTGATAGCGTTTTCGTTACTATTTAATAAGCACATGAATTTATGTTCCACACACCCTGCTGACGAAATCATGTTTTAAATAATAGAACAGTTTTATATACCTTAATGTGATCCTCTCTAGTTGCAGATATAGGAATCTACTTCAATCTATTTTGCGG
Organism: Hesperophylax magnus; assembly: GCA_026573805.1. Classification (NCBI taxonomy): domain Eukaryota; kingdom Metazoa; phylum Arthropoda; class Insecta; order Trichoptera; family Limnephilidae; genus Hesperophylax; species Hesperophylax magnus. The sequence continues at coordinate 22,407,725 of JAIUSX010000011.1, forward strand.
TTATTCTGATGAGTTTAAGTTTTGTGTGTAGATCACTAACGCGGGTCTAGTTTATTATAATCTTAATTGGATCCTTATAAAAGAAACATCGCCGAAAAATACCCGGAAAAGATTAATGTTTTGTTAAATTGTTGTATTTTAATGTAATTTACCCAGATAAACAAAGATACATTAGAACGAATAAAGCGCACGTGAATTCTCCTGAGACAGATAGTAAAATAATGAAACCGGAAAACTACGTAAATAAAGGTAATAATATATATATATATTGTTTTAAATCATGTGACCGTATCTCTACTGCGTAAAAGAATATAATTTATACAACAATAATGCATAAAATATACGAATTTAACGAACAAATATTTTTATGACTTTTCAAAGTTGATTTTCAAGTTTTGTGAAGGTTCTATTGATGTTTGAAACAACTGACAAAAAGTATTCTAACAAAACAATGGAAAATATCTAACCAAATCCATGTTTACAATTGAGTCCTGTTACATCCTGAAAATTTATAACTAATGCGAAAATGGTTTCCCATTAGTTATGAGTAATATATAATAAGAAATTAATTGGGCATGTTGAATCACCTATTTATTTGCGCCTGAACTGTTATCTAATGACCTTGGGGCATACATAAGTACCTGTCAGGTATGTCATACCTTTATTTGGGTTTTGTAATAATGTCTTAAAATTTACTTGAAACACCGGAAAAGAAAACCGTTCTCGCATTCTGAAAATATTTTTATAGGTAATATTTTTATTTGTGGTCAGCAGGCCGCACCAAAAGTGCTCGCGGGCCGTACCAAAAAGCATTACCAGACTCTACACAATCAATCCATTTAGTAGTTGCATCCACTACAATTAAGAAAAATATATTTCAAGTTTTTCAAAAGAATAAATTTTTGTCATAAAAAAATTCCGCATTAAATAATTTTTTTGCCACTCACTAATTCTACTTTACAAGGTGTGAGTAAACGTTTTATAAGGCGTAAATATTGCATTACTACTTTCTCAACGTTCGCATTTATTCCTAACAAAACATTTAGATTTCACTGTAGCGAGATGCAATTGATGAAGCAATTTTAAAACTGATTCTTTCAATTCAACTGGAATTAGTAGATTATTATAATAAAACAAACATGCATTATGAATAAATAATTTATCACTGAGATCTTTCCGGTCATCCCGTACTCAAATAATTTATAGAACTTGATGTAATTATATCTTTCTCAAAACTCCGCTAAATAGTTTCTGCATTTATTTCCGTCTCGGTAGAAATAATATTTAAATTCTCTGATTCTACATTATCAAAATTTAAATTACTAATGTATTAATTAAATCCAAGAGATAATTATATTGCCGCGCATCGGTAATCTATTTAAGAAATAGGCTTTATTTTTCCCCTTCCTAATATACCTAAACTATAATGCAAGGTTTATAGAATCCACGCCTACCTCTGTAACGTGTTTGTCGCTATTATAAGATCCTGTTTGTTGGTATCAGGAACATGAACTAATGGTTTATTATATATTTACACACGCTTCTTTGCCTTAAGCAAAATATATATACACTGTGTCTTACAACGTTCTACTGGCAAAAGTGTCTGGGAAACGTGACATAGTATAGCTGAAATACCTATGTTACTTGTGTCGGTAATAAGTTTGATAGGTAAACATAGATTAAAATTCACTAAAATATTTTCGGATATTCACTGATCCGTATATAAACCAAAAGCAATATTACATTCTTCGGACCACACAAATTCAGTCCCTTTATTTAACAAATGAAGTGACAAAATATCGGTTATATTCCTAATAAATCTCTAGATAGTATAAAATAACGTCGCTATTCGCGTCTGTGTGTTTGTACGATTAGTTCTTCTAAACTACGCAACGTATTTTGATAACATTTATTCTATTTTTTATACGGTTCCATGATAACTCAACACAGTGACAATTCAACACACTTTTAAAAAGTAATATAAAGTCATTAGAAACGATGAAAAAAAAAATTAAACCCAACCTACTTAACCCAGTTAATAAAGTTTTTGTTTCATCACTTTCCATGACTTTATATAACTTTTTAAAGATGTGATGAATTCTGTTTATACATATAATACATGCACATTATTTTTATAGAAAGTAGGAAAAAATCGATGTTTTGTAATAAAGTCGGGAAAACATATTTTCGGGCGCTTACTTTGCTAAACACTGGCTAAACCTTATGAGAAACATCAAAATAATGTACCACGGAATTGTATATCTTTAAAAAGCCTACAGAAAAGTCACACAGCATCAGAAAAAATGACACAGGCTCTGAGGGAATTTATTGGAATACTATATTACATGTGACGGGAAAAGTAAAAAAAAAAACTGGAATAAATAAATCTTCACCATCAACTAACTAACATACTTTATTGTTTCTTCACTAGTATGTATCTACGTGGTACATAAAATTGAATGTTTAGTGAGAGAACACGCTAAAATGTAAAACAAACCGGCCTGCCATGTTGCAAGTACTAAAACAATGGTTTACTATAAACGAGTTAAACTTAAGAGGGACCGCCGCGCCGGCTCGTTTGCTAGTAAAATGAGGAACAACTTAGTTTCTGAACTCCCTGTACGTACTCCCTGTGTACTGTATGCTTCTGCTAGTGTAACGGGACGACATGAATACATTAGTACACGAACACAAACACTCTGCTACTTGTTGTCTGTTGGCTGTTGTCTCTATCCGGTTGTCCTGCAAGATAAATATCTTAGGACTTCTGGTCAATGTGTCGCTTTATAATTCTTAGCTCTCTATACCGCAAACACAATAAAATACGAATTTTTATAATAAGTGATTTTTGTACAATTATGAATACCGATCATTGCAAGGTTATTTGTACTAGCAGAATTTATTAAAAATAGTTTGTAAAAAGCTCATTTGTGAATATTTATTTTGTTAACACCTGCCATGCAGCCTATTTTATATTTATTTATATTTTTACTTGTATTTTTAACGTTTTCTCAGAATGAGTTGAGTTGGCATCGCGTTTGAGACACATCCAGGTGAAGTGTGTTCAATTCCTCGCCTGGCTCCTCCACCACAGCACAAGCAACATTTTTCGCTTACTGTTGTGGTAATAGGAGATTTCTAAATAGTATAAGACAAAGACGCTATGCAAGTCTGTCTGTTTGTGCACTTAGTTCTTCTAAACCATGCAGCGGATTTTGAAAAGAGTTTCACCTAAGAGAAATTGTTCTGGAAGGTTTGTATAATTTGTTAAAAATTAAAGGTATTATGTATTCAAGAGTTCTTTGACCATATTTGTTTTGGAACACAGGTACTTTCATTACTTTATTTTGTATGAAACGTGTATTGTGTACATGAACCACAATTGTTTTATACGGACTGTCAGATATATGCTGTAATAGATTTTTTTGCCACAAAAGGGCACGAATCGGTAATACATTTATTGATTTATACATTATACTAATGTCTCGCCTCTTCAAGTTGTGAAATGATACACTTTGTTAGTTAAAATATCGAAAACGTTCATAGTGGAGCGTACAATACTGACCGTATTTGGAAATGGAAAAAATATTTTAATTCTCTGGATTCCTTTAATACCAACAGATTTACCGTTTCAAATAAAACGTGGGCAATTTCCAGTAAAATGACCATTAATATCTAAGTCACAGTGGCAAATATTCAATGTTGCAGGTTTAAATTTGAGCACTGATTGATTTTACATGGACAACTATATGTAGCCCTTTTGCGTGTAACTTCCAATCAAAATCTGTTTGTACTGTCTAGTAAAAAAACAGGTGTAAACAGTGTATACTTTTTTATTAATTTTTAACCCACGGGGATATGTGGAATATGAATGCATTCTCTAGTTACTGGCAGTACAGTCTGATTCTAGATACGACTTTGATATTTACAGCTAATATATAATGTAATAAGGTCGCTTAGTTGGTAAACCGTACAAAAAACAGTGTGCTTACAATAAAATATTAATAAAAAACAAAACACGTAACAATTTTTAATTAATTGCTAAACGAACTTTTTGGAACTCAATTCAAAGTCAATGTCAAAGCGTCAAAAATTCTGATAGTACGTGTGTATTGCTCAGACAATTATGACGACATATTAGCATATTGCACCCACAATGCTTTTTAAAAATCTGAATTAACCATTTCTTAGACACGTACGTAGGAAACCATAATGAAATTAAAAATAAAAAAAACCCCTTTGGCACATATTTTTCTTTTTGAAAACGCTCCTCAGTTAACGAATAATACCTCAAGGTGATGACGTTGGCTGACGTCTCATTTGGGATTCGAGCTTCGAACTTTGAACGTCGAGTCTCCACCTTTGTGATTTTAGATTTGAGTTTCGACCATTGACCGTTGGATTTTGAGCGTTGAGTTTTGAGCTTAAAGCTTTGATCTTTGATCTTTGTTCTTTCAGCTTTGATCTTTGATCGTTTAGCCTTGAGCTCAAACTTTAGCTTGGAGATTCGAGATTTATGCTTTGTGTTTTGTCCTTTAAGATTTGAGCTATGAATTTTCTGATTTGAAATTTGAGCTTTATCTTTGATATTTGAGCTTTTAGTTTTGAGTTTTGAGCATTGTCTTTTGAGCTTTGAACCATAAGATTTGAGCTTTGGGCTTCATGAAATTTTTTTCGAATTCATATGGAAACAGTGACACAGTAATGATCCCCATATTACGAACATTAAATTTTCACCGCGATGTTTGAACATTTTCTGCTTTAAGCGGAAGGAATAGGGGGTGGTTTTTGAAAATCTTATATAAACTGTGATATTTTGAAAATTTTCATTTACCTCGGAATAAAACTGTAGATTTACATACAAATAAAATCAACGCCGTCCGCCCGCCCACCCACCAGCATAATCAGCTTTATACTCGTATATTAGAAGAAGATGGCATTATGACAGTTTCATCAATCAAGGAATAAAATTGTAGTTTTCCATAAAAAAATAAAACCATACGCCATACCAGGCTACTCGCCTTTACTTTGGTATATAATATATGGTTAGATAGCTGCGATCACCGGCAATTTCCGAGAATTACGCAAATTATTAAAAATCAGATTTAAACTCTAATTTTGTACTTAATAAAAATGAAAAATAAATATAAAAATTAAATATCATTTATTATCATTGATTTAAAAAAATTAAATATCTCCCCGACATTGTGTGTGCTTTAAGGAGATTTTTTTTTTAAATCAATGACCTTTTTCCCGGCAAGGTACGGGTCCTTATTCTTAGATATGACTTTTCAATTTATATAAGTGTTTCGGGTTAATGATTAAAAATAATATGTTATTCTTTGTGAAATGCATAAAAAAATTTTCTCGTAAATATTAGTTAACCATTAAAAATAAGAAACGTTTTCTGTTTTGAGAATCATTAATATTGTTTTCAATGATTAAAAAATTATATGTTTGAGCCATTGATGTATTATAATTTAGTATATGGTTTGAGCATTCGCTGCATTTTATTTATACCACTATTAACTTTAATTTAAATTCAACTTAACTTTTATATTTTGTCGACTTACTTTAAAAGAAATTGTTACAATGATTGTAACAATGACGATTTTACATAGGTAAACGAAATGTTTATCTTAGATTTATATATTGATGAATTATCTGGATTTATATCATATTGATGATCATGAAATTAATAAAAAAAAATAGAATGGGCTCATATTCTTTTGTATCCAGTAAATATCTAATAAAATAATAATTAAATTTTATAAATTCGATGAAATGAAAATGAATATGAAGATTTATTATGGTCTTGATAATAATATATTCCTTATATTGGTTAAAAAATTGTCTACCTCTAATTGTAAAACTTGTAAGAAAGTGTTGGGAATTTTGCTGGGAGCAAGGCAGAAGCGTTCATCTTAAATTCATGACAATCCCTGACTCCCTGCTACTACTTCCCAGAACTTGTCATCATTCTTCGTCAATCCTTCCCCCCTACCACCCTATCCCGACCCTATTCTCGTCTACCCTAGAGCGATAAGGGAAGATTTCACAAACACAGCATCACCACGTGGCGTTTTGACACTCACGAGAGTTTCAAAATAACAAACAAGATAATTTCAGTGTATAACAATAAAAGTGTTTTGATGTCTTGACGTGTGAAGTGTGTTGGTGTAGCGCTGTTAGATGATATTAGATATCCTTCAAGATTTTACCTTATCCGTATTATGTTTAAAGTCTTAATACGGTAGTGTGTGTATTTGTAATAATCCTTTTCACGGACGAAACGTGCATTACGCGTAATCATAAAATAAAATATTAATTATATTAAATTTAGTAAAATAAATCACGTTTTTTACATTCTATGTGTAAGACATCTAGTGTAGATAGACTAAAAGAAGTACTCCAAATATGCTTTCGGTGTAGATTATAATAGTTTTCGACTCTCGTGTAAACTTGCCAGACATATGTCACCATCCCATTTGATCGAAATGAAAATTTCATAATTATATGCAATAAATTAAAGATATGGGATTGAACTCAAAATTGAGTTATCTGATATAAAATATGTTGCCTGTTGTATGCTGATGATGCGTTGCTGATTTCATGATGAGAAAACATTTTTAAGATCACATATTGTCTTATAACCAAGTTATTCTAAACGCAGCAAGTAGGATGTATGGAGTACCTAAGGCAACACTAAAACGAAAACGAACAAGTGAAAGAAGAAAAATGGTTAATGTGATACCGCACAGTCTGTTCCCAACTGTTCTGAGTCAGTGAGACAGTCAAAATACTTATTGGATCTGTATTTTTATCACTATTTTTTTTCACCCATTGAACATGATACAGTGTCTAGTAAATGTGCAAAGCTTGGGTTCAAGAAGAGTCGACATTCATGAAAAAAGAGCTTGATAAATTATGTTTCTTATTTGCTTTTATAAATGCACAATTAAAAAGGACCAATTGAAGATTTTATTTTTACCTATAAGACGTTTTAAATTAATAAATATTATAAATACACCAAAAAAGGATATAACCCTTGATTTACCCGGTGACTTCGTACATACACAATTTACCTAGTGGAGTCCCCAGGACTCCCGGAAATAAAATCGTTAATTTAACATGAAATAAAACACCTTTTTAAATTAAATGCTAGTTACATTTGTTTATTATATATTTGATTTTACAATGGCATAGGTTTTTACTTAAAATTATAAAATCACGGCCTTTTATTAAGGAACTTCTAGAATATGGCACTTTTTGTAACAAAATTACGAAACCTAACTTAGTTTCAATATTTCAAAAATGAAATAATTTTTCAAAGTAATTTTTAAAGAAATATAACAAAAACATAATCAATTCTTATAAAAAGTAAAAAAAAAACATGGTTCGAACAAAAAAAAAGTGCAAAACCTTCCAGTCACGGTTAGTGACACAGTCATTGCTTATTTTTTTGTACAGCCAAGGCACACAGGCTTAGTACAACTATAGAAAATATATACAGTTTTCCTTTTTAGATGCGGTTACAATACTTTCTCACATTCGGGGAAAAAAATAATAAAATAACTGTATAAAATACCGTAAATAGGCTAAAACTGTAATTACTACCCCGGTGCAGTCCCACGGACTCCACTAGCGTGATTACTCAACTGTCGGAGCCACGCACCGCTCTACCTCGCGTTTGGCGCGTCACTGCCTGGGTACTGGAACGCACTATTTGTAATTCCAAAAACGAACGGTTTTATGAGCGCTGAAGTTTTCAATGTAGTCCCAGGGACCTACCGGGTAAATCAAGGGTTAATAAAATTACACAAAAATTAGAATTATTTTACGATGCCTGCAAAAAAATGTTAATGTTTTCACTATGTGTTTCGGTTCTTGATGTTTTTGTGTTTATTTTACTTCTCGTGACTGTCAAAAGGAGTAAGATATAAGGGTATATTGTTTCTACCTAATGGTTAAAAAGAGGCAAGATATATGTTTATATATTCACTATCTAATGCTTAAAAAGAGGCAAGACATGTGGGTGTATTGTAACTACCTATTGCTTAAAAATATGCAAAATATGTGGTTATATTGTCACTACCTACTGCTTAAAAAGATAACCGATGATTAAGCTAAGAAGTCTTTTGTTCAATGTTTAGTTTTGAGTTTAATTAATGTTTAAAATTTATTAATATTGTTATTTAAAATCTTAATATTAATCTAAGTCATAATTATTGTACATTCCAAAATGAATGCGACAATAACCATTGTAAATAACTTAGACTTAGTAATTTATTTTTTTTAAATTTAACATTAGCGCAACAGAATATTTGTTTCCCACATCTGAAATGTAAAATCCCAAATAAACATCTAACAGCCTGGTATTTTATAATGACAATGTCCTTCTAGGATTAAAAATTATTTGTCTGTAATATGTTCTTTTTTTTCCTTTTAAGTACTTTTCTGACGCCCTTGAATATATTTTTTTTCGTTTAAAATTTCCCAACCTTTATTGCCCTCTTCTCCAAAGACCGACATTATTGCAAAATGCAATCCTAAGATCATGTAAATATTCCTTTTGTTCATGTCACGTCCTTTTAAAATTATTGTTTTAGGCTAAGAAAAAAGGTATTCCACACGCCAACCAAGACATGGGAGAAAAAGGCCTTGACAAGGTCAACTTTTTTATTGCGTTTTGTGTTTTAATTTAAAAGGCAGATACCCCGAGGATGGGAGGTCAGTCATCTAGATACAGTCTTCGAGAGGCAGTCTTGACGGTCACAAGTGGGAGATAGTAGTACCTACTGATTAAGGGAACTTAGACCCTTAATCTTACAGAAGGCTGGAACAGTAGTCTAGGACAGTGGTCTAACTTTATTGCCATCTTCTCCAAAGACCGACATTATTGCAAAATGCAATCCTAAGATAATGTAAATATTCCTTTTGTTCATGTCACATCATTTTAAAATTATTGTTTTAGGCTAAGAAAAGAGGTATTCCACACGCCAACCAAGACATGGGAGAAAAAGGCCTTAACAAGGTCAACTTTTTTATTGTGTTTTGTGTTTTAATTTAAAAGGCAGATACCCCGAGGATGTGAGGTCAGTCATCTAGATACAGTCTTCGAGAGGCAGTCTTGACGGTCACAAGTGGGAGATAGTAGTACCTACTGATTAATGGAACTTAGACCCTTAATCTTACAGAAGGCTGGGACAGTAGTCTAGGACAGTGGTCTAACTTTATTGCCCTCTTCTCCAAAGACCGACATTATTGCAAAATGCAATCCTAAGATAATGTTAATATTCCTTTTGTTCATGTCACGTCCTTTTAAAATTATTGTTTTAGGCTAAGAAAAGAGGTATTCCACACGCCAACCAAGACATGGGAGAAAAAGGCCTTAACAAGGTCAACTTTTTTATTGTGTTTTGTGTTTTAATTTAAAAGGCAGATACCCCGAGGATGGGAGGTCAGTCATCTAGATTCAGTCTTCGAGAGGCAGTCTTGACGGTCACAAGTGGGAGATAGTAGTATCTACTGATTAAGGGAACTTAGACCCTTAATCTTACAGATGGCTGGGACAGTAGTCTAACAGAAGTGTTGGTAGTGTAATTCTACTACTGATTAAGGGAAATAAGTCCCTCAATCTGGTACCTACCACTAAACTTCAGCTACGGCTGATATTCAGTAATATTTTTGCACAGAAAAAAGGCGAAAAAAGTGTTTTCCTGCCTACCATAGTGTGATCTCGTACCAAGATATTAGAAACAATTATAATTATTGAACTCTGCATCCAAAATGCTTTGGTCCGATCATAGTAAACCAGTGGTTCAAATAAAACGAGAGTTGTTCAAATTAGGCAACCCAAAAATTTTTATTTTTTTGCTTGTGTCGTGTAATGATAAGTTCTAAAATGATGTGAATTTATAACATGAATAAATAGTATTTGTAATGAAACAATTACTTTTATTACATTTACCGAGACTAAGAAGCAATACATCTACAAACTTAGGTAATATCGCAACCTTCCCTAATATTAAGCATAATGGAATAATATGTATTTGCTTAACGTGCACGTGATTATGACTTCTATTTTACAATACCTAAGTTAAAGCGGACGGACTGACGATGTAAACTTCACTGGGAGCTTAGTGGGCAATGCGCATTAGCAATGGTACGAGGGGAGGAAGGCGGTAGCAGGCAGTCACTTACTAGGCGGCAGTGGCGTGCAAAGAATTTTAAATCAGGGCAGACAGTGGGGTTAATTGATATAATTAGAAAAACTTACCACCGATAACCGCATTCAAGCTTTCGCTAAGAATGGCAAAACTGTTCGTCAAATTTCCAAATAACTGCTGATTTATGCATAAAAAAAGCCAATAAATTACTGGATGTATAAAATGTCCATGATTTTCCTTTAAAAAATCAAAAAAATTATGAAAAAATCAAATTCAAAATTTTCACTATTTCATTAGAGTTGTACTAATTAATAGATGCACAAACAGATGCCACTGATTGCTACATTCGGCAAAGTTATATTTGTACCCACAGGCACTGCCTTTTTGGCATAATAATATAATGAATCTTTTGAGTACACATACACACACATCAAAGATATTAGAAGAACGAGATATGCTATGTTGGCCGCCGGACCGTAGCCGGAGTACTACCTAATTAGGGTACTTTGAACGGTATCGGGACGTGTACGCACAGAAATCTGTTCTATGTATTAGTGCGGATACCTTAGCGTAAGCGAAGGTTTGCAGTAGTATTGGTGAACAAAACCGGCGACACTGGGCAAAACAATTCCACACAGTATGAACTGCTCATAGCACATCTCGTTCTTCTAATACTCGTATCTTTGACACACATGTACATTTTTGCAATGAATAGAGTCAGCATATAAATATGACGTACACGTTGTGCGTACTTGGTTTCTGCCTTTGACATCTTATAGTAATGCGGTCGGTATGTGTTTCTGTGACTATATGTAATGCACGCCTCTGCTATACAGAGAGTCAAAGAGAGTCTCGCGACGGTCGATTGTCGCTAACTACCGTTGTACGCAACTTTGGACGGCTACTCCGAGCTTGCGACGCGGACGTCGTGATAACGGCGCGGCGCCAATGTACCACAGTTGTAGGTAGCTACAACTGTGATTATTGTCCGACCGATTGTCAAACCGTATGATAAATTAAGCTGAAAATTTTTATGACATTTATAGGTATTACCACTGCCGTGAAATAGTTTTTGGAGTTGATTGTTCAACTAAATTAATATTGAAAACTCAGGTATCCATATTAATCACATGTATTTATAGTTTTCAAGTTTAATTTGTAGAACCCCAGTTTTTTTAAGCTTCTTACATTCATAACCTTAGTATTTAATTTATAAACTAGTTCTGCGGTGTAGTGATTACTATGCGTGACAGATGTTTCGTCTTCTGAAGGCATTATCAAACATAAATTTCTTTATTTTTAACGCTGTTTTGCTCATTAATAATCCGAAATAAGTAATTACGTGGTCGAGGGATAAGGCTCTCGACAGCAAGCTGGAGGGTTCAAAAATTTTATCTTATTTATTTGTGGTATTTCACTAATTACTTTGTAAAATAATATATGTTTTATTTGCGACACGTTCCAGGGTGGAAGATGCTTTCAGTATTGCCCTAGTGTAAGACTACCATTCAGAATTGAAACGTTGCTTAAAATGGCTTTAGCCATATTTGGCGACCAGATCTGAATAGCCAGGTACTTCCCTACCTTTCTCTTCTCCAACTATTACTCCACCCCACTACCTTCAGCCTTAAAACATACCCCAATTGGGGATGCCGTGGTCTCACCGTCTCCAGACGGTATGGAGCAATTGGGACAGTTGTGTGGTTTCACATATTAAAAAAAAACAATGGAATAATCAATCACAGCAATTACAGCTAATATTTGTGATGGTGATTTGTGATTGAGATTTGTGATTGTGAACTATATTCAGATATCTTCAGCTACCTGTTATGTTCCTAACATAAACTTTGAAAGGCGCTGGTTTGGTTTTGATGAATCCTGACTAACTGGTTAATATTCTTAAGTCGGGCTTGCCCTACTATGACTTCCACTGCAAGCCAAATGATATGCAAATCTTCTTGAATACAATGTATACTCTAGTAGAGCTTTCAGATGTATGTATGTAGGCACCATTCACAATTAATTTTATGCATTTCGGTTCACTTTCGTTGAAGTAATTGTTATTTAGCATGCGCGTTGCAAAACGATAATTTTTTTTAATAAGATACTTTTTTCTGTTCTTAATCGGTTTAACGACTTGTCATATTATCGACATTACTGATCGACTGTGCTAGGTACCCTGATAAGTGATGAATAATCTAAATATCTTCATCATTGCATTGTTTCTCAAAAGAACGGTAATAAGGGTACCTAGCACGGTTGATCTGTAATGTCGATAACTTGTCATCGTTCTCGAGCACGACTGCAGACCGTTAAATAAAACAATTAGTCATTCAGATCATTTATTTGTTTGCAATCTTCAATCATTCTCAGGAAAGATGACTAATTACCGAGATTATCGTTAAAACCTTTATTGATCGACATTGAATAATTTCCGTCATAAGCAATGTCTACATGTGGCATTGCGTATTAAAAAAGCACAACATTTATGAAGAGTAAGATGGAAAAAAAGTATTTCGATGCTTCCCATAAATTCTCCGCAACATTTCATAGAGTCCATATTATTTATAAAACCATTGAATAACATTTTTTTCCCTGAAAATTATTTTTTTAGGTGTAATTTTTTTTTAGGTGTAGACTTTCACAGTGCATAAGTTACGTAATATATATATACATACCTCGCATTATATCCAGCAAAGAGGAGTGTTCATATTACGTTCCTGGAAGAACTATTTTTCCTTATTACGTGTTTAGTTTATTATTCAAACAATGTTTTTCGTGAAATACATTTGATATTGTTAATTTTATGTACTTACAATGTAATTAACACCACGGGTACTAAGAGTACTCTCTATATTCTCAGAATATTAATTTAAATAAATAAATTAGAAACTCTTGTTGCGTGTTCTACAGCAGGGGTGCTTTTATTTGGATTAAAATGTTTTTTTCCGTATTTTATTGCTCTTATTTTACTTTTCCTTGAGTACATTTCCGACCAATATAACGTCTCTCTCAGACTCACTCGTACTAATCATGTAGATTTCGAATACATGCAGTGCAAGTTGCTTCCTCTGATAAGTCTTCCATAAATCTTAATTATTATATTATATGTATTTCAATTAATAGACAACACGTTTTGTATATTTTAATCAATTCATTATGAAGTTTTAAGTACAATATACGTTATAAACAACAACAAAAAACTTTTCAATAAATCAATATTTTCCATTCTGGCAAAAAAAAATTTTTTCCTCCGCTGCTCATCTAACTATGGAGTTCCTGTAACGAGATGAGCAGCCTTACAATTATATTTAATCAAATAAGTAAACTAAATTATTTATATATTCATGGATTATATCGAACATGGTGTTTCTAAGATGATTTATGACAGAAGCTACGATATGGGTAATCCAAAATCACCACTTTCAACTAGTATGGAATTTTTGGCCATTTTCTTGAATAGGTTTAACGAATCTATAGTTTTTATATTTTCACTGAGCATATTATAAAGCAACAGAGCTTTATAAGAAAAAATCTCGTTTGTCCAAAAGATGCTCTAGTATACACCGGCTGATACATTAAAGAAGAACCCGATCTAGTTTACACCGGCTGATACATTAAAGAAGAACCTGATCTAGTATACACCGGCTGATACATTAAAGAAGAACCCGATCTAGTATACACCGGCTGATACATTAATGAAGAACCCGATCTAGTATACACCGGCTGATACATTAAAGAAGAACCCGATCTAGTATACACCGGCTGATACATTAAAGAAGAACCCGATCTAGTATACACCGGCTGATACATTAAAGAAGAACCCGATCTAGTATACACCGGCTGATACATTAAAGAAGAACCCGATCTAGTATACACCGGCTGATACATTAAAGAAGAACCCGATCTAGTATACACCGGCTGATACATTAAAGAAGAACCCGATCTAGTATACACCGGCTGATACATTAAAGAAGAACCCGATCTATTATACACCGGCTGATACATTAAAGAAAAAAGAAATCTAGTGTTGCGCACTTGTTGTGATCTTTTGACAGTAATTTTAATGCTGTTGAAAAATTTACAAAGAGCCTGTATTATCTACAAATACCTTTTTGACATAATTTTACTTTCATTATATAGTAACTATAACGAATACAATAAAACTTTTCTTATACATTTTTTTAACTAATTTTTGCGCAACATTTAAAGGTTCCATTTAAACTACTTATCAAAATTACTTTATTAATTAATAAACCTTTATTCGAAGTGCGTATTGCTTTTTTATGTTTGACAGATGCTTATATTAATTAACTCGTTATGCGCCACAGTAACCGATAGGCCTGATCAAAAAAATGCTCTGCATATAAGTAGCTATTCGGGGGAAAATACTTATTGTGGATTAAATGCTAAGTACTTAAAAAAATATGTAAATACGTTATCTGGTAAGATGTTACAATTCACTAAAACATAAATATGCAAAAAGAAAGTAAATTATTACGAAAATAGAATATGCTCACGAAAATTTAGCGTTAACATACGATGGATTAATAAAGAGACGAGACGTTACTGAGACAACGCACGTGATTTCACTGAACCAGTAGACATACTTTAGTGAATCATTCATAGGGCTATGCCAATGTTTCAGAGAGCTGTACTAGACACCTTCGCGAGTGACATTTACTGTAAATTACCGGTATTATGCGGAAGGATTTTCAAATGAAACACAACTTCACGAATGTCGTCGGACAATTGATTGGTTGGGCCAGATTCTTCACATTTATTGATAAAAATTGTACAGTTTCTACACGCGTTACCGAGGAGCAATTATTCTTTTCTCTAAACAAGAATGCATGGGAGTGATATGAAAGAAAGAAAGAGCACAAATGAACTACTCAAGTCTAGTAATCCACTATTGCAAAGACAAAATAGCACGTCACGGTGATAAGTATTACTTCAAAGATGAGTCAACTTTTAAATGTGTGAGAATAGAAAAACAATTATTTGAATACATTACATTTTAGGTTATATGCCTCTGCTGTCCGGTACAACAGCTTCTACTTTATGGTTTAAATTATAGCAGGTAGCTGGCAGGTAAATCGCAGGTAACTCTATTAATGGAGGACTTAACCTCACAAAAAATTGTCCAAAAAAGCGAGGTTAGCAGTCCACAAAGGAGGGCTGGTACCTACCCTTAACTATGAAAGTGAGGTTAGTTAATGTTAAGTTTAGTGAGGTCGAATGCTGTTGAAATGAGATCCCTGAGGCGTATGTGTGGTAAATCCATATATGATTGTGTGAGAAATGTGCAGTGTCCGCAAAGAGTGCAACGCTGATGTAAGCATAATGAGTAAGATTAAGAAAGGGACGCTTATATGGTTTGGGCATGTAGACCGAATGAGCGATTTAAGGAGTGTAAGGAGAATATATTATGCGAATGCGAATGGTAGCAGAAGTCGCGGACGCCCGAGGAAGACATGGCACGATCAAGTGAATCATATACTCGAGGCGGGCCATGTCTAGACTCAGGTGAATAATATAAGAGTATGAATGTCAATGAGGCAAGAAGTGTGTGCCAAGACCGAGTTGTTTGGCAGTCCGTCCTCTCTGCCTACCTCTGCGGGAAACGGAGTGATGGTTAGTTTGTTAGTTAGTCAATTAAGTATGGTAGTTATGTTGAGTATTTAATTTATATTAAAACTGGGCTTTGCAACATATAATTTAAATCAATATCTTAGAAGATATCAAAATTTGTAAAATCACTTGCAACAAATACTTAGTAGTTAGTTAGTTAGTCTCCTAACGGTACCGTCCCAAAGACATACATTTTTAAAAATATATTGTAAATCCTCTAAGCAATGCGTTTATGAGCACAATATTGTATCTCCTTAAGTCCATGCCAATAAATTGTATTAATATAATTTACAGATACTGTAATATATAACTAATAACTTGTTTTCATATCACTATATCTAATGTTTTCAAATTTTAAAATCAATTTTCTCAATATAATGTTTTATGGAGATTAAATATTTTAACTCTAAGTCATCAATATTACGCCGATTTATTTTATTGTGCGTTGTGTTAATAATAAACTAGGAAAAAGTCACGTAAGTAATTTTCTTGATTCCGATTGTGATTGAATAATTATTATTACCTTCCGCTCAAGGATTTTATTATTAAAAAAAAAGAAAATATTACCTTTTAAAGTTTCATTGTAAAGAATAAATTGACAAAATAACCTTTTGAGGTAGACCTTATAGAAGATGAGCAGGTTGAACTGCGTTCTTTTCAGACCATTATGTTTCAGATATCAGATTTTCGCTCGCTGACTTTTCTGTAATAGATTCACCTCGTTATTGCAATGTATCCATCACTTTTCTTATCACCCAGCCGAGCATTGAAGCGTAAAATTTTAATTATTACTGCGAATCTGTCAGAAAAACCCTTTCAACTTTCATAATGGTTGATGATCGATGCGAGGAAATTATCTTCTGGCCCCGTAAATCTTTCGCATCTCCCGGATCGACGATCGACTAAAATTGGATCTCTCCTGCAATATTCTTAACGACTGCAAACATCATTTACCTTAAATTATTACTAACACTCTGAAGAAAGTTGCACATCAAAGTGGAGCATGTTTTTGCAAGAACTAATACATTGAACATGCAAAAACTTATAAACCATATGATCTTGCACGACCTTCGTAGCCGAGAAGTTAATATCCATGGCTACAGATTGTACTTTCAAAACCAGCATGCAAGTACGTTAATTCATGAATAGCCTGGTGAAAATTTATTGTTTGAAAAAATCAAGTGTTCATAAAAATCGATATTCGAATGCAGTAGACGCAGACGCTTTGATATGTAACAACTTCAGCACCAAACTCTAATTAAAATTGCAAAGTAATCCTTAGCCACTCACGCTATTAAATTAAAAGAAGCTACATTTGGAACAAACATGAAACGAAGCTGAAAGGCGAGCAGAATGAGAAAGGGTAAGAGATAGAGGAGAAGCAGTGACAGTAGTGAAGGGTGGGTTTGGTGCGGGGTCGCGACCTCTGCCAAGGGAGAGTATATTTGTAGCGGGCTTTTAGGCTTATCTTAATGTGTTCCTTGCGGATACACAATTTGGTATATTAGAGGAGAAAACAGATAATCCTTACCTCTCCGGATCAAGTGAGACAATAAAATAAAAGAACAATAAAAAGTTACTCCAAATTATTGCTCAAAATAAATCTAAAAAAAATCTCTGGTTCTTTTTCCTTGGAGATAATATATTTTAGAGTATCAAATTATGTTACGAAAATCCCTGGGATTCTCCTTGTTTTTCAGGTGTTGACTAAGTAAAGTTGTTAGTGTTTATTTCAGCTCCGGCGGTCGAGCGGTAAGGCTCTACTAGTAATACGGGGGTTGAGAGCTCAAACGGGATTTATTTGAATTATTTGTGTTATTTCAGAATTTATTCATTTAAAATAACATAATTAAATTTGTGTTATTTCAGAATTTATTCATTTAATAATATATATTTAATATAATTTAATTTGATTAACGTGTGTTATTTCCGAATTTATTCATATAAAATAATAAAATTAAATTTGATCAATTTGCGTTATTTCAGAGATTATTCGTTTAATATAATAAAATTTCATTTTGTTAATCTCTGTTGTTTTAGAGCTTCTTTATTTAAAATAATGTAAAGTTTATTAGCGGCACGTTCCATAGTGGAAGAAACTCTTAGTATCACCCTAGTATAAGAAAACTATTCACATTTGAAATGTTGCTTGAAATGACTTTATCCGTATTTGGTGCACACTTTGAAAATATGTGTTTAACATTTTAAAAGATTTTTGCTGTTCTTAAAAATGTTTGGAAAATATATTATGAATGTGAAAAAATAAGCTGTGTTTGATTACGTAGGAGATTTTTTTACACTTTTCGTTAGAAAGCGATAGTTTCGTTTGTTTTCCATATAAATGAGTTAGCGTACAAAGCAAGTGGCCGATTCGACCATATACGCAGGAGTTTTTTTACATTGTTTTGTAGATTCGATACATTTTCTTTTTAAGTATGGTTATTCTATTATCATTTTATCTACACACATTACAATAAACGTTAAAATTTAAAAATTTGGGAAAAGGGTATTTAAATAGAGCGGAAAAAATAATGAACGGAAAAAATAGGTACAGTGTATAAAATACATTTAAATTTAAATACTAAAAGAAATTTGGACAGAATGTTCATCAGAGAACGTATTGCACTAAATCCACAAGGACAGCAGTAGATCATAATTTTTTTAAAAGAAAGAAAAACATTCCTGGGGTACGAATAACCTGAAAATATTTTAAAATCTCTTACCACCACCACAGTAAGCGGAAAATATATTCCGCATTATCCTCCCATAACGTGACAATATCAGAAAATGATGAATAACCCATCGATCCTGATTACCGTCTAGTTTGTCTGAATGCATTTGCTCCTGTCAGGTGCCAGACACCAAGCATTAGGCACTAAAACATTTCACCTACACAGTATGCAGCCTGCTACTGCAACTAGCGGTAACTAGCAAATGTGATGGGGAGCGGAGGCCTATAATCCCCGCTGGGAATACTATCTGTTGAATGCTCCAGCCATAAATAGTGCATCAAATTTACTCTTTCAGATGTACCTACTTAACTGTATGGGATTGTTGGCAATCTGTATTTTTATAATGTTTTCTAGCATTTATTTATGTTCGCCCTGTAATGGATATGCACCAATATATCTGTATGTTAGGTATAGAGAGTCTAAGCCGAAAAAAATTAAAATTAGTTTTTTCAATCTCTGGGACAATATCTATCTTCACGCGGTACCAAAATAAAAAATCCTCGAAAACATATTTCAATTAAAAATAGGCATTTTTTACCCAATCGCACAATATAAGTATTCACAATTTATGAATTTTAAATCGCTCTCCTGAAAAGTTGTTGCTTTTGATATCATGCTTGCATGATAGATATTTCGGAAAAGATTACATATTTGAAGTACATGTAAGTTTAAAAGGTCGTGGGAGCAGTTTTACTATTTTGTGAAAAAATATTTGCTGAATTGCCTGTAAGCGATGTTGAAAATATCGATGATCGATGCAGAATCGCTAAGCAGTTGAGCCGCTTTGTTGATTGGCGGATTCTGATTATAAAGAGTATAATTTCGGAGTATAAAAAAGTGCGGGGAATCTTCCAAGAGAATACTTGTTAGGCACTTAAAAGTTTACCTCTTTTAATAAAGGTGGATTAAGAACAGTTACAAAGATTAGTTATGTTTACCTAAAAATATCTTTCGGTGTGCTTCTAAGGCGTTGAAATTGAGCAACAATAAAGTCCGAAAATGAGTTATTGTTTTGTCTTACACGGGGCTGTATGTTGTGAGACTTGTGAGACTGTATGTTGAGAGGCTGTGAGTTGTGAGGTAGTATGTTTTGAGGCTTTATGTTATGAGGCTTTATATAGTGAGACTGGATGGAGTAAGGCTATATTGTGGGGCTGTACGTTGTGAGAGTGTTTGAAGAGGGGTTGTATGTTTTTTTTAAGTATATTTTATTAACCTGTAAAAATTTTATTTTATTTATGTATATAGTATAAAACTACCATAATAATAATATTCTATTACCTACATACTAATATTTGGACTTCACTGCTGTGAGGCTGGAGGGAGTGAGGATATATTATGAGGATACTTTATGTTATGAGGCTGTTCATGTGAAGCTGGAGGGAGTGTGGCTGTTTATTGGGAGGCAGAATGTTGTGAGGCTGTATGTTGTGAGGCTGGATGTTGTGAGATTGTATATTTTGAGGCCGTATGTTGCGAGGCTGGATGGAGTGAGGATATATTATGAGGATACTTTATGTTATGAGGCTGTTCATGTGAAGCTGGAGGGAGTGTGGCTGTTTATTGGGAGGCAGAATGTTGTGAGGCTGTATGTTGTGAGGCTGTATGTTGTGAGATTGTATATTTTGAGGCCGTATGTTGCGAGGCTGGATGGAGTAAAGAGGGGGAGAAGAATGGAAAGAGGAAGATTATGAAATACCTGTCCATTAATTAAAAGCTATTTCAAGCAAATCTCCGGTTCTTAGCAGTGCTAGTGGTCTTTCGCCTGAGCGAAAATAAGAATAACTATATAAATATACAGCAGAATAAATTTAAATATGCCTACATCTTCTACCTATTTTACTTAATAGTATACAGTTTTAATCGTCTTTTGGTAATGAAGTCCTGTACTTTAAATCAAAAGTGGTAAAAAAATCAAGATGTGTTTCTGGAACAATGAATAAGTTTTTTTTTTTATAGGTGACGGCAAATGAATCAGGTGATATACTGATTTCTATATGCTAAGGTCGTAATGAAAAACATTTATTTCACAAACACATTTATTTTATTTTAAAAATAAAATCAGTTAAATGTAATGATGTGCCAGTTTTTTTTTTAATTTATTAGTAGGTCAGATAAATATTCTTTTGGTATTTAGCAGAAATATTTTGTCAAAACATTGGCTAGCAGTCTATTTGTTTCTCTTTGCGATAAAAAAATCAATGGTGTTCTGAAAAGACAGTGTGTTGAAGTTATTTTTTTTAAACTAAAACTTGGGTTGGTTCATTGAAAAATTCCATAATCTTCGATTAATGCAATGATTTTTTCAAACATGCCATATTTCAATCAGTTTGAAATTATATAAAGAAATTTAATTTTTCCCATAACTGACCCGAGCCCCACTTGCCTATTTTCCTAAATGAAATTATTCAAGTAACAAATTGTGGTAAGCCACAAAATAAAATTTGCGAAAATCATCTGTGCAAACATTAATTTCCATTATAACATACTATTTTAGAGGGTTAGAATAATAATTATTCAGTGTAATTGTTTTACGTTCCTACGTAAAGTGAGTTATTAGTCGTCCGTGAAAACCTCTATTGTGTTAATCGAATCAACACATTTCACGGCTCCGGCAAGCTTTGCATTCATTCAACTTAAGGCGGGATTTAAGGATCTGACCTCAAATAATAAGGGTTGTGACAGCGCGCTGTCAGTCGGGGTTTCCGCTCGTTGTTACACATTCATTTCAGTTCTCACGCGAAAAGCATGTTTTGACGTTGAATCCGATTATGTAATTACTGTTAGTTTAACTCATACATTCATCGTACGCATGGCCATTTTGTTTAGTGGATGAAATGCGAGTGCTTTGATTTTTTTTTGTACATTAATGTAAGCTCGAAGGAATATTATTTTCGTATCAGATGGCTGATCTGCCCAGAAGATGAATACAAATTGTAGAAAGTTCAAAACCTTTCAAAAACCATTCGACATTGCCAGGCATAACTCAAGGACGTGCAATTAAATCTCACTACCAAAAAGGATACAGCCAATATACGCGAAACAGTTTAACCTTCCAAGTGACCAAATATTGTGTTGCGCTGCAAGAAACCATAAAAACTACACCAATTAATAAATTCTAAGCAAATTGTTAAAAGCACATTAAGCATGATAAAATAATTGTATCGTACTTTTATAAGTTATAGCTATTCGTAATTTGTAAGCTTAGATGTAAAAATACCTTTAAAAAGAATTCAAACCCTAATCAAGATGGCAATAAAACCAAAAATTATATTTTTTCATTTTAAAAAATTTGCATATTTAGAATATATTTAGAATAGATACCTTTTGTACACAGATGTTTCATTTTGCGTCGCATTTCGGTTCAATTTTCTGATTTGAGTAGAACATTTCCACAGTGTGTGCGTTGTACTTTTGCACATAGATTACGTAGAATACCAAGCTCAGGATGTATACAATCCTATTAATTTGCATTTGGTGTAATATTGCATTTTTCTATCCCAAATAGAACGAATATTTCTTCCACTGAGAAAAGTCAAACTTGAAGGAAAAGTCAATGTTTTCATACGTTTCTTTGACCAGCAGTAAATATACTATGTATATAAGATTACATTCGCTTTTAATTTACACATAACGTGGTAATCATAGAACCAATAACATTGCTGATGTAATATATTATATTGAACGTATTATTACTGGAAGTAAACTGCAATTTACCCATGACGTGGTAAATATTGAACCATTAACATTGCTGATGTAATATATTACATTTAACGGATTGTCACTAGAAATAAACAGCTATTTACACATAACGTGGTAATCATAAAACCAATAACATTGATGATGTAATATATTATATTGAACGGATTATTACTGGAAGTAAACTGCTATTCTGTAAAATAAACAAAATAATATTATTTGTAAATCTTTCGTTTACTTTCTTACAAATTTTTCGTCATTTATTTTTTTAATTGTTCACAGCTCAAACTCAACTCAAACCCAGTATACGTTATAAAACGTGTAGTTACACTAAGGAAAAAACGCATTAATACATTGTAAATTTTGTAGACTTGAATTGATATTTAATATTTTGAAAAAAATATTGACAAATTTTGAAAATAAAATAAATATCTTCCTAGATTTTTTTAAATTCTTGTAGTTTCTGTGCGTAGCAAAATCAGTGGTCGTTTGTTTTTTAAAGAACAGAAAAAATCTTCCATTTTATAGTAGTGAGTAACTAAATACATGCTTAATGCTGTGACGAAAAACTGGTGCTGACCACCGTAGCCGAATAATTAAGTTATATTTTTCAATTCCTACAATAAATCTTTTAGATTCGTTTCTTCGGACGGCTTTTATTGGGCCTTTTATTCCACATGGTTTTATTTCCATTAGATTTTTAAAATCTCAATCCTTTTGGACCCTGAATATATCTAAGCCCAAGACAGTTTCAACATTTTATTGAAATTTAGGATAAATTCGATTACAGCGGACCTTTACCCGAATCAAATACTGAACTGTTAAGGTAAACACGGCCCGGTACCCCAAATTTGCGCTGTAAACAAAGTAATACGAAAAAGGACTCAATTTATTTTCGACTGTCCTTTCAATGTGTACATTAACATAATGCTGATGTGTAACTTACGAAATCTTCAAAGATCTTTTTGAAGGATTTTTGTCATTCTAGTTTTGGAGCTACCCGAAAAGATTAATCCACACCGAAAAAAAACAGTATTGCTGATTTATTAAAATCTTATTAAAAATGTCATGGCAGTCCATTTCTCAATAAAATATTAGTATATTCAGAATATACCGGAAAACGTGTTCATGCAGCTGCGCTTATCCTGATAAATATTATGATGAAATGCAAAAATATTTGAATTTTATCTTCGTGTTTTACAGACAGTTTGTTGGGAAATCTGAAAATTCATTGGTTAATGACCCGCAGCCCCGCTTTAACAAGAATATGAATAATTTGACCAGATTTTTAATTAATTATTAATGTTTTATATCCGTAAGTTTTGTCCGTGCAAGAAGAAAGGGGTCTCATTACTACAAAACGTTGTTCCTTTCCTTATCTGTGGTGTGTATTTACTACACATTGCTTCTAATAACTCTATAAATATAATAAATTCTGGGTTCAGATTTTAGGTATTCCTCCGTTATACATTTATGCACTGAATTAAACAATAATATTTTATATAGTTTTCAAATTCAATTAAAAATCAGAGATTTTTGTTAAAAATCGGAAACAAATACACCGATACAATCAACCGTGTGATACTGCTACGCGAAGAGTGTGCGAGGAAATGACACGCTATTGATATCCCGCTTTAGTTTGCTACGCGGGAACATGAGAATTCCACACGTCCGCAGTTGTATTTTGATTTAGACCATCGATACCTACGACGGCAGAGCTGTGTGTATGCCAGCCGCCAGCCGCCAGCCAGTCGGACGCGGACCGTCGTTAGATGTGGATCCCTCGCACGTTTTTTTCATGTTTTCAACAATTAAATTACAATTATTATCTCTTTTGATATAAAATATTATAAACATAAGCGATTAGCTATGAATATTCATATTTTTCCGATATTTAATCGCTTATTTTGAGATGTGTATTGACTACACAGCACCGGAACGCGTGGATTTTTTTTAGCACGGTAAGAGAAAGATTAAAATATTAGGTAAAATTATCATCGTTACCACTATTATAAGTAGGGTAGGGCGGGGTTAGTTGAACATGATTTTGCTAATTTGTCCCCAGACTCTAAACTCTTATAGATATTTTTATTTTTTCAATTTATTAAGATAGCTTCATTATCTGGCTTTAAAATGTTATTCATGAAACGATTTAATACGTTGACCTTATGCAAGATATTTTAATTTTCATGCAGAAGGAGAAATGGTTCAACTTGCCTCATAGGTGTTGTTAGTTGAACCACCCCACGGGGCTTGTTGAACAATATAGTTTCATATAGTTATTATCATACACACTCATGGTTTAATAAAACAAATTAAGATATTAAAGTAAAATTATTAAAGATTACAGAATTAGGTAATAGAACGATTATATTATCTAAAAAAACGAGTATAATAAAACAGGTAATTTTTCTTAAAATTATTTAATCGATAAAATCGGCAAATGTACATTGGAATAGTTCCAGATGTGCACTTTTGGTGTGCCCACTTTAGACAGGCGTGACAACGAACCCACTCTTCTCCTGGAAAGCTCTCTGAATAAATCTCATCACAAATTAGGCAAGCATATTCTTCACAATTGTCGGATGATGAGTCTGATAATGTGAAGACTTTTTTCTTAGTTGCCTTTTTGCATTATCTGTTTCTGTCTTTTGCTACTTAGATTGCTCTTGGGTAATAGAATCCTTTTCAGGAGTGTCTGTTAAAATAGCTGGTCTTCTTTTCTTCGTCGCTGTTTGCGGCTGTTTTCTAGGCCCTGCCTTTGGAAATGATCTAACATTTTTGAGTGAAAATTAAACGCTACTTCTAGATGTAAATGCTACAGTATTTTTGTTGATATTGGGAGAAACATTCTCTTTGCCTGTTGTCGGTATACCGTGTACGCATCTAGAAAGTTTAAAAAATCGGTATAATTGATGTGTTGACGTATGAAATGAATGCACTACGTATAAAATTACAGCAAGAAATCTGAATGAATCTTAACCAAATGGTTCAATTAGCTCCACCCATGTTTTATTACAAATTTCATCGGATAACTCATATACCACTAAAAGTATTACAATTTTACAATTGACAAGATACAGTTAAGTGAACACCAATTTCAAATTGACTTACCTTGACTTGGTACCATTTTCCTTGGTATCTATTTTCAAAAAAGCAGTCGATCGTCTTTTTTTACTTTTGCAGCAAAAATCACACAAAATCCCCGTGCAAAAGCTACAGATGCCACGTGCCTAGTGAATGCTTGGTGGCGCGGTCCCCACACTTCTAGCTTGCTAGAAAATGTTCAGCATTCTTCGTAAGTCTTTCGGCTCCGAAGATATTGGCGTGGCCCAACAAACCCCTTGGTTCAACTAGCCCCGCCCAACCCTATATGAAAAGAACATAGCAATTGTAATCAAAAAGTGTTTTAGGGGTCACCGGGTCGGTGGTTAGACGCTACCTACAATCGATATTTTTTTAAAGTAAGAAATGTGGATACCCTATTTCCGTTTCCATTCAACCATTCATATTGTTCGTTTATTTTTTTAATTGAAGGGTTTTAACTTTTGGAGGATAAGAAACAATTCCGTCAACACTGCGCGTGTTAAAGTTTTAAAGACGCATGAAAAGCAGTATAAATATCATCAGTAATACTACGCAGTATTACAACACAGTACATATCTATACGTATTGAAGATTCGTTGTGACCCAAGATCCAAGAGGCGAATAAGTGTGTAAATTGGCTGCCTTTATAATAATTATTTTTGAATCCTGAGGAAGCTATTTGAATGTTCTCATGAGTGTGGAGCAAGTTGTTCATTATTATTTTTTTGGTAAACTAATGTTTAAGACAAGATTTTTTATGCATAACACAAAGGGTAACAATTATTTTATAAGCAATAATTATTAGTCTGAAATGTAATTGGCGTCATGTATCTTTTATCAGGAGATTTTTCAATGTGGATGAGTGTTTCAGGCTAATAATTATTGCTTATTAAATACAAGTTGTTCATGTTCAAGCCGATGTCCGATGTTGAATTTATTGCAATCTACCACCCTACATCAAATAGCCCACTGATTAAATGAGGTAAGGAATCGCAGAAAAGGTAAAAAATCTAAGAAAGTTTTTAATTTGCATGCATTACGCCAGAAGTAATAAATTAAAAGCTAAACGACAAGACGAAACGAAAACCGTACCGATATTTTTTTTTATTTTTTTTTTTTTTATTTGGTACATTATTTTGTTACAATTTATGTTTTCCAGTAATGTAGGCCTCACTGGGTGGCTTGCCCGTGCTGAGGCCTTCATTTTATAATATGAAAATCTAAGATAGTAAATTTGAAAAGAAAATAATAAATTTAAAATTAAAAATAAAAATACATAATAATACATTTAAAATTAAAAAATAATACAATGAAAATAATCTTGTGTGTTTGTGAGTGATGTGTGTTTATATTGGTTTTGTGTGTTACGTGTAGGTTTTATTTTTATTTTATGCTATGACATTTTGGTAATATTGTCTTTTTTGTTGTTTAATCCATTTTGTAATTTTGTGTGTGAATTTATTTTTATTTTCCTCAATTTTTATTTCAATTTTACAAGTTTTTTGTTTCCATAGAGTTCTGTGGTGAGTCAGGAATGACCCAGTAGTGTTAATTATGTCAAAAATAATTTCTTCATCACAGAAAAATGTAGATAATCTGATAAAGTTTAGGTGGGTTTTTAGTTAATAAAGTTATTATTTAAAGGATAATAAATAATTATAAGCAATAATTAGTCGCCTGAAATATCCATACAAACTGAAAATATCTCCCGAGTAAAAATAAATGCCGCCAACGGTAATTGAACCCATGCCTTCTGATGTCCAGTCAGGTGCTTTGAAACCACTGAGCTATGTCGGCTTATTTTCAATCCGCCAAATGATTCAATATGTACTAGTACCTCAATCAACAATTACTGCTTATTATATTTTTTCCATCTGTAAACAACCAACTTTATTTTTGTAGGAAAGGCTTTGTTAGTGCTAAATTTCTCACTAGATGGCGTCGAGACATATCATATCCTCATCTATTGGTGAAATATTTTTGAATTGTCAAATATTATTGTTTTTTAATGATAAACTAAAGTTAATAAGACAAAGGCAGTTATAGTGTTATAGTCTTTATCCTATAAGCATAACTATGTATTTAAATGGTTATTGCCATCTTTGAGTAAAATGGGGATGTTGATATTTTATTTAAGAAAGATAAGTAAATACTTCATATTTATTTGTCAAACCACAAAGTGATTGCTTTCTACAATAATATCATATGTATGTGTCTAAATTGTGGTCTTACATAAATTCAGAATTTATTGTGTTATCAAATATCAAACACTAAAAAGTAAATTTATAAACAAAGCGATTTAGTTTCAAACTGACTAATCCCTCAGTAGTCATAAGATCTGTCTGGAAGTTAGAAGGGGCGCAAATGACCAGCCGCTCGCGGTCCGAAATGACTACGTAAGTGGCGAACCAAATGACTGTATAAGTTTCCGACAACTCCTTGGTATTCCAGCTACGAGCACAGTACTCTGCATTACCATTTTCCGCGGTACGTGTCTGCGTGGCTAGGGCTTCCAGCCACAGAGAGGCTACGACTTAAATAAGTAGAAAGGATTCTGACGGAGGCGTGTTGTTGACACAAATATGACGTTTTGCCATATTTTGATATCCGTGCGAAAAAGGACAAATTCCGTTCGGTAGGATATTAGTTACACTTATAAAGGAAATTTATTTAATACGAATGTATTCACGAGGGTGGAACTACAATAAAAAAACTGGAGTAATTCAATGAAAAATTTACGAAGGAATTAATTAAATATTTTTGGACTTACTGAAAATACAGTAATTAACTTCTAAAGCAACTTAAAAAGCATACGACCGAGTCGACAGGAAAAAGCTATGGAAGGTGTTGTCCAAGTATGGAGTGAATACAAATCTGACTCAGGCAATTGCGTCTCTGTATGAGGGAAGCGTTGCATGTGTTAGGGTGAACGGTGATTTTACGGGGTGGTTTGATATCACAAAAGGTGTTAAACAAGGCTGCGTAATGTCACCGTGGTTATTCAATCTATACATGGATAATTGTATGCAAGAAATGAAAGAGGTGGGATTGGGCGCGAATTTGAATAATTTGAAAGTATGTTGCCTTTTGTATGCTGATGATGCGGTGCTGATTGCTAATAGTATAGAAGATCTACAGTCTCTCGTGTCTAGGATGAACGAAGTATGCATGAAGAATGAGTTAATGATGAATGTAAGTAAGTCTAAAGTAATGGTCTTTGAAAGAGAGAGTACGAAAACAGTGTGCAATATAATTGTAAATGAGGAATACTTGGAGCAGGTGGATGAGTTTGTGTATTTAGGAAGTATGTTTACGAGAGATGGGAAGGCTGACAGAGATATTGAAAGAAGGGTAAATGCAGGTAATTCCGTTAATGGAGGACTGAACGCCGTTGGCGCTAACAAAAAATTGTCCAAAGAAGCGAAGTTAGCAGTCCACAACGGAGTGCTGGTACCTACCTTGATGTATGGAAGTGAGGCATGGAACTGGCAAAGAAAGGATGAAAGTAGATTGAATGCTGTTGAAATGAGATCCCTGAGGCGTATGTGTGGTAAAACCATGTTTGATCGTGTGAGGAATGTGGAGATCCGCAAAGAGTGCAAGGCTGATGTAAGCGTAATGAGTAAGATTAAGAAAGGGACGCTTAGATGGTTTGGGCATGTAGAGCGAATGAGCGAAGACAGGAGTGTAAGGAGGATATATGATGCAATTGCGAATGGTAGCAGAAGTCGGGGACGCCCGAGGAAGACATGGCACGATCAAGTGAATCAGATACTCGAGTCGGGCCATGTCAAGAGTCAGAATAATAGAAGAGTATGTATGAGACGATGTATGAATGTGAATGAGGCAAGGAGTGTGTGCCAAGACCGAGTTGTTTGGCGGTCCGTCCTCTCTGCCTACCCCTGCGGGGAAACGGCGTGATGGTTAGTTAGTTAGTTAGTTAGTAACTTCTAAAGCGACCACCTTGCATACAACACCTCAATTATATCCTAGTTCCTTATTCTTCATATATCTACGTTAGTAGCCATTCGTATGTTTTTCGGAAAGATAGCTATAAATATCAGTGATTAAATCATCGTTTCCATGTATATAAATTAAAACAGAAATAAATTATTCATTACGGTTTTATTACTAAAAACACGTTTATTAAGGGCCCACTATTCGAATTTCATCCAATTTCCGAGATATTTTCCTTAAAAGTTTGAAGTTTTTAAGCTCTTAAAAAAATATATGTTATTCTTTAAGATAGTATCTATTTGTTCCAAAAGCCGAAACGGTAATTATTTGAAATTCCCTCGATAGAAATAAATCGCAAAGTATGCTCCGAAAAATATTATTAACACTTTTATTTCTGTTATTTTACTTAAGTTATATGTATGAAAAAAATCACAATGCTTTTTTTAATGCTACTCAATAGACCCCGAAAGTGATTTTTGCTATTTTTGAAATACGCCGTGATTTATTAAACATTTTCACAACAGTCGCTTACGTCTTATGATTCTAAGCATGATTATTGCATCCCCTCTCACTTCCTCACGCGCGTTCGCTATCTGCCTTTCAGTCACTGCTTAGAGAGCTTCGCGGATGGTCGTGTTGTTCTACATTTCGTGATTTCTCCTAAATAATATTTATCGTAAATAATAATATTGGTATGGCGTGGTATGTTGAAGATCCCCTCCCCCTCTCTGAACGGGTCACGTAGTATGGCTACTGTATATATTGCGCGAAGAAATTCTAAAATCAAGCCGCACTTAATTTACAACGTTCTAACAGCATTACGTTTGTTTTTTTTTTGTCCTATTGTATTTGTCTGTTTCTGAGGCGTTTTGTAGTTGTTCATTTTGATTGGATATAGTTTTAACTTCGCTTTTCCATGTTCTGAGGAGAGAAAGTTTGCAAAGACAAGTTTTCGTAATCCATTTAACAATTTTTGAATTTGAGGTTCAATCTTGTGCAAATTATTTTAGTTCGTCATATTTTAATGGAAAATATTTATAAAGTACGTTGCCAGAGCACAGAATTGCATTCGTTAGAATCTTGTACAATGAATAATTATGCCCTAGCTAATTGCATAATATTCCATATGCATATTTAGGTATGTTCTAAAATGGTAATTATATGTCCTATTTAAATATTTTTCATTTTAAAAATATTAAACTTAAAAACTTTACAAAAAACTCAAATCAGAAATTGGTAAATATATAAATCGTCTTTGCAAACTTTGACATCTCATATCATAGAACTGTATATCTGATGTTAGAACGCGTTCCAACTAAGGCTTGATACAAATTCTAAGCTTTCTGGATCGAGGCAAGTAATATGTATAATAACACTGTAGGTACCTGGAATATGTAGAAAGCGACCCGGTCAGATTTGCATCTCTGCCAATGATTTCGTACAATAATAAGACACTTTTACGGTGGGGCAAACTACCGGCATTTTCGATAATGTATCCAAGAACATAAAGATCTTCATACTAGTTCTCAAACTTTAGGGAATTTAATTTGAGGAAGTTAATTATTGATTGGATATATAATAAATAATTATTTTGTTTTTCTTCCAATAAAAATTAGGTTTTCTATTATTTTATAGTTACGTACTTATTTATTCCAGAATTCGTCCATTTGAAAATAGTCTAATTTTTTAGGCGATCTGTTTTAAATAACTAACTAACTAACCATCAGGCCGTTTCCCCGCAGAGGTAGTCAGAGAGGACGGACCGCCAAACAACTCGGTCTTGGCACGCACTCTTTGCCTTACTCACATTCATACATCGTCTCATACAAAAACCACTTAACTTTAATTTATATTCGTCGATATATATAAATGTTTATTGTCCTGAAGAAGGTTGAGTTCAACCGAAACCGGTCGACGAATATAAATTAAAATAAAGTAGTTAAAACAAAATATTTATTTCATTTTGTTCTTTAATTATATTTCAGATGTGACTATACTCAACTGAAGAACGTTTTGTCCACATCTTGTAAAGATGTTGAAGCACTGAGGTAACAATAAAATCATTTACGCCCTTCACATTTATTTAGAAAGTTCTTGAAATGTAGTTATAATCAATGTTTTTATTTTGTTCCAGCTTCCACGAACAACGGGAAAGCATACCTGTTGAGAATACATATAACGACATACCTAAGGAGAATATAGATAATGGAGGAAGGTAAAATGGATTTCAGAATTTCGATTAAACTATCGTGTTGTGAAAAAAATATATACCGTTAACTTTTTTTTTTATTACAGTAAATCTGATGTACGTGTGTACTACAACAAAAAACGTAAAATTGTAAACAAGAAACCCATCGGCCGGAGAGGTCTTTCTCAAAGCATTGACAATTGGTATGTTATAGTGATTTACTTTACTAACATTTATGTATTTTATTTTACTAACGGTAAAACATAAGTTCTAAAGAGATGAATTATTAATATACAAACTATCTGCTTTATGTGAAAGAACATCCGCTTCATTCGAAAAAAATAATCTTCAGTAATACAAACATTCAAAAATTTATAATACTTTTATTGGTATCCAAATCATTATCAATATCCACTTTTATTTGTAGTTTTTCATAAATCAATTTTGCTTTTCTAGGTTGGATAAAAATGATGCAGTCGAAGGAGGAGAAGAAAGACGCATCGTCGACATTTTCTTTTTTATTAACCAGCTGCAATCCATATCGGACCATTCTCCTTTTGGATGCGGATTTCGAAATCTTATTCTTAAATCTGAGCAAAGAGTTGGTCTAATGTCCAAAATACTATTTGAATGTAACATGTGTTGCGCCAAATTTACAGTCAACACATGCGACCCAAAACCTAAACATACCATGGACGTCAATGTAGCAGCAGTATCGGGGATGACTCCTGCAGGAATTGGGCTTGCTCAACTGTCCGAGTTTTTGACGGCTGTCAACATACCCCCGATGTCCGTAAAATTTTTCCACAAGACAAATGTATTAGTGTCAAGAGAATGGGAGAAATGCGCGTTAGTCGCCATGGAAGTCGCAGCGAAACGAGAGCGTCAAGCAGCTATCGAAGAAGGTTGTCTACAGGACGGAGTGGCGGTGATTGACGTGATCGCGGATGGGTGTTGGTCGAAACGATCATATAGAACAAATTATACAGCCCTCTCCGGTGCGGCAGCAATTGTTGGCAGAAGATTTGGAGAAGTTTTATACCTCGGAGTTAAAAATAAATATTGTTGCATTTGTGCAAGAGCTGAAAACCGAGGAGTATTGCCTAAAGAACATGTTTGCTACAAAAATTACACTGGACCTTCAACTGGAATGGAAGCAGAAATTCTTGTAGAAGGGTTCAAAACTTCAGTTGAATCTCATAATTTGATATATGGGCGGCTAATAGCAGACGGAGACAGTAGTACTTATCATAAACTTATCAAAACGAGACCAGAAAACCTGCAGAAAACCTTCTTCAATAGCAGATTGACGCTCTCGCTCCACTGTGACTTCCACTGCGAGTAATGCACATTTCTTTCACTCTCTTGACATATATTTGCTTTATTATAATGTTTTTGGTACACCAGGGATAAGTCGACAGCCGTAAAAAACTCAGACAGTTGAGCAAGCCCAATTCCTTCAGTCATCCCCGATGCTGCTGCTACATTGATGTCCATGGTATTTTTAGGCTTTTGGTCGCATGTGTTGACTATAAATTTGTCGCCACATTTTACATTCAAATTTTATTTTGGACTTTAGGTCAGATCTGGGCTCAGATTTGACAATAACTTTTCCAAATCCGCGTCTAAATGGAGAATGGTCCGATATGGATTGCAGTTGGTTGATAAAAAAAGAAGGTGTCGATGGTGCATCTCTATTCTCCTTATTCCGACCGTGTCATTTGTATCCAACCTAGAAAATAAAAAGCTGCCTTAAAATGGATATCGATCTATGAAAACAATAACATTGATTTGAGTGCCAGTATAACTGTTATAGTTTTTTAATGTTTGTATTGTATTACGGTCTTCATCATATGGCACCAGCGTCAAACGTTGTTACCAGGTTGTCTCTTTTCATATAACCCACTTTCATTCATGTAATATTTCCATGGTTCACCATTTTCTTTTACTTGTTTAAAACAATATAAAAGTTTCTTCTCTCTTGGCTATGATCGATACTTCTTTTTTTTTCTAAGGCTTTGCATATGTGTTCGCAGGGATGGAAAATTCCTCCCCTACAACACATAAGCCTCCATGAAAATTGGACCCTTAATTTCTTTGATAACTTCAGAAAGCTACTTAAAGCTCTCTTGTACTATATATCTTTATAGACATATGTACTTAACTAATTAATACGTTATTTACGATCTTGAACGCAAATATACCCGTATTTATATTGTAATTAAATTCCATCAAACGTTGTGTAATTTTTTTGATTTATGATATAGGATTTTAATTACTTTCATTTTGTGGTAACCCCCTTGGTTCTGATCGAGGTGTTGAGTTTCACAATTTAATTGGTCTTTCCATTGCAAACCTAGACTTACATGAATTCCCTGAATGAGCTAACTTTCCTAATGTAATTATTGATTCCCTGCACCCTAACAAAATCGTAGTTAAACGCTGATAAAAGATATTATACATGTTTATTTGGACAGATAATTAAATATAACTCAAATGGTTAATTGTTAGTAAATTTGGCAATGATTAATTATTGTGTCTGGTTGGCGCCACTCCTCCATGACTCAGCTGCTATAAGGTACATGTAAAATTGATTTAGTATGGTAATGTTATTAGTTAATTGTATATTTGACGAACTCAGAATAACCCTTTGCTAGCAAAAATTTGGCTCCTTCCTCCTGCAAGTAAACGAGATGATCGTGAGTCGACAAGAAATTCGTACAATCTTTTGACACGGCTTTTTGATTGATACCTTAGTTATCGCGTCCCAAAAAGCCTTCCACGTCATCATGCACTGCCTTCAAGTCTTCCCTCGGGTCCCGAAACCTCCAAATTCCAACACCTCCTTGGACTACAATTTACTTAGGGCGAACCGGTTTCGTCCTATATACAATCATATACTCACGGTTGGTGTGGACTTACGGGTCGTGAATCCTCATTCCACGTTTAAAAGAGAATGCGAGAGTGGTCTACCGACCTAAATGCAAGCTGTATGCAGGTCCGCATTCTCCAGTAAACAGTACATACGAATAAATATATGTATACATACAGTTTGGGAAAGGTTTATAACTCGCAATACGAGGCTATCTACCTCGCATTCCGAGCTCGGATCTCGCACGAAGAATTCTGCACAATTCTTAGCTTGGTAACCGAATATATACGTAAGAATAAGGTTATACTAATAAATACTAGTAGAATAAGAAATTATTTGATAGTTTGTTTTGGAGAGCTATCGAACTCCAGGCTTTTTGTTTGGTTTTGACGTTTTTATTTAAGAGAATCGTCATCTCTATTTGGTTTGGTCAATGGTCTTGTTGTAGGAGCGACCACTGCCTCCTGTTTGATGAACTGTATTTGTTTTAAACTTTACCTCCAGGTTTCAACATTAATTTCGTTCATCCTATCCCGTGATTTCTCAATTGTTTCAAGTAATTGATTGCCACATAAGAGGGTACACGACTCTCAACTGTCTCTGGCAACTGATGGGATCTATGCGAACACTCCATCAATAATGTTCAAATGTTTCGTATAATATTTCTATATAAATCTTACTAACCCGTGATTTTTCAATTGTAGATTGCGAATGGTAGGTAATTGTAAACACGCGGCTCCCAGCTGTTTCAAGTAACTAATAAAAATCTATGCGACTATCTAATCAATGGTATTCAAATGTTTCATGTAATATTCGATATAAATCTTGCTAACCCATGATTTTTCAATTGTAGATTGTGAATGATAGGTATTTGTAAATGACCCATATCGCTGCACATTGCACAATGACATCCTGATGGTTATCCTTATAACTCCGATAAATTATCTAGTTACGGCCAAGGTCGTTTTCAAACTATTCAGTTGACCCAATCCCTCGTACGTCTTTATTTGTAAACAAATAATATAATCATCTCCTGACACACTAACCTAAATGTGAGATTTGTTTATTTTAAAATTCCTTAGAAGTCATTTGTGCCTCTTTACTTTTATTGTGCATTGTTAATTTAAATATTTTTAAATCCTTTTGAAGTTAAACTATTTATTTCATGTCCCGAATTTAGTAAACTTACTAGAAGTTAGGTGAAAATTAAATATAAATAAATATATATATATATATAAGTACACATATCTCGATTGTCAAAATATGTTAAAAAAAAGAGTACATATATTAATAAATAAATATAAAATATATGATTCTACATAGTCTTGAATATTAATAAATACATATTTTCTTTTTCAATAAAGTAGATATGTCCATAGGTAGGTATCTAAGAATCGCTACCATTTCGATGCTTCGATTAATAAGTAAAATACATATATATAAATACATTACTCATATATTTATTCTTTATATACAATATATTACTTTATTTTATATAAATAAATACATAATATACATATATTAATGTGTAATGCTTTGTTTTGTTGTTTTTAATAATTTAATTGATATACCATAATCAGCTGTATCTCCTCACTCCTAGGTCCTGAAAATTATTTATAAAAAGAAAACTTACCCCCCGTCAAGGTATTTCCGGTCGGGTGTACACAACAACCTTGATGAAGAAATCCTACCTAATTAATTGTATTTTTTCAACTAATTTCAAAATAAATCTTTTCGACTATTTATTCCTATTTAATATTTTATTCTCGCTTGAATCGTATAAATTAGTTGATATTTAATTTTTCTTCCGAACGAAATCCTAATTCAGAAAACCCGTTGATTTAATAACACTTTTCTAGTTTAGGCTTTTGAATGATAGCTGTTTCAAATTCCTTTTCGAAATGATAGACTGATGATTAAAATTCCGGTTAAAACGACAAACACTTTTAACACTGTCGCTATACGCACGATGGATTTTAATTGAACAATTTATTAATTCTAAATTTCTTTTTATATAAATTGATAAGAAAATTTATTCCGAATTGTGCAAACTTTTAATTAAACTCGACTCTTAATAAATTAATTTTTTTTCTAACTGTTAATTTTAGAACAAAGGTTTAAACGTTTATTATTATCGAATCCCTTTTTTTTGTTTTTGTGTTTCTTTTAACCTAAGATGAAGTATTTACTATTAATAATTTTAAACAGAATTATAATCTATTTTTAAATATCAATTCACGAGCACATCCACTTTAATTTAACGATAACAAACTCTTAAATTTAATTTGAATGTTTTCACTTTGAATGAAATAATTATTTTTAAATTTTAGTTAAATTCTTAATTCCGTAATCACTTTCTGCACTTCACTTAACACTTTTAAGCACTGAGTTTAAATTATATTTATTTTCACTGTTTAACCAAATTAAATTTCACTGACTCTAGCACTTGTATTTACCACAAAATTTTCCTAAGTCAGGGACTTATTTAAAATTTAACACTTAAAGATTTTTCACTGTTAATCCTACCAAAGAACGTAGTACCGCCACGTAACAACTTTTCGAATCCTCCGCGCGACTCCCTCCTGACTGATGTGTTCCATCTTTTATATCCCTCTCAGGTCCCAAAAGACGTATCTGAATTTCTCTTGATGCTTAATTCTATTTCCTATCAACTCGTAAATCCGAACACCCCTTCCCCTAATTTCGATCGTTCTTCCATAAGATGTTCTGCTTTCCGGCTCAAGGCGGTGGCCAGTTTCCATCTCACAAATCTAAATCGATAGGGTCCGAATCGGGTAAGTCTGTGTTAATCGCCCAAGCTTCCTTTGTCCTGTGTTCATACAAAATGTAGTTAAATTCTCATGATTTTGTGTTCCTTTTTTTCTCAATTTGCGATAGGTCCGTCCTCAATAATATATATATACATCTCAATTTTATGCATCTCGTGCGAAAATTGTTTAAATCCATGTCGAAATCTTTACTACGCATTTTTGAATTTCGATTTGTTTAAATTCTACTTAATTTTATTGTTACTTATATGAGCTTTTCCATTTCCACCCGTACTCTCTATCTCCCTGTCGCAGATTTGAGTTTTTCCTTTATTTTTGAATTTTATTTTTATCCGCGACGTTTTCTTGCACAATTTCTTCTTGATTCTTATGTCATTTCTCATAACTCTTATAATTACTCATTTTCCAAGTCGTATTTATTAATTTCACGGATAAATTCGAATTGTATCGCTTTTCTCCACATGGATCATTTCCTATCTCCGTTCTTTACCCTTCCTTTTATCTTTTCTTCACTTTTCCCGATGTGTGTGGTCTCCAGGAAAATTTCATACTTCATTTATTATTAATTAATATATAGTTTTCCACACTTCTACGGGAGATATACCTAATTAGACTCTGGGATATCTGTCATTTTTATTGTTTTACCCAATCTCCGCCCATTCTCCATCCCTCACTTACAAGATTTCACATAAATTATACGTCTGGACATATGTTTACGTCTCAGATTTTATGTACTACGGCCGTAAATTTAGTTTAATTTTAGAGCCATTAGTTTTAATCTCTTTTCCTAATCTAAATACTTCATAAGCCCAACGTTAAAGTTAATCGCTTTTCTAATCATTTATTACCTTAACGTAAATAAAAACCATGTTCGGATTTCGATTGTTTACCCTTCAAAATATACATGAGACCGCCAACCTTTTATCTTGTTTCGATCCCTCCGTAATATTGGGTAACTCCAATATATATCTAACCTAATAATTATGTAAAATGTCTACTTTTCCTGAATCTAATCTATCGCTATATGTTTTAGTTTTTCTGTCTTCTTCTGATACTCGATTTTCACGTCCCTAGGACCTTCGTAGCAGTCCAAAATCTCTATATTATCCTTCCATCCGGTCGCCGCACTTTTCTAAAATGTCTATTTTTTTTGCGAGATTTTCATTCAAGATTGATTTACCAATATGTCCGTTTCATCTTAAATTGATAACGATTAATTTCCATTGTTTCCAACACTCACTCCTCTCTTTAGTACGATTTTTATCGAACATGACACCCTCCTTCTATCATAAATAATTGCACTACAGTTGAAATTCCGCCAGCAACTTTCCTTCGCTTTTCCCGTCCTTCCTTTATACTATCACGTTTATAATTTTTTTCATTGCATTTTTGTGTGTGCGCTTTACAACCTGTAAAACTTCCAAGCACCCGATTTCAACGGTTCGATACCCCATAAATGTCTCAGTTATTGTAAACATTCCCAGGAGTTTGTCACCTTGAAAGTCGATGTTGACCCTAAAGTGCGTTCACCTCCAATTTCTGTGAGAATCGAAATGTCGTTAATTATCTTTTTTTATTGCCTGATCCACAGTTCATTCCTTTGTCTGCATTTGATGTACGCCTCTTCGTTCACTGATTGGTTACTCAAAATTTTATAGCTCTTTGTTCAGATCTATTGGTTGACAAAATTCAATGTTTATTTTGAAGCCTCAAAAGGGGGTTCCTAGTCGTTCCTAGACGATTTTAATGACCTCTGTGTTTATACTATAGAATCTCAACATAATTCCAACTATTACAGGGGCCTACTGAAAAACAAACTGAATCAATTTTAACCTCAACAGATGTCGCTAGAATGACGGTTTTCATTAATAATTTGTATATTTTTAGCAGCTATGGTTTATCTGTTTTTCACTGTGATTTAAGCCTTTCATCACAGTTCCCCCCTCTGAACTCAATTTGCTGTGGCTAACGTTGTATACTACTTTAGACATCGAAATTGTGTTCAAATGTAGTCTAGCTATCCTCCCCCCCCGTTCTGTTATTCCTTTTCCTACATCACTTCCTGTTATTTCCTTTCTCCCCCCCCTCATTCTGTTATTCCCTATCTCTTTCTTCATTCTGTTATTCCTTTTCTCTCTCTTCATTCTGTTATTCCTTTTCCTACATCACTTCCTGTTATTTCCTTTCTCCCCCCCCTCACTCTGTTATTCCCTATCTCTTTCTTCATTCTGTTATTCCTTTTCTCTCTCTTCATTCTGTTATTCCTTTTCCTACATCACTTCCTGTTATTTCCTTTCTCCCCCCCCTCATTCTGTTATTCCTTTTCCTACATCACTTCCTGTTATTTCCTTTCTCCCCCCCCTCATTTTGTTATTCCCTATCTTTTTCTTCATTCTGTTTGGATTGTTAACAACCTTGACTTTGAATCACATTGTATTTTCTATTTTCTTTTCGCGTAGATTTTATTTTATGGAATTTTCTCTAATTTTGATAAACTCAAAATTATTCTCTTTTTTTTTTTTTTTGGAAAAAACACGCCCCTCGACTCGCGTGTTTAGGTGGTCCTCAACCTGGTTGGACTAAGACCTCCCTTACAATGATTCATGTAAAGATTGTTTGCAATCTCGCGGTCTATTGACCAACTGAAAAGTGGATGGTCTCTTGGTGTGCAAATAATTTTTCGTTTTGTTTTTGTTTTGTAAGTATGATAATTTTTGTGAAATATGTATCTTTGCACGACCTCACCCAATCCAAAAATCAGTGGTATACATGTTTCATTTAAACTTTTCCAGCATTTTTTTTTTTTTCTTATTCGCAAATTTTTTTTTTTTTGTGTAATTTCTAATTGTCTTTTCATAGATCATTCAAACAAGTTGTTCTAGCCTAGGTGTTACCCACCCTAATTTTTAAATTTCATAAATGTTCTTAACTAAACTTCAATTTTCTCATCGTTCCTGTTTCCTTTTAAATTTTTTTTTTTTTTTGAAAATTTAACCTAACCATATCGTAATTCTAATGTTCCCTTTTTATCTTTACCTAATGTCTACTCTAAATCTATAGATAGCCTTATTTCAAGTTTTCAAAAAAAAAAAAAAAATCTAACTCTATGCATTGTCAATTTAAAATCTTGTTTTATAAAACGTACCCTATCCTATTTATAATATATGTATTTTTTTTTGTTCCTTTTGTGGGTATATAACTCCCATACGCTTTCCTTCTGTGTTCTTACTTATCTAACAAAATTTTCCTACACACTAACACACAATTTTTTTCCTAAACTAGAAAATCAATATTATCGAAAAATTTTTCTCTTACTCTATTAGTAAATTAGAATATGATTGTCGCTTATTAAGAGATTTGTTCACTCAACCTTAAAGACTTAAGGACGACCCGCCCCTCGCAAACAAACTGATAGTCTAATATTTTAGTAATTTTCTTTCTCCTTAAATTATATCGTATCCTAACAGATTTTAAATTTTTCTCAATCGTTTATTTATTTAAGGTTTCAAATATTTGTAAATTTCGCATTTTATTCGTTGATTTCCACTATCTCTAAACTTGGTTTTTGTTCCTTATTACATGTATAATATTTCGCTAAATGAATTGCGCTATAATCTCCTTTTATTTCCCGAGTTACCGGATCAATTAGCGTATACGTGTTACTATAAACTTCTGATCCAATTACATAAGGTCCATCGTAAAGCAGATTGAATTTTTTTATTTCTTTTTTGAGTAGGTTTGATTGTGTAAATTTTTTCAACTTGACCAGGGTCCCAATCTCATAAGTTATTAATCTTTTGTTGAGATTATAGTATTTCTGTCGATTTGCAGCGCTTTTCTCTAAATTTTTCCGTGCTGCTAATCTTATTTCATCTATTGTTTTCGTAGATTTTCCGCAGCCTTGAGTATACCTGTCTAAACTATAAGTTGGTGATTTCCCAAAAGCTATTTCATTAGGTGAAAATCCTGTTGAACAGTGTATCGAATTATTGTAGGTTTGTTCTATTTCTTTAAGGAAAGCCGCCCACTTGGTATGTTTTTCGTGACAATAAATACGGAAAATTCTACCTAATTCTTTATTCACGCGCTCTGTTATGTTCGGTCCGGGATTTCGTATTGACGTATGTACGATTCTTATGCCCATCCTATTTAAGTTGTTTTCCCATTTCTTCGATGTAAATTGAGATCCGTTGTCCGTTAACAAAGCATCTATTTGTATTGTTTTATTAAAATCCTCTACACAATTTAACACGGTCTTAGTACTTGCTATCCTCAATTTATATAATTTTACAAATCTACTGAATGAATCTTGGATCACGAAAATGAATCTAACCCCTCCTATTCCTCTCGGTAAAGGTCCGTATAAATCTGCCATAGCTAATTGTCCTACTTCTTTGGTAATTATGGATTTACTCGGCCCTACAGTTGGTCGAATTTCGCGCTTCGCCAGCTGACAAAGGTGACACCCTCTCACTATGCGTTTTATCTCTCGGTGCATGCCTGGCCAATAATACCTATCTCCCAAAGCTATCCCTGTTTTAAAAACTCCTCCGTGTCCGATTTCTAAATGTATCATTTTTATTAGTTCTTCAGTCAACTCTTGTGGTACTGCTAACACCGTTTTGTTTAGCCCTGTTGTGTAATATAAAGTCTTGCCTATTTTTTTATAATTTTTTAAATACCTATTAACATTTTTTGTCGGCGGCCCAAATTTTCCCTTGCGCACATATCCGAAAATTTCTCCCAAAAATGTGTCTTGTTTCTGTAGTTCAGTTATATTTTCTAAGTGTTTTCGAATCTGTTGTCTACCTTTCACTGCAAAAGCTGCTATCTCTGGGCACGTGTTTTTCTCCTCCTGTACATTTTCTGCATCACAAGAATAACGAGATAAAATATCAGGCCCTATATTTTCCTTCCCTTTGACGTACTCTACAGTGAAGTTAAATTGATTTAAATATAAAATCCACCGTGTTAGTCGGCCACTGTACATCTTCCAGCTCTTTAAAAATGTCAATGCTTGATGATCCGTCCTAATTATTAAGTGTACTCCTCTTATGTATGTCTCAAATTTGTGTAAAGCATATATTATCGCCCATAACTCTTGTTCTGACGTGGTCCATTTCAACTCCGGTCCTCTTAAAGCTTTGCTAATAAATCCAATAACGTGGTGATTTCCTTCCTCATCCAACTGATATAATTCTCCTCCTATGGCGAACCCCGAACTATCTGTCTGTAAATAATAAGTACTATTTGGGTCATGATGATGTAAAATAACTGTCTCTAAAAATAATGTTTTCACCCTCTCGAATGCGCGCTGTTCTGAGTCACCCCATCGCCAGGTTCTATTTTTCTGAAGTAAATCGCACAAAACCCGTGTTGTTTCCCCATATTTATTCGCGAATCTACGGTAATAATTACGAAGTCCTAGAAAAGCTCTAACTTGTTTTATTTTCTTGGGTACCGGAAAATTTTTTATAGCATCAATCTTTTCCGGATCCATTTGAACTCCCAAAGGCGTTATAATATGTCCTAACATACGTACTTCTGTGAATAAAAATTGACATTTTTCAAGTTTACAAGTCATGTTTGCTTCCTTTAACCTCTCAAGTACCGCGTTTACATGTTCAAAATGATCTTCTTGACTACCACACGTATATATTATTAAATCATCTAAGTAATTAGCGCAGAATTCCCTCACCCCTGGTCCTAGAATTTTGTCCATTCCTCTTGAAAAACTCCCTACTGATGTTTTTAACCCCTGCGGTAATACCTTGTATACGTAAGATTTTCCATTGTATACAAACCCAGTATACTTGCGACTTTCTGGACTGATAGGTATTTGAAAGTAAGCTGAATTTAGATCTATTGTGGTTATGAATTTTACACCATGAAAACGCTGTATAATTTCTGAAGTTAATGGTGGTTTTTCTACTTCCGCCTGCATTCTGGTGTTTAAGAATCTAGCATCTAAGAGTATCCTAACCGTCCCATCTTTTTTCAAGGTAAATGTTAGAGGACTAGAAAACTGCGTGGCCTCTCTACTGATGATTCCTAATGACTCCAATTCTCTAATCTTTTCATCAATCTTATCCCTGTAAGCAAAAGGTACTGGGTAGGATCGCTTAACGAAAGGCGTCTCGTCCGTCATTCTTATTTCGTGAGTGTACAAAGTAGTTAGGCCCGGTTTGTCTATAAATACATTCTTATGTTTAATTAAAATCTTTTCTAACCCTTCTTTTCCTTTTGAATCTAAATTTAACTCGGACACAAAGGTCGTTATTCTACTCTCGAGGCACGCCGTATTATTTATTTCAGGGTTTACTTCAATATTAATTATTTTTCCACTTGTGCAATTTTGATTTCTAATCTCGTGTTTAGGTTTCCTATGAATTACGGTTGAATTTACTAACTCTATTTCCTTCTTCCCATTTCCTGTTTTTATTTTTAACTTTCTGTTTTCTCCACATTTAAATTCAGCTGTATATTCGTCTAACCAGTTGATACCCAATATAATTGGCCTAATTAACTTTGGTATTATTAAACACGGCGTATTTATTATAACATCTCCAAATCGCAATGGTACTAAAACCAACCTAGATATTCTCTGACTTTTATGTCCTATCGCTACTTTAATTTGTATAGTGGTTACAGGCATAATAGGATAAAGTGTTTGGTCATTTAAATAACTTTCATAAAATTCTTGAGAAACGCACGTGATTTGACTCCCGGTATCTATTAGACAATGAACTTCCGTGTTATCTATCTGTGCTTTGGCTTCCGGTAATAACGGTAAAGTGCTACCCTTTTCTACTTCCTCATAATCTCTGTCTTCGAAAATGTTGTTGAACCCACTAATTTCCCTTCTTGTTTTCTCTTCGTTCACTTTCAATTGATTCCATTCATCCGTTATTTGTTGTAAAGAATTGACACATACTTCCACATCTATTTCCGCTTCCGTTCTCGTTTCTTCCGCTCCATCCTTTCGTCTTCTCACATTCCTTTCTGCTTTTATTGGAACAGTCATCCCTTGTTCATTTCTTCCCAATCCTTTCATTGGATTCCACCCCCATTTCATCATAATCTTCAATGCAGTGTTGTGTTTTGGTGCCGGCGTCCCTCTCCCTGTGTGAGTCGTATTCATGAGGGCTAATGAATCAACCCTCGGCCGTTTCCCGAATTGTTTGCGATTACTAACTCCTTGCCGCTTGTAGTTTTTGTAGAACCTCCCTGTGAAGATGTCGTAGCTTCTGCACACTTACTGCAGCTAGCG
This sequence comes from Hesperophylax magnus, assembly GCA_026573805.1. Classification (NCBI taxonomy): domain Eukaryota; kingdom Metazoa; phylum Arthropoda; class Insecta; order Trichoptera; family Limnephilidae; genus Hesperophylax; species Hesperophylax magnus. The sequence goes on from JAIUSX010000011.1 coordinate 22,452,122, forward strand.
CCTCCTTCCACACTCTCTATTGCGTGAATTCTCTTCTTTATAGCGTGATAACGGTCACGGTATTTGTCCTTCTTGTTGATCTCCTCCCCACTCCTTTTCTTTGTGTTCCGTTCTTCCGGTGTGCAAACCATTGTATCTAGTTTTCGAAGAAACTCAGCAGCGACAATCTCATCTCCTGACTGCCCTGAAAACCATAGCGATTGAACATCTTTAGGGTAATGTCTCATAATCTCGTCAACTACGCCCAACGGTGTCTCGGTAATTTTTAATGCTTTCGCTAAATCCCAATAATTTGCGAAATGAGTGAGCATGGATATATCTCTCTTGGAATCATATACCCCTTCCGCAAGACGACGGCGAACCTCATTCTTCTTTATATCTCCCCAATAGGTAGCTAAAAAATCTCTTTCGAAATCCAACATTGTTTCCCATCGCTTGTTGTATAACTTGGCCCACGTTTTTGCTTCTCCCTTCAAATTTTCCCGTACGACAATTAATGGATCTGTACGTTTAACTTTTCTAGTGTATTCTTTTAAATCTTCTAAGAAACTTATGGGGTTTTGGTTTCCACCGGAAAATGAAGGTCGTTCCTGCTGCGGTAGCATTTCCACTACTTGGAGAACGTTTTTCGGCGCACTATCCTCTCCTGTCACCGCCACTGTTGTTGGTCTTCCTAATTGTTTCTCAAGTTCCTGCATTTTATCAACAAGCGGTGCTAAAGCTGCTTGAATTATTGTAGTAATATCTCCGATGTTCACTGTTGACGTCCCAGCTGTAGCATTTTCCTCGATTGCCGTCACTAAAGCTTCTGTTTGCCTCCCCATTCCACGTTTTCCCACCATTTTCTTAGATCTTCCGAATGTTACCGGCTTATGTATCTATTTTTTTTCTTACTAAGCGACAACCTCAATATTCCTATTTTAATTTTCTTAATTATTTTATATATATGTTGCCTTTTTTAATCTATATATTTTTTTTTTCAAATTTTTCTCGTTTTTCTTATTTTTTTTTGTTTTTCTAGATTTTTCTTGTATTTTATCACCTGGCTGTTCCTGTAAAATTTCAAGTTCGTTTATGATTTTCACATCATCCTCTTGTATACACTTGCCTTGTTCGATATCCGACCTATTTTAAATTTTTTTACAATACCTATCAAGATGTTCCGTTTATCTATTTTCAATTTACAAAATCTATTAGGATTTTTTCAATGCCTAAAATGAATTTCCTTTTAATAGGTATATATACACATATATATAATCCCATCATAAACATTCGTCAACGACATTAAAAGTCTCGAGCCGACTCTGGATTGTATTTTTTTCTTTGAGATTGAAAGTCGAATTCTCAACTAACACTTTGTCTTTTCAAAACAACGTTTATTTGTTTGGCCCATACTTGAATTCCTTATCGAATCCATTGACTGGGTTCTTTGTGTCTTAAAATATGCCTCAATAGTCAACAACCTAACCTGAATGTCAACAAACTTATCATGAGTAAATCTTACGTTATTTCAACTTACCCGTTTATATGGTAAATTATATTATGTAAGATTAATCTTACCTCACAAAACAAAACATCAAATGTTTCACCCTCATTAATGACTCTGTCGATTATCGAGATTTGTGATCCTGACTAAATCTATCTACTCGTGCATTGGCGGCACGTAGAGCGATCATTTGAATTTAACACGTGGTCCTAATGATTAACTATGATTTAATACAATTACACTTTTCTATTTTGATATTATTGTTTTCATAGATCTACCTATCACACGATATGGGTGTAATATTTCCGTTATTTATTATGTTACAGATGGTCATAATAGATAACACCCCAACATGTCATAATAATTGTTTTTTCTTTTGTTTTATAATGATATTAATGTTAATCAAAAAAAAAAATATTTTTTTTTGTTAATCAATTGCTATCAATCAATTTTATATTTTAAGTAATCATTATTTTTGTAAAACCAATGATATCTAGTAAGGTACATTGGGTGTTGTAATACATTAATCAATTTAATTTCTCTAAACCTTTCTATTCTTCTAATAAATCTGTCGAATGTCTAGTGATAAAAATAATAATATCTTTTCCTGACTTTGTGAATAATTTGTTAAGTACCACGGCCCGCCGCTGGTCTGTATTTTTGAATATAAGATAAACAATAATTGTTTACGTTCATCCTGCTTGTTATTATTTATTCAATCTCGACGTTTGTTTATTTAATTTTTGTTCCTCAGAGTGATACGTGTTATTCAACGATGTTTCCTTACGCCCGATGTTTATCTTATCAATTTTTTCGATGTTCTTTGTTTTCACAATAAGTTCGATGTTTTTCGGGCTTATCTGTTTATTAAACTTGCTTCATATCAACATTCCGATTTGTTCGATGAACCCAAAACATAAACAATGTTTTTGTTTACAGAACGCATTCCTTTTGACTGAATGACATCATTAACCTACATATCCTTTGTTTTTGTTTACATTATCGTATGAAAGGAATTTTTAATAACTCTGGAGTTAATGGTCGTTTGATTTGACACATTTTTATTTACAAGGACACTTTGTATTATAGGTTTATTCGTTAACACATTCTTTTTGGATTTATTGTTTATTTACGTTAATCTATTATTATTTATTTTTATTTCACTGTGTGTTTATGTAATGTCGCACTTTTCTGATTTTTTTTTTTTGTTAATTCTTTAATTAATTACGTCCTATTTATTATTATTATTTTCTCCGTTTTTGCAATAGGTTGACCAATAAAACCTTTTTTTTTCCAATCTTATAAAACCTGAACCTCCTGGACACGGCTATGCAGTTGTAATATCGTCATCGTTCACCATTTTCTTTTACTTGTTTAAAACAATATAAAAGTTTCTTCTCTCTTGGCTATGATCGATACTTCTTTTTTTTTCTAAGGCTTTGCATATGTGTTCGCAGGGATGGAAAATTCCTCCCCTACAACACATAAGCCTCCATGAAAATTGGACCCTTAATTTCTTTGATAACTTCAGAAAGCTACTTAAAGCTCTCTTGTACTATATATCTTTATAGACATATGTACTTAACTAATTAATACGTTATTTACGATCTTGAACGCAAATATACCCGTATTTATATTGTAATTAAATTCCATCAAACGTTGTGTAATTTTTTTGATTTATGATATAGGATTTTAATTACTTTCATTTTGTGGTAACCCCCTTGGTTCTGATCGAGGTGTTGAGTTTCACAATTTAATTGGTCTTTCCATTGCAAACCTAGACTTACATGAATTCCCTGAATGAGCTAACTTTCCTAATGTAATTATTGATTCCCTGCACCCTAACAAAATCGTAGTTAAACGCTGATAAAAGATATTATACATGTTTATTTGGACAGATAATTAAATATAACTCAAATGGTTAATTGTTAGTAAATTTGGCAATGATTAATTATTGTGTCTGGTTGGCGCCACTCCTCCATGACTCAGCTGCTATAAGGTACATGTAAAATTGATTTAGTATGGTAATGTTATTAGTTAATTGTATATTTGACGAACTCAGAATAACCCTTTGCTAGCAAAAATTTGGCTCCTTCCTCCTGCAAGTAAACGAGATGATCGTGAGTCGACAAGAAATTCGTACAATCTTTTGACACGGCTTTTTGATTGATACCTTAGTTATCGCGTCCCAAAAAGCCTTCCACGTCATCATGCACTGCCTTCAAGTCTTCCCTCGGGTCCCGAAACCTCCAAATTCCAACACCTCCTTGGACTACAATTTACTTAGGGCGAACCGGTTTCGTCCTATATACAATCATATACTCACGGTTGGTGTGGACTTACGGGTCGTGAATCCTCATTCCACGTTTAAAAGAGAATGCGAGAGTGGTCTACCGACCTAAATGCAAGCTGTATGCAGGTCCGCATTCTCCAGTAAACAGTACATACGAATAAATATATGTATACATACAGTTTGGGAAAGGTTTATAACTCGCAATACGAGGCTATCTACCTCGCATTCCGAGCTCGGATCTCGCACGAAGAATTCTGCACAATTCTTAGCTTGGTAACCGAATATATACGTAAGAATAAGGTTATACTAATAAATACTAGTAGAATAAGAAATTATTTGATAGTTTGTTTTGGAGAGCTATCGAACTCCAGGCTTTTTGTTTGGTTTTGACGTTTTTATTTAAGAGAATCGTCATCTCTATTTGGTTTGGTCAATGGTCTTGTTGTAGGAGCGACCACTGCCTCCTGTTTGATGAACTGTATTTGTTTTAAACTTTACCTCCAGGTTTCAACATTAATTTCGTTCATCCTATCCCGTGATTTCTCAATTGTTTCAAGTAATTGATTGCCACATAAGAGGGTACACGACTCTCAACTGTCTCTGGCAACTGATGGGATCTATGCGAACACTCCATCAATAATGTTCAAATGTTTCGTATAATATTTCTATATAAATCTTACTAACCCGTGATTTTTCAATTGTAGATTGCGAATGGTAGGTAATTGTAAACACGCGGCTCCCAGCTGTTTCAAGTAACTAATAAAAATCTATGCGACTATCTAATCAATGGTATTCAAATGTTTCATGTAATATTCGATATAAATCTTGCTAACCCATGATTTTTCAATTGTAGATTGTGAATGATAGGTATTTGTAAATGACCCATATCGCTGCACATTGCACAATGACATCCTGATGGTTATCCTTATAACTCCGATAAATTATCTAGTTACGGCCAAGGTCGTTTTCAAACTATTCAGTTGACCCAATCCCTCGTACGTCTTTATTTGTAAACAAATAATATAATCATCTCCTGACACACTAACCTAAATGTGAGATTTGTTTATTTTAAAATTCCTTAGAAGTCATTTGTGCCTCTTTACTTTTATTGTGCATTGTTAATTTAAATATTTTTAAATCCTTTTGAAGTTAAACTATTTATTTCATGTCCCGAATTTAGTAAACTTACTAGAAGTTAGGTGAAAATTAAATATAAATAAATATATATATATATATATAAGTACACATATCTCGATTGTCAAAATATGTTAAAAAAAAGAGTACATATATTAATAAATAAATATAAAATATATGATTCTACATAGTCTTGAATATTAATAAATACATATTTTCTTTTTCAATAAAGTAGATATGTCCATAGGTAGGTATCTAAGAATCGCTACCATTTCGATGCTTCGATTAATAAGTAAAATACATATATATAAATACATTACTCATATATTTATTCTTTATATACAATATATTACTTTATTTTATATAAATAAATACATAATATACATATATTAATGTGTAATGCTTTGTTTTGTTGTTTTTAATAATTTAATTGATATACCATAATCAGCTGTATCTCCTCACTCCTAGGTCCTGAAAATTATTTATAAAAAGAAAACTTACCCCCCGTCAAGGTATTTCCGGTCGGGTGTACACAACAACCTTGATGAAGAAATCCTACCTAATTAATTGTATTTTTTCAACTAATTTCAAAATAAATCTTTTCGACTATTTATTCCTATTTAATATTTTATTCTCGCTTGAATCGTATAAATTAGTTGATATTTAATTTTTCTTCCGAACGAAATCCTAATTCAGAAAACCCGTTGATTTAATAACACTTTTCTAGTTTAGGCTTTTGAATGATAGCTGTTTCAAATTCCTTTTCGAAATGATAGACTGATGATTAAAATTCCGGTTAAAACGACAAACACTTTTAACACTGTCGCTATACGCACGATGGATTTTAATTGAACAATTTATTAATTCTAAATTTCTTTTTATATAAATTGATAAGAAAATTTATTCCGAATTGTGCAAACTTTTAATTAAACTCGACTCTTAATAAATTAATTTTTTTTCTAACTGTTAATTTTAGAACAAAGGTTTAAACGTTTATTATTATCGAATCCCTTTTTTTTGTTTTTGTGTTTCTTTTAACCTAAGATGAAGTATTTACTATTAATAATTTTAAACAGAATTATAATCTATTTTTAAATATCAATTCACGAGCACATCCACTTTAATTTAACGATAACAAACTCTTAAATTTAATTTGAATGTTTTCACTTTGAATGAAATAATTATTTTTAAATTTTAGTTAAATTCTTAATTCCGTAATCACTTTCTGCACTTCACTTAACACTTTTAAGCACTGAGTTTAAATTATATTTATTTTCACTGTTTAACCAAATTAAATTTCACTGACTCTAGCACTTGTATTTACCACAAAATTTTCCTAAGTCAGGGACTTATTTAAAATTTAACACTTAAAGATTTTTCACTGTTAATCCTACCAAAGAACGTAGTACCGCCACGTAACAACTTTTCGAATCCTCCGCGCGACTCCCTCCTGACTGATGTGTTCCATCTTTTATATCCCTCTCAGGTCCCAAAAGACGTATCTGAATTTCTCTTGATGCTTAATTCTATTTCCTATCAACTCGTAAATCCGAACACCCCTTCCCCTAATTTCGATCGTTCTTCCATAAGATGTTCTGCTTTCCGGCTCAAGGCGGTGGCCAGTTTCCATCTCACAAATCTAAATCGATAGGGTCCGAATCGGGTAAGTCTGTGTTAATCGCCCAAGCTTCCTTTGTCCTGTGTTCATACAAAATGTAGTTAAATTCTCATGATTTTGTGTTCCTTTTTTTCTCAATTTGCGATAGGTCCGTCCTCAATAATATATATATACATCTCAATTTTATGCATCTCGTGCGAAAATTGTTTAAATCCATGTCGAAATCTTTACTACGCATTTTTGAATTTCGATTTGTTTAAATTCTACTTAATTTTATTGTTACTTATATGAGCTTTTCCATTTCCACCCGTACTCTCTATCTCCCTGTCGCAGATTTGAGTTTTTCCTTTATTTTTGAATTTTATTTTTATCCGCGACGTTTTCTTGCACAATTTCTTCTTGATTCTTATGTCATTTCTCATAACTCTTATAATTACTCATTTTCCAAGTCGTATTTATTAATTTCACGGATAAATTCGAATTGTATCGCTTTTCTCCACATGGATCATTTCCTATCTCCGTTCTTTACCCTTCCTTTTATCTTTTCTTCACTTTTCCCGATGTGTGTGGTCTCCAGGAAAATTTCATACTTCATTTATTATTAATTAATATATAGTTTTCCACACTTCTACGGGAGATATACCTAATTAGACTCTGGGATATCTGTCATTTTTATTGTTTTACCCAATCTCCGCCCATTCTCCATCCTTCACTTACAAGATTTCACATAAATTATACGTCTGGACATATGTTTACGTCTCAGATTTTATGTACTACGGCCGTAAATTTAGTTTAATTTTAGAGCCATTAGTTTTAATCTCTTTTCCTAATCTAAATACTTCATAAGCCCAACGTTAAAGTTAATCGCTTTTCTAATCATTTATTACCTTAACGTAAATAAAAACCATGTTCGGATTTCGATTGTTTACCCTTCAAAATATACATGAGACCGCCAACCTTTTATCTTGTTTCGATCCCTCCGTAATATTGGGTAACTCCAATATATATCTAACCTAATAATTATGTAAAATGTCTACTTTTCCTGAATCTAATCTATCGCTATATGTTTTAGTTTTTCTGTCTTCTTCTGATACTCGATTTTCACGTCCCTAGGACCTTCGTAGCAGTCCAAAATCTCTATATTATCCTTCCATCCGGTCGCCGCACTTTTCTAAAATGTCTATTTTTTTTGCGAGATTTTCATTCAAGATTGATTTACCAATATGTCCGTTTCATCTTAAATTGATAACGATTAATTTCCATTGTTTCCAACACTCACTCCTCTCTTTAGTACGATTTTTATCGAACATGACACCCTCCTTCTATCATAAATAATTGCACTACAGTTGAAATTCCGCCAGCAACTTTCCTTCGCTTTTCCCGTCCTTCCTTTATACTATCACGTTTATAATTTTTTTCATTGCATTTTTGTGTGTGCGCTTTACAACCTGTAAAACTTCCAAGCACCCGATTTCAACGGTTCGATACCCCATAAATGTCTCAGTTATTGTAAACATTCCCAGGAGTTTGTCACCTTGAAAGTCGATGTTGACCCTAAAGTGCGTTCACCTCCAATTTCTGTGAGAATCGAAATGTCGTTAATTATCTTTTTTTATTGCCTGATCCACAGTTCATTCCTTTGTCTGCATTTGATGTACGCCTCTTCGTTCACTGATTGGTTACTCAAAATTTTATAGCTCTTTGTTCAGATCTATTGGTTGACAAAATTCAATGTTTATTTTGAAGCCTCAAAAGGGGGTTCCTAGTCGTTCCTAGACGATTTTAATGACCTCTGTGTTTATACTATAGAATCTCAACATAATTCCAACTATTACAGGGGCCTACTGAAAAACAAACTGAATCAATTTTAACCTCAACAGATGTCGCTAGAATGACGGTTTTCATTAATAATTTGTATATTTTTAGCAGCTATGGTTTATCTGTTTTTCACTGTGATTTAAGCCTTTCATCACATTCATCACACCCAATTTCACTTTGAATGAACCCGATTATGTACCTGTTGTCGCTGACGTCTATTATTTATTATACCTGACGAGTTTTATTTTTATTTATTAATATTTAAACATGCTACACTACTTATGAAGATTGTCAGCAGGTACGTAGTGACAACATTTTATGCAATTGGTAAATTTTCAAAGAAGGTATATGTATAAATAAAGATGATGATAAATTACCAACTAGATCAATTGGTTAAATTAACAGAATAGTATAAATATAAATATGTAAACAGCAGTAAAAAACTTATACACTAAACAAGTACAAATGAATGGTCACATCAATAGTTTCATATATTATATAGGTAGGTATATGAAGTATTACAAACATATAATGATATTCCTTTTCCTAACAATGTCAATTCTAATTACAAATACAAGTGCTTCAATAGGGCATCAATATAAATATCTGTATCTTATAGTAATTTCCTTTTATTATATTTGACTTGCAATACAAATGGTATTATTTTTGATTGTTTTTAGTTTATTGTATTTTTTGGGTACAACATAGTTTAAGGTTCTTTCACCGTATTTATTGGTATATCTCAGAACCACCAATTCTTCATTGTATTATGTTTGTGATTAAATTACATTTGACAATTTAAACAAACAAGATTTAGAGTATTTAAAAGTATATCGTATGTTATAACCAATAAAGTTCAAAATTAAATTGTAAGTTCACATGAACTTAAACTATTAAAAATAGTAGTTACAAAAATTTCTTACCTTTGTGAATAAATAAAGCACCCTCCAAACAAAAATACAGAAGCTTTTTTGTGAGAGTAGGTACATCATTAAAAATATATGTTGGAATGTAATTTTATGATTCATACATGTTATATTACTCTCATAATTATTGAATTGTTTAAATGAATAAATAAATCATTACAAAACTGTCTTCTGATTTATATTTAAATCCTTGAGACACTAATGGCCCACACCCTGATAAAAAAGCTTAAAAATGTATAAATTATCTTCATAATACAAAATATGATAAGTATAAAAAACGTATACATCTATATAATTTATATAAATGTACAAAAGTAGATAATACATATATATTTTTTATACAATATGTCCGGGGGTTAAATGTGCAAGGAAGGTGATTCTACATGATAGTACAATTAAAAAAGACGATTTTTTGAAATTTTAACGTTTTAAGCTAGTTTTCGGATAAAAAAAATTAATTGATTGTACAGAAAAAAGTATATTGGTCTATGAAAAAATGTTTTTTTAAGGAAAAAAAAAAAGAAATTTCTCCTCCTTGAAACCTCCTGAAGTTTTTGAACTTTACCCCCGGACACCCTGTATAGATAAACTTATATATATTGATTTTATAAAGTCATATTTTTTTACAAATTACATATTATTATAAAATTAAAAAATAAATAATTTATGGATTCTGAAATACCCCACAGTTTGACTTCCTTTGTATTGTGCCAGCAGAGCGGCAGCCACGTGTTGATATTATTTCACATTTGTAAAAGTAGATTTAGTTTGGAGTCGTGTTAATAGATGTCTCAAATTCAGGACACAATAATAATATAATTATTTTTCTTGAAGTGACGACAGAGACCCTATAGGCAATCTTACAAAGGTTTAAAAGTTGCCGTAGAGGCAATTCTCAAATTCTGATAGGGAAAGTGCACTCTTAAAATTCATCCTTAAAAAAATATATTCTCCGTCCCGAATTCTTCTTATTCGGCAACCTTTTCTTAAAACGGACAAGGCTGAATGTATATTTATTTCCCCACAAATAAAGAGACCCTGTAAAAAAGCAATCTTATTCGGGAATAAAACGAACGAACTTGAGGGTAAATCTAACAATCCGCCAGCCCTGCCCCCGCCAATGCAGTGTGGTGGTGTCCGATAAACCTGAAAGCATTTCCCAAACATTAGACAAACCAGACTGGCAAACGTCGAGTGGACGTGTCTGAATTAACTTGGGTTAACGGGGTAACTTTGCAGCAAAAAGTGGAACCAGGAAAGTTGGAATTCCTCTGTCAAAATAACAACTGACTTTTCGAAGATGTGATTTCTTTTTTTCTTAACTTAATCGACCACGATTAATATGTTTTTTTTTTCCTTTTAAATTAGACCTTTTTTCAGAATACGAATAACGTGGAAAGTTAGGGAAATCACATGTTATTTACTTACTACATCTGTTATCTGTATCCCCACATCCCGTTAGATATACAAACTTTAATTTGATTAGTTTTAAAAATCACTGGATGTTCTTTGTGAAACTTTTTTTTTTTTTTTTTATGTGACACCTCACAAGAGTGTCCCTGCCTGTGCAGTGCACAGACAGGGGAACTATGTCACCACCCGGTTGGGCGGCGTTGTGAGGCGGAGTAAGGTAGGGGCTGTAGGAAGGGATTTGTTAATGCGGGCCTTGAAGAGGCTCGGATTATAGGAGGGAGGAAAAACAGATGCCGGTAGCTCGTTCCACATACGAGCCGACTTACACAAAAACGAGTCGTAAAAACGGCCCGTTCTCATGAAGCCAACGTCAACCGTGAACGGGTGTTCAGTTCGTGAACTGATACTATTTATGAAAAAAATGGCTCGGGAACTTACCTTATAAAAACAAATGTGATCAATTTATCTTTCGAATGAACACCGTTAGTAAACTTGAAAAATTATGGCATCTGCGAATTTCTTTTGCAAAAAAAAACATTTTAAATTTTAGAATTTTTATTTAAAAAAATAATTTTACTATGTACTTTATCGCTTGTCTGAACTTTATCGCTTGTCTTTATCGCTTGTCCCACAATTAGATCCAATTTTAAAAATCAAAGAAAATCCCGGTTCTAGAGGTCATTGAACCGGAGATACAAATAAAAACAGAGGCTTACTAAATAAATTATATATTTTTTTAAATAATAAGATTATTCATTTGTCATGTTAAATTAACCCTTAAATTAAATATACTTGCCAGGGAGTAGCATTCGTGTATTGCCTACAATAAATCCTAATAACACTTTAATTATTGGATTTATATTATTCGAAGTTTGTCGTATACCGAGAGATTGATCACATTTAGGAAAATGGATTCTGATCAAAACCTTCTACTCTGGTACCGCCCAGCATAAAGTTTCCTTTTCCTTTCCTAAATACACTCATTAAAGAACAATAATACATATTATTTAAATAAATACCGGAAAGTCTAATTATGTCCAATATTTTAATAATGTCCTGTGCGTTCAAACTGTATCTAGATTTCTCTAATAAACAATAAACAGTGTTAATCTCTTATATTATCTGCCTGTATAATATATAAATAAATAATAATAATAACATTTGTACATTGTACATGTAGCTTTGTATTAGCGATCGACGAACCGGTGGATGCAATCTGTTAGACATAAATTAATAATAGTTTGACTAGTCAATAGTTAGTAATAACATAGATAGGTCAAATCATAATGACATAAAAAATATTCCAGCTTATAAAACCACATTCGAACAAAGAAATTACATTAATTTTGAGACAAAACTCAACAACATCCTTCCCCAGATATAAAGTGAATAGAAAATTTTAATGATAAGAAATCAAGAATAAAATTTGGCTGAAATTGATTAATGAAAAACTCTGAAAAAAACGTTAAAATCGACATAGAAAACTAATAAAACAGTAATGAATAATTTAAGTCCGCCGCAGCACTGGTTAGTCTAGAAATATATTTATGACTAGTCAGTCATAAATATATCATTGTAGAAATGTATTATATATTTGTACAGCGCCTTTGAGGTGATTTTGCACAAAAACGGCGCCATACAAAACATCAATATATTATTATTATGTATTGGCGCTGCCTGTACAATTGATGTTGGATTGTTGGTTGTCAATATTGGCAGGTAATATTGTTGTCAAATCACTGCTTTAGTGCTTGTATGTTCAATAGACCATTTAGCAAATTTTACAGGAGACGTTTTTTTTTGTTTTTACAGGTAAATTCTAAAAAATTCTCGATTTTGGTTATTTCGTTTTATACGTGTAACAGGAAATTATTAAAGATCATTTTTCGAAGATTGAAGCTATAATATGCCCATTTTATGATTATAAAGGTGGACATTGAACATGGCTTGAAAATGATGAATGATTATTTTGGATATTGAACATATCGTCTGGAGATTGAACAATTCGGCTCCCATAAGTTTGAGGTATTTTTTGTTCAATTAACAAATTAGTGGTAAATTGTATATACAGGGTGATTTTCAGATTTCAAACACTTTACTTTTATCTTTCGTAATAGTTGACTTAAAATATACAAATAGCGTCTTTGAGGTGATTTTTCACAAAAACTGCTCTTTATAAATCATCCAAATATTATATAAGTTTGAAAACAACATACAAGTACAAAGGTACCTACCGCTAATATATTACTATCGGTTGTCGGTGCATGCGTGGTGTGAAATATTCTTACATCGGACGTATTACGGCCTCCGTGGTCTTCTCGTGGTCCTCTTGACTAGAGATCCGGAGGTCGCAGGTTCAAGCCCCGGCGTGCGTACGTAAATTTTATGTGATTCATTTATGTCATTTCACAAATTATTCATTGAAAATAACTTACAGTTTATTTGTGGCATGTTCCAGAGTGGAAGATATGGTGTAAAGACTACAACAGAATTGAAATGGATTTAGCCGTGTTTGGTACCAGATCTGAATAAGTACTCACATACCTTTTCTCTTCTCCTTCCTCCTTCTTCCTCTCTTTCTCCTCTCCATCTCCTTTCCCTCCACACTACCATCAGCCTCACAATATACGAATATACCCCAATTGGGGATTCCATAGTCTCACTGGCTCCAGATGGTTGGGAGCAGTTGAGAATGTGTGCGGTATTCCATCAAAAAAAATCCCGAGTGATGCGTAAAATTATTCAAGTACAATTTTCAGTACAAAATTGGAACTGATTAGTATTAAATCGAATAAATTAATTAATAATTCTTTATATGAAATGTGTGTTAGTTTGTTTTTTTTATTGTTTCGTTACCTACATTTGACAAATGTAATTTTTAAAGTTTACCTACGAACGATTTTTTTTTCTTTCGAAAGGTCTTATTTGCTGTGAACTTATTATTTATGTTGATTATGGTGAGTAAAACATTATTTTATTAAATACTTTCAGCTCTTAAAATCCTAAAATTATAATATCCCGCAATTTGGGGTATGGGCCGGCGCTAGTATAACAATACATTTATTATTGTTAGTCGTGCGCCTAGTTGGTTTTATTTTAGTTCATACATAAGAAGTTATTTATTGTTTTTTTATGTGACTAACAAACAAAAAATCGGAAACCTTTAATTGCATGAATTCAAAATTGAAATATTTGGACTTCGTTCTCATCAGCGATGTCAGCAGTGATAACGGACTAAATATGTGTCGTAGATGTCTTTCAATCAGACTATGAGGACAGTCGACTTCTTGCACAGTTCCATGTCCTGGCTCTTTTGTTGTTTTTCTTGAATAAAAATAAGTAATGCACTAATATAATTTATTTAGACTCATTTAAGGTAAAATCTCTAAGGGTGTAAATAAATAATTGAATAAATAAATAATAAATGAAGGATCCTGTATATTAGCCCAGCAAATTCAAGAAGTACATGTAAAATATGGTGAAAAAGCCTAAGAATGACATAATTTTAAGACTTACCTTTCTATTTGAGCTACTGGTCTAAGGTATATTGATTCTGGTGTCGGTGAAGTCATTTTTCAGTTCAATTACAGTATATATTCGCAATTAAACGTATTTTTAGTGGAATAATTTAGTTGTTAGAAAACAACTAAAAATCAACATGGCCGCTCATCTTAACTAACCGACTCCTGATTGGTTGAAAGTGGAGGTTGAACATTCAAGACCTTAACGTTCGGCGGGATGTTGAACAAATATCTATGAACTTTAAATAAAATATTATGTTCATAACGTTGAGTGTTTGAATGTTCAATATCCGGGAGTTTGAACAAATAAGAACTAAAACATTATTCCGTGAGTGGATATTGGCACTCGAAAAATGGTGAAGATGTCACTTAAAAACCAAAAAATATGTTTTTCTTAGCTTGTCTAATGCGCAATAGGCTAATAAACATATTGGCATTCATAACTCAGTAGTGAAAAAAGGTCTATTGAACATCCAAGAACCAGGACAGCGAAATATAGTTTTGCAGCTCTCGTAAGTTATTAAAAAAACATTAAAAATTCACTAAAGTTAAATGTCTCTATCGGAGAAAAAAAAGAAAATTAATGGTTTTCAAAAAAATATCCTCAGATTGGAAAAGAGGTGTGCAATGGAGAGCAATTGATAGATTCGGGTGACAAATTCAATCTTATTTTTATGTTTGTTTTCGTAGTTCATTATGAATTGAATGTATTGTTTATGATTATTCTTGGTACCTACACATTGATTTACTTCCATATAACAATAAATATAAACGCAGTTTTATGAACTGTTTTAGTTGACTGGATTTTATTTGCAGAAAAGGGTACTATTTTTATTAAAAACAATATTCAACTATACTTTTAATCAGACTTTATAAAACTACTAAAGATAACTTAGAAATAGGTCATAAATACCATAATTATAAGTCTTCATAACGTTGTCAACAACAGAAACCTTTAAAAACTTTGACATTATAAAATATACAAAAATCAATACCAATAATATTTTTGTTTTTCTCCTTAAAAAGGACAATGAGGGAAACACCTCACTCATAAAACTATATATAGTATATATGAACAAAGAAGTTCTGTTTTACAACAAACTCCCACCCAATAACCATTGAAACGACTTTTTGTAGATAATGCCATGTTTGCAAAAAGGTTTTGAGTGATTGCTTGCCATAATGTTCAAAATTTACAAAACCTAAAAATAGGGATAGACGGTGAAATCTAGGTGGATTCATTGGCTTTAAACCGAAAGTAAGAAGTTTCATATGTTTCCATATTAATATTTTGTAAAATTTCGAGAACTTATTAATATTTTTTACTTCTAAAATTTTTAATTTCGGTGGCGGATATGGGTACCACCGCCCCGGCAACCATTTAACGGATAACCAACACCTGCCATAGGTCACCCCCAAAAATTTGGCTACGTTTGGTGACTTAGCTGGTTCGGGTTCATGAGGTGAGGTTTATCCGGGTCTTGGTAGCGAATGTATCTGCCTACCAACTGCATGGCCGGATCGGGAGAGACTGGTTGAGGAAGACCTTTTAACCTCTCCAACAGGATTCATATGTCCACCACTCATACAGTATCCCCAAAGATGACATAGGCCCTGAGGGGAATCTTCCACAGAACCTCCTGTATGGAGCTAATGTAAAAAAAACCACCCGAATAGAATTCAGAATAGAATTTAGAATGTAAATCACCTACCAAAGTTAGCGCACTTTACCCCGGATAGCCTGTATATGCCACCAATCGCTCGATTGAGTACATCAAACTTTGGCTTAAAGAATTATCGGAAAAAGAACTGTCTAATATTTTAAAAACAAAGAATATATTGAAAAAAAACCCTACCCAAAATATGTACCTTAGTTGTCGCTAAAAACCCTCTATCTAAACCTAGTCCCCTTCGGCACAGCATCCCTTAGTGAGGAGAACTGAGGAAAAATTCTATTTGTAAGGAATCCGCTTGCACAGCACGAGTATTAACTGTGCGCCCTTTAGACTTACGCAATACAATATATATTGTATATATTGATAAAAAAATTACATATTTAAATAAAAGAAGATATTTCAACTGACAATTATTTTAAGCATCTTTTTAAAAAATGGAATTATAGTACAAAAACAATATAAATTTGAATAATTTGAAAGCACAATGACGTAATATTTACCTTCTTAAAATGTTAAAATTATAAAATATAATTATTTTTTAAAAATAAAGTAATTCATAAAATTAGAAAATTAAACAACCTTAAAAATTTAACCTATTATATTAAATATTGATTCGTGGAATACCAGCGGGCTTCATCAAATGGAAAGCTTAAATAACTAATAATGTTAAAATACTGTTTTCCTTTTTTGCCATCTATTAAAAAGAATATTGTAATCGAGGTGAGACATATAAAAATCACTAGATACTATAATTCCGTTTTTTAAAAAGATGCTTAAAATAATTTTCAGTTGAAATATCTTCTTTTTTATTAAATATGTAATTTTTTTATCAATAAAAACTTATTATATCATGTTATTTTTACACAAAAATTAAAAAAATTTAAACCAAGGCTAAATATATTAGACATGTTTCTTGATGTTAATTAATACCTCCCTAATTGAGAATAACTTTTGTTTATGGAGGGATAGGAAATTTTCTAACGCTTGCTTGTGTGAATCCTGAATCACACAATGAGTTAAAATTTTGAAAATGACGCTTTAATTCAAAGTAAATTCAAATAACAGACAGGCACACGTCTGTAGGCACCGTATTTTAAATATTAAATTTATAATAACCAATCTAAGAGGATCAAAAACCAAAAATTTTCCATAATTGAATTTCATGTCCCATCGGACCCCCGCTACGTCGAGTTCAATTTAAAGTTGATTCTGCTCCGCTATCCGATTTGGGAAGCTTTGCGAACTATTAAGTTGCCTTCTTAATAAGTATTATTTTACATTTAATGAAATACAGCAATATACATGAACATTGTACCTACGTAAATTAAAGTGGGCACCTGCTTTTCCTTCGACGGTAGATGGTATTTATTTATTTTTTTACTTTTCTACCTGGAAGCTGAGATATTACCGACATTGGGGAACTAATGGTTTGAAATATGTTGGTATTTTAGGACGCAAACCTAATCTTTAGTTTATTTACAACACGTTTTACAACGGGTGGTATTGTGGTGATAAACATCATTGTGTATTCAATTTTTTTATGTCATTGCTCCGAAAATACAATTGATTAAATACTACTTTATATAGCACAATCAAGTGTATAACTTGAATCGGGTCATGTGAAGAATCAAAATAACAGAGGAGTATGACAATGTGCTAGTTGAATGAAAATAAAGTTGCGTGGCGGTCTATCCTCTCCGCCTACCCTGTACGTGAAACAGCGTGAGTTATTTAGTTAATACTATTTTGTGGAGGTTTATAAGTTTAAAAATTACTTTTATTTTACTTTTAGGCCCACCATACAGCATTCGCAAAGATGACAGGTCCTGAGGGAATTTATTTTTCTCAGTGCCTCCCATCTGCTAATTTACATGCAACAAATTACTAATTTTAAATTCATTTTAAATTCAATTAAAATTACTAATTATTATTCTGAATATTAATATTATTCTAAAATATTAATCTGTTAAGCCATTTGATGTTAAAATTAATCACTATTAAATTTATCAATTTCAGCTTCAAATGAAATAGCGACATTAAAAACAATGAATTAATATCAAATTACATTAATATTTGAAAATTACAAATTTTCAACTTTAATCAATAATGGAACAATTTTCCATCTGAATAAATAATTTATCTTTCAGACAAATCTTTTATTAATATCTTCATGTTGAAATCGGCGTGATTCTATATTTTTTTGAGAATCCGCATCGTGAGTGTAAAATGTAAATAGTTTATCCCACTGCGCGAGGGATTAGTAAAAACGCTGTGAAAAAAGGTTTTTCAGAAGGGTTAAAAATAATATTTGCAGGACTTTACTTTTGACATGACGGGGTTAGGCCCATTTCACAAATTTGCCCGAGGGCACGAACAATTATCGCTACGCCCCTGTATTTAGATTAAATAATATGAACAACAAGGGAAGCTTAAAAAGGAAAAGAAAAACACGATAAGAGTTTAAAATAGAGCTTTTTTCTAAATCAGAGCAAAACTATTCTGTCCATTAGCAGCGAAAAAAGTGTCTGTAGCAAATTCGCCATTTAGTTCGTAAAACCAATAAGGTTCCGACCAGAACAATTCGGGAGGCGAGGAGGGGCACTTATTGGATAACCAAAACCTCTGTCATAGGTCACCCCAAATAGTTCATCTTGGCGG
Organism: Hesperophylax magnus; assembly: GCA_026573805.1. Lineage (NCBI taxonomy): Eukaryota > Metazoa > Arthropoda > Insecta > Trichoptera > Limnephilidae > Hesperophylax > Hesperophylax magnus. The sequence continues at coordinate 22,470,665 of JAIUSX010000011.1, forward strand.
CGGATGCGCCTGCCAACCGATCCTCTGTAGTTTTTTTAATCACGACCGGGAAGTTTCTAGCACGTTCTGTTTGGAAAAACATTTGCATGTTTCGCCAATTCCGTATAAAAACTATGAGAATATTTAAAGAAAAAATGCAATATTTCACGTCCGCGAACGTGCCTTGCCTCAGACATTTCCAACAGAATGTGTATTATAAACAGAAGAGGAGCCGACATGATCCACACACAGCGAGTCGCCCGCGCTACAGTTTCATATTATATTTCTCTACACTATTTTAACTGAGTTTTAAAATACTAGTGGCTTTTTTTGCATTAGTCTGACCAAATTTTCAATGCTAGTAATTATTTTGTTATTTTAAATTGCCATTCTATCCTACGCCATTTGGACATTAATTCCCCATTTGCAGCGTACCTGAAAAATAGGTGATTTTTATAAAATTTATTATTTAGAAATACTTATCATCTGAAACTCATCAGTTTCAAACTAACTCAGTTATTCCCAGTTGTCTTTATTCTGTAATCATATATTGCTCTCCTTTAACTAGACTGCAGTCAGTCAATATATTTATGTCTGGGATAGTGGCCTTTTTCTTGATGTTTTAATGCTGATTAATTATCGTAGTGTACGGAAAGAAAAACATTTGATTCAAATATTTAAATCGTAAGACCCGTTTTCAAACGTTCATTCGAATTCATATTGGAGTGATTTGGAGGTAGAAGAAAGGGGCGAGAAAGGTGGAGGAGTCAACAAAACAGAGAAACATTGTCAATAAAGGTGACTTACAGGGTGTTATTATTTTATTAACTAAATTAATTTTTTAATTAATTTTTTTGTAAATTTCTAGACATTTGTTACAATAAATTTGGTTATTTTGCTACCGGTTTCGATGTTTCAAATATCTAGAAATTGTTACATAGTTAATGCCCAAGAAATACTAAAAATTACAAAGCCTCATAGAATTTCATATACCGCTTGTACCTAAAATACAAGACGTTAGTAATAGATACGTAGATTTAGCGGATCTATTTAACTGCATAGAATGTAGATACAAGAAGGCTATACCTTTTTTAATAATATTCATTCAACTTAAGTCTACCTAAAAGTTTTGCATATGCATAGTTATATATTTTACTTATGTATCCGTCTAGAGTTTCTTTAAACTTTCTAATGTCCCTGTTTATGATACATAGTTTATTGTGTATTATTTACATTGTGTTATAAAATAAATAATCTTCTCTCTTGATTAAATTTGTGCATATTCCAGATAGATACTACGATTTTTGTACTGATACTGCTAGTAGAGAAATCCTGTTTTAACTCGACCTTGTTGCATTTCGTCTATCAGTAAATTTGTTGGTACGTTCCGTTTAGGTTTCAAGATGGAGACCGTTTTAACGATTTGATAAAGTTTTTTTTAGGTGCTATCGTGTTTATTTGGAGTTTCTTGTTAAGTTTCTTCTCAATATTCTGGTACCTACCAACCTGCTTGAGGCTAACTTGAAAAAATAATAAATTTTTTCATGAGACAGTGACGTTTTTTGGGACAAATCGAGGGATTTTTTATAAATTTTATACAATTTTTTGTGTTATTTCACATGCCATGTTAAGGATGTCCATGTGTTGCGGCAGGAGAAGTTTATAGGTTTAATTTATTCAAAATATGATTTATTGTATTGATAATATTTATTGTAATGCTTTAAAAATAATTTATACAATAATTCCAGTAAGTACGAAGGGTGTTTAATTGGTTAGAGTGTAGAATGTATGGGTTGGTATAGTGATTAAAATGTATTGCAGATATAAATTAGGATCCATTGTGATATTTGATTTTTGAAGGTTTTTCGTACGGTTTCAGTTTTAAAGTTAACACAGAGAAGATTGAAGATTTTATAAGCTAGGTAGATGAATTTACATTTGTATTTATCTATTTATATTTAGCTAGTGAACCTCGCAATGCTTCACTATTGCTGATGTATTTCTTGGTCGTCTCCGACTTTCTTATACCATTATTCACTACTGAATTCTACAATGTTACTGTTAAAAAACTACATTACATCGACTCTAATTCGATTCCGTGTCTCATTCTGGTGCAGAAAAATTACGTTAAGACTTCTTCTTCTATTAAAACTACTCTCTAAACACTCCTGGTGCTAATAAAAACCAACTTTAAATTTTTCAGCGATATCGGTGGACTACTTTTTGAGTTTTGCGTGCACAAACATAAGCAGGCTAAATTTTATATATATATATATGACTAGCTGACGTGTACCCGGTGTTGTTCGACTTTTTTCTACTCTCTATAAATACAATGTGCACGTGTTATACCATAATATGTAAACCTTTCGGAAGAAATTATCTAAATGATAGTGAAAATCCTACCAAAATCTGTTGCGTTGTTAAGAAAAACTAAGCACACAAACAGACTGTTCAAAACTAATTAGAGAATAAATTTAAATTTTTTAAAAATGTTACGTGTAATGCCTCTATGGTTTGTACTTTGTAGATAGGTATTTAAGCAAATACTTACAAATCTTATGATTTCAAAGGAAATATTATTTTTGATCTATTAAAGGAGATAAAATTATAAAATTCTTTTTGCACGCGAGGTCATCGCATTGTTCACAGAACTACTAGTTATAAACTATCTTATGCTGAGTAGGATTTTTTAAAATGAATTTCAAAAATCATAATGGATAAATACATAATACCTACAAAAAAATTATAAATTTTAGATGAAAATATTTAATAATATTACTGTAAAAATGATTAACAGTAATATTTAGTTTTAAAAAATAATTATGTCATATCTACTCCTGATACAATAGAAAATGCTATTGGTGGTAATAGCACAAAGCATCGCAGATAAGCTCCTGCAAACGGAATCTCTCCATGTCTGATGTAACGTTAAAGTAATTCAAATGCTACGGGCATGTATATGTATGTCTTTGGTCTCTTAGACTAGAAGATTGGCAATTTAATTCAATGCTCCGAGTTTACCTTGCTCAATAGACAACTCACGATTTCTCAAATATCTTCAACTCTGTTTTCCTGGTGATGCATTAATGAGCCGGTCAAAAAGTAAAATATTCTGGAAATGGGGTAATTCTTTTATCTTTCACTGTTTTGTTTATTTCGTTTTTTCTCCGTCCATAAAAATTGTGACCATCAAATCGATGTTATGTGAAATCTTGAATGTCTTACAAATTTTCGAACAAAATAGTAAGAAAAAAATAACACCGAAAAATACGCATTGCGTTTTGATTGTTTTACCAAAATAGAATAAATGCCTTTTGATGTGATTTCGCGTAAGTATCTACCAGATCAGTGCACATTATAAATACCTAGAGACATGAAACACAAACTTCAAGGTACTAAATATTAATTTAAAAATATAAAGGAATTATAAACTAAAACCAAAAAAACATACAGTATGGTGCCTAACAACCCCTCGACCGCTGAAAGGTTGAAATACCTTTCAACCTTTTATTATGTGTACTCTTTTGGGGACCAATGGTCAGGCACGAAATGAAAGAAGGTTGTGAAGGTCTCATGTGTTTATTGGTGAGTCAGTAGCCGTGACAAGGAGATGATGAAGGACAGATGTAGAATACTCCGGTTGCTGCTGTGATGTGTTGGCAGGTCAAGCGCGGGTCAGTGAGTCGACGCCGGGCGCTGGTGACCGGGACTCGATGGAGGTCAGGCACTGGCGAAGAACGTAGGTCTTCAGGCACTCCAGTGCTGACGAGACGGCCGAAGGTGCGACGGACCTTATAGGCGGTTGAACGGGAACGATGTAGACCAGTGAGGATGCTGCGTGTCCTCGTGGTGGTCATGGTAGCGTGGAAGAAGCGCTGGTCAGAGACGCTGGAACCAGGGCGCTTGTAATCCGAGTAGCGCTGGCCGCGGACGTGGCCGAGGCGCTATGATGATGTCCCGATAGAGTCCATGATGATAGGAGCGAAGCCGGGTACGTGTCCCTCGCGCTAGTAAGAAGAACGCGGGTGATCACTCGTTGAACCTTGTAGACTGGCGGCAAAATTATGACTGACTGACTGGCTCGCTGCGTCGGGCTTATTTATACTACTCGGCCGACGGCGGCAGTAGGTAGATGGATGGCAACTAAATTCTAGGCACTCGCACAGACTGTGTGTTTCGGGAACCTTCGACATTGCGGCGATTAAGCATAGGCCGTAGACTCGAACCTTCTGGCGAGTTCTCGTAGTATCCCGGACTGAGTGCGCGTTAGTATTGTCGCGAGTATGCAAGTAGGTCTTGAAACAGGTAGGTTGCTTTGTTTTGATTTCGGCTGCAAATACGTACCTAAGTAGCAAGTAGCAAGTACGTACCTAAGTAGGTCGAGCGTTTTATTATTAATTATTCAATGGATTAATATCGACGCTACACTCTCTAGAAAAGTAGGTTTTTTATAAGTTAGGAATTTGCTTGTGATGTTCTCTTTGTAAATAGTGTTAGGTTAACAAGACGATTCTGACTGCCTTAAGAAAAGTGGTTTCTAACTGATTTGTTCCTCGCCATATTTCTAAATGGTTTCCTGATTATTAATGATATGCAAAAACAAATTTTTCTTGATAATAATAAAAGCAAGATTTTACAACCATAGAAGTTTATACGTCCCTCATATAATAAAAGTATTAGTCACTAAATAAATGATGAACGATGCCCATATTTCTTGTCATGTTTTAAACAATTGTTCAAAGAATTCCGGAGAATATTTTGATTAATTACCGTTTCAGAGATTTGGTCGAAAGCCAAAAACTTAATTAATCGTTGCTCACTTTCTGAAACTAAAGGGAGACGCTTACAAACATGTTCTGTTCACAGGTTTCAGCTATATTAACCAACGTATTTTTATAAATTTATGAAACTTTTGTATAATTTTTTGTCCCGATAAATGCGCCGGTATATGTTAAAAATAGCTCTTAAATACTTCCAAAGCTCTTCTCAACAAACAAAGATGGATGATATCGTAAAATCGCAGTGAAACAAAGCAGTTTGCCAATTCTGGAAGAAAAGCAATAACCTAATCAAACCAAGAACACGAATCGCCAGCCAAATTGATGGGTCCACAAACACGGAGAAAATTGCCAAGACTTTTAGAAGAACCTTTGCATATTTGGATACAGGAGATACATCAGCGCATCGACAATGTTCACGGAATAAGGACTAAATGGTTTTGCAGGCCACTGGAGCCAGGATGCGGCTAAAGACCTTTGCCAACAAGTTGGTGACCGCAGCCTACCAGCACCAAACGTCACTCCTTAGTGAGCGCTGGGCCCAAACTCACTCAAGACCACGCCCTACATAGTTGTCCTTATTTGTTAATAATAGTTAATATTAATCCAAATAGTGCTTTCACTTATAGCTTCACCTTAATTGTGAAATTATTTTTCTATATTTTTTAAATCTATTTTTGAATTTTCACATATCTATTGTAAAAAAATAAATGAAAATCTATATGGGACGTGTGGGATTGCATTAACTTCCCCACATCCTGGAATCAAAATTATTATTATTATTTTTAAACCAAAAATTAATGATATTTTTCAAACATATCAATAATTATAAATATAAAATTGCGTAGGTTTATAATGCATATTGATTTTTTTTTTCACATGTGAAAAGTCGCCCCTTGGTTAACAAAATCTAACTCTTGGTTGACCAAACCAGGAAATTCTTTGGAACGATCAGTGTTATAGACAATGTTGTTTTTTTATTATTTTGGTAAGTAGTACGATTACGATTAAATCAAATAAATACGACATGGGTTACAAGCAAACGGCCAAATACTTTAAATTGTGATAATATTGTTAAATGGGTACCAAACCTTTGACAACCAATTAATAGATAACAGAAATAAAATGTAGATGTTAATGAGATAGGTATGTACTTATCTTTAATGTGGATATTTAACTAACTTAAACCACAATTCATAAATTATTAACGTCCTCGCCGCACGGTGTAGAGAAACGGTGTTTTTGACGACATGGCCTGTTTATGAAAAAACTGTTTGGTATTTTTCGTATATTTTTTTACATTCCTTCTAGATAAATGTAGCATTAAGTAAAACAAAATTGGTTAAGGTTAAGAGACTGAAAAAAATCTTAAACACGGAAACTATATTACTTTTGTGATTATTAGCAAAAAATAGATTTTTTTATGAAAGCTTGAGATTATTGTAGCACAAAGAAAGTTTTTCAAATTACGGTTTAAATACTGAAAAAAATCCCGAGACGCTGAAGGTATTGTACTGTATATGACCCCCATAAATAGTTAGTAATAACATAGATCACTGTAGAAATGTATTATAAATTTGTACAGCGCCCTTGAGGTGATTTTGCACAAAAACGACGCTATACAAGTCATCCAATTATTATTATTATTATTATTAGAAACGAAACTTTAAATAAGATTTTATGTCAAAAAATTATCTTCTTTTCAGTACCATATTACAGTACAGTACCGTATATATTTTTCCCCGAGAGTTCATAAGAAATATTAAAAAAAAAAACATTTTAATGTTTTTGTAGTCAGCTTTGTAGCCGAGAGAGATGTTTCCGTTTCAATTTAGTGATCTATTTTATTACTAACTATTTATTGAATATAATATACAGTACAATACTTACCTGGTAGGTCACTTGAGATAAACACTTAATTAAAATGATCTAATTGTTTATTAGAGAAATTTAGATACAGGATTTAGGACATAATTATAAAATTGAATATAACTGGACTTTCTCTCAGGAATGGTTTATTTAATTTAAGGGTATTGTACGGTACGATGAAACACGCACAAGAAAAGCGTAACTAAAGTTACGTAGGCCGGCACACGGAAAATCAGATTATTGTTATATCTTGATAGAGATGGTCAAGCAGCGGGCGGGCTGGATCAGTTATCCAGAACGGCAGTGTTGGTTGTGGCAGGTGTCGCACTTTTCAGTAAGGACCGGTACACGGAGACGCCAGGTAATATCTTGATAGAGATGGTCAAGCAGCGGGCGGGCTGGATCAGTTATCCAGAACGGCAGTGTTGGTTGTGGCAGGTGTCGCAGTTTTCAGTAAGGACCGGTACACGGAGACGCCAGGTAATTGTAATATCTTGATAAAGATGGTCAAGTAGCGGTCGGGCTTGGCTCAGCTATCCAGGACGGCAGTGTTGGTTGTGGCAGGTGTCGCAGTTTTCAGTAAGGACCGGTACACGGAGACGCCAGGTAATTCAAGTTATCAGGTGTTGCTTCGATGAGTTGTAAAAATTGAATGATAAATATATTGTTGGTGAAGTATTTATATTCTTCCACAGTTGTTTGTGCGACGTCAGCTTGCAAAAACATGTTACAGTTTCTGTATCAATAATATCAACCTGGTAACAAACATCCTTTGTAAATATTTCGTTTTTAAAAATAGGTTCATCAAACTCGCAGGTGTGCAATTGATATTAAATGCAACAATATAACGTTTCATATAGTTGACTTGGCCTGTCGCCTGGTAACAGAATGTTTTGATGCATAATTCGTGTATTATTGGCATTTTCAACTGGTAAATATTGTGATTTGAAAAAAAGGGGGTCATCAAACTTTGCAGGTGTTCACTTCAAGTTCGTGATACAGCGGGTAGCAACAACTCAATATAGTTGCATGATATGATGTTCGATACAGGTATGACAGCTTAAAAAGGTAAGTTTTTAGTTCAGTTAATATTTATATATTTCCTCGATGTTTTTTTAACAGTATTAAAATGTATTCTAACTGGGATCACTGGATTACCCCATTCTAAGTCACATGGTTTTAAACATAAATTAAGTAAATCTAAAAATGTATATATATTGTGAAGTACAGTGTAATAAATTAAAATAATAAATATTAAAAGAATACTTACTTAACCAATACTTAAATATATAATGTGGATACAGAAAAATATATTTTAGAAATTAACATAAGATATTTAAGCCCACGCATACCCAATTTCTTCTGATTTATAACAAGTTTCTCGTTGACTCTTTAAGTTTATAAGTTTAAGTTATTAAGTTAAGAAATTAAAGTTAATTAAGTAACTAAGTTCTTTTTCTAACATTTGGATTTACATAAGTTCTTTTCAAGGGAGTTAAGTTATGTTATGTTTATGTTTTAAGTTTTTCTAACATTTTTAACCATTTACAAAATTTATAATTTTGCTTAAAACAATTTCAACGCCGATACTGAAGTATCCACTTAATTTAATTAATTAATCTATATTTATGAATAACACACTATCAAATCAAAACGTTCTGTTTTTTTAGCCTCCCGTATTGAGTATTCGCAAGTAGTTCACTATCAGAGATTAAAGTCTTTAAAGTGTTTTGTATGTGTCGATTTTGTTTTGATATTAAATTGTATTAAATCTGGTAAGTTTTTAGATTCTCACGGCCAAAATCATTTTTGTTGTTTGTTTTTGGGGTGTTATGCCGTGTTCAGTGTTGCGCTAACTCCTTTAGCCGACGTTTCGGACAGCGTTGCAGTGTCCATCATCAGGGCAGATCCGGTAGATCCGAAGATGTGCAAATTTTGGTTGTCGAGTTTGTGCTTATTTGTTTGTGGCCTGAAAAAACTACAAACATAATTCAACATCATTTGTGGATCATTTAAAACATTTATTTCAACAATACTCCTAAACACATCATGTAAACCTACAAATAGCTGTAATTTTCTGTTTTTGTTTCTTGTGTTTGTATGACTTGTTGCATAACTTTTATCAAATGTAATTTTATTCTTTTTTTATGTTTAAAAGTATCTGTCAAATTAAAATTATACTACCAACCATGTAAAAGCCCTCTGGGCGTTAAATAAATAAATAAAATAAATTAAAATAATAAATAAACATAGAAATTAACATAATTCAATCATTAAATTAGCTACAAACTGTCAATGTGAGTGGTTGTGAGGTTACTCGGCTGGGTAACCACTGACGGCATTTGAAAGATTTTTTTATTAAGAAGTTGTTATTGAAAATAATATATATTTAAAAAATATATATTTCAAAAGGTCGCCGGAGACCAAAATTTCGTTCACATTCTTACTCCTAATAATGTGAGGAATCACTTAAGGTTAAAGTTAGTTCCTTAACACCCTGTATATATTTCAATTTTTCATCCGATAAGGTATGGAGTCACTTAGGTGTTCCTCAGTCCCGCGAATGGACATAAGATAATGTACCCTGGTAGTGGGTACCCTTCAGTTATTTAATACGTTTTTACGAGGTAGGCTTTCTGTGCTGAACGACCTGGGGGGTTTGTCTATTGTATTTCAGGCGAGCGTTTATTTTCTACAGCTTACGCGAGGTAATCCACATACGGGGTGTTTTGTATTCAAAACGAGAAAAGCTTTGAAAGTTCAGTTTCTTGTATAAATAAGGAGAGGTTTTTATTTTTTTTATATTCAATAATATTATTTTTAGATTTATAAAAACAGTTTATTTTCAAACAATTTCTGCTGTGTAATTATTATTACGCGTGACAGCTGTTTCGCCTTCTGAAGGTATTATCAAACTGTGGGTAGCCCACTTACAGACGATACATTTATATTATTTCTAGATAGGTATTTCAATTTAAATTACTGAGTTCCTAATTGATTTCTGAGTAAAATGTTAGAAATTAGTAATGGTTATTACCCCAGTAAAGTTTTCCCAATTACTGTAATGTTTAAATTTGACTGAAAGTCTTTATGATAGTTATTCCCAAACGATGACTCATAGGGTTATTTTAATAGCATAATTAAGTACTTCACAATGCACTCATATTTGCACTAGGTTTGAAGATATCTAGTATAGGCCAGTGCAATTAGCACCAAAAAGGGGTTCGCGATCGAAGTAATTCCGGTAGTCCCAATTTTTTTATATGTTATATAAACTGATCCCCTGATGTAAAATCTGAGTTTCCGACCTTGGCGCACCTGTGCTCGCTTGTTAAGATACTTTAGCCGAAATTTGCATTGAAAATGAGGTATTTGGGAAAAACTAGATTTTGGCCCGATTTCGGCCAGTTTTTTCAAAATGGCGGCGCGAGCACAGGTGCGCCAAGGTCGGAAACTCAGATTTTACATCAGGGGATCAGTTTATATAACATATAAAAAAATTGGGACCACCGGAATTACTTCGATCGCGAATCGCTAATTGCACTGGCCTAGTAGGGGTGAACGAATTATATTTGATTGTTTATTTATTAAAATAGCTTTCGGATTATTAGAATTTTTGTTAATTTCTAACTGCTCTAAGAGATTCAGTTTACGGCCTTTATTTTGTACGTGTAATTGAGTTGGTTTATTATTATCACTAAGTTAGTGTTTTTTTATCTAGGAGATGTTTGGCAAATTGTGATTGTATTTTATTATTATTTTTAAAAGATCTTATATATTCTTTGAACCTGAAGGACCGGCCAGTTTGTTGCATTCGTCACACTGGAGTTTATAAATGTCGCTATTTTGTAATATGAGTACTTTATTTTTTGAGTTTTAAGAGATGATCTTAAGTTGTTATTTGTGCGGAAGGCAATATCTAAGCCACACTTTTTGAGGAATTTAACAATTTTATTAGATGTCGGTCCGATGAATTCTAAACATCTAAATTTATTATTCGTCTTATTATTAGTCGCTGGGTAAATTAATTTAAGGTTATTTTTGTGTTTGTTATTATTAATTATTTTTTCAATGTCTCAACCCTTGAAGACGTTATTTTTAGCAAGAGTTAATTATTTTCATTTAAATTTAAATTATCATTATTTTACGTTCTTTCTGATTTAGTTACGTTGCATTGGTACAGTACTTTCTAAGAGAGACTATCAATTAAGAAAAATCGCTAGTCGTCATATCCGCGCACCTTCATATGGTTATGTATGTGACGCAAGGACCCGTACGTCTCAAGATAATATATAAATAGTCACCGACTGAGTTCAACATACAACAGATTTTTTGGTCAAATACTTAACCCTTTTTCGTTACGTTAGGAGCAAGCATTCAACACGCTTGACGTGCCATTTACTATGAGGTTCGCAAAACTGAAACAGTTAGGAAGACTGCAAGTCTATTTAAATAACACTGTTTAGATAAGTCTACCTTAGCTATGCAACAAATGTAAATCGCCATTGAGGTGGGTAATTTAAACTAAATACTAGCAATAAAGTTGACCACTTAATATTTTTATTTTTTATTATATAAGTGAAACTCTTTAATATTGTTACGAAGATAAATAATAATATTTCAATAGGCTTAACTAGTATTATATTAGACCGGATTTTTTTAAAACAGCCTGTAGCGTGCGGCGATCCCAATAGTGTGATTAAGGAGTTGTTTATGTGAATGCTTTTACTCCCAGTTTCAAAAACAATTTTGCTTTGAACCAGCTAATACAAAGGTCAAAATATGCAAATAAAAACTGAGCGAGAGAACCTTTAAATACGAAATATAAAATAAATATCTAAACAACACTTTGTTTGAAGAAAGATAAAAACATCATATGATATGTTTGGATGTTTGGCTTACTCGTGGTAGGAACGAAGGAAGTTAAATAATATAATGAACAGTTTTGAAATTATGTAGAGTTTTCCGGACTGCAGCCTGCAGGGAGAAGATTGCTCTGATGATAGCCAACCTCTAATTGAAGGAGTTTCACCACTTACTTTGTGACGGTAAAAGTCTTTTAATTAAAATGTTTATATTGTGTATTTTTTGACTTGTATGTAAAACATCTCGGTGTGGGCAGGTACCTACATAATTATGAAGATGTTTAGTTGTTTATGCTGTTTGACAGTGATAATGTTTTTTTTTTTACTTATTTCGAAGACGGTTTTGTTTTGCGAAGCTTGGAAAATAATCAAGACGAAGTTAATAAAAAAGGCGTTTTCAGCAATCATTCCTGTTTTTACATTCCATTTCTTCAAAAGATTGTTGTACCCACGAGAAACAAATTGTTGACATTCTTCTCGAGGTGTTCGTGCAAACATTTCGGTAATGCAGATCTTTGTGTGAGCGCCAAGATTCTGATTGATACTACGGAACCAGGAATCCTATCACTCTTCCGGTCCTCTACTTCCGGTCTAACGTCGCTCTGGGATTGTTTGCTCGCTAGGATTGGATACGCGGTCACCCGGAGGTGAAACGAAAGCTCGCGGATCTGAAATCTTTTAGTTAGATTTTAGTGTATATTTTTCTAGAATACTTTTTGCGCTTCTGGCATTATTAAAGGAAGTAAATTACTCTCGTTCTTACTCTTATCGTATAAAAATTTAACCACAATCTTTGAATCGGAAAATGAGCAACCAAACGCACCGTCGCAACAAAACGCAACCAAACGCAAATCATTTGCACTTCTTCTTGGTATTGAAAACTGCATTCTTAGATACTTTGAATAAAAACTAACTGCAATCCATGCATGCAGTTTACGAAGGTTCAAAAGTCGTGCCTTCCTAAAGACAAATGAGAACGCATTTTCGCAGTTTTCTACGTATAAATCATTTTCTTTAAGAAATTCATTCAAATAGGTTCACATACCTAAAATATATTTATCGTTCATTTATTTTCAGTAGGTACCTAAACTATTTAAATACAGTAAATTTTTTTCAATTGACGGGATAAGATATTTCACACCGATTTCTCTAAATATCTCTATTTTTGTAGACAAAATTTTATATTAATGGGGAATGGATTTGGTTCAATGGTTTTTTTTTTACTCTGGAAATTTCCTATTTCTAGTTTAAAAGTGTACTTAAAAGTTTTACAAAAATTGAATGTAGATTACTTCTTGCCTGATTTTAATTACAATAACCATTATGGATTTTCTCTCGAAAAACGTATTTAATTTTTTACATTCATACAATATGATTATTTCGTATTGCATGCATAAATCGTATTAGGGTCGGTAATTAAGTCAGATTATTAGTGAAATTAAAATGGTTTTCGGCGTTTAGTTTTAGAGAAGCACCGATTACCAAGATCAATTAAGCTTATCCTCATCATCCCAATCAACATTATATTTATTGTATTATTGTTTTTTTTGTGGATTTCAATTGCTTCTGCAATTAGTGCTCTACACGTTTTGGGTCTTTCCTGAACTTAGGGCTGAACAAATCCAATGGCAGGTTTGTTCAGATCCTTTTTGGAGGTGGTTCGTTCTGTCTGGCCTATGTACGAGTATGTCTGGTCACATTCGAAGCAAATGAGTTTATAAACTACATCTGTCTCAAGACGAAACCTCGTTTTGGTAGGTTTTTGGTCGTTGTTCCGAACAAATAATGCTTTTAAAAATGGCTTTTCTATAAATTTAGGGGTCAACTTCTTCTAAACGAATTATTAAAGATCAGTATTCCGGGTTGTTATTTTTAATGTGTAAGTTATTTAAATGGTATCTCACAGCACGACAAAAAGAGTCGAATGGAAAACACCAAAACTTCACTGATTTATGGAATACACAAATTCTTCAAATATTATCAAGTTTGCACACCGAGATTGTAGTCGAAGATCTACCGCTCGACAAAGGAGATAGCTTTTGTTTCATGTCTTAATAATTACACGATTTTCACCGCAAAGTGTTTGAAGTAAAAGGGGACAAAGAGATAATAAAAAAATCCTCGTTACTAAATAACTATTCAAAATTACGCCGTTTTTCAATTTTTGCAACTTCACCTGCAAGTCGCGTTGACGGAACCGCCAAAAGGTCATATATTTAAGATCGATATGAAGCCTCCATTAGCATTTCCGTTCCGCGTTGGAAGTCTCATCAATAATGACGGCCCAATTGTGTACAAGTAGGCAGAAGCTCGTGGCTCAGTTTCATTCTCGCCCCCACCGCAGTATCTCCCCCAGGACACACCGCCCCGGGGCGTCAATCACTTGAAATAAGATCAGAATGTCATAACCTGAGAGCTAACGAGCGGTGAGCTACAGTCACGATGTTATTACGTAAGCTGTGGTTACCCTAGAGCTACCGTTATAATTGCTTAAAGTCATTAATCCGGTTAAATAGACGTTCACATCCAGCTTTGATGTTTAATTTACTTCCTCAAATAGTTCTGTTTTTAATTTAAGGAGGAAGTGCAAACACAGACAGTAATTAACAAAACAATTCGCCTAATTTCCATTCTAAGTCTTCTTAATACTTATGTCTGATTGATAATCATTTACTAAAATAAATAATCTCACAAAAACTTTCATCTTGACTCATCCCCTCAGGCCTCTGATATATTCTGTCAGAGGGTCGGAGTATTTCTGCCCTGAAATAAAAATAAATAGAAAAATTCTGAATTTATCCCAAAACTAACACATTTTATTGAACAAAGGTATGATAAACATTATCGTAACCTCATTTCATTAAAAAATAATCAATAAGAAAATCGCGAAGCTTTATAATTTTTTCTCAAATTGCGATCGAAACCTTTAGCTTCAAAGAAGTGTAAATTTTAATTTTTTTTGGTTATCATCAAGATTTGAATAAAAAGCATGGTGGTTTTTCTAACACCGTTTAGATCATATTTCTAACAATGACATTAAGGGTGGCACAGTGATTTCTATGAGAGCATGTGAACTGTTCTCATGAGCGAACAAATTAGCCCCAGGGGTTAAACATAAACAGACAAGTGTACGCACAAAATATGACCTCCGCTCGTCGATAACTGATGCGCTTTTTCTAACTCAGTATTATGGTATTTTGATACATACATATATTTTTTCATTGTACACGGTTTTAGCTAGCGATTTCCTACGTACCAAAATGAAAGGCGTTTTACGTCAAAAAAAATGAAAATTAACCGAGTGCATTAGATTTAAAGATATCCTAGATACCCTTTCTTACCGTGGTCATGTGCGATGTTATCATCATCCCAATAAATCAGGGTCGAAGAATATTAAAATGTTTTATAAATAGTCCGCCGATTTCACTTCGTGAAAGTCGAGCCATGCAAGTATGTAATTACGAAAAGTGGGTGGCGGTAATACAATGTTGGTAACTTCTCGAAAAAATGTATGAAATTAGGGTACAAAAAGTGTGTGATAATATTTCTCAAAAATACTAAAACAGTTATGGGTAGGAGAACAAGCGTTGTGATAAATTACTTCTAAATATACGTGTTTAAGAAAGTAAGTTTTTTGTTTGTTTCGCTAACTAAAACGTTGGAAAAAAAAGTAGGAAGCGCAAACTGAAAATTGAATCACAAAATTTTTTATCTGTTTTAATTTTACCTACCCCATCTTTTCCATCCGAAACTGCTTCCGAAGCTTCAGATGAACATTAATTGTGAACTGTAAATGAATTTAAAAATGATACGAAATTAATGATGTTGTAACAAAATAAATTAACTTATATTCAAATCAATCCACGTAGGGCGCCATTGTAAGAAAAAATTATTGCGTCATTTTAAATTCACCACTTTGAACGCCATTGTAATAAATATAAAATCTATACCGAGCAAAAGTAATAGATAATTATCAAGTATGAGATGACAAACCCGCGATTGCGGCATCATTGTAACAGGTTAGGATTACTATCAGAAAGGATTGCATTGTAAAAGAATAAAAGAAAGATTAAGATAACAACATTTATTAAATGACAATTAGAAACATGAGACTCTCAAATTAGCATGGATTACATTATCTCAAGGTGTGTGCAGCGAAACGAAGATCACTAGCACAATTGGTATTAATGGTAGCAATTTATAAATTAAATTTCTGACAAACGATTACAGAGAATATTGTCTGACCTGTTACTCAAAGGGGGGCCATACAGCTCTTAGATAAGAACTGTAAAATTTATAAAGGTTTACATGATGACCAGAGATTACAACAGCTAGCTAATCAGCCATCAAAATCTCCCGTAATTTCTCCGGCAGTCGCTCGAATCCTTCCAGTTGTTCTGTCTTTGCTCCAACGCCGCCCGTTTGGTACTGACTTGACCGGAGATCCTCAGTCGCGCTGCTCTGCGATCAACCATAGACCGAAAGTCCCATATACAGGAAAGTTGTATGCAGATAGAGTTGTGGTTAGAATTACCATAAATGAAGCGTGGCAAAAGTGAACTGCTACAATGTTTGTTGAAATTGGGTGATAATATGTGTAAGGAATGAAAAGGTACGGAAAGAAGGAAAAAAGTTGACCAATCACTTACCAAGAAGCAGCACATAAAACAACATAATTTATAAGAGTACCCGACGTAATTATCGCCAAAACACAACGAATGAGTACGTAAACGATATTAAGCATTTCCAATTTTTCAAAGATTATGTACACGATAACCAGCAACAACTTGCTTCCAGTACTTCTATTTTTCCAGCAATATTTCTCCTATTTTTTTTCCAAACAAATGCACTCGAATTTGCAGTGTTCTTGCTAATGTTCCAAATTTCAAACACTTTTCCAACAAGGTGATGGTAAGGGATTTGTAGGAACTGGATAAATAAAATGCCGGTAGGAACTATGCATACTCTCATTTATAAACCAAACACCATCAAAATACTATATTAAATGCCTTAAGTTTTCTTTTCTCACTTTAAAAGAACACAATCACTCTCCAACCTATTTTTCAATGTAGTGAACTGTTAAGAGTGCAAATATTAAAATGCGACCAAGAAAAACAATTTACCATAAATGCGAGGGGAAAACGACTACTGTCTATTGTAAGAAAAGAGAAAAGGTTTTTTTTCAGATCAATGTAGTCATTTCATCAATTCGTGAACATATTTGTCAAATATGATTTATTTTTGATAAAGTTCCAAGATATTAAGTTATTAAACACGCAATTATTTTAAGCATCTCAGGTAAAACACATCGCTCTAATGTATAATGTATGCTCGTTAAGACACACTCGCACATCAGACTAAATCTATACGTGATTATTCCGCTGCCTAAGTAACATTCAGAATAATTCAAGAACAGAACAGACTTCAGCACTCAACTTATTTGTAAACTAACGAGGAACGAACGAAGGCTTTGTCACACTTTCAGGTAAATCCGCAACTACGAGGTGGCGGTTTTCAACAAATTACTAAAATGTAGACAAAATTTACTACATAACATCGTTCTAAGTGTTTGTTCTTCAGTAGGCATACGTCAAACGATTTGTAACTCGAAATGATGCTACTTTAATTAAAAATAAAATTTAAAAACATAAATAAATCTTTTCATCAAGTCACGAATGAACGCAAAAAACTGATGGAAAAATTATTTTTTTATGTCACCAAAGAATTTCTCCTAAATAAGTAAATATTCGTTCCTTAAAAAAATAAAGAAATACGCTTATTTATTGTCAGAATTGCGTTTATAAAAATCAAGATTACTTTTAGTTATTTTTCAATGAATATCATTTTCTAAAAATTACTTATTTAACATTCCGATTAAATTTATATTAGTGTTTAATATGAATTTCAAAAATTTTTTTTTTCGATACTCCGACATGAACAAAAGCGTGCTACCGTATTTTTGGTGTACTTTGAATTAATAAAGCTACAAAGAAGGTAAGCACCGTCGAAAAATTGTACACGAAGCAATATGAGCTTTTCTGTAACCGGGGACCAGAGGGAGGAAGAATGGAAAGATGGGTGCTTAAAGTAACCGCACCAGGTCTTGGTTATGATAAAAGGCTCTCGTGGGACAAGAAAAAGAGGCCATAAAGAATTACGTCAACTCCAACGTTCATTGTACAACTTATTGAAAAGATGACACAAATGTCGTACAAGAGTGAGCCGACAACTTTAGTAGGTTTTTAAAATACCGTTAGCTCAGGGGTGGCAAAAATTGCATTTGACTCTTTGGATTCAACCCTTTTTTCAGTTTTATAATTCGATATTTCTCTAGGCGTTAATAAAACGTTCTACCAATATTATTCTGAAAGGAAAATAACAAACCAAAAGGTATTAACTAATCAAAATCGATAACACATCTGTCCTGATGTTGGACACTGAGAGTTCAGAGGTCCAGAGAAACTATGGGTTTAAAACACAATGTTTATTATTTAAATGCGCGTGTGTTGAAACCATCCTAGCTTATTGCAAAGCCGGAGACGGAATGATAAACTGATAATATGTTGATTATAATTAAGATGTACGTGTTTTGCGACTCTTCAACCTGCGTAAATAAATCTCTTACGCACGATACGAAGCAGCATTCAGAATGTTTCATAGGACGTTTACTGCTTTAAAGTAATTGTTTGGCACCGTTTCAGATTTACCACTGAGCTGAGATTATTTGATACCTTATTCTGTCACCACTTACTTCCCAGTAATGGAGTTATTGTCTTTAAAAACAATACAAAATACAAACTTTGCTTTGTGTGTACTAAAGCAGTTATTTGCTTGTGTGTTCAAAAATGGTGAAACTTTCTAAATAAGATCTCAGGAATAATGTTGAAAGTTTTATAAGCGATAATTTAGATCATATATATATCCAGATACATATTATATATCCATCTTTTATAATTTAAATGAAAACAGCGTTAAAAAGATCTGCTCTTTTTGGAAAGTTATTATGGGCTGTAGTGTATCCGACGGTGCTCGGGGTTAAGAATGGTTTAGATCAGTCATTCCCAAAGTGGTCTATTTCGTCCCCCAGGGATCGACTTTGACCTGCAGAGGGACCATGACAAAAAAATAAATAAATGGGGGTGCATGAGATGTAAATGGGGGTCCACGAGAGTGGACCCCAATTAGGCAGCCGTCACCAAAATTTTGGCTTCCCGTAAATGTATTAATCGACTTTACACAGATAGAACCTATGTATGTTGTAACCTGTACTAAAGGCGCAGTGCAGCCCGTGGCAGCCGGCGGCTCTTTTATAATCGCACTTTTTTTTGAAAATAATGAGAAATTTTCAATTTTTACCTTATAAAATATAGTACAGAAAATATAACAATATTTTTTACGTTAATTGAATAAACTCGAATTAATTTTAAAGTTACTAGTGTGGACGTAATTCGATATTTTAGAATATTGTCTTTTACTATTTCAAAATCAATCTTACAGTTTTTCTATATACAGTGCCATAGACTGAATAATTTGTGACACTGACATTGATCAGGAAGATAACCGCCTACAGTAGCAGGCCCATCAGCTCGGAACAAACTCCCTTCACATTTACGAAAGATCGACAGCTCATCTGAGTTCAGCACAAAACTAAAGACTCACCTTGTCGTATCCAGAATAATAACCGAACTTTTCATTACTCAGTCCAAGGTTTTCGTTTTCGGTTCGTCCAATCTTTCTCCTTGACTTAAATGTAATAAATATTTATGTGCGTAAAGTTTTTTTGGTAATTGTTTTTATATCTAACACAACACGGGCAAGTAATCAGTAGCGATCGCAAAAATTGTCCGGCCATGTCGCCACAAATCTATTGGACGCAAAAATAATTGTACATAATTTATTCGTCATCATAAAAAAATCAAAGATTTCGTTATTACTGTTACTTTTTTTCGATAATAAAGAATCTGTAAAAATACTATAATAATAACCGGATTTTTTTCAGTAGTATTTCATTCCTCAGTCGAAGTGATTTATCTTTCTATTGACTTAAATGTAGTTAATATTTATGTGCATAAGGTTTGTTTTTGTAATAGTTTTTTAAATCGTAACAATACGTATTTTTAAACGTAAATAGTTTTAATCCAAATTCAAAGTCATGTAAGCAGTATTGTGTAAATACCAAATCGGTTATAAAAATATGTCAAGTTTTCAGTCACTAGTTATAAGTTTTAGTTGTGAGTCAGTAGCAATTAATCTTAGCTATAAGCCACTATTAATGCACGTAGTTATAAGTTCATAAGATAGGGAATAGATTAAATTATAAATTAAGTTGGCTGGCGCCCTTTTCAAACAAGGTTTTAATTCTGAATGGTAGGTTTACACCAGGGCGATACGGGGAGTATCTTTCACCTTGGAACGGGCACTACTGTATGTTATTTTAAATCAATGAATTGCGAAATAACATAAATTATTCCAATAAAATTTTCTTGCACATTTCGGTGCTAGTCGAGAGCATTTTCCTCGACAACTCTGATTTTCTCTGTACAAATCGCAAGTCTACGCTAGTGTTGAGTTTGGTCTAGAGCACCAGGCTTTGCGTTAACGGGAGGTCCGTTTGATAGATTCCTCTATCTTCACAAACAGATTGCAATATTTATAGCATATGCGTCAGGTCGGAGTTCTGTCCTTGTTCTACCGGTATTTCATAAAAAGAAGCTGCCAGGAATTAGCATCATTGATCCCTTAGGCATCAAAGTCGAGAAACACCCAAACGCACGCCCAACATTTTTACACTGTTGACTTTTTGTCACAGGAGAACGGGTCGTTTAAACACTTTATTCGGAATTTTTCATGTTGTATTATTTGTACATTCAGGTACGAAACAATACCTGTTTCGCATTTGGGAAGATATCGGAAAAAATATAACGATATAAATGGAGAACACTGGAAGTCAACAAATAATAACACCAACTATAACTTACGAACTGGTTACAGTCACCTACATTGGCGATCGCGATCTTGGCCGGCCATGACGTCACAGAGCTATTGGGCGCGAAAACATGTTTTTTAAAGCGTATTTTAAATCTTTGTAGAATATTTATTTTTCATCATAAATATATAACAAAAAAATTCCGTTATCATTGTAAAAAAACTGTGAAAATACTATAACTATTTTTTAATTTTTAATACAAATGTCAGAGACTGTTAATTTTTTTCCCGAATTCCGAGAAGAAAAGATTATAGATCAAATATTTTCAAAAATATATGTAGTTAACCTTTATTTTAGTATTTTGCTAAGCAAAATGTTTAACTAAAAAAAAACATTTTTATTTTCACTCTAAAAGAAAGTTCAAAAACACATCTCAGTTAATAAATTTGTAAAATATCGATATAAGGAAAGCAGAGAGTCTATTAAAAACAAAAAGGAACGAAGTTTCCGGGACAAAAAGTTTGAGGACCTCTGGTTTAGATTATTGTCTTAAGTCTTATTAAGTCTTGGTTAAATTTAAAAAGATCTTTAAGTTGTTTGTGGTGATAGGTTAGATTAGATGTGATGAGAAATGACATAAAATGACATGCCATGACTTGACATTACATGACTTGAAATGAGATAAGATGACATGATATGGCAGAGATGGCATTAGATGAGAAGATATGACATTCCAGCAGAGAACATAACAGGATATGTCATGAGACGACCTAAAATGACATGAGATTAAATGAGGTGAGATCTAATATCTTCTTTTGTCTCGATTGCGATTTTCACGGCTACAATTCCGAGTTCACGGATATAATGAGCAATTACAAAACGATATTTTAGTTCAGGCTTATCTTCAAATAATTGTTGAATGTTATATTAAGGTCAATTCACTGATACAAATAAATACTTAAATAAATTAATTTCTAAATACGTGAATGGATCTGAAAAAATAGTTGGGTATAATTCAAGAATTATTCTCGAAGTACATACATAGTAAGAAACAAAGGTGCGGCTAGCTGCCCGTCGCACAGCGGCAGTTGGATTTCTTATCCCAATTATTATGGCATTACAGATTGTCAGCTATGTGAACCATTGCTATCCATCAGGCACAATTTAAAATTGAAATTGTCATAAAACCTGTGAAATTTTAGCCTCGAAAATTTTTTCCCTTTTTGATTATTTTTTTTTGTATTACAACTCATAGTCAATTTTGGTTTTAAAAACCAATATATATGTTTATGAAGGTACCTTGTTACGAGTACCTACATCCTTGCACGGGGTAAATTTATGATAGTGATGCACAACTTTTTAAGCAGAGGGGTCGCTTTGTCTATTTTTCAAACAGGCCGCGACCTACTAGATTTTTTTTTTGTTTTCGTTAAGGAGGAGGGGATTGATGGCGAAATTCAGGTGTTAAGGTTTTATTGAATTTCGTGATATGCAAACTGTTTTTTCTATGGTGGTTCCATTTAGGAAATACATCGTAAATTAAACAAAACTCTACAAAAAAATTTCTTAGCCAGGGTTTTCAAGAATTACCCCAAAAAATTATTCTCTATGGCCATTTAGGCCGTATGAAATTCACATGCGGGTCGCAAGAATAGAGCCGCGGGTTGTGCATCACTGGTTTGTGCCTATTAAAATTTTACATCTGAAAACCAAAACAACAACCCACGAGCTAGTTATTTTTGACAAGTGTGATTTTACAAGCGGTACAGTACACAGAGTGGTTTATTTATGAGTACCTACGCACAAGGTAGTGATAATGATAAGTCAGTTATATTTTTCTTGGAACCATTGAACCAGGTGATAATAGTTATAAAGGGTTGATTGTTTTGAAAATGAAACTGATAAGCATGAAAGTGAAATCTTTAAAACAATAAAAAATATTATATTATTATTATTTTTAATCTTTAACAAAGGCTCGTGTTGATTACCTATCACATAAAAAAGTAGGTGAACAAATTATTGTTACGTACGTGATTTTATTTGTTTTATTTCAAAGGTGTTTTGTGTCAAAGACTGTGTTGCCTTTGTATTTAGCAATAATTAATACATTGGATCTCGTAAAGGGACTTATTCAACACCACCTCCATTGTGCTCCCGGCATACTGAGTGTTCTGTTAACTTATTCCATGAATCGGATTTCACAGTTAACTAAATTATTTTCTTCTTATGTGTTCAAATTAATTCTTTGCCAGTCGTTTGATTAGTACCAGTAATTTGAGACAATCAATATGATTGATTGTTTTGACAATGTAGAATATCTGCTTATATATTATATAAAGAAATATCAAATATTAGCGACTGGTTAATTTTAAGTCAAACGTCGACAAATTACACAATTGGTGTATAGCTAACAACTTATTCCTTAACGTTGATAAATGTAAGTCACTAACATTTGGTCGCATCAACACCTCGTTATCATTAAACTACGCTTTTCTTTTGACAACAAAATCTTGGAAAAAGTCAACGAAATGACTGAAATGAAAATGTAAGAAACATAAATGATTTAATTTTATTGTATAAAATTATTAATTCCAAACTAGACTGCTGTGAACTCCTGTATCTCATCGACTTTAAAGTACCAAATCTACACTACGCCGTTTCTCGCAGAGGTAGGCAGATAGGACGGACATATATCTTATATAGATTTTTTTTATTTTTTTTTTATTAATAATTTTCTTTTGTTACATGCATAAAAATATAATTACAAAAATCAAGTATTACAAAAACAAGTATTACATTATTGAAATTATTATAGTATTACAAAAAGCATTTCATTCACAGGTAAAGAAGGTACTATAAAAAATAAAAAAGGAAGCTTTAAGATAAGAAAAATAAAATGATACAATTAAATAAAAAAATATAATAGAATAGTATGCATATATACCAAAAAAAAATCCCACATAGGCATCGCCAGTTCGTGGGTATACCTACTTATTTTGTTTAGTGCAGTTTATAAAACAAAATAATTCAGTTTTTACAAAATTATAATTAAGAAAAAAATATACTATCTATATATCGCGCAGGAGCGTTTAAATTTATTTTTTTAAATATTTATTATTGTAAATTACTTGTATTCACTCGTAAATTACGTATTATCAACCTATACTATTATTATTATTTTTGGCCATGATAACCATGGGTTATGTTCATATTTTAGGTATTAAAATAAAATAATAATTCTATTATCACTGTATTATGCAGTAAATCTTGTAAAATATGTATCGTGTAAAAGCCCATCATGGCGATTACATTAAATAGTAAATAAATAAATTTGAGGGTGCACAATCGTTTTACATGGATACAATAGGAAAATGAATTTCTAGGTACATTATCGAGCAAGGAGTTAACCCGTTCAGGGCCTTGCAGCGTTTCGTCTCCCTTGGGAAATTAGCCATCAAGCGCCCGCCGCATTGAGGGGCTAAGTGACCACCACCCGTGAAGCCATCGCAGCTCTTTCACACGGACGGGGGTGGTTATTCCGGAACGTCGCGCTCCGCCCGCCTGTACCACCTGCCAGTACCACCCGCCTGCACCGCCCGCTCTGCACAGTCATCAATACGCGATTGTTGACAGGAAATAATCATTTACGACCTTTCGTTCATGTTTTTAGTTGATAGCACTCTCTGTTTCACTTTTACTTCAATTTCGGATTTTTACCGATACAAACTATTTGGGCTAATTTTTGCTGTTTAATATTGATATCGTTTTTATTATTTTTTTTGTTTTTATTTGGGTAATTACACTTTTTATTTTGTATTGTAATATCAATATTGATTTCGTGGTATTATCAACGGAACCAATATTTTTGAGAATTTTCTGAACATGTGAGCAGCGCCCAGCTAACTGACGGAATCCTGGGCACTGCACAGCGTAACTGAAAAATCTTCAAACAAAAAAATTTAATTTAAAAAAAAAAATCATTTGTAACACCATCGAGAAATTTTTAATCTTACCACTCAAGTTCATTGAAAAGTCACGAACCGTTAAAACCGTTTAAGCCACTGTTTAAGACCAATGTTTATTCCTAAAACCCCAAAAATGACATAGGCCATCATGGAAATTATTTTCATCAGGGCCTTCTGTGTGCAGTTAATGTAAAAAAATACATGTAAAATATTGTATAAATATTTTTATAATAAATTTACATAAACGCAAATTGTGACATGAATCTTTTTCAAAATCTCTAGAATTGGAATCACTGAGCGCCAGAGAGGCGGGCGGTGACCTGGCGGCATCCATCATCAGCCGTTAGGGACACCCAGACCGACGGGATGCAGCTTACAGGATATGTTACCGATGTCAAGTCTCTGAACTTATATACAATCCGTTAGATCACTCCACTATATATCGATATATACACTTCATTGAAGTTCACGGGTTTGTTTCACGTATAATTCAAATGAAATAATGAACAGTACATTTGCGACACGTTCCCGAGTCGTAGATGCTCTCAGTACCGGCCTGATGCAGAATGGAAAGGTTGCGCGACACATAAAATGGCTTCAGCCGTGTTAAGTGACTTGATATTTTACCAACATCCCTCTTCTGATATCCATTTCCTCTTTGCTCTTTTTAACCTCATTCCTATCTCATTTGGAGATGGCTTCGGTGTAAGCACATCAAAAAGTTTGAAATCAAAATTTCATTTTATATTTTTTTACTACCACACGTTGAGGTCATTTCGGGATGTAGAATCATAACAAATACTTATTTAATTTGCATGATCGATTATTTGGCGAATCCCCGAAACTTCTTTGATTCAGAAACCTATTTTTTTCCAGATCAATGGTGGAAAGTTTCCAGACTTTTACATGGTTAATAGATAGTTCACGCCTGAAGGATGGCTACTGGCTACGGGAGGACAACGGAATAAGCACCTCCCCGTTTCTGGGAATATCACGTTCCAGGTAGGGGGTTGTCTTCATACCATTGCGTCTTTTTCCCGATGGATTATGTAGATTACAATGAATATGACTGTATTTTCAAAAAGGAAGCAGATAAAACTGGATGTCTAATCTTCAATATGTTATGAATCTGTGGCGATGTGTTTCTTAATTTTAATAATCGTTTCTTTACTACGGAAGGTAGTAAGGTAAGCTCAATCCCTCACATACAGTATTTTACCTACCTACACGCATTATAAACATATTTTTACGCCATTTCCACACAGGAGCACCATATTAAAACAATTTACCTCGTGCCCCATGTCATCATTGGAGGTGCTGAAATGAAACAGGTGTGAGGAGTGGGTAGTATTCTAAGGGTCGGTGTGTCAGGAGTGACAGACGTATGAATCCATTTCTGTTGGAGAGGACATAGGAACTCACTCTGCCCGTATCTTCTGATCTAGCCTGTCATGCTGCAGGTGGACAGACTCATCCACCGCCAAAACCTACACAAACCTCACTCCAAGTCACCAATGTGTAGCGAACCATTTGGGCTGACATATGGCAGAGGTGTTGGTTATCCAATAGATGGTTCCCGGGGCGGCTGTACCCATACCCGCCTGCCATATAAAATAAATTCTCAGTAATAAAGTCCCAGAGAGTGGTCGTGGGTACGTCATCGACGATCGTTCTCTTCCTTCTGACATGTCATAACGAAAATGAAAATGACAGAATACTAGAACTCTTTCTGGAACTTTCATATTGGCTTAGAAAATAATGTTAAATGTTCTTTGATCAACAAAAATAGATTACTTCATGTATGTCGTCGCGAGTACGACTTTTCAAAATTATATTTTTTTTTCAATTTTGTTATGCAGATTATTTAGCTATAAAATTTTGCATTCTACATCTAACGTATATGTATTCTAAAACTACTAAAAAAATATTCTATTACCTACGTGCTAATGTTTGGACTTCACAACATTGAGACATAACCCACAAAAAACTGCGAGACTCATCAAATTGGTTGGTCTAACCCATAATTTCCCAAAGTAGTTTATATGGACCCTCAGGGGTCGATATCGGCATGCTGGGGGTCTATGTTAGAGAGAAAAAAATTTGGGGGTCCACGAGATTCAAATGGGGGTACATACGAGCGGACCCCCATTTACCTCAAGTCAACATTTAGGAATTCCGTAAATGACACAATAGACCTAACACAAATATAATAGACTGAGAAATTACTTATTTGATATTTGTATTTTTACATTTCGTAAAGTTGTTTATTGAGTTACATAAATAGAGTCTACGTTCCTTTTCTCGTCAGAATTAATATATTCAAGCAAAACATTGAACATATGAAGCCGTGAACTTTCCTAGTTCCCCAACTTGTTTTTGAAAACGTCCAGGGTAATAATGATGTTCAACATTTAAATGCACTTCACACGGACTTCAAAACTAAGTTTGAGGACATTTTGACTATGGAAATGCAACGTTGAAGAATCGGATATCGTGTGACAAGAAGAATTGACTGTAATAAGCGCTGACAAAGAACTTAAGGGGCAGTTCTTTAGGGCTAGCTACAGAAAGAAATTCCCATTTCTTATCCTGCTTCATTTTCATTTGGTGTAATACCTCACAAGGGTGCCCCTGTCTACACAATGTAAAGACAAAACAACTATACCGCCACCCAGTTGTTGGGCAGGAAAGGGAAGGGAATATTTTTACTAAAAAAATAAATGATTATCGCATGGGACGTTAATAGTTTTAGGAAAATTCAATATTCAGCAAACCGGGGGTCTACGGAAAAAAATTATTTGGCAAAAGGTCTACGGGGCAAAAAGTTTGGGAACCTCTGGTCTAACCTAACCAAAAATTATGTAGAGTTTTCTTCAATTGTATTAAGAACAAAATCCTTTTTACTAAACGCAAATCCAAAACTTGTATTCTAATTAATTCTTAATACTCCTTTCTTCTAATTATCTCCACCACTTATGTTACAATGGTATTTATGTCTACAATTCCGTCATGTCATTCAATTCAGTAATGTGAAGTACATATTCATTGTATCCTCATCAAAGAATCATTGGTTCCGAAAAGTTCATTTGTATCACTATCTCTAAAACAGTAGTTAAAATTAAGTGCGTCGTTATTTATTAATGTTCGGTAAATTGACAGCTTACATATTATTATCAGTTGGCACATGTTGAGTATATAACAAAAATAAAATCAATTATGGATTTCCTCCTTGTGACTTTACCTCTCATTAGACAACAAACGAAAAAATAGAAAATTATCAAATTTACAAGAAAATTATATAAATTAAAAAGTCGCCTTGAGAAGTAAGAAAAACCTAATTTTCGTGTAACTAATTCTGATTGAAGATGTCGTTTATAGATGGATATAACATAAGAAGGCCTCAGCACGGCAAGCCACCCAGTGAGGCCTACATTACTGGAAAACTTAAAATGTAAAAAATGTTGTACCAAATAAAATAAAAAAATATATATATTCTATTCAAAATTATATAAAACGACAACAAAAAATGACAAAACAATTCCGAAAAACCCTTTTTTATAGTAAACATAGATCACATTTGACATTTTTATTGGCAACCAAAGTACACGAGGTAGATTGTAGTCTCCTACCATAATGTATCTGTCATCTTTGTTGTCTGTCATAATGTGTGATGCCTTGTTTATATGTAATGAAAGATTCATTAAGGTGAAGCTATAAGTGGAAGCACTATTTAGATTAATCTTTACTACGAATCTGTATAGGCAATCAATACCAAAAATTTACTATGGATACACATTTAAGCTTATTATATTGCTTGGCTCGATCAGAATTAAAATAAAATTGTTAAATACGTCATGAAAAATATAATCGTAAACTACTAAATAGATTTCTTTTACAAGAGTTTACTATGAACTTATTTAAGAAACAACTTTTAAAAAATACTGTTTTATGGCAATAATGTTTATTTGCTACTACTTGACTTTTTTTGGTTTAATAATAATGATTTAATAAAAACTCCCTTTTTATTAAATTATTCACAAAAAATTAAAATCCACTTTGGCGCTTACGTAATAATTTTTTGAGTGAAAAATTATATTGAATTATATTATTTCTTCAGAACGACAACGAACAGACGTCAGATCTGTGCCAGTATTTTTAACGGTTTCTGTACTGGTGACATAATTTTAGCTAGGGGCATTTTTAGTTCTCAAACCATGAAGGAATTTGTGACCAAAATATTATACCTTTTCAATACATCTATTTGAAATTCACTTTCGTTTTTTTTAAAGTATGTATGAACTACCTGACATCCAACCGATCTGAAACTCGGCAGATAGACTCGTTGTCGATGATAATGCATTGAAGTGGACATATACACATTTATCTGAAATTGAATGACATTTAAAACAGTTAATATACGCAATAAATGTCGTTCCTACCAAATTGATTTTGGCTCATTTGTTAGCGTGGTTGACTCCAGTCCCTGGGGAGGAAGATTTATTATTTAGTAAAATCTAGACATATATTTATTAATAAAAACATATGTATTTATAGCAAAAAACTTAGTTTTTTTACAGATTCATTTTTTAAATATCAAAATACTATTTGTTAATCAATGTTTTTATTCCGTGTTTACCTGAGATGATTTATTTCTCAAAACAAAAACAAATATCCAAATGTAAGCAAGCTAAGAAAACGAAAAAATATTCTCAGGAAATGTGGACTCGCGTTATAGCAGTACAATAGGTGTGTAATCCAATTTACGGTTTTGTTTAGTTTTTATTTAATTAGACGAAATTTAGCTGGAAAAATTTGTTTGTACATTGTTATTGCGCCTGCATTACTTATTTGAAGATATAAAATTTCAATAAATAATAAAAAATTACAAGAAAGTTTAAAACACTAAACGTACCTATCTCCGTTTCAATTTTCAACCTAATTTTGGTTCATAAGTTCGACATTGGTAAAAAAACATAAAAAATTACTGCTCTACTAAAGTTTTTTAGTATTTTTTTATAAAGTTGCAGTGAAATTCACGAAAAACCAAACCTAGTCGTGCAATTAACTTGTTTTTACGTCTTTATCTCGGTACCTATTAGAGATAGAAGAAGAACTGAAAATTGAATTTTTCTCAGAGAAGAGTGTGAGAGTTTATTTATAATATAGTTTTTCCTGAATTTAAAAAAAATATACTAATTTGTGTCGATCCACAAATTGATAGATTGAATGAAGAATTATATGTTCATATGAGATGGTTGCGAGTTGTTTCTTGATAATTTCTAATACTGAGATTTTTTGCTTTAATTGTTATTTGAAATTGCATTAAAAATTTATTTTATAATGATATAAGTACGCAAATTTGGTAAAGTGCATGTAAGTTTTAAAGGTGTTAGTTTTGCATGCTAGTTTATAAGTAATGTTAGTTAGATTTTCAAATATTGTCAGGTTATTTGTAATCCGGAAATGTATGCCTTTCTTTAAAAAAAATAATACTATTAACACTTCTGGCGGGAAGGGTAGTTTTACCTCTTACGCCAGTCCTATTTGAATGGAGAGAAAGGTATTATTTTTTCGATAATTTTATACTAATATCAATCTCTTTGTAAGGGTTCCAACTTCCAAATATATGTATATGTATTTAAAGAATTTGAACCAACTCTACAACTTTTTGTCCTTTGTGTGGAAGAATATTTTATCAAAAGGAAACTGTATATAAACCCGTAGAACGGATAACACATGCTTCCACTTGTCGCCCGAGATGCGGAAGTTTTTGTTTGCTATCACATAATGAATACATATTACAGGTTTTTATTTATTTATTTAAAAGAAAAGTACATTGGATGATGCATTTTGAATGTTATTTCAACCGCCATGCTAGGGATGCCCCTATGTTATGGCGGGTGAAATTTACAGATTGAAGAATTTAATAATATTCATAATAGTTAGTAAATTAAATTATACTATTCCGATTCAGTTTATATTTAATGTGATAAATAAATATATAAATAATTACCCAATCCTTCCAAAACCTACTCACTCAAACCACACATTACACAATTTAATTAGAATTTACATTATATTTTTAGTTCTACTAAATAGATTATTGTCGTATTATTATTTAGAATTATTTTGATGTACCCGCATTTCAAATATCATCTACTTTTATTTTTTATTCTCTTTCATATATTTAGTACACTGCATGTAGTCTCCTTTTCTTTTCACTAAATTTGTGTAGTTTTATGTAATATTATGACGTATTTTAACTGATACTTATAAAATATGTATATGATAATGCTGCTATGGGTAGAACCACAGTATCCTCTTTGAGAAAGCCAAGGACGATGCTGTGTTTGTAATTATGACAGCATGATGACACTTTTCTTAAAATAAAAATGCGAACACCTCAGCACAGGTTAACCTAGTGGGGTGTTCGCTATATACTTCTACTGACACGTACAGTTACTGATGATTCTAATTACGTGAAAATTCTTTCGCAAAAACTGATCGATAAAAATATTTGTAATTATGATTGGAAATCGCTTCTAAAGGAAACCGAATGTTCTGTTATTTATTTAAAAATTAAAAAATATTTTGATGACTTGTACAAAAACAGCACGATTGAAATTAGCAAAAAATCTAAAAGCAGACCTCATGACCTCATTGGATATCTACGGATGCACTATATAAAATTAAAAAAAGAGATTATTTATATAAACGTTGGAAAAATGCTCCAACAAACAAATACTATGAAAAAGAATATAAGTGTTACTGAAATGTTTTAAATAAATTGTTACTTAAATTAAAAACCACATACTATAATGATAAATTCAAAAACCTTTTTCAAGATTAAAAAAAAACATGGGACGAGTGTAATCAAATTTTAGGAGAGAAATCTAAAAATAATTGTGACCAAGTTGCCTCCAAATATTTGATGAAAGATCAGACCAAAGAAAATGTAAATAATGATTTTGTTAATTATTTCTCTGATAGTGTTTGCAATATGTTACATAAATTTAATAACAGGACAACTGGGTTTGAACCAGAGGAGATGCCTCAAAGCATGTACCTACCAAGGGCCAAAATTGCTGATATAGAAAACATTGTAAGACAACTTAAAAACTCTTCTCCTGGAATTGATAATATCAGAATGAGCGATATTAAAAAACACATATCTACCTTAGGTCCAATTATAACCCATTTTGTTAATAGAATCTTATTTGAGGCAAAAATTCCAGATGATTTAAAATGTAGTATCATCCGACCCATTTATAAAGGCGGTGATCACAATGTATTGGGCAATTATAGACCGATTAGTATTTCTCCATCACTCGAAAAAATTATTGAAAAATACATTCAGCTGAAATTGAATATTTAGAAGATTTTTCTATTATTGATACAAATCAATACGGCTTCCAGAAAAAAAAGGGCACTGAAATGCTAATTCAGAAGTTTCCCAGCCCAATAAATTATGAATTAAATAGTAAAAATCATGTATTAGTCTTATTTATAGATTATTCCAAGGCATTTGATAGTATTAATCATAAAAAATTATTGAAAATATTAGAAATCATAGGAATAAGAGGGAAACTTCTAAAACTCTTTGAAAATTACTTAAACAACCGATGCATGAAAATAAAACTTTTGAACACCTTAAGTAAATAAAGGAAAATATTTGCAGGCGTTCCTCAAGGTTCCATATTAGGCCCAATTTTATATATTATTTATGTATCTTTTATTAAGTACATTTTTAAACATGTAAAACACTTTGTATATACGGACGATACTGCATTGGTGATTTCTCGCAGTGTTTTGCAATTACGTATTGAACTATTACTGTATCAGACGTAATCGTGTGACACACAAGACTGTAAGGGGCCGGTGATCCCAATCTGTGGAGGCGTGAGATGTCGTCCTTCAGTGGCGTGGAGGGGTAGAACGGGGCCGTCTCTGTAGCCGTTGTAGCTGGTCCGATTACTTGTCGCTTGTTCTGATGCTGATTCCGGGTCTGGTCCGAAGGGGTAGGCAGTCCGTGGTCCAGGGTGAGGCGGGGGTCAGAGTGAAAGAAGGCGAGCAGAGTCAGAAGTCGGAGCGAGGTAGAGGGCAGAGCAGAGAGAGGTTGTAGAGCTGGTGAGTGTTGCTGGCTATCTGACGTTTTCAGGGCCTGTTGCCCGTTTTATAGGCCGCCAGCGGGCGCACGACGCGCACACGGGCCCACTTTCTCTTTGATTCCTGGAATCCGTGAGCCGTGTTTGCGACGCTATCGCGCGCCCGCCGGGCCGTCTACCGCCGCTCGGCCGGTAGTTTCGGACCACGTGACCACGGCCCTCCTTTGTTTGGGCACGATCCTCAGAACCGTGCCCGTGGGACGTAATGACGGCGTACCACCGGTCATTTGTGACGCTATGACGGCGCATGGCGCACGGCAAGGCTTCCCACTACGTTTTGGCACGGTTCTACCAATCGTGCCCGAATTAAAATATCAGATAGCCAGCAACAGTCTCGTTCTGACACCGCTACCGTCAACACCTTACAAGTGATCGCTCCGCAATTACCTGTGCACCTGTGTTTTTCCAAGTGTTAATCCTGACCGCAACTCTGGGTAATCTCGCCCGCTCACTAATTACCGTTCCTACCCGGCTTAGCAACCAACAGTGAAAATTCCCGCTCGCTCGCTAATCACCGTTCTCACCTGGCATAGTAACAATCAGTGACAATACAGTTGCAAACACAAGTTCGTGGAATTTTCCGCCCGTTACCAACTCGTTAAAAACATTTATTATTTTACAAAAGTGAAAGTTACCAACCACAGTTTTATACGCGTCAAAGGTCCCCTAAGTGATCTTAGTGAAAAATAAACAATATTAAAACAATCAACAGCGCCGCCAACCTCACGTTTCCGTTTGCCGCCGCTTTGTTCTGTGCCAACATACAGTCCACCGATTGCCACGAGCCCCTCCCGTGTCTATAATCGAAGTTTTTAAATAATCTAAATAATCAAGTCATCGTGCCTTCACGTTTTTCTCTGCCACATAAAGTTTTTTCGTGAAAGTGCCCACCGCCGCAGACATTTTGTGCCACAGTTTATACAGTGACTTTGAACTTTTGTGCTGACCCCAGTGTTTGTAGTCTATAGTGCATTCCGCCTGAAAGAAGAGTAGGGCCATCACTAGCCACCAAACCTGTGCGTCCCACAAAATCAGCGCTGTGTATCTCCACCGATCAGTCCAGCTCTACCATCGAACTCAGTAAGTCTTTTGTCTTTTGTTATATTTGGCATACAGTCTCTCCAAGTTGTAAACTCACTTGCCGACCCCAACCTTAAATATTCTATCTAAAATCACCACCCATCTCGCTCCGATTCTCTCTCATCAAATCCAAAATGTCTTGCCACCACGTCAATTCCCCCAAATCAATCATCGACGAGAATGAACTCATCGATCTGGAACTGACAGCGTTCCTCGAGGGACGCCCAGACAAAAATACCTATTCTCTTGAGGAGAAAATCCACGTCTTTAATCTCACCTATCGCCAATACTTAAATTCTCGCACCCCTACCCCCCCTCCATCCTCTCCCGATAACTCGCCCATCAACTTAGAGACCACTACCCCCACCAACCGTACCACCCTTTCACCCCCCCTTCCCGAAAACTCCCCGACTCCGAGCGCGGCCTTCGCCGGTCAGCTCCTCGCCTCTCCCGCAATCAGCGCCCCCCTCACCACCCCAACTTCTCTCCGCTCCTACGACTCCTCGGCTGCAGAGGAGTCCGAGGCAGATCTCTCTGGCTCAGAGGCGTCAGCCTCCGAACTCTCAAGTACCGACGAAATGGCCTGGGAAACGACCAAAGTCTCACGCAAACGATCCCGCGGCAGGAAATCGCCTACCTCACCCCCCCCCAAAAAATTCGTTGAACCACTCTCCCCCCTCCCCTACAAAAATCGCCTTGTCACCCCCACCCCCTTCATTACCACCCCCCCTCATCACCCTACTATCCCCACCCAACACCTAACTACCCCCTCTCAAGACCTTACCCCCCCCCCCAAGACTCTGCCACCACTCCCGTAATTCTTGCCACCCCCCCCAACATACCTCAGGTGGTCGTATCGACCCAAAAGATTCCCCCAGTGGTACTCCATTCCAAATCGGGATGGGCCTCTCTCGAGAAAACCCTTACAGACAGAGGGATTGACTTTTACGCCAAAAATCAAACAAAATCCATCACCATCCACCCCAAATCCTCCCACGACCAAACCCGCATTATCACCTTCCTCCTTGAACGTAATATCGATCACCACTCCTACAAATTACCAGAAGATAAACCCCTAAGAGCTGTCCTCAGAGGCATCCCCGAAGAGATTACCAGCCAAGAAATCAGCAACGTTCTTGGCCTTACCTATCCCGTCATTTCAGTCCACCGCATGCGGACTGGCCCCTCCCGCAGGGAATTACCTCTCATGCTGGTCAACCTGACCAAAACCGAAGCGGCGAAAAAGATTTTCACCGAGCTCACTTCCATCCTCCACCTTAAAATTTCCGTTGAACCCCAACGCAGACGCCTCTCAGTTAGCCAATGTCACCGATGCCAAGCCTTTGGCCACTCCCAATCCTGCTGTAACGCCACTCCCCGTTGCGTCAAATGCGGCGACCACCACCCAACCAGCTCATGCACAAAAACCCCCGATACACCAGCTAAATGTGCTCTCTGCACCGGCCCCCATCCGGCCAATTACCAAGGATGCCCCGAACGCCCCTCCCCCCGTTTCTCAAACAGATTTCGCTTCGCATTTCCCTCCAACCTACGCCCCCTCATGCATACACCGATCTCAAAGCCCAACTCCTGGCCCCACCCTTCCTTTACCAACTTCAACACTGCGCCCACCCCCCCACTCTCGCAACAAAACCACATCGATCAGACTCCCATCACCCAAAACGACATACAAACAACAGATACCCCGCTGGCCCCCACAAATACCCCGATCCTACGTGTCCTCTCCACCCCTCCCCCACTCTCCCAAGACTCTCTCACCTCTCCCCCTTCACCCAACCTCCCAACTTTAACCCCCCATATCATCAAGGCCCTGACAAACGCCGCCGCTCAACTAAGATCCGCGCTAGAAATGAACAGCCGTCTCCTCACCAACGTCGAAACACTCCTCAACTCCATCCACAACCAATAATATCCCCAAACAACACCCATCCTCCCCTCAACAACCACTTTAAATCTTACGCAAATTACCCCCCCCATATTGCAGCCACGTATATTGCAAAAAAAAAAATTTTTCCAAAAAAACCTAAAACCTAAATCTATTTTTCCTAGAACCAAAACTTAAAATCATGATGAAAGAGAAAGGGGCCTTTTTGGCCCGGAGCTCTATATGCCATTTATTCAAAAGTCAAAAGAATTAAAATATGAATATGATTTTACCAGCTCTCACAGTATACTTCTCTGCCCGTGTCCCCTAGCCAAGCTCCGACGTTTTATTTATTGTTTTTATATTTTTGACAGATTTTACATAACAATTTTTACATTTATAGTTATCATATTAATTAAAATTAGACAGACAAAGTTAAGGAAAATAGCAGATTCTAATATGGGCGACCGCGTCCAATCCCGGAGCAGTACGTCCGTTACAATTACAAAAAGATTACATTGAACTTTTGAAATGGTCTCACGACTCTGGTTTAATTATAAATGCCATAAAAACTAAATTGATACATATTAGATCACCCAATGCTAAGGCAAATATTATTACACCTGAAATAAAGACACACACTTCAAATTTCTTATTATTCCATTCATGCATAAATAGACTGGACCACACTTACAATACTCGTTTTACGTTAAATGAAGTACTAATTGTACCTAAGCATTTAAACAAATGTGGACAAAGAACACTGGACTACATGATACCTAGTTGCTTAAATATGTTACCTGCTGAAATAAAAAAATGTACAAATGTAAAAACAAATATTATGTTGAAAAATTGGCTCGCTGAAAGAAATAGTTTGTATTGGAGTCTAATACAAACTATTGGTAGATACTATCACTGTTGTGTATATGTTTTTATATTTTAAAACAAATTGTTATTTTTTTATTATTATCACTGTTGTCATTAAGTAAAATAAGTTTTATCTTTTTTTAATATTTTTTATGTGAAAAGTTGCCATCGACAAACTACTGAAAAGTAGTTTATCTGAACTTTTCTGTTTTTTTTCTGTATTTTACTGTAATATATAATTTTGTCTTGCTTTCTTTAAATAAAAAAATGAAAAAATCATTTTGCGTTCAGAAAGATAATGATATAATATTTTGGTAACAAAAAACTAAGTTTTAAGAATCTGTCTCCACCCTGAAAATTAGTTATTCTGACAATTGTTTACTTCCGAATGACCTCATGGCTTAATATTTAAATGGCGATTTTTAAGTACCGCACATTTTGTCAACACATTTTTAAAACTTTGCATTAAAAAACCACATCATTTAAAGACCTGAACCCCAAAGGACTGGAGACCCCGCAAAAACCCACTGAATTACTAAAATTACTGAATTTAAACTTTTGTATTTAAAGTAATATTGGAGCCGTTGACAGGGTCTATTCCCATTAAAAAATTCTAAAATATTCAAAAAGCCGGCGGTAAAAAGCCGTTACACGCCATATTAGCCCAGGAAAAAATGTAATAATTTCCAAAGTTCTCGGCAAGCCCCGAAAGAGGCGAGATCGGATAAATTTGCATCCCGAGCGTATTAAAATTGCATGACCATACAGAACAGTCCCGTCTCTTCGACCATGCCAAGTTTCTCGTTGTTTTGGCCTGGGGTGAGCGCGGGGTTATTAAATACACCACGTGTGTCCCAACTACTGAACTACTATTATTGCTGGGCTAATGTATCCACTGAAGGCTCTTTTATATATATTGAGTTAGGTTACAATTCGTGATTCTTCCTTCATTCTTCAGACATTCAGGCATGATATCATACATCTTTAATCCGTTATACCTACATTAAAAGCAATTATGTTTTTTTAATATGCTAATCTGATGCTATAAACATTTTTGTTTTCATTATTATGAATATTTTTACTGTTCCTTCTTTATTTTACTTAATTATTTAGATATTTAGTTATTCAAAATTTTATGTGTAAATTTACAGATTAGATATTTACCGATAAAATTATCTGTCTCCTTTTTAATGGAATCCAAGTTAGCTCACTCTCTCATTTGATTAACCTTTGCATATTGGCCTTTTCTTATTGAACATCTCATTGTTCTATTTCGAATAACTTCCAGTTTTTTTCAGATTTAGGTACTTTATTGGCCAAATATAATATCTCTGAATGTAGAGCAACTACAGTTTTTGGTTTTTTAATAACAGGCTAGTGAATTACGCTTCTGATCAAATTATGTTTACCTCCGATTAAAATTTTTTATTCTAACTTCAGTCTCATGAAACATACAACAACAGCGTTTATCATAAAAATTTTATAAATTTCAAAATTTAGTAGGTACCTACTTACTTACTGTTTTATATGGGTGTATGATTTATTGAAATTTCCTACTTTTTAATGTTTTAAGGTTCCTTTGGGAGACGAGAAGACTATTTAACGTTTTTATTTATTAAACATAAAATTGATCTACTTCATGTGGTCTAATATTAACATAATTACATCATTTTAATTTACTCTTTGCTAATTTCTAACACTTAATCCATACATAATTTTCACACTATTCTTAAAATACAAGTCTATGTACATTTTTTATTTCACTTGGAACTAAGCTATACATTTAGATGCCATTATACGAGTACAATAAGGCGTGTCACGAATGTATTGGAAATATTTTTTTCAGTATTAATCTAAGTAATACCGATAGAAGGGTGTAAAATGGAGATATCAAATCATTATTTTTTGTTGTAATATTAGGATTTCATCTTTTACCTCCAGTTTGACATTGAAATTTCACGTAATGGAGAAAAACCCACCCTTATTAAATCTTTAAAGGGAGTTTGATAAGACATTCAAAATGCACTATTTTTTCAATAATACAAATAAGACAGGGAAAAAAAATATTTTTTATTATTTAAAACAAATTATGATTTGAATCTAAATACTCTCAAGCCACTGTACACCTTCTTACTGTCCATTTTCTGTAATATTTTTCCAGAATCTATCTTCTCCTTAATAAGACCTTCGCATGCAAAATTTGTAGGTAAAGTATATATACTTGAGGCTTCAGTCATAGTCTTTTATCTGCTTGGATATGACATTGCAGACGTATGCAATTTATAAGGTAATTTAACTGTGTTACAATAACAATTGAAGATCTTCATTAGATATATTATTCAACATTGGGGGTTTCGTTACATTTCGCCGCCCGTTAATAAGTTCGTAGTAATATGATCATAGTTAATGTTTTGAGGTTAGATCAGCTATGCTTTACTTGATTGACTACATACGACACAGGACATAACACGACGTGCAGCTAATTCTCGGATATTCTAATGTGGGTCAGTTTGTTATCTTACCCTCCTTTGTAACAAATTATCGGGGTGTACGAAGTAGCCGTTTCTTTTTATGACATGATCAATTATTATGGTTTTTTGTTTAAGCATTATCTAATCTGAGATTAACTTCCACGAGTTTTAATGCTTAACCAAGTCGGAGTGGAAACTTTTACAAAATTTTTGAAGGAGCTTCCGTTGAAACGTAAAGAATTCTGTTAGCACACGTAGCCATCAAGGATGATACATTTTTTCTCGGTGATGCCTAAATATTCAGGATATTTTCCCATTGCAACTACATTTAATATTTTATACAAATATAACTGACGTCTAGTTAACAATCCATATAACCCTTGGAAATTTCCGAAAATGAACAACTGGCTTTTTTAAAAAGTTTTCAAAAGTCAGTCCCTGTTATGTCCGAGAAATGGAAACTCGTTTTTGTGAAGCAAGCAAATTATCCATTGTAATGGTATATCGCAACGTTTATCAAGCAAACATATTACATATTTTCCTATGACCACGTTCGATCCGTCACATCCGATAGCCACAAAGGTTCGAATAGTATTTCTTCCTTCAAAAAATAATCAGAAATAATTATTGATATTTAAATAACTTTCGAAGTATCAAAGTTCGGTGCAATTTAACTCAAATACGTCGAGTGTGGCTATTTATCGATCAAATATGCACTTCTGGGATTAATTCTCTGTAATGTTTCCATCCCTTTTTCGTCATAAGTATTTTTTTATCATTTCGGCGATTAAAATATATTGCGGGTATTTGGAAAAACACTGTCTAGTGACAAAACATTTTATATTTTTATTTACAATAACAGGAACATTACGTCTGACGCTCTATATCAATCACAAGACCCCATATGACACTCTTTTATCTATTACCATTTAGAAATAAAAAAATTTAAATGACCCCTCATTATACAGTAAACAAATCTGTGTTTTTGATTTGTTCAATCTTTTTAGTTTAGTGTATTATTTGTGTCTTGTATAAAATGTGTGGAAATCTTAAATATAATGTTGTTTGTCTTTAAAGTAAGTTGTTAGTAAATTGTTAAATACTATGTAAATAAAAAATAAAACGTTTTAGAAAATTGTTTGTTAAAGTGGATACCGTCTCAAATAACCAAAGCCAATGAGACTACTTCAATTGGCGTATGTTATGGAGCTGAAGTGGTGGAGAGTGAAAGGAGATGGGAAAGAGGAAAAGAAAGGTAGGAATTTAAAAAACTTATAAGATCGTGATTGATTCACCGAAAATGAATAAATCACCCCATACCAACTTCATAAGTACCTACTACCATAAGATTTGGTATTTGCCAACTTTTTAACTAAAAAGATTACTTTCTGGTGATAATATTTCAAATTTTCACCTTTTCTACTCATCCATCATTTTAAATGAATTTATCTAATATTCGTCAAACTTTAATATCGTTTGACAGTTACTTCATAAAATTTATTTTTCAATGGATCGTTTGGCAGCTCCCTGGAGGGCTTTAACTGGCGTTTTTGAACTTAATTTTATGATCCAATGACAGCATCAATAATGAAATTATTTAAAACTTTTTTGCACGGTACTTAGTATTTAACTGAAACCAGATAGCGTAAGAAAGAAGGAAGAACCAGCGAAAGTTTGGTTAGTAACTTTGTGAACCAAGACGTTAGGTTACCAAGCGAGCTCTTGGGTGCATGTCCCTCATAATGATGCTAGTGAGAACTTTTTTAGTCAATTTTTTATCCTTCTTTCGTTTTCTGAAAATAATATCTAAAAAAATTATGTGTGCATTCAAGTTATGAAAGTAAAAATTTTATTTTATAATATTATGTTGTATCAACTAACCACATTTGCTACATGTGAACGTTCATGTCGCATCAAATAAGAAAAGGGGTCATTCATTTCTAATTGTCAAAAATGTTTTTTAATATTTTTTTGAAAAGGGTTTGTATTATTTGTCTCTGTATTGTGTTTCAATAAAACTGGAAGAGGAAATTTTATGGAGTATTTTGCAATTTTTAAAATACCTGATTTGTTATAATAAGAAAACATAGCGTGAAAACCTAAGAAAATTCACGCTAATCCAGTAGTAGGTCGGTACGTCAGATAAGGAAAACCGGGTGAAACGGGACAAGAGGTATCAAATTACGATACCGTCCAACACTTGGGATTGGGGGAGGCCGTTCCACAGATTATTTATTCCCGCGACAATTTGACAGGATCGAGATAACGAATACTTCGCACGTGGCACACAATATCGCGAGAAAGTGGTTTCAAAAGGTGGGAGGAATTTTCAATCAGGAATTCTTTTTTAGTGAAAAGAACTAAGATTTATAACCTTTTTTTTTAAATTGTGCATTTTTTGTCAAGATAATATTGCCACAAACCTCGGAGATTCTTAGCCGTCTCTAAAAACTCTGGTTTCTCATACCTCTTTTCTATGTCTCGTTGATGCCTTTCAATAAAAAAACCCAAATAAACATTACAAATTTTAATACGCATTCCTAGGATTCACTGTAAAAATATTACTATTGTTATGTCATGTCCTTTTAAAATGTTAATTTTATTTTATTTTATTTAGTTTTAAACGTCAGGCAAGGTTCTACTAAGGTCAACTTACTTACTGCTTATATCATTATTTTGTATCTACATATAGTAAAGAGAAAAGAGCCAAACGATCAGGAGGACTGTTGGTTGGGGTGATAGGTAGTTGAATACCTACAGATTAATGTAAATTAGACCCTGAAGTAAAATACATTATGTAAAATTTACACTGTTTTATTTAACTTTTAAACAATAATTGAAACATGTTTCCAAGATTTAGATTTGTTTCATACATAAGTAATTTTTTTTCTTCATTCCGTGCATTGTTTATTACAGTCTTTGATAATTCGACCACCATGATACACCACCATCGCCTGTGTCATGATGGTTGATTTAATATTTAAATTAATTAAATTATAGAAATGCATTAATGAAATACAAAAATGTTCAAGTATAGGTGGAGTAAGATTATATTTAAAGCAGTAAATTATCAAAAAATCAATTTAAAATCAAAATAATTACTACTAAGGAAATAAGGAAAGAATAAACTGATGATTTGATATACCTAAAAAAGGTGTACTATTCAAGTGTTCAACCTACATTCCAATATGGTATTATTGGCTGAGGAGGAACATATGAAAATATTTTATATCCAATTAAAATACTTCAAAGATTGATAATTAAGGTAATTTTGAAAAAAAACACAAATATATATTTTTCAATGAAATTTTCTTTACAATATTCTTTATACCCACAATATACAAAATGTACAAAAAATTTTTTTTAAGAAAATACAAATAAATAAATAACAATTCAATAACTCAACAAGATATCAGAATAATATTAAAATATCAAAATTTAATATCAAACACATTCAAAATACCTATCTCTTTATAATTTTAATAATAAAATATAAAAAATATCGAAAACATTCATGAATTTTAACTAAAATTGAACAATTATCTTAGACTACCATAAGAGTCAACATAACTGTTATTACTTTTTTATCTTTAAATCTATTTGTTGATAAATCTTGCGTTTCTTACTGATCGTTTTGTTATTATTTACAATATATTATTAATTACTTATATGATTTTTAGCTTTAAGTCTTTAATGTAATGTAAGATTATTAATGTTGTGTGAATTAATATTATATACCTTGTATTTATGTCATTAGTTAGAAAATGAAAAATTAATATTTTTTTAAATACAATAAATACAAAATATCATAATTTAAAATGAATAACTGCTGTTACTAGGCATGTATGTAATATTTCCCAGGTGTCTTCCGACCACGATAAGTA
This sequence comes from Hesperophylax magnus, assembly GCA_026573805.1. Taxonomy (NCBI): domain Eukaryota; kingdom Metazoa; phylum Arthropoda; class Insecta; order Trichoptera; family Limnephilidae; genus Hesperophylax; species Hesperophylax magnus. The sequence continues at coordinate 22,513,399 of JAIUSX010000011.1, forward strand.
GAGTAACGATTATTATTCATTTTTATAACTTTTTAGTTAGAACTGCTTTCGTTTAAAAAAACTCTATTGGAATTTTTTTTAGATAATTATGACTAATCATCACCCCCAAAGTTTCACAGTGTGACCATGGGACACAGTGTATATGTATATTATTAGATAATTATGAATAATCATCACCCCCAAAGTTTCACGGTGTGACCATGAGACACTGTGTATAGGTATATTATTAGATAATTATGAATAATCATCACCCCCAAAGTTTCAAGGTGTGACCATGGGACACTGTGTATAGGTATATTATTAGATAATTATGAATAATCATCACCCCCAAAGTTTCAAGGTGTGACCATGGGACACTGTGTATAGGTATATTATTATTAGTATATTTATATTAATTATGAATAATCATCACCCCCAAAGTTTCAAGGTGTGACCATGGGACACTTTGTATAGGTATATTATTAGATAATTATGAATAAGTTTCCCAAAGTTTCACGGTGTGACCATGGGATGGGAACATAGGTACATTATTAATATTGCTTCATTTCAAACAAACATTTTTAGTTTCAACGTATTAATAAATTTTATTTGGCGTCATGTATCTTTTATCAGGAGATTTTGCAATGTGGATGAGTGTTTCAGGCTAATAATTATCGCTTATAAATAATTGTTACCCTTTGTGCTATGCATAAAAAATCTTGTGTTAAACATTAGTTTACCAAAAAAAAATAATAGTTAATATTTGACAAGTTCTAGTATTCTCACCAAAAAATGTAGACAATTTGTCTCGACGCCATCTAGTGAGAGAGTTAGCACTTACAATGCCTTTCTCATATAAAAATAAAGTTGGTTGTTTCAGGTGAAAAAATGTAACAAGCTGTAATTGTTGAATGAAACACTAGTATATATTGAATTATTTCGCGGATAAGAGATAAGCCGCCATAGCTCAGTGGTCAGAGCTGTCGACCGGAAATCGAAAGGACACAGGTTCAAGTCCCGTTGGCGTCATGTATCTTTTATCAGGAGATTTTTCAATGTGGATGAGTGTTTCAGGCTAATAATTATTGCTTATAAATAATAATTTTTTAACCTAGATTATAAATTCTGAACGAAAGGCAACGGTTCAACTCCACAAAGAGGGAAATAATTTCCCTCAGGGTCTATGTAATCTTCGGGGATGCTGTGTGGGGATGTTGATGCATTTTTGAGGCAAAGAAGGAGTGAACGTGAGTTTTGGTGAGAACCAGGTTGTGGGAAGGAGGAAACACGGATGCCCGTGAATTGCTCCATAGCCGAGCTGTTGAACTCAAGAACGAGTCAAAAATGTCAACCGCATACAAATAAAGCGCGCGTGTTTCCCGAATATACACCTGTGCCAAAAGTATCAATGACATTAGTTCCTTGGAGTATTTTTAAAATATGTAGTAAATGGCACTTGAAGTGAAATGACACTAAACTGCCCTATATAAATGCCATGTTATTATTATTATTAATGAGACTAAAAAATATTCAAGAACGGATTATAATGGCAGGTGATCAATGGGTGGGTGAAATTAGACGTGCCAGATTTGAATAGGCCTTAGGTATGTTTCGGGATAAAACAACGAATTACAACGGGAACAGAATACGTATGTTTAGAGTGGAACCTGTTTGTGTCGAATACTTTCTTAGATCATACAGGTATCCAATATAGGTACGTGAGAAAGAGGAAATGAAAGGTCAATTATTGATTTTGTGGTAATTGACTCTAGTTTGCAATATAATTGTGAATGGGGAATACTTGGACTAAGTGGATGAGTTTTTGTATTTAGAAAGTGTGTTTACGAGGGATGGGTAGGCTGACAGAGATATTGAAATAAGGGTTAATGCAGGTAACTCCAAATGGAGGAAAAAGGCGAATCTAGCTGTCCACAATGGAGTACCTACGTGATATATAGAAGTGGGGCATGGAACTGCCAGAGAAAGGATGGAAGTAGAATGAATGCTGTAGAACCATGTATGATCGTGTGAAAAAATGTGAAGATGTGGAGAGTGCAAGGCTGATGTAAGAGTAATGAGTAAGATTATGAAAGGAGCCCCGTCGCCCCGTAGTGAAATACTACATCAATAGCATGGGATTCACCATAGTGAATACATGTGATCCCTTTTTTTAACGAGTAGGTACCTAATTGCGTTATGTATATATTTTTTCGGTAATTTTTTTAAAAGTAGGTGCAGGTACCTACACAGATGATACTGGGTAGAGGTCCTAGGTAGGCAGGTACTGAGAGCGTGTTTGAGCCCGTTTTCCGATAAATTGGGTCCACATAGAATGATAAAGATTTTTCATTTACGAATCAAAAATTACATAGGTAATGCGTCATTCACATTCTGAAATTTTTTATTATTATTTAATAAAAATAATTTTAATGCGGTATAAATATTTAGTATGTTGAAGTAACAAATTTTTTTTTAAATATAATTTTTTTTAACCAAAAGTTTTTGCATTTCACGTGTTAATAATAATCATTTAATTTAGGGAGGCGGGCATGAGTACCGTCGCCCCGGGAGCTATTCGTACATAGTATGATCCCTTTTTTTTAACGAGTAGGTACCTTATTACGTTTTACATATATTTTTTTTTTATTAAATTAATTTTGAAATGACAACTTTTTTCCTCCATAATGATAATTCTTAAAAAGCCATTTCTGCGAAAAATTAGTTCGAGGACGCTGTAATCTACCAGGAGCACAGAAGTTTGTGAAAGTAATTTTGCTATTAAAAACGAATTATGTAATTGATTTTTTTTTAAGTTTTTACATATAGGTACCGTCGCCCCGTAGTAAAAAACTACATCAATAGCGTCACGCAAATTTATAAATTATACCAGGAGGGCAGAAGTTTGAAGCGGTATTAGTAGGTTGAAGCGAGTTGGTCAAGTTAGTCAAGTTGGTCACACACTCATTGCTTCATTCACATGCAAACATACATATTATATATACATTTTTTCATGAAAAAGTTTTTACATTTTGCGTGTTTATTAAGCAATGCTTTTTCCAAAATAAAACTCCCTGGGACTTTTCAAGAGTGTCGGTGACAAAAACCGTACATACGATATGGGTATCAAATTGCGCGTATCAACCTACACAACTCAAATGGTTCGGTGCGAAAATGATCAGTAAGCTCCTTGGCACCTTTTTTTCTCCAAATATTATTATTTTATTATTTTTTGGTCAAACATCAAATGGCTTAGCACATTTACCCATTAGTTGCCTGAAACGGGCAAAAAGCTAGTATTTAGTAATATACAGTTTTTTTCTTATACAAACGAACTCTTTTTTCCTTAAACAGAAGTATTAGCTTACATTAGGAAAGAATAAAAAAATGTACAAAATTTTACACTGTAAAATCGTTTAAAATATGTAAATAAATAATATTTCCAACTAAAGAAAGAAAAAATGAAAATCGTTTTGATGTATGTATCTGAATTGATATAATTAGTTTTAAATTATTTTCCATTCTTGTTCAGCGCGCTTGAGATAAGTTTTCACAAAAGTACAGCTGTAATAAATATCACTGTGGATATTATTATAATTATTATTAACTAATACAACAGAATATAACTAAATATATCTTAGAATATAACTAAAAAAGGATTCGAATTTTTGTATTATTGTAAAAATCTACCTTCTTAAATTTACCTAATACAAAGAAGTCAAGGACATTCACAGAAACAAGGACGCGGAATGAAATTGGACTACCAAAAAAGGACAAAGCCATAAAGCAAAACAGGTAATTTATACAAAGGGATGAAATTTTATAGGGCACTGCCGGAAACCATAAAAAAATACACCAATTAATAAATTCAAAATAGATTGTTAAAACCACATTTAACGATAAAATGTCATAATAATAATGATATTTTGAGGCAAAATCACCTCAAAGGCGCTGTAAAAATATATAATACGTTTCTACAATGATCTATGTTATTACTAACTATATTTGGAGATAACATACAGTACCATACTTACCTGGTAGGTCACTTGAGATTAACATAAACTAATTGTATATTAGCGAAATTTGGATACTGGACTTAGGACATATGTACCTAATTGGATATAACTGGACTTTCTCTCAGGAATGGTACATTTAATTTAAGGGTAAAAAACAACCAGCTTAAAAAGGTGAGTTTTTAGTTTAGACCTGAATTCTGTTGGACTTGTTATGGATCTTAGTTCCCGAGGAAGTTTATTCCAAGCCTTCGGCCCAGATGATCCGAAAGCGCGATCACCAAACATAGTATTTGGCTTGCGCTTAGTTTCCATCAGTCTGCCCAGCTGATGATTTTGCTGATCTGTATGTTGAAATTAATAATTTATAAGCACTATAAGTTTAGTTAAACAGGTGTTTAAAACATCCGAAAAGAAAAAAGAAAAATTTTAAGTTCCCTTATCGTATTCACGTTTACAAATTAAGTAGTTTTTAATCTTGTAATATTTTTAAATGCTTGGATCACCCACTTTTTAACTAACCTTATAGCTCAGTTGTTTTACGAGTCTAGGGAAAAATAATGTGAAAAAGGTGCGTAATAAATAAAAGACCATTAAAAAGTTTTTAAAGGGATATATAAATTATAAGTTGTTAAAGTCACCATAAATCAATTATCACAAACTTTTACTACCTGATCATATTTTTCGGTGTTATGGGGATAATGCCATAAAACCATCGATATAACATAATCTAGATAATATTTTCAAAAACAGAGAACGAATGGTGAACCAAACATTATTTGGAGATTGAAAAATAATATTCCTCTCGTAATGCTCGAAATTATTTCACTTTCTTAATCATATCTGAAACATTCATTAAACGAATCTCATCAATTTACAATGATGGTAGTAAGAAGAATCAAAATGATATCAGGATATGTGAAAACTGAGACATATTTATTTATTTTATACAATACTAGCGGTCCCGGGCAGAATTGTCCTGCTACAGACCACCTTCTATGTAGTCCGCATTTTATATAGACCTCATTTTATGTAGACCGCCTTTTATCCGCTGTCGGATATTTTATGCATTTGACACACATAGAATACATGCGCAAGTCACATTCATTGTAGATATTGTTTTGGTCATTTCAGCAGATTGTGATTATTGTTCAGTACGATGTAAAACAAGTAAAAATTAAAACTGCCATTAAGTATTTGTCATTTTCGATATATATGTTTTATTTCATTTGTCATTCACCTCATATTCAAGTGTTATAAATAAAATGAAAATTCTTAGATGAGAATGGATAAAAATGAATTGTTATTAATGAGTCAAATAAAGATAGATTCTAAAGTCTAAACAATATTGTTTATTTAAATTAAAAGTTTAATTTGATGTAGTGCGATTTAGTGAAATATTATCAATATTTTGTTGTCAATTCGTCTTTTGCCGATAAGTACAGCTTACACAAATTAAAAATGAATTACGACCCTTTTTCCCATAAAGAAATTGTAAAATCGCAACAAATAATAAAGAGGGGGAGGGGGGGTATAGAAAAAGTGATCTCGACAATAGCCGCCACCTAGCGGGTCCAAAACTATCCTATGTTTCAAGCTGGAACCAACCATACACATTCACTGAATTTCGCAGAAATCGGTTGGGTGGTTTCGGAGATTAGCGTGTACGAACACAGTGAACCGTGATTTTTATATATTGAGATAACTTACTGTAATTACCACTTAAGTCATAATAACGTACAAACCTAAAATAAATTTTAACCAGAAAATTGTAACCCAGTAATAAATTCCTTAAAAAAATAAGGAAAAATTATCATTGTATATTACAAATTTTGAAACTTACTCTAACTTTTTCTAATTCGCAGTAAAATACAATATAATCCCTTTCAGCAATATATCAATTGTATTTATGAAAGATATTCAAAAAGACATTGATCTTAAAGAAATATTATGTTTGATATTTGAGTGCCGTAGTGTTCATAAATCAGACCATTAAAATGATTGAACATAAAACATACGTTAAAAGACAAAATATCCTAGCAGGTCGCTGGTGATTACTTTAACGACCTCAGCAACCAAACGGATCCGATTCGTGGCTGCGAAATCGGAGGTCGCCGGTTAGAAACCCTACAGAAGAAAATGAATTATATTTGTAATTTATAACGTTTGTCTTGTTTTCACGTGACATGTCTTTTAAAAAAATGATAAGTAGCTACGTAATATGCGAGGGTAACATCTTGGTGTTGGATACTCTCATTAGGAATCTGATGGCTTCGGCCAAATTTATTGACCAGATCTGAATAGCCTGGTAGATCTGACTTCCCAAATCTATTATTTTCCTCTCCCTCCCAGTTACAAATACCACAGTCCCACTGGCTCCGGTCACCTCGGACTCGTGCAGATCAAAAATCAAAAAGTGATTGAAATGAGCAATCATTTTGGTTCCTTAGCATTTCAATATTTGATACGCATTTAAATATGCTGTCAATCTTTCGATCAATTCGTAACTAAACGATGAGATGTAGGTAGACAAGTGAGGACATTATGTTGCTTGTAAATCCACTAGAGAAGCTATTCAAACAGATCAAAGCGACTCTTGAGTAGCCCGTGAGAGAATGAGCCTCGCGTTTTATGGAACTTTACTAATTTGCATTTCACTGCTGCAGCTCTTCTAAAAGTACAAGAACGGTGATCGTAATTCCAACCCTCTTTCCAAGTTATTTCGACCCAGCGAGGGATATTGTATAGTTATAGAGATGGCAAGGACGTACCGAGATATCTTTTTTCAGATTTGAATTTTTTTAAATAAATTATAGAAAATAAAATACTAAAATAAAATTCAAAAAACAAATGTAAAGCAGAAACACAAAAAAAAAATAAAAATGTAAAAAATATAATTAATTAACACGTTACAATGAAATTTAATACAAAATTAAAAACATACCAAAGAATTTGGAAGTTTTGTTTTTTTATAGAAATATTTGCGTGGAAAAACTTTGGAGATCAATAAAAAGTGTAATAGCTGAGACACAAAAGAATTTAAGAATACTTTTTACTTTTATAAATAATTTAAGATTCTCGCAATACGAAACGGCCGGAAGCCGTTAAATGGAGTTTTCGTAGATATTCGTCATCTTAGCTAGAAATGGGCTGAGAATGATGATATTTTTTTTTATACAAACATTCGTTAAAACGATTTTCTCGAACGTACATATAAACGAACGAACGAACGTACATTCCATATTAAAGAAGTACTTAAATAGATCATTGAGAGTTCCTGTTGATAATATTTTTTTAAAATCAAGTTTATAAAGTCATTATTACTAACTTTTTACAGTCGTTACTTACTTTTCTTGTCGAAGTTAGAAAAAAGCTTACTTGTATCATATTTTCGCACATTCGCAAACTAATATTACATCGTTTGACTTTTCGTGGAATTAAAACTTGGATCATGTCCACTTGCTTCTTAAGCTGGCGTCAGTACATCCTGTTTTGTGTGTTGATAGACACTGTTTAGCAAAAAGATGCGCAACACTTCTTAAAACCCCAAAAGTTCAACAACATAATAGTGCGTTATTGATATTATAGAAATAAAAATGAAGGCGTGAATAATAGTAAATAAAGAGTTCCCGCACGCCACTGTCGTATAATAGTATTGTGTTAGCATGTTAACGTGTCCGTTAAACACTGGTTTTGCACCATACCCTGCGCCACTTGCAGTAGTAACCTACTATGTTTGCTCCGCTCAGCAGCCAAGAAAAGTGTACAGCGGAGATAGGACCCGGCCATAAGTAAGCTGCTCTAACCAACACGCTACGAGCTCCAGAATTATTTTCACTATTATTGTAAATGTACGATGGCGCAATTCGTGTGGAAGGTTCACGGATATTATTTTGCTGACCGCTTTCAAAATGGACCGAATTTATTATGCACTGGGAAGAACGAAAACCATGTGTTTTATCAGTGGCTTTCCTACCACTTCATAGGAATGGAACTTTTTTCAAAGCATTGTGCATTACTTCTAAATTGCTGACGTGAATCTAGAAAAGGCTTAAAAAGACTCATGCCCTATTATTAATAGAATGCCACATAGGACATTTACGAAAAGCACTGTTTATGATTGAGCATCACCATTTTTATTCCTCAAGCGGTGCTGTAGACTTGGCGGTAAAAACAATTTAAAAGTAAAGAGACCTATTAAATTTACCAAAGAAGGCAAGAAGTAAAAACATCTTTAGTTTAAAGATATAATTGAAAATATTGGTGAATTTAATTTTACAGTAAATGTACATAATTCTTTTATTTTCAATACATAATATAGTAAATAAATCATAATTCCGTGTTTTACACTGGTTCCAAAATAATTGATTTAATTTATCTAAAACCATGATTTCATTTCATATTTATCAATACGTCCCTATTACAGGAAATTAATTAAGATTTTGTTTTATATATATATAAATACGCATTTTAATAAAATTTTTGATTATGGATACATCAGAGACAATTTTTGTGAAAGAAGATATTTTATTACATTATTCCACAAAAATAAGGAAAAGCAGTGAATCATTGAAGATGATTTGGCTTTTAATAATTAGTAATGGTGGTTTTATATCAAACAACACATTAAAAATTCTAATTATAACTATAACAACAACGCCGTAGTAGGGCGTTACGAAAAACTTTTAATAAGAGATAAAAATCATTAAAATTATGTTATCATCGTCACTTTAATGTTTTTTTGGTGGTGTACCTACTAACATATTTTTAACTAAAACGCAACATTACGAAAAACGTTTAATAAATGGTTTTAATCATTCATATTATGTCTTATTTAATATAAATCAAATTTAATAATATTATTTTTTTTTTGGAATAACTTTATTGAGTAAAACCTCAAATTGTAATATTTAATTATTGAAGACAATATTAGCGATTTCTAAACGAAAATCTGAAACAGAAAAATCAGAAAAGAATACGGTCACATCTAGGACTCGAACCCAGGACCCTCCCAAGAGCGGTGCCCCGGCAAGGCAAGAAGACGTTATCAAATAATATTGGTTATTTTACGTGCATGAATTAATTCCATTATCTATTCTAATCCGTTATCCTTGGTGCTAGTAAAATGAATTATTATATTGCTAATCTGAGAGGTAGTTAAACTTCATCTTTTTATTTGAATTAATCTTATAATACAGTTATTTTTTGATCTCGAATTATACCAGAAATCGAAAGAACCTTTATTTTTGTTCCTGGTAAACCTTTCGTTTATCAGAAGAAAAGTAAGATGGCGTCCCGTGAGAAATACATAACTCTAACATGTAATCAATCTATTCCTTGAAAGGTATAAAATATTTTCATCTAGGGAATGAATAGTTTTCATTGCCTGGATATTAGTTCATCTCACTCCGCAGCGGACCAATAGAGCCACTGAACAGTCAATCAATAGAAGAGATAAATGTTGTCGTATAAATTCCGCAGGAGATTCCCAACTGCCCGGAACCAGTGTGGCAATGGAATCCTCAGGTATCGGTACGCTATGGGTATATGGGTGGGTGAAGAGATCGGCAAAGTTTAGGTAAGGAAAATATCTGGATATTTAGATCTGGTCACAAAGTACGGCTTAAGCCATTTAACAGCTTTAAGATTATGAGTTGTGGTCTTTTGGGTGAGAGTTTATAGGTGCATGTTAATGAATATATTTGAAAATGTTGAATAACTCAATAAAAAAATATCTGCGTGCCCTGGGATTTGAACCCGAGACCTCTACCTACTATTTCGATTTAAATTAAACTGATGTCGCTAATTTACATTAGACCTTTCAACTCATACACCCCAGAGAGACAAATTTGAGCTTTAATTTAAATTTGTAAAACTTGAAGTAAAACAAAATGAGCTTACTTCAGGCAGACAGACACCCAAGAACACCATTCTATCGGTTAACCTCTTCAGTTTCTAGAGCACTATGTAACTCAGACCATTCGCGCTGGGGGGTGATTGATCCTCCTTCATTCGGGATTATCCTCCGGCGATGACAATAGCTAAACTATAATTAAAACTTCTTGTGAAGAAAATATCACAGAGTTTGAAAAATCTTTTATAGTTGCACGGCTAGGTAATAATACTCTATAGCGGAACATGGCTGATTGAATATCAGTTGAAAAGAGTTTCTCAAATTTGGATTGAATTTTAATCAATTAATATTTATTACCTACATCTTTTTCCATTTGCTTCCATGATTATTTGCATATAATGTTTCTTGTGCAATGATAGAGGACTAAGCTGGTAGAGGTTCGAATTCGAGACTGGGTGCGAAGCCGAAGTTTTGAACCAATAAACCTTTAGTCAATCTGCTATATGATAATATGTATGATTTGTAGGAATCAAGCACAGCAGCAATCTTACAATAAAGTACCATCTATTTGCGACTTGCCCACCAATGGGTGATTGTCTGATAACTGACACGGTCTCCAGCACCGTGACAGGCCGAGCGAGTCCGAACCAAACCATTCAGATCTTGATTTCCGAGGTTACCACACCGCGCGAGGCGCTTTCGTATTCGCTCACCATCTTCTAGATTAAATAATAATATTAAATTATGTGCGTTAATAAACACACATGTGTGTTAATATTATCATTAGCTATTGTCACCGCCTGAGGATAATCCCAAGTAATTAATTGGAAATATAGTAGTTAGTAAATTTGATTGCTTTTTTATTAGATATATAACATCACCAACACCCATAGATTATATGTTTGAATTTTTTGTTGTGTTCCGGTACCGGTTCAAGATAGTGGCCATTTTAAACTGAGTGCACCACAGTAGCCGAATGGCACGATCAAAAACTCATTTCTCCGATTTGCGTAGCTATTCCGGGGAAACGTGTTTCCGTGTGTAGTTTTTATACTGTTTTTATAAAAAAAGATATAATTTAATACACCATCTGGTAGTTTAGAACAATTTATAAAATAATATTTTTTAAGAAAAACAAGTTATTGCGAAAATAGTATCAGCTGGCGCAATGTGAAAATTTTGTGTCGACACACGATGGTTAAGTAAAGATTTTTTTTGGCGACTTTTGAAAAATCTTCTATATCAGTGATATCAGACCCAAATTTTTAATACTATATGAATCGTCAGATTGTATAAATATTTTTTTAAATCTGAGTTTTGTAGTGCCTCAAAAGAATTTCGTGAAAAATGAGAAAAGGGTGTACGCCAGACGGAGGACCACCTTTAACTATAGTTATAAATTATTACTAATGAATTTAATACACTTCTGACTTTTTTAAATAATATATATTTATTTTGAGGTAAATAGGGTAAGTGTACACAGTAAGATTTTTGAGTCAGAAGAAAGGAGTAAAGTGATTATTAAATTCCGTAAAAAGGGTTCGTTTTTTTAGTTGCAGTCATTTTCAAAAAACCCTTTTTAATGGAATTTAATTAATTATTATGTTTAAATATTCGAACAATGGCGATAGTAATATTCTTGAAAAGGGGGTTCACAGGGTGCCTGAGGCATTGCTAAGAAAATCATACAATCTTAAAATTGTAGACAAGTTCAATTTCCTTTTTTCTCTTTTCCTCCTCCACCATTCTATTCCTGTAGGCTTGTTTAACTCTTTTGTCTTGTATATTCACCAAAAAAAGGCTACATCAGTGAAAACCCGTTATTGGTTATAATATTAAACATATTTCATTACACATAGTAAAATACCATAACTGTTGGTTGTTCATAATAAAATAAAATTTAAATTATCGCAGTAAAATTCTTTCACTGCGATTTTGCAATGTTAGTAAAATCTTCGAAAATGCCATTATTTGTTAATATTTGTGTATCCGTATATTTATATTAAGCAAAAATACTAACAATAAATAAATGTCACAATGATATCATTTGAAATCACAAAATGTTTTTTTTATTTTATCTAAATATCACTTCAATACCTCAAAGACTCTCATATAAAATCCTTATAATCAGATGCCAATAACGTAATTCTGGTATTGGGCTCTTTTCGCAGGAGGGTTTGCTGTATTCAGATTCATGCAACTTCTCATGCATATAATATCTTATCTTATTATTACTTTTGATTGATCACGGAAATTATAAAATTATTGAAAATATCGATAAATATCTAAACATCATCAAGATGACCTAATTACGCTATTTTAGGGATGTCATTTGTGAGGCGGTTCGTACTAATGATGGCATTGATGGCACCGGCTTTCGGAAATACGTAGTGTTTGTATGTTTGACTGGACCTAGACAACGACCAGAGCGGAAGTGACGTGACATGCCGCGCTCCGTCACTCGCAAAGTACCCTGATAGCAACATCCCCACCCCTTGACCACCTACCTTTCATTCCTCCGAGAGCCCTAAAGCATGACTACTTTGACTCTGGCTTATCGTTGGTATTTAATCAATTAGCGGCAGCCAATTGCATTTCTTCAAATCCCATTAGGTTTATCATAAATACTTTTTTATTATTTTTTTAACAAATTCTGATGTATTTACAATTAATTGAGAAGAATATCCACAACCCAGAGGTGGCACCAAGATTTTCGCACTTCAATATTATTTCATGAATCATTTTCAAATAAACAATTTCTCAAAACAAACAAACAATCTTTTTAAATATAGGTACTCGAAATATACAAGAAATAGCTTTATCCGTGCTTAGTGACCAGATCTGAACAACCCGCTAAACCCAGCATTCCTCTTTCCCCGTTTCCACCCCTTTTTCATTTATTTCAGCCTGTAACATTTACAATTGTATATTATTTTGTAACATTTGTAATGTACATCTATAATTTCATTCTCATATGTGGGGTAGGATTCAAATAAAATAGATGATGTCAAATTATTTAAATCAACATTAATTGAGAGTGTAGAAATGTACGTGTATTATGAAATTAAATATGTAATACATAATAAAACCCGAGACTCTATAATTAAGACTGAATAATATTTCATAGCGCGTGCAAGGTTCCACCGGAAGCGCTTGTAGATTGGAATAATTGCAAATCATTATTTCGTACATCTGACATTAAATAAACCATAAGAACCGACCATGTTATATATTTTTGGGCGCGATGTGAGTCAAGGATTGATCTCACAAAATATAATAATAATTTAAAACACGATGTCCAGTAACTCGTTCTACATGTCGATCGGAGATACACCCATCAAAATCCTTCCTAGAGACCGCTCCCGTATGCTTTCCGTTGAGCACTCGTTAGCTCATACTCCGCAAGTCGTGCTGTTCCCTTCTCCTCCCAAACGAGCGGCTATACACCCGAGAGACTAGGCGGTCAATTGCAAGTCAACATTAGTTCCTACTTACTGATAAGTAAACATTAGATTCCTGGGGTAGCAATTGAAACTGTTACAAGCCTCAAACCAATTACTCCTATTAGGATGCCATAGTTCAACTGGTTTCAGTTCACTTGTGTTAAATCTGGTAAAGAGAATAATTCGAGTACTAAATAGAAACTTACTCGTATTTAAATAAATACCTTATTCTTTTGACATATTTTTATCTATTAAAAATTTACATTATGACTCTAGAAATCTTTCATGAAATCGTATAAATTATTCTGTTTTATATTATTTTTTCTATCATAAATTTTTTAAATACAAGAATTAAATGCAATAATTCAATGTTTACGCGGCGATAAATCAATTCTCCCCTTTGTCGACATGTTGAGAAATTCTGCCCTATCAAAATGCCATTTGTGTTTCATTAATGGTTCACGGCGTACCATTGTGGGACAAGGCTGATGGCCGTTGTTGTGTGAAGGGACCCTGTTGCGAGTGGCTAGCCTTGCAATACAATGTCTTTTGTCTACAATACTCTATCAGCCATTAACCGCCCATGAGCGCCGGTCATCAGCGCCGGCTACCGGAGCCGCCAGCAAGCTGTTGCCGGCTTGCTGATCGCCAGGAGTTGTGTGAATATTTGCGAGGTAATCAATCCAAATCAAATTAATCGAGTCCTATTGTTTCCGCAAAGGTGAAGCTAGCGTAGTTTCTGACGGCCTACGCCGGTAAATCACTTTTTTATTATATTTTTTAACCAGCTATAAATTTAAATATTTTATATCTAGTGTATAAACATATATTTTTTACAGAAGAAATAATCCGATAGCAGTGTATTGTTGCCGTGTCGGGTATGCGTAAAATAAAAATAATTGATCAAATGCCTTCAAATACTGAAATATCGAAATACCGATAATTCCATTGGCCTGTAGTCAAAATTTTAATTATTGGTAAAATCAATTTTTTTCGCATCGGTTTACATGACAATTTCCAACCGTTAATCTATCAGCGTTTATCGCAACAATTGTGTTTTAGGGTGGAATGGAAAAGCATTTATTTAGAGAGATGATTAGGTGTTTAAAAGAATAATTAAGTTACTAACGATATTTTTTTTATTTTTTTATTTATTCTTTAATATATTTGTTATACAATGGTATAGTATATTGTCCTCCACGCTAGGAGTTCACCCGTGTTGTAGAGGACTTTTTCAATTGTAAAGTTATATAATTCTAAAACAATACAGTGGAGTTGGTTACACAGAGAAACATTAAAAATTAAAATATAAAATCGATTTTTCCATAGTTATAACAGTAGTTTTTCCATAGTTATTCCAAAAAAAGTGAAATATAAAAAATTAAATATTAAAAGGATTGTAGCCAGTTCCATATGTGTTTTTTGTATTCTGTAAGATTAGATGTTTTATATTGTGTTGGAAGTGAATTGTATAGTTTTATAGCCTGGAATTTGTAGTGTTTTTGTCCAAAGGATGTGTTGGTTTTTGGTATTATTTTATTTATTTATTTTTTTAAACAAATTCAATTTATTCAATAAACAAATTTACAATGTGTGATATACATATATATATATTTCACTAGTAATAAGATAAAATATTATGATATGATTAATATTTATTATTTTTCAATGTTCTCCCATAAAAAGCAATTGCTTGTGTGTATGGGATGAGGTATTATTTGTTTAGTTTCTTAGATTTTTATTTAATTTTTTAATTTTTTGTTTTTGTTTTTCTTTTATTTATTTTTTTTTTAAATTTAGTTTAGGTTTTCAGTATATTTTTTTAATTGTGTTTTGAATTCTTTGAAACTATCATTTAGTGATCTTATATTTTCTGGCAATTTATTGAAGAAATTTGTTCCTAAGTATTTGTAGTTTTGCTGACCCAAAGTTTTTTTACAAATCGGAATTGGTAACATGTATTTTTGCCTGAGATTTGCTATGTTTTTGAATGGTACGGTTTTGTTTAGGATATCATCTTTGTAAACTTGTAAGGTTGCGTGATACAGGAAAAGAGTATTTAATTTTCTGACTTTAAATTCTTTGAAAATGAGTTCAGATGAATTTAAAAATGATTTCTTTAATATTATTTTAATTATTAGTTTTTGCGCAATGTAAAGAGGTTGTGTGTGAGTTTTATAGGCGCCCCCCCATCCTATTATACCATATTGGATTATGGATTGACAGAATGCGAAGTACGTCATTCTCAGTAGTTCTTTATTTAGAATATGTCTCAAACAGCTAAAAATTAAGGTTAATTTTCGTACTCTGTTTTTGAGAATGGTTATATGTGGTATCCATTTTAGGCATTGGTCAATAGTGATCCCTAGATATTTGGTTGAAGTTTTAATTTCAATATTAGTACAAAGTAAGTTACAGTGGTGTTGTTGAGTGCTTGGTGCAGAGTGAATTCGAATGTTTATTTCATGCGGCGTATTTGGTTTGTTTATGAAAAATGGTACGTAGTGTGTTTTTTTAGAGTTTAACGTTAGTAGGTTATTGTCAAACCATGTTTTCAATTCATTGATGTCTGAATTAGCCTTTTTGTTCAGTTCTAACCATGTGTTTGCTTTTAGAAGAAGCACTGTGTCATCTGCATATGAGACAATTTCCCCGTATTTAGCAACTTCAAATATATCATTTACATATAATATGAACAAAAGTGGTCCTAAAACTGTGCCTTGTGGTATCGAGAAGTTATTACTTTCGGAATCACTTAATTCATTTAATAATTTTACTTGCTGTGGTCTATTTTCCAAAAAGCTTATAATCCAGGATAGTACCGTTCCATTTATTCCAATTAATTTTATTTTTTTTATTAAGTTAGTGTGTGAAATACTATCAAATGCTTTTTTAAGGTCAATAAATATTCCAATGCATTTTTCATTTGAGTCTAGGGCGGTATATATAAAATTTGTTATTTTTGCAATAGCATCGTGGGTGCTGGTATTTTTTTTGAAACCATACTGTTTAGAATTAATAATTTTATGTTGTTCTAGGAAGGACCAGATTTGATTTTTTACAATTTTTTCGAATATTTTTGATATATTTGATAAAAGGGATATAGGGCGGTAATTTTGTGGGTCGTTTGGGCAGTCAGCTTTATAAATCGGTGTTATTATTGTTATTTTGTAGTAATCAGGAAATACACCTTTTATAAGGCTTGTATTTATTATATGAGTTAGGGGGTAAATTAGATATTGTTTCATTGTTTTTAATACGTTTACATCTATGTTGTCATAACCGGGTGTGGAACCCCCCCTTAAATCATCGATAATTTTTCCGACATCAGTTTCTGTTATTTTGTTGAAACTATTATATTGGTGTTGGGAAGCGTGGGGATTCTTTTTATTACTGTTGGGACATGTTTTGATGGCGTTAGCCAGATTTTTTCCGACATTTGCAAAATAGTTGTTTAGAATATTACAGCATTTTTTGGTGTCAAGTTGGACATTATACGTTTTTTTCCCATCTGAAATTTCGGATACACAACTGTTCTTTCTATTTTTATTTATTATTTCGTTTATTGTAGTCCATATTTTTTATTATTGTTTTTAGCATCTAGAATTAATTGGGAGTAGTAGCTGTTTTTCGTTTTTCGAATTAAAGTTGTTAAGATGTTTTTATATTTTTTATAATAAGAAATAATTGATTTTTTGGCAGTCGGTTGATTAGCTAATTTGTAAAGTTTGTTTTTTTTTCTAACTGCTTTCACTAATCCGATAGTGATACAGGGTTTTATTTTCTTTGTTTTAGAGTTTTGATGCAGATTTTTAATTTCAGAGGCATTTAAAATGTGTTCTGATATTTTTTTTTTCAAATAATGATGCACATTGATTGGCGCACTTACTGTTTATTATTTCAGTCCATTTTTCGGTTATGAGTGATTTTTCTAATAGTTGGTAGTTTAATGTGGTTTTTGTGGTACTTGATTTAGGTAGGTTTTTTGTTTTATTTTTTGTGTCATAGTTAAAAAGGGTTGCGTGATGATCAGTTATATTTATCTTCCAGGTTGAGGATTTGATATTTTTTATATAATTCAGGTTTACATTACACCAAATATGGTCTAGACAAGATGGCTTTTGATTTGGTACTTCACGGGTATAGTTGTTGATGCACGATTTGAAGTTAAGATGAGTCATCATGTTCAAGAAGTTATTTTTTTCTATAGAGTTATGGTTATTAGAAATATTTATGTTAAAGTCACCACATATAATCGTAAAAATCTTTGTTAAATTATTCAGGTATAGATAAAGTTCGTTTGTAAAATTCGTTATGTTTGATTTGTGTGTGCGGTATATTGTAATGATTCTATAAATAGAATTTTTAAATTTAATATCTATTTTTAAACAGTTGACAAATTCAATATTTACTTCTTCTGTGTTTATCACTTCACAATCGTCACGTACAAACATAATTATTCCACTATTTTTGTTTATAGATTTTTTAGTTGCTATTCCTCGGTAGTTGGGTAGCGCACTTATGTATTGATCGCTGTTGGAGTGTGTTTCAGTTAACCCTATGCACACCGGTGATGTATTTAAATTATTAATATTTATTAATAATTCATCTAGATTTCTTGAGATACTTCTTATGTTCATATTCAGCACTAAAAAAGTAGAATCCCTATTTTGACACCATTTGTTAATTTCGGTAATGTTTTCGCATATTTCTTCTGCAATGTTGTAGTTTTGGTCATTTTTTTTTGCAATGTAATCATCCATGTTAGTTGTAATTGATTCGTTCCTTTGCAAATTGTAACATTTTTATGCGTTGTTTGCATTCTTCATTGTTTGCTTTATGATTTGTTGGAAAATAACTTTTTTTCAAAAGATTGTTATTTGTGCAGTTTATGCACTTTGGGACTTCATTTTTGTTTTTACAGTCTCTAATGCCGTGATCTCCAGCGCAATGAGGGCAAATAGGTTTTTAATTTATTCTTAGACAGCGCGTGGCTGTGTGGCCGTATTTTTGGCAGTGGAAGCACTGCATTAGTGGGTTGCAGTCTTCCACCTTTATTTGGGAGAAACCCAGGTTTACTTTTTGTTTTTTTATTAGTAAATTTCTAATGTCTCCAGTGCATTCGATAATAATGTTTTTTTGTTTATATTTTTTTATGTTGATTGTTCCTTTTATTTTAATTTTTTCTTCCATATATATTGTTTTTATGTCTTCGTTTTGTAGGATTAAGTCATTCATAAATTCTCCATTATTATAATTCTCGTCGATTCCTTTGAAAATCATACAAGGACTTTTCTTTTTTAAATCGCCCACGTTTATTCCTTCTAGGTTCATTTTTTCTATTTCGTTTTTTGTCTTGTGAATATGTATTGTGAAAGGTGTTTTAATAAAGGTATTTAATAATGGATGATAAGAAGTGATTTACGGGGGGTTGGGAAAAGTTCAAATGCTTTTTTAAATTTTCGATTCACTGATGCAACGGCTAGCGAAATATCGTTATGATATTAAGTGCTCTGCGACTTATTGTACTTTAATGTAAGCATATTATAAAAAAACGTACTTTTAAAATTAAGTATTTTTTAATTATTTATTTTTATGAATTATTCAATAGCAATAAAGCACTTTTCTACCCTCTCTCTATTTCTCTCTTTCCTTGTCTCGCGTGTGTCATCTGTAAAACCAAAATGGTATGTTTAATGAAATTGTTGTATTCTCCAACTCACCTCTAAAATTCAACAAATCTTATATGGAATATTTACTTTAAAAATGAACATATATTTATATTGTTGCTATCCTAGCTTTAAAACTTGTTACTATGTATGATTTATTATCTTTCTCTACTATACATCATCTAAATAGTATTAACCAAAGTCGCTATCTGTGTCCGTCTATTGCTTCTAAACTACGCAAACGGATTTTAATAAAGTGGTAAATATATTTTGGGGCGTATACATTGCTAACACTGGTGAAAACTTATGAGATTCATCAAAATAATTTACCACGGAATTATATTCCTTAAAAATATCTGAAAAAATATTCACGGTGTTATATGTCTATCTCCTAAGGATAACCCACAGTAATATTTTTTTAACTTTTACATATTCAATGGGTTATTTGCAAAGCTATTTTTTCCAATATAATATTAATCCTTTTCCAATTAAATATGGTAGTTACGTTCAACATTTGATGAAGAAATTTAAATGAGCATTTTAGAAGATATCCATAGATTTAAAAATACACGCCACAACAAAAACATATTACGATGCACATTTCACTGACACCGTTTTAATCTTTGTCCAATTACTCATATCAGTTACATTTGGGTTTAAATATAGATAAAAATGGTTTTAATATCTGAGAAGATATTATTATTACGCCATTTGAAATATCACTCGCAACAAAACGGCCAACCGCATTAGTAGGGTTATTATCGTATAAGGTAGAGTTATTTATTTGTAAGTTTACGATAATATTACTCGGTTTCAGGCATGAAACACAAGTTGTTATAATAACAATGCATTCTAACAACTTTCGGTGGCAATCACGTACATACACGCGAACATGTATTCATTTCTATGAAATTGGATGACATTACAAAACTATAATATACGAAATAAGTTTAGGTCCTACTCAATCGGGATTTGGCTCAATTGTTAGCGCAGTTAGCTCCAGTCTCTGTGAAAGAAGGTTTAATCCTCAGTCAAACCAAAATAAAAAACTTTATTATTAAAAATAGATGCATTATAGTAGAAAGTGTTGATTTTTTTCCGTTTGCATTACTTTAGACATGCACAGCTTTTTAGAGTTTATAAACTAAACGCCACTGAAAATGACCACTAGACGTGTTTCGTGTAATTTTTGTAAGACTTTTAACGTTATATGGTTTAATTTTTTGGAATGAGGTGAATAAGGGTAAAGAAAGCTTTCATATTAAAAATGCTATTTGTCCTACCTTTCCCGTGTTTAACGTAAGTTCTAGACGGTCCTTGAAACCGGAACAGGGTACTAACTTCACGAAACTTTAAGCATTACTTAATTATATTTTATATATTATGTACTTGTTAAAATTGTATATATATTTAAAAAGTATTTGTTAAAAGAACCCGTTGACAAACTGATATCAATCAGTTTAACGGGACTTAATAGTAAAAAAACTGTATTTTTGAAAGTTAATAAATAAAAAAATAAAAAATAAAATATATATTTATATATATCTACTTAAATGTAACACTATGTTTTGCAGCAGATAATGAGTGAAAATTAATACAGCTGAACGTCCTTTGCAAATATGTATATATAATTTAGGCTAGGATGTGCTGTCTGAAAAATAATTAAATGAAAACAATGGAGGGCGCTGCAGCCGTTAAATTACTTTCAATGACTACACCAAGATGGTTCAAAGGTTAAAGGTTGTAAGTAAAAAAACACAATGGCTCAAGTACATATTTTTCGTATAATGTATAGGTACACGTTGTTCAGAAATAAGTGATACCTTCTTTACAAAAGGATCTGAATGTACTACATATTGTAATGTAATTTGAAATTTTAAATTCGAACTCGCGATTTTTATTATTAGCGAAATAAATTAATCGGAATTTTGATATATAAAAATATCATGAATATGTATCAGAAGGTGTTCCGAATTTGGTGTTGCCGTAGTAATGAAAAAAAAGTTAAACTTTTTAAATTTTAAAATTTTTGGTCAATCTGTAGTACGTGCCCGTATGTTTTTTTATGTAAAATCAGCCCCTTTAGAACACGCTTTAAGGCAGCAATAGATTTATTTTGCTATTCTCTTTCAGCGATAAAAAAAATTATCCATGTGTAGAATCAGAGTACCAAAGTCCCAGTGCAAGCGAAATTTAAAAAGGTTTCAATAAAGAAAATAAAACACTATATAAACAAATTTACGCTTGGGAGAGGCGTATATTGTGAAAATAAAAGTATTATTAAAATAAAGTTTTTGATAAATCACTTGACACGTCTAGCTTACAATTCCTGGGCCAAGTTCTGGAGGTCAGTTGCCTTGTAACTTGTGACCCATATAGTTCCCCAACCCCTCCTTGCTTTCCACCCTTAACTTTATTCGGCGTTGTTTTGAAAGCAGCCTCACAAAATGTGACACTTTATAATAAAACCATCATAAATTTAGAGGAAAGTTTCATGCGCCGAAAATAAACGAACAAATTTAGCAAAATATCCGCACCAAGTGCTCCGCGAAGTCATAAAGTGTGAAATAATGACAGATTTGATTAAATCCCGGCGGGTTGCAGTGTGGAACTTCCTCCACCGCTTCCGCCGGAAGTCACTGCGAGCTCACCTGCGCAGTGCGCATACATCGCAACAAACAAACAAAACAAAGATATAGCGGCGCGGGCAAACTGGGCGCATGAAGTGTTAAAGTTGGGCCGTCGCGGCGTCGTGGCGCGCGTCGTATCTGGGCACGGAGGGAGGGTGGGCTATTGTACTCGTACCTTACGGTAGCGGGCCCGCGCCGATTCAACTTTAAACGGCCGTTGCAACCGCGATATTAATAATCGTGTAGGGTGATTACAACATTTTAATCAAGTATTTTATCTAAGTATCTACATCTCACAAAAAAGGTAATTTATAGGAAAATGTATTTTTGTAAGGGAAGCAGAATTTTGCATTTTTCACAATTACAAGTGTCAGTAGTGTGAGTGACTCAAAGATCCTGTCCTGCATGGTGTCGATAGTCATCCTCAAACACTTTGGTCACTGCCGAGGGAAGAATTCATTCGGAACCGGTTAAGAGTAAACATTTTTTTCTTGTTTATTCCTGATCTCGGGGAGTTTTTTTACATTAATCGCAGACATCATCCTTCGGGATGCTTTGTCGAGGGTCTTTTTTAAGGAAATAAAAGAGAGATAGTTCTGGGAACGTAAAAGGTATGAGGGCTGGGTAGGAATCTTGGGGTCAGTGTGTCCAGGAGTGACGGACATATGAATTTATCCCTCCCACTACAGCGCAAGACGATGGATCGAAAGACCAGTTGGTGAAGTCAAATGGTCTCCCCAAACCAGCATCTCTCGATCTGGCACGCCCGACAGCTGAACATACTTCAACCGATGAACCCGGTACATAAACCCGCCTCCCAAATTTAAAATGTTGGTTTAATATCACGAGTTCCATATAATATATGAAAAACATATAAAAGAAATATATGTAAAAAGTAATAATAATAACAGAGAAAAAAAGGTGATGAAAATAAAGTTAAGCTTTTAGACATCTATGACAACAGGAATTGTCTCTACTCTCTATCGCTTGTAAATAGGACTCTGCCAGAAGTGGAGTGCTGCCATAAAAACATCATTTTAGCTCGCGGCTAGTCGCGCTATGTAGCTGGTGATCCGTTTTCTGAATAGAGCTCAGAATCCGGGAACGCGCCCTTTTTCAAACATCTCAGTCTCACTGCAGTATGTGTACTTCCATTATTTTTTATAGACGCTTTTTTGTAAACATCTCCACGGTAAATAAGCTAAAGGTAATAATGTTGCGTTTTTGCTTTTAGGCCACACTGAAATTTTCGAGAAATCTTTGCCCTAATACATAGTGATCTTCTCTGTCGCTTAGTATCTTAATCATCATCCTCATTGAGCTCCGCTGTTATGACCTTGACCTCTGATTTTTCTGTAATTATCGTGTTTTTCAGGCTAACGGGTAATTCTTTGGTAGGGCCTGCGTCCGACTTGAATTTACCGGCTTAAAATAAAGTATTACTGCAAAACCATTATGATAATTTTTTTTTAAAAGACACACAAACATTCCCGCGTTACGTGTAACCTGACAATATTTGAAAATCTCCTACTACCACCACATTAAGCTGAAAATGTTGCTTGTGTTGTGATGGAGGACTTAGCCAGCCGAGGAATTGAACACACTACGCCTGGGTGGGACCCAAACGCGATGTCAACTCGGCCACCGACCGGTCTTTATTAAGTAGTGTTGCGATTGCTCTTATTTTAGTCCAGGCACATCCGAGCAACTTTAGTTGCGGCGACAGTTGGCAATTATTTTAAGATTAAAAAAATAAATCCCTAGTGTCGCGTCGCTTTACCTCGTGTGCGCAGTGTGCACCTACGTACACCACATTATATATTGTAAGCACATCTGTTTACCGCAACTAAAGATGCTTGTTTGCACCTGGACTCAGCCAACGTTTCAGACAGCCTTGCTGTATTCATCAACAGGGCAGAGAGCTAACGGAGGGGCGACACTGCTAAATAATCTGATACGTTAGCTAATAGTCCAGTCAGTGGGGAGTTTTACCTTGCAAAAGGTTAGGTAGTAGCGATTTTGATATATGTTGTTAAGATTGGGACTCTAAGGAAAAAAAAAGTTTTCGACCTTGGGAGGGTCGAGCTCGACCCGCCATCTTGTATTGAAGGTGCCAAAATTTGTTTTTTTCAAAATAATTGTGAAGTGGTCGTTTTTACAACCAAATTGTTCAAAGCAAACTTAAAGACAACTAAATTACCTACATTTTTATAGAAAGTTTTTTTTGTAAGTCTAAGAGGTAACGAGTTACAGTGGCGGAAATGTGAATATTTTTCTAAAAAATGATGAAATTCCCAACTTTGTAATTTTTTCGGGTTATTCATTACATAATTATGATAATTTTGCTAACTCATTTCCACACCACCATAAGGTAGAGAACATGGCGCATTTTTTTATTGTGGTATCCCCAGTAGGTCTACTCCACAGATATACCAGCGATAGTAGATTATGTTACATTACTATGAATGATGTTACTATAAATGATGTTACTTAATAACAGTCTTCGTCATCAATGTCATCATCTAACTCATTGCCTATGATACTGAGATTCTGGGCTTCCATTGATAAAATCTCTTCTTCGTCCTCGATATCTATGTGAACCTCTGGCGAATTTCGGCATGTTTGACCATTACAGCACCCACATACAATAGAACACTTCAATCCAGCTTTCCTGCAGCTACATGCAACGCCGCATCCTTTTTTACAATTGCATGAAATAAATTTTAATAAAGTCTCGGGTGCTGGTTTCTTTGTCATTCTTACTGGAACAAGCCCGTTGGTGTCACGTTTCCAGCCCCAGTTTTCTGGATTTTTTTGGATTCCATACCATTTTTGGACTTGATGGTACGTTCTAAATGCATGGTACGGTGCAGCGTCGTTCGTTGGTGGCAAAGAAGCAAGATTGAATTTGCTTTTTGTTGTCGACTTTGCGAAACGTTTGTAGCGGACTTCTTCCAAGGTTTCCTTATCCATATCACCCCCGTACGAAGCAACAAGAAAGCGTGTTCCTGCAACTGCTATGTCTTCTGATATTGCATCATGTTGTTTGAAGATTCCTATCATGGCATTGAGTCTTGTGTCGTTTTGCACAAGCGAACAAAATTTTGTTTTTCCTTGGTCGAAGAAGGACGATGTTGTATCGCAGCCGCTAAAGGCATGAAGAAACAGAATATTCTCAGCCGCCTCTTTGTATTTCACACTATTCGCGGTATACAGTCTTTCAAAAGTGTTGCCTCTCCCGGGTTTGCGAAGATATATACTACTTTTGGGTGGTGCTAATGCTGTCAGCAGAACTAGGAGATCAACGTCTTCGCCAATAATGAAAACAGCGTCATATGATGAACACAAGTAAATCGCAGTATTGACAATCAACTCATCAGCATCTTCTTCAGCCTGCTTAACTGTAAAATCATCCTGTATAATGACCGGTCGGTGGCCGAGTTGACATCGCGCTTGGGTCCCACTCAGGCGTAGTGTGTTCAATTCCTCGGCTGGCTAAGTCCTCCATCACAACACAAGCAACATTTTCAGCTTACTGTGGTGGTAGTAGGAGATTATCAAATATTGTCAGGTTATTCGTAACCCGGGAATTTTTTTTTTTTTTTTTTTTTATTTATTTATTACTTGTAAATTATTTAACATTATAAATGATAACAATATGCAGACAGATACATAATTTTTTCGTTTTTTTATTCTACTACTCCATAAGTTGAGCTCCAGGAGCTCGTGTTTATGGGAGGAGTATTTACATTTAGTTCTAATGATTTTTTAAACAATAATCCATAACTTTTGATATAAATACAAACATAATATTAACATAGGTATACAAATTAGAAAAGTGTCTTTTTAAGAATAATTAAAATAATATATCTTCTTACAGATTAAGAAAGCGTGAGGAAATTAAGGGTACAATATATCAGGTAAACAAATTAGAAAAATAGTTTTTTAACGACAATTAAATTAATATATATTTTTGTACAAATTGAGTAAGTGTAAGAAAATTAGGGGTACAATATATCAGTATCCAATTTTAGGGGCTTAATTAACTTTTTGAATTGTTCATAATTCACAGTTTCGGTTACACTAATTTTATTTTTGGACAATAATATATTGTACCATCTTACACCTAAATATGAATAGTGGTGCTGAGCCGTGGTCGTTCTAAGCATAGGAATGGCTATTAAGCCATTAGTTTTGAATCTATTGCTTATGCTATCTGAGGGGTGAATTTTATAAATAAAATATTCTTTATAAATTTGATATAAGGCGATTCTCTTATACAATTCTGTGATAGATGGTACATTAAATTCCCGAAATATCTCTAAAGTAGGGGAGTCATATGGTTTCCTAAGGATGATTTTTATAATTATTCTTTGAATTGTAATTATGGGGTGTAAAGAAGCCTTAAAAGCCCCTCCCCACCCGATAATCCCGTACTGCAATATGGACTGAATTAATGCATAATAGACAATTTTGATAGTTTTCTTATTTAAAATATTTCGTATATTATAGAAAATATAGATAAGTTTTCTTATTCTTTCAACAGTGAGATTAATGTGGTCTTTCCATTTAACATTTTTATCTATTAAGATACCAAGATATTTTATATTAGATTTATGATTTAGTTTCGCGCAGTCCGTATTACATGTACCGTTATTTACACAATTTTTAGAATGAATTGTTATGTTAATTTGGTTATTTGGCACATCTTCTTGTAGAGTGAAAGGAATACAATATGTTTTTTCTGTGTTGAGTGATAATAAATTGACATCGAACCAATTTTTTATAACCTTCATATCTTGATTGGCTGCATTGGTAATTTCGTTCCATGTCTTTTTTTTTGATAATTATTGCAGTGTCGTCAGCAAAGGATATAAGTTTACCATTAAGTGATAATTTAAACATATGGTTAACGTAAATTATAAATAAAATTGGTCCAATAACAGTCCCTTGGGGAATTCCAAATTCTAAAGTTTCATCCACGCTTAGTGAGTTATTTAATTTTACTTTTTGGTTTCTTTGAGTTAGATAGCTTTTCAGCCAATACCTTACCTTACCAATAATACCGATATCATTTAATTTATTTATTAGTTTTGTATGGGAGATACTATCAAAAGCCTTACGTAAATCAATGAAAATGCCAAGGCATTTATTTTTTTTATCTAATGCACGGTATATAGTTGAAGTTAGTTCTGCAATGGCATCATGAGTGCCTAGTTTCTCTCTAAATCCAAATTGGCTAGGACTAATTATTTTATTATTTTCAATATAGTACAAAAGTTGCTTTTTTACGATCTTTTCGAAAATTTTTGCAATGTTTGAGACAAGAGATATTGGTCGATAATTTGATATTTCTTCAGGGTTGCCAGATTTAAAAACAGGTGTTACAATAGATTTTTTATAAACGGAGGGGAATATTCCACTATTTAAACTAATATTTACAATGTGTGTAATTGGAATGCTTAATAATTCATTATAATTTTTCAATATTTCTACTGTGACTCCATCAAACCCTGGTGCAGATGCACCTTTTAATTCACTAATAATATTTTTTATGTCATCTGTTGTTACCGGTTTGAAAACTGACAGATTATTTTGTTTAAGGCAGTCCTTTTCGAAATTATCTATTTTATAATTTTCATCGATCCGTGTAGCTAAATTTTGACCGACGTTAGCGAAATATTTATTGAAGGCATTAGCACATTTTGTCGGTTCCTTTAAGGCATTAATAGAATTTTTTCCGATATTAATTTTTTTAATTTGAGTTTTTTTGTTTTTTCTACTATTTATTTCATTTATTGTTTTCCATATATGTTTTACATTTTGTTTAGCCACATCAATTTCATTTTTGTAAAAGTTTTCTTTAGTGGTTTTTAGTAAACAGGTTAATTTGTTCCTAAATTTTTTATATTATTTGTCTTTCTTTAAAAAAAAAAACAAATTGCTTTGTAAGCATCGAAATCAGACGGACTTTGTTATTTTCATTGGCTAAAAATCGTTCTTGTGAAACTTGAACTGGCATTGTTTCATCGAAAAGAACATTTGCAGACGTGTGCTACAAAATTTATCAAGAAAACTGGAGTTCTACAATTTTTTGTCAAAATTTTCTTCTTTCAACCGCTGTAACTCGTTACCCTTTAGACTTACAAAAAAAAATTTCCTCAAAAAATGTAGGTAATTTAGTTTTCTTTAAGTTTTTGTTCAACAATTTGGTTGTAAAATCAACCACTTCATAATTATTTTGAAAAAACCAAATTTTGGCGCCTTCAATCCAAGATGGCGGGTCGAGCTCGACCCCCCCAAGGTCGAAAACTTTTTTTTTTCTTTAGAGTCCCAATCTTAACAACATATGTGAAAATCGCTACTACCTAACCTTTTGCAAGGTGGAGCCCTTTTTTATCCCCCACTGACTGGACTATAAGGAGGAAGAATCGCATTTGTTGATTAGACCATTTGTTTCAATTAGTGTTTCAATTTATCTTTTACTTAATTAAATTAATTTTTATTTATTGTTGATGTTTAATTTGAGAACCGGACTTGGATACTTAATTTGGGAGGCGGGTTTGGGTACTGCCTCCCCGGGAACCATTTAATGAATAACCAACACCTCTGCCACAGGTCACCCCAAGTGGCAAGCCACGTTTGGTGATTTAGCTGGGGTGCCCGGGTTCATCGGGTGAGGTGTATTCAGAGTGCGCCTGCCCACCCGCTGCGTGGCGTGCCAGATCGGGACAGGCTGCTTTTGAATAGACCCTTTGACCTCTCCAACTGGTCTCTCGGCCCATTGCCTTGCACTGCAGTGGGAGGGATATGTTTATATGCCCGTCACTCTTGGGCACACTGATCCCTAGATTCCAACCCAACCTTTTACCTTCCCAGAACTTCCTCTCCTTCCTCTCCTTAAAAAAGACTTTCCACACAGAATTCAAAAATGACATTGCCCCGAGGGAAATTACTTTTTCCAGGGCCTCCGGTGAGGGGTTAATGTATAAAAATGTAGTTTTGTAGGTGTGAAGTGACTTCCCAGTCAGCTTGTTCCCAGCCACGGCAACGGCGGACAGAACTGCTATAGAGATTTCGCAATATGAAACTTTCATCCGGATTTGTATTGTTTGAAACATCGTGAATATTGAAGTTTTAGAGATTCTCGTATAAGTTAAAGTAGGTGCCTACACGGGATAGAAACGCCAAGATGAGCATATTGAATTTGCTCGTGGATTTCAGAAATCTTTCTAACTATGAATACTGTGATGATTTTATCTGATACCGAGACTTTGAAATAATGATAACCAATATTAAGTACCTAGGCATAACAATAGACCAGTGATTAAAATGGTCCCCACATATAAAAATTCTGAACAACAGAATAAGGAACCTAACATATCTACATATTTAGATGTTTAAGAGATATTTTAAACGAAAAATTACTTAGAACCACATACTTCGCTTTCTGTCAATCAATTATACAATACGGCATTATAGGCTGGGGCGGTACATATAAAAATCAAACACAAAAAATTTACATATCACAAAAACTATATAAAAAAACCCTATTCAAATTCGTCCGAACTTTTATTCAAACAATTTAAGGTCAGAAAATTAAGTGCATTATACTTCTACCATGCAAAATTACAAATTTATGAAAACAGTATTCAAAATAAAGTTGCACTCTTTAAAAATAACAGAAATCTTAGACAAACGTCAATACTTCCTACTCCTAAATGTTAAAAAACAATGGGACAGTTCAACCATGAATATCTCGGAGTTAAATTTTTTAACTCATTACCAGAAAAAATTAGAAACATGAATGCAAATATAAAAGAATTCAAAAGCCATCTTAAAAAGTATTCCGAACACTTGACCTGAATCATATCAAATTTAAACCAATATAACAACACCCCCCATACACACTAGCCCTGCTTATTTATGGGGGCACATCACATACTTATATTATGTAATCAATAAATGTATTATATTGTGTAATGTAATTCGTGTATCTTTAAAAAAATAATAATAATATTTACCTTTACCTATGGTAACGTATTTATAAATCATATCGATAACAAACAAATATTATTTTGCCCATAAAACATTATTATATTTTTCTAATAAATTATTTCCGAATACAACACTATTATCTTAATTTTTAGATCGTGTTGTTGTTTTTAGTTTGAATTTCAATATCAGAACGTTTTACATTCGCGTATTATATCATGCGTTTGAAATTAATGTGATAATTTAATTCGGAGTTTCACTTAAAAACATGAAATCAAAATCATTCGTTAGTCATCATTTACGCTCGAGCTACATATTTAGCTTCTGGGAATAAAACTATTTACATCTACAGTAAAAATATGCTCACATTATCAAATGTTCCTGGAAGGTTTTCTGTAATTGGATATCTTTGCAGTCAGATTTGAGTTCTGATTTGAGTTTTGTTAACTATAATGAAAGGAGTTTCTGAAATAAAAAAAAATCCATCCGATAAATTTTATTGCAAGAATTTCGTTCAAATTTATCTGTAACGGTGGGTGTTCCCAATCAAACTAAGCGACCGGTAATTATTTGTGTAATCCATTCTCTAATTTTTTTTTTTTTTTTATTATATAATTTTTTTTTTTATACAAACATGGTTACATAAAATATTGAAAAATGTATAAAAAATATTGAAATAAATGTACATAATTAAAAAAAAAAATCCTACGAAGGCGAAGCCTGAGTGTGGGTATTATAAGTACAACTAAATTTACAACTAATTTACAACGTAATTTACAACTTCGCTTTACCCAACATTCTTGTAAAGTACACAGCTAATTTTTAATTGTTTTCATATCAAATTTAATTTGTGGAACTTCGTTTATTTATCGAAAGTATTACTTTTATTTGCTTCCGATTTTGTTGTCCGGGTTAAATCTTCCCCATAGGAAAAACTAAACCCTTCCACACACTTTTCCACAAATGATTATCTAGTCAATCAACATTATGCAAGTGCATTATATAAATAAAATAAATACAAAACAATACAAGAACAACAACACGTCGTCTCACCAGAGATCAAATGGGAAAAAAAATTCACCGACTCCAGATATTTTCATATCAGAGGGTTCGGCTCGGTAGAACTCCTAGTAGGGCCTATAAATCCTACTGATCCCTCATTATTCAAAATGACCGACTTTTGCATCTTTATATATAAATTTTTTGATAGATCTAATACGCCTAATTTTTTAATGAGAGAGCTAGGTATAATGCCAGTAGCCGAAATAACGAACGGTAATATTTGTATAGTCTGAGAACGCCAAATTCTTTTAATCTCATTTCCTAAATCTGTGTATTTTCTTATTTTTTCATTAACAGATTTTTGAATATTACAGGAATTTGGAATAGCGACATCAATGATATAAGTTATTTTTTTTAATTTTGTCATGTAAAACTATATCGGGTCTATTATGTCTAATCGTTCGGTCTGTTAGTAAAGTTTTATCTTAATACATTTTATAAAATTCGTTTTCTAAAAATGAATTTGTTTTGTATTCATAATATGGTATTATATTACGGCAGTCAATCAAGTTATCTTTAATTACCAAACTTTGGTGAATTATTTTTAAAACTTGATTGTGCCTAAATGTATACTCGGACGGTGCTAATATAGAACATCCCGATATAATATGTTCTATAGTTTCCGGAAAAGCCAAAACATTTTCTACATATATCATCAATTTGATTGGTATCTTTGATTATATGCTTCCTATAATTTTTAGTATTAATGACTCTATCCTGAATGGCAAGCATAAATCCTTCTATTTCTGCGCTCAACTCTCCAATACTCAACCATTTGTTTGACGAAAATTTGTCAACATACGTTTGGTTGAGATAATTGAAGTGTTTTGCGTGTAAAATTTTATTTGACCAGGAATCTTATAATTCCTGGTTGGGATTTATAAAAATGTTGGCTTTCTCATCGTATAAATTTAAAGGTGTAATATTTTTATCTGCCTTGCCAATTATTTTGTGCATTTCTGAGCTATGAACTTTCCTATGGAAAAAAGTTCTTAGCATTTCTACCTGATTATGTTTCAAAGAAGTTATTTTGACTATATCTCTACCTCCTAAATTTCTGGGTTAATTAATTCGATCTATAGCTGAACTTGGATGATGGCAATTAAACTTTGTTAGCGTAATTCTAATTAATCTTTCTAAGTTATCTAAATCTGTATTGGACCATTTAAATATGCCAAATGAGTACGTTAATAGAGGTATTGCCCAAGTATTTATTGTTTTTACTAAATTTTTAACAGATAGATTGCATTTTAAAATTTTCCTGATCCTAGTTTGAAATTTAATCCTAATATCATTTTTAATATTAGTATGGTCTAATCTATTTGGTTGTGGGTATCCTAAATACTTATAAACCTCATCCCTTTTCATACTAGTAATTTGGAAATTTTTAAATATACTCTCGTCCCCATCTACAATTTTGCCTTTCTCTGTATGGATCGTTCTACATTTATCTAAGCCAAAAGTCATTTTGATATCATCTGAAAAGTTTTTAACTACCTCGATCATTTTTTCTAAATTTTGTTCAGAATTCGAAAATAATTAATTAAAAATATTACGGTTTATATTATTATTTATTAAAAATATTTTTATCGAATTTATAATATCTCTCAGTACCTACACATATATGAGTACATATACAAACCGTTTAAAAAATTTCTCGCGATTAGGGAATGTTTACAACACAATTTTTTTTATTTTTTTTACTTATTACCTACATATATTTCGTTACCTGTTAGAAATAGGATTTACCTATTAACTGTACCTTTTGAACTCTTTATTTTTACATTATTTATATATGTTTTAATGTGAACTTGAATTTGCAATCAAGCTTCAAGTGTTCAAAAAATAAATAATTTGGGAAATAAAGGTCTTTATTTATTATTTCCTTCAGTACACCACTATACAAGCAAGGGTCTCATTTTCCTGTACATAAATACAAAAACTACTAGTAACAGTAATTATATACCAAACTATATTTTAGTAAATATCTTTTTTAATTAATTATAAATTGTAATATTCATAATTACAAACACTTAATATTTTTCATCTTGATGTTCACCACTTTTCTAAACACAAGCGCCAGCTTCTATAGAAGAGGAACATTAAAAAATCAAAAGCAGTGAAAACTAATTGTATGAATTATTTTAGTTAATATTATTGATTATACTCCGTAAATTGATTAATTATTTAATAAATATTTCATAAAAAAATAAAGTAAATAATACAAATTCAATATCGCTAGAATGTTTTAGAAGAAAATAAAGATCCAGGAAAAGCTGAGTAATATTATTTAATATAGGGGGTGGGATTTGGGCAATCACTCCCCCCCCCCCACCCCAACACAATATTATTCATAGGCTACATTCCTGAAAAATACAAAAAATGACTGAGTGTAGCGAAGTCGTGCTTTAACTTGACTATTTGGTGTTTCATCTGTGACGTTACTTATTTATTTGTCACGTTACGGTTCTGGTTCAAGATGGTTGCCGTATTGGATAATACCTTTTCATCCCGCCAGAGTTTGCATGGTCGCTGTTGCGTGTCGTATCATGTGATTGTCCTTTTTCATTTAACTTTATTCAAGCCTAAACTCTTTCACTTTTTCATTTTATAATCTCGATGTGTAGAGCCTTTTACATTATGTTTTTTCTGTCTGTGCCACCTTTTATATTAAATCTTTTTGTCTATGGCACGTCATAGTGTATTCACGTCAAATATTGGTGTTTTGTTTTATATAGTTTGTTGTGATCGCGATCTTTTGTTCTTTCTTATTAGCATTCAATTTTACATGACCAGTATCATTTCAATTTTCAATTTTTCAATTTCAATTCTATTCAATTTGTTTATTCCTTTAAAAACATTACAAAATTACATTTTATTTCGTTTTTAAGTACATTTGTAAAATGGTATTATATAATAGTTAGCGGTGTATAAACTATACCAGCATCAATAGAGCTTGCCTTTTAAAGGCAGCTTCACCGATGCTAAATATGTCGATATCCGAATTAATTCTGTTCAACAGCAAGACTGCTCTCCCCACCGGCATGACCATTGGCAAGTTGGTCCTGCAGGCCGGGAGATAAAACAGTCTATGCTGTCGGTGACGGAGATAACCATCAGGAACATAGAGACTAATACTCTCCATGATAGTCGGATTTTCAAACCATCCACGAATCAGTTTGAAGAAGTGTGATACAATATGCACATCTCTTCTGACCCGTAGATGGTTCATACCGAGCATGCCCAAGAGAAAGTCAGTAGGATAGAGCCACGGGTAGTAGCCATACTTCCTCAGGTAGAGGAATCTCAGAAATTTCTTCTGTACTCTCTCCAACATAAGGGAATACTTCACCTGATGCGGGCTCCAAACCACCGACCCACTCTCAAGCCTACTCCTAACCAACGCAATGTATAGCACTTGGAGAACCCGGGTGTCTCTAAAATTCATCGCAGTGCGTAGGACGAAGCCCAGCATTTTCAATGAAGCACTACACGTCATTTCGATATGAGTATGAAATGTCAGCCTACTATCAAACATGATGCCAAGATCTTTCATAGTGGAGACACGTTTTAAACTTCGGGCATTCATGGTATACCGGTAAAACCAAGTATGACGTGCCCGTGTGAAAGAAAGAATGAAACATTTAGAAACATGGAATTCGATCCGATTCCGTTTACTCCAGTCAACAATTCTATTAATGTCCGATTGGAGTCAAATGCAGTCTTCTAACGTTTTAATTTCCAAGAATAGTTTTAGGTCATCAGCAAAAAGAAGTGACCTGGAATGCAGAATATTTTCTGTAATATCGTTAATAAAAATCAGAAAGAGGAGCGGTCCTAAATTAGAGCCCTGTGGAACGCCTGACAGCACAAGGAATAATTCTGACAAGAATATTCCATGAGATACAAATTGCTTTCTTCCAGTAAAATAGCTTGCAAAGAATATGAGAAACCGTAAAGAAAAACCTATAGTTGACAATTTATTTAATAATATGTCATGGTTTACGGTATCAAATGCCTTCGAGAAATCATTGTATGAGCAATCTACTTGGTAGCCCTTATCTAAAGATTTGGAAATATAATCTGTGAGTACCAGTAGGTTAGTATCTGTTGATCGACCTTTTCTAAACCCATGCTGTTCCGATATTAAGAAAGGCTCTACTTGAAACAGCACATGTTTATGAATTATCGATTCGAATAACTTAGCCGGGGCGGAAAGTATTGCCACTGGCCTGAAATTTTCAACAGATGTCTTTGATCCACTTTTGAAAATGGGACAAATTTTTGAGACTTTCCAGGAATCAGGAAATATACCAGTATCTAAAGATAGGTTGAATATAAAACTTAGTGGCATTTTTAAAAATTCAACGCATCCTTTTAAAAAAAATACTGGAAGAAAGTCTGGCCCAAGTGAATGTGTATGTTTCATGTTATTAATTGAAGATTTAACATCTGATTCGTCTATATGACTTATATCAATGTTTTGGGCTCCCTTCACATTCATCTTGGAAGCAGAAATGGGATTTAGTAATGGAGGCTCATTACTGTACACTGATTGGAAATGAGTTGCAAATGCATTGGCTACATCCGCTCCTCTAACTTCCCGATCACCATGCATCATGATGTCTGTTATACCACCATCCTTGCGCAGTGATTTTACGTAGTCCCAAAATGCCTTGGGATCATGCTTGATATAACTCTCTATTGAGTCGACATACGTTCGGAATGCTATATGAACATTTCTTCTAACAACTGCTCTGAGATTACTGAACATTTCATACTCATTTTGGTCACCAGTAGCTTTCCATTTTTTATGGTGAGCATGTTTTTTCTCAATGCTCCTGATGGTATCTCTAGTGAACCACTTCGGATATCTACGTCCACCTCTGTTGGGAGGTTTCCTAGGGAAACAAGCGTCAAATACATTATATATACATGAATAAAAATGGTGTAGCGCCTCATTAACGGTATCGAATTTAGAAAGTTCCTGCCAATCCAATTGGCTCATCATCTGATAAAGTTTGACAAAATCACCCCTACTAAAAATCCATCCCCGCAAAGTGCCGTCTGTAGTTTTAGGTAATTTGGTAGTCTTCGGATGCTTTTTACAAGAATACCGGAACTCTAATGCGGGGTGATATTTGTCCTCATATACGAGGGGAGAATCGCTATGTATGACATTTAATTCAATGTTACACAAAACGAGATCCAACATCCTCAATTCAGAATTGGGAATACCATTATTCTGGGTGAGCCCAAACACTTCACATAAAAAATTGAGGTCATTTTCAACATCCTTACCGCTACGCGCTGAATGGATGTTGGAATCTCCCAAAACAATAATATTCCTTCCTCTGAGAAGATCCACGTTTCCGTGAAACTTATCGAAGAATAGTTGATATGTTTCCAGAGTTGATGCCGGTGGAAAATATATTACACATATAAAAGTAACAAAGAAATCGATTGTAATTTTTATCCACAAGTCTTCGATGTCAGCTTCCAGATCAGGCATGTGTTCGGCCTTAAACTTAGTTTTGACAGCCAAAAGGCAGCCTCCGCCTTGTCTGTGGCCACTACCACCATCTCTGTCTTTTCTGTACACTTGAAAACTGTCATCGAATAACTCCTGGTTGCACACACTGGAGTTCAGCCAAGTCTCAGTGAGCCCTATTACATCGTAATTGTTTACCAAAACGTTAGAATAAAATAGAGAACATTTCGTTTTCAGTCCCTTAACGTTTTGGTAAAAAAAATGAAAACTATTGTACTGTCAACTAGGTTTAATATTTGGTAGCCGTGGTGTAATTACTTTATTGACCCATTCTTTTAAGAACGAATGCTTAGGCCAATGCTTAGATTGCAGTAATTCTGCCACCGCTGACCCGGGTACACCGATTTTAAATGATGCATATTCTCCCCTCGTTTTGATTTTTGTTATCTTAAATGAGGAGATACTGACAGATTTACTTATTGTTTTGAGGTGCGATGTTAAGTCATCTACTGTAGTCTCTGGATGCAAGGGGTAAAGATGGAAGTATTTCACTTCCTCCTGGTCCTTTTGACTACCTCGTACGGTGATCTTTTGACTACCTCGTATCATCCAACTCTCGCTTTTCTCTCTCGGTTTAATGTCTACCCTCTTCTGTGTTACATATTAAACATATCAACAAAAACACAAGTGTTTTTAATGAGAAGCGAACCTCCATCTATCTCAACGGCAAGCCAATCCTTGGTGTGAAACAAAAGAAGCCTACACAAGCCGATCAGCCTTACAAACTGACTGGAGGCTTCCGGACTCCACACGAGGACGCTGCTCATGGTCCTTCGCCGGATTGCACCAGCAATCATCACCCAGGCCACCACAGGAGAAATCAGCAATCATCACAGCAAGCACCAAATTAAGTCAATCCTTTCAACTTTCCCTCCTTACTGTGTTAATACTTTGCTGTTTCTCAATCATAACAGGCACGGATCTCTAATCATCTGACAATGGCGGACAACTTGAAGGCTCTCATAGCCAGAAGGGGTCAGATCAAAGGGCTGATAACGAAGTTTCAGTCATTGTTAGATGAAGACCAAACGGATCCGTCAATCATCCAAGTCCGATTGGCAAAAATCGAACCTTTGCATGACTTGTTCATGGAAATTCAACTTAAAATCAGTATGTGTGATGAAAGTTTGAATTTCGATTCGGATGATGAGACCGATCGCTTTGAAACAATGTATTTCAAGGCCATCTCCGAAGCAAAATCGCGTCTGACGAGCGATTCCAAACTTAATTCACATCAATCACAATTAAATATAAATTCCAAAATTCAATTACCAATTTTGAAACTACCTACTTTCTCCGGAACATTCTCTGAGTGGACTTGTTTCGAAGAATCTTTTCAATCATTAATTGAAACAAACCATGAATTATCTGTAATTCAGAAATTTCACTATCTTAAATCGTGCTTAACCGGAAACGCTTCCAAATTATTAACATCTCTGGAAATCTCATCAAATAATTATCAAATTGCATGGAATTTATTAACAGATCGATACGCAAATAAACGCTTAATAATTCAAAACCACATCCAAGCTATATACAATATTGCAAACATTAAATTTGAATCTTCCAAAGAAATTCAAGCCTTTTTAGATCAAATTTTAATTAATTTACGGGCTTTGAAAAATTTAAACCTACCTACAGAACATTGGGATGCCTTACTAATTCATCATTTATCAAAAAAACTTGATCCAATAACATCTCGCGAGTGGGAACGAATTCCCATTCCTGAACCAAATACTTACGTTCATTCTATGGAAACATTCATAAAGTTTTTAACCGATAAATCTATTATGCTTCAATCAATTCCAAAGTCATCTGCAACAGCTCATAAATCTGATAACATTAATAGCAAAAAACCAAATTTCACTTTTGTAACATCTCCAAATTATTGTTGCAATGTCTGTTCTGAAAATCATACTATCTATCAATGCCCTAAACTTCAGAAAATGACTCTTCAAGACAGAATAAATGCATCTAAGACTTTTAAATTATGTTACAATTGTCTAGGAAAGGGTCATTCTTATGAACAATGTCAAAGCAAATTCCGTTGCAAAACATGTTACAAAAAACATCACACTCTGTTTCACAAAGAAGTTCAAACTGAATCTAAACAAGGTTCAATCATCTCCGCTACATCCATGGCGAACGAATCTCATGCCTTACTATCTACTGTTATTCTCAATGTGAAGAATGCGCAAGGACATTTCATCCAGGCCAGAGCTTTACTCGATTCTGGCAGTCAAAGCAACTTCATTACCACAAAATTAGCTACGCATTTAGGTGTTCAGCTAATAAAGTCAGATAGCCCAATTACTGGAATAACCGGCGCATCATTCAACAGTAATTTCAAAACTAATATAACCATTGCTTCACAATATAAAAAGCGTTTTGTAAAACAATTATCTTGCATCTGTTTAAATGAAATTACTCCAAACATTCCAGTACACAAAATCACCAGCAACGCAACAGCTACGCTCCCATCTCACATGAAGCTAGCAGACCCAACCTATCATGAACCTGCATCAATCGACATCCTTCTTGGCTGCGACATGTTCTGGAGTTGCCTAGAACAAAGGCGAACAAACATCTCAGGAATGCAACTTCAACAAACCGCTTTCGGCTGGGTAATTACACACACCGCCACACCAGCTGACGAAGGTATTTCTTTATTTTCCATTAAAGACAACAATGCCCTTCATGATCTCATGACTAAATTCTGGCATATGGAAGAAAACCTTTCTCATCCACCTCAGTCCTTGGAAGAAAAGGCTGTCGAATCACACTTCATTGACACACATTACAGAAATGAAGATGGTAGATTCATCGTGGAGCTTCCGCTCAAGGGAAACCCACAAGACTTGGGTTCTTCGCTAAACGCAGCTACAAAACGATGGCTCTCCGTTGAACGGAAACTCTCACCTCCACTACAATGCAATACTCTGAATTCATTAATGAATATATTCACCTAAACCATATGTCTGAAATATCTATTAAGGACAAAACTTCATCCTCTAACCATCATTTCTACTTACCTCACCATTCTATTCTACGTGAATCCAGCGAAACCACCAAACTGAGGGTCGTGTTTGATGGATCTGCGAAAACCTCCTCAGGGCTCTCTCTAAATAACATCCTCATGGTTGGACCGACCGTTCAAGATGATCTCCTTTCAATAATCCTACGTTTCAGAACTTACAGATATGTAATATCTGCGGACATAGAAAAAATGTACCGTCAGATCTTAATAACTCCCAAACATCGTGATTTACAAAGAATTGTTTGGTCAAACCCATCTTCAAACAAATTGTCTCATTTCAGACTCAACACAGTTACGTACGGTACGGCATCTGCTCCGTATTTAGCGACACGATGTCTACGGCAACTAGCACTGGATTCACAAGAATCGTCGCCAGACGCAAGTCAGCGCATCCTACATGACTTTTACGTCGACGATCTCCTAACAGGAAGTAAAGATTTTGAGACAACGCTAAAACTCAAGTATAGTATAAATTCTATATTAAGTTCTGCCTGTATGAATCTACGAAAATGGAAATCCAATGACGACAATCTCATCGCAGACGAAAAATCCCTCAATCAATCTGTCGATTCGACATTACTGGGAAAATCTGAAACCTCCAAAACACTCGGTCTGAGTTGGAATTCTACTCTGGATACACTTAGATATCAACCTGCTACGTCATCTGTAAATTCATCTATAACTAAAAGAAATCTTTTGTCACAAATCGCGAAACTATTTGACCCTCTCGGTCTAATTGCTCCAATAAATATCACTGCAAAATTATTCATCCAGGATTTATGGCAATTAAAAATTGACTGGGATTCAGACGTTCCAAGTCATATTCAAACTTCATGGCTCAACTTTCAACATCAGTTGAAAGACATTAATCTAATATCTATACCTAGACATGTACCTACAATTAAGGAATATTCTGAATTACACGGATTCTGCGATTCATCAGAACGCGCATATGGAGCATGTATTTACATACGGACATTCGAAAACGGCATCTGGATCTGCAGATTGCTATGCGCTCGCTCAAGAGTGGCGCCTCTGAAAAAAATCTCCTTGCCTAGATTAGAACTATCAGGAGCTTTTTTATTATCTCAACTCATGAAGAAGGTAACAGACTCATTAACATTTCAAGGATCCACCTCTTACTGGTGCGATTCTACGATAACTCTCGCGTGGATCGCCGCATCGCCCGCACGATGGAAAACCTTTGTCGCCAATCGTGTATCGGAGATTCAAGACACAACCTCTCATGGACAATGGAGACATGTTTCAACCAAACTAAGCCCTGCTGATCTCATATCTAGAGGCGTTTCTCCAATGGATCTTGCATCTTGCAACCTCTGGTGGAATGGTCCTCTATGGCTATCTCAAAATGAAACACATTGGCCAACTACCGTCATCCCAGATTCACTAGAACTTCCGGAACAGAAAACCACTACTCAAGCATTCATAACACAAATACATAACACTGACATCTTTGATCGTTATTCTACTTTACATAAATTGCAAAGAGTAGTAGCTTATTGTATTCGTTTCAAAACTAATGCTCTCCGCAAGTTTGAATCTCAAACAACCGCACTAACTGTACTTGAACTAACTACTGCAATGACAACGCTTGTTAATAGTTCAAAGGCAATGCTTTGCATCAGATATAAAGGCATTACAGTCAAAATCAAAATGTCTTTTGTCAAATAGTAAACTTCTCTCATTGAACCCATTTTTAGACTCGGAGAACGTACTGCGCGTTGGCGGACGTCTATCAAATGCAAACCTCACCTATAATCAAAAACATCCTGTAGTTTTACCTTCCAATCACCAGTTTACTAACCTAATTATAAATCATTTTCATCGTCAATTATTACATGCTGGACCGCAAGCGTTACTCGCATCCATTCGTTTACAATTTTGGCCACTCTGTGGAAGACGCACCATACGCAGTGTTCTTCGTAAATGTATAGTTTGTTTCAGGTCAAAACCTACAACAATTCAACCATTAATGGGGAACCAACCGCAGTCTAGACTGCAACCAACACGCCCGTTTCTTACGTGTGGTGTTGATTACGCAGGACCTTATTACATTAAATCTGGAAATATTCGTAGTAAAACAACTCTCAAGGTTTATTTGTGTATCTTTGTGTGCTTTTCTACCAAGGCAGTTCATCTTGAGCTTGCTACTGATTTATCTATTACGGGTTTTCTCAAATGTTTCAATCGCTTTATCGCACGACGTGGAAAATGTGCTCATATCTACTCAGACAATGCTGGGAATTTTGCAGGAGCTTCAAATGATCTCAAGTCCTTAACCTCTTTTTTGCAGAACTCTTCGACTCAGAATGAATTTTCGGATTTTTTTGGTTCTTATTCTATTCAATGGCACTTTATTCCAGCTAGATCTCCTCATTTTGGCGGATTATGGGAAAGCGCAGTGAAGTCAGCCAAGCATCATTTGACTAGAGTTCTCCGTAACTTGTCATTGACTTTTGAGGAGCTGTATACTGTCTTAACGCAGGTCGAGGCATGCCTTAATTCTCGTCCGCTCACCCCCCTTTCCACCGATCCATCTGACCTCACTCCTCTCACCCCAGGTCACTTCCTTATTGGCGAATCTTTGGTTGCTGCACCTCAACTGGACCTGACCGCTACGAATTCTGGAAGGCTCTCCAGATTTGAACGAACCACTCAGCTCGTTCAACATTTTTGGCAAAGGTGGTCTAAGGAGTATCTCACTCTCTTGCAGGAACGAGCTAAATGGAGGACCAAAACCCCAGACGTGCTGCAACCAGGCTCCTTGGTACTGCTGTTTGAGGATAACTTACCTCCTACCAAGTGGGCTCTTGGTCGCATTCTTATACTACACCCTGGCACTGATGGCATCACACGAGCAGCTACTGTCGTTACCTCTAAATCGACAGTAACAAGGGCTGTCAACCGGCTCTGTCTACTACCCGTTGACCAGACAACATCATCATCGTCATCAGCATCATCATCATCATCTCTGTCACCTTAGTGACTTTCCTACAATAACTTCTCCAGTGAATTCCTATAAAAAACTTTCTCCAGTGAAATTTATGCAATGACTCTCCAGTGACATTCTCCACAGTGAAACCCAGTGAACTTTAATTTCATCGACTTCATTATGATTTTGTTAACAAACTTAGTTTGTCAAAGCCGGGAGTATGTTGCGTGTCGTATCATGTGATTGTCCTTTTTTATTTAACTTTATTCAAGCCTAAACTCTTTCACTTTTTCATTTTATAATCTCGATGTGTAGAGCCTTTTACATTATGTTTTTCTGTCTGTGCCACCTTTTATATTAAATCTTTTTGTCTATGGCACGTCATAGTGTATTCACGTCAAATATTGGTGTTTTGTTTTATATAGTTTGTTGTGATCGAGATCTTTTGTTCTTTCTTATTAGCATTCAATTTTACATGACCAGTATCATCCAACTCTCGCTTCTCTCTCTCGGTTTAATGTCTACCCTCTTCTGTGTTACATATTAAACATATCAACAAAAACACAAGTGTTTTTAATGAGAAGCGAAACTCCATCTATCTCAACGGCAAGCCAATCCTTGGTGTGAAACAAAAGAAGCCTACACAAGCCGATCAGCCTTACAAACTGACTGGAGGCTTCCGGACTCCACACGAGGACGCTGCTCAGTCGCTACTACTACTAGGAACTTTCAAATCGGAACAACCAATATTAAGGTACCTACCGGCCTGAGTAATGTTTGAAAAAAGAATTGTCATCATGATGGTAACGTTCAAGATTCCTATAAATATTGTAAGAACTTTGGGTTATTCAGTATACCTACTTTAAGAACGATCTTTGGTGATGTTTCGTAGGACAAATTCTATAATTTCTTATTTGAAATAAAAAATATATTATATATTAAAACATAAAATATGTAGGTATTTATGTAAGTACCTCATTAGAAATCATATCACTTAAAGGAAATTTTGGTTTTGGTATTTTGAACTGTTAGTATTATTGGTACCTATCTCTTTTAGCAATGGAATGTAAATAATTAGTTACGGAAAAGTTACAAAAAAGTTTCTAAAACTGTTCCTCTCTTCCACGACCACAGGGGGTAATCCCTTTTACTTGTGAATGCTGTAGCTACGCCACTGGGTGTAAACAGAGTTTGTTATTTCTTTTGATTAATCACACCACAAAGTGAATTTGGGATTATTGGTGAAATAATATTTTTTCTTTTTGTTTTAAAACCACGAGTTTTTAATATTTTTTAGAACCGACCGGTTTCGCTTTACTCAAGCATCTTCAGGGTACAAATTATTACTGTAATAATTTCTACCCTGAAGATGCTTGAGTAAAGCGAAACCGGTCGGTTCTAAAAAATATTAAAAACTCGTGGTTTTAGAACAAAAAGTATTTTATTTTATTTTATTAAATATGTCAAACCACAAAGTGATTGCTTTCTAAAATAATAATATTTTTTATTAGAAATAATGGATGGTAGGTTTATTTTTTTTATTTTCAATATTTAAAACAAGCAATTTATTCATTATCAAAGTTGCAGTGTTCGGCTTATGTTAATAACAATACAAAAAAATACCCTCGACCTAATTTTGTTGATGCTTAAAACTATCACTGAACCTTTTCACCTTAAAAAAAATTTAAGCGTTGAATTGTGAAACCCTAAACAAATAGGAGTTGTCCGCCTCCCAGCTATGTACAAACAAGGGTAGCAGCTAAACCAATATAAAAATCGGTTAATTCCAGTGGGTTTTTGTTGCCAATTTATCTGTATTTGGACATTCAAATTAGGATTGTTTTTGCTTTTCTCGGCTGACCGGTGTTTCATTAATGTAACAATTTCTGAGTTATCAATCCGTGATTTTTAGGTTTTAACGAGCGTATTGGGACTTGTAGTAAAAGTAACATTATGATGTTAAATACGTAGGCGATGGCAAAATTTACATTTAAATAATGTGTATTGGTTTGTTTAGACCTGCCTCACAAATACTGTCATCTTCATGACGTGATACATCGCATTGTTTAAGTAGGCCTGCTCCACAAATTCTGTCATCATCATCACGTGGTGCATACCTCGAAAGGTTTAATAAAACCTGCTCCACAAATATTGTCACCGTCATCACTTTTTACATCGCAAGGTTTGATTAGTCCTGCTCCACAAATATTGTCATAATCATCATCAACACCAACCGC
The DNA here is from genome assembly GCA_026573805.1 of Hesperophylax magnus. Taxonomy (NCBI): domain Eukaryota; kingdom Metazoa; phylum Arthropoda; class Insecta; order Trichoptera; family Limnephilidae; genus Hesperophylax; species Hesperophylax magnus. Next base: position 22,557,819 of record JAIUSX010000011.1, read on the forward strand.
GATGTTCAGATAGGTACATGTTTATTCAACACAATTGACAGAATACTTTGTTTTCTGTCACTGTGTTTACAGACCTTTACTTTGAGATCTTACCATCAAAAGTTTAATTGAAAAGGGGCCGTCACTTTGGATTTGTTCAGGAAGTCGTGGGAAGACCCAAAACACATAGAGCACATCTAATTACTGGGGCGATTTAAATTCATGAAAATCCCATGAATATTAAAAAGACAAGGGGGCGCTCAATATTTTTTGGTAACCGCTAATTGACGACCACACCAAAGCTGAACTCAGATAACCATTTTTAATTATACTGTAATCCTAGCTTTCAGTATTTTGCATGGTATCACATCTACATACATAAACACACACTTCACCACAATCATTACACATCTTCCCTGATGATGAAAACTGTATGCTTTCCGAAACGATGGCTAAAGATGGAGGTAGTGCAACACGGCTTAATACCTCAAAAATAAATAACGTATTCATTTAAGTTAGTAAGCATAATTTACCTTTTCGCAATTGAAATTGCCAAATTGAAAAACGACAATATAACATGAAAAGAAATTATTTAGTTTCTCATCTGTTTTTCAAAATTCAAATCCATTGACGTAATAATTTTTCCTTAAGTATTAAATAACGCGTATAAAAGATCAAGAAGTCTGTAAAGTAAAGTTTTCCAGGAAGTTATCAGAAATCCAATCTTTCCGGATTACCCGATGAGTGGACGGAAATGCCATCCAGAAAATTAATTATTAAAAGTGTTCAATATTCGATTGTAAATTACTTTAGATGAACCCTTCGACAGTTCTAAATAAATTCACAAAAATAACTCACTTCTAAAAAAATGCAATGACAATAGAACAGATTAGAGTATTACATAAAATCTACTCGATTCAATAAAAATCTCCATACTTTTAATAGTTCCAAATTTAATCAAATTTTACAAATGGTTGAACGAAATTCTGCTAAATAGTTAATAATGCTTTACCGTGAATGCTGTTTTGGCATTCAAACCCAAATTAAAACTATCGAACGCCGAAACAGCTGTCACTATAAAGCATGTAAACATGGCTTAAAATGGCTTTAGCCGTGTTCGTGAGAAGATTTGATCACGTCAATACTTTCCAGCCTTCCTCTCCCCATTTTCTTCTCCTACCCACTCCCTTCAGCCTCTCGATTTCCGCAATAGTTCTGACCGCACTTAAAGCGCTACCTCACGGGTCAGCCGGCTGCGTGCATTAAGAATGCATGACATTTTTGTGCTAATTTGCGCTGCGTGGGTCACCACTGTGGTTTACAAGATATTTTTAAAAAAATCATAATTTTTGTAAATTTTCCTAAATATATTTTTTTTTCTTGTTTGTGTTTTCATACCGACCCGAGTGGGATTGACCTAACTGTTAACCGACAAAACCGAGGTACAAATGACGTCACGCGTACCTCGTCAGATTTCGGTTTTGTCGGGCTTTCAAAAAACAACTTTGAAAATTATTATACCGTTAAATTTATATTTGTAAAAAAATACTGGTTTTCAGGTTGGAAGGTGAACATTCATAACAAAACTTACACTAACCTTACGTACAAAATTTACCGGAATTCCTTATTGGGGATGCCGTAGTCCAACTGGATTCTTGTGTATCCTTGGACAAAAGTTTTTTTAAATTTAATTACAGTGTATACCTGCCTTCTTTGTACTTTGCGATTTTAAAATTATGTACACAAAGTAATTGGGTTTTCAATGTAAATCTTCAAACGAAGTTCATGATAATTTCAGATGCAATATTTTATCGCAACTCTTTTGCGATTTTCTAATAATGTCTACTAGACATTGTCTAGGTATATATAGATAGAGCTTAGGAAATAGTATTTGCTTTTAGGTATATGTATACTTCGTTCGATAAGAGGTAAATATTAACACACTAAAACTAAATTCATAACCCGTAACACCGAACTTCACTGATCGAGGCATTTTTAATTAGGTAAATCTAAAACTGATCGCGCTAATCGCCTGAAAAACGCTAATCTAGCCAATTTCGAACGTGGGAGCTTTTAAATTAAATTGGACAGAAGACGGATCGCTTGGTAGATCGCCCGCGCCCCCCGGCCCGCCGCGCCCGGCGGCCGACCACTCATAACGATAATAGTTCGTATCTACGGCACATCAGGCTGATTGGATGAAAACTTTACAAACTCACCTAAAAATAGATGTAAATCAAGATTGCTTAGCGTTAAAGCTGGTTTACACTGACCGCATTGGTGGGATACCTGACTGCGCAGCTGTTAGGGCAGGACAAGTATCACAACCAACGCCATTTTTGTTCTGAGTAGCTTAGTTCTCCTCTCGATGACCAGTTGATGGAGATGATGCAGCAACCACCGTGAATCATACTCCGCTAATTTAAATACACTAATTTATGTTTATACGAGCGCAGACGAGTGAAAAATCACGAGAGTGTCTGAATTCTTAACAAATGTGTTCCAATTTTTGAAATAATGAAATATAATTTTAACGTGTTAATCATTTGCAATTTTGAAAATAACCCTAGCATTCTAATAAATTTTGAGTTCATTGAACTAGATTTTACGTCGGACAAAACAGACAACTGAAATGTGTATATTTGATGTTAATCGTCTGAACGTAGTCAAGTCCTTTTTTCATCTCGACGGTTTTGTTTTTCCGTTTTATTTAATAATACGCGAGGTCTGCAGTTCAGAAACTTACTAGTAAAAGTAAATAACAGGTATTACGTTTATGATAATTTTAGTATTGTTCTTACTGTATTAAAATACACTGGGAATAATTATTGTACAATCCACCCAGTCATGTCGGAAATAAACTCTAATATTAGTAAAAATAAATTTAACTTTGAGCCGGCAGTTTGCTGATTCGATTCGCACGATGAAGATTTAATAATATTGAGTTTTTTTCTGTACATTTGCGATGCCTGCATGCGAGCTGAATTTAGATGACGATATTGGTTTTTTAGATTGACGGATGGCAGTACGATGAAACTTGTAAAATATGCTCTCCATCTTAATATTTATATTTCTCTCTATCCCTTTAGTAGGCACTTTTTTGTTTTCTAATTCCTTATCATGATTATAAAATGTTTCTTCAATCTCGCCCGCCATATCACAAGGATTTGTTTCTAACCGAAAAATATGCGAAAAACTGTATACCAATACAGAATCAATCATAATAATAATAATAATAATAATTGGATAATTTGTAGAGCGCATTTGTTTCATTTAAAACTGTACACCAATATTGTACACCAATAAGGTAGCAATCGTGTTAAATTTAAAATTGTACACCAATAAGGTAGCAATATCATTTGTAATATAAAATTGAACACCAATAAGATAACAATCGTGTTTAATTTAAAACTGTACACCAATAAGGTATTAACCATGTATCATTTAAAACTGTACACCAATAATGTGTCAAAATGTAATCAATATTATATTATAAAAATATAAATAAATAAATAAAAATAAATAAAATTTAAACAAGTATAATTTAAAGCTGTACGTATGGCATTAATCGAGTATAATTTAAAAAATATAATATAGTTAACTCCTCGCACCAAATACTTCGACGAAGTTCCAGTACTGTGCTGTGCTGTGTTGAGATGTGCCCGCGAAACGGAATACACGTTAGAATCCTCCTTCGATGTTGTTATTCAAATTTATTTAACAGTCTCATTTAAACTAAGTGACTTTCGTAATGAACTGGTTCATATTTAATGTTCAGTACATTAGAGCCGCCCGCTTCCTTCAGAAGGTGGCGCTAACTACATCTAGTGCCACTTATCTCTGGCGTCTAATTTAATTGCATTTATTAATATGTAATCAATAGTAGATATTTTCTTAGTGCTAGAATAATTAACTTTTGAGACGTTAGACAGGATATTCATTTCATATTTAATTCTAAAAGTATTCCTGTACTGGTGTATTTCAAATAATGAGTATTATCATAATGTTTTCATTATATCTAAATGTAATAAGGTTCTCCAGACCTCTGAGCAGGACACACGTCATGTCAGTTTGATTTAAATGAGTTTTCGAGTCAAGTGGGTGTACCATTAACTACCAAAATGTTACGCTTCAATTTAATGTAACCCACATAAAATAAATTAAAAAAACCTTTACTTGTTTTAAGCCTCCTTTTATAACACACATATAATACGTGTTTCAACTGCTTAAACTTCTTTACGCCGTAACAAGTTTCAATCGTTTCAACAAGTTTTCGCCGTAACAACTTTTCAAAATTACAAAAACTGTATAATTTTTGGGACATTATTTTTATTACTTTTTTTTATTTCTTAACGTACATAACAGCTTTTGGTTAAAATAAAACAAATATCAATCGTCCCATAATGATGTCCAACAGTATTCAAACACAATTATAAATAGGTATGCAAAACAACAACAACGCAAAAAACATTAGACAATAAAGTTTGGGGTTAAATGAAGGAGAACAAGGGATTCAAGAAATTTTATGAATTTCTGAGGATTATTACTAAATATGTAACGAAATGATTTATTATGCTGATATGGTTCAAATATCGTTACAATGCATTCTCAAAGTACCCAACTTGCCACTCATATCACATGTTTTTTCTTTCTCCTTGCAATATTTTTATTTATGTATTTATGCATTTAGTGATTACCTACATGTTTCTTTACTAATTTTACAATTTTTTAACCTCAATATAGGCAATCCAAGTAAGGTTGATTATATTATTATATGAAAAATTATGCTTTTTATTCTTTCAGGAGCAATAAATAGAATAATTTACTGTTTTTAAGCACATGTCCAATATTTTACACTCTGCACTCCAATTTGTTTTACGATTCACTCTTACATAGTTTATCTGCATTTGTGTTTTCAATGGCGGGATTATTAATTTTATTTTGTAAAATATCTCGAAAAGCCTTCTGCCATTGGCAGCCTTCCAGTCTCCGCTGCTTCTTTGTTCTTATTCTTAATTGCCTCGAGATGTAACTTACAACTAGTCTACTTCAAAAAGATGGTGGTCAACTATTCACTGTTCAAATATGACGTTGTTTGCTTACAAAACAATTCAATTATAAATATCTTGGAGTATATTTTTTGTAGTTCATTATGAGAAAGATTTGGAAATATAAATACAACTTGAAAGATCTTAACTTTCACCTAAAAAAAGACACTTATTTTTTACTATTTCATTGTTGCATATTTTATTGTAAATGATGTAACATTACATATTTTTTTATACATTTTTTAATATGTAAAAAAACCACGTTATCAACGTTTTTACCAGGTTGTCACTTAAGATACAAATGTGTAGATGAATTAAAAACTTAAACAATTCCACAAACTAAAAAAAATGATATTATATTTGATTTAAACAGAATTAAATTCTGCATGGGATGATATTTGTCAAACGTTCAACAGTCTTTTATTTTATTGAGAAATAATTAAAAATATGTTTGCAATTTTTCATACAAGGTTAAGTCCTAAAGAAAGTCCGTTTTGGCCAATCAGGGACATGAATTATACTGTCATGGCTGCCATCATTATGTAGAGAAGAACGGTTGAGAGGTACGCAAAGCGTCTAATGGTATGTTGTAACTAAATTGAAGTTCAACGTGGAATAAAAAATCAACGTGGTTCAACCCAATTCAGCTAGGGAGAGGACAAAGAATGTACAAAATTCTAAAAAGGCCAAATTAACGAAACAAAATTGGTTAGTTTATTTGGCCAACCTTTTGATTAGGCTATCTATTGTCTTCCATCAAAACAGGGTTATAGTCGTAATCAAATAAAGTATTTTGTTATTTTTTAATGATAAACTAATGTTTACAAGACTAGATATCTTTATGCACGGCACAAAGCACAATATTTATTATACGCAATAATTGCTCGTCTGAAATATCCATACAAATTGAAAATATCTTCCGAGTTGAAAATAAATGCCGCCGACGGGAATTGAACTCGCACCTTCTAATTACCGGTCAGGTGCTCTAAACCACCAAGCTACGATACTAAGTAGAATCAATACAATATAATTATATCGTTTTGTACTATCAATAGAACCGAGATACATTTTAATTGCACTGTGTTCTAGAAGAAACTGGTTGGACCTTGTTTCATACTAAGCTTGCAGTGAGTTTTACGCGATAAATAAATGCTTCTGTAGGGTAAATTATAGGTAGTTTACATCTCCCGAAAATAACTACAACATTATTTTTAATAATAATTTGTACCCTGAAGTCTATTAATAATTTGTACTCTGAAGATGCTTGAATAAAGCGAAACCGGTCGGTTCTAAAAATTATTAAAAACTCGTGGTTTTAAAACAAAAAAGTATTTTTTTATTTTATTAAATATGTCAAACCACAAAGTGATTGCTTTCTACAATAACATTATTTTTACCAACATTCTTGTGAGGCTGGTATTATTGTAAACCTGCGTGCGGTACCTCGCGCCGCAAATAATATTATTCTGTCTCCAGCAGTCTAGCCGTCGGGTTAGCCCGAAATCTCCTCTAGCGTACGCGATCTAATTGTTCGATAAATTATTATAAGTGAGTTTAGTTAAAATAAAAAACTAAATTAGAATTATCCAAATTCTCATTATTTCACAGTGAGAGTAATCACGCAACCTTGGATTCTGCGGATTGGAGAACCGCAGAATCATTTAGCCAACAACCCATTTAAACTGGCGATGATAACAATCCCTTCAAACTCCCTATTAATACTGATATATTGGCATAAATACTGATAGATTTCCAAATTGCCAATTTTGATTTTTTTTCGGTAAGTCATTAAATGGACTTACTTACGTTTGGTAGCCATCAAGACAAATATATTATAAATTTATATTCCAGCTGATCAATTAAGGATATGTGTAACATCTTTTGATTCTACTAATCCATTTCGTTTTTTATTACTATCTTAGTTATCCGTAAAAAATAGCAGCAATTAATGAATTCAAAATCGATTGTAAAAACTACATTAAGTTAAGCAATATAAAGTTTGTATACTTAAATGCACAAATAATACAAATAGCCAAAAACACCCCAACGCTTTTATCTAAGTGTTATTTTTAAGTTTTTCATTTATATATTCAACAACATTATTATTTATTTTACAATAACAGCAGTTAATTTATAAACGAGTTTTGATGTGTGATTATTACTACGCGTAACAGCTGTTTCGCTTTCTGTTGTGATGTCTGAAATGATCGTCTGTGGGTGACTTCACAACAGTTTGATAATGCCTTCAAAGGGCGAAACAGTTGTAATGCGCAATAATAATTGCACATCAGAATCACATTGTTTATAAATAAACGGCTGTTTTTATAAATTTTATAATAATATTATTGAATATATATGAAGCGGTTACGTCACCGCTCTTAGGGTCATCATATCATAACCAGAATGCACAAGTTAAAAAGCTGAGACAGCAATCAGTCTTACGAAACTTCAATTAAAATATCGGTACCGCAATACGTAAACTGCTGATATGAGAATGTTTGCATACAGGGTGATGCAAATGCTCATACAATGAACCGAGTCAGCGGTCCTGCGGGTTCAACGTCCAGATGCTACTCCAACCCTTGGCAGACAAGAACAAAGGAATCAGCAGGTATATAAGCGGTGGAGGACCGAAGTACAAGATCATTCCACATTGTTCCACTCAACAAGTTCGACGCAACATCATCCCACTCGAGAAGTCCGACTCGGCGTAGCGGAGGAATTGGCCATTATGGCCGGTTCCCCCAGCGTCACGCTTAGATCCTTCTTCACCTCAACGCCCTGGCTCAGGCTATCATTCCTGGCCAGCGCTAACCTCACACGCCTAGACCCTGCGACCAGCTCATCGCCATCTGCGCCTCGGCTCCGCGACCATCGTCGCTAGCCTGTACCTCCCGCTTGTCTGCCGACCAGGTCCATCACACCTTCGGCTACCTCGTTCACGCTGAAGTACTCGGAAGACTCCTCGCCTTCATCAATGGTGAACAAGTCCACGAGTCCGATCTCCATCAACGCGGTGTCGATCCACTGACCCGCATCTCGACCATTCTAACGCAGTCATCGCCGACTACGCCTGGTGTCATCATCATCATCGATCCAGAGCCATCTCCCAACTGCGCAACTCAACTGATGTGTTATACTGACTTTCAATAAACGCTGTGATAACAACAACATCATATTTTATTGTCTCACCAGCCAATTCCCATATATATACAAAAAACTAAAAAAATAAATTAAAAGGAAATTCGATACGAATAAAACTTGATAATAAATCATTTTTGGTGACCATTTTGCTCTTATGAATAATAGTGAAAAAAATTATTAAATTTACATGGAAAACTAGACGATTATTATGAATATTTAATACCCACTAGTTTTGTGATGTCATTATCTATATATTGTGACGTATTACTCCACAAAAAAGCTTTCAAATGCGTTTATTAGATGCACCTAATTCTGCGGTACGGCTTAAATCCGATTATTTTCCATTCAATTTTATCAAATGTGATTGCCTCAAAGCAAGATATAATGCCTTCTGAAGAATGACCCTCCGATTTATCGCAGTGAAATGAAATTGAGTTGTGGGCGCTGTATTTTGACTGACAAAGACAATGGTAAAAGAGCCGGTCCTAATGGACCGCCACACTGAATAAATAATTCCAAGAAGTGTGATCAATTAATACTTATTTGAAAGAAAACTGACGGCGCCAATTTTCATCAGACCTCTCGACTCCTAGGTCACAGACATGCCCACGAAATATATGGATTACCATTTTGCCTCTCGACTCCTAGGTCACAGACATGCCCACGAAATATATCGATTACCTTTTTGCTTCTCGACTCCTAGGTCACAGACATGCCCACGAAATATATGGATTACCTTTTTGCCTCTCGACTCCTAGGTCACAGACATGCCCACGAAATATATCGATTACCTTTTTGCTTCTCGACTCCTAGGTCACAGACATGCCCACGAAATATATGGATTACCTTTTTGCCTCATTTGCTCATTATGCCTGATATTTTAAAATTTTCGGTCAATTTCATCTGAAGTTAGGAAAAATTAAACACTTTTTTCGTTTTCGAAGCTTACTGTGGACTAGCTTTTTCAATAATGATAAATTTTTAATTCACTTTGTGTTAGTAATTTTAATTAAATGGAAATAATATACTTTGTATAAACCACTATGTTAATTTTAAAAATATCTACATATTTCAGAACCTATGGTTCCTTTACCAGAATAGGGGATAGTTAATTATTTTCATGTAAAATAAAAATCGATATTCAATATTTATATTATCCTATGAATAATAAGTATAAGTAAAAAAATAACATTTCAGTTTATTTCATTTTTTCAATCTCTGGGACCAAATTTTCAAGTGGTATCAAGTTAATAAGTCTCACAAATATATTTCAATTAAAAATAGGCAAAATTTTCTAACAATATACGTGAAATAATTTTTTTTTCGATTGGTATTAGAAGTAAAAGTCAAGCTATATTATTAGGATCAGAAGGCATATACTTCAAGAAGTTTTGCAGATTTTTAGATTTGTAAGAACTTGAAATATTAGAACCAAATCAGCAGCTGCCGCCAGACAATGCGTTGACAGGCCAGTTCATGTAATTATTTAATATTGTTTCTTGTGTGAGGATGTTTTAGTTTTAAATATTTGATTTCGTGATTTAGCCAATAAGTTAGTGATTAATATTTATTTCGATTATCCAGGCAATCTTTATTATAGCGCATTGTAGTAGCAGTGTAAAAAAATTATAAAACTCACTTAAAATCATTCAAAATAGATCCAAAAAATTTGGCAATGGTAAGTGGGGGGGAAGTTTGATATAAATATATCATGGATGTTATTTATTTTCAACAATCTATTAGGGATTCTTGTTCTGTTATCAAAATAAAATATTCATGGTGAGAATTAATGCTGTTACACCTACTTAAGCTACTCTAGATGGAAAGGTGGAAGATAACACTGTAGCACCCTAGTTTCTAAGAAAGAATGATTCGTATTAAGATGCTTTCAAGTGACTGAAGTCCACATTGAAATTAAAAGGCTTCATTACACCCAGGACAAAGTAACTGTTTGCCTCTAGTCTTCCCTGCGTTTGGACGTGCCTTTTAAAGCTCTCAGTTGATTGCTAAGGAATTATGATATATCTGAAGAATCATGGCGAACTCAGTGGCAGACTTCGTACTTAAAAAACAAGCAATTTGTTGAGATTCAACCACTAAACTGGCATGGTTCTCTCTCCCTCGGAAGATGTGGACCTCGCCATGGCATCTAGTGCAGTCAAAGCCGTTGTGCATATATGATTCTTAATTGTGCGAATGTGTTCATATTCAAACAGCAGAACACATTTTTATTTTTTTTTTTTATTTATTTAATATTTGTATGTTTTTTACAATAAATATACAATTATACATATTATACAGTGTTATAAAGGTAAATAATAATAGCTTTTCCTCACCATAAAGAGACGAGGCTCTTGTGTTTGGTGAGTGAATCCTAGCTCAATTATATGGAATCATGTAAGTAAGTAATTAATATATTTGCAAAACCAAAGGGATAAGTAAGAAATAGGCAACATTTATCAATAATACAGTTTCAAGATTTGAAGGAAATAATAATAAGAGTAAGATATGGACTTTTATAGTAGTTTTAGGTAATTTTTTAATTTTATTTTAAATTCCTGAATATCTTCAATATTTTTTAGATATAATGGAAGGATGTTAAAATATGTTATACCTAGATAGAGATAGGTATTTTGTGTGTGCTTTGTATTAAGTTTTGGGATTTTGATAGTTTTTTGATATCATGCTGATGAATTGAATTGTAAGTTATTTAACTGTATTTCTTTATAAATTTGTAGAATTGAATATTTTTTATATATATTGTCTATTGTGGGTACATTGAATATTGAAAAGAGAATCTCAGTAGAAAATTTGGATGGTTTTTTTCAATATTACTTTAATTATCAATCTTTGAACTATTTTAAGTGGATTTAATATATTGTTATAAGTTCCTCCCCAGCCAATAATACCATATTGTAAAATAGTTTGTACAATTGCATAGTACACTCTTTTTAGGTTTTCTAGTCTAAGAATATTTCTAAGTCTTATAAATACATTTTCTAATTCTTTTGACAAGTTCACAAATTTGTTTTTTCCATTTAAAATGTTGATCTATATATAAACCAAGATATTTAATTTCAGAAGTTAGACTAAGTATAGAACATTCTTGATTGCAAGTAGTTCTGTTACATTTAAGTTGATGTATTATAATTTTTAATTCTGGTATTGATTTAAATTTGTTGATAGAGAATAGGATACATTTTGTTTTTTCAGTATTTAATGAGAGGAGGTTTTTATCGAACCAATTTTTCAGTATATTAATATCAGTATTTGCTAAGTTATTAACATTATTCCAATCAGTACCTTCAATTATTATGACAGTGTCATCAGCATAAGATATTATTTTTCCATTTAATCTTTGATTGAATATGTCATTTACATAAATGATAAACAGTAACGGTCCCAGGACTGTACCTTGAGGTATGCCGAAGTGACTTGTTTTTTGTTGACTAAGTACATCGTTGATTTTTACGACTTGAGGGCGTTTGAAAAGGTAGCTTTTTATCCATTCTATAGCTGTACCACTTAATCCAATGTTTCTTAATTTACTTATAAGTTTGTCGTGTGATATGCTATCAAAAGCTTTTTTAAGATCTATGAAAATTCCAATGCATTTTAATGATTTATCTAATGAATTATGAACAAGACTAGTTAATTTTGCAATTGCATCCTGAGTGCTTCTACCTTCCATAAAACCGAACTGATTTTCATTAATTAATTTATTACATTTTACAAATTGGTTTATCCTTTTTTTAACTATCTTTTCAAAAATTTTTGCTATGTTCGAGATTACTGATATGGGTCGGTAATTGCTAACTTCTTCTGGGTTACCAGATTTAAATATTGGAGTAATGGTAGTTTGTTTGTAGATTGATGGAAACACTCCGCTTTGGAAACTTACATTTATTATGTGTTTTAACGGTTTAGAAATTTGATTTTTAATATTTTTTAAAATATTTACTGTTATTCCATCAAAACCCGGGGCAGAACCTCCTTGCATACCGTTTATAATTGATATTATTTCGTTCTCTGTGGTGACTTGGAATGTTGCTATATTATTGTCAGTATCAATACTACAGTCTGGAAATGTTATATTTGGGTCAGTATGAATGAGATTGGCAAGATTTTCCCCTACGTTCGCAAAGAAGGTGTTAAATATGTTTGCATCTTTTGAGGGATTTTCTTTACAACATGTTTTCATGTTGTCATGAAATATAGTAGCGATGTCGTTATTCTTGTTTTTTTTCTTGTCAATTATTTCATTTATAACTGTCTACACTCTTTTACTATCATTTTCAGCCTGATTCAACTTTTGTTTATAATACTTTTGTTTTGTGTTTTTTATAATATATGAAAGTTTGTTTTTATATGCTTTAAAATGATTTAGTAAATTTTTATTATTTGGTTGTTGAGTAGTTAATTTGTAAAGAGCTTGCTTATGTCGTACAGATACTACTAAACCATGAGTAATCCATGGTTTTATAGGTTTCAAGTTCGACACTTTGGATTTGGTTATTATATTATTATTTGTCGAGTCATTTATACATTTAGATATTTTTTCTTCAAACATTTTACAACATATATTGACATCATTACATTGTAATAATTTATTCCAATTTTCTGATTCTAATTGGTGTTTTAATGTATCCATATTAAGTACTTTTTTGAGTAATTATTTTGTTTAAATAATGGCAAAGTTGGATTGCTTAATTTATAGTTAAAAATTCATGAATAATGATCAGTGATAGTTGTATGAATAACAGCTGATTTTATATTTTGGATATCAGGAATATTTGTAAAAATGTGATCTAAGCATGAGGGGCGTTGACCTTTAACATTTCTAGTATAAGAATTTATGCACGATAAATAATTGAGTTCTGCTAACATATTTAGATATGTGTCTTTATCTTTACTAGAATAGTCATTTGCGATATTTAAATTCATATCTCCAACAATAATAGTATTTTTATTTCTAAAATTTAACAAAATATTTTTTAATTCATCTATAAATTGAGGTACTATCGATGTATGCGTACGATAAATAGCAATAATGTTATAATATTTATTAACGTCTTTAAATTCTATATTTAATATGTTAACATTACTAACATTAATTATTTCTTTAATATTGAGAACATTATACTGGTTAGAAATAAATAATCCGATACCTGAGTTTTTGTTTATTTTGTTTATTGTCGCATGGTATGTGTAGCCTGGAATAGTGTAATTGATTTCGCCTGCAGAGTGTGTCTCTGTTAAGACAATCAGGCCCGGGAAAATTTTTAATTCTTTTAATGTTATAACTAATTCATCCATGTTTCGTTCTAAACTTCTAATATTTATATGAAATAGGGTAAATCCTTTTTCAGTGCAAATTAAGTTAAAATCTTTCATAGATTGACATAAATTTTCTTCAATATACATTTTTTTATCTAATGCGTTACATAAAAAATCATTCATTTTTTAAGTTTTAGATTAGAGTTTAAAGAAATGAAATTTACCGTATTATTCATAGTCGATGCGCTCTCTAGCTAGTTGAAGCATTTTTTGCCGATAGAGACATTTCATGCTATCAACTCTGTGTTCTGTAGAATAATTCATATTAAATCTTTTGTTTTGAACACAGCAATTGTTGCATGTTGGAGGTTGTTCTTTATTTTCACATTTAGACAGAATGTGCTCCTTTGTGCAATGAGGGCAAATGGGGGGCTGCGTCCTGGCGAGACATCTTTGCGCTGTGTGGCCGAACTTAAGGCTGTGGTAGCATTGAGTAAGCGGGTTACAGTCTTCTATGTATACTCTTTGGAATTTGATGTTTATTTTGTTTTTTTCTAGTAGCGTTTTTCTTAATTTACCGGTTGTTTCAATAATGTAATTTGTGGTGTCGTTTTCTTTTCCTTCATTGTATTTGTTTTTTAATTCCTTGATAAGCTTGATGTTGTTTTTGTCTTCCAGGGTTAATCCTTCATTTTGTTGTACAATCCCATCTATTATTTCCTCTTCAGTCAATTGGCATTGCAGTCTTTTCAACATTAAACACGGTTTCTTTTTTTTAATTTCTTCGGCCAATATTTCTTTTCCAATTACCTTATTAATTTCTTCGGTTAACTTTTCTGCATCTTCTTTTTTTTGACATGAAATCAGTAATTTTTGTTCTCCGATTTTTTTTACTCCATTTACTCCAACTTTTATTTTAGTTAAATTAATGTTTTTTTGAATTTTTATTTTTATATCTTCGGCCTTCAAGGTGTTTTTAGATGTAATTATGATGGCGTGCTTCTGTTCTGGGATGTGTGCACCTGTATTCACGAAGTTTTTATTGTCACCTAATACATTTGCATATGTCCTTTTGTTATTATTATGAATTTCTTCTAGTTTCTGTGCGTAGTGATGATTGTTTTTAATATTAGTTTCTTGTAATTCTATAATCTTTTTTTGTAGGTTTATTAGTTCATGTTGAATTTTTTCTTCCAGTGATATAATGTTCTGTTCCAGTGTTAATTTTATTTTTGAGTCCTTCACTGAAGTGATCTTGTTTATTAAATCTTTAATGTTTTTAATAATTTCTTGAGTTTCCATATTGGATGGAATGGTGCGCCCAGGTGGGCGAGTTATTAATGTAAACTATATTATTTGATTTACTTGTTACAAAATTACGCGACTGTACTCCTTCGATGCGGAGCGAGTATTGAATTGTAATAGAATTTCTCCTTTTTCAGTTCCCCACATGCACTTTACGTGCTGAACCATGATATTGTCGATGCGGTCCACATGCCAAATAATCTTAGCATCACACTTTGACTTCCACTAACTATCCTCAACCATTCAAAAACAAAATAATAAGATGATCTATCTAAACCCACAGTGCCAGCTTATTGTTATAGTTCTTTACTTCCAATCAGATGATCTATCTAAACCTATAGTGGCCGCTTATTGTTTTAGTTCTTCACTTTCAATGAAATGATATATCTAAATCCAGCGTGCCAGCTAATTGTTATAGTTCTTCACTTCCAATTTTAAGAGAGAACAAGATTTTTTTTGTCTTTCTCCCTTTAATAAGTCTGATATTTCACGCTTCCACAAAACATTGAAGATATCTGCTGACACTCACAGTCCGTTTTTTGATGTAAAAGAATTTATTGAAAATTAAATCTACCCAAAAATATCCTTAATTATAAATCGATAATGTAAAAGAAAATAAAAGTCATTGGACTAGCTTGATATGTATAATATAATGAATATTTTCCACTACTGGTACTAACAGTGGGTCCCTTATATTTATTATAATATAATATACAACAGTTGGTCCCACAAGAGCAAGCTGGCTTCAGACCAGGCCGTAACTGCTGCGATCAGGTGTTAGCACTGACAACACACATTGAATCTGGTTTCCAGAAACGGCTTAAGACTGCGGTAGCGTTGATTGATCTTTCTGCGGCCTACGACACGGTGTGGCACAAAGGCCTCCTTTTTAAAGTCTACGATACTATAGAGGATGGCAACACAGTACGACTCACTGAGCAACTACTAACTGGCCTATCTTCAGGGTTTTTCTAGGAGGGCGAAAAAACGCCTCAATAATGGCCTTGCCTAGGGCTCAGTGGTAGCCCCATTGCTTTTTAAAATCTACACTCGAGACCTCCCTTATACTGAAAGCAGAAAATATGCTTACGCAGAAGACATCGCGGTCACAGCTCAAGCCAAAACCCTTAAAGCAGCAGAAGATATCCTCAATTCTGACCTAAAGACTATGAAAGTATATTTCCTCAATTGGCGACTAAAGCCAAATGGGTCTAAAACAGTTGCGACAGCCTTCCATCTTAGCAATTCACAAGCGAATGCCAAACTCTGTGTTCAGTTTGATGGAAAAATATTTGCCATGACCCCCACCCCCGCTATCTTGGAGTTACTTTGGACAGGAGCTTGAACTACCGGCAACACATGGAAAAAGTGGGTAAAAAAACTAGGACAAGGCTTAACCTAGTTAATAAGCTATCTGAAACTAGATGGGGATGTGACGCCAACACGCTCAGAACAGCATCCATTGCCCTGGTTTTTTCAATGGCTGAATACTGTGCTAACATAGCCCCGCCAAACATCAGGCGAGAAATTGCAATATTGAGGGAATACAAGAAAGCGCTGCGAAAAAGCGCAATACCTTTGCACGAAGATGTCGTCTCCCACCCGGCATGCCGCTTGAAGTCCCGAAAGCCCTTCTGGGCGGAAGGAGAGAGGCTCCTCCGATTACCTCTCACCCCAGAAGATAGGTGGAAACTTGAGTGAAAGTAAGCAATCGGTCAATGTGGGAAATGCACATCTCATATAGGACCCCACCGAGAGACAGCCTGGGTTCTCATTGCCTCGCAAAACCTGGTCCGCCATCAATAGGTTAAGGTGCTCCCATAGCCGCTGTGCCCACATGATGCACAGATGGGGCCTTAAAGAGTCGGTGATGTGTGAATGTGGTGCGGTGCAGACCACCGATCATGTGGTCAACGAATGCCTGGTCCATTCATTCCCCGGCGGGATTGATGCGTTTCCCATGGCGACGCCTGAGGCCCTAGACTGGCTCGCAGACCTAGATGTCCCCCTCTGACCCCCTACCATACGAAAGAATAAGAAGAAGGTATTAACAGTACACTTTTTATTCTCGACAGTATAAGTCATTCAAAACAATGTTCTTAAAATTACTTGTCACATATTTTATCTAATTTGAATGACAACGTGTCATTTCTTTGTCTTAACAGCTTTCTATAAGTATTTTTTTCCAAAATATTTGATCTGATCAGCCAATAAAAGTAATCACAGTTAATAAATTTCAAATTGCTCCCCTGGAAAGTTTTTGTTTTTGACATACTCTTTAACTTAGCATGATAGATTTATTGTTTATCGATTTCAACAAAAATCAATCTTACGGGCACGCCCACAGTACATTTCTACCGGTTTATCATTCTGTTCAGTGGTTCTAATAGTCCGGCAGAATAGGCGCTACGGTCCCGGCCATATTGTGCACTCGGCCGGGGCTAACACCAAATCGTAAATTGGTTTTCCCGTCCTCCCCTCCTACGATATTCCCTCCCTTAGTACGGCTACAGCCACTGGTCCCTGGATTCCCCACCTATGTGCAATTGTTTTTTACGCTTCATCCTCCGATGGGAATAAAAGGTGCATACAGGGTGATTATTATCAGTACATTCATTGTTAATGTAACAACATTAAAACAAACTAAATAAAAGACACACTTGTGATGTAGATTGTAAAATGCAACAACAATGCATGTTTGCTTGCGGCCAACTATTGAGTTTAAAAATGAGTTGTAACTCATCAAGATAGCTCTGGCAAGAAATAAAAATAATAATAAATAAATATAAAAATTTCCATGTTCGTACAACTGCAATCACATTTTTTATTTTTTTATTTATTGTACGACAGACAGGTAAGTCCAATTATGGTAAAATTTTATTAAAACTAACAATACATGTACATATTTTTTTTAAAACATGGTATAGTGATATTAAACACATCTTTATCCGCTGGTAGGGCATTTAGCAAGGTCATACCTCTTGTCATGCTATGTTGGGCAATGACATCTGTCCGACCCTGCGGTATGCAGAATAGGTCTTGGCTACGATTTCGACAGTACTTATCAGGAACGAATAAGCCACAGCATGACAGGAGATATGGACAATCGATAAGGTTTTTTAGTAACGTTAATTCAAATACCATGAGTCCGGCACTACGCCTAGTCTCCAGGCTTTGGTAATTTGTCTCCTTTAGCAGTTCCACGTGATGCATGAATTTCGGATATATTCCGTATGATCGCATGGCTTGCAATGAAAACCTCCCAAGTTTAAAAAAATTGGATAAATCCAAAATGTTTTGCATTACCTTGTAGTTAAAAAGATACATTAAACAAAGAAATAGCAATATTGCATTTTATATTAATCAGTACCTAGCAAGTTTCGCTGTACCTAACAACTTTGATAAAAACCATAAAATTTATTAAAACCAGGCATTCTTGTCGCCTATAGTATTTACATGATAATATGATATATATTATGTTATGTGCTTGTATGATGCACAAATGGGGCCTATATAAAACAGTCCCCTTTATCAGTTTCTCAGAGGTAAATGTGTGCTGAAAAAAGTGACTTCAGACGCCGTCTACTTAGAAAAACGTCCCCTTCGCCAGTTTTCCGGAGGTCAATGTGTGCTGAAAGAAGTGACTTCAGACGCCGTCTACTTATAAAACCGACCCCTTCGCCAGTTTTCCGGAGGTCAATGTGTGCTGAAAGAAGTGACTTCAGATGCCGTCTACTTATAAAACCGTCCCCTTCGCCAGTTTTCCAGAGGTCAATGTGTGCTGAAAGAAGTGACTTCAGACGCCGTCTACTTATAAAACCGTCCCCTTCGCCAGTTTTCCGGAGGTACATGTGTGCTGAACGAAGTGACTTCAGACGCCGTCTACTTATTATTGTCGACAATAAGTATAACAAGTTTAAGCGATTGGAACAGAGTTATTTTTTTATTCAAATTATAATGGTGCATAACTAGGTATCTGCTTAAAAAAATTGTGGTTCGACTCTATCTTCCATCATTGCTCTTTTCCTCAGTTTTTTTATGGCAAACACGAGAAAACGCCTTGGTGATATCTAAAAAACTATTGTTGATTGCTGTTTCCCATGTTTACAATAGTTATTTTCTGTTAATCATACATATTATTTACCAACAAATTATAACCTAACCACGGACAGATCAAATTTCTGTGATTTTGAGGGTGAAGGTTGGTAATTAATACTTAATAATTATTTGCTAGCCACATGTGGATGAAATTTCAGTGCTTCATTTATAAAAATATTTTTGAACCCACAATTTTTACAGAATCTTGTACTATATTCGTTTAGTTACTAATTTTGGAGTAGATAATAATTATTGTGGATTAGTGAATAACTCATTCGTGTTGCATTGAAGATTGTTTAAACAGATTAATTACTAGGTGAATAGATTTAACTGTTATTTTATGAAATCGGGTTAAACTGTAAAATTAAATAGGTTCTTTGAAAATGAACACCCGGAGGTTTTATGACTGCGCTGGCGGTGCATTTGACCGCCTTCTTTAGTAAGTTATTTCAGGAAGGAGTGTAAATGGGAATGGGAGTGCGAGGAAGTGAGAAACGAGAAGAGTTGTAAAACACCGCAGAGTAGTCCGTGCAGCGGGAATGATATTGCCCTTAGATTAAATCTATCCTACTGGCGACTCTTCATAGATAAGGTTTTCATTCAATATTCTTACCTACTTTTCGCAATACCTGTCTCAATTAAAGCTTAACAGAGTGGTAGATACTCTCAGTATCGCCCTGCTGTAAGGCCACCATTCAGAATCGAAACCCCCGCTTGAAATGATCTGAATAGTCAGGTATTTCTTATCTTCCTAACTAACTAACCATCACGCCGTTTCCCGCAAGGGTAGGCAGAGTGTACGGACCGCCAAACAACTCGGTCGTGGCACACACTTCTTGCCTCATTCACATTCATACATCCCCCTCCACACTACCTTCAGTCTCACAGTATAATTTTATTTATTCATTTAAAAGCATACGGCACAACGTGTGCCATTAACATACGAATATACTTTGCATGTGTATAAATTAAGAGTTTGCATCGACTATGCATTAAAATATAATATAATATATAGTTTAAAAATATATTATATTAAAAATCAGAAAATAAATCATGAAATACATTTCTTTCAAATCGCACAATCATCTTACAATTAATTATCTTGTTGCTACTGTGTTTTTCAAAATTTGATTCATTGAGTGTACATAAACAGTTTGCAAATATTATTATATAAAATCGTAAAAAACTTTACCTAACTGAATGTTCTGAATTATTAAATGAGAAAGGACGTAGTCCACCTGGCTTCGAGCATTTGGTATTATTGTCCGGTTATGACACACAATTTTTTGCACTCCAATATTATTAATACAGCATTTGGTATTATTGTCCAGTTATGGCATAGAAGTTTTTGCACTCCAATATTATTTCACCACTAGTTTCTTGGAACTCACGTCTCAAAACCAACCAACCAATTTTATTATTAATATACACACATACATGAAATAGCTTTATTCATACTTAGTGACCATATCTAAAAGGCCAGGTAATTTCAACATTCCTCTTCCCCCATTTCCACCCTCATCCTATTCCCTTCAGCCTCACAACATAATATTATTCCAATTAAGAAGGCGTGGTCCAACTGGCTTCGAGAGTTCACGAAGTTCAGTTCAGTTGCAGTTCACTAACTTCACGTGCTTCACGAGGATACTATTTTAAAACACTGCACATTGATCCAAATCACATCACATCACATTGATCACTAAACATTCATCCTCTATTACTATTAATATTACATTTATTCAAATGTTTGTGCTTCAGTGAAGATTATACGTACATATTTAGTTAAAAGGTAAAATTTTTTACTGTTCAATTTTAGGATTGGAGAAAACTTACTTTGAAATGCTTAAAAATTATATTCAGGTTTCAATAGGAAATTATTGACACACAAATACGTTTTTCACACATTTATTATTAACAATTTTGCAGACTGTGGACGTAAAAGATTTTCTGACTTTATGGATATGACTGACTGAAAAGATAAGTTTTTTGTTTAGCTCAAAAAAGCATAAAAAACCTCTCACCAGATATCAAACCAGCTTTTTACACTAACAAAAGTATAGGTAAATTTTTGATGAACGTTAAGGACAAATAACATCGGTTAAATCACTCAGGTATTTACTCACTGCAATGTAGTGACTGTCCCGCATTTTACATAGGCAAAACAGCGCGTAATATCAACACGCGAGTCAAAGAACACCTAAGATGCTTAAACAGTAATGGGTTCTCCGAATTTGCAAATCATCTCATAGCAACCAACCATACGTTTGACAAAAATACTGGCGTCAGTCTATTACATAAAAACGGAATAGGTCTTAGGTTGGATAACTTAGAGGCGCTAGAGTTAAGGAAAGCCAAAAACGTAAATAGCAAAGTCATCAACAACCAAATAAACCTAAATAAAAGTCCTATACTCAGATTGTTCCCTATTGACAAAGAGCACTCGCCTCTCAATCTCCCACCTATCCCTACCTCTGCCACTGTAGCTCAGACTGTCCACTCACCGTGATATCAACACATGTTAATTTAGATTTTAGATGTTTACTATTATACTGCCCTGATGAAGCTATGGTTGTAGCGAAACCCGGTCGGCATTAAGTATTTACCTATAAGTGATGTTAACAAAGTTATTGTTTAATTTTAAATTGTAATGTCACATCACAAAGAAACCTCTTCATATGAAGAAATAAATTAAACAACTCTGTGTCTACTATTTCGAAGTAACGTCCGGCGTACCTCAAGGAGCACATCTAGCGACGCTTCTTTTTAACTTGTTTATAAAGGACATTATTAGTATTTTCTCTCATACACGCTTTTGGTTTTTTGCGGACAACAATAAGATTCTAAAAATAATATAAAATCATTGTAACAATTATTTTTATAAGCAATAATTATTAGCTAAATAATTTTTATTAAAATGTAGACAATTTGTCTCGACGCCATCTAGTGAGAGAGTTAGCACTTACAATGCCTTTCTCATATAAAATAAAGTTGGTCGTTTTCTGGTGAAAAAATTTAATAAGCAGTAATTAAAGCCACCATAGCTCAGTGGTCAGAGCTGTCGACCGGAAATCGAAAGGACACGGGTCCAAGTCCCATTGGCGTCATGTATCTTTTATCAGGAGATTTTTCAATGTGGATGAGTGTTTCAGGCTAATAATTATTGCTTATAAAAATAATTGTTACCCTTTGTGCTATGCATAAAAAATCTTTTCTTAAACATTAGTTTACCAAAAAAATAATAATTAATAAATATTTGCTTAACAACTGTTACATCTATTAAAGAACTTGGTGTCTCTCTTGATAGCAAGTTTTCTTTTTCGGGATCATATAACTGCAATCGTTAATAAATCCTTCAAACTACTTGGTTTCATCACTAGAATCACTTCGGACTTCAAAAATGTAAATACCCTTAGAACTCTTAACTGCTCCTTGGTTCGCCCCCATCTTGAATATGCTTGTGTTATCTGGTCTCCTTTTTATGCTGTCCACATTTGACGCATTGAATCTGTTCAACATCGGTTCTTAAGAGGGATTGCTAGGAGGCTAGGATTAGAAAAAGGCAAATACTCATATTGTACGGACGTGTTCGCCTGCTCAAGAAAAAACTGTAAAATATAAGCACCGGCACACATTTACCTTTGTCCTTTGTAATGATTCAAATAAAGCACTTGAGCTATTTCATTTGAACCGTTACAGAGTTATTTAAAATATCATAAAAATGCAGGGAATATTGACTCTTGTAATATGTTTGCATAAACGAATGCGTCTTGAGAAAGACAATATATTCGACATTTGTGATTTGCATTTTTAAAAGAACGCCTTTATAAACACGGTTGGTTTTTATTGCGGGAAAAACTCCTTGTATCCGTCCAACATCAGTCAGTAACGGCTCTGCAACATCGGGGCCAGTGAGCAGGCCAGCTCAGTGGGCAACAGCAGATCTCCTCTCCGAGGCTGGCTGGTAAGAAGGCTCAGTCGGTAAGGCTCTCCGGGGCTGGCTGGCAGGCGGTCTGGCTCAGTCGGCAACGTTCGATCCCCTCGATCCAGGGAATTTCGACTCTTGCAATATGTTTGCATAAACGAATGCGTCTTGAGAAAGACGATATATTCGACATTTGTAATTTGCATTTTTAAAAGAACGCCTTTATAAAGACGGTTGGTTTTTATTGCGGGTAAAACTCCTTGTATCCCTCCAGGCTCAGTCGGTAACGGCTCTTCGGGGCGCTGGCTGGTGGGCTGGTTCAGTAGGCAATGGCAGATCCCCTCTCCGAGGCTGGCTGTTGGGAAGGCTCAGTCGGTAACGAGTCTGCGACATTGGGGCCAGTGAGCAGGCCAGCTCAGTAGGCAACAGTAGATCCCCTCTCCAAGGTTGGTTAGCAGGCAGGTTCAGTCGACAGCGGAAGTGGAGCGGGGGGGGGCGGGTTGAAATCAAACACAGTGAGTTAGTTCCCAGGTAGCGAAACGAGTAATGGCAGAGCGGACAGCGGTAGATGTTGCTCGGTCCAAGCTTGTAGCAACTGGTATGAATAGAATGCCCAGGGACTGGTTTTTGCGGCGTATTTATAAGATTCATTACGACCGCGTCTCCGACCCTTGTTTGTCATATCAAATTCCCGTAACGAGCTTGCTTTTTTCTTGCTATGAAGCTCGCCACGTTGTAGGATTAAATCTGGTTATCTCAGAAATAAGGGAATATTTTATAATTTTAGACCTACCGCTGTCGTTTTGCCAAAACCACGTCGTCACAATATTTTTTATTTGGTTATAATAAGACATATTCTACACTATTTCGGATAGATATTTCGATGTGCCTACTATGTTGATTTGTAAAGATAATTACGATTACCTTTCGTAAAAATATCATAAGAAATACTAATTTCGGTTGTGTGTTTTCTGCCTTACTCCGGTTCGATAAACCCTGGATCTCGGATTTACTTTGAATTTAAGTGTCATGTTCAAAAAATACTAATTTCGGTTGTGTGTTTTCTGCCTTATTCCGGTTCGATAAACCCTGGATCTCGGATTTACTTTGAATTTAAGTTTCATGTTCAAAAAATACTAATTTCTGTTGTGTGTTTTCTGCCTTACTCCGGTTCGATAAACCCTGGATCTCGGACTTACTTTGAATTTTAGTGTCATGTTCAAAAAATACTAATTTCGGTTGTGTGTTTTCTGCCTTACTCCGGTTCGATAAACCCTGGATCTCGGACTTACTTTGAATTTAAGTGTCATGTTCAAAAAATACTAATTTCGGTTGTGTGCTTTCTGCCTTAATCCGGTTCGATAAACCCTGGATCTCGGATTTACTTTGAATTTAAGTGTCATGTTCAAAAAATTTGAACTGATTGTTTGAAGAATTCAAAGAAACAATAAATTTGTGTCACTAATTGCATTGGTATTAATATGTTCATTTTAAGTAGCTATTTTTTATGGTGGAAATATCAGGTTACCTATTGTTAGGTATATTATGCTTATTTACAAAAAAAAAACATTTTTAGTAGATGCCTACGTAACTTTAATAGATGCCTGCCTAAAATTAGTAGATGCCTATGTTACTTTAGTAGATGCCTGGGTAAGTTAAAGTTTTCATTCTGCGTACAAGAATATTTAACATTTTTGGTCACAACATTTCTAAAAATGACGCAGGAATACTGTTGTTTTTTCTGTAAATGAGTTTAAAGCTGGCGCTGTATTAGCATCCCCAAAGGATGCTAAAGCCTCTCACGGTTTACTTTTCCTACGTTGAGCTTATTTCAAAAATTAAAAGAATATGCAGTGAAGTTAGAACGATTTTTTCGATGTAGTGGATATATCCCAAAATATTTTTTTATTTGTTTTTTCACATAAATTATTGTATAAACATTATAAGAACAGTGTTGGCCAACCTAAGAACGCAGCAGTTGTAAAATTTAAGTTGATTGATTTTTAGAAAAAGTAACTTATTTTAATTAATTTGTTGTAAACCAAAATACTCATATATTTGGTTTAAAAAATTCTATGGAATATTATGGATCATTTTCACTATGACAAATTTATACAAAATCAACCCCACAAAAATGATAATTTAAAACCTTGTAATTAATAAAAGGGATTTTGCGTCTCATGAAAAAAATTTGACTGGGAACGTAGGTAACAATGCTTTATTGTTTTGTCAGAAACTGCCGAGTCAGAACTTATTCAAGGGTGACACCATTCAGAGCCGAGACTGCATGCTATAGTAGACAACTACAGCTACCAGCTGGGTACTACACAAAGACTACTGTTCCCTGCACTGTAAGCCCTGTACATTCATCCAACATCTCCGGGGCAATGGCGTTTACTTGAAAAAATGAACAATTTGTACATAAGATGCGACGAAAAAGTGACACAAAAAATTGTAAGAGTTTTGTAAAATGCTTTGCCAAGATATTCGCAGCCGCTCTTAGCGAGCTTCCCAGCGCAGGCGTGGCCTATTGCGGGTTTATTTTGGAAATCGCGAAATACGGTAATATAGAATTTGACGGATAAAATGATTCTGTATCGTTTGGCTAAGATATATAAGTATATTCAAGAAAACGTGGTGGTGCGTTGTGAAAATTGTTCAGAAATGTTTGACTTAGGGATAACGAAACTATGTATTGAGCATTATATAATGAATAATTCACTAAATATTGTGCTCATTATAAAAATATTTCAGAACCTATGTATAATATATAAATACAATTGTTTGTATATTTTATATAATACACTTGAGTCGTGTCGACAGTTATTATACAAGTATGGTAAAAACGAATTATAAAAAATCAGATGTAACAGTTTAATATGAAGTATACATACGAGTATTATACTTTTCCTCGTCCAAAAGAATCCAGGATTAGTGGGGGAATTTACGTTCAGATAGTAAAATTATGTACAAGGCTGTCCCAAAAGTCAACGTTATCCCTTAAAGGGCTTCTTCTTCTTCTTTCGTATGGTGGGGGGTCAGGGGGAAACATCTAGGTTAGTGAGCCAGTCTAGAACCTGGCGTCGCCCTGTGGACTTCATCGATCCTACCGGGAAACGAATGCAGCAGTCATTATTTAACCACATGCATTCACACATCACCGACTCTATAAGGACCCACCATAATATGGGTACAGCGGCCCTGGAAGGACTTACAGGGCTGATAGGCCAACTCATGACGAATCAGAATATTATAATATGATTTCAGTCAAAAAGCTTAGTTTTTTAGATGTCGGCACTTTTATGAATCTCCTATAAATCAACACCTTAGATCAGTTTTCGAGTATCACAGTCACAAAATTCCATATTCTAAGAATCTATTTTTAATTACGCAACCCTGAATAAATCTGATATTGATAAAAGTCCACAATAAAACTAACAGCCCCTTTAACTTAAAATAATCTTAATGTCAGTGGCGGCATGGAAAAAAAACATTTTTGCCGGATTCACGAGATATATATTTTTAAATATTTAATTGACTCATCATTCTATTAAAAAATGCACTACACTAATCTGGCAAGTTGTTAAACAAAATACGTTTTTACTTTTTGAAATTGTAAAATATTTGCTACGCTTTACTTTAGAAAAAAGGACATTTCTATTGTGAACACAGAATAAGAAAATAAATACAATAAAGGACAGTGTTTGTAGTGTTTGGTAGTTTTTCAATAGAAGCTGAAATTAATGAATATTTAAACAAGGTAAGTTTTTTAGATTTTCACGGCCAAAAGCATTTTTGTTGTTTGTTTTTGGGGTGTTATGCCGTGTTGCGCTAACTCCTTCTTTAGGAGTTAGCGCAACAGTACCGCAACGCTTTCTCTTCTCCACATCTTCGGATCTACCGGATCTGCCCTGATGATGGACACTGCAACGATGTCCGAAACGTCGGCTAAAGAAGGAGTTAGCGCAACACGGCATAACACCCCAAAAACAAACAACAAAAATTTAAAGCAAGGTTCATAAAGTAAGTTATTCCTAGACAGATGTGGGAATTATTTATATGTTTGATGTTCAATTTTGGGATTTTAATGTTATTCTAATATCTTGCGGTTTGTTGTAAGTTTATTTAAAAATCTGTTAAATTGAACGTTTTTCATACTTTTGTCTATTGTGGGTTGCACTGTTTTACTACATACTATTTTGATTTATGTACCATGGATCATGCAAACTAATCCCATTTTGAGTTATCTTGCTTTAGTAGTTTTTATAAACGTGAAGTAAAAAGTTTGTGCCAATGCCGCAGTGTGTCATTATAAATGACTTTATTTATTTATTTACGGCACAATATAATAACGCCATTCACGTGAATGGTTAGCTGGTTAGATGCATTTTCGTCGCATATAAAACTTTGGACAGATACAATTTTAAAAAACATACTTCTTTTCGGAACGATCCTAACCCTCCCAACCTGTAGTCCTCACTTTAGTCACTACGTCAGGAATACATATCTTATTCACGGTATCCAAGCATAATATTTATTGTACTTCCATGAAACAGGTTCTCAATCAGATATCGCGGAGAAGCCAGTCCCAGGAATTCTTCCTGCAACCCTCCCTCGTTTCTCTTTCGGCTCGACTGGACTCGGTCTGGAGGCAAAACTACCAACAGTTCCCCGATTGGTCACAAGTAATGAACTTCGCCATTTTTCCTTTTTACGGAGTTCTTGTATGTCAGATCTAGAAGACTGAAAATCTCAAAGCGATAGTCAACATGGAGAGGAAACGACTGCCATGAAAATGAACCAGGTATTTTAGTAAAAAACTACGCCAAGTCATTTTTTCGTTTCAACTACTTCGTTTAAGTTAGATAGGTGTTATACTTTACGGTAGAGGGTATTGTGTAATTTTGATAATATTAGCAAGGTTGCATAGATTAACATTTTTTTCAACATAAGGCCTTACATGAAAAGTTGTTATTCGTTCACCCTTTTTTATGTGAATACTGCAGCAAAGTATCATCTGCTCTCAACTGTCCGGATCCAGTAGAACTATTTCCTTCCAAATTGAGGTATCTTGCGTGGCTGAAGGGAGTGAGGAATGGATGGAGATGAGGCAAAAAAAAGTTGGGAAGTTCCTGGCTATTCATATCTGATCACTAACCACATCTGAAGCAATATGAATGGTGGTATTTTACTACTGTGATTCTGATACTATCCAGCACTAAATATGATATTCTAATGTTTTTAATACAAACAGTACAAGCATTTTTTTCCTGCCTAAAATACGAACTAATATTTGCTTTCTTGGGTTTGTACGATTTTAATTTTCTAAAACAAAGATTATTGTGGTTTAGACTGTGCGATTCCTGACGCCATTCATCAACGTCAAAGTAAAATATTACTAAAACTCACATAATTGAATAACATAACGATTTCAAAATTACCCGGAACGCACAAGCGGCCAAAGTAAACAAACCCCTTTCAAGTCGGCGCCTCTCAGGCGAAGGAGGCAACAAATAGATTTTCTTAGTAAGTAATTAAATAAAGAGAAATGGTCCGGCATCTTTCTCTCTCCGACATTCTTCATCGGAGCTGAGTTCTGTACCATTACAGTATTACATGTGTATGGTAAGTGTGTACCCTGTACAGTACAGTACAGTAGCCGGAACTAATTGACTGAAAGACGAACTGAAACGCAGAACTTTGTTTATCGTCAAAGTCCGTATTGCCGGCGAGTGCCGTACTCGGCAAGTTAGCAGAGTTAGTAAGTTGGCCGAGTTTACTGAGTGCGCCGGCCAGCCACGGTCCACTGACCTGAGCAGGGGATATAAGTCGTGTTCAAAATTACTTCTTATGATAAACGAGATGATGAGCTATGATCAAATAAGCTGGAAATTCTTCATAAAGGACAACTTTTTCTTTTGCTAACAGTCCTATTCCTGGAATAAAGAATAACACAAGAAATGCTATGTGATCCAAAAGTCTGGCCAATCGAACTTTAAATTTCAAATACAGAAGTGTTTTTCAAACACCATTATGAAAATCAATTGGGATAACGATATACAATGCAGGCCAATTGTGAGAGAAACGTAGCGCGTGCTTAAGACGAGACAATACCCTAAAATAAATCCAGAATCTTTACGACATAAGTGAAGCAGCCGTGCACAAAAACATGCAACGCGCGGCCCTGGTATATTGGATAGACTAGCGGTTGAGTTTGCTCCAGCAAATCTCTAAAATAAACTGGGAATCTTAACGACATAAGTGATGAAATCGTGTAAAAACCATATTCGGCGAGCGGCCCGGCCTAATGGATGAACTTAACGAATACGGTCGACTTGCTCTAGCAGGCTTAGAAAATATTTCCGTGGGGTTTATTTTAATTATTCCTGATGAAGTTATTACTAAAATCTCATTTTTTTCTAGAGGGATCCCTTGGGAAGTTAATAATTCACCGTCTAGAAAAATAAAATCTGGTTTTTAACGCTAATTTTATAGTTGAAAAACGTTTTATAAAACTTTCAAAACTTTTTACTTCCAATATTTTAAGTGTAAGGTCCTGTTATGAGATTCAATAAATAAATAAAATTGAAATCTGAGCGTTGAGCGTAAATAATTTTCTTATATTTTTTTTTCCCCTTTTTACATGATAAAAAAATATTGGAAAATGCTTTTTTATGTGAATACCGCACAAATGTTTCAACTGCTCCCAACTATCTAGAACCAGTGATATTATGGCATCCCCAATTGGAATATTTTGTGAGGCTTAACGTAGTAGGGAGGGGAAGAAGATGGGGAAGAGGAATAGCTATTCAGATCTGGTCACCAAACACGGCCAAAACAAGCCATTCAAGCAACGTTGCTAAATTCATTTATTTATTTATTGAAATTATTTGAAAAATGTGCTATTTTAAAAGTTTTTAAAGAAATTGTCCTCAACGAGAAACTTAAGACCTAGAACATCTGGGAATATATATGTATCTAGATGCAACACGACAGCTGCACAACACCATTATCAATACTTAGGCCCTAAGCTATTGAATCATTTACCGGATATAATAAAAAGTGAAAAAACTATTTAAAAAACAACTGACATTAGTTATTTTTACAGAAAACCTACAAAACAGATAAACACTGTTGCAATTTATTTATGACAACCTGAATTATTTATAAATATTATGTATTTAATTAGTAAATAGACTAGCTCCCCAGTTAGACCTGAGATTTTTCTACCAACTGGGTAGTTGAAATGTTCAATGAGTATCATGTATAATAAAAATTATCCTGTATTTACTTTATTTACACAAAAAAAAACATTTAAAAAATATTGAGAGTATCTTCCACTCTGGAATGTGCCGCAAGCATACTATTTATTATTTTCAATTAATAAATTGTGAAATACCACAAATTCAACCAATAAAATTTACTTGCGCTCGCCGGGACTTGAACCCGCAACCTTCACATTGCTAGTCGAGAGCCTTACCCCTCGACCACCGAGCAAAATTTATCTGCTTGAACAGCAATTAATCTGTGAGAAACAGTCAGGATGCAGACGCATTCCCCCCGTTATTGTTTTAAATTGTCTTTTTAATTACTGTTTGCATTTGTGTTTTCTCCTAAATAAAATAAATAAATATTTACTAACTATTTTAATAAGTTTTTTATTTATTTTGAAATATTGCACGACTGACCACTATTTAAAATTAGAATTCATTTACGTTTACAATGTTCTTCGTAGTGTACTGAACACTAACAACAGAGTGTTGATAAATTCTTAAGTTTTGACTTTTTGTAGTTGTTGCATCCGAAACTGCTTACGAATTACAGCTTCAGGTGAACATGAAAGTCTGTTGTAAATAATTTAAGAAATGAATTAGTGTTTACTGGAAATGGGTGATATCATTTGTAGGAATGAACAAGGCAAAGAAGGAAGGAAAACGGGATGACAAATCACTTGCAACTGTATTTCTGCGAAAGTCCACATAACACAATCGTATAATATAATAACGAATACTCAGAATAGTATACTATATATATATAAAGGGATGAAATACTATAATGCGCTGCCGGAAAACCTAAAGTTTGCCCCAATTGGAAAGTTCAAGATGTTGTGTAGGAGCCACATCAAGCAAGAAAAAATATAGTATATTTATATGTCACAAATTAATTAGTAATTTGTAAACATAAATGTACAAATTACTAAAAGAAAATAAAAAAATAAAAAATCACAAAATAGTGAATTATCGCACCGCAATATAGCCACAACAAAACGAATGAGCACTTAAAACGATGTTATGCACTTCCAAGATAGTGAACATTCTTTTTTTACTTTTCCACCAGATTATGTACGCGAAAAACACCAACAACTTCTTTCCAAGATAGTTTTAATCCTTACTCCGCTTTCGAAACAATTCACTCGAATTTGAACTATTCATCGATAGGCTTCATCGGAGCTGGTTATTTCTCCAACTCGTTTTGTAGTAGGTTAGTAAGTAGGTTCACATGTTGAACGGACTCTTTGTATTTGTTGTGCCTCCTTCATATAATCCAAGCCTATTTAAGATCTGCAAACAGCCCTTGCCTTAACACACCTCAAAACTCTCCCCAAACAGGTGGCCTTATAGTTCTCTTATCTTTACACCGTACAAAGAGGGGCGCTTTTGTGAGGTGTAGCAAAAATAGTATGTATTGAATACACATGTGTATTACAAAGGTACGTAATCTGTTACATGACATTTCCAAAATATTTTTATTTATTTATTTATAGAGCGGAGACGGTTTACAAATAGTTCCCGTGAGCACAACATGAGCACATTTTGCTATCTCTCATTTTACCTCATTCTTTTAACAGTCACCCGGTCCCTTTTATAAAGTTGTCCGGGGTTGTCATTGGAAATGTCTTCTGGTTTTGCAATGTGTCTTCCCAGGTCTCATCTCTTCTCTAAAAACCCCTTTGGGTCCCTGAAGGCCCCACAAGGGAAGAAAGCCTCATATTTCCTCTCCATTCCTCTTCGGTTCCGTGAAGGCCCCACAATGGAAAAGCTCACGGAGGTGGTCTCATGTCTCCTCTCCACTCCCCGTTAGTTCTCTGAAGACCCCACGATGAAATAGTGCACCACCCTTTGGTTACCTGAGGGCCCCATGAAGGAAGAGGGTCTCATCTCTCCTCTCCACCCCTCCTTGGTTCCCTGAAGGCCCCACGAGGAAAGCGGCATTCGTCTCTCCTCTCCACTCCTTCTTGGTTCCCTAAAGGCCCCACGATGGACGGGGGTTTCGTCTCTCTTGTCCTCCGTGGTTCCCTGTAGGCTCCGTGACGGAGGAGTCTACTCCTCCTTGGTTCCCGAAGGCCCCATGGCGGAAGAGTCTACTCCACTACGGTTTCCTGAAGGCCTCACGAGGGAAGAGGGAGTTTTTGAATGGTCCAATTTTTGTCCCACGAGTATCTAGGGAAATAAAGGTCTACTCCAGCAGAGCCCCGAGTGCTGGGGTAAGGTCTGCATACTCCGAGGTGCGACCCTGTTTCTCGAAGGCACCGTGCGTGACACTGTTCTCCAGGTCATTCAGCCTGAGCGCGGTAGCTTGGAATGGCTATTGCGGGTCGTGTTTCCACTCCCTGAGCAATGGGTTCACCACACTCCCTACGCTATCCAAAATATTTACTAAACGCAACATTTCAGTGGATAGTTTACTTATGTCTACAAAATATAAAGAACAACCAACAAAACTATGTACTTTAAAATCCAATTTGTGTTTGTTTGAATTCAAAAAGGGTACATTGGTTTTATACATTTGAATAAAAGCAACGCTAACTTGATTTCACTGGTGCAATTTCCCTCTGTATCAAAGGGCTACAAAAGTTCTTGTGTGAATGTATAAAGAGTCCAGTATAACAAAAGGCTGTCACACCGCCAGCGTCAGATTAGCCTCTCTGTATTTCGAAACTGCCAGACACAAACTGTTTAGAACGGTACTGAAAAAATTCACCGTAGGGACTTTGTATCTCAAAGGAGCCGCGGAATACCCGAAAGAAATTTAAAACTACCATTATATACTAGCTAATTTCGCAATCTGAGTATTCGGCAGAGCTTTGTTGAAAAATAACATACTTTGTGGAAACGACTTTTGGAAAAAATAGAATTAGACAACTAACGAGCCAGCCAATAACTTCGGGAAAGAATTATGATAATTCTTTCGTTTTATTTTAAAAATACATTTATAATGTTTTGTAACTAGTACCAAAGCCGCGTTTTAATAATTCCCCACTTAAAATAATGGATAGATTGGCTTTATTGTTATCGGGGTTACGGTAGTTAATGTACAAAAAAATAACTTTGCTGATTTATAACGTTAACGTTTGACTTTTAAAGTCGGCTACATGTGTGGGATTTTGCCTTTTGTTTTAATTCACTATCCTCAATCACGTACTTTTGTTAACGATTTGCATATAAAAAAGTTTTCGGTAAACAGAAATATTTTTTGGGTAGTTTTGAGCCAAGGATTATTTTCTTCTTCAATAATAACTCGTTCACTCTGTGAAATCATTTTAATTTGATGACTATAAAACACTTGAAGCTTTAATAATAAACATGTTTTAAATTTTACAAATAATGAACAACCAATATTATGGTTGTTGGGGATGGGCTCAAGGCACGGTTGCACAGTGTATAAAAAAGAGTAAATCTGGAATGCCGACTCACCGTTTTTTCTTCTTCCGCCTTTTCTTAATTACGCTGTTTCATTTCAGTTCACTTTTCACAACCACAAATTCACGAGCTCAGTGGCTTTTCAGAATCGACACATCCTGAAGATTGGTTGAATATGGGCTCCGTAATCAAACAACTTTCGTATTGATAGAATGACTTTTGAATTTCATCTGAACACACTTGAATTGAACGTTTATTTTGTTTACACATTGTAGAAATACCGTACACTTTTAAATACTAATAAAAAATGTCTTGCAACATTTAATCGTGCGCGCCATGCACGTCAGTTTCCCCGCGAATTACTGTGTTTATTTGTCATGTTTGATTAAAATCATGCTTTTAATAATAACTTCTATTCTAATGACCGATTCACTATAATATTAGTATAATTCAATAAAATATTTGCTATTTTTGTTTGCTGTCACAGCAAAGTTGCGCAATAATCTCAAAAGGAGCATAATTACGATTTCATAATAACCATTTCCGATAAAATCGAACTAAATTACGGGAAATTATATGTAAATCTGATAAATGTGAAATAAATAAAAGAGATGCAAGTTGATTGTATAGGTAAGATGAACTAACTTGGTTACAAGTATTGCACTCAATTTTTGCATACCTCTTTACAGGACATGGCAGATTGGAAAAATACGTAACTAAAAATTCCTTCAATGAATAGAGAGTTTCTCATCAATAAACGCCCGACCCGAGTCTGTCTTATCAATATACAGCCAGATTCGATGTCAATTCAGTTCAATAACTACATCTAAAGAAAAAAATTCCCCGCTTCCCGTCTCACTCCCTGAAATTGACTGCGTGGCAGTTAATAACACAGTAAAACGACAAATAATAAGCTTTATCGAATCTGGAATAATTAAACTGAACATGACTGTTTTAAAGATGAAGACATGAGTAAGGACGTAGATGGTTTTACCGAGTCATTAATAGATGTAGGTTACCACACTACAATCACAGGTCCGTCTTCACTTGCAGTTTCAAAAGCTTCGGAAATGAGCAGTTACTATAGGACAGAGGCTAACTCCCTAGACCGGTTAAGAAACTTGTGCTAGAAACAGATTGCAGGATAGTTGCCGAACTCTTGTTGTATTCAATAATTTGGCCAATTAGGCGCAGTAAACAGCGACAAAACACGGGCAAGAACGGCTTCCGAGGATGGGAGGGGTCAACAATTAACGAGACTTGCTTACAAAACCTATTGAGTGCGTTGTTTTAGGCGTATCAGAATAAAATATTACTTCAGTTAAATAGCTTCCATATGAAAACAAGGTTCTTTGTTTTTTACGTAAATTCCGCACAAGAGTACCAACTATTCCCAACTGTCTGGAGTCAGTGAGACTATGGCATCCCCATTTGAGGTATGTTGTTAGGCTGAAGATAGTGGAGAGGAGAAGGAGATGGGGAAGAGGGAGGTCAAAACAATATTTTTCACATAATTGTCATGCAAATCGTCTAAAGTATTGTTGAGCTGGTGTTTGATTATTGAAGTCAACAGGTTTTTATAATATATTAAGCTAAAAATTAAGCCTATTGTGTAAACGCACATACCATGGTTACAATTTTTCCTTTTTTGTATTTTTGCACGATAGAGAACATTTTCAAAAAGTCAGAAAGGTACAGTTAACAGCGTTAAAAATGTAATTGCATATTTCCTCAAAAACTATAAAATATGTAATATGTTAACTTTGGTATACCTTGAAATTTCTGTATGACTTATATATATTTAAAGGTTTCTGTATTTCAATTCATTGTGCATATTTCATTGTTTGATGTTCTTTCTGTCTATACTGTGGTGTAAAGTAAAATATGAAACCATGTGAATATTTTCGATCATTAATTATTCTATCAAATTTCTAATTAGCATATTAGTGTTCGTGAGTGTTTACAAACTTTTAGAAAACAATTAATCATGTTCACTATTACAATTCATTATTTATTTACAACATCTGAAATATTTACGTGCTTGGATAGTTTAAAACAGAGGTTTGAAGGCACGTTAACGATTTGTTGATAAAGATTGTACAAGATAAAAACTTAAGTTCTAGCCTATGATTACGGCCTGGGGCCATACTACAATTGGAGATACCATGGTTTCACTGGCTCTAGACGGTTAGGAGTAGTTGGGAGTCTTGTGCGGTTTTTCATTAAAAAGGAATTATTATTTGCACTATTAAAATATTACTTTTTTGTATACCACCAACGCCTTATTTAATTGAGGGGAGCTATTGAGAGACATTACATTGGTCTTGCAACACCTTCGTTTGTATGATAGTCAAAATAAGTACACCAGAAGCTAAGTTTCGTAACTTCCAAGAGTAATTAAAGCTTATCGTCGTTTGCATCATGCACATGTGAAGGAGAAACCGAACGTCTTGACAAAGTTAGTTATTAATTATTACTAAACTGTGCACTTGTCAATACGTTACGATCGCCATGCCTTCCCACTCCTGTCTAATGCGGGCATCCTCTGTTTATTAATTTATGTTTGTTATTAACATAATACTGGGTGGTGCAATTTAATAAAATAATCGATTATTGCATATAATATTTTCAGTTTTTAATTACCTTAGGTCATTAGTAACCTTTAAAACTTGATAATTTTGTTTAATCTTCCTGTTACAAGCTTTTAAAACTTTTTTTCACTCCCAGGATGATACCCTAGAGTTACCATTATAGTTGAGTTATATACTTCTCTGTGGAAAAGTTTTAAAAATAAGTTTGAATTTCATATTACGCGCTTAAAGTTATAATTGTTTAGTACCGAAAGTACTAAACAATTATAACTTTTTGGAATTCGTTACTTGAAATGGACTGCATTGAGAAGAAAAGTTCAGGTGATCGGGTTTATTTATCACAAGGAATACTAGGAATGAGGAACGGAAGCCT
The DNA here is from genome assembly GCA_026573805.1 of Hesperophylax magnus. NCBI lineage: Eukaryota > Metazoa > Arthropoda > Insecta > Trichoptera > Limnephilidae > Hesperophylax > Hesperophylax magnus. The sequence continues at coordinate 22,594,196 of JAIUSX010000011.1, forward strand.
GTACCTGTTAATGGTGGTTATTTCTTTTGGAGTCCTGGTGGTTTCTGGAAGATTCCGTGGGCACTTATAGTTCATAGATTTACATCTTATAAGCATTGTTAATGTTTTTCACAACGCGAACTCTTTTTATAATTCCCCAAACGACAATAATGAATTTAACTTGGAGATGATAATTTGCAATATTTTACAGACTTTTCACAAGATTACTTGATTGCTTTCTGGACCTTAGTAAGATATTCGACCGAGTTTCCCACCCCTTATTATGGAAAAAACTAAAGGAAAGAGGGATACCATGGAAAGTGGTAAAAATTTTTGAATCATGGCACCGTCAGCAGGAAAACCTTGTAAAGTGGAAAGACGGATTCTCACAACCCTATTTCTTGAAAAGCGGGGTCAGACAGGGAGGATGTATGTCCCCAGTACTGTTTAACTTATACATGGACGAATTAACCCACAGGTTAAATAATGCTGTAATGGGCTGTCACATCGGAGTTCTATGTGTTAACAATATGAGCTACGCAGATGATATGGTTCTGATGGCACCGTCAATACGGGGATTAAGAATTCTCCTGAAAATCTGTGAAGAATTTTCTCACGAAACCAACGTGATCTATAATGCGAAAAAACAGCACTGTTGGTCATAAAACACGGGAAAGGCCCAAAAAACATTCCCCCCGTCTTTTTGAATGGTTAGATTTTGAAAACAGTAGAAACCACAAAATATCTAGGACATGTTATCAATAACAAGTTAACGGATGATAAAGATATTGACAGGCAGAGACGTGTACTGAGTATAAAATGTAACATGCTCAGTAGAAGATTTCGGCTCTGTAGTCCACGAGTGAAAAGGACGCTCTTCATAGCCTTTTGCACCACCCTGTACACATACGAGCTATGGTCTAATTACAAGAAAAGAACAATGGAAAGGCTCCAGGTGCAATATAACAACGCTTACCGATTGATGTTCGGACTCCCCAGGCACTGCAGTGCCTCCTCAATGTTTACAGAAGGGCGAGTTCCAGGATTTACAGCTCTGTTAAGAACCAGGATTGCAGGACTGAGGAGAAGGATAAACCATTCCAGAAACATTCTTATCATAGAATCCCGTCTGACTTCAGGATCGAGCATTGAAGACCATTGGAGAAAGATACTTGCTCACACAATCTTAGATCCAATGGATTCCCGTGCTTCTCTGCTTTAATTTCATTTATAATTTTATTTTTAATATTTAATCTTTTTTTATTTATTTTACTATATGTAAAATACTATCTATACTTAGGTATACCCTATATAGGATGTGTGGGACTGCACTAACCTCCCCACATCCTGGAATAAAGAATTTATTATTATTATTATTACTTGTTACCAGAAGCAAAATAATATGTTACGATTACTACGATGAAAATTCGAACATAAAACAAATTGACACAGGAGTCGGTCTTCTTTTTTCAAATCTTCTTTCTTCTAAGGTAAGACTTTTAGGAACGGAACAAAAAACAAGGAAAAGGCAATTTGATTAGGAACTAGGATTTTTAATAATTTATTGATACTGCATTTTACGATTAAATGTAAACCTGGGAAATATGTCAAAAGACATAGTTGTAGTTTGGAGTAGTTACAGCGAATACCCTAGAATATTAAAACATTTGAATAATTTACTTATTTTGGCTGGCATTTTTGACCGCTAGAGGCGCTAATGTAGCACGACATAATCAGGAATAAAATTCATGATTATGTCGTGAAAATCAAGCCTCACAACTCGTACCGCTAGGCGGCGCCTGTCCAGCCATAGCCGGCCCTGATCAAAACCGCGACCGGCGCGAGTTAAATTTTAACGCCCCTTGTCAAAACTAATAGATTCCTAGGTAGGTGATCATCGCATTTTATCATCATCATGTTGTACAACTATCGCATATCTTTTAGATTTCCATAAATAATTTATGCTTACTTTAAATTTAATTTTTTAATGACATTTCATATAAAAACCCCTTTTAAGGATAGTGTTTGTAAGCTTACGAAGATATTAAAGATAAAATATGCTAGGTTACATTGATTGCCATCTTGAGTATAAGTAGGTTAACGTTATTCTTGACATGAAAAAAAAAACAAAAATTATTCGATAAATAAGAATGTTTTGTGCCAGTCGGCTGTGAAATTTGCAAGCTGTATAGCAATACCAACGCTACATACTCGGTAGTCGGTAGCGAGGAGGATATACATAATAATTTGTGTTCAAACCGCTGCCAAGCGGATATCCTGAATGAATTTGGCCTGTAATGATTCCTCCAATAACCATTTTAGATATAAATAATCTTATCCAGAAAGTTAGTTGCTTTGGTGAATATATGCGGCCCAACTAAAAACGTGGTGAAAATTTCATTCAATTGATTTGTGGAAACCTTACTCCCGTTTTAAAATAATATATTTAAAAGGGTGAAATAATATAGATGACATTAGATATAACACTGATATATTTTTATATATTGAGAATATAATATTATTTTAATTTGGAAATATTTATTTCTTGTATTTTTAATTTCAGAACTCATAAAAAATTATAATCGAAATATAACAAAAAAAACTATCTTGTTCACGAATTGAACGGGTAAAGAGCGATTTTGAATAAATCCTCAACTGTGTGGTATAATTTATATACGTAAAATTATTCATGAGCGAAAATATTGAAGAAAAAAGCAAATACGATCTCAGTGGAAAGTGAGAATCGGTTTCGTAATTATATCTCGATCTAATCGGTACTGATTATTGATACTTCCATCCCTTGAGTAATATTACTTCATATTATAATTACAAAATAAAACATATGAAATAACCATTGGCCATTGATATATTATAGTAGTCAATGCCATTGGCTTATTTTACCTTCGAGGTACTTCTTGTTTGAAGTTAACTGAAAAAAAAACCCTCATTGGTTTACTGGTTAATTCTATATTAAATCAAATCTTGGAAAGTTTAATGCATGACACACTTTCAAGCTCTCTACTGGAAGGAATATAATGAAAACTACCCTGCATTATTTTAACTTCTAATTTACATAATGGGAAGAATTCTGAAAAAGTTTGGGTATCATATAAGTTCAGCAGGCATACATGAATAAATATACCTCCTAAAACATTTGAAGGGATTTTAATAAATCTAAATGATCCTTTATTTTCTTGTGCGTATTTTTTTATTTCGTCATATATTTTTTACATTTTTTTGTTTTTAATGAGTTTTTTTAATTCAAAATGTACATTTGTTACTTATAATTTTTTTTTTTATAAAATTAGCGACCGGTTTCGACACGTCCGTGTCATTAACTAGCTATTTTAAAACTAGTTAATGACACGGACGTGTCGAAACCGGTCGCTAATTTTATTAAAAAAAATTATACGTAACAAATGTACATTGTGAATTAAAAAAACTCATTAAAAACAAAAAAAAATGTCTAGAAATTGTTACATAGTGAATGCCAAAGAAATACAAAAAATATATTTTTTAAATTGAACCCCTAAAAGCTTTGCGTCATAGACCTTCCTTCCACGGGAATCCGCATTACGTAATTATTCGATACTAGTGCTGTGCAGAAATAAGACATGGGAATGAGAGATCTAATGCAATTGCCATTCAGCGTGGAGTACGACAAGGCTGTATCCTGTCGCCACTATTGTTTAATCTCTATTCCAACTATGTCTTTAAAAGAGCCCTAAGTAATACTGAGAAGGGTCTTAAGATCAACGGAGTTGTCATTAATAACATAAGATACGCAGATGATACTGTATTACTAGCTGACTGTATCGATGACCTCCAAGACCTATTAAATCTTGTTAATAATGCTGGTGAGCAACTGGGCCTAACAATCAACGTCAATAAAACAAAATGGATGACATTTGGACGACTAGATCACTCTGAATCAGTGATACAGTTAAATGGTTGCAATGTCGAAAAGGTCGAAAGATTTAAATACCTCGGCAGTATTCTTACGGAGACTCTTGACCCAGATGTAGAGGTTAGGTGCAGAATTGAAGCAGCAAGAACTGCGTTCATTAAAATGAAATCCCTCTTCTGCAATGATAATATCAGCTTAAAACTAAGGCAGAGAATGCTAAAATGTTATGTGTGGTCGGTCTTGTTGTATGGATGTGAAACATGGACCTTGAAAGTAAATACCATGAACAGGTTAGAAGCTTTTGAAATGTGGCTTCACCGGAGAATACTCAAAGTCCCATGGACCGACATGATCACCAACACAGAAATTCTCAGGCGGGTTAGAGCAGAGAGAGAACTGCTTAGATTAATAAAAATCAGGAAAATTTCATATCTGGGTCATGTACTTCGAGGGGAGAAGTATCACTTGCTCCAGTTAATATTGAAAGGCAAGATAGAGGGTCGCAGAGGGCCTGGTAGGAGACAAATGTCTTGGCTGCGAAATATACGAGAATTAGAAGTGTGGAGGAGCTATTCCGGGCAGCGCAAGACAAAGAGACATTTTCCAGAGTGATCGCCAACGTCGGGGGGACCTGATACGGCACATAAAGAAGAAGAAGAAGTGCTGTGTACTCACGTTGCAAACTACATGTTACGCACAGTTCTTGCACTAATATCACGAGACCCGCAAAGAGACCAACCATTGATGAATTATTCTCGAAACGTCAAAACTAGAATGCTTTCATAAACTAACTTCCAATTAAACAGTTGCTGTCACTTTTAAATCCTGTTATTCTTCAATGAATGTTTTGTTCCTAAAGCACGTGAATTGTTAAAAAAAGACTTTTAAATTTAAAAAAGAGCCCTGATTTATTCGGCTAAATTAACTTCGAGCTAGAATTATACGATCGAAAATTTTTAATTGCAACAACAATATCAGAACTAAGTCATTTGGATACTCGTTTGTACCTAGATTGCATGCAGCTTGCAATACTTTTGCAGAAATAGTAGATGTGTTCAAGTGCACGCAAAATAATTACAAGAAGTCTATAATAACATACCTCAATAATAATTACTATTATTGTTATTATATAATTTTTCTGCATTTGTTCTATATAATTTAAATAGCAAATTCAACTTCATGATTACTGTTTCACTCAATTATGAAGTACATATCACATGTTAGTTAAAGACCGCACGGGCGTATAGTATAAATAAATCAATACAATTGACCAAAGTGACTCCATGTTAAAAGTATCGATGAGGTGAGTTGGAACAATCATCGCCGAGATACATGGCCAAAGTATCCAATATTATTTATTTATTTATTTACGCCCTAATGGGCTTTTACAAAAGTAGTTAACAAGTATACAGTTGTGTTACATAGTTTACAATAAATAATGATTTTTTATTAAATTAAGGTAAATTCAAATTAATAGTGTGGATTACGGAAAGCTAAATATGTATTAAGGAACATGGAAATTTAAAAAAAATGTGTATTCACTACGGAGTTGTGAATTCATACATCTCAGTAAAGTGATTAAAAAGATTTCGTTTTATAACTAATACAAATCATTAAATATGTCTACAATATTCCCAAATTTATTGCCAAAATGATGTGGTCTATTTATAGATGAATGAGCTTCATAGTTGGTTTTAAAATTGTCACAGAAAAATGTAGCACTTTGCCTCGTATTTCTAGTCGGTACGTAAAATTTTATTTTGGCGAGAATTTCAGGGTTGCCAATGCAATTATTAATAATTTTATTTAAAAGTACAAGGTCAGAGATGATCCGCCTATCTGACAGCGTTATTAAGTTAATTTGTTTCATCAAAAGGACATAATTAATATTTTGAATTGGAATATTCAGTTTAAAGTTGATAAATCTTAGAAATTTGTGCTGTACCCTTTCAATATTGTCAGAATACGTTTTATACAATGGGGACCAAATAGGCGAATTATACTCTACCTGGCTTATTATACGTCATGTATTATTATGTGAGTCTAACGTACTCATATTACGGCTTATTTTTTATTCCGATCATTGTTTTACATTATCCAGGTTCCCGCCAAATCTCCTAATTTGTCTCGGTTCATAAATTGATCGGAACAAGCGCCTATTTACTAAATTCTATTTCATACGCTGCGTTCCCGCCCATGCGGAATAATGTAATCTTATATATTTTTTACGTGACAAATGCTTCATTTTTCCTCTTGAAAGTTAATCAAATATCCCATTTTGAATAAATGGATAATTTTTTTTTTTTTATCTATGACATTAGGATTTGGCTCCATCGCTTGTAAATAGGTCCCTGCCAGAAGTGCAGTGCTGCTATGCCATCCCCATGTAAGGTACCTATGTTATAAGGCTGAAGGGGGTGGGGAATGAACGAAGGTGGTAAAGGAGGGTTGAAAAATACCTGGCCATTCCGATCTTGTCACCAAATACGGTTGTCATTTCAAGAAATTCAAATATTTCGATTCTGAATGCTGCTCATTCGCCAAGGCGATGCTGGGTGGGAATCCTCGGGCTACTCAGTCACTAACCGGTTTTGCATTAATTTTAAATATTTCTACCGGTAGCTAAAAATGACATACTCGTGTACTGCTTGAGATATTTAACTTCGCTGGCGGGCACATGTGACAAACCTTCCCTCCAAACCCCGCGCTCGCGCACGGTCCGCTCCTATCACCGTGCTGACTATGTACTGATCAATAGCGCCTTGGCAGCCGTTGGCTGGACAACGACCTTAAACAGCAGTAATGTAGACTCACTCACAGCGCGTTTCTATTCCAAATTAAATAAGGTAATTGACGCACACCTACCATCCAGAACAGTTAACAAAGACTCTAGATATCCTCCGTGGTACAGCTCTGCCTTAAAAAAAGTAAATAAAGAAAAACTTAAATTTCATTAACAATACAAAATTTATAATCGTTACTAAGACTATCATACTTTCTCTCTTCTTCGAGAACGACAAAAGTGCATGCAGAAAGTATGCTATTACAATTTCATTAATATGGCCGAATCTAATATTAATACCGATCCCAAACATTTCTGGACATTTGTTAAATCTAAGCAAAAAAGCTCTGAACTACCCAACAATATGTATCTTAACTCTCAGCATGTATCGGGTGGGGAAGCTATAAGTAACTTAAAATGAAATTTTTTTTTTTTTTTTAAAACCACGAGTTTTTAATATTTTTTTGAACCGACCGGTTTCGCTTTACTCAAGCATCTTCAGGGTACAAATTATTACTAGACAAGAAGTACAAAGTGTGAGCTTATATATAACAAAATTTTGAGGGAGACAACATGACATAAATATAACAAACACAGAGAAATCATACAATACATTTACACAACTACAAAAGACATGGGAAAAACCGAACGATAATTATGTAGACTAATGGATTATAATTATATATATGGAGAAACAAAGCATCAACTGACATGGGGTGATAAGGAGAACTTGGACATTTTTAATGGTTTATTGGGAACAAACTTAATTTATTTTTATTTTTTTTTATTAAAACATATAAACAAGGTTACAATTTTTTTAACAATATAAACACCAATATTTCAATCACTCTCCTAATAAAGCAGCTGCTTGTATTTAGGAGAGGACAACAAAAATATTTTTACATTTTAAATTGATATTGGACTACTTGATATATCTAATTGATTATTAAGAATAAGACTTTTGGTTTTTACAGCTTTTTTTATTTCCAGTGTTTCTAGATTATTGAGTCTGTTACCATGCCCGTTTGTGTGTAAAATATTAGCGCTTGTGTTTGTAAGAAGTATTAAAGATAAAAGAGATCAGCGACAGTTTTAGGGAAAAGACCCAAGAGTGCAACTTAATGGAAGAGGAGAACGTGAATGAGATCTGGAAAGTGATAAAGACGAAGATTATAACTACGGCAGAGGAAACTATAGGCAAGGAAAAACCCCAAGCAAGGAAGGAATGGATAACCGATGAGATCCTAAATATGATAAAAGATAGAAGAGAGCTCAAAAATGATAAAAGAGCTGAATCACAAAAGGGATATAAAGTGCTGAGAAACAAAATAAATAGAGAGTCAAGAATAGCCAAAGAAACATTCTACCAGAATAAATGCGATGAGATAAACGACTACCTCAAGAGGGGAAATGTAGAAAGAGCTCACGCTGCGGTGAAAGACTTCTTTGGGATGAAAGTTGGAAAGGGTAATGCAATAGAAGGAGAAGGATGTTAAATACTTTTCGAAAATGACCAAATAGGAGAAAGGTGGAAAAGATATCTCGAAATGCTGTACAATGGAAAGGGAAATTGTGACAACGAAACATTGATAGAAAGAGAAAATGAGGTAGACGCAGATGATTTGGGAGATCCAATCACTAGAGAAGAGTTTGACCTCGCACTGAAAAATCTCAAAAACGGGAAAGCACCCGGAATCGATGACGTTCCGACTGAACTAATTAAGCCAGCACGAAAAGGAACCACAGATGCCCTGTTTAAAATGATACAAACCATGTATAAGACTGGAGAGATACCAGAGGATTTTGAGAAATGCCTAATTGTCGCATTACCTAAGAAGGTAGGCACGACGAAATGTGAACAACACAGAATTCTTAGCCTAATATCCCATGCCTCAAAAATATTGACTAATATCATTCTAAAAAGAATCGAACCAAAAGTAGAGAACATCCTTTCCGGAGATCAGTATGGCTTTAGAAGAGGTGTAGGAACCAGAGAAGCAATATTGTCGCTACGAATACTACTAGAAAAAAGAATAAAAAGAAACCAAAACACATTCATCGCATTCATTGACCTAGAGAAGGCTTTCGACAAAGTAGAATGGAAAAGACTCTTCGAGATTCTGAAGAGAATTGATATAAAATATAGAGATAGACGAATAATCCAGGCGCTATACAAGAATGAGGCCGCTATAATTAGATGTGACAATGAAACAAAAGAAGCCAGTATAAGACAAGGGGTGAGACAGGGATGCTCTCTGTCACCTGTTCTTTTTAATGCTTCTATACAGAGTGCGATTGATGACTTGAGAGAGAGAATGAGTTACAGAAAAGGTGTAAAGATACACGGGCAAAAGGTGGATATGATAAGGTTTGCTGACGATATTGCTTTGGTTGCTGAAAGCGGAGAAAAACTGCAAGAGACCTTAACAACCATGCAAAATATTCTTCAAAACAACTACAACATGAAGATAAATAAAGACAAAACAAAGCTGCTGACTGTAGGCCGAACGCAACATCAGATGAGATTAGAGATGGCAGGAGTTCCACTAAAGAACACCAAGGAGTTTGTCTACCTCGGGAGCAAAATAACATGGGACAGTCGGTCGACATAGGTCGACAGCCGTATACATCAGGCTAGGCTTGCATTCAATAAAAGGTCGAAAATAATAGAATCGAATAATATAGACCTAAAACTGAGAATACTCCTCATCAAGACCTATGTATGGAGTATCTTGATGTACGGCTGCGAAACATGGTGCCTATCCGAAAGAGATAAACGGAGACTAGAGGCTTTTGAGATGTGGTCCTATAGAAGACTGTTAGGAATTTCCTGGAGAGACCATATTACAAATGAGGAGGTTCTCCAAAGAATCAAAGGAGGGAGGCACCTGCTCAGGACCTTGTCCGAAAGGCGTGCAAGATGGATCGGCCATGTTATACGACAAGAAGGCCTCCTGCATGTCATAATGGAGGGTATGACCGAGGGGACCAACTCTAGGGGACGCCAACGCCAAGAGTACCTGGAGGACCTGCTGGTGGACGCGCGCTGCTCATCATATGTAGAAGTCAAAAGAGCCGCACAAGACAAGGAAGAATGGAAGAGGAGATTAGATGAAATTGCTGCAAACCAATCCCAGGATTGAAACCAGATAGAGAGAGATTGAATAACCATGGTGACATTACGCAGCCTTGTTTAACACCTTTTGTGATATCAAACCACCCCGTAAAATCACCGTTCACCCTAACACATGCAACGCTTCCCTCATACAGAGACGCAATTGCCTGAGTCAGATTCGTATTCACTCCATACTTGAACAACACCTTCCATAGCTTTTTCCTGTCGACTCGGTCGTATGCTTTTTGTAGATCAACAAAGGCACAGAAAAGTTTATGGTTTTTTGCCAGAAACTTCGTCAACATTTTTCCATCTTTCGGTTTTATCACTTTCATGCTTCCGTTTTCTGGGCCACACCGGGACCTTTTGACTTCCTTCCAAAACAACTTAATATTTTCTTGGAAATGGTTTGTCATTTTCATTCCTTCTTCTTCTTCCAGGCGTTTCTTTCGTTCTTTCACTCCAACTCTTACCTTTTTCTTACATTCCTTGTATACTTCTTTCGCTCGATCCTTCTCTTCACTGGAAGCACTTCCAGTCGCAATCAGACATAACCATGCTTTCTTCTTCTCTGAGACCAGTGCTTTAATCTCATCATCCCACCATGCATCACCTTTCTTCCTACCTTGCGTACTTATACCACAAACCTCTCTAGCAGATTCACAAAGACTCACTTTTATGTGGTTCCATGTTTCGTTTATGCTTAGGCCGTCCATTTTCTTCTCATTCAATCTCATCTCTGCACAATTCACATACTTACTTCTCACATTATCGTTTTGCAGTTTTTCTATTTTGACCCTTGTTGGAGTTAGTACCGTTTTCACTTTAGAGCGCCAACCGCGAAAGAGGTTTACTCTCGATACCACCAAAAAGTGGTCAGTTTCAACCTCAGCCCCTCTGAAAACTCTCGTGTCCTCGGTAACGGCTCTCAATCTAGAGTCAATTACTACAAAATCGATAATTGACCTCTCATTTCCTCTATCCCACGTATATTGGTGGATACCTTTATGATCGAAAAAAGTATTGGACACAAACAGGTTCCACTCTAAACATACTTCAAGTATTCTGTTCCCGTTGTCATTCGTTCTTTTATCCCCAAACATACCTAAGGCCGATTCAAATCCGTCACGTCTAATTCCTACCCACCCATTCAAATCGCCTGCCATTATAATCCTTTCATTAATATTTTTTTAGTCTCAATACATCATTCACACCAGTCCAAAAATCATCTTTCTCTTCGTCACTCTCAGAATTGACAGGGGCATAACAAACAACAAGAAACACCCTCGTCAACCCGATTTTGAACCTGATCCACATTATTCTCGGACTTACACATTCATACTGCAAAATACATTCAATCATTCTGGGAGACAGTAGTGCTGCAACACCCTGACACGCCCTCTCCGTATCTGGTCTCCCAGACCAAATGACGAGCCTATCATTATGCTGCATTGTACCGCTCCCTTTTTTCATACTCTCTGTTACACAAAGTATGTCCATACATTTGCTAACCATTGTGTCACACAATTCATTCATCTTTCTTTCCATACCTCCTCTAATATTCCACGTACCAATTCGATATTGTTCGAGTTCCTCCCTCCTCTTTGCGCCACCGAAGGGTTGGCGATGTGATGGATAGCGAGCCTCATCGACACCTGTGTCGGCCATTCCCTTCTACGAACTGCTTATCTAGTCTAACATACTGATACTTAGGTATAAATCACTAACATACAAATTAATATAACATTTAACTTAATCCTAACGCCATCAAAACTGTTCCAGATGTCCAAATGAAAAAACTTAATTCTAAAACAAAAAGTATCGTATCACCATAACAATAAACTTTTCACTGCATAATTGTTTGTAATAGTTCATATTGGCAGAAGACAAAATACGCGGCTTTATTTCGATTTCGTCCTTCCTAGGGCGTAGGGGCACGGGGGCGGTGCAGCGGGGGTGTAGAAATTGCCAGATGATTGTCTTATAATATTTTTCCTTGTATACGGCCACACATTATTCCGAATCAACACGGCTTCATGACCAAAAAATCAACAGAAACTAACCTTTGTGAGTTTTTTGACACAGTCCTTGTTGCTATGGATAACGGATATCAAATAGATGTAGTCTACACAGACTATTCCAAAGCCTTTGATAAAATCCCACACAGCATTTTAATTGAGAAAGTCGAAGCAATGGGTATACACGGTGACCTCCTTCGTTGGTTAGCCTCTTACCTCTACAATCGTACACAAGCTGTAACTGTTCAAGGGTTTTGCTCTAGTTTCGTGCCCGTAACCTCAGGAGTACCCCAGGGATCTTACCTTGGCCCCCTTTTATTTAATATTTTTATGAATGACTTTAGCAAAATTATCCGTAATTCTCAGCTTTACTTATATGCTGATGACAAAAAGATAGTCAAAATCATAAAGTCTGAGATGGATTGCATAGAACTCCAGCTCACCTTGACTCTCTGGTGAATGAATATTGTTTAAAAAATCACCTTCTTTTGAATGCAGACAAATGCAGCGTCATATCTTACTCTCGAAAGAAACACACAATATTGTATCCCTACAAAATTAAAAACAAACTCTTAAACAGGGTAAATGTGATTAGAGATCTTGGAGTCCTTTTTTTTTTTTTTTTTACAGTAATACCGCACAAGAGTCCCAACTGCTCCCGTCTGGAGCCAGTGAGACTATGGCATCCCCAATTGGGGTATGTTGTGAGGCTGAGGGTATTGGGGAGGGGAGGTAGATGGGGAAGAGGAAGGTGGGGAAGTACCTGGCTATTCAGATCTGGTCACCAAACACGGCTAAAGCCATTTCAAGCAACGTTTCAATGGACAGTAAGCTTCTTTGTCAATCTCATATCGAGCATATTACGTCGAAGCCTTTGAAAATGCTGGGATTTATACTTAGAGTATGTTCAGTTTTCAAAAATCCACAAACATTTAAGATTCTCCACATATCTTACGTCCGAAGCTACCTAGAGTATGCATCAACAGTGTGGAACCCTCATAGTTCTACATATAAATCAAACATAGAAAGAGTTCAGAAAAAGTTTTTGAAATATGTCTCTTATCGCATGCGAAATGATGAAAACAATGTCTCCATGAACCTTAAAACTCTTGATCAACGCCGAGATATCAGAGACCTAGTAATGCTATATAAGATAATCCACTATTTTATTGATAGCCCATACCTTTTACAAAATATTCATTTCAGATGTCTATTAAGAGTAACTCGATCTCCGGACACATTTTATATTCCTAAGAGCAATACTAATTATCTTGAAAATGTATTTATAAGAAGAAGCTGTAGCACCTTTAATAGATTATGCATAAATATCGATGTGTTCAATATGAGCCTCGCAGGATTCATAGCATTCCTAAGAGAGTAGCGTTCGATCGTTGCGGGTAACTTAGTAGTGTTAGTGTGTGTATTGTTTTTGTATGGGTTGAATCTGTAGTCCTTTTATTTTTATTTTTTTGGAGATTTTGCTTTTCTACTAGTTAGTATTTATATTGTATTGTATTATTTATATTCATATGTTTTTCTACCTATATATAAAATGAATCTTCTGTGGAAACTTTACTGGTTTATGCAACTTGGTAAAAATGATTTGTATTAAAATATATTTTTATAACTGTTTGTTTCCCAAATAAAATAAAATAAAACGATTTAAGTTTGTCGATCTGTGACACAACTCACGATTTGAAATAGGTTGAATACTATCAACTGATTTATGGGTAAAACAATCGCCCAATCCAAATACTTATGCGCAACAAAATATTTATTTGTAAAATTAAAAAATGTGCTTTGCCGAAATGGTGCAATAAAAATGCTTCTAAGCTTTTATGACTTCAATCACGGCGAGCAATTAATTGTTTTCGCTTGTTCGGATTTTAATTCCCACCTTCTATTTTCGCACAATCTGCGGTGGAAATATTCATGTCGAGCAAACTTTTACCATTAGAATTTTTCTGATTCCATTCTGGTTTCACCAGAAAAAAACTATTTTAATTTTAAAAAAGTTTTCACTTTACAATGTAATACTTGACGAGGATTTTTTCTCTTATGTTGTAGGCTTTTAATTTTAAACGAAATATTTTCCATTCTAATACAAATTATTAGAGTTACGCTAAGGGCTCCCAAATTACGGGTATGGCACAATAGATGTTCCATATACTGACTTTTCTAAAGCTTTTGACATAGTAAACCACTCACTTCTCATGGCCAAGCTTCAAGCTATAGGTATACGAAACCCATTTCTGGCCATCTTTAATTCTTATTTAAGCAATAGAAAACAAAGAGTTAAAATAAATAACATTGAGTCTATTATCATCGAAGTTACATCCGGCGTACCGTAGGGAGCATATCTAGCCCCGCTTCTTTTCAACTTGTTTGTAAACGACATTATTAGTATTTTTTTCTCACACACGCTTTTGTCTTTTTGCTGATGAAAACAGGATCCTAAAAATAATCAAAAATTACCATGATTGTCTTCTTTTCCAATCAGATATTGACTCGTCCAATAACTGGTGTAAAATTAATTGCATGAAACTAAATGTCGATAAGTGCAAAACTATGTCCTTCAACAGAACTAAAAATCCGATTGTTTTCGAATACAGACTAAATAATAAATCCTTAACAACTGTTCAATCTATTAAAGACCTTGGTGTCTCTCTTAACAGCAAGCTTTCTTTTCGGGAACATATAAATGTGATTGTTAATAAATTTCTCAAACTACTTGGCTTCACTAGAATCACTTTCGACTTCAAAAATATAAAAACCCTTAGAACTCTTTACTGCTCCTTGGTTCGCCCCCATCTTAAGTATGCTTGTGTTATATGGTTTCTTTTTATGCTACCCATTTTCGTCATATTGAGTCAGTTCAATATCGGTTCCTAAAAGGGTTTGCTAGGAGGCTAGGATAAGAAAGAGGCAATTACTCGTATTTTTAAATTGAACAAATTCTAAACCTTCCTCCTTTAGAAGACCTTCGGAAAAAATCTGATCTAATTTGTTTCTTTAAAATTATCAACAATTTTATTGACTCACCTACATTACTAGAACTCATCTCATTCAATATACCTTCTCGTAGACTCAGAAATAAAGAACTGCTATTCCTCAATCAACACTAATTATGCTTATAATTCATCATTGTCCAGAATATGTAGAATGGTCAACTCACGTCAAGACCTTGATTTTTTTGGTATAAGTCAGAATGTTTTTTTGCCGCTCACTATGCAATTGAGGAAATTTTGTATCACTTTAGTTTTAGCAAGGTCTTGACTTGACTTAACACTTCTATTTCATTTCTATTTTCTTATGTTTTCCCTGTTTTTCTCTGCTTTTATAAACCATCCTTTACTCTTGCACTGTACACTGTCCCAAACCTCGTGTCGCTTTGTAATATATTGGACGTAAGTCCGTTAAATAATTAAAAAATAATAAATAAATAATAATATCGTTATTTTGACTGGTAATAAATTAATTGAAATTATATTCTTAAAATATAATTTCAATTTCCGACTTTATGTCCGGGTTAAATCTTCCCTATAGAAAAAACTAAGCCCTTCAACACACTTTTCCACAAATGATCATCTAGTCAATTCACATTATGCAAGTGCATTATATAAGTAAAATAAATACAAAAAATACAAGAACAACACGTCAACTCACCAGAGATCAAATGGGAAAATAATTCACCGAGTCCAGATATTTTCATATCAGAGGGTTCGGCTCGGTATAACTCCTAACAAGGCCTATAAATACTACTGATCCCTCAACATAAGTATTTAAAAAATCTTTCGTAATCTTTGATGTATTTAAAATGACCGATTTTTGCATTTTTATATTTAAATTTTTTGATAGATCTAATACGCCTAAATTTTTAATGAGAAAGCTAGGTATAATGCCAGTAGCCGAAATAACAAATGGTAATATTTTTATAGTCTGAGAATGCCAAATTCTTTTTATATGATTTCCTAAATCAGTGTATGTTCTTATTTTTTCATTAACAGATTTTTTAATATTACAGGAATTTGGAATAGCGACATCAATGATATAAGTTTTTTTTTTTTAATTTTGTCATTTAAAACTATATCGGGTCTATTATGACTAATCGTTCGGTCTGTTAGAATAGTTTTATCATAATATATTTTATAAAATTCGTTTTCTAAATATTAATTTGGTTCATTATCATAATATGGTATTATATTACTGCAGTCAATCAAGTTATGTTTAATTACCAAACTTTGGTGAATTATTTTTAAAACTTGATCGTGCCTAAATGTATACTCGGACGGCGCTTATATAGAACATCTCGATATAATATGTTCTATAGTTTCCGAAAAAGCCAAACATTTTCTACATAAATCATCAATTTGATTTGTATCTTTGATTATATGCTTCCTATAATTTTTTTTGTATTAATGACTCTATCTTGAATGGCAAGCATAAATCCTTCTATTTCTGAGCTCATGTTATGTACGTTATTATTACGCTAGCGTCTGGACGGTCTAGGCTCTCTGATTGGTCGAATTCAAATCGTATGTTTCAGGTAAATTCCGCATTGGGGGTCTGCAGGCAAGAAACGATCACTCTGCCCCTCAATTTTAACCAATTGTAAGGTTCCTTTTGGTTTGCACGCGACCGGATCCAAAAATTGAAGACTTTAAAATTAAGACCCGATTTCAAATTGAAATAGAATCGCCTCACGTAATACGAGATTTCTTAAAAAACTCTCTTTTAAATATTTTCTCACTTAACTGGTCTTTCCCGTCTAACTATATTGTAATTCCTAATTCTGATAAACTCCGCCCACTCTTACCCCTCCCACCTCCGACAGCTTATTCTTCTGATTGTAATCTTTATTTATTTTTTGACTTCGGTGTATACTTTCTCCTGATGAGGTGAACTTCGTTCATGAAACATGTAGTGGTTGTATATAATAAAGTGATGCAAACAAAGTTATTTGTTTTTTAATAAAATAAAGTTTAATAAGATTACATTATTTTATCTATTTCCGTTGTATATCAATGCATATATACGCAATAAAATGTAAACATATATTTTAATAATCTATTATTTAATTTTTTTGTTATAACTTTAAACTTTATTAGATACAGTAACAGTTTAATGTAAAGAATTACCATCAGTTGGAGTAAAATTAACACATTTTTGTTAAACCGACTGCTAATCTCATCGCACAATTACGCTCCTTTTATTCATAAACACGGGTACAATTAATCAATATGTAATAATCTATTATTTCAGTCAACTTTGTTATAACTATCTTTAATTGTTGTGACAAACTACACGATATTGATTTACGTTATAGACATTGACGGTTGTAACACATATTTAAGCACTGCAAGTCTCCTATGAGAAAATTTTATTAGGTACGGCAACAGTTAATATCACTTGTAGACATGTAGTGAATAATAGTGTTTCATTTGAAATAATCCATCACAAATACGTAAAATTTAATTTATTCAAACAAATATCATTCTTATGATGGCTAAACTGAGCATTTTATTATCCATTAACTCCTTCCTGTTGCGTGTTTTGACCAAATATACTCACCCTCTCTCTGTGAGTCACCTAATATCTAACTATTTAATGTAACTGTTGTTAGGATCACTTAAACTGGGCGAAGCCCAACCAAGTGCCGCCCGCAGGACCTAGCAGCAAAAAACCAGCGGAGTGGGTTTTTAACTGCTAGTTATTATTATTAGCGGTTAGTTTTGTATTACGTCATTCTAGATATACAATTTATTGTATTCCTCCCGGCCTGTTCAAGTATTTTTTTATTGTTATTGTGATTTCTTTTAATGATTAAAAAATTTTATTAAAAAATATATAGTACATTTGCAGCACGCTACAAAGTATATAACATAAGCTACTTGGTGAGAGATCACTATTTTGCATCGAATGTTGTCTGAAATGGCTTTGGCCCTGTTTGGTCACCAGATCCGAAAAGCCAGTACTTTCCAATATTTCTCTTTTCCATATCTTTTGCCTCCCAATTCCCTTCAACTGAATAACATACTTTGACTGAGTGTGCCATATGTATGTGCAATTGGAACTCTTATACTGAAAAATCCTCTGTATCTGGCAGAAGTATTCAAATTTCTCGCACTTAAAAAAATGACTTTCCGCCCTATTTTCATACGCTGTAGTACCTACTTCTTCAGTCTTTCTGTCAAAGGAATTTTAGCATCCTATTGTAAGCTTTTATCCTCGTTGAAAATGCATTCAACTTTTAAGAGGATGATATCTATTCCTTTTCTTAATGACCCCACATTCCGAATGAACTCTTATAAAAAAATATATATTTTCACAATTTTGATGAGGAGATGAAAAAGTAATTATTTACTCCCTAGGTAGAAAATAATAGCAAAGTATTAAAAAGAAACACATTCAGTTCTGTTACTTAAAGTGCCATATGTATGAAAAAATCACAATGTTTTTTAAGTGTTACTTAAATCAGAAATCAAGATATTTTTGCTCTATTTTAAAATAGTTGTATTTTATTAAATTATTTTCACAGTAGTGGCTTACGTCTATTCATTAAAATCTTTTTTTTATTTATTTATTTATTATTTTTTTATTTTTTTATAGTGAATACCTCACAAGAGTCCCAACTGCTCCCGTCTGGAGCCAGTGAGACTATGGCATCCCCAATTGGGGGATGTTGTGAGGCTGAAGGTAAGTGGGGAAGCGAAAGAGGAAGGTGGGGAAGTACCTGGCTATTCAGATCTAGTCACTAAACACGGCTAAAGCCATTTGGAGCAACGTTTCAATTCTGAATGGTGGTCTTACACCAGGGCGATACTGGTAGTATCTTCCACTCTGGAACGTGCCGCAAATATACTATATATTATTTTAATTAATTAATTGTGAAATAACACAAATTAATCAAATAAAATTTATTTGCGCACGCCGGGTTTGAACCCGCGACCTTCGGAATGGCAGTCCAATGCGTTACCACTGGACTATTTGCGCGCTCCCTCTGTCATTCGTGTTTGTTTATATCTGCGTTCAAACCATTGTCAGTATTCTGGACGCTTATAACGGAGCCTAGATTAAGCTGATAAATAAAAGTTTGCATTAATGAAGATTGAACGAAGCGCGGGGAATAATGAAAATAGGGAAATGGCGGGATTAAAACTCAAAGTAGATCGAGTAGTTAGCTACTTCAGAAAGTATACAGATAGGGTGGTGGCTTAGTGCATAATGGAGCTACTCGCATAATTAAGCGGTATGGAATAGTATATATAATATAGTTGGTGCAGTCAGTGTGCTAGTATATTCGGTACAGTTCATACCACAACACCTAAATAATATTGTGTATTATGCAATGACAAGAAGAATAACGGTGACAAACAATTACGTTTATTTTATTTTTTAAATTAAATTTAAATCTACTTTTTTCCAGTGTTTTAAAACGTTGTCCAGTTTAGTGTGCAATGATTTGTTTAGAAAAGTCTGCTTTTATTTATGTTTTTATAGAACTATAGACATTTTAATATCAAATTTGTGTATAAATAGTGAGTTTACATTCATTTAAAATATAACAAATTTATTTTCATAAAAAAACTAGTAATTTGTAATATTTTTTATTCGTATAACAATACATAATACGCATAGTTACTTCATCAATCAAAATTGTAAAAAAATATTTTTGTAATTGTAAACTAATGTTTATAAGACAAGTTTTTTATGCATAGCACAAAAAATAATTAATAATAAGAGCTTTGAAAGGATTACCATTTTTAAAATATAGTTTTTTTTACTGCTAAAAAAATTCACCAAAAACTGTAACTATTTTTAAATGTAAAGTACTCGTGTGAACGCAATTATTGTTTTCTGAGAACAATTATATACTACTGCAAAAAATGCAGCAGGGCTACTTAAAAAAATTCATTAATTTAAAATATTTTAGTATTGATAGCCCCGAAAGCTTATCTTTTTTCAACCGTTAATAATACTTAATTATAATTTTTAATACTTAGGGTAATCGTAAAGAAATCCCAATTTGAATAAAACATTGTTAATAGATAATGAAGTAAATTATTAACAAATTAAGTAAATATATCATAATTTTAAGTAAAAATGTACCAGTCTGAAGATGGTCGTACTTGTCCAGAACCGCTCCGTTTAGAGAGATATAAAACTGAAATAAAGTTCTAAAAAAACGTATTTTTTCATACTTTATTGGCATGAAAGTCATTTATTTCATGCCCAGGCGGGTTAAAATTGTTTTTTTACTTCAAACTCGAGTAAACAAGTTCGTTCAGTTTTTAAAATACTTGTATGTATATTGTAATATACAAACAACTTGTTAGGCTCCCTTTTTGCTACCACTATTATTGCAGAACAGTATCTCTATTATTTCTCCTTTGGGACAGTAAATTTAGTAACGCAGCGAGTTTTCATCTCCTTCAGCTGATAAGTACCGAGTATTTTCAGTTACCTTAAGTTTTTATTACCGCAAAAATGTTATCGTCCAGGGATCACACGTACGAAAATTTCTGTAAATGTTTTCAAACCATTTAAAATCAATATGATGTATAGAGCATAATAGATTTCAATTTTTTCTGACTTTAGAAGCAATGTTGACATTTTTTTGAGAATAAATTATAATGATTATAAAAATAATCTTCCCTTACCTACATTTCATCATTCGTAAAAATAGAGAAAAATATTTTTAAAAAATATATCATAAACTTAATAATTGCCAAAGTTGCCTCTAAAATAAAGAAAATTTAGATTATCTCAGGCCTTTGTTTTTAATTTAAAACACAAATAAATAAAATAGCACACATCTACTAGAAATTTGCTAATCCTATTGATTTTAAAAATATATAATTTGATTTTGGTTGAATATTTTGGCCTCAAATCCAAGTTTAAGTTTTTTTATGAAAAGGGTCGGGTGACCGTTTCTCTTTAGTTTTTGTTGTTTCAATTTAATTTACAATCTTATTGTAAAAGCCCGATAGGGCGTTAATAAATAAATATATATACTTAACCTGAAACAATTGACAATCAATCAATTTGACTTTAGTATATACTTACTCCTGATGAGGTGAACATTATTCATGAAACATGTAGAGATTATATATATTAAAGTGATGTGAACAAAGTTATTTGTGTTTGAATATAATAAATAATGTCATCACAAAGTGATAAACTTTCAGAAGAAATTTTCTTCGAAAAATGAAATAATTAATAATTAACTACATTAACATATTTAGTTAATAACGATATTGTGGAATGTGAAAGGTTTCAAACTTTTTGTATAGCAGTAGATCGACGCATTTGCGCATCACACTATGATTGGTAATGAATAATTATCAACGAGCTGTCCCCTGACGCGCGTTTCTGTGGCTCCTTCCAGAACTTCTAAAAGCTTTCTCAAACTTTTCAGAACCTTCTAGAGTCACTGACACACTCCGCCACTCAGTTTGGAACCTTATAGAACCTTCTTGAACTTTTCCTTCCAGAAACTTGTAGTTCTCGAACTTTCATGTACTTTCTGGAACCTTCCAGAATCACCGATACAGTCGGCGGGCCCATTCTGAAATAATCTGAAGCATTCGCGGCCTTTCCATGACAAAGCACAATTTAGTCACCCTCCCTCAACAAACTCTCTTACTTTCGATGTGACACCAAGGACTATCTATTACCATAACCGCCGGTGAAAAATTAGGCGGGTTGGGTAACAAGGGTTTCTTTTTATAATATATATTAGATTAGATATATTGGATTACTGCTATCGGAGAAGCATCAAGCTTATATAGCAGTATATCGACGCATTTACCCATCTTACTATGATTGGTAATGAATTATTATTCATGACGGCTATCAGAGAGGCATCAAGATTTTAAAAAATTACCATACTTTGGTTGTGATAAAGATTATGTAAAGGATATTTGTTTCACAAGACTTATTGGGTATTCATTGATAGTTACTATAATAATAAGGCTCCGGGATGTTGAATTGACATAAAAATATATTTTTTTACTGGAAGCATGTACCGATATATAATTTCGAAGAAGTTAAACAAACACTCCTAGGAAACATGGTTTATTTCGGTAAAGGTTGCTTGGAGTTTTGAATGATTTGAATAGAGTTTTGAGGTTTTGAACTCTAGTAAACTAAGTAGTCAGTGCAGAGGTTATCGCAGTCGAAGTGGGTGGAAGAAAAGGGACTGTTATGGATCTGGAGCGGTTAATGTTGTCATCATCTAGTGTCACCACAGGTATAATACCATTCCATATTTTACAGATATTTTTCCCCCTGACTCTCGGAAGTTAAGTTTGGCACAAATTTTAATTAAGTAAAAATTCATGGAAATATTTTGGATCGATTAATTAATAGATTTTTTTTCATAAGAAGCAATTACTTGCTGTTAGAAATTATATTAAATCAAATAAACACTTTGTATTCATGAAATTTGATATATTTAACGTCAGCAGATATTATTACAACTGTCCTGATGAAGCTTAGTCCCAGCGAAACCGGTTGACGTAAAATGTAGCTAATATGAGTGTTAATTTGAATTAAAATAAAAATAGTAACATAAAAATACAAACACGGGGAGATACGAACCGTGCAAGTAGGTGCATGGATAAAGGGTTCAGAATGGTTTTTTTCTTCCGAGATATATACATACATTTTGTTGTCGAAGTGCTTAGAAATGTTGTAAAGTAAATTTGTTACTTTTGTTTAATAGTTTGCATTTGGTGCCGATACATCTGCTTCTTTAATAAGTTTTTATATTGACTCCTCTCACTCACCCCTTCTTCCATCCACCCCAACCACCCCAACCACCCCATCCACCCTGGGACTTATGTTCTTGTATAATTTAAGTAATTTAAAATAAAACAAATTTTTGTAAAAATCACTTTTAATTTGTATATTGTTAGATAATGCGTTTCCACGGAATCGAACCGCGTATAGAAATGTAATATTAAGGATACCTGGCTAGCTCAAGCAGGGTTCCGTGTTTTCAGTTCGTTGGTTTTAAGAGAGAACATACGCCTTCTAGAAGTGGGTAGAACAAAAGGGCTTCTTTGAAATAAAACACTATTATTGTGGTGCTGGTAAATGTCTTCATGAAGAAATATATTACAGCATTTTGAATCTACGCGTAGGAAAAGCTTAAATCTCTTTGTGGACGGTTAAAAGAATGAAAAAATGAAGTTAAATTACTGGGAAGAAAGGAGATACAGAAATTAATAGAATAAAGCAGGGAACGATACCGCCGGTAGTTTTGTAGACGTCCAGGGGGCAGGCAGTAGAAAAAATGAATCGAAATATACTAGTAATGAATTGACAAACACTGTAGAAAGAATGAATCGAAATGTACTAGTAATTAATTGACAAACACTGTTTTAGCAAAGCAAGTCTCGAATTCAAAGCGGAGCACGTAACAACCTCTCACAACCAGAGCTGAAATTCCAAGAGGCTTTTACCCGCCTGGACCTTAGGGACCCGCGGCTTTGCCGCGGCCCCCCCCCCCCGGAAATGGTCACACCCACTTTAAACACAGCCACTGGGTGGCCATATGAAAGAATTTAAAAATACAAAGTACTTGATTTTAAGAAAATATAACGGGGTTGAATGTTTAGATTTTAAGAAAGTTCATTTCATAACACTATCTATTGCCAACCAGATCGTAAAGGCGTCTGAAGGCAATTCAACAAAATAAAAGTCGTGTTTACAAAGTTAATGTTTTATTTATTACTACAATTAACTAATTCTACAAAGTAGAACTAAAAAAATTAAGTCAGTTGTAAAAACCGTAGTTGACGAAACTAGTTGCGAATTATTAAAAAAAAACAAATGTACATAAAAATATAAAACGTATAAATATTGTTACATGTGGAAGAAAAACAAATAAAAATAAACTTATTTTTAAAAAAGAAACTTATTTACGATTGGGCCGTTTCTCCCCAGAGATAGGATTGACTGAAACACAACTCTGTTTTGGCACACACTCCTTGTTTCATTCGCATTCATACATAAGCAGCTTTTAGCAGATGTGACAAAATGGAAACAAATTCATTTCTATGTAGGAGAAAATTGAGTACGGCTTATTTTTCAAGATACTGTTAAAAAATTCACTGCATTACCATTTCCTAGTAAAATATTAGTCAATCAGAATATATCAGAACACGTGTTCAACGTAGGTGGCCTTGTCCGAATAAGTAAAATGGACGATATGCGAAAATATTTTTTTTCGAAGAGCACTTGTACGTTTTCGTGTTAAAAACGGGACTAGAGGCCTATAAAGTTTTTAACGGGAAAACTAATAATTTGACCAGATTTTTAATAATTTAATTTTTAATAGTAATATTGCAGTTTTGTATTCCGATGTCCCTTTTGTGTTGCGTTGTAGATTAGATTAATAAGTTCTTTGAAAGTTAATATTATTTTTAGTCTCCATTTGAAATGGAGAAAGGAGTTTAAGAGAAGGATGTTCGTTTTAAATATGAAAGCCAACATGAATGGTTGTTTCTAAATAAGGTTCTACCCTTAAATCATCAAACGCAGTTAAATATTTGGGAATAATCATAAACAACCAACTACGATGGGAAGCCCATATCAGTGACACAGTAAACAACTACGATGGGAAGCCCATATCAGTGACACGGTAAACAAACTTCGTAAACTCTGCCATGTATTCTGCTCCCTTAGGTCCATCCTTAATTTACAGACTTTAAGAAGCGTATATTTTGCCCTTTTCCAATCTATAGCAACATTATTAATCCTATTACTCGCTCCGCATCGAAGGAGTACAGTCGCGTAATTTAGTGACAAGTAAATCAAGTAATATAGTTTACATTAATAACTCGCCCACCTGGGCGCTCCATTCCATCCAATATGGAAACTCAAGAAATTATTAAAAACATTAAAGATTTAATAAACAAGATCACTTCAGTGAAGGACTCAAAAATAAAATTAACACTGGAACAGAACATTATATCACTGGAAGAAAAAATTCAACATGAACTAATAAACCTACAAAAAAAGATTATAGAATTACAAGAAACTAATATTAAAAACAATCATCACTACGCACAGAAACTAGAAGAAATTCATAATAATAACAAAAGGACATATGCAAATGTATTAGGTGACAATAAAAACTTCGTGAATACTAGTGCACACATCCCAGAACAGAAACACGCCATCATAATTACATCTAAAAATACCTTGAAGGCCGAAGATATAAAAATAAAAAATCAAAAAAACATTAATTTAACTAAAATAAAAGTTGGAGTAAATGGAGTCAAAAAAATCGGAGAGCAAAAATTACTGATCTCATGTCAAAAAAAAGAAGATGCAGAAAATTTAACCGAAGAAATTAATAAGGTAATTGGAAAAGAAATATTGGCCGAAGAAATAAAAAAAAGAAACCGTGTTTAATGTTAAAAAGGCTGCAATGCCAATTGACTGAAGAGGAAATTATAGATGGGATTGTACAACAAAATGAAGGATTAACCCTGGAAGACAAAAACAACATCAAGCTTATCAAAGAATTAAAAAACAAATACAATGAAGGAAAAGAAAATGACACCACTAACTACATTATTGAAACAACCGGTAAATTAAGAAAAACGCTACTAGAAAAACACAAAATAAACATCAAATTCCAAAGAGTATACATAGAAGATTGTAACCCGCTTACTCAATGCTACCACTGCCTTAAGTTCGGCCACACAGCGCAAAGATGTCTCGCCAGGACGCAGCCCCCCATTTGCCCTCATTGCACAAAAGAGCACATTCTGTCTAAATGTGAAAATAAAGAACAACCTCCAACATGCAACAATTGCTGTGTTCAAAACAAAAGATTTGATATGAATTATTCTACAGAACACAGAGTTGATAGCATGAAATGTCTCTATCGGCAAAAAAATGCTTCAACTAGCTAGAGAGCGCATCGACTATGAATAATACGGTAAATTTCATTTCTTTAAACTCTAATCTAAAACTTAAAAAATGAATGATTTTTTATGTAACGCATTGGATAAAAAAATGTATATTGAAAAAAATTTATGTCAATCTATGAAAGATTTTAACTTAATTTGCATTGAAAAAGGATTTACCCTATTTCATGTAAATATTAGAAGTTTAGAACGAAATATGGATGAATTAGTTATAACATTAAAAGAATTAAATTTTTTCCCGGGCCTGATTGTCTTAACAGAGACACACTCTGCAGGCGAAATCAATTACACTATTCCAGGCTACACATACCATGCCACAATAAACAAAATAAACAAAAACTCAGGTATCGGATTATTTATTTCTAACCAGTATAATGTTCTCAATATTAAAGAAATAATTAATGTTAGTAATGTCAACATATTAAATATAGAATTTAAGGACGTAAATAAATATTATAACATTATTGCTATTTATCGTACGCATACATCGATAGTACCTCAATTTATAGATGAATTAAAAAATATTCTGTTAAATTTTAGAAATAAAAATACTATTATTTTTGGAGATATGAATTTAAATATTGCAAACGACTTTTCTAGTAAAGATAAAGACACATATCTAAATATGTTAGCAGAACTCAATTATTATCGTGCATAAATTCTTATACTAGAAATGTTAAAGGTCAACGCCCCTCATGCTTAGATCACATTTTTACAAATATTCCTGATATCCAAAATATAAAATCAGCTGTCATTCATACAACTATCACTGATCATTATTCATGTATTTTTAACTATAAATTAAGCAACTTTGCCATTATTTAAACAAAATAATTACTCAAAAAAAGTACTTAATATGGATACATTAAAACACCACTTAGAATCAGAAAATTAGAATAAATTATTACAATGTAATGATGTCAATATATGTTGTAAAATGTTTGAAGAAAAAATATCTAAATGCATAAATGACTCGACAAATAATAATATAATAATCAAAAATCCAAAGTGTCGAACTTGAAACCTATAAAACCATGGATTACTCATGGTTTAGTAGTATCTGTACGACATAAGCAAGCTCTTTACAAATTAACTACTCAACAACCAAATAATAAAAATTTACTAAATCATTTTAAAGCATATAAAAACAAACTTTCATATATTATAAAAAACACAAAACAAAAGTATTATAAACAAAAGTTGAATCAGGCTGAAAATGATAGTAAAAGAGTGTGGACAGTTATAAATGAAATAATTGACAAGAAAAAAAACAAGAATAACGACATCGCTACTATATTTCATGACAACATGAAAACATGTTGTAAAGAAAATCCCTCAAAAGCTGCAAACATATTTAACACCTTCTTTACGAACGTAGGGGAAAATCTTGCCAATCTCATTCATACTGACCCAAATATAACATTTCCAGACTGTAGTATTGATACTGACAATAATATAGCAACATTCCAAGTCACCACAGAGAACAAAATAATATCAATTATAAACGGTATGCAAGGAGGTTCTGCCCCGGGTTTTGATGGAATAACAGTTAATATTTTAAAAAATATTAAAAATCAAATTTTTAAACCGTTAAAACACATAATAAATATAAGTTTCCAAAGCGGAGTGTTTCCATCAATCTACAAACAAACTACCATTACTCCAATATTTAAATCTGGTAACCCAGAAGAAGTTAGCAATTACCGACCCATATCAGTAATCTCGAACATAGCAAAAATTTTTGAAAAGATAGTTAAAAAAAGGATAAACCAATTTGTAAAATGTAATAAATTAATTAATGAAAATCAGTTCGGTTTTATGGAAGGTAGAAGCACTCAGGATGCAATTGCAAAATTAAGTAGTCTTGTTCATAATTCATTAGATAAATCATTAAAATGCATTGGAATTTTCATAGATCTAAAAAAAGCTTTTGATAGCATATCACACGACAAACTTATAAGTAAATTAAGAAACATTGGATTAATTGGTACAGCTATAGAATGGATAAAAAGCTACCTTTTCAAACGCCCTCAAGTCGTAAAAATCAACGATGTACTTAGTCAACAAAAAACAAGTCACTTCGGCATACCTCAAGGTACAGTCCTGGGACCGTTACTGTTTATCATTTATGTAAATGACATATTCAATCAAAGATTAAATGGAAAAATAATATCTTATGCTGATGACACTGTCATAATAATTGAAGGTACTGATTGGAATAATGTTAATAACTTAGCAAATACTGATATTAATATACTGAAAAATTGGTTCGATAAAAACCTCCTCTCATTAAATACTGAAAAAACAAAATGTATCCTATTCTCTATCAACAAATTTAAATTAATACCAGAATTAAAAATTATACTACATCAACTTAAATGTAACAGAACTAATTGCAATCAAGAATGTTCTATACTTAGTCTAACTTCTGAAATTAAATATCTTGGTATATATATAGATCAACATTTTAAATGGAAAAAACAAATTTGTGAACTTGTCAAAAGAATTAGAAAATGTATTTATATATTTATAAGACTTAGAAATATTCTTAGACTAGAAAACCTAAAAAGAGTGTACTATGCAATTGTACAATCTATATTACAATATGGTATTATTGGCTGGGGAGGAACTTATAACAATATATTAAATCCACTTAAAATAGTTCAAAGATTGATAATTAAAGTAATATTGAAAAAACCATCCAAATTTTATACTGAGGTTCTCTTTTCAATATTCAATGTACCCACAATAGACAATATATATAAAAAATATTCAATTCTACAAATTTATAAAGAAATACAGTTAAATAACTTACAATTTAATTCATCAGCAAGATATCAAAAAACTATCAAAATCCCAAAACTTAATACAAAGCACACACAAAATACCTATCTCTATCTAGGTATAACATATTTTAACATCCTTCCATTATATCTAAAAAATATTGAAGATATTCAGGAATTTAAAATAAAATTAAAAAATTACCTAAAACTACTATAAAAGTCCATATCTTACTCTTATTATTATTTTCTTCAAATCTTGAAACTGTATTATTGATAAATCTTGCCTATTTCTTACTTATCCCTTTGGTTTTGCAAATATATTACTTTCTTACTTACATGATGTGATGTTTTGAATATCCACATAAATAAACGATAAATAATAAACGAACGTGCTCCAAAAAATTTTTTTTATGGCAGCTAACAGATAAGATTTATTGACAGGCGGGCTTGAAGTGCATATGTTTCCACGGGAAGGAAGAAAGAGATCGCATGGCAGTCGGTCTTTGAACTTGAGTACATTGACAGCTCCGTGAAATCGATACAAATCAGAAGTGAAGTTGAGATTACAGTGAATTAGTGAATTCAGATGGTGTTAAGAGTATTGTGGAATATTGAATTAAAGTGAAAGATTATTGATCCGGTGTTTGTGTGAAGTGAAAGTGTGTTAGACTAAACGTGATTTCGTAAACATGTAGTTCAAACTAAGTGACTTGTCTTAAAAACATGGAAATGATAAAAATAATGATTGCGTTTTTAAAACAGAGTGAACGTATTTAAAGGCGGGAAGTGTTTAATCGGGCTAGGTTATTGATTTGGCGAGATGGCATTTTATCCACGGAGACCGAAAACCAGAGAAACAAATATATCATTAACTGTGGGTTCGAATCCTGACAGATTAGGGAGGTACAATTTTATTTACAGGAATATTTAATTACCCTTTTAAAGTCGTAGGGAGGGGGCCAAAATTGAACAAATTACAAGGATTTCGCTAAAAGGAGAAAATGATTAATGTAATGGAATGCCGGTAGGGAGGGGACCGAAAAACTAAACTGATTTAGCTATGTAGAGTGTAACCAGGTAAGCTTCACGCTGAGAAGGAGAGATGATTAACTGGGTGAGTTTTTATATTATTTATTAAATTTCAGAGGACCCTTTTAAAAGACGGATACAACCGAGGTACAGGAACTAAGTTTACGACACCTGCCGCCCAAATAATGTTATCATTAAAAGGGATGTGCTAGGCGAACTGTCAATCAGCTGTGAGCGAGAGACGAGTCAACGACCTTTTCATATGTAGGCCGATAACTTTTGTTTTAGGGGAACGCCTTGGACCGAGGGTCATAATATCGAGAATTTACCTACCTGCCGATCTGTTATTCTTTTAAAACATTACGAATCAAATCATGACGTTGTTCCTGCGGTAGGTATTGAATCGCCGACGAAATATAAAATACCCATTACAAATTAGGCCAACCAATATAAATTTGCAGTATAAAAATACCTATCTACAGGGTACCTACCACAACACTGGCGTACAATTGAAACAGCGAACACTATGAGGCCGAGAGGCGCGGTGTACAGTCAGTCAAAGGGGAAGTTTTGCTAGCGTATGACCGCCCGAATAGAAAGCGTTCGGATGCAACCAGACAAAACAAAATGAATACTTTTCTTCTGTTATTTGACTTTCTAATTTAATACTTTTCATTTATTGTTTGACTTTCTAAGCTGCGAATTGGGATGCACAAAACAAATCTAGAGTCAAAAGAGGGAGATGATAATCTCCGAAATAAAACTACCAACCGAACAACTTTTCTCAACAGGTACCTTTCGAGAGGTAGGCAGCCTCTTTAAATTAAATGCAAAAATCAAACCAATTATCCGTTTATACCTACCTGAGAGGATAGGTATTCAATAGAAGTTACCCATACCTAATACACGAGGATGCTAGTAACCTCATAAAATAATTACTAGAACCAAATATTAAAGTACAGACAGTCCTCATCCTAAATTTGGCATTTCGAGTAGACCTTACATATATCTCACATGATAATTGGCTGAATGAGTAGGCACACAACCTATCGTTAAAAAGCAGGCTAAATGTCGACAAGATCGTCGTGTGTTATCTATGTTATTGACCTAGAAAGGGATGTAAATCCCCGACGACGAGGGAGTTACAACGTTTTCTAGAGGTGGCACGTAACTTAGGACCTTACGTGTCACATTTTCGCGACTAGATTCGTGACAAGAGATGTCATGGTTTTCCCCTTCTACACTCAGTAAAGTAGTTTTCCTGGAGGTGTATGAGATTGGGGCAATTCTGAAATTGGTGATGAGACCTGGTTTTCTTTATTCTGGCGTGACGGTTGCCGATTTGGAACAAGGGGAGACCCGGCCGGTTGTGATATCCAGACACGCAGATATCGATCGCCTTGCTCAAATTATCATCCATCGGTTTTGTTTGGTAAAGAGGAGGAGCCACTCTTAACTTGAAAAAAATTCATTTCCTTTCCTCTCCTTCCCCTCCCAAAATATATACATGGATGGCGCCGACAACTAACACCATAAATTTATCGTATGTATATCACATATATAAAATCTAACACTTTATTATGTTCACATTACCCTATGACAGGTAGAATCACGTAGCTAGTTTGAAGAGCGGGCGACTTCAGAAAAATAAGGTTTATGAAATGGCTTTAAAACACAGCGATAATGGATTCAACTCACTCTATCTCAAAAGAACCAAGGGATACCACACATACATAGATAACTAGGTTTCTAAACCGAGAAACAAAAAACCAACACAACGTTCGGTGAAGCCTTTTTATACTGAACCGTCACGTGAAATGAGTACGTTCAAGGTCGTACGTCACGTGGACAAACTAGGATGTACACACTTGAAGGGGTATGTAATAAAGAGAGGAGCAAAGGCTCGTAGAGACGGCAGGGGAGGAATTTTCCATCCCTGCGAACACATATGCAAAGCCTTATGGAAAAGCTACCTATGGGACTTTAAAGAAAATTTATCGTAGAAAGACGAAGGAAAAGTTTGAAGTAGAAAGGGCAGATCATTACAATGATTCATATAATTGAGCTAGGATTCACTCACCAAACACAAGAGCCTCGTCTCTTTATGGTGAGGAAAAGCTATTATTATTTACCTTTGTAACACTGTATAATATGTATAAATTGTATATAATTATTGTAAAAAACATACAAATATTAAATAAATAAAAAAAATATTATTACAGTTCAAAAACTAATTTTGAGAATTATATTTAAATGCCAACCGACCCATCCCTCTAATGAACTCTTTGCTAAAATCAGGGTCTTAGATATACGACAGCTATTTACTAAGGTAAGCATTTGTTACATACGAAAAAATAACCTACTGATGGCTCCACAACACCAAGCTCACACCCGCTTTTCATCAAACCTGGGTTGCGTGGTTCCTCAAAATAAAACCTCATTCGCTCAACGGCAATTCTGGTTCATCGCGCCTAAAATATACAATGCATTGAGTACCGACTTAAAGTCAAGTAATTCTATATCCATATTTACTGCCCGTGTACATCAATGGATATTTGAAAGGGGACGACCTTTCTTTAAAGATTATATGAGTTCCTAACAAAAAAAAAAAAAATTATAAAAACTTCTGTCCAACTTGTCTCATACCACGAAAATTAAAATGAAGTGTTGAACATGAACATGTTGTCTTATAGATAATACCTACGATAGATAAACATGCACACAAACAATTATATGCATTAAACAATCTATATTAATTATGTTTATATTTTAATCTTAATGTTTAATATTTTTAATTTTTATTTGTATCTTTTTAAATATACGTATACTTTTTCTTTATTTTTCAGTTTACTATTAATTTTAATATATTTGTTTTTAGTTTTATTTCATGTGTGATTCATACTTGAATACTTATGTTTCTATAAAATAGTATTTTTTAGTTATTTTAAGTTATTTTTATTATTATTTCATGTATGATTCATACTTGCATACTTATGTTTCTATAAAATAGTATTTTTTAGTTTTTTATGTTATTTTTATTATTATTTCATGTATAACTACCACAACACGGGCATTAGCCTAGTATGGTAGTTAAAAAAATGTAACATGTAAACATTTATTAAATAATAAAATAAATAAAATTTTTAAAAAAGGATTGTATTTCCAAATTACAGCAGTTAATATTTCTGAACGTTTATTTAAAGAACACAATATCAATTACATCAATCAATGAAGTCTGTTAAAATTTACCAAGCCCACTCCCTGTCCCTAAAATTCAGGGCACTTGTCGACATAAAACTCTCGTACACACACCAATGCCGAAAAGCCAACACATTACGGAATTTGTCTCCTTTAATGTTAAATAATTAATAGTTATGTGTCTCTTACAAACAGTTGCCAGAAACACCAGATAACTGTTTCCTTGTAGTTTCTTTGGATGCGGTCACTGAATAACAATAAATAAGGTTGGCTTTCACAGAACCAAAACATGACTTTAGAACTATGACTAGATGAATACTAAAGTTGGTAAGTCTTGGTGATTTTTTACAAATTATTTTAACCATTAAAACTAACTATGACACTTAAAAATATATATACTGGTATGTAAGTTCGAAGTTCATTATTTATACAAAAAAGGACTGCAGGTCATCATTAACATAAGACAAAAGGACTCTTAGGCCCTATACGACCTTCGTAGGCGAGCGGTTCAGATACTCGGTTACCAATTCAGGTTCGAATCCCAGCTTTTTAATTTAATTAATCCATGTTACTTAAAAAATAATTCTACAGTCCTCTTCCAATACAGGCCAATAAAATTGAATATTTGCTCATTAACGAAATTCAGGGATTGGAAAATGTTCTTACAATTTTCTCAGAAACAACATAAAAACATACTTTTACTACTTATCGATTATATCTCTTCAGTGATATAATGATAACAACTTAAATTAGTTTGTATTTCTATTTAATCTTAGTATGTACATGATTATTATTGCTATTTATTGTAAAAAGCTAAGGAATTGTAAAGGAATATAAGAAGGATGTTACAGTTTTCACAGTCCTCCTCACTAGGGTTTTCCTGTTCCGAGACGGCCTGTTGCAGTATTTATATGTTTGCGAGTCGATTATGACTGTTCGCTCATGTATTGCATTTAAATTTAAATATACTAGTTTATGACTGTTCGCTCATGTATTGCATTTAGATTTAAATAAACTAGTTTTGGACTGTTCGCTCATGTATTGCATTTAAATTTAAATATACTAGTACTAGTTTTTCACTGTTCGCTCATGTATTGCATTTAGATTTAAATATACTAGTTTTTGTTTGATTTGATGGGGCATTATATAGTTTTGCAATGTAAAAGTTAATATTTCTCTGTTCAAAAGATTTATTGAAATTAGGAATAAACAGTATATTTTAGCTTATTGCCTTGGTTGTGTGTTTATGTTGGGCAGTGGAGTATTCAGATTCGTTAATAAAGTTTTTGAACATCGACAACTTGAAATATTACAAATTTACATAATATTTCTATTATTTTTGCAAAATGGGTCCCCAATAGAATTGGTTTATTGTTTAGTGACTATCTAGAGCTTATCTAGGTTATTCTGCAGATTTAAATAAATTTATTCATTACTGAGGGATTTTAAAATGGCCGCTTTAAACAACCGAAGCCTTGTCATATTATTCCTTTTAGAATTGCCAGTTGCCAGAGCTCTTCTACTTTATTACGTCTTATCTTTCGTGCCGTAATGATAACGAAAAACAAAGCAACTTGGTGTGAAGGTTGGCGTTCACGAAAATATTTAAATGAGAAACATATCGCGTTTTCATTATTTTAACATGTGGGGAAAACAGCTAGATTTTATAAGTGAATTCTTGGAAAATAATGCGTAAATAAATATAAAATTGTGTTTCTTGGAATTAATTAATTATACACAAAATTTAATCAAAACAATATACCTACCGCATTTCTAGTTTAAATGTATTTTCTTTGTTCTATCATTATAGTTACCCACTTTCGTATTTTTATAATTAAATTCAAAGCCTCAGGAGTATTATGTTAGTAAGAACAAGCACACAGTTTTGTGCTAATTTTACATTTGTCAAGTGCTTGAAGAATTATTGAATGGCTGTAAGCGTTACTATCAAACTGACTTCATTTTAAAAATTATTGAATGGCTGGAATCTTTACTATCAAACCTACTTCATTTGAACAATTATTTAGTGACTAGAATCTTTTCTATCAAACCTACTTCATTTGAACAGTTATTGAATGACTGGAAGTTTTACTATCAAACCCATTTCAATTTAACAATTCTGAAATATTGTTAATAATGACTCATAATTGTCCATTTTGAAACCATCTAAAAATGTCAATTAATTGGTTTTGTATGCGATTTGCAATGCATGTAAATTGCCGACAGTAGAGAGCCCAAAATTGATCGTATTATTATAATGTACTTTGTTTTAAAAAAACTGAAGAAGGTGTGTGCCCAAAGAAAGGTTTCGGGCGAAACTGTTAAATATCAATGTTTTTCCTTGAACATTGATCCATTTCAGTGGCATGTATGGGGCTCAGAAGTCAAATTATCTTATGGAAAATGGTGATTTTAGTTTTTTTTTAAACAGTATTCCCATAGATCACACTTCTAAGAATTTTCTATTCAATTACCTCTACCAAGTTGGTAAGGAATTCCTTTGCATCTTGGCTCGTCGCTTTTAATATATAACATCAAAAATTATTCTACCCCAATCAAATAAATGAATGCTCACATGTTTTGCGAAATAAGCCTGATAAACCCTGTATAAAATATTTCTGTCCACTTGTTAATTAATATGCCCAATGCTTTTTTGTCGATCATGTTTAGTAACGGTACATAGTAGGTAGGTACGTTATAAAAAAAGTTTCACAAAAACACGTTACAAGAATGTTTAGTTTTAGTACGCAAACAACATAATAGAAAATATCGGCTTCAGGCAACTGTTAATTTTACATATAAGCAAACAACAGACATGATTTTCAAAAACACCTATTACACATTACACATCTCCCGTTTCTGAAGAGCTCTCAGAGCGGCGCAGACTCGCGCTGAATACAAAGTTAACATCACCCCACGAAATATGAAAAAGTTGCTTTATTTTTAAAATTTGCATTGTGTATGAAAACAGAAAATAACGTCATAAAAATTTTACGTGCGAGAGCGAACACGAATGGTGGAAAATTGTTAAATTTTTTGCAAATTTGTAGTGAAATTCTGAAAACCCGGCTGAGAGCCATGACGGGAGGAAGCCGCACACTGGGGGCAAAAAAATGACTCACTTGGGCTGCGAGACTCCGCTGTAATTATGCACCCGACTGCATTTATAATGTTGAGAAAGCAAAGAGCGAGTGGGCGAACTTCATTATGTACTAAATTTAAAACTCTTGTTGGGAACATATAGGTACTAAAGTATGGAATTGAATAACTAAACGAATGCAGGGAAAACGCAAAATTATTAAGCTAAATCTTCCGTTACTCTCTTTTCTACTCGTGTTGCGTGAATTCGTGTCTGGAATGTGGCTTTTCGGGATGCGGATGTGGGTACCGCCGCCCCGGGAACGATTCATTTGATAACCAACACCTTTGTCTCTGCCATAGTTCTCCCAAAGTGGTTCTCTATGTAAAGGCTTGAGTATGCCCCTCACCGATTCGTGGCTGGCTGGATCGGACGCGGTTGGTTAGGGGAGACTTTTTGACCTCTCCAGCTGGCCTTTTTCTAGTAATTCTAAGGGGGTTGACTAGGTGTATTACCACATTAGCGTGTAACCTTTGCTGTTCTCTTCTTTATTACGAATGATTACTTCTCTGATACATTAAGGCGAAGCTTAATGCTAAATCACTATTTTGAATAATCTTTATAACGAATTGGTGTACATTATGAATACCAAAAAATATATTTTATATAAATTGAAGGTTTTTCCTATCGTTTCGCTTGAGTAGAATATAAATAAAAAATAAACTACTAAAAAAAAAAAAAATTTCCATAGAATTGTATGAACGCGTAAAGGAAACAACTTTTAAAAAATACATTATTATAGCTTAGATTATCTGTGATAGTTTCACTTGATTAACTTTTTTGCTTTCCTATAAAATTATTTACAAAATAAATTAAAAAGAATTTTGTCCTTGAAATCGAACGTTTTTAGACTCCGTTTGTCGAGCGATTTTAATGCTTACTACCTACAATATAAGGTATACCAAGAATACACACATTTTTTAGCTTCCTCTTAAGTCACGATTCATGGAATTCGAAACTTACATGACTGGAATGAGTGCAGGGGATACAGTTTGCAGGATTAAAACTATATTTAAGACAATGTACCGGAGGAAACCAAAAAAATTAAGTTCCATGAATTACATTGAAAAGTTAGGTTACTGATTTTCCCCATAATACGGATGCCTTAGCTTTTTATTTAGCATATTATGTAAATTTCTGATTTTACTTAATTAATTTTTGCAATAAAGATGCGTTACACCTCCTTGTACTTCTTGAGCCAACGTTTCGGACAGCTTTGCAGTGTCGATGCCCACTACGGCTTTTATACATAACGTTTCGGACAGCCTTGCAGTGTCGATGCCCACTACGGCTTTTTTTTTTTTTTTTTTTTTAGTAAAAGATTATACATTTATATACATTATTTAACAAATTTTTTGACTGCCCAACTAGTAGGATTCCCGTTTTAGGACAGTCAAATTAGGATGAGTATTAACATTTTGATAAGTTGTTTGATAAGTATAGTATTAAAATAATAATGAAATAATAGATATTTGTACTTTTAACTGGTGCCTAAGCCTACTAACATGTTTGTATAAATATGAATAACAAAGAGAAGAAATACCATAAAATAAAATATATATTTTATGCATAATGTTTTCGGTACGTCTGTGATAACAAATATTACTGCGTAATGTCTGTTTTAAAATTCTAAAAAATAGAAAACTTTTTTATTTTATATTCAATTATTAACAGTTCTATATTTGATGTGTTCATTTGAAAGGTACATTTTTGATGTCTCTCTAATTTTTCAACAAAAAAATAATTATACTATATCGAAAATTGACAGTATTTGACTGTGAAAGGCAATGACGCTGTGGCAAATATTTTATATTTTTTTTCAGCTTCACAAATCCTACAATTTTAATATTCCGTTGATTTGATTTTTCTCCCAAAATTAAAAGGCTTTATACTCGTATTCATACTATTGACCGTGAGAATTTCAACCGGCTTTCTCTCTATTAACCAATGTGTTTTAATGTTTTAAAAATGAAATATGGATAATGTGTAAAAAGCGCAGCCAACTTAAGTCGATTTCTCCTTTTTCAAAAAAAGTTATAAAGTCGGAAAAATTTGCAGTTAATGGAAACAAATATATTATTTTTTTACCGTTTTTTAGGACGTTGCGGTTTAATTTCCGCCACGCCTCTGGCGTAAAAATATGTCTTATTTGTTATTATTTTTTTACTTCACTGTACCGGGGAGGGGCACTACTATTTTAGGGGTTTTTATTGATTTTCTGGTTTATAAAACTGTTTTAGCAGCCAGATAAAAAATTACCAAATACTTGCGTAATCTATAATTCAATCGAAAAATTAAACTATAAACATATTTCGTATACCGATGAAGAGACCGTTGGTCTTAAAACACGTTAATAATTTTTATTTGAAATAGTTTGATTAGCAAGGTTGGTAATTTTCATTCCAACACAGTCATTTTGCAATTTGTATCAGACCGAAGTGAGATACACAAGACTGTAATAGGCCAGTGATCCCAATCCGTGGAGGCAGAAGGCGTCGTCCTTCAGTGGCGTCGAGGGGTAGAGCGGGGGGTCTCTGTAGCCGTTATAGAGCTCGTCCAAATGCTGATTCTCGTCCTTGTTGTAGTGTCGGGGTCGGGTCCGTAGAGGCAGAGAGGTCCGTAGTCCGGGGTGAGGCGAGGGGGCAGAAGAAAAGAAGGCGAGTAGAAGCAGAAGTCGGAGCGAGGTATAAGGCAGAGCCGAGAGAGTTGTAGAGCTGGTGGTGGTTGCTGGCTATCTGCGTTTCTGAGGGACTGTTTCCCGTTTTTTAGGCCGCCGGCGGTCACGCGACGCTCATTCGGGCCCAATTTTTCTTTGATTCCTGGAATCGAGAGCAGTGTTGTGACTCGATCGCGGCGCCCCGCCGGTCCGTTTACCGCCGCTATGACAATTTTTTAGGTTTTACATTACAAAATTTTACATGAACATATATCGGCAGTATATTTAATTTTAAATAGATAGATGATGTAGATTTTAACATGGGCCACCGCTGCCGAGCCCGGAGCAGTACGTCCGTTATACAATTACTATTCAAGAAGTTATTGGTTATATTTTAATTTCAACGTAGCAGTATCTATTTTTTTAAATGAACTTCATTCACCGGTAAATTTACATATATTTTATGGTATTTAGATACTAATTAGTTCTTAAAATATCAAAGTCCATTTCCAATTTGTGTAATTTATTGCTTAGATTACACGATACTTATTCGGTCAATCGAGTGGAGGGCCTTTAAAAAAGTTGAAGGAAATTCAGTTCAATTTTAATTTTTTTTTATGTGAAACCGCACAAGAGTCCCAACTGCCCCCAACCGTCTAAAGCCGGTGAGATTATGGCATCCGCCATTGGGGTATGTTATGAGGTTGAAGGAAATGAGAATGGGAAGAAGATTGGCAAAAAAAGGTGGGTTAGTACCTGGATATTCAAATCTTGTCACCAAACACGGCCAAAGTCATTTTAAGCAACGTTTCAATTATGAATGGTGGTCTTACGTGCGGAAAGTATACAAAATATTATTTCATTTTAGTAAATTGAGAAATAACTCAAAATAATCAAATATATGACTTGCGCAATGCGCACGCCGGGATTTGATCCCGTGACCAAGAGGCCGTCTATAGTAAACTGCTATTAACTTAACATTTATTACCCGTAGATCCTTGTACAAGATGTTATCTAATTGCGATACAATGGTGAAAGCTCTAAAATTAGCTCGAACCTTTCCAAAGTTCGCGAAGAGAACTAAAGCATTCTCCGAATTGCATATTTGATCACGTGCACCACTTTCTGAGGGTGATCACGTGCACCGCTTTCTGGGGGTGATCTTGTGTTTTTTTTTACTTTTGAGAAAATTACAAAGCGGTTTTGTAATAGTTTCCAAGATTTAATCATCTCTTTGTTCTACTGAGCCGTGTTTTCAACGAACTTACTCTTATGTAAACAATTTTTCGTCTTTACGCCTATTTTGGAGATTCGCATTTTATTCAAAATTAACTTACTTATATCGCTTGTCTCATTTTCAATAGTTCTTTCTTACACACTATTATTGCCTGCCGTCGGAATATTTAAGCACCCAACATATTATACATATACAAATTAAAGTAAAAATGTACAAAAGCACAATAATTATAGTAAACAAAAATGTATACAGGGTGTCCGGAAACTCGTAGTACAAGCGGGAAACTCTTAGAGAGAACCCAAATCTTTTTTCTCGATCTGAGCATTTTGACTTTTTTAAACAATTTTTACTTTTTTTCGGCAAACAAAGTATTAAAAAAAACTTGTAGGCACATTTAAAAAAATAATTAAATTGCCCATGAGCTCCGAATATGATGAAGATTTCCCAGTTTCTCACGTATGTTTCTGGACACCGTGTATAGATACAGTAATTATAGAAAGGCATCGAGTAGCTATAGAGGAATGTGCATGGTGGTAACATGACTCGATATCTAGTAACTACTTCAAAAATCAATGATGGTCTTCCAAAGGTTACAATACTACAATCGGTTTCAGTTATTCATGGCAAACTATCAAAAATGGTCAAGCGAACGAATTTCTAAACGTACTAAAACAATCAGCTCGCTTCGGGTATGCCATTCTGTGCGTTATACCTATTAGCATTAAAGTCATTTTTGGTGCTTTGGATGCTATTGTCAAATACGTACTCGGCCTAGGAGAGAGCTGAATGGCGCATGCATGAATATCAAACTCTTTCCAGCCTGAATGAAACAAAGAATCCACTCCACACTGTTGCTGGTGTCTGTATGTTTACGTGACATCCGAGCATTGATAGTTTTTTATAATATTTTGTATTTTGCATCACGTCGTGTTGTTTTTGTGTGCTTTGTCTCTTAGGCTGGGACGGTGTCATTAAATTGCAGTACCTAGTGCTGTTTACGGGTAGAATAATAGTCAATGTTGTTTTTTTTTTTAATTTGCACAAAATAAACAATGATTTTTACAATTTTTTTTTAAAGATTTAAAACAGGGGATAGGTACTCA
Organism: Hesperophylax magnus; assembly: GCA_026573805.1. NCBI lineage: Eukaryota > Metazoa > Arthropoda > Insecta > Trichoptera > Limnephilidae > Hesperophylax > Hesperophylax magnus. The sequence continues at coordinate 22,635,088 of JAIUSX010000011.1, forward strand.
GCATACCAAGTATGTACAAAGGGACCGTGTTTGATTCCGTGACACTTATATGGGAGAAATCGTTTCACCAATTCTAGCCAAGAGATTCGACTGCCTATCGGAGAAAAAAACAATACCAAACATGAAAATGTGCTGTTGATATTTCGGGTCGGAATAAAAACTGACGATATATAATATGTGAATTTTTATGGTTCAAAGAAGGAAAATGTTTCAAAGTGGAAGTTTAATTGACATCGAGTTGTGACATGCCGCGAAGGTCTCAAAGAATATCGTAGGTATCTTATTTTATTTTCCCAAATGGGAATAACATTTCAGATTGTTCAAGCATAAAAAAAAACACTTAAAACACCAAAACGATAGGTGCTGCCGAATGCCAAGATAATATAATATATATAAATATAATATATAAAAAAGTATTTATTGGAAGAAGAATTATCTACCCACATAACAACCGGAAAAACACATTTTTTCAATTGTTTATTTATTAAGGCGAAGCTTAATGCCAACCACTTTTTTTATTAATCTTTATAACGAATTGGTTCACATTATGAACACCAAAAAATATGCTTTAGATAAATTGAAGGTTTTCCTATCATTTCGCTTGAGTAGAATACAAATAAAAAAAAAAATTATTCAATAAAAAATATTTCTTCAATAGAAATATGAACGCATAAAGAAAACAACTTTCAAGAAATACATTATTATAGTTAAGATTATCTGTGACAGTTTCACTTGATTTTTTTTTGCTTTCTTATAAAATTATTGACAAAATAAATAAAAAACAGTTTTGTGCTTGAAATCAAACGTTTCTAACTCCGTTTGTCTAGCGATTTTATTGCCTATTACCTACGATATAAGGTATTCCAAGAATATACACATTTTTAGCTTTAAGCTTCCTCTTAACGCTCTTTTTACTGTACACAGTAATTATCCGTTATGTATACTTATGTATACAAGTGCGTTTTACATACAGGCATATTTAAGTACAAATAATTGTACGCAATAATTAGTCGCCTGAAATATAAATACAAATTGAAAATATCTCTGATGTCCAGTCAGGTGCTCGGAACCACTGAGCTATGTCGGCTAATTTCCGACCCGCCAAATAATTCAATATGTACTAGTACCTCAATCAACAATTACTGCTTATTATATTTTTTTACCTGTAAACAACCAACTTTTTTTTTTTAGGAAAGGCTTTGTTAGTGCGACTTATTATTGCTTATAATTATTTATTATCCTCTACGCCATGCATAAAAGCTTGTCTTATAAACATTAGTTTTTCATTAAAAATAATAATATTTAAATACGTGTCATATTTAAGTACGTTTAAGTAGGTTTTAAATACAGGCATATTTAAGTAGGTTTTACATACAGGCATATTTAACAACCAACTTTTTTTTTTTAGGAAAGGCTTTGTTAGTGCGACTTATTATTGCTTATAATTATTTATTATCCTCTACGCCATGCATAAAAGCTTGTCTTATAAACATTAGTTTATCATTAAAAATAATAATATTTAAATACTTGTCATATTTAAGTACGTTTAAGTAGGTTTTAAATACAGGCATATTTAAGTAGGTTTTACATACAGGCATATTTAAGTACGTTTTACATAAAGACATGATGCTCTAAATGTATTAACATATAAATTAATGTTTTTAGTAAAGTTTATTTAATAAGAAAAATTTCAGCCCGCGAGTTTAAAAAACATGAATGGGAAGGATATTTAAAATTTAAAAGTTGGAACAAAAACAAAAAATAAACACATCACAAATATTATTTCAATACTACTTACTTTTTCATATAATTAGGTTACTGTGTTATTTAATGTACCAAGGTTGTTTCATAAAAAAATGAATTGCCGGGAGTTTTCGCCTTTATTATTTTTATTTTTTCTTGAACAAAACTATACAAGTAGGTACATTAGTCCCCTCACTAGAGAATATTTGTTCTCACCGTCTCATACACGCATCTCCTGGTCCTAGGTTAACATAAAAATACACTGTAAGCCTAAGATGAACGGATACGAGGCGCTTTTCATACCAACTTAATTTTGGATTTGATGAAAAAAATACCGAGCCAAACTGCATGATTTTTTAAAATTAAAAGATATAGAACCTAGTATTTGTCATAAGTATTTGATTTAATTTTTATTATAAATTATGAAATAATTAAATTTTTATGAAGATTTTTATTGAAGGTTTATTTTGTTAGTTTATGTGTTAAAATATTTTATCCCATCTACTGTTAAAATATTTATCACGACAAAAAAATTGAAAAAACCTTTAAAAATTTTTGGAAGGATATCTTAATTTTTTATTTATTTTTTATTTATTCTTAAAATAAATTAGTATTACAAAGTATAGTACATTGTCCTCCACGCTTGGGGTTCACCTGTCTTGTGGAGGACTTTTTCAATTGTAAAGTTATATAATATTAAACAATACAGTGGAGATTAGTTACACAGAGAAACAATAAAAATTAAAATATAATTTTTACATAGTTTTATCAAAAACAATTGCTAAATATAACACAATTAAATATTTAAAATTATTGTAGCCAGTTTCATATGAGTTTTTTGTATTCTGTAAGATTAGATGTTTTAGAATTGTGTTGGAAGTGAATTATATAGTTTTATAGCCTGGAATCTGTAGTGTTTTTGTCCAAAGGATGTGTTGGTTTTTGGTATTAGTAGTTGGTGTGTATGTCTTGTTCTAGTATTGCGAGAAATTTGTGAAATTTTAAATGTGTTTAGGTTCTTGTAAAGGAAAGTAAGTATTTGTTTTGAATATAATTTTTGAATCTTCAACACTGGAAATTTTTCGAATATGGTTGAAGTGGGTGCTAGTATGGGTACTTTGAGTATTACTTTTATTAAGGTTTTCTTAGCTTTATACAGTGTGTCTATGTATTTTTTACCGGCATAGCCCCAGGCAATAATGCCGTATTCCACTATGGATTGTGCTATTGCGAGGTATATATTCTTTATATCATATATGTTTAGTATATTTCTTACGTTTTAAAAAAAAAAATCACCACCTATTTAGCTTTCCTTTAACCGACTCTATATGTCTGTCCCATTTTAAATAACGGTCGAAGTAAATACAAAAATATTTGATATTTTCAGTTTGAGTTATTGGAGGACAATTGCATGGGGTGCTCGCTGAGTGACAGGAATGTATTTTAAGGTAGATGTTTTTGGAGGGTTGACCTCTCGAGTTTATACTTAAGGTTATGAATTTAGTCTTATCTATATTTAAAGTATTTGATTTATTATTTTTTTATTATTATTTTTTTTATTATCTATATTTGAAGCATACTAGGGCCCGTTCTTTATACTATTTACATAAATGAACTTTGCAGCATGAAAATAGACGGTAAAATATTTAGCTATGCTGATGACACAGTTTTACTCTTCAAATCTAAGGATTGGAATAGTGTATATAACATAGCGAATTTGGGAATCTCGCAAGTGAAAACATGGCTAGACTGAAACATACTTACACTTAACATATCAAAGACAAAATTCACAACATACAGTATAAATAGCACGGGACAGCCAAAAAACAACACAAACACCATAAAAATACACGAATGTTTAAACACCAACATCTGCGATTGCCCTCCTCTAGAAAAAACAGAACAAATAAAGTATCTAGGAATCGTAATTGACCATAACCTTAGATGGATACCTCACATCAAACAAATCACAAATAAACTTCTCAAAACAATACACATTTTCCTAAACATAAGAAACATATATAAAATAAAACAATATATTTTGCACTTTGCCAATCAATACTAGAATATGGAATTATTGCTTGGGGAGGAGCAACAAACTCGGCAATCAATTACATAGAAACCGCACAGAAAACGATCTTAAAGGTAATACTAAAAAAACATGGACTGACTGATACAGACCAAATATTCAACAGCTGTGGCGTACTAGATATACGCCAATTATACGTTAAAAAACTACTAAACTACATTTTTGACAAAAAAAATAAATTTCAACACACACAAAATAACACTAACAGACCAGTTAGACAAGCGTACAAAGAAAACATAAAAACTCTGACAGTAAATTCAAGCTTTGGACAAAGACACTACCGCAATAAAAGCTTTCAACAGTTTAAAACTTGATATTAAAATTGAGGAAAATAAAAATAAATTCACACACAAAATTACAAAATGGATTAAAGAACAAAAAAGACAATATTACCAAAATTTCATAACATAAAATAAAAATAAAACCTACACGTAACAGACAAAACCAATATAAACACACATCACTCACAAACACACAAGATTATTTTCAATGTACTATTTTTTTTTTAAATTTCAAATATATAATTATGTTATTTTTATAAGCAATAATTGTTCGACTGAAACACTCATCCACATTGAAAAAATCTCCTGATAAAAAATACATGACGCCAACGGGACTCGAACCCGAACGTTAACCGTGTTAACCCTTTAACCCTTTTTAACCCTTTCTCATATAAAATAAAGTTGGTTGTTCTCAGGTGAAAAAATGTAACAAGCAGTAATTGTTGAATGAAACACTAGCATATATTGAATAATTTCGCGGGTAAGAAATAAGCCTCCATAGCTCAGTGGTCAGAACTTTCGACCGGAAATCGAATGGACTCGGGTTCGAGTCCCGTTGGCGTCATGTATTTTTTATCAGGAGATTTTTTCAATGTGGATGAGTGTTTCAGTCGAACAATTATTGCTTATAAAAATAATTGTTATCCTTTGTGCTATGCATAAATAAAATCTTGTCTTAAAAAAATTAATTTATCAAAAAAATAATAATTAATATTTGACAAGTTCAAGTATTTCACCTAAAAAATGTAGACAATTTGTCTCACCGCCATCTAGTGAGAGAGTTAGCACTTACAATGCCTTTCTCATATAAAATAAAGTTGGTTGTTCTCAGGTGAAAAAATGTAACAAGCAGTAATTGTTGAATGAAACACTAGCATATATTGAATAATTTCGCGGGTAAGAAATAAGCCTCCATAGCTCAGTGGTCAGAGCTTTCGACCGGAAATCGAATGGACATGGGTTCGAGTCCCGTTGGCGTCATGTATTTTTTATCAGGAGATTTTTTCAATGTGGATGAGTGTTTCAGTCGAACAATTATTAGTTATAAAAATAATTGTTATCCTTTGTGCTATGCATAAATAAAATCTTGTCTTAAAAACATTAATTTATCAAAAAAATAATAATATTATTATGTATTTTTAATTTTAAATGTATAATTTTTCTCATTAAATGTATTATGTAGTTTTTTTTTGTATATTATAAAATGAAGGCCTCAGCACGGGCAAGCCACCCAGTGAGGCCTACATTACTGAAAACCTTGAATTGTAAAAAATATTGTACCTAATAAAAAAATAAAAAAAAGTTAATAAGTTAGAGTCAATTCATTTTTTTGTAATACTTACTGTCCTTAAAAAGTAACACAGTGTCATCAGCAAAGCTTTTAATTTCCCCGTCTATTTGGAGGTGACGTAGATCGTTAATGTAAATAAGGAATAGGATTGGGCCAAGTACGCTGCCTTCTGGTACTTCGTAGGATACTTGTTCCTTGTCACTATATGTGTTTTCTATTGAGGTATATCGGGTGCGATTTTCCATGTAGCTTTCAATTAATTTGAGTTCTGTTCCCGTCATTCCGATATATTTTAGTTTATTGAACAGGTTTTGGTGGTGAATTGTGTCAAACGCTTTTGCCAGATCTAGGAATATTCCAAGGCATTTTTCACCCTGATCTATATTTGTTTTGAGGAAGTCTCTTACTGAGGCTATGGCATATGAGGTGCTCATATTTTCCCTGAATCCAAATTGATTCAAATCAAATCAAATCAAATCAAATCAAAAATTATTTATTGTAAAATAAAAATTACAAAAGGTGTAGCTTATGGGTAGACCCCATTTCTTCCAGCTAACCACATTTATTTAATTACAATGTTTATATAATATTATTTGTTTTATTATAATAATTACAATGTTTATACAGATAAAATAACAATATACCAATAAAAAAATACAAATATATATACCAATAAAAATAGGCGTTTCATTTACGTGAGGTATTCACTCAACGTGTAGTGACATTTATTAACAAGGAAAGTGTTTAGTAACGATTTGAATTTGTGTGTATCTTGTATTTGTTTAATGTTATGTGGAAGGTTGTTATATACTTTAATGGCCATGTAGTATGGTCCTTTTTGGAATATTGTTTTGTTTGCTTTTGGTATTAGTAAGTTTTCTGTGAGCCTTGTAGCGTATTTATGTGTTGAGTTTTTTAGTGGGAACTTGTCTGTAGATGATCGCACTAACATGCATAACTCCATTATATATATGTCTGTGATTGTCAGAATTTTCAGATTTTTAAACATAGGTCTACATGAATCTAAACGATCAGAGTTTGTAATTTTTCTTATGCATCTCTTTTGTATGATGAAAACATCTTTAGCGTTTACCGAGTTTCCCCAAAAAATAAAACCGTATTTTATTATTGAATATACATAACCATAGTATGCGGCTATTACTGATTCGGTGTTTAATATTTTTCTCAAGGTACCCAGAACATAAGAAAAATTACTGATTTTTGCTACAATTTTTGAGACATGTTCTTTCCAGTTTATGTTTAAATCTAATTCTATTCCCAGTAGTGAACAGGTTTGGGAACGTTCGATAATATTATTATTAATGTTTACATTTATATTTATGGGTGTAGCTTGCACTGGACAAAATTTTAAAATTTGGGTTTTGTTTGTGTTGAGTGATAGATGTTGCGATAACAGCCAGTTTGCTATTAATTGGCAAGTCTCGTTAATTTGTTTGTTAAATTCGTCAACGTCTCCATTACATTCAAACAACAAAGCGGTGTCATCAGCAAACATTGAACATTCTGTGCCAGCAATTATTGGAAGTTCGTTTATATAGATAAGGAAGAGGAGAGGCCCAAGAATGCTTCCTTGTGGCACACCCTTGTTTATTGTTCTCCATTTGGATTCTACCATGTACTGGACCATTTTTTCATTGATATTTGAAATTTGAACTTTCTGCTGACGATTTTTTAAGTACGATTCAAACCATTTTAATGCTAAACCTCTAATACCCACATGTTCAAGTTTAATTAGAAGAAGCTCATGATCAACATTGTCGAATGCTTTTGAGAGGTCGAGAAAGATACCTACAGTTTTTTTACTAATATTAATATTTTCTAGAATTTTGTTCAAAAAATTGAATACTGCCTGTGTTGTTGAACGGCCTTTACGGAAACCAAATTGTTGTGGACATATTATCTCAAAGTTTTCGAGAAAGTTATAAATGCGATTGTACATGGCTCTTTCAAATATTTTTGAAAAGTTTGGTAATAAGGATATCGGTCTGTAGTTTGAGATTTCCTGTTTAGGACCCTTCTTATACAAAGGTACAATAATAGATTGTTTTAATTGTTCTGGGAAGGTTCCTGATTCAAAAGATTTGTTAATTAATATTTCCAACGGGTAACTTAACGCTTCTTCACATGCTTTTATAATTTTTATAGGGATTTTGTCAGTGCCGACACTGCTTTTATTTTTCAGTTTTACGATGATTTTAATAATTTCCTCCCTGTTTACAGGCGTTATAAAGAATGATCGCGACTGTTTGTTTTTGACTGTTTTGGCAGATTGTGGATGTAGAGATGTATTTTGTGGTGGTGGCGGTGGTGCAAAGAAAATGTTAAATTCATATGCAATGTTTTTTTGGTTCTGATACCAGGTTATCATTTATTTTAAGACAGATTTTTGGTTTACTTTTAGAATTAAAATTATTTGAGTTCTCTTTTATTATGTTCCACGATGTTTTGGTTTTATTTTGCGCGTTTTGAATTCGTTTACTATTGTAATTTCGTTTAGGTACCTGTTTTACTTTACTGAGAATTTTTTTGTATTGTTTGTAATTGTTTATGATTGTGAGGTCATTTGTGTTTTTTTGTTTCATGTACAGATGTCTTTTTTGTCTAATAGATATCTTAATACCAGTCGTTACCCAATTTATTTTGCGTTTTTGGGGATATTTATACTGTTTAAAGGGAAAACAAAGCTTCATACCATTATTTATTTCATTAATGAAGTATTCGTAGCTGTCATTAATGGATTCAAAGGATTTCAGTGGTTCCCAACATATACACGATAAGTTATTGTTAAAAATGTTTGTGTTTTCTGTGTTAAATAATTGTTTTTTTGTATACCACGTTTGGTTTATATTATATTCTGTTTTTACGTGCATTAACTGTGCCATATGATCTGATACAGCTAATTCTGTGACTTCCCATGTGTAAGAGCTTTTTGATATATTTGTACCTATATGATCAATTATACTTTTTTTATTTCCTTGTATACGAGTAGGTTTATCAATAATCAAGCGTATGTTGTGAGATTTTAGTGTGTTTTTGAGTGAATCTGCGTTTTTGTTCTTGTAGCTTGTATCAATATTTAAGTCACCGCAGAGTATTATTTGTTTTTGTTGTTTTGGCAAATTTTGTTTAATAATAGTTCAAGTTGTTCAAAAAAAATATTTATATCAGAGTCATTATAGTAGACTGTACAAATTATCATTTTAAGTTTTGGAATTTCAATACCAACACATTCAAATACAAATTCTTTTGTTATTTGTTTAACAAATTCTAGTTCTTTAAATACAATGTTTTCGTTTAAGTAAATGGAGACACCACCATGAATATGACTCTCTCGACAAAAAATTGAACCTAATTTATAATCATTAAAATTAATAGATGTCGTTTCATCCTTTTGTAGCCAGTGTTCGCTAACACAAAGTACATCGATATTTTTTTCATATAGAATATTTTCTAATTCTAACATTTTATTTCGAATGCATTGTACATTTTGATGCATTATATTGAAGGTGGATTTGATGTCGTCAAGTTTAGGAGTACGAGTATTATTCATAAAAAAATAGTTTGTTGTTCTGGGTAAGGTGAGTTCCTGTCATCTCGGGTTTGTGTAGGAATGGATGAATGAGTATATTTTGGGTTTTTTTCTGATGGATGTGGGTGCTCAAAATTGTAGACTGATATTTTTTTGATCTCATTTTTTATATACGCCCTTGTTAAGCTCATCATTTTGATAATTGTATGGTTATTCATTTTTTCATAAAAAATGGGCCCAGTAAATTTACAATAATTTTTGAATTCGAAGATGTGAGATGTAATCTCAGAATTCAGTTTATAGATGTTTAAATAGTTGTTTTTAGTAACTGGATGTATTAGTACATTAGTATGGGCTAGTTGTCGTAGAGTGTAGTACAAGTTGCTTAGAAAGTTTTTAGGGGATGTCTCATTTTCTCCGGCTATTAAAATTATAAAATCATTTTTGTTTAAATTCTTACTTTCTCTTATGATGTTTGCCGTGTACCAGTCTAGTGTTGCCCCAGGGTATATATAGCTGGAACAATCTACATCTTTAAAGTTTTTTTCCAGATTTCTTCTTATTTGGTGGCCTGCTTCTTCTCCAAAGATCCGTATTTTTATTTCTTTCCATTGAAGTTGTGCTGTTTTAATTCTGCGATGTGTGATGTCCTGTGCCGGAAGGGGTGTTTTAATTTCTTTATTTTGGTTATTAATATTGGTGAGATGCAATTTTTTTTTAAATTCTTCATTTTTTTCTGCCATGTTTACGAGAAGCGACTTGTTTTCATTCATTACATTTTTTACTTCATTAATATTTTGGGTAAAATTTTTTATTAGTGGTCGTAATATTTTTAATTCGCCCTTCATTTCATTATTTTCAGCCACTAAGTGGGCAATAATGTCGAATAGTTTATCCATGCCTTCGTTTATTTTTTCTTTTAGAATGATTTTTCCTTTCCCTTCCGTAATTATTTTTTTAATATTATTTATGGTAAGTCTTGAGTTTTTCAGGGCATTATTTACCTCGTTTGCTTCTATCATTGTGGACGTTTCTTCTTCATTTTCTCTTTTATCCTCCGAATCTGAATAAGGATCCTCCTCGTGTTGATTTGGAGATCTTGGGGTCAGACAGGATTTTGTAAACGGGTCCTCATTTTTCGATTTAGGTGTTTTATTACCTTTTTCCATTTTCAAAGATTATTCAACAGAATTTGATATTGTATGCACTTATTGCCCTCTATTGAACAATAGCGGTAAATAATATATTTTTAATTGATTTATGTATTAACAGCCATCTGTTGTTTATTAGCGCAAATTATTAGTTTATTTTGCGATTATGGTTAAATTTATGCATTTACTGCCATCTATTGACAGGTAGCGATGAGTGGAACGTATGTAGGTAGAGTATTCGATATAAAATCTTTAAATGTCAAAAAATCACAGTGATTTGAATTTTTAAAATCAATTTTTTCTTAGATATAGTTCATGTACATACGTAGTAATTGCTTCAGTTTTACAGCAACACTTTTATGCTTCTGTTTCACAGGTTTTATGTTGATTAAACATACGTTTCGCACTTTATTTTTACTGTTTTATACGGAGCAAATTGCACTTGACTTTCTATTCTGAATGTTATTGTTCATTGTTATTGATTGGTGATAGTATATTATTTTTGTTGAGAAAAATTAAAAGGTTGTTTTTGATATGTTTCTCGAGAATATTTGAAAGCGTGTTTAAAATTGTAATTGGTCTGTAATTATTTATTTCTTCCTTGAGTAAATATTTACCTACGACTACCGTTTTTACTACTACAAAAAATTGCCCCTTTAATAACGCCTGCTCGCGTCCCCTTTAGAGTTATATCCCAGTTTTCAAGTAGTTTGTGGGCTACGCTAGGTTTGTATAGACTGGTTTGTGATTTAATTCTACCTAATCCAACCTAACCTAACATGTACGGAATATTTTCTCAAACGGTAGTCGTAGGTAAATAATTACCCTTCCTTGTTTCCATTTTTGTGGATTGGAATTACTTTCAAAATAGTTGGGAACATCTCTTATTTAATGGACCGATTTATAAGTATGGTAAGTGGGATAAGAAGTGCTGATTTTATTATTTTTAGTGTCATCGGTGATATTTTGTCGCTTCCCTGTGAGTTTGTATTTTTTAGTTCGTTCATAAGTTTTAGTGTTTCTGTTTCGGTAATGTATGGAATTTTAAAGGGAGACACACCAGTGTGTATACAGCGGGTTGAGAATTCTGAGATATCGTCATTTGTAGTGATTCTGTTTGCTAGTTCCTTGCCTACGTTGGCGAAATAGTTATTCACAAAATTACATACTTTTAGTGGTTGTTCTGATGCCTTAATAATCTTGTTATCCATTTTAATCTCGGTTATGGAATCGCTTTTCTTTGTTTATGTGTGGGATATTTCTTTTAGGATTTGCCAAATTTTTTTGAGGTCCTTGTTGCATTTATCTAAATTATTTTTATAATATATTTCTTTCGATATACGTGCAAGTCGTGCGCATAAGTTTCGATATTGTTTATAGAAGTTTATGAGATAGATGTCATATGGGTTTGATTTGCATTGTTTGTGGAGATTGTGTCTTTTACTGAAACTTGTTATGAGTCCTTTTGAAATCTACGGTTTTAGAAGTTTATGTTTAGTTGGAGAACTTTTTTAGGACGTGATGGTATTTTTTTTAAATTCGTCTTGAATACATTCTATAAAAAGTGACAATGCTTCATTAATTTTATTATTTTCTACGAGTTCTTCAGATTTTTTATTAAGTAGTATGTCATTTAGTTTTAAAACATCAGTTATATTGTAGGTTTGGTTTAAGTGGTTCCCTACGTTTGGTGATTTAGCAGGGGTGTTCGGGTCCATCGAGTGAGGTGTGTTCAAGATGCGCCTGCCCACCAGCTGCTTGGCTTGCCGGATCGGGAGAGACTGGTTTGGGGAGACCTTTTGACCTCTGCAACTGGTCTCTCTTGACCCATCGCCTTGCGCCGCAGCTGGAGGGATAGGCTATTTGTCCGTTACTTCTGAATACACTGATCCCTTAATTCCTACCCACCCCTCATAACATTTTTCCTTTCCAGAACTTCTTCCCCTTCCTTTCCTTAAAAAGACCCTCCACACAGCATCTTAAAGATGACATTGGCCCTTAGGGAAATTATCTTCCTAAGGGCCTTCTGATGTAAAAAAATACTAATGTATATTGTATGTTTTATTTCATCATATTTGCATAAGGATGCGCCAATAAACAAGAAAAATAAATTTATCCCTTTGTAAAGGTTTTATTACAAAACGGATTTGAAATTGGTTGCGAATGTGTTAGTTTTTATCAAGAAATGGCAAAGATTTTCTTCAAATAATAATACATAATGAATGCCTATTTTGCATGCGGCGCTTCTAACACGGCAAAATATTATGTTAGTTCCGCCGAGGGACCGTGACACGAGTAACAATGCCCCATTCTCGTCCAGTTGGAACTGTTTTAAATAAATTACCTAACGGCTCGTTCGCGTCTACGGGAATCCCCTGTAAATTCACAGTTATTACCACTGCATACGTACTACTATAGAGTTGGTACTTTTCAAATTCACACATTAATGTAACTTCAGCAGAACTATTTACTAAAACTTCCATTACAGCCTCCCTCGGACTACTCCTAGGACTCTCGAAATTGGTGTCAACTTTGGAAATTCATTATATTATTAAAATGTAAGGATATTTTCACAAAACTAATAACTATATTTGAAGCTTGTATTGTGTATTTTACATATTATAATTATTTAGACTTAGTAAAAATAGTACCGGACCTCTGGTTTCAGAAATAAATTGACGAACTATGTAAATCGCAAAAGACATTTCTGTACTGAATAAAGTTCCATGTAATTTAAGGCCTTGAGGAAGTGATAGTGATAAAGATATTTAAAACAGCTAACACAGGCATTTATTCAGAAAACGCCAGTAAACTGGAACACTATGTGATGTTCCACTTTGTCTCTTTATTTCACATACAAATAAATCATCCCCCAATAATATTAATAAAAACCTTATTTTTTCGAACAAAATGGATCGATGGTTGGGTTAAAGGTGAGACAAAAAAGGCACGGAGCAAATGCGCAGGATTTATTGGAAAATATTAAGCCGTTATATTACACTTGTGGAAATATTCAAATATTACCCACTTTTACTAAAACTAACAACAACAAATGAATAATATGCGGATACCTTGTTATTCCGTTTTCAGTTCAATAACTCGGCCGTGAAGCTAACATTCATGAACAGTTATTACGTGTTTACTTATTACTCAAGAAATTCTGTGGCTTGCTTCTTTTTAGGGCCAATGTCAGTTTTTTTTTAATTTCATCATACCTGTGTAGAATTTAGCTCTTTTCTGCAATTATTTTAATTTTAAGAAAAGTCGTTTTATAGAAAAATCTTTCTTGAAATCGGAAGATTCTTTTAGAATTCGGAAAACAACCGTTTTTTGAGGTGAGATCGAAAAAAAATATACACCGAAAAACTAACATTCGCCTTTTTAGAAGCAAGCCACAGATATCAGTTATTTTCAGTTATCCTTTGAAACGTGTTTCACCTGCTGAAAGTTTCTTCCGCGACGTTCCTCGTGCAGACAAATGATTTGCTCGCTGAGGAGGTTTAGGGTTGCTTTATTATTCATATATTTCACACACGCTGAAGTCTTCGCCCGCTTCAGAAATAATCCCAAATCCACTGTGTTAAAGTTGCGCTGCATTTACGATTAGGTAAATGTATTCTATCCGCTTGTGCTCCGCGTAGATTCTTTCAACAAATTTGTCAAATAATTGCATTTATTCGTTTTTATTTTTTTATAAGTAAAATGTATATTTTTATTTTGACACAACTAAATACACAAAAATGATTATTACATGTTTAACATTGAGTATTATAAAGTAAACAGTCATTATAGCTGTTCCTATTTATAAAATGATAAGCATCGTGTGTTTGGGTATGGAATTTTTGCCTACTACTTTATGTATTAATAAAAATAAGAAAACGTGTTTCAAGCACAAGACCTCCATTGTATACCTTTATTACAATAAACACCTAAATGTAATATTTTGTAAAATTTTACTCGTGTCTTTTTTATATTAACACAAAAAATAAAATAAATTAATAAAAATTAACAACTGCTAAGTAAAAATATTCCACGTTTTCCATAGTAGATTACACTAATTCTTGCTCTGAGAATATTATCTTAGATTTCCTGAATGTATATGTTTTATGGTATACACTTTGCATACTGTACAGTACATGTATCAACGAATAAACCATAAAAACTCACTTTTGTTGGAGAACAAAAATATATCTCTTTCCGTGTCCCAGCTAGGCTATTAAAAAAAATATATTTTCTCTTTTGTTTTAAAACATTATTTGAAACCTCCATTCCGATATTGGCATTCAATGTCCTTAAAAAACAGTCAGCCTTTCTTGCGAACGTGAAATATCTATAATGTGAGAATATTTTTATTTTATTTACCAAGCAACATACAATAATTTATTCCAGATCCGCGTACGTCGGGAACTTTCGACCACCAGTATAGTGGCAGTCGTTCTACGATGGTGATGCAAATTTCGAATGTTTTGTAAACTTTCAGATTCATTGCCTCGATGCATTATTATTTGCCAAGTTTAAGTAAACATTAATTTCAACATTAATCATATTCAGTAGCTAAAAATGTATTCCATTGGATCGTACGAAGGTTCAAAGAGAAATACAACGTTTCTCTCTTCTGCGACCCTTAGTACTGGTAATAATTCTTCCTGAAAAATATTTTCAATTTTTCGCAGTGGCTTACCTCAAACCAAGCGATCATATTATTACGGCTTGGTATTTTCCTGATGGCTTTGAAATATTTATCATTCTGTATTTGAGCGCATCCTGTAGTCAAGAAGCATTTGAATAAACTCGGCACAATGCGAATCCCTTCAGAAGTGTCTTAATCTTTAGCGAGGAATCCATTCTATCATTTTCTCGGAGTTTCTTTATATGTCATTTCGCTTATTCAAATAATTCTGTAGCATCTCAGGCGCGTGGGTAAGTAACGCCCTTTCTGTAAGATTCCATGAAAAAGCGTCAGGTCGGAAACTGGGCGACTACAATAGCTAAACCTTGCTTTATAAGGGAAATCTATTCATTCTAAATGCTCATTGTACTCCAATTCTGCCTCCAGCCTTAAACCCCCGTTCTTGTCGCTTGGCAAATATGATACGAAAACTACCCTGTCGTTAAAATAAGAATATTTCACTCTGTGAGATGGCGAGATAGGGGAAGATATCAATTATTTATCTGTACTATATAAATATTCATATGCTTGCCTGTCAAAAGGCTTAACAAGGCTACGCAATACACGTTAAGTTGATACTGTGTTAAAAAAAGGATCTAGCCAACTTTCTGCCACCATAACCAGAAGTACCTGCCGAGGTAGTAAACATCATACAGCTCCTCAACTTCTCCCTTCTCTACACATAATGTTTTCACGCGGCTGAGCAATAAGTTTCACGTAGTAGACCTGGTAATTGTAGACTTTTTTGGTAGGTAATCTATTATCAGAGTTCCCTCACTGTCCCAAAAGAGTGAGGTCCTGAGTTCGATGGTGGCGCGCTGAGCTTTTAATTTCCTAATAACTGTTCTTCCCTATTTCTACCCACCACGTAGATTCTTACGGCCGTTGTTCACAACTTTTCGATTGATCAACCTTGGATACCGATCAGCCAAGTGATTTATTGAGCAACGTTCTATGCACTTGTTTCCAACCAGTTTTATTATTGATCATCTCGAGTGACCCTACACACTTTCACGGATATTAAAATATAATAAAATTAAATCAAAGTAAAATCTTTCAATTATAAATCAACATGAACTATTTAATAGTGTATTAATTTGTTTATTAATGTGTTTATAAAACGTTTATACATAGAGAAGATTACAAATTCGAGGTAAATGTAAGTATGAAAGGTCATGGGGTCAAGGGTCAAGGTCATTGCAAGCAATAATTATTCTCCTGAATCACCGATACAAATTTGAAATATCTTCCCAGAAAAAATAAATTCCGCCGACGGGAATCGAACCCGCATCTTTCTGATTACCGGTCAGCTGCTTTACGTCGGTTAATTATAATTCTGCTGTATCATTTAATATGTTCTAGTATTTTTCATTCAACAGTTATAGCTAAATTAGATTTTTCAGCTGAAAACAACCAGCTTTATAAATATTAGAGCAGCTCACCGGAAATATTTTGTTATCCTCTGTGCTGTGCATAACTTTGTAAATAATAAAAAAATAGCACATAAGTTAACCTCTTTCAATATACACGGATTAAGTTAAGTTCCAGAGATTAGTTGAGGGGTCGGAAAATTCATACAAAATAAAAATAAAATTTTACGCAGCTATTAAATAAATAATATATTCTTTACACATAAACATAGCAGTTTTATGAATACTTAGAAATGATAACGAATACAAAATAAAAAATAACAGAGATATGGGCCATCAAGCAGGACACTTTTTTTTAAATCCTTGCTGATGGTATACTTATTTTCTCTGTCAAGCATCGTCTGAAAAATAAAAATAATAAAATTTCTGGTTATTATTATTAAAAAGGTAAAAGCTGTTCTATGGAAAATGATTATTATTATCTTGTAGTAGAAATGACAGTTGTCTGAAAAAAGTCCTTTTTAAAGAAATTTTGCGTTTAAATATTTTATGAACGATTTATTAACTTATGACCTTGGCACCCAATGAAAAAATCGTATTCTTCATCTTAGGTAATATTATAAAATATTTGTCTTGTGAACTTTAACAAAATCGGTCGAGTAGATCTTGAGATATCTTATACACCAGTTCAGTCAGCGTCTTAAAACCAAATATTTTGTTCAAATCGATACGCGATTTGTGGACCACATACGAGGTTTCCCAATGTTGCCGCGATGTCCTTCGACTCATTTCTGGACCATACTGAGGTGTTCCATTATTGCCCCGATGTCCTTCAACTCATTTCTGGACAAAAAATGAGATCTTTCATTGTTGCAGCGATGTCTTTTGACTCATTTCTGGACCACACATGAGATCTTCCATTGTTGCCGCGATGTCCTTCGACTCATTTTTGGACAAAAAATTAGATCTTTCATTGTTGCCGCGATGTCCTTCGACTCATTTCTGGACCATACATGAGGTCTTCCATTATTGCCCCGATATCCTTCGACTCATTTCTGGACAAAAAATGAGATCTTTAATTGTTGCCGCGATGTCCTTCGACTCATTTCTGGACCATACATGAGGTCTTCCATTATTGCCCCGATGTCCTTCGACTCATTTCTGGACAAAAAATGAGATCTTTGATTGTTGCCGCGATGTCCTTCGACTCATTTCTGGACAAAAAATGAGATCTTTCATTGTTGTCCTTCGACTCATTTTGAGCAGCTCTTCCTGACCTCTTTAGACTCCTGTTGGGCTCTCATGTCGGCTATAGATATTTGTTGAGAATCATTAGACATTAACAAGTTTCATAATTGCCATAAACTTAGGAAATAATTTCAATTTTCAATTCAAGGTGGTGCAAAGTGCAACCCCTTAAAATTGTTACCTGAAATCGTTATAGCTGAAATTATTTCTGTATACGAAGAATAAATTCAAGCATTTTGTTGGCTCGAGAGACTATGAAAGATATGTGGGATTTGAAATAGATAGTCGCTTCAAAAATCACGTCAAGGTCTCGAATCTAATTGTTGGGTATTAATATATTTTATTGATGTGGTAGGGTGTATCTTTGGATCTTGTAAATGTGACGACAGTGCGTTTCTGTAAAAGAGATTAAGTTGTTTAATTCTGACCATTTGACAAGATAATCTTAAGTGACTTTTAAGCAGTGATGGCTCGTGACTTTTGGGTGTACCAGAGTGCTAATATTACACAAAATGGCATTATTGATGTTGTTGTAGATGAAAAAGAATTTTATGCTTTTACGAAAATTCGATTTTTGCATGAATATTTTTAGGATATCTATGCGGCGCACGTCCAAACTGAAATTTCTTGGAAATCTTTATACAAAAAATCAGATTTGCGAAAAAAAATAAAACTTGTTTTCAGCTACAGAAACATCAATAATGCCATTTTTTGTAATATTAGCACTCTAGCACTCCCAAAAGTCACGAGCCGCCAGTGCTTTTAAGTCTTGAAATGTTTAATATCATCAGCGAAGGGTAGATATTTTGAGCGGTTAATGGTCTTGCCAATATCTTTAATGAATTAGAAAGAGTCATATGTTCGATCCTTGTATTTTTTATTCGTGCGAAAGAACCGTAATAATTGACATTGTGTAAGTAGCTAAAGTGAAATCGTGAAAAATTCTGGTAGAATCCGATGTCACTCAATTTTTTTGAGTAAAATTTCATGGTCGACTTTCTCAAATGCTTTTTCAAAGTTTGTATAAATCACATAGACATGTTTTTTTAATTTTTTTATAGTGAATACCTCACAAGAGTCCCAACTGCTCCCGTCTGGAGCCAGTGAGACTATGGCATCCCCAATTGGGGGATATTGTGAGGCTGAAGGTAAGTGGGGAAGGAAAAGAGGAAGGTGGGGAAGTACCTGGCTATTCAGATCTAGTCACTAAACACGGCTAAAGCCATTTGGAGCAACGTTTCAATTCTGAATGGTGGTCTTACACCAGGGCGATACTGGTAGTATCTTCCACTCTGGAAGTGCAAAGTTTGCAACGATTTATAATTACGGGTAGTGAGAATCATAATGTTTAAAGGTTGTGGCGAAATTTTTGCCAATTATCGGTGAGTGCGTGCTTGGTTCGATTTTATATTTACTAAAATCATGGGTTCAAAAAGTTTTGCGGGTTCTGATAAGACAGCTATAGGAATATAAATATCGATTGCCGACTTTTGCCTTTTTTGTATAAGTGTACTTTCGTTAGTTTCCACATAGCAGGAAAGATATTACTAAGAAGTGGTAGGTTAAACGTACTCTTTATAAATTAAATTAAAAAATTTGAGTATCTTTTGAGTGCGATAGGTGATATACAATCTGGCCCGACGGAGTATTTAGGTATTAGCTTGCGAAAAACGGTTACAAAATTGCCGTCGTTAAGTTCGTCATTATTATTAATATACATCATTTGTTTTAAATACTGTAATAGATAAACCAAAATGTTTTCTTTTTACAAATATTATGTGTGTCCATTTCAATTCAGATCCGTTTTATATAAACTAAAACTTACCAACTATGCAATGGTAGATGTCAGTGCAGTGCATTCACCATACCATAAAAATCCATGTACAGCGACACTTTAGAGCCAAACTAATGTGATGAACTTGCCCTGGGATATTTTTTTTTCCTTTTATTGTAGGAATTAATGAATTCTGGTTTCTCCAATCAAAATGTGATCAGAGATGACATCTAGTGAAGGTACTAGATAAATGGAGGGGACCGGGGCGTGTCGTTTTTTTTATCTACGCCAAAGGATAAAGTGCAACCAATCAGAGGGGTTGATGAAAGTTCGAATTAGGCAGGCAACACCTACCTTATTGATTTATTATCATGTGAATTAAGCTTTGAGTTGATCTCACGAAATTGTGACAGTTCTAGATGTTGGAGTTAAAGCTATTTTAAAACAAGTGCTTGAATTTATGATGGAAGCAAAAAACTAGGAATATACACTGCAATTATCAGAGACCTCCGTGATTTTATTTTGAATTCTTAAATTTGGTTCAGTGCAGTCGCAATGAATTTGGCACGTTGGGGCGGACAGGAAAAAAACCCCTAACAAAGTCAATAAAACTATTAAACTCCGCCAAGCAATGTTACTAAGTGACTTATTGCGTAGGGAATGCGCCGCGAAATATAGTTACGTAATTTTGTTAAGGATTTGGACGAATTATAATTATGACGAGCGAGGTAAATCACATTTTAACAGGACGAGTTTGGAAGTTGCTTAATTAAATTAAAATCTCCCATAAGATTTAAAAATAAAACTATTGTATCATACGTATCCAGACCTCCAGAATTTTGAAAGAGAATTCATATTTACGCAAAAATCACAAGAACACTCAAACCCCGAAACCGCTTGATACCGTGTCGCCGATACATTTGGAAATCTTTACATCAAAATTACTCAATCAAATGATGTACTATATGTGATTAATCAAGATAATTACATAGCAATATAATAACAGAACCTGAAACACATCTAAAAATAACCATCCACCACCTCACTCGGAGCCACCAACCCACGAAGTGACCCCCGCTAAGGAAGCAACCCAGTATTTACGTGGACCCCCCTCCATACTACCCGGATGAAATTCCATGATGGCCGCCGAACTTTCGACCAATCACAGCACGGCATATCCCATTGAGATTCTTATCAAACACTGATAACGAAATTCAATGCGATTATTTGTGATAACATCAAACTCAATTTACAGGAAAATGATAGAAGATGTAACCACGGAATAAATATCAACATCAAGAAATGATTATATGCTAATATAATGACATAAAAAATCATACCTAAATATGTTTGTTACTCTTTGGGAAATGTTCAAACCAAAGATATTTAACTTCAAACCCAATATGAAAATTTGTATTATTTATTAAACAATAAATAAACGAGACTGGGGGAGATGGTTTTGGAAGATTGAACTGACTTGGTTAAAGGTATCATATTAAAATATAACTTTCCTCTCAACAAGATAATTGCAGAGAGGAAAAATACCTAACCATTTTACTCCTCACGAAAGAAGATAGAACGCCTCCGAGAGGGCTCGATTTGAAAACGTTCTATAAATAGAGAATCGAATTCCATACAAAGTCAGTTCAACGACTAGCTCTGAAAGGGAATCCTCTCTCCTGAAAACCATCTCCAAGTGTCCAAAGTCTCAAGAAATATTTTCAAGTGTTTTTATTCAGTAGTAAATTCAGTTTTTGCCAGTAATAAACTCTTTTCGTCAGCTCAGATCTGGAAATAAATTCCTCTCTGATCGTGGCTTTAAACTCCACCACAAACCTCTACGACATCTACCAAGACTGAAAACGCTGACAAGTGTACCCAGCTACCTTCGTATCTACAGTTATTGTACGGACGGTATATTGTCTCGTACAACTTTTATATAATAAATATTTAATACATCTTAGACCGTGTTGGTAATTTGAAAGCCGGGCTAAAATGTTGGTAGGCCGACACGCCACTGGACTCAGGGGGTCAAGTTTCATTCCTTGGGACAAAAAAGTTGACAGTTCAACAATTTATTGGTTTTGAAATGAAGGAATTTAATGTGACGGATTCTAGTGCTTATAATATATGTGTTTTTTTTAGTGCGATTCTGTCCTTGAATATACAAAATTTTCATAATTCGGAAACATAAATAAGATAAATGGCGAAGGGCGGAGTTGATTTGGGGAAGGAGACGAGGGGGTGGGGGAGATGAGGGGAGTCGAGGATAGTTAGAGTTGGAGGACAGTCTAGGTTGGAAAGCGTTGGGAGACGGTCAAGTAGAGTCAAGACAGTCAGGATTAGGTAGCACGGGTAGACGGTCAAGAAGAGTCAAGAAGAGTCAAAGTTCAAAGACGGTCCAGCATAGTCAGGATCGATCAGCGTTTTAATAAAGTCGAGTTCAGTCAAAGTTGGGAGACGCGTCAACAAAGAATTCGTTGTCGGGACACGGCCGCGAAGGTCAAAGTCGAATCGGGACTTAAAATAATTAATTTAAAAGAGAACAACAAACGCGGTTAAAATCAATTAAACTGTGTATATACTGTGATTTTTCTATCAGCATGAGTATCTTACTGCATGTGAGTGTGTTTGGTTTGTATAATTATTTGGAATGCACTGAGATGATGAATTGGTATGTCATATTTTTTTTTAATTTCTTTATAATATTAAATTTACAATTACATGTTATTTCATTATATTAAGTTTGTTTTCTTTTTAATACATTACAGTACATCGTGATACACCTTTTTTTAGAGTAAATGCTCGTGTTAAAAAGGCGGAGAAACGCGTGTAAATAATAAACATATTTTTTCAGAGAGTGTAAAGATCATGAAAATAATTTTTATTTTTTTACATACAATATATATATAAATATAGTATGTAAAAAAACAACAAACTTATATCAAATAGAAAAGAGAAAAGAAGGAAAGAGATTAGAATAAGAAATAAGAGAAAAGGATTTCAATATAATAATAATTGAGATATTATATTGTATTTTTAAGTATAAACGATTTTAATATGCTATCGATGTAGTGTTTTTATTGAGCTTTTGATTTTTTTATAATTCGTTTCCAATCTTAAGTTAAGAGGTAATAGGTTTAACCATTTGACACCAACATATTTATAAAATTGTTGGGCCGTGGTGGTTTTCCAGCGCGGGATAGTTATAGAGCAAAGAATATCTTGTATATTGCTGTTCGAAAAAGTTATTAAGTTGTCATTGTTGAAACAATCTTTATGTATTTGAAAAAGAGTTATTTTTTTATAAATAATATGAAGTGAAGGCACTTTAAATTCTTGAAATAATCTAATTGTGGGGTAATCATACGGTTTTTTCAAAATAATTTTTATTAATATTCTTTGGATGATTTCTAAAGGTAAGAGAGAAGTTTTGAATGCTCCACCCCAACCAACAATTCCATATTGTAATACAGATTGAATTAGTGAAAAATAGATGGTTCTTAATAATTTAAAATTTTGTATGTTTCGTATTCTAAGAAAAATGTACAATAATTTTATTAACCTTTCTACTATTGCATTGATTTGTAATTTCCACTTTCCATATTTCCACTATCTATAATTACACCTAGATATTTTACATTAGTTTTAACAGTAAGTACAGAGCAGTCAGGTTTACATACTTTGGAATTCTATTACAATTATATGAGTGTATACTTATCTTTAAATTATCAGGGAATGAATTTTTATTAATGGTGAAAGGTATTATAAAAGTTTTTTCAGTATTAAGTGTTAACAAATTTTTATCGAACCATTTTTTTAGTATGTTTATGTCTAACTCTGCTGTTCTTTGGGTTTCATTCCAAGTTAATCCCTCAGATAAAATTGCTGTGTCGTCAGCGTATGAAATAAGTTTAGACATAATTGTGAGTTTAAAAGTATCGTTGACATAAATGATGAAAAGAATTGGAACTAGAACAGTTCCCTGCGGGATGCCAAAATTTGTGATCTGCGAATAACTCAGAGAGCCATTTAACTTTACAAATTGCTCTCTATTAAATAGGTAATTTTCGATCCACGTTAAAGCATTGTTAGTTATACCAATTTTCGTTAGTTTCGAGATAAGATTAGAGTGTGATATACTATCAAATGCTTTTCTTAAGTCGACAAATGTTCTAATGCATTTTTTTTTATTATCTAAAGATTTATATATTTCAGATGTTAAGTCAACGATAGCATCTTGAGTGCTCATATTTTCTCTAAAACCATATTGATGTGCATTTAAAATATTATTTTCTTTTACAAATTTAAATATTTATTTTTTTACAATTTTTTCAAATATTTTGGCAATGTTTGAGGTGAGAGAAATTGGCCTATAGTTACTACTTAGATTGGGGTCCCCAGATTTACAAATTGGGGAAATAATAGTTTTTTTGTAGGTAAAGGGAAAGTTGCCTTTTTCAAAACTTGTATTTATGATGTGAGCCAATGGTTTAGAGAGTGAGTCAGAATTTTTTAAAATTATTTCTACAGAAATTTTGTCAAAACCAGTGGAAGAATTACCTTTTAATTCATTAACAATTTGTTTAATTTCATCAACATAAGTTCGTTGAAATTGACTCAAGGTGTTACAATTATTGGATGGTGATGGTAGATCTTTATTATCAGTGTTATTTATTTTAAGTGCTATTTTTTCATTATTATCGGTGTTTTTTTTTATTTTCAGTGCTAATTTTTCACCAACTGACCCAAAATAACTGTTAAAAATATTTGCACATTTCGTTGCATCCGTGTTTACATCGTAAAGTTTGTTATCAATATCTGTGATTTTGTTTATGTTAAATTTTTTTGGTTTTTTATCGATAATTTCATTAATAGTTTGCCATATCTTTTTATTATTGTTGCCAGCAATATTGATTTTTTCTTTATAGAAATCTTCTTTTGTTTTCCGAATAATGTGGCATAGTTTATTTCAGAATTTTTTTAAATATTCGTATAGTTTATAGTTTTCTGGAAACTTTTTACGTTCTTTATAATTTTTTTCTTTATGTCTAATTTTTTTTTTTTTTTTTATTATCAATATGAAATTTTTTTACAGGTTTTTTTTTCGATGTCTGTCTCACTAGGATAAACCTGTGTCGAGACAGACGTATTTGATACATGAATTAATGTTTACATATTTTTTGATACATAAAATATTTCATTACACTAAATGAAATTGTTAAAAAGATAAAAAATAATAAATAATAATAATAAATGATAAATTTGTTAATCAGCATCTAGTTGGAGTGCATACTTATGTAGGGATTTTTATAAAAAAATTTATCATGGATCTGTCTTGGCTGATGATCCAAGACTTGATCACGAGCAGTTTGGATATTGTCAAAAGTAGTTTTGTGTTTGAAGTGGTATATTTTTGGCATAAAGTTGCCTAATGTCCATAACACAGATTTTCCTAAAGATTTCATCCGAACTGCTTGTGATTGGTAGTTTGAGGATAATCTTTATTATAAGTTTCTGAGCTTTAGATATTGGATCAATGGCGGCTGCGTTTGCTCCTCCCCATGCTATGATACCATATTCTATTAAAGATTGACAAAGTGCATAGTAGATTGTTTTGAGCTGGCTTAGGTTGAAAAAGTTGCGAGTTTGTCTAAAAAAGTAAAAGAATTTTCTGAGTTTGTTTGCTGTAGTGGTTATATGTTGTTTCCACTTTAAATTGCTGTCAAAAATAATACCTAATATTTAATTTTAGTTACCTGTTCTAAATAAGGGCAATCACATATTATCGTATTTTTCAGGTTGCAAGCACATATTTTAATTTGATTTTCTGGGTTTCTTAAGGAAGGACTAATACTAAATTCAATGTATTTAGTTTTGGTCACATTCATTGTTAGTGTATTATTGTTTAACCATCTTTTAACCACAGTTATGCCCCTGTTAGCTTTGATGTATACATCATTCCAATTGCTTGATTTGAAGAGGAGAATCGTATCATCAGCGAAACTTACAATTTTGGCATCTATTTGAAGATTACATAATTCATTTATGTATATTAAGAACAGGGTAGGACCTAAAACACTTCCTTGAGGCACGCCGTAGCTAATTGGTAATTGATTGCTATTGCAGTTGTTGATTTTCACACTTTGCTTTCGGTTTGACAGGTAATCGCTAATAATAGTAAGTTCATCACCATTTATACCAATAGTAGATAGTTTTTTGTAAAAGTTTAGAGTGAGAGATAGTATCGAATGCTTTGCACAGGTCTAAGAATATTGAAATGCATTTTGATCCCTTGTCTAAGTTTTCATTTAGAAAATCGGTAACTGTTGCCAGGGCTTCGGAGGTGCCTTTATTTTTCCTAAATCCAAACTGGTTGAGTGATAGAATGTTATTTTGTTCAAGGTATTCGATTAGTTGATTATTAATAGTTTTTTCAAAGACTTTAGATAATGAATTTAGTAAAGTAATTGGACGATAGTTAGTTATGTCCGCTCTAGAGCCTCCTTTATGTATTGGGATTATGATTCCGTGTTTTAGTTTGTCAGGGAATCGGCCTTTTAGGATGCTTAGGTTAATAAGATATGTTAAGGGAGTGGTTATTTCTGATACAAGTTTTTTTAAGGCAATATTTGATATATCGTCCAAGCCAGTTGAAGACGAGTTTTTTAATGAGTTTATGATCAATCTAGTATCTTCATTTGAAATTTGTTTAAGATTAAAATGCAAGTTGTTGGGCAAATTTGTATTACAGCTTAGTGAACTGGAGTTAGTATGGTTTACATCAATATTTTTTGCGAGTTGTTCACCTATTTTTGAGAAGTATTTATTTGCATGATTAACAATAATATCGGGATTACTAGAAAAACTAAATATTTTATCTTTTACTTTTAGTTGTTTTAAGTCATTCGTAGGATTAGGTTGAGAGTGGGTGGCTTCTTTAAGTGTTTTCCAAAGTTTTTTAGGATCATTATTACAGTTTTCTATTTTCTGTTTGTAATATATCTCTTGAGCCTTTCTTATTATTTGGGTACAAATGTTTCTATATCTTTTATAAAAGTTTCGAAGTTGTATATCATAAGGATTTTCAATAACGTTTTTGTGGAGTTTGTTACGTTTACGGATAGATTTAATAATAGTGTGGTTAATCCATGGCTTAAGTGGTAAAATATTATTTGGTATATGTTTTATAATTATGTTTGTATGTTCGTTAATGGTAGTCTGTAAGCAATTGATAAAGTACGTCCAGGCGTCTTCTGGATTTATGGTGTTAAGTAATTCTGACCACGATTTACTCATCAGAGATTGACGAACACAATCATAATTGATTTGAATGATTATTTTCTTGTTTGTTGTGTTTTTATGTTTGTCTTTTCTGTTGCATGTGTGGCACAAGCGCAAGCGCGGATAATAGTGCCACCATGGTTATCTGAGTGAATCTTCAACCTGTGTTGTGAACATGTGTTTTGCAAAATTTTTTTTTTATGAAGTGTCACAATTTAAAAGACGTTCGTTTCCGAGCTGTTTCTTCTATCGCAGCCCTCAGCAAAGCTGCTGGGAAGGGGGTGTCTGTGGCGTCGAATTATCCAGATTAAATAATTAATAATAAACCGCTTGACCTACTTAGTATCTACTCCCGAATTATGTACTTGCATCGTTAAATCGTAAACAAAGTAATCTACGTACTCTATCTACTCGCGACAACACTATCACGTCGGGGTCACCACTTTGGGGATCAATGGTGAGGCACGAAATGAAAGAAGGTTGTGAAGGTCACATGTGTTTATTGGTGAGTCAGTTGCCGTGACGAGGAGATGATGTAGGACAGAAGAATACACCGGATGCTGACTGATGATGTGCTGGTCAAGCGCGGGTCAACGAGTCTGCCGCCTATGCATAATTGCCGCGCTATCGAAGGTTCCTGAAACATCCAGTCTGTGCGAGTGCCTAGAATTTAGTTGCCATCCATCTACCTACTGCCGCCGTCGGCCGAGTAGTATAAATAAGCCCGACGCAGCGAGCCAGTCAGTCAGTCATAATTTTGCCGCCAGTCTACAAGGCTCAACGAGTGAAGACCCGCGTTCTTCTTACTAGCGCGAGGGACACGTACCCGGCTTCGCCCCTATCATCATGGACTCTAACGGGACATCATCATAGCGCCTCGGCCACGTCCGCGGCCAGCGCTACTCGGATTACAAGCGCCCTGGTTCCAGCGTCTCTGACCAGCGCTTCTTCCACGCTACCATGACCACCACGAGGACACGCAGCATCCTCACTGGTCTACATCGTTCCCGTTCAACCGCCTATAAGGTCCGTCGCACCTTCGGCCGTCTCGTCAGCACTGGAGTGCCTGAGGACCTACGTTCTTCACCAGTGCCTGACCTCCATCGAGTCCCGGTCACAAGCGCCCGGCGTCGACTCACTGACCCGCGCTTGACCAGCACATCATCAGTCAGCATCCGGTGTATTCTTCTGTCCTACATCATCTCCTCGTCACGGCAACTGACTCACCAATAAACACATGTGACCTTCACAACCTTCTTTCATTTCGTGCCTCACCATTGATCCCCAAACATGTTTGTATGGAAAGAATAGTGGTGTAGTGGTCGGTAAGTGTAGATTCATATACAATAGATATTACTGGGCAGTTGGATTTGACCATGATGTGGTCAATGCATGAAATGGAGTCTAATGTAGCACGTGTGGGAGTGTTTATGGTGCTTTGGAATCCATGGTATGTGAGCATATTTAAGTATTCTTGGCACTGAGAATGTTCCTTTGTGGGCAGAATATTTATTTTGAGGTCACCAGCAATAATACATTTTTTAATATTACATAATTCAGTTAAACAGTTATTAATTGATTTTAGGAATGGTGAAATATTATAAGAGGATGGAGAACGGTATATTGCTAAGATACATGTGTCATTATTGAGAGTTATTTGCAAACAGTTTGCACCGCTGACTTGGATTTCCTTGACAGATAAACCAATCAGGTCAGTTCTGGTATAGACAACAACTCCATCATTTTGTTTAGTATGTATTGAAGTGCTGTAGTGATCATACCCTTTCAAAATTTTAGGAGCATAATTTTTTGGTATCCAGCATTCAGTAAGAATAATTATATGAAAAGAGGTTCCAATATTATCAAGTTGTAGCAAGAATTCGTCAAAATTCTTGGAAATTGATCTAATATTTTGCTGTAAGATTTGAAGAGAGGATGAGTGTGTTTGTAGTACATTTTTACAGAATTTAGGATTTGACGTCCTATAATTAGTAATACAGTCCATTTTTAATAATATCCATTACAATAAGGGTTTTCTCTAGAATTAAAAATCTACAATACCATTTTTTTAATGTCACTTTCATGTTTGATTTGAATGATTTTTTCCCCCGGACCCTTACGAACAAGTAATTAATTGGCTTTAAACCACACAAATTCGAATTTTGTTTCTTTAGCCTTTTGTTTTGCTTTCCACAGCAATTGAAATTATAATTCCTTGAGTGATTCACGGTTTTAATTTAGTTTTTGGAGAGTATTTTATAACTGAAGAGGAAGATTTGATGTGCTTATTCAAGATTGCTTCAAAATTTAGTGAACATAAGTCGGTGTTTTTAGAGGATAGAACAGTTTCCCAATTTTCAATATTTAGGTTTTGTTGTAGTTTTTCGTAATTAATAATAGTTTTTGGAATATTATTGCGGGAGTAATTATTTACATCTATTTTGTCAGTTTTAAAAGCTACAATGCATGTGTGATGATCAGTAATGTTATTTATCCAAATAATTGTGTTTATTTTTTCAGTTTCATTAGTATTACATCAGATATGATCTATGCATGATGGCCTTTGTCCATGAAATTCTCTAGTATATTTTTTTACACATGGTTTAAAATTTATTTCCGTTAATGTTGATATATTCAGTTTTTTTATTTATTTTTATTGTTTTCAAATTCATTAGATATATCAATATTAACATCGCCTACAACAAATGCATTTTGAGAGCAATTAGTATTTATAATAGATTTCAGATTCTCGGTGAAATTACTAACGCTCGAGTTATGTGTTATATATAATGCTATTATATCATAAAACGTGTGTTTTATAATAATTTGAATATGAAGACAATTTACAAGATCGATATGAATTTCATTAACGGAAATATTCTCATGAATAGATTTTACAAAAACAATGATTCCGCTGTTTTGATTTATTTTGTAAGTTGTGACAAAGTATTTGTAACCAGGTAAATTATAGGTACCTGAGTAGCCGCTAATTTTGGCTTCAGACAACACAATACAATCCGGTTTATGAGTGAGTTCATTTAATGCAAGTGTAAAATGATAAAAAAAAATTTTGACACTTCGAATATTTATGTGAAGGATTGTTAATGCTTTTAGAGGATCTATTTCTAATAATGTGTTATTACATTTGACACTAGTTAAACAAATATTTTCCGAAATCTTAAAGGACGAGTCTATCTCTTCAAATAATGAGTCAGACATGGATTTAAGAGTATAGAAAATAAATTATTGATTTTGACATTATTGTATTGTTGAAATATAATTGTAGGAAAAAAATGTATTTGAGGAGAAAAAGTGTTCGCCGAGTTAAACATTAGTTTCAGCAAGAAAATAAATATTAACAAAATTATTAGAAAAAAAAAACACTTAAATTGGTAACAAAATCTCTTAATATAAAACACTTATTTATCACAGATTTATAGTTAGTGATAAAATTATTAATAAAACGATCTGTATATCGTAGTAATAGTAAGGTATATTTAATGTATGTAGCAATAAATCTAATTTTAGTTTGTATTTTAAAATAATTTATGCAGTTAAATATATAATACGAGTAATTAATACATGAATATTTACTTATGTGTCATACTTCTACTTACTTTAAGAAAAATCGATTTTGTCTTGAGCGATTCTAAGCATTTTAGCACGATATGGACATTTAATGCTAGATGCACTATGGTTAGTGTCGTAACTTAGTTTGTAGTTTTTGTTTTGATATGAACAAATATTATATATTGGATCCGAGTTCTTTTTTTTTTTTTTTTTTTTTTTTTTTTATTTATTCAGTGAGTTTTATGAATTACAATTTTTGTGTACTTAATAACTCCCACACTAGGCTAATGCCCGTGTTGTGGTAGTCATAATGCTATAAATTACAATAAAACCATATGTTGTAGTAAGAAAAAATAAAACATAATATGGAAGGAAAAAAAAGAAAATAAACATATTTAAGGAAAATATAAAACAAAATATATGTTTTTCATACATGCAAACATACATACATACACATATATATATATGCTCAGATATATATACATATACATACATACATAGACATACATAGATGCATACATAAATACATTCATACACATCTATATATGAACACACACAAATGTAATGTGTATTCACATATAAACATAAGTATACAGAAACATGGTTAATTTTATTATAATGGTTTAAAAGTTAGGAACTCATGTATTCTTTAAAAAAGGCTCGTCCCCTTTCAAATATCCAGTTTTGGACACGTATAATAAAAAGGGATATAGTATTAGTTGATTTTATGTCCCGGTCCAACGCGTTGTATATTTTAGGGGCGATAGACCAGAATTGTCGTTGAGCGAATGTGGTTCTAGTTTTTGGCACCACGCATCCCAGATTTGATGAAAAGCGGGTGTTTACTTGGTGTTGAGGAGCCACTATCAAGTCATTTTTTCGTATGTAGCATAAGCTTGTCTTAATGAATAGCTGGCGAATATCTAAGACCTTAATTTTAGTAAATAGTATTTTGGAGGGATAGGTAGGATGACATTTAAATATAATTCTGAGAATTAGTTTTTGTACTGTAATTATTGGATTAATGACGGATTCTGCACAGTCACCCCATCCCAGAATACCATATGTTGCTATCGATTGAAAAAGGGCAAAATATACGCATTTTAGAGTCGTTAGGTCTAAGATGGATCTAAGAGAGCAGAATATGTGGGAGAGTTTACGAAGTCTTTTTGTTGTTTCTTTTATATGGGTTTCCCAGCGTAGTTGGTCATCGATTATTATTCCCAAGTATTTAACTTCCTTTGAAGATTTAAGAGTTGAACACGTGCATTGAATGTTAGGTGAGGTTTCAGGAGTCTGTATGTTGAGTGAACACGAGTGGATGGTAGGTTTGGGGCAGTTATTGGGAAAGCTATGTTTGGGTATGGAAAACGTCATGTATTGTGTCTTGTCGATATTAAGTGTGAGGAGGTTTGTGTCTAGCCAATGTTTAACTTTTGTTAGGCCAATATTAGTTTTGTTTGTAACTGATTCCCATGTTTCATCATCAAATATTAGGACTGTATCATCGGCAAATGAAATTATCTTGCCTCCAATATT
The DNA here is from genome assembly GCA_026573805.1 of Hesperophylax magnus. Classification (NCBI taxonomy): domain Eukaryota; kingdom Metazoa; phylum Arthropoda; class Insecta; order Trichoptera; family Limnephilidae; genus Hesperophylax; species Hesperophylax magnus. The sequence continues at coordinate 22,666,647 of JAIUSX010000011.1, forward strand.
CATAGTGCATAGTGTGTTGATATATATGAGAAATAGAATTGGCCCTAGTACACTACCTTGAGGGACCCCATAGGACATGGATAATTTTTTGCTCTTATATATTTTGTCAGAGTGGATAAGGGTTTGTTGTGTACGATTTGCTAAGTAGTTTTTAAACCATGTGTAGGCTATCCCTGTAATGCCGATCTGTTGAAGTTTTATAAGTAGTAAGGGATGGGAAACCGTATCAAATGCTTTTGCGAGGTCAAGGAAAACAGCAAGTGGTTTGCGACCTTTGTCAAGATTTTGGGAAACAATTTTTGTGAGAGCAGCTATTGCATCAGAGGTATTCCTCCCTTTGCGGAAGCCATATTGGTTATCCGATATTATTTTATTATTTTCAAGGAACTTACAGAGTCTATGTTTCACCGCCTTTTCTATAATTTTAGAAATTGTGCTGAGTAATGATATCGGTCGATAATTATTAACAGATAATTTATCACCTGTTTTGAAGATAGGGATTATTGTGGCCTGTTTTAAAGAGTTGGGGAATATTCCAGTTTTAAAGCTTAAGTTGATAATGTGTTTAAGAGGTGGGGCTATAAATTTTTGAATGTGTTTAATAATTTTTGTTGAAATTTGATCTTTCCCTGCAGAGTTACTGTTTTTAAGAGATGAGATAAGTTCTATTATTTCTAGTTCAGTGGTGGGAGTGAAGTGAAAAGGGTTATAGCTGAGATTATTGACATGTATATTTTTTGCAAGATCTTTCTCTGAGACGGTGTTTTGGTCTAGAATATTTTTTGCTAATTTATGTCCGATATTGGAGAAAAATTGATTGAAATGGTCGGATATTTTTTCAGGTTCGGAATTGACATGAGTTGTTTGGTCTTCTATGTTAATTTTAACAATGGGTGAGTCGATTTTATGAATATTGGCTATATCTTTTATGATATTCCAAATTTTTTTTTTGTCATCAGTAGCTTCACTGATTTGTTTTTTGTAGTAATCTCTTTTAACATTGTTAATAATTTTTTTGCAGTTGTTTCTATAATGTTTATAAAATATGAGTGAATCATAATCATTGGGATTTTTTCTACAGAAGTTATGAATCTTGTCACGCTTTCTGATACAGTGAAGAATACCTGTAGTGATCCATGGTTTGAGTTTTGTGTCGGATTGGTTTTTTTTAGTTTTTGTGTATGATGTTGCATCGGCCAAGTGGTTTTGTAAAGTATTTGTAAATATTTCGCATGCAGAAGTGGTATCGGTACAAGAATAGACAAGTTCCCAGTTTTCTTTAGAGACAGTATTTAGGAGAATGTCATAGGAAATTTTTTTTTGAGGGAGAGTATTTTGAGGTAGTTTGTGAATATTTTGGTTGATGGAAGTGATGGTTGCATAGTGATCTGTGACAGTTGATTGATATACAATGGATTTGCTGCCTAGTTTACTCTTAACAAAGACGTGATCTATACAACTACTAATGTTTGAATCTGATTCTCTAGTTGGGGCTGTGACGGCTGGCAAATATCCTAATAAAGTTAGTGTATTTAGGTATTCATTCGCTTGTGGATGCATTCTGTTGATTATATTAATGTTGAGATCACCAATAAGATAGGTGTTTTGGCGGTGTTCTTTTTTTTTTTTTTTTCCATTATTTCTGGCTTTCACCCTTCAAGGGTGTTCTTGGCCATCATTTAAAATTATTGAGAAATGAAAGGTGAATTTAAATATTAATTTTATTTAAATAGACAAATTTCAAAATTATAATGAAAATTGGAGTCGAGTTCAGACTTAAAAGAGATGAAATGTTGAATGGAGGGGAGGCAATTTTAGTTAAGGCTTGATAGAAGAGAGGATATTTGTTTAGAGAGGGACAACCAAAAAATATGTGATCTAAAGTTCCCACTTCTAGACCACAGAATGTACAATCTGGGGAGTCAAGGACGTGAATTTTAAAAAGGTGGGAAGGAACGGAACAATGTCCGATCCTCATTCGAATGAGTGAAGAAATTTCTTTTTTGGAAAAATGAGGGAATTGCTGAAACCACGGTTTTGATGGAATAGTCCTTTGTATTGAGGCATAGCAGGCTCCCTTGGATTGACTAGCAATGTGCCAATACTCTGCCCAAACATTGCGGGATCTTTCTTTGATGATGGAAAAAATGTCAGATAAGGGAATGTGGTTTACGAGGGTAACAACAGGGTTGGACGCTCCTTGTTTTGCCAAGGCATCCGCAATATCATTACCCATGATACCAACATGTCCAGGAATCCAAATCAGAGTTACAGTTTTACCAGAGCTTTGAATGGAGGCTATCATCACTCGAATAAGGCATACAAAGTGATCATCAGGATGAAGAAGAGGACTGGATTTAAGTTTCTGGAGGGAACTGAGAGAGTCAGAGAGAACGAGGGAATGTTCAAAATTATTTTTGATTATATATTTGAGAGATTCTATTATTGCAATGCACTCAGCTGAAAATATTGAAAATTGATTTGAAATTGAATGAAATATTCTATCATTAGAATTATTGTGGTAAACGTTAATACCTATACCACAGTTAGGAGAGTCGGGAGATTTGGATACATCAGTAAATAAAAGAGAAAAGTTGGGCCATTTAGATAAAATAATGTCATTGAACATATTATTGACAGTTCGGGCCGGGAGATTGGAATGACTTTTAAAGATTCCGATCCCTTCTAATATTGTCGGGGATAAGGTGACGTGACTATATTTTAGTTTGTATAAGGGAAGTAGATCATTTTGCGGCGGTGTTCTATATTTGTTAAAATTTCATGCAGAGATTGTATGAATGGGGTTATATTATGTGTGCTTGGGGATCTGTATACAGTAATGATTGTTATATGATTATCAAGTTGAATTTTAAGACAGTTTGCGTTCTTAATTGTGACCTCTTTAACTGAATGTATGATGTGGTTTTTAATGTAAACAATAACGCCATCATTTTGAGTTTGGTTTTGTAGTGTATTATAGTGATTGTAGTTTTTTATCGTTTTTGGGACGAAATTTTCTTTAATCCAGCATTCGCTCAAAACAATTACATCGAAATCTGAGGCAAGGTGAGTGAGAAGAATTAAGAGTTCATCAAAATTTTGGTTTATACTTCTTATATTCATAGAGAATATCGTAAGGGTAGAGTTCACTAGTAATAATTGACGTACTACTTCAGTGTCATTAGTAGTTGTACATGGAATCGGTGTTATGTTATCTAGTAAGTCTGTTATGTCTTCCATTATTTGTTTTTTTGTTTTGCATTAAATTTAACTTTCTTGATTTTGACAGTAGCTAAACATGTGTGATAATTCAAGGCATAGGGGATACTATAATTATAGAACATAGTAAGAGATTTACAATTGGTTATGTTACGACAGTAAATGTTGTTTAACAAAGCAATAAATATAATACAAAATACAAGGTAATTGATTTTGACATCAGTAAAATATTTGTGATGCTTGAGTGCAAAAGGTATAATAAAATAGTACAATACAATAATTGATTTAAAGTTGGACATGTTAAAACTGTAATTATTGTTTAGAAAGGCAATGAAAAGAATGAAAACTTTTGAGTTGGTATTAATGGTATAATGAATATGTGGTATACATGGGATTTGAAATAATGATTTTGAGATAAAAATCTTGTTTGTAGGTAAAAATAACGCACGGTTAAGTAATGTAAGAAAAAAATATTTCCTAAATTCTTATTGTTCGCAGAACTAAAAACAATAAAATTTAAAAGGCTAATTTCATTCTTGTTAGTAATTAAAGTAATATTGCATTTAAGGGTAATCGTATCAATATGTAGAATATTATTAAAATAAGTTGTACCACTGGTTTCTGTTGTTGGCAATAGTCGAGAAGGAGTTCGCCAGTTATTAAAAGCAATAACAAAATAAGCAATGTATATAATTGTATAAAGCATAGTAAGTTGTAATGGTTTTGGTGCAATTACAATAACACATTTTTTACATGTTAAGAAAACTAGATTACTGGAAAGAGGTGATTGTATTAAGTTATTTGATGGATTAAAAACAATGATGGGGTACATGCTTTTGTTAAATGTCTTTGGGCTAGAAAAATCCAATAATATGTTTTTTGTAACAGAGAGTATCAAGTAATATATAGATGAATATATAATAGTATACAGGAGAATCAAGTAAAATAAAAGTATACCAAAGGATGAAAATTGATTATAAGTTATTTGGTGAGGGAGATAAAAGGTTTTTGGTTTTTTCATTGATAAGTATGACGGGCGTCCCAACGTCTTTGCGTACATATACTTGTCCCCCTCTAGTCCAGGCAAACTTAAAAATATTGTCTCGTGTAGCCTTACGTGCAAGAAACCAATGATGTTTAGCTCGAAATGTCAAGTGTTCATTGATATAAATCTGGGAGCTCTTTCCTGCCATTCCTATGATATTTGTGTTTAGTTTATCCTCCCGATTTGCAGATCGCTTGTTAAATGTTTTTATGTTATTTAAGAAGATGTCACGGTCATCGTTTGTTTTGAATCTGAGGATTATCGGCCGTTGTAAATCCTTGTTGGTTTTTTGTCCAGTACGGTAGGCTGCTTCCACGTTTTTCACTTCTGTTCCGGCATTTGTAATTTTTTGGATATTGAAAACAACATTTTTTAAGTCTTCTCCGCTTATTTCCGGGATTCCTCGTATTTCTACGTTTTTCGACCTGTTTTCCCTGTCTAAATTTTCAAATTGTCCTTCTATTTGCTCTAAGCGCGCCTCAAGATCACAGTTTTTTTTTTCAAGTTTTTTGTTTATATTCTCGAGTTCGTGGACTCGAAGTAGAATATCCTCGTATTGTTTACTCATTGCTGAGATTGTGGCGAGAATTTGGGTGTTTTGGTCGAGTATTGCGTTTTGTTTTAATAGTAGTTCGTTGTCCAAAGTTGAGGCACCGCTGGCAGTGACATTGAAAGCCGGAGTGTCAGATAGGCATTTCTTACATTTAATTTGGGCGCGTCGCTCCTTAGTGAGTCGACGGTATGAGGTCTCTGCCACTCCGCTGCAGTGCAAATGGAATATTCCCTTGCACACGGCGCAGGTAAATACGGACTCGTCGGAGAGAGTGGGTTCTGAACAGGCATTGCAATTATTCATGTTGGGGTTATGTAGTTAGTTAGGTGGTAAAGTTGTCCTTGCGCCTGTTGGCAGGCAAAATTCGTAACACGAGTGATAAATTTTGGTTCTGATGTTTTTGTCAGGCGATCTGTTCCAGAATAATTGACGTACCTACAGTACAGCACGCCTCGTTTTGTAATCAAAACACAATCGTGTCGAGTTTTATTTTACTATTATTTTGATTATTAGGGCAAATTAAACGTAGATAATTATTCACTGGGATTGTATTTATTATGTACACTAAATATATATATATATATTTTTATTACCGCAGGGTTAATTTTTAATCAAGGAGATGATAAGAGAGGTTATCTGTATGTTTTGAAAATGATTATTTAATGTACAAATGTTCACTAGAAAGGTGCTACTCAAGTTGAGATTAGTTCTGTTGGGTGGGCAAATGACACTTTATTAGGGATTATGACATGCACATGTCTCACTGCACTTTTTAAAGTTATTTAGTTTAATTTTTTACGTCCTTATAGAGACTGAGGTGTTTTGTTATTGTCAATGTCACTTTTGTCAGATATCATTTCTAAACTTCCAAGTTTTACGCAGATAATACTTTCACAGAATAATTCTCTCACAATTTGTAAAATGGTTATACTTTTTCGCGTATTGGTTAGTTAATATGTTGTTTTTAAACTTAATAAACAATAGACATTGTTACATTGTTGAGAGTTTTGGTTTGGTTTTGGTATAGTGATTACATGTAGCTGCATTTGTTTTATCCAGGCATCGGAGCGAAGTATGTCCGAATCGAAGGCAATGGTAGCACTGCGTAAGTATATTGCTGTCTTCCACCTTAACCCTCTGGAAGCCGATATTTACTTTCTGTTTGTATAGTAGTAATTGTCTCATATTTCCACTTGTTTCTAGAATACAGTTTTTGGAATATTTAGTTTCAAACGATTTTAACATTTTAAGGGAGTTTTTGTCACTATTTATTTTATTACAAAATTTTCACAAAAAGACCCTCCACACAGATGCTGTGAAGATGACATAGGCTCTGAGGGAAATTATTTTCATCAGGGCCTACTGTGTGGAGTTAATATAAAAAAATACATTTCTTCCAGGTCAGGGTTCTGTGCAAGTAGATTAGGCACAATATCGTCATCGTGAATATCTTCATGCAGTCCTTTTAGAATGATCCTAGGTTTTCTCTTCTTTATTTCTTCAGCTTGAATGTTACGGAGATTTTCGTTAATCTCTTTTGACAGTGTTAAAGCATCATTTTTTTGGGCAGTGAATAATCAGTCTATTCTTGCTTATTTTTTTTTAACTCCGTTTACTGCAATTTTTAGTTTTGCAAACAGAATTTTTTTTCGTGATTATTTTTTCAATATCTTCTGATGATTTGTTTTTATCGTCAGAAGAAATAATGATTGAAAATTTATTTGTATCTTGAGGTAAATTATTTGATGTTTTAGCTTCGTTACATATTGGATAACTTTGGTTTCTGCTTTCTAATCCTTTGGCGTATTTTTCTGTTTTTGTTAAGAATAGATCTTTTAAATTGATTATTTCCCGTTGGTCTGATATTTTTTGTTTGTTGATTGTATTTTCAAGTTGTAGAAATTGTTTTTCAATCAAATTTTTGATTATAACATCTTTGATGTTTTTATATACATCACTCTTCAACGTCTCCAAAATTTCGTTTAGCGACATATTGGAGACCTCACTTGCGCGCGCAAAGGGTTAGGGCAAGTAGCACCCAACCCAGAGTAACAGATACTAATGACTCGATGCAGCGGTGCAGGCGTGCGGCGTGCGTTCTACTCGAGGTTGAAACGTTGACTGATGAAATATTATAAACTAATTGTTAACCCTTATTTCGTGTGGATTTCTCAGAGAGGTAAATGCGTTCCAATACGAGGTTAACAAAATAATTCAATTGTATTTTGAAGTTAGGGTATTTAAATGAAATAAAATCACTTATCCTGGGGATCGAGAAAAGAGTTTACATAAATATATTTGTTGCGTGTCGTATCATGTGATTGTCCTTTTTTATTTAACTTTATTCAAGCCTAAACTCTTTCACTTTTTCATTTTATAATCTCGATGTGTAGAGCCTTGTAAAAATTATCTTTTTCTGTCTGTGCCACCTTTTATATTAAATCTTTTTGTCTATGGCACGTCATAGTGTATTCACGTCAAATATTGGTGTTTTGTTTTATATAGTTTGTTGTGATCGAGATCTTTTGTTCATTCTTATTAGCATTCAATTTTACATGACCAGTATCATCCAACTCTCGCTTCTCTCTCTCGGTTTAATGTCTACCCTCTTCTGTGTTATATATTAAACATATCAACAAAAACACAAGTGTTTTTAATGAGAAGCGAACCTCCATCTATCTCAACGGCAAGCCAATCCTTGGTGTGAAACAAAAGAAGCCTACACAAGCCGATCAGCCTTACAAACTGACTGGAGGCTTCCGGACTCCACACGAGGACGCTGCTCATGGTCCTTCGCCGGATTGCACCAGCAATCATCACTCAGGCCACCACAGGAGAAATCAGCAATCATCACAGCAAGCACCAAATTAAGTCAATCCTTTCAACTTTCCCTCCTTACTGTGTTAATACTTTGCTGTTTCTCAATCATAACAGGCACGGATCTCTAATCATCTGACAATGGCGGACAACTTGAAGGCTCTCATAGCCAGAAGGGGTCAGATCAAAGGGCTGATAACGAAGTTTCAGTCATTGTTAGATGAAGACCAAACGGATCCGTCAATCATCCAAGTCCGATTGGCAAAAATCGAACCTTTGCATGACTTATTCATGGAAATTCAACTTAAAATCAGTATGTGTGATGAAAGTTTGAATTTCGATTCGGATGATGACACCGATCGCTTTGAAACAATGTATTTCAAGGCCATCTCCGAAGCAAAATCGCGTCTGACGAGCGATTCCAAACTTAATTCACATCAATCACAATTAAATATAAATTCCAAAATTCAATTACCAATTTTGAGACTACCTACTTTCTCCGGAACATTCTCTGAGTGGACTTGTTTCGAAGAATCTTTTCAATCATTAATTGAAACAAATCAGGAATTATCTGCAATTCAGAAATTTCACTATCTTAAATCGTGCTTAACCGGAAACGCTTCCAAATTATTAACATCTCTGGAAATCTCATCAAATAATTATCAAATTGCATGGAATTTATTAACAGATCGATACGCAAATAAACGCTTAATAATTCAAAACCACATCCAAGCTATATACAATATTGCAAATATTAAATTTGAATCTTCCAAAGAAATTCAAGCCTTTTTAGATCAAATTTTAATTAATTTACAGGCTTTGAAAAATTTAAACCTACCTACAGAACATTGGGATGCCTTACTAATTCATCATTTATCAAAAAAACTTGATCCAATAACATCTCGCGAGTGGGAACGAATTCCCATTCCTGAACCAAATACTTACGTTCATTCTATGGAAACATTCATAAAGTTTTTAACCGATAAATCTATTATGCTTCAATCTATTCCAAAGTCATCTGCAACAGCTCATAAATCTGATAACATTAATAGCAAAAAACCAAATTTCACTTTTGTAACATCTCCAAATTATTGTTGCAATGTCTGTTCTGAAAATCATACTATCTATCAATGCCCTAAACTTCAGAAAATGACTCTTCAAGACAGAATAAATGCATCTAAGACTTTTAAATTATGTTACAACTGTCTAGGAAAGGGTCATTCTTATGAACAATGTCAAAGCAAATTCCGTTGCAAAACATGTAACAAAAAACATCACACTCTGTTTCACAAAGAAGTTCAAACTGAATCTAAACAAGGTCCAATCATCTCCGCTACATCCATGGCGAACGAATCTCATGCCTTACTATCTACTGTTATTCTCAATGTGAAGAATGCGCAAGGACATTTCATCCAGGCCAGAGCTTTACTCGATTCTGGCAGTCAAAGCAACTTCATTACCACAAAATTAGCTACGCATCTAGGTGTTCAGCTAATAAAGTCAGATAGCCCAATTACTGGAATAACCGGCGCATCATTCAACAGTAATTTCAAAACTAATATAACCATTGCTTCACAATATAAAAAGCGTTTTGTTTGTTTCTTTTCTTTTTTTTATCTGTTTAAATGAAATTACTCCAAACATTCCAGTACACAAAATCACCAGCAACGCAACAGCTACGCTCCCATTTCACATGAAGCTAGCAGACCCAACCTATCATGAACCTGCATCAATCGACATCCTTCTTGGCTGCGACATGTTCTGGAGTTGCCTAGAACAAAGGCGAACAAACATCTCAGGAATGCAACTTCAACAAACCGCTTTCGGCTGGGTAATTACACACACCGACACACCAGCTGACGAAGGTATTTCTTTATTTTCCATTAAAGACAACAATGCCCTTCATGATCTCATGACTAAATTCTGGCATATGGAAGAAAACCTTTCTCATCCACCTCAGTCCTTGGAAGAAAAGGCTGTCGAATCACACTTCATTGACACACATTACAGAAATGAAGATGGTAGATTCATCGTGGAGCTTCCGCTCAAGGGAAACCCACAAGACTTGGGTTCTTCGCTAAACGCAGCTACAAAAAGATGGCTCTCCGTTGAACGGAAACTCTCACCTCCACTACAATGCAATACTCTGAATTCATTAATGAATATATTCACCTAAACCATATGTCTGAAATATCTATTAAGGACAAAACTTCATCCTCTAACCATCATTTCTACTTACCTCACCATTCTATTCTACGTGAATCCAGCGAAACCACCAAACTGAGGGTCGTGTTTGATGGATCTGCGAAAACCTCCTCAGGGCTCTCTCTAAATAACATCCTCATGGTTGGACCGACCGTTCAAGATGATCTCCTTTCAATAATCCTACGTTTCAGAACTAACAGATATGTAATACCTGCGGACATAGAAAAAATGTACCGTCAGATCTTAATAACTCCCAAACATCGTGATTTACAAAGAATTGTTTGGTCAAACCCATCTTCAAACAAATTGTCTCATTTCAGACTCAACACAGTTACGTACGGTACGGCATCTGCTCCGTATTTAGCGACACGATGTCTACGGCAACTAGCACTGGATTCACAAGAATCGTCGCCAGACGCAAGTCAGCGCATCCTACATGACTTTTACGTAGACGATCTCCTAACAGGAAGTAATGATTTTGAGACAACGCTAAAACTCAAGTATAGTATACATTCTATATTAAGTTCTGCCTGTATGAATCATGAAATCATCAATTACGAAAATGGAAATCCAATGACGACAATCTCATCGCAGACGAAAAATCCCTCAATCAGTCTGTCGATTCGACATTACTGGGAAAATCTGAAACCTCCAAAACACTCGGTCTGAGTTGGAATTCTACTCTGGATACACTTAGATATCAACCTGCTACGTCATCTGTAAATTCATCTATAACTAAAAGAAATCTTTTGTCACAAATCGCGAAACTATTCGACCCTCTCGGTCTAATTGCTCCAATAAATATCACTGCAAAATTATTCATCCAGGATTTATGGCAATTAAAAATTGACTGGGATTCAGACGTTCCAAGTCATATTCAAACTTCATGGCTCAACTTTCAACATCAGTTGAAAGACATTAATCTAATATCTATACCTAGACATGTACCTACAATTAAGGAATATTCTGAATTACACGGATTCTGCGATTCATCAGAACGCGCATATGGAGCATGTATTTACATACGGACATTCGAAAACGGCATCTGGATCTGCAGATTGCTATGCGCTCGCTCAAGAGTGGCGCCTCTGAAAAAAATCTCCTTGCCTAGATTAGAACTATCAGGAGCTTTTTTATTATCTCAACTCATGAAGAAGGTAACAGACTCATTAACATTTCAAGGATCCACCTCTTACTGGTGCGATTCTACGATAACTCTCGCGTGGATCGCCGCATCGCCCGCACGATGGAAAACCTTTGTCGCCAATCGTGTATCGCAGATTCAAGACACAACCTCTCATGGACAATGGAGACATGTTTCAACCAAATTAAACCCTGCTGATCTCATATCTAGAGGCGTTTCTCCAATGGATCTTGCATCTTGCAACCTCTGGTGGAATGGTCCTCTATGGCTATCTCAAAATGATACACATTGGCCAACTACCGTCATCCCAGATTCACTAGAACTTCCGGAACAGAAAACCACTACTCAAGCATTCATAACACAAATACATAACACTGACATCTTTGATCGTTATTCTACTTTACATAAATTGCAAAGAGTAGTAGCTTATTGTATTCGTTTCAAAACTAATGCTCTCCGCAAGTTTGAATCTCAAACAACCGCACTAACTGTACTTGAACTAACTACTGCAATGACAACGCTTGTTAAAATAGTTCAAAGGCAATGCTTTGCATCAGATATAAAGGCATTACAGTCAAAATCAAAATGTCTTTTGTCAAATAGTAAACTTCTCTCATTGAACCCATTTTTAGACTCGGAGAACGTACTGCGCGTTGGCGGACGTCTATCAAATGCAAACCTCACCTATAATCAAAAACATCCTGTAGTTTTACCTTCCAATCACCAGTTTACTAACCTAATTATAAATCATTTTCATCGTCAATTATTACATGCTGGACCGCAAGCGTTACTCGCATCCATTCGTTTACAATTTTGGCCACTCTGTGGAAGACGCACCATACGCAGTGTTCTTCGTAAATGTATAGTTTGTTTCAGGTCAAAACCTACAACAATTCAACCATTAATGGGGAACCAACCGCAGTCTAGACTGCAACCAACACGCCCGTTTCTTACGTGTGGTGTTGATTACGCAGGACCTTATTACATTAAATCTGGAAATATTCGTAGTAAAACAACTCTCAAGGTTTATTTGTGTATCTTTGTGTGCTTTTCTACCAAGGCAGTTCATCTTGAGCTTGCTACTGATTTATCTACTACGGGTTTCCTCAAATGTTTCAATCGCTTTATTGCACGACGTGGAAAATGTGCTCATATCTACTCAGACAATGCTGGGAATTTTGCAGGAGCTTCAAATGATCTCAAGTCCTTAACCTCTTTTTTGCAGAACTCTTCGACTCAGAATGAATTTTCGGATTTTTTTGGTTCTCATTCTATTCAATGGCACTTTATTCCAGCTAGATCTCCTCATTTTGGCGGATTATGGGAAAGCGCAGTGAAGTCAGCCAAGCATCATTTGACTGGAGTTCTCCGTAACTTGTCATTGACTTTTGAGGAGCTGTATACTGTCTTAACGCAGGTCGAGGCATGCCTTAATTCTCGTCCGCTCACCCCCCTTTCCACCGATCCATCTGACCTCACTCCTCTCACCCCGGGTCACTTCCTTATTGGCGAATCTTTGGTTGCTGCACCTCAACTGGACCTGACCGCTACGAATTCTGGAAGGCTCTCCAGATTTGAACGAACCACTCAGCTCGTTCAACATTTTTGGCAAAGGTGGTCTAAGGAGTATCTCACTCTCTTGCAGGAACGAGCTAAATGGAGGACCAAAACCCCAGACGTGCTGCAACCAGGCTCCTTGGTACTGCTCTTTGAGGATAACTTACCTCCTACCAAGTGGGCTCTTGGTCGCATTCTGACACTACACCCTGGCACTGATGGCATCACACGAGCAGCTACTGTCGTTACCTCTAAATCGACAGTAACAAGGGCTGTCAACCGGCTCTGTCTACTACCCGTTGACGAGACAACATCATCATCGTCATCAGCATCATCATCATCTTTTGGCTATTCAATAAATAAAACAAATTTAGAAAGAGTAAAGGAAATGCGAGATCTTGGCATAATAATGGATGAGAAACTAGACTTTACGGCCCACATTCAACAAACTGTGAATAAGGGTATGAAAGCATTAGGTTTTATATTAAGAACAATTAAAAACTTTGAATCTTTACAAATCATAAAACTATTGTACATATCCCTTGTTAGAAGCCTGATAGAACATAACTCCATAGTTTGGTCGCCCTTCTACAATGTACATTGTACATATTCATAATGTTGAAAGAATTCAAAGAAAATTTCTACGCTTCGTCAATTTTAAACTTAACATCCCTTTAGAACACATAAATTACCAGTCATTATTGAATCATTTAAATATTCCGACATTACGAAACAGAAGAAAAATAAACGACCTAACCTTTTTATTAAAATTATTGAACTCTAAATTCGATTGTTGTGAACTCCTGCATTTAATAAATCTACACATACCTACACGAACAACTAGGCAAATATCAACGTTTTACATACATACATCTCATTCCAACTATAGTTTTCACTCTCCAATACAACGTTTACACAGTCTTGGTAACAAATACTTAAATAATATAAATGTATTTGACAATAATTTGAACTTGGCCAACTTTAAACGGAGTATGTGCGAACTATTTTTACCTAATTTGTAAACTATTGTTATACTTTCTTATTATCATTATGGTTGATTTTGTGGATTTTGGCAGATTTTATATTTTTCGTCTCACTTACTCTATCCATACCTATATTTTTAAAATTCTTATATTTTATGTAACATATTTTGTCAACTCTGATATTTTTTATGTAACCTGTATTTTGTTAACACTGATTTTTTTATTTTATTTTTTATTTTTTATATGTAATCTGTATAACTAAAAAATAAAGATGTACATTATTATAGGTAAAAGCCCTATGGGCGTTTAAATAAATAAATAAATAAATAAATCTCTGTCACCTTAGTGACTTTCCTACAGTAACTTCTCCAGTGAATTCCTATAAAAAACTTTCTCCAGTGAAATTTATGCAATGACTCTCCAGTGACATTCTCCACAGTGAAACCCAGTGAACTTTACTTTCATCGACTTCATTATGATTTTGTTAACAAACTTAGTTTGTCAAAGCCGGGAGTATGTTGCGTGTCGTATCATGTGATTGTCCTTTTTTATTTAACTTTATTCAAGCCTAAACTCTTTCACTTTTTCATTTCATAATCTCGATGTGTAGAGCCTTTTAAATTATCTTTTTCTGTCTGTGCCACCTTTTATATTAAATCTTTTTGTCTATGGCACGTCATAGTGTATTCACGTCAAATATTGGTGTTTTGTTTTATATAGTTTGTTGTGATCGAGATCTTTTGTTCATTCTTATTAGCATTCAATTTTACATGACCAGTATCATCCAACTCTCGCTTCTCTCTCTCGGTTTAATGTCTACCCTCTTCTGTGTCACATATTAAACATATCAACAAAAACACAAGTGTTTTTAATGAGAAGCGAACCTCCATCTATCTCAACGGCAAGCCAATCCTTGTCGTGATACGAAAGAAGCCTACACAAGCCGATCAGCCTTACAAACTGACTGGAGGCTTCTGGACTCCACACGAGGACGCTGCTCAATATTCAGTACTCCTGAGATGTTATAATATTAAAATTTTGAACGGAAGAATTCGTGACAATATGTAATGGTTGGAGTCCGGACCCTTTAACAAAAGAGGTCATAAATTATGAGACTTGACCATTTCAAAACAAATAAGATCGAGTGGTTATTTTTAACATGTTAGATTACTAAACAATAGGAATTAGTCGGCTTGCGGGTTAGTGTATTTTTCGTAATTTAATATGATTTAATAATTCTTCAGTAGTTATATTTAACGTCTAGGTATACGGAATTAATAAAATATAACCCATTTTATTTATGCGATTTCTAGGATAATATGAGCAATCGGTTATTAGTCACAACAATCAGATATACGAGAAATAATAAAGATAGAATAACTAATTATAATAACGGATAGAACGGTTAATCATATGCTTTAAAATCTGTTATTTAACAATATGTTTTCGTATTCTCCTTGAACATTCAATATATTTGGTATTACGACAATTATTCAACCACCACTGTGACTTAACCATGTACCGCAATTACAAGATTATTTCAATTATTAGAGCTACGTACTACTAGCACCTACTTCCAACTTCGTTTTATGAACTTTGTGAATGCTACGGTTCATTCAATTACAGGGGGTTCCCTGTCAACATATAATTTTCATTCGTCTTTGAATCGGTATAACACAGTGGATTGAAGGTAGTCGCCGAGAGAACACATCTGTCTGGCTTCCCTATTTTTTTCAATTGAAATTGTCGTTCACATGAGTTAGGCTTGGGACGAAGTGTACTACGTTTCCGTGAGCTATCCTTTCTTAACAAAGCGACAAAAGCAAAGGGAACGATATTGGTTGATTGGCTTATTTAATGGGGATTTTTAGTGTTAGCAGAATCAGAACCCTGGGTACCGGAAGAGCGTTTATTCCAGTAGGGCGGCGCCGGCTTTTCCCGCGTCTTTAATGCTGGTTGATTTTTCCCGTTAAAGCATTGGTTTTTGTCGAAGGTGTTGGAGGACAAGCCTAAGATGGTTACCCTGGGTAGACCCCTGTTCCGAGTATTTTCAGCAGGTGAGAGGACGTTTTCACGGAGTTCCAATCGAAGGAAACGAAGGTTGCCAACGGGTTTTTCTACTCGAGTTAGCGTGGTAGACGAAGGAACAAAGCGGATAATGGCTATGCTATCCTATTCTGACGTATGAGGGAGATTTTTTCGTTGGTAGAACGAAGGTATCGTGACGAATATGAAGTTGTTTCGACGATTTTCCGACAGCCTTCCTGTCACATCCAATAAATATTTACCCACACTATAGGAGGAGAAGTCTTCTAGGATTAGGTTGGAAATGGCTTCTGACCAAAACCGTTTGAGGTGACGGAGATCGGATGATTTCAGATTTACGACCTGATGATTCCTATATCCCTGATTTTTATCGCCGGAAGTCGAAGATACCATTTTCTACCATTCTTCGATATTTGAAGCGAACGGAAGGTAACAAAAGACGAGCGAGTGACCATGACTTGAAAGTGGAATAAAATGTTCCGTCGAGGTAACATTCGTTATGTCGGGTGGGTGCCTTCATCCAAATTAAATATTGATATGACTATTGTGACTACGGACGAAAGATTGAAGTATGTTCTGTATTGCACATATAATATACATATGTCATTACCTCTACTGGAACGAGAAGCTGTATAGGCTGGAGCCAGGAACTATTTGGAGTAACGTGACTGCAGAGGCGAAGGCGAACTTATTCTTACAAGCGAAAACTAGAGGGGTGTTCACGGGACTCCCGAGCTCCTGATATTGCTGATGCAAACCACTTTGGTATATGTTTATGTTTGAGGTTAGTGGAGTGGACTCCTTACTTTCGGCATGCTAGCAGAGCTTTTCTCATCATTGATTTGGGGAAGGTTGACGCGACCTAAAACCACGCGCCACCCACGTACCTCAAATGATTCCTGACATCAAGCTATCATGCCCATCAACCGGAGCAGCTCCTTGTACCTAACGGTATAAGATGAATCGAATGATATTCAATTATTTTCTGGAGGAGATGGGGTTGGACCGTGAACTTGGCTGCTCTCGAGCTGACCACGTTGGCGGGTGGGATTTGGAAGGAGACCAACCAAATCAACGCATGTTTTGTCTCTAGGCATTCCTTAAAATACCTACTCGTAGAAATAACTCACAAAATTAACAATCCATAGTCAAATCATTAACCTAGAATCTTGTGCATCTTGAATGGAATTTACCAAGAGAGAATTTCATGTACTTGTATTTAATTGCCCCATTGTATTAGCACATCATCAACTGCAGTAACTAGAATCGTTTTGGCGAGCAAACAACGTAGGGAAAAGGTAGTTAAAATCAGGGTAATCGGTCATTGTCTTATTTTAAAACCATACAGAATGTAACACGCCTCATCTAAAAGAACCAAAGTTACCACAACCAAAAAAAAGATCCTTCAATGAATTAATCACTGTCGAAACAAAAAAATGACACAACGTGACATATTAATCCGATAAAATTGAAGGGTTGACGTACCGCGAGAAGCGTTAAGGTTAAAAGCTACAACGCGTAGAAACCTAAACGCGAAGGTCGGCCTTTATCTGGCTTTAATTCAAGTACCTGTAAAGTAAAAACATTACACTAACGAATGAACTATTTTTTTAAATACTTTTTTTCAAATATCTAAAGATTATCGATTTGGAAAAAATTGTCACCGGCTGCAACAAACACCTCGTTTTAGGCTCTTTTTTGTGAAAAAGGTGCTTTCCACATATGTACAAATAATTCGAATCAAATTTCTTTGATTTTATTTCCATTTGAAAAAACTCACTTATGAACTAATAAATAAATAAACATAAATGACACGAAACTATTACAAAAAAATAATCAATAAAAATATTCACAATGCTACCCGAAAACGTTAAACATCAAATAAAACAAAGCGAGACAGCTAACGCAGAAACACAAAAGCGTATGATTCACAACCTATTGATAGTACGTAGGTACATTGTATTCTAATACTCTGCTCACTCGTTTGTTCATCGAGAAGCAGGAGAGAAGCAGCCCACTGACGGTCGAGCATGTCCGTGGTGAGCACTGTGAGCAGTCTGACGTCACGTGATTTATCCGGCGGACATACAAAAATGCTCGTCGCTCGCCTGTGACATACTCGCCCATCAGTGGGCCGCAACTGGTGTCGCGAGGAACGCGTATAGAAACGATGGGCGTTCATAATAACATAGCTGTTTTATTCGTTAACATATTCTTGAATGGCTATCCCTTTCTTATGCTTTCTGTTCCATTTAGCTATGAATGATGCTATTTGTAGCCATTTCATTCATCCACACATATTCGTTGTGGCTATTCTTTTTTTATTAGTATCGTTATTCGATTTCAATCTAGAAATAGGAACGTGCCATTTTTTCGTTCGATTAGTATGAACATATCGCGTCTTTGTAATTGTGTCAAAGGGTACTACGCACACCAAATGGATATGCTCGAATCAAAATAAATTTATATTATTGCTTATTCTGCAACTTATCAATTCAATTAATCATTTTAATTTCCGTAGTGCTCTCAAATCTACTGACTGGTTCCGTGAGGTAATTGAAAAAGTTATTTGTATTTGAATGTTAGTCGATTCATACGAGATAGATATAACCCAATGAAATAGTTTCCCTTCCGAAATACTGTAATTAAATTCTCCTTCCACGACCATCCGCGATTCTTGACTTTAGCCAACTAAAAATAATTTTACGAGTAATACGGAATTGAATCAGGATTAAATTCTGAACATCTGTCTTCCTTTATTGCGTGAGCAATAATCATTGCTTAACATTGCTTGCTAACAGATTTATATTTTATTGGGAAACCGCGCAAGAGTCCCAACTGCTGCCAACCGTCTGGTGCCAGTGAGACCATAGTATCCCCAATAGAGGTATGTTGTGAAGCTGAAGGTAGTAGGGAGGAGAAAGAGATACTAAAATATAGGAAGAGTAAGGTTGGGAAATACCTGGCTATACAGATCTGGTAACCAAACACGACCAAAGCCACTTCGATCAACGTTTCAATTCTGAATGGTGTTCTTACACCAAGGCGATACTGAGAGTACCTACTATATATTATATACTATACATTATATTATTTTAAATGAGTAATTGGTGAAATAACACAAATAAAATTTTACTTGAGCACGCCGAGATTATAAGCCGCGACCCTTGGCTTGCTAGTCGAGAGAATTACCCCTCGATCACGGAGGCCGTCAATATTGTATAAACATACAATATTTACGGCCTCCGTGGTCGAGCACGCCGAGATTATAAGCCGCGACCCTTGGCTTGCTAGTCGAGAGAATTACCCCTCGATCACGGAGGCCGTCAATATTGTATAAACATACAATATTTACGGCCTCCGTGGTCGAGCACGCCGAGATTATAAGCCGCGACCCTTGGCTTGCTAGTCGAGAGAATTACCCCTCGATCACGGAGGCCGTCAATATTGTATAAACATACAATATTTACGGCCTCCGTGGTCGAGCACGCCGAGATTATAAGCCGCGACCCTTGGCTTGCTAGTCGAGAGAATTACCCCTCGATCACGGAGGCCGTCAATATTGTATAAACATACAATATTTACGGCCTCCGTGGTCGAGCACGCCGAGATTATAAGCCGCGACCCTTGGCTTGCTAGTCGAGAGAATTACCCCTCGATCACGGAGGCCGTCAATATTGTATAAACATACAATATTTACGGCCTCCGTGGTCGAGCACGCCGAGATTATAAGCCGCGACCCTTGGCTTGCTAGTCGAGAGAATTACCCCTCGATCACGGAGGCCGTCAATATTGTATAAACATACAATATTTACGGCCTCCGTGGTCGAGCACGCCGAGATTATAAGCCGCGACCCTTGGCTTGCTAGTCGAGAGAATTACCCCTCGATCACGGAGGCCGTCAATATTGTATAAACATACAATATTTACGGCCTCCGTGGTCGAGCACGCCGAGATTATAAGCCGCGACCCTTGGCTTGCTAGTCGAGAGAATTACCCCTCGATCACGGAGGCCGTCAATATTGTATAAACATACAATATTTACGGCCTCCGTGGTCGAGCACGCCGAGATTATAAGCCGCGACCCTTGGCTTGCTAGTCGAGAGAATTACCCCTCGATCACGGAGGCCGTCAATATTGTATAAACATACAATATTTACGGCCTCCGTGGTCGAGCACGCCGAGATTATAAGCCGCGACCCTTGGCTTGCTAGTCGAGAGAATTACCCCTCGATCACGGAGGCCGTCAATATTGTATAAACATACAATATTTACGGCCTCCGTGGTCGAGCACGCCGAGATTATAAGCCGCGACCCTTGGCTTGCTAGTCGAGAGAATTACCCCTCGATCACGGAGGCCGTCAATATTGTATAAACATACAATATTTACGGCCTCCGTGGTCGAGCACGCCGAGATTATAAGCCGCGACCCTTGGCTTGCTAGTCGAGAGAATTACCCCTCGATCACGGAGGCCGTCAATATTGTATAAACATACAATATTTACGGCCTCCGTGGTCGAGCACGCCGAGATTATAAGCCGCGACCCTTGGCTTGCTAGTCGAGAGAATTACCCCTCGATCACGGAGGCCGTCAATATTGTATAAACATACAATATTTACGGCCTCCGTGGTCGAGCACGCCGAGATTATAAGCCGCGACCCTTGGCTTGCTAGTCGAGAGAATTACCCCTCGATCACGGAGGCCGTCAATATTGTATAAACATACAATATTTACGGCCTCCGTGGTCGAGCACGCCGAGATTATAAGCCGCGACCCTTGGCTTGCTAGTCGAGAGAATTACCCCTCGATCACGGAGGCCGTCAATATTGTATAAACATACAATATTTACGGCCTCCGTGGTCGAGCACGCCGAGATTATAAGCCGCGACCCTTGGCTTGCTAGTCGAGAGAATTACCCCTCGATCACGGAGGCCGTCAATATTGTATAAACATACAATATTTACGGCCTCCGTGGTCGAGCACGCCGAGATTATAAGCCGCGACCCTTGGCTTGCTAGTCGAGAGAATTACCCCTCGATCACGGAGGCCGTCAATATTGTATAAACATACAATATTTACGGCCTCCGTGGTCGAGCACGCCGAGATTATAAGCCGCGACCCTTGGCTTGCTAGTCGAGAGAATTACCC
Organism: Hesperophylax magnus; assembly: GCA_026573805.1. NCBI lineage: Eukaryota > Metazoa > Arthropoda > Insecta > Trichoptera > Limnephilidae > Hesperophylax > Hesperophylax magnus. The sequence goes on from JAIUSX010000011.1 coordinate 22,687,365, forward strand.
CTCGATCACGGAGGCCGTCAATATTGTATAAACATACAATATTTACGGCCTCCGTGGTCGAGCACGCCGAGATTATAAGCCGCGACCCTTGGCTTGCTAGTCGAGAGAATTACCCCTCGATCACGGAGGCCGTCAATATTGTATAAACATACAATATTTACGGCCTCCGTGGTCGAGCACGCCGAGATTATAAGCCGCGACCCTTGGCTTGCTAGTCGAGAGAATTACCCCTCGATCACGGAGGCCGTCAATATTGTATAAACATACAATATTTACGGCCTCCGTGGTCGAGCACGCCGAGATTATAAGCCGCGACCCTTGGCTTGCTAGTCGAGAGAATTACCCCTCGACCACGGAGGCCGTCAGTATTGTATAAACATACAATATTTACGGCCTCCGTGGTCGAGCACGCCGAGATTATAAGCCGCGACCCTTGGCTTGCTAGTCGAGAGAATTACCCCTCGACCACGGAGGCCGTCAGTATTGTATAAACATACAATATTTACGGCCTCCGTGGTCGAGCACGCCGAGATTATAAGCCGCGACCCTTGGCTTGCTAGTCGAGAGAATTACCCCTCGATCACGGAGGCCGTCAGTATTGTATAAACATACAATATTTACGGCCTCCGTGGTCGAGCACGCCGAGATTATAAGCCGCGACCCTTGGCTTGCTAGTCGAGAGAATTACCCCTCGACCACGGAGGCCGTCAGTATTGTATAAACATACAATATTTACGGCCTCCGTGGTCGAGCACGCCGAGATTATAAGCCGCGACCCTTGGCTTGCTAGTCGAGAGAATTACCCCTCGACCACGGAGGCCGTCAGTATTGTATAAACATACAATATTTACGGCCTCCGTGGTCGAGCACGCCGAGATTATAAGCCGCGACCCTTGGCTTGCTAGTCGAGAGAATTACCCCTCGACCACGGAGGCCGTCAGTATTGTATAAACATACAATATTTACGGCCTCCGTGGTCGAGCACGCCGAGATTATAAGCCGCGACCCTTGGCTTGCTAGTCGAGAGAATTACCCCTCGACCACGGAGGCCGTCAGTATTGTATAAACATACAATATTTACGGCCTCCGTGGTCGAGCACGCCGAGATTATAAGCCGCGACCCTTGGCTTGCTAGTCGAGAGAATTACCCCTCGACCACGGAGGCCGTCAGTATTGTATAAACATACAATATTTACGGCCTCCGTGGTCGAGCACGCCGAGATTATAAGCCGCGACCCTTGGCTTGCTAGTCGAGAGAATTACCCCTCGACCACGGAGGCCGTCAGTATTGTATAAACATACAATATTTACGGCCTCCGTGGTCGAGCACGCCGAGATTATAAGCCGCGACCCTTGGCTTGCTAGTCGAGAGAATTACCCCTCGACCACGGAGGCCGTCAGTATTGTATAAACATACAATATTTACGGCCTCCGTGGTCGAGCACGCCGAGATTATAAGCCGCGACCCTTGGCTTGCTAGTCGAGAGAATTACCCCTCGACCACGGAGGCCGTCAGTATTGTATAAACATACAATATTTACGGCCTCCGTGGTCGAGCACGCCGAGATTATAAGCCGCGACCCTTGGCTTGCTAGTCGAGAGAATTACCCCTCGACCACGGAGGCCGTCAGTATTGTATAAACATACAATATTTACGGCCTCCGTGGTCGAGCACGCCGAGATTATAAGCCGCGACCCTTGGCTTGCTAGTCGAGAGAATTACCCCTCGACCACGGAGGCCGTCAGTATTGTATAAACATACAATATTTACGGCCTCCGTGGTCGAGCACGCCGAGATTATAAGCCGCGACCCTTGGCTTGCTAGTCGAGAGAATTACCCCTCGACCACGGAGGCCGTCAGTATTGTATAAACATACAATATTTACGGCCTCCGTGGTCGAGCACGCCGAGATTATAAGCCGCGACCCTTGGCTTGCTAGTCGAGAGAATTACCCCTCGACCACGGAGGCCGTCAGTATTGTATAAACATACAATATTTACGGCCTCCGTGGTCGAGCACGCCGAGATTATAAGCCGCGACCCTTGGCTTGCTAGTCGAGAGAATTACCCCTCGACCACGGAGGCCGTCAGTATTGTATAAACATACAATATTTACGGCCTCCGTGGTCGAGCACGCCGAGATTATAAGCCGCGACCCTTGGCTTGCTAGTCGAGAGAATTACCCCTCGACCACGGAGGCCGTCAGTATTGTATAAACATACAATATTTACGGCCTCCGTGGTCGAGCACGCCGAGATTATAAGCCGCGACCCTTGGCTTGCTAGTCGAGAGAATTACCCCTCGACCACGGAGGCCGTCAGTATTGTATAAACATACAATATTTACGGCCTCCGTGGTCGAGCACGCCGAGATTATAAGCCGCGACCCTTGGCTTGCTAGTCGAGAGAATTACCCCTCGACCACGGAGGCCGTCAGTATTGTATAAACATACAATATTTACGGCTTCCGTGGTCGAGCACGCCGAGATTATAAGCCGCGACCCTTGGCTTGCTAGTCGAGAGAATTACCCCTCGACCACGGAGGCCGTCAGTATTGTATAAACATACAATATTTACGGCCTCCGTGGTCGAGCACGCCGAGATTATAAGCCGCGACCCTTGGCTTGCTAGTCGAGAGAATTACCCCTCGACCACGGAGGCCGTCAGTATTGTATAAACATACAATATTTACGGCCTCCGTGGTCGAGCACGCCGAGATTATAAGCCGCGACCCTTGGCTTGCTAGTCGAGAGAATTACCCCTCGACCACGGAGGCCGTCAGTATTGTATAAACATACAATATTTACGGCCTCCGTGGTCGAGCACGCCGAGATTATAAGCCGCGACCCTTGGCTTGCTAGTCGAGAGAATTACCCCTCGACCACGGAGGCCGTCAGTATTGTATAAACATACAATATTTACGGCCTCCGTGGTCGAGCACGCCGAGATTATAAGCCGCGACCCTTGGCTTGCTAGTCGAGAGAATTACCCCTCGACCACGGAGGCCGTCAGTATTGTATAAACATACAATATTTACGGCCTCCGTGGTCGAGCACGCCGAGATTATAAGCCGCGACCCTTGGCTTGCTAGTCGAGAGAATTACCCCTCGACCACGGAGGCCGTCAGTATTGTATAAACATACAATATTTACGGCCTCCGTGGTCGAGCACGCCGAGATTATAAGCCGCGACCCTTGGCTTGCTAGTCGAGAGAATTACCCCTCGACCACGGAGGCCGTCAGTATTGTATAAACATACAATATTTACGGCCTCCGTGGTCGAGCACGCCGAGATTATAAGCCGCGACCCTTGGCTTGCTAGTCGAGAGAATTACCCCTCGACCACGGAGGCCGTCAGTATTGTATAAACATACAATATTTACGGCCTCCGTGGTCGAGCACGCCGAGATTATAAGCCGCGACCCTTGGCTTGCTAGTCGAGAGAATTACCCCTCGACCACGGAGGCCGTCAGTATTGTATAAACATACAATATTTACGGCCTCCGTGGTCGAGCACGCCGAGATTATAAGCCGCGACCCTTGGCTTGCTAGTCGAGAGAATTACCCCTCGACCACGGAGGCCGTCAGTATTGTATAAACATACAATATTTACGGCCTCCGTGGTCGAGCACGCCGAGATTATAAGCCGCGACCCTTGGCTTGCTAGTCGAGAGAATTACCCCTCGACCACGGAGGCCGTCAGTATTGTATAAACATACAATATTTACGGCCTCCGTGGTCGAGCACGCCGAGATTATAAGCCGCGACCCTTGGCTTGCTAGTCGAGAGAATTACCCCTCGACCACGGAGGCCGTCAGTATTGTATAAACATACAATATTTACGGCCTCCGTGGTCGAGCACGCCGAGATTATAAGCCGCGACCCTTGGCTTGCTAGTCGAGAGAATTACCCCTCGACCACGGAGGCCGTCAGTATTGTATAAACATACAATATTTACGGCCTCCGTGGTCGAGCACGCCGAGATTATAAGCCGCGACCCTTGGCTTGCTAGTCGAGAGAATTACCCCTCGACCACGGAGGCCGTCAGTATTGTATAAACATACAATATTTACGGCCTCCGTGGTCGAGCACGCCGAGATTATAAGCCGCGACCCTTGGCTTGCTAGTCGAGAGAATTACCCCTCGACCACGGAGGCCGTCAGTATTGTATAAACATACAATATTTACGGCCTCCGTGGTCGAGCACGCCGAGATTATAAGCCGCGACCCTTGGCTTGCTAGTCGAGAGAATTACCCCTCGACCACGGAGGCCGTCAGTATTGTATAAACATACAATATTTACGGCCTCCGTGGTCGAGCACGCCGAGATTATAAGCCGCGACCCTTGGCTTGCTAGTCGAGAGAATTACCCCTCGACCACGGAGGCCGTCAGTATTGTATAAACATACAATATTTACGGCCTCCGTGGTCGAGCACGCCGAGATTATAAGCCGCGACCCTTGGCTTGCTAGTCGAGAGAATTACCCCTCGACCACGGAGGCCGTCAGTATTGTATAAACATACAATATTTACGGCCTCCGTGGTCGAGCACGCCGAGATTATAAGCCGCGACCCTTGGCTTGCTAGTCGAGAGAATTACCCCTCGACCACGGAGGCCGTCAGTATTGTATAAACATACAATATTTACGGCCTCCGTGGTCGAGCACGCCGAGATTATAAGCCGCGACCCTTGGCTTGCTAGTCGAGAGAATTACCCCTCGACCACGGAGGCCGTCAGTATTGTATAAACATACAATATTTACGGCCTCCGTGGTCGAGCACGCCGAGATTATAAGCCGCGACCCTTGGCTTGCTAGTCGAGAGAATTACCCCTCGACCACGGAGGCCGTCAGTATTGTATAAACATACAATATTTACGGCCTCCGTGGTCGAGCACGCCGAGATTATAAGCCGCGACCCTTGGCTTGCTAGTCGAGAGAATTACCCCTCGACCACGGAGGCCGTCATTATTGTATAAACATACAATATTTACGGCCTCCGTGGTCGAGCACGCCGAGATTATAAGCCGCGACCCTTGGCTTGCTAGTCGAGAGAATTACCCCTCGACCACGGAGGCCGTCAGTATTGTATAAACATACAATATTTACGGCCTCCGTGGTCGAGCACGCCGAGATTATAAGCCGCGACCCTTGGCTTGCTAGTCGAGAGAATTACCCCTCGACCACGGAGGCCGTCAGTATTGTATAAACATACAATATTTACGGCCTCCGTGGTCGAGCACGCCGAGATTATAAGCCGCGACCCTTGGCTTGCTAGTCGAGAGAATTACCCCTCGACCACGGAGGCCGTCAGTATTGTATAAACATACAATATTTACGGCCTCCGTGGTCGAGCACGCCGAGATTATAAGCCGCGACCCTTGGCTTGCTAGTCGAGAGAATTACCCCTCGACCACGGAGGCCGTCAGTATTGTATAAACATACAATATTTACGGCCTCCGTGGTCGAGCACGCCGAGATTATAAGCCGCGACCCTTGGCTTGCTAGTCGAGAGAATTACCCCTCGACCACGGAGGCCGTCAGTATTGTATAAACATACAATATTTACGGCCTCCGTGGTCGAGCACGCCGAGATTATAAGCCGCGACCCTTGGCTTGCTAGTCGAGAGAATTACCCCTCGACCACGGAGGCCGTCAGTATTGTATAAACATACAATATTTACGGCCTCCGTGGTCGAGCACGCCGAGATTATAAGCCGCGACCCTTGGCTTGCTAGTCGAGAGAATTACCCCTCGACCACGGAGGCCGTCAGTATTGTATAAACATACAATATTTACGGCCTCCGTGGTCGAGCACGCCGAGATTATAAGCCGCGACCCTTGGCTTGCTAGTCGAGAGAATTACCCCTCGACCACGGAGGCCGTCAGTATTGTATAAACATACAATATTTACGGCCTCCGTGGTCGAGCACGCCGAGATTATAAGCCGCGACCCTTGGCTTGCTAGTCGAGAGAATTACCCCTCGACCACGGAGGCCGTCAGTATTGTATAAACATACAATATTTACGGCCTCCGTGGTCGAGCACGCCGAGATTATAAGCCGCGACCCTTGGCTTGCTAGTCGAGAGAATTACCCCTCGACCACGGAGGCCGTCAGTATTGTATAAACATACAATATTTACGGCCTCCGTGGTCGAGCACGCCGAGATTATAAGCCGCGACCCTTGGCTTGCTAGTCGAGAGAATTACCCCTCGACCACGGAGGCCGTCAGTATTGTATAAACATACAATATTTACGGCCTCCGTGGTCGAGCACGCCGAGATTATAAGCCGCGACCCTTGGCTTGCTAGTCGAGAGAATTACCCCTCGACCACGGAGGCCGTCAGTATTGTATAAACATACAATATTTACGGCCTCCGTGGTCGAGCACGCCGAGATTATAAGCCGCGACCCTTGGCTTGCTAGTCGAGAGAATTACCCCTCGACCACGGAGGCCGTCAGTATTGTATAAACATACAATATTTACGGCCTCCGTGGTCGGGCACGCCGAGATTATAAGCCGCGACCCTTGGCTTGCTAGTCGAGAGAATTACCCCTCGACCACGGAGGCCGTCAGTATTGTATAAACATACAATATTTACGGCCTCCGTGGTCGAGCACGCCGAGATTATAAGCCGCGACCCTTGGCTTGCTAGTCGAGAGAATTACCCCTCGACCACGGAGGCCGTCAGTATTGTATAAACATACAATATTTACGGCCTCCGTGGTCGAGCACGCCGAGATTATAAGCCGCGACCCTTGGCTTGCTAGTCGAGAGAATTACCCCTCGACCACGGAGGCCGTCAGTATTGTATAAACATACAATATTTACGGCCTCCGTGGTCGAGCACGCCGAGATTATAAGCCGCGACCCTTGGCTTGCTAGTCGAGAGAATTACCCCTCGACCACGGAGGCCGTCAGTATTGTATAAACATACAATATTTACGGCCTCCGTGGTCGAGCACGCCGAGATTATAAGCCGCGACCCTTGGCTTGCTAGTCGAGAGAATTACCCCTCGACCACGGAGGCCGTCAGTATTGTATAAACATACAATATTTACGGCCTCCGTGGTCGAGCACGCCGAGATTATAAGCCGCGACCCTTGGCTTGCTAGTCGAGAGAATTACCCCTCGACCACGGAGGCCGTCAGTATTGTATAAACATACAATATTTACGGCCTCCGTGGTCGAGCACGCCGAGATTATAAGCCGCGACCCTTGGCTTGCTAGTCGAGAGAATTACCCCTCGACCACGGAGGCCGTCAGTATTGTATAAACATACAATATTTACGGCCTCCGTGGTCGAGCACGCCGAGATTATAAGCCGCGACCCTTGGCTTGCTAGTCGAGAGAATTACCCCTCGACCACGGAGGCCGTCAGTATTGTATAAACATACAATATTTACGGCCTCCGTGGTCGAGCACGCCGAGATTATAAGCCGCGACCCTTGGCTTGCTAGTCGAGAGAATTACCCCTCGATCACGGAGGCCGTCAGTATTGTATAAACATACAATATTTACGGCCTCCGTGGTCGAGCACGCCGAGATTATAAGCCGCGACCTCTGGCTTGCTAGTCGAGAGAATTGCCCCTCGGCCACGGAGGCCGTCAGTATTGTATAAACATACAATATTTACGGCCTCCGTGGTCGAGCACGCCGAGATTATAAGCCGCGACCCTTGGCTTGCTAGTCGAGAGAATTACCCCTCGACCACGGAGGCCGTCAGTATTGTATAAACATACAATATTTACGGCCTCCGTGGTCGAGCACGCCGAGATTATAAGCCGCGACCCTTGGCTTGCTAGTCGAGAGAATTACCCCTCGACCACGGAGGCCGTCAGTATTGTATAAACATACAATATTTACGGCCTCCGTGGTCGAGCACGCCGAGATTATAAGCCGCGACCCTTGGCTTGCTAGTCGAGAGAATTACCCCTCGATCACGGAGGCCGTCAATATTGTATAAACATACAATATTTACGGCCTCCGTGGTCGAACACGCCGAGATTATAAGCCGCGACCTCTGGCTTGCTAGTCGAGAGAATTGCCCCTCGGCCACGGAGGCCGTCAGTATTGTATATTTATCTATGCTTAGTCGTATATAGGGTTCAAGCTGCAGAAATTAAATATTTGAGAGCAGTGGCAGGAGTCGGGGACATCTGGGTGGGCTTAGCATCGAATACTTGCTATTCTGCATACGATAGTTGCAGAAGAGTTGACTTGGACCTGTGCTGGCGGTCCAGAGAAAGAAAGAAGAAGACAACGATGATATCTTATTCGATGATCGATCATTAGAATGGTAATTTGAAGTGCGAAACGTGATCCTGTTATTGCGAATTCCATTAGTCCTGTTTTAACTCGACCAATTGGCGTACTACCTTTATCCTACTACTCGCTGTCAAATCATAATAATCAATATCATGGAAACAATCGGCCTGAAGAAAGTTTGATGATGGACCTTTGGAAAAATTGTGTAATTCTTTATTGAAAATTTAAAAAAAAATGTTCTCTATAATATTAACGATCGGTTCCATGATAACTCAACACAGTGACAATTCAACACACTTTTAAAAAGTGATATAAAGTCATTAGAAACGATGAAAAAAATTTTTTTAACCTAACCTAACCTACTTAATCCAGTTAATAAAATTTTAGTTTTATCACTTTCCATGACTTTATATAACTTTTTTAAAGATGTGATGAATTATCATTGTGATGATTTATCCGATCACCGTTGAAAAAAAGCTGACAGCAAACAGTTTTGATCAAAACTTCGTAAAATCGCAAAGAAATCAAAATGTATTTAGAAACTGAAAATCACAAAAACTGAATTGTTTAACGCATCACATGCACTTTTTAAAACGTTTATTTCTTTCATACATGATTTCCAACAATTGTAATAGGCATATAAAAAAAACATCACTTTAAAGAAGTTCTTGTTAAATATAGACCATCAAATTTTATTTGAATACTGGCATAACCGTTTAATCTATTAACTGAAACGGACGAAAAATAAGTCAAATAAGTTTTAAATATGTTGAATTACACGAAAATAATAATGAAATTTACCATTTTATGAACAAAACACAGAACTGCTTGTAATCTCTCTTTATTTTGCATGTTTATGAAAAAAGTAGGATGTAATTATGGGCAGTATGCCTTCATGGATGTTATTTGTTAGTATGTTATTAATATTAATATTCATGTAAATCAACAAACGCTGTTGCCAAATATACAAGTTTAATTATATAAAATTAGAACCGTGAAACCGCCCTGTGGTTGTTCGGCGGGTTCTGACAGAACTAACATCGCTAACTCACTGATCGTTCAGCAGCGTGCATCGGAATGTTGACAATATTGTGCAAAGTTGCATTGCGTAGACTCACTCACAGGTCCATTGCAGTACATAAATTATTTCAAAACAATTCATGTTTTTTGGAAATCTTATTAAATATTCTAAGTGAGATTTGTTCATTTCAAACAGTTCCGAGTGACCTTAATGTTAACCGTCAACACCGAGGTACGTATGACGTCACGCGTACTGCGTAAGACTTAAAAAAAAACAAATTGTATGCAAATCTGGATAAATAATTGGCTTTCAGTAACAGCGGCACGTTTCAGGAATCCATTCCACTTTCAGTATATTTGGTTGTGGTTATCTTGATGATTACATAGCTCTTTGCGTATCACTAAAAATCTCTAATCGTGTAGCAATAACTACCATTTAAATTTCTTAGAATTGCTTTATACAACGCGATTATAACACAGTAGTCGACTACTTACGTTCAATTTATCTTCCGAAAAACATTCTTTTCCCTGGAAGAATTTTATAGAGCAAAACGCACAAACCAAAATTTTTGAATGTTCAACCATTAAGTCACTAATTTTCAAAAAACTCTGTAATTTGTGTATTAAAAGAACTATCAATTCTCAATGGGTAGGAAATTCCTTAGTGAGTGAAAATTAAAGATATATATATATATATATATGTGGCTACTTATAATTAATTCACGAAATATGTCGTTCTACTCCTCCCCCCTTTCAAATGAATGTACTAATATAACTGATTAATGCAAAATTACAGGCCTCAACTCTATTCACGCACATACTATACTCGTAGCAATTCGGATTACATGTAATATGTTGTTATTGAATGTTGTTATTATATATTATATTGTTATTGAATGTTTACCAACTAGTCTCAACTCTAATCGAAGCATATTACATTAATTTACCAACAAGCTTCAAATCGATGATCAAAACCTCCTCACTAGGTAATATAACTTGATTATTAATTAGCTCTCCAATTATAAAGATGAATTGGAAATCAAAGGAATAACTAAGCCTGAGTGGGTAGACGATTTAACTCAATTGAACTGACAAACTCCGCTAACTGCAAACGACAGTTTAGCGGGTGCTTGTCATGAAGAATAAAAAAATAAAAACTCATGTGTACCCCTTCAACATTCCATTTTATCTTGGCATTCCTCTGGTTAGGGAAATTACTCTTTTTCTTCTGGTTAGGAAAACCTTTATGTTAAAATATATATCCTCTGAAATGGTCTAAATTTGAAATTAAATTTCCAATATCCAATTTCGAGAGGTATGCTTTGCCGCCTTGGTCCCGAATCCCGACAGATATAAGAGACGCAATATACGTATGCATTAATTTATTCAAACACTAAATAGCCGTTTCTTGCTTTTATCAAAATTATAAATGAACTCCTGGTATTCCGACGCAAAATTTTCATATTCCGCCAGCTGATTATATTATCGTAACAATTTAATTTACTGCAAAATAATGTTTTTGTAAATTCCACCATTTTTTTATGTGATACCTTACAGGAGTGTAAAGTGTAAAGGAAGGGGAGCTATGTCACCCGGTTGGGCAGCGTTGTGAGGTGGGTTAAGGTAGGGGTTGTAGGAAAGGATGTATTTATGGGGTTGTTGAAGAGGCCCGGATTATATGAAAGATTAAACACACTAACACAAAAACGAGTCGAAAGTCAAGTTTCACGTACGTGCACCTGTGCACCGGGGATCAAAGCTGCTAGCTCCTTTGAGGAGGCGCCATTAAAATACCTGCATAACAGACTCAGCTTGCCCACATTATGTCTGTGCATATGAAATGGCAATCGGTTAACAATGGATTGTTAATCAGACGGGCCGCCCTCCTTTGCACGGTATCAAGTGTTGTGGGCACCAGCCCAGAGGTAGCTCCCAAATTCAATTTCTGGGCACACTTGAGATTTGTATAGGGTTAGCAGCTTGTCAGTATTTTAGAATCTGCAAGACGCTAGATCTTGGAAGCCAGATTTATTAATTATTTTTATTTATTAAGTAGTTCCTCAAAATAGCTCAGAGAAAGGTTTTTTCTAGCTGCCGTATTCATACGTAAGCGAAAGGTCTTCGTTGATCAACTGAAACTATAGTCTTCAAATAATAACACTTTGGTTCAATATTATTTATAAACGATGTCACTTCCATGTTCTCTGATAACACATTAACATATTACTATTTGCTGATGACATGAAAATATATAAAATCGTAAAAAATATTAACTGACTGTTTTTCCCTACAATCGAATTTTTTTAAATTTGCAAAGTGGTGTAGCATTAAAAGACTCACATTGAATATTAAAAAATGTCTAATCATGAGTTTTTCTAGAATAAAAAACCCTATCAAATATATTTATACACTGAATAGCCATAGCTCATTGTCTGTACCTGAAATAAGGGACCTTGAAATAACCTTTGATACTAAATTTTTACATTTACCAATCACATTAATATCATTATTAATAAAGCAATGAAAATGTTGGGCTTCATCCTAAGAATATCTAAGGATTTCAAAAACATCCTTTCGTTCAAAATACTTCATACAACTCTTATTAGAAGCCACTTAGAATACAACTTCTTTATATGGAACCCGTCTTACAACAGCCATATAAATTTCTTTGAGAGGATCCAACGAAAATTTATCGGATCAATTAATTTTAAATTAGGAATTCCTGCAAACGCAATTAATTTGGATTTTCTATTACAAACATTGCGACTCTTATCGTTAAAAGATAGAAGAATATTTAATAATTTAATTTTTTTATTTAAAATAAACAGTAATTGTTTTGACTCCCCTGAACTAGTCTCGCTGACAAATTATCATGTACCTAGTAGATCAACTCGAGGAATCAAAAGATAAGTAATTAAGCATATATTATTGTTTACATTATCGTTACTTTGATAATCATTTATATTTGGCATAGTTGACAAATAATGTGATGAGTGATGAGAATGAGTCATTATTAAAACTTTACACTTTATAACGTATATTTTAAACTTTATGCTGTACACTTTATACCTTGTTCTTTTTAACTATATATTCATGTTAATGGTTCATATAGCGCCAAATGTATTTAAGTAAATAAATAAATATTATGTTTATTTTATTGCCAATACGATAAAGTATCAAAGAAAATTGTAATGAATAAAATTTTATAATTCTAGTTTTGTGAAAGTTATATACATGTATTTTTGTTACTATTTCATCATACGTCAGTGGTTTTACAATACTTGGATCATAACTGAACTTGATTAGGACTTTTACAGAACTTAAAATTGATGTAAGTTTAAAAATTCAAAAGGAAATTTTTGATTCTTCGGGTTAAGCTAGGCTCAATAGGTCAATATCGACCAAGTTAGCTACCATTCCATTTGCGTGTCAGCTGATTTTTTTACTTTTAAAAACTAATTTCGTGAAACAAAACTTCTGTTTATTTTGAGAAACTTTGGCCATAAATTAAGCGACGATGGAAGTTTCCCTGGTATTTTCATTCCTACGTAGAATGTTTGAATGTACGATTTTGATTGGAATGTTCCCATTTTATTAACATAATAGCTATGTGTGCAAATGATCAGTACAGCGTATATGTCAGTAAATTACCTCTTTCATAAAAATGTTACAACTAATTTTCAGTAGCAGCATTAAAAAAAATCTATTCCATTGACAGCCCATAATGAAATGGTTTAAATTGTTCGTTTTGAACAATTACCGTCTTTGTCGACACCACAGTCTGTTATGTATCGTTCATAGAAAAATGAACGTTCTTGCCCAGCATAGCATGCTAGGAGGTATGGTGTTGCTAAATGATATTTCTAGGTCTCTTGATATTTTCAACATTGGTCTTGAAGGTTTTTTTTTTGAAGGAAAACAGAAAAATTATGAAAGCTTAATTTCATGTATGTGTGGTTTAAATTAAATAAACTGCTTGTCCGCAAAGCAACTGGGGATAAAATCATCCAAATAAAACACGAAAATGACCTGAAAAAAATGGGGAAATAAATCTAACCTATCAATCTACCATCAAAACATTAGATCAATAAGCAAAAACTTTGACCAATTTCTCATCCAACTCGATATTACTAAAATCAAATATAACATAATTATACAGTCAGAATGTTGGCTAACACTTTCTTATACTCCGAAATAAATCCACAACCAAACCACAAATCACATCAGATAAAATGACGGCATTGTGGTAGGTATACACATTAAACAACTTTTATAACTCGTATAACGTCAAAGAAATTACCATTACTAATTCAAACTGTCTTCAAATAACACACAACGTCCACAAATGTATCATTGCACTCTACCATTCCCCTTCTAAACCAAATATCTCCCCATTTTTGCAAGACTTAAATTACTATCTTACTGAGCTTAATAAAATAAAGAACCTAGTTTTAATTGGAGACCTCAACATCAACATTCTAAAAAACAACGAACATCCCCAGTGCCAAGACTACCTAAATACTGTAATGTTTAATGGAATGTTAAGCACAATAAATTCACAAACACGATGCACGTAATACTCATCCTCCTGCATCGACCACATTATGGTAAAATCGACCAACTGTCACACCTCTGAAATTCATACGTCATCAATTACTGATCATTACACAACTTCCTTCACAATGGGTTCCAAATATAAAGAACGAAACCAAGCACCAACTGCAATAACAAAGAAAACAATTGACTATGACAATCTCAACAAAACGATTAACTCTAAAACCTGGGACATACTGCACAATATAACAAACACAGAGGATGCCTGGAATTACTTCTCTACCTACCTATAAAACAGCCTTAATCAGAACACCAAAATCATCACCATAAACACTTCTAGAGCGATCAAACCTCTTAAACCATGGATAAACTATACTGTTATCAACTGCATTCGGAAACGCAACTCCATACACAATAAAATGTGCCACATATCCAAACGATATCACACTCCACAATTTCTACAAAAGATACAGAAATATTTTCACACAAGTCATTAGGAAAGCCAAAAATTTATATTACAATAAAAAAATCTCTGAATGCAACAATGACCCTAAAAAAATATGTAAAGTCCTCAAGGAAGCTACCAACTCATACAAAGCCACCGATGTCTTAAACTATCTCAAAATAAATGATAACACTGTAGATTTTACATCGAAACCTAAAAAATTGTCAATCATATCAACCATTATTTTGCAAATATAGGTTCAGAACTAGCAAATAAAATCAAAACAAATAATCATACACTTGGCCCTAGCAACCCCGCAACCTAGAAAGAATTTTCAAAACGCTTCGTTCTTAAAACAGTTACAGAAAATGAAGTTCGATAGCAATAAAGTATCTCAAAAATTCCTCATCTTCCGGCATAGATGAAATACCCAATACTGTTCTCAAAAAATTGCCCTCGGTATAATTCAACCACTAACTCATCTTTTTAATATTAGCATCCGCCAAAGCCTTTTCCCTACTATTCTAAAACAAGGTCTTACTATCCCTATTTTCAAAACAGGCTCCAAACTTGACGTCAGTAATTACTGCCCTATTACTTTGCTAAATTCCCTTTCGAAAGTGTTTGAAAAGATCGTTAATAATTGTCTGATTGAATACTTGGAAAACAACAAACTACTATCGCCCCGTCAATTTGGCTTCAGAAGACACAAAAGCACTAACGATGCCAAAGCCACGGTTACTGACTATATCTCTGGCCACCTGGATAAGGGCTCGAAATGTCTGTCGGTATTCCTCGACCTTTGTGAAGCGTTTGATACAATCTCACACATCAAATTAGAACGCAAAATGTTCAATATAGGTATTAGAAATAAAGAATTAGACCTTCTCTCTAGCTTCTTATCTGGCAGATCACAATGCGTTAAAATCAGAACCACAAAGAATCATAATCTGCCTATTAGTTCGGTGTCCCACAAGGCAGTGTTTTAGGTCCAACCCTCTTCCTGATATAAATGAATGAGTTATGTAACTTAGATATCGATGCCACTATTGTCAGTTTTGCCGATGGCACAGTCCTACTATTCCAATCAAAAGACTGGCCTACCGTATACGCCAAAGCGGAGGAAGGAATTCAAAAGGTAAAACAATAGCTTGACTCTAATTCACTAACTCTGAATGTACCTAAAACAAAATACTAAGGACGGGTTGTTTCAAACAGGTCTTTGCAAGATCCATCTTGATTAATTTACACCAAAACAGCAAAACAATATACAGACCAACTCAAACGATATACGAGCCAAAAACAAATAACTTCCCCAAAGTCCTTATGCTAAAATCACCTTTGGGCAAAGACATTTCAAATACATAGCTTTCAAACTATACAATATACTACCAGCCACTATTAGACGAACAGAGTCAATGACCAAATTCAAACATGAAATAAAGAAATGGATAACAAGTATTGGGCGTCCCACTATCACAAACATATTGTAACGTTTTTAAAGTTATGTTCTCACCTCTGGAAACCTTACTGGCTTACCTTAGAATTGGGCGACTCAATTGCTCCGCGGCTATGCTCGGTCTTTCAGAGGTGCAGTCCTCAACCCAGCATCATTGTATTGGATAGGTTTGTTAAAAGAAACATGTGATTTTTGACATTGAAGTATACATATATTGTTGATTTTATGGACAGGTATACAAGTACAGACCCTACCTAGTTTGGCTCTACTACCGTTTAAGAATGTTAACGACGTAAAGGGGGAATCCGTGGTACATTACTTGGTAGCTGTAGTCGATTGGTGTTGGACCCGTGGTGTGGTGTGGAGGCGCCTTGGGCTACCTTAGCCCGGCGTTAAACTCGTGGTGTGGTGTGGCGGCGCCTAAAGCTACCTTAGCCCGGCGTTAAACTCGTGGTGTGGTGTGGCGGCGCCTAGGGCTACCTTAGCCCGGTGTTGAAGCCGCAGGCTGGATTGTCTCGCACTGTGTCCGGGAGGTCCGACTAGTTAGGTATTTGTAAAATGTTCATCACTGCACAAGCTTGTTACTATTTGTACAGTTTAAGCGCTTGTCTTGTGTTCACTTGCACTCGTTGTTGGAGAGCCGTACCGGTCTATTGTTATTTTGCGCAGGAGTTTGTGTTGTAAATACATCGTATGATCTAGAATTCGCGCGCTAGTCGAAATATCGCTGCGACTCCGCGTGACCTACTTCCTCGGGGTTTTGTGCTTAACTGTCGTCAACGGGCGGTTTACTTTGTTTTTATAACCTCGATGGCCTACGTGCACTTGGCTCCCTAGCGACGGTCCGGTAGAGAGCGGTGTGGAGGGGTTTCCTGTCCGAATCGTATTGTTATTTGCCGTTGAATATTTGGTGGGCACGTGTTTGCGGGGGTCCGGGAGAGAGCGGGGGTGCGGGGTTTCCTGTCTTCCGTTGGCCGTTGAATTTAATAGATTACAATATGTAAACCAAATTACACGTAAACAGTAACAACAATTCACATACAAAATAAAATAATATATTCAATAATTTTATAATAGCCTCTTTGTAAGTATTTTTTAAGTACCTGAATACGTCTGTCTCGACACAAGTGTACCTTAGTGAGACAGATGTCGAAAATTTATGTAATTAAACTTTATATTAATGAATAAATAAATAAATTTAAAATAATAAATGTATCTATTTAAAATTAACGTGATTACTAAATCTGAAAAACGTATAAATAAAATAATATATACTTGGTACGTGGGAAAATAAAAATCTTATGCAGGCATTTAAAATATACATGTACTCGTATTATATTTTACATTGTATTAGTTAAAATGGTGATAGTTTCTCAACCGGGGGGCGGGGATTGTTTGCTTCGCGACGGTAACAAAAGGCTTTTATGAAACAGTAGTATTTCACTATTATATGGATAGACGGGGGGGGGGAATACCATTGCTTTATCTTTTTTAATTGATGCTTTTAGGATTTACGAAAAAAATACCTACTTTTTGTTAAAAATAAAGGAAACAAAAAATTATCTATAGATTCTCTCACACTCCTGCGATCGTTTGTTATGTCTGTATGATCTTATTAATTTTATGTAGACGTCTTATTGGCGAGAGATTTTAAAATATTATTTTCACGACTCTAGCCAGATCAGTTGCCAAAAACCAAAAATATTCTCATCCTTCCTAAAAAGGCACGTTTTTAGTACAAAAATTGTTAATACCGCCACATTGAACTCTGCGGCGATTAAGCAAGAAATTAAAAACGCATAAAAAACCAATAAAAGAGCGAGTAACACAATAAACCGCCGGAAGAATTAACGAATAGAGGGAGGCTTCACAAATTGAACCGACGCGCTTACACTTAAAACTTTAATGACAAAGGCAAAGACAAAAGTGGGCATATTATCGGCATTATCTTTTACTTTCTTGTGTCATCTCGTATTATCTTTACTTTCTATGTCTTGCGGGGAATCTTCCGCGATGAAACGCCACCGAAATACCAAACGGGGGCATTATCGTTACGCTTAAGGATTCAACACTTCAAACTTTGCTTGCTATGGAAATTAGTTGCAAAAAATGAAACCTGATTATATTTTTTATAATTTTTAACGATTGAAGAACAGTTTGGGAATTAGAATTATTTTACGTTATTCTTTATCAGGTTATTAACTAGGAGATATTAAAACTAAATCTGAGTAGTCCACTCTACTAGGTTAGTAGTCCACTTCGAAGTTATTGACAAACTGCAAACTAGGAGCTTTTAAAACTTAATCTTAATCGTCCACTCCACTAGGTTAGTAGTCCACTTCGAAGTTATTGACAAGCTGCAAACTAGGATCTATTTAAACTAAATCTTAGTAATCCACTCCATTAGGTTAGTAGTCCACTTCCAAGTCATGGACAAACTGAGAACGGCAGCGGGCCATGTAATTGGCAGAGGAAGAGTCTTTTATAAATAATCTCTAATGGTTAAATGTGTAATGACAGAAACCACCAAAAAATAATTTTAGGAAAGATTTGCAACCTTTGAACTAATGGTTTGGACAAATTTCCATATAAGATGTACGAAAAGTCATGAACGTCACAGGAAGTTATTCATGAGGCGGGTCATGTTTAAATGGTACACCATTCTTCTTTTCTTCCTAGCACTATCCCAACTCATTGCCTAGGTAGGCTGTTGGGGTCGGCTCTTCTCGTTCTCAGGTTATAGCTTCTTTGGTTCTGAGTGTCGCTTTCATCTAGGCCGTTTCTTTGTAGGATTTTGGAGCATTGGGTCATCCAGGAGTTCTTTGGTCTACCTCTGGATGACTGTCTTTGAAGCTCTATAGACATTGCCTGCTTCACTGTGTGGTCTGGTGGTCTCCGTCTTATGTGCCCATACCATCTTAACTGTCGTTCCTCTAGCTTACTGTTTATGTCAGTGATGCCCAGGCTACCACGAATGCGTGAGCTTTTAATGATACTCCTGCCGTCCATCTAAGCATTCGCATTTCTGCTGATTCGAGTTGCGAAAATGAAAAAAAAAATTAAATAGTACACCATTACATTCGAGAAAGTGAATAACCCAAGTTATGGAAATTCTTAATACATATTTTCGTGTTTAATGTTCAATAATCAAATCTAAAATAGTCAAGAGAATTAGAAAGGGACTAACACCATTTATAGTAGTTATATTATGTTGAAGGTAAAGGTAATTTCGCAACGGGGATTATCCCAGTACGAACGACGCATATTATTTTCGTCAGGTGGTTAATAATAGAATATTTTTACACGAGGATAATAGCTACGTAATACTTTAATTTGGGTTTGGTTTGTCGCTCTCGTAATGTCTCTGCGTACTTTACTTTAGTTGAAAACATTCCCGAATTCGTGATCGGATTATTTTCCGAACGTACTGGGGATCGAAGGAAAGCAATCTAACTTTTAAATGGTACAAGGACTAAGTCGATTCGTTTCAAGTATTAACCATTATTATATATTAGGGACTTAACTGCCTTTACAGATAACATTCATTACAACTTCAACCCAGAGACATTGAATGAGAAATATATCAAAGACATGAAGATAATATTGGAAATAAAAAGGTCAACTTATTGTGTACTTACCACCGCTGCGCTGCTTTGTAAAAAATCGAAACTTTTCCTCACTTTTAAGTGATCATCTCTACCGAGTAGGTACCAAGATTTAATATAAATAATCTTTGAAAGAATCTTATTAAACACTTAACTTATCATATTAAAGACAGTTTTAAGCAAAACTCGCGGAACTTGGTTAGAATTAGCGACTTTGTTAGTGGCTAGTAGCCTGACCCATTTGCTATTGATATCAGGTAGGTACCTACGTATTGTGTGCATAATTTGCAATACACAATGCCATGCCATTACATAGAGAGGTCATATTATTAGGCTTATCACATTCCCGAGTGAATTGCTAATATGCCCATTGCAGGGGTGATAAATCCAACTGGCAGGAGATATCTCCCACTCTACGTCTTTGCACTGTGCCTGTGGTGTGAAGACCACCACAATTATTAAACACCTTTCGTTCATTTATTTGCGTTGATAAACTATATTAACATTATATGATTACTATATATATTTAATGTGCACAAATCGGAATGGTTTAACCCCCGTTAGTAGGGTCTTTTGTCGCCTTGAACTGAAAAACGGATGCAGCGAAGTATTTCGAGAATTGTTAGGAATGTAAATTGTCTGCGTTCTGGGATAAAATATTCTGACAATCTAGAAATTGTGCAGGTTGTTTTAATGAAACTTTCAAATCGTTTGAAAAATAGACTAATTTTATTTTTCGTTTTTACTTTTTGCTGTAATGTCGTTTAAAGCTTGAAAATTTGTTTTAAATGCCATACGCTATCTTTTATATAAATGAATTACTTCAGTAATTATAGCAGTTATTCGTTTACTCAACTACCGCAAAAGCCCGGATCCAATGGGACTAAGGAACCCCGTTTAGGATATTATATTGTGAAGCTGAAGCAAAGAGAAAGGAGATGGATGGGTAGTAAGAACCTAAATGTTCAGAATTGATCACTCAACACAGCTAAAGACATTTCAAGCAGCATTTAGATTTTGAATGAGAGTGAGAGATTACCACTCCGAAACGGGCCGGATGCATTATTTTAGTTTAATTTTATGTGGAATAATGCATAATAGTTCATTAGAATTAATTTACACATTACATGTTTCGAACTAGTGACCTCTGAAACAGCAAACATTCATTTAAAACTAAAGTTTTCATATTTTAAATGTGAGATATAATTATAAATGCCGTATAATAAAATTGATTTTCCCGATCCGCATATTAACCTACTCAATAAACTTATGTTTGCACGTATGCTGCATCATCTTCAATGTAAACAAAGCCAGAGGTTGGGGGCTTTCGCCGAAGCCACTAAGCGAATTCTTAAGAGGAAGCTACAAGCCAAAAATTTGTATATTCTTGGTTTACCTTATATTGTAGGTAATAGGCATTAAAATCGCTTGACAAACGGAGTCTAGAAACGTTCAATTTCAAGCACAAAACTAGTTTTTATTTATTTTGTAAATATTTTTTTTAGTAGTTTACGATATATTGTTTACTGAGTAATTTATTATTTTATTTGTATACTACTCAAGCGAAACAATAGGAAAACCTTCAATTTATCTAAAGCATATTTTTTGGTATTCATAATGTAAACCAATTCGTTATAAAGATTAATCAAAATAGTGATTTAGCATTAAGCTTCGCCTTGCAATATGTATTTTGTGTAAATCTAAACGCCTCTGCCGCTGCCGGGCCACGAGTCACGAAGCGAAAGGCTCTCAAGACTTCGGGTAAATGTTTGCTGGGATTGCCTGTCAAGTCAGCGGCCGACACAAATCACCCTGACCTCTGTACACAGAGGAACAGAGGTACTCAGTACCTGATAACCGATGTTGGTACGAGTTCTATCTCAGAAGGTATACGCCAGCTGCCGCGGGGAATGAATGGGATTGCATTGTATTGAAAGAATTGCATTAGTTAAGTGATTCTTAGCAAAGTGTTACCTAGAACTACCCATCGACTACACTCAATATCACAAGGATAATGAGTTTGTTTTCTCAAAACGTTGTCGTTCGTTGGTCTTTCACAGTGGAGTTAAAAGTTATCCAAACATATGACGAGATACAATATCCAACACGAATCTAAGCAATAAACCATAAATAAATCTGATATACAGCTCGATCAACGAGATTTGGTTATTTATTTATTTACCTAACAATAAACATCTTATTTTAATCGATAAAATATCGGACGTTAGTACTCTTTTAGATATTAGATATTATAACATCAAAGACGATTTATATTAGAGCATGAGAGTTCTACACACATTTTTTGTTGTTCTGCGATATAAAGCTTAGATCTTCGATAGATTATTAGATTTCATATTATTTTCGCAGGAAGGGCTCAAGTGTCTATTTTAAATTAAGCCTTCAGAGATATTACATTTTAATCTAGAACCAAACAGTTCTTAGAGACGTATCGTAAATGTGTATCTTGTGAAACGATGGGTTTTATAGATCCATAATCTGATTCATTTGAAGATTGATATAATTTTTTTGAATTAATGCGTTATTGTATCTAGTAATTTTTTTGTCATTTTTTGTCAGTTGAGTGAACTTCCCATTAAACAAAATTTATCAAATATGACAAACATTTATTATATTTTTATGCTCATACATAAGGTTTTCTTTGTCAAAAATCAACTTTGGCTTCAAAATAAATGTAAGTTTTTAATACCAGTCAAATTTCCCTACAGTAATACGTCACATTTTCTTTAAATAAAATGAATGTGTAGGCAGAAGTTAATCATAGCGGGTCAAAGAAAAACTGAAGTTTAAAATAATCTTTAACCTTCCATGCAAATTGAATTGTTGAAATATTTTTTGACTGAAAGCACTCAAGTTTACTTTAATTAAGCGTCGGAAATTGACGGACGACCATCGGGGACGTTTTCCATGTGATTCTTTCTCAGAAATAATTCATTTAATTCTGCTCTAAAAATAATCAAGCTTTAGTGTTGAACTTTTTAACTTCCATCTTTAGGAATGTGCAAACATTTTTAAAGCACACACATTTCATTGGATATGAAGAGCCGAACACCTTAATACATATTTTAATTTTTTAGCAGATTTGTGAATGATGTTTAGGCAGAGAGTTATTTTTCACGTTTTACCGTAGTACGTTATTTGAAGTATATAATACCTCAAAAAAAGTAAAAAGAAGTGTGTTTTAAAGAAAACTAATGCCGCAGAAGACCTCCGCCTCCTGGGCCCCAAGCCCCAACAGGCAAATGAAATTGTTTACCTGGTCGAGATAATATTTCAGAATGTTAAAATGTTTCATCAATTTCATTAGAAACAAGGACACACTAACAGCACGCATCTATCAGCAGTTGTTTTACGTAATATCAGAAAATATAACACAAAAAAGTTGTATCTATCAACTCAAATGTACTGTAAGTAACTCAAACTCAGGTTGCGTATTTTAATTTCAATTATTCTGCTTATCGCGTCGAAAACATTTTTTTAAGTATGTGAGAATTGGTCCAAAGGTTGTGAAGATTGCCATCGTGCCACTTGAAAACCCGTTTTGACCTCATGTTTTGACTCCTGCCAGAGAGTGGTGAAGGTAGGATTCCTTTGAATTCTGATATATACCTAGGTCCTTGGTGGTAAATGATTATAGTGATGTTGATGATGTTGATGATTGATAAAGATTTATCTTATACCGTTAGGTACAAGAAGCTGCTCCAGTTTGATGGGCATGATAACCTGATGTCAGGAACCATTCGAGGTAAGGGGGAGGCGCGAGGTTATAGGTCGCGTCAACCTCCCCCAAATCAATGATGAGAAAAGCTCTGCCAGCATGCCGAAAGTTAGGAGTCCACTCCACTAACCTCAAACATAAACATATACCGAAGTGGTTGGCAGTCGGAAATTTCAGGAGTTCGGGAGTCCCGTGAACACCCCTCTGGTCAGAATAAGTTAGATCCAGCTTCAGTTTTGTTCGCCTTCGCCTCTGCAGTCACGATACTCGAATAGCTCCTGGCTTCAGTCTATACAGCTTCTCGTTCCAGTAGAGGTAATGACGCATGTACATGTGTATATTATATGTGCAATACAGAACATACTTCAGTCTTTCGTCCGCAGTCAGAATAGTCATATAAATATTTAATTTGGATGAAGGTATCCACCCAACATATTGAATGTTACCTCGACGGAAGATTTTTCTCCACTTTCAAGTCATAGTCACTCGCTCTATCGTTTATTACCTTCCGTTTGCTTCAAATATCTCAGAATGGTAGAAAATGGTATTCTCGACTTCCGGCGATAAGGATAAGGGATATAGGAATCTTCAGGTCGTGAATCTGAAATCATCCGATCTCCGTCACCTCAAACGGTTTCGGTCAGAGTACATTTCCAACCTAATTCTAGATGACTTCTCCTCCTATAGTGTGGGTAAATATTTATTGGATGTGACATGAAGGCTGTCGGAAAATTTTCGAGAAAGTCTCCCCCATACGTCAGCAAAGGATAGCATAGCCATTATGCGATTTTTCCTTCGTCTACCACGCTAACTCGAGTAGGAAAGCTCATTGGTAACTTTCGTTTCCTTCGATTGGAACTCCGTGAAAATGTAATTTCACCGGCTGAAAATACTCAAAACAGGAGTCTACCCAGGGTAACCATCTTAGGCTGGCCCTCCAACACCTTTGACAGAAACCAATGCTTTAATGGGATAAATCAATCAACATTAAGGACGCGGAAAAAACCGGTACCGTCCTACTGGAATAAACACTCTTCCGGTACCCAGGGTTCCAATTCTGCTAACACTAAAAGTCCCCAGGAAAGCCAGTCAACCGATATCGTTTCCATCGCTTTTCGTCGCTCCGGTAAGATAGGATAGCCCACGGAAAAGTCGTACATTCCGTCCCAAGCCGAACTCATGCGAACTACAATCTCAATTGAAACAATAGGGAAGCCAGACAGATGTGTTATCTCGGCGACTACCTTCAATCCGCTGTGTTATTCCGATTCAAAGATGAATGAAAATTATATGTTGTCAGGGAACCCCCTGTAATAAATAGAATGCACCGTAGCCTTCACAAAGTTTGTAAAACTAAATTGGAAGTAGGTATTAGTAGTACGTAGCTCTAATAATTGAAATAATAGGGTACTTGCAGTACATGGTATAGTGACAGTGGTTGTTGAATAAGTCTGGTTATACCAAATATATTGAATTTTCATGGAGAATACGCGAACATATTGTTAAATAACAGATGTTAAAGTATATAAGTAACCGTTCTAACCGTTATTATAATAAGTTGTTCTATCTTTATTATTCGACGTATAGGTATATGAATGTTGTGACAAATAACCGCTCGCCGGGTTCCTGAACCGTTTGCTCATATTATTCTAAACATCGCATAAATACATTGGTATATATTTTAGGAATTCCGTATACCTAGACGTTAAATATAACTACTGAAGAATTATTAAATTATATTAATTAAGACAAATACACTAACCTCCAAGCCAAAAAAATCCTATTGTTTAGTAATCTAACGTGTTACAAATAACCGCTTGTCATCCTTTTAGTTTTGAAATGGCCAAGACCCGGTCGGTTTCGGCACAATCTATGATTTATGACCCCTTATTGTAAAAGGGTCCGGGCTCTCGGTCACAAATTCTTCTGTTCAAAATATTAATGTAATTATTACCTCTCTAAAGTATTGAATATATTTTATTTTATTTAACCTCTTTTTTATCCCCGAGATAAGTGATTTTATTCAATTTAAATACTCTGACTTCAAAATAAAATTGAGTTATTTTGTTTACCTCGTATCGGAAGGCAGTTACCTCTTTGAGAAATCCACAGGAAATAAGGGTTAATAATTAGATTATAGTATGACTTACCAATTCATTATCTCAGTGCATTCCAAATAATTATACAAACCAAACACACTCACATTCAGTAAGATACTCAAGCAGTTGAAAAATCACAGTTTCTACACTAATTGATTTTAACTGCGTTTGTTGTTCTCGTTTAAATTCAAAGTATTTATTTGAAGTCCCGATTCAACATTGACTTTCGCGACCGTCTTCGACGATGAATTTTTTGTTGGCGCGTCTCCCAGCTTTGACCGGACTTGACTATATTAAAACGCTGACCGATCCTGACTATCTTTGACCGTCTTGGAACCTTGACTCTACTCTCCCAAACCTTGAACCCCCTCTCACCGTTACCTAACCCTGACGGTCTTCCAACTTTCACTAACCTCGACTCTCTTCATCTCCCCCACCCCCTCGTCGCCTCCGGAAATCGCCCACCAAATCGATTCCGCCCTCGCCATTTATCAGTTATTTAATTTATGTTTCCGATTTCTGAAAATTTTGTTAATTCAAGGACAGAATCGCACCAAAAAACACATTTATTATAAGCCCTAGGATCTGTCACATTAAATTCAATCGTTCCAAAACCAATAAATTGTTGAACTGTCAGCTTCTTTGTTCCCCAGTCCAGTGGCGTGTCGGCCTACCAACATTTTAGCCCGGCTTTCAAATTACCAACACGGTCTAGAATGTATTAAATAATAGTTTTATTTTTAAATCTTCGTGCGAGATATTAATTTAACTAAGCAACTTCCAAACTCATCCTGTTAAAATGTGATTTACCTCACTAGTCATAATTATAATTCGTCCAAATTCTTAGCAAAATTACGTAACTTTATTTCGCGGCGCATTCCCTACGTAATAAGTCACTTAGTGACATCGCTTAGCGGAGTTTAATAGTTTTTTTGGGATCTGGTTAGAGGTGGAGACACGAAATGAAAGACGTGTCGTGAAGGTCACAGTGTTTATTTGAGTCAGGTAGCCGTGATGTGATTTGACGTAGGACAGATGTAGTATTCACCGGACGCTGGCTGTGATGGCTGGTCAAGCGCGGGTCAGTGAGTCGACGCAGGGCGCTGGTGACCGGACTCGTTGACTGTTAGGCACTGGCGATCTTGGCAATCAGTACTCCAGTGCTGACGGGAAGACCGAAGGTGCGGTGGACCTTGTAGGCGGTTGAGCGGGAGCTGCGTAGACCAGTGAGGATGCTGCGTGTCCTCGTGGTGGTCATGGTGCGTGGATGAAGCGCTGGTCACAGGCGCTGGAACCAGGGCGCTGTAATCCGTTGTAGCGCTGGTCAGGGACGGTGGCCAAGGCGCTAGGATGATGTCCCGATGGAGTCCATAGTTGAGTACGGGCGAAGCCGGGAATATTGTCCTTCGCGCTAGTAAGAGGAGCGCGGGTTATCACTCGTTGATCCTTATTAAATGACAGCGGACTGATGACAGACTGACTGACGAGTTCCTTCACGCTGGCGCTTTTATAAGGTGAAGAAGCTTCTTGAACATTTTGGTTGCTATGTAGATATTGCCAAAACTAAAATTAAAAAATAAAAGAACATCCAATAAGTTTGTTTGGAAAAAGCTGAAACTTCTAGAATGCCGTTCGAATCAAGTAGTGGCGTACCACTACAGTTTTTTATTGACTTTGTAATGGTTTTTTTCCTATTCGCCCCCGCCTTCCAAATTCATTGTGACTGCACTGAAAAAAATCTTAGAATTCTCAATAATACCACGGAGGTCTCTGATAATCGTAGTGCATGTTCCTAGTTTTTTGCTGGCACCGTAAATTCAATCACTTGTTTTAAAATAGCTTCAACTATAACATCTGGAGATATCACAATTTCGTGAGATCATACTCAAAGCTTCCTTCCCATGATAATAAATCAATATGATGGGTGTTACCTGCCTAATTCGAACTTTCATAGACCCCTCTGATTGGTGGAATTTCATACTTTGGCGTAGATAAAAAAAATATTCCCCCCCCCCCCCGACCTTTTAATTTACCTAGTACCTTCACTAGATGTCACCTCTGTTCAGGTTTTGATTGGAGAAATCAGAATTCATTAATTCCTACAATAAACGGAAAAAAATATTCCAGGGCAAGTTCATAACAGGATGTATGTCTCTCATAGATTACGCAAAAGTTTTTGTTCCTATATTATATTTCATACGACCTCACACCTACATATGTGTTATATAATACCTTCTCAATTTTAAATGGCAATTATAATTTCTGCATAAACCATACCCACAGTTTAAACACGACCAAATACATATTTTTATATTATTGTTTTTGTTCTAAAGTGTCGGAAAAAAAGTTCAACTTTTATGCCTCATACTTCTAAATCTAATGATAATTCTCGTAATATATCTTTTTTCCTAAATTATACTCCCATCACATACTTTATTTATTTGAGTCACTCTGCAACCAAAACTATATATATATATATATATAAATATATTATTTTTACTTACTATGTTAGTAATTTACTGTTACCAATACTGAACTACACTTTTGACACATTATTAGTGCATACTTTAGTACTTTAAAAAAATAAAAGACATTACAAATGTATAAGACAACATCTCACAGATTCCATGTACCGAAACAAATAGTGCTATAGAAATTCGACAAATCTTATATCAATCAAACTTTAAAATATTCTCCAAAAGACAATAATCAATACAGCACACAGAATAATAAATAGCGTATCATATACATCAAAAATCGCATGCAACACTCTGTTGAAGAAATATCAATCACAAATTCAATTTGTCTTAAACTCGAAATAGAAAATAGTGTAACGATATTATTTATATACCGATCACCGAGTGCATCTATTATAAAACCATTTTTAAACTCACTTAATCAATCCTTATCGTGTATGAAAATGTTCTAATTATTGCTGATCTTAATATTAATATCATAAATACGATGCATCCCCAAGCAAATGAGTACATGAACTTACTAACTATACAAGATTTTATTCTAGCTATTATGCCCCCCACTTAGGTATCAGAATTATGCGTTAGTTGCATTGACCTTGTTTTTGCTAAATGTAATTTGAATACCGAATCTCTCGTATACCAATGCATGGTTACAGACCACTACGCTACTATCACCTCCCTTCCACATGTTATTAAGACATTACCTGCATCTAAAATACCCACGAAGAAAATCTGCTATGACACTCTATTCAAACTGGTTTCCAAGGAAAACTGGTCAAATTTTTATAAACTCACCGACCCAAACATGACGTGCAAATTTCTTATCGATACCATACATAACCATTTGAAAAGTTCTACATCCAAAAGTGGTCGCAAACTTAAACTCAAGCCTTGGATAACAAATGGCATCCCACACTGTATTCACAAGCGTAATAAACTTCACACATTTTGTAAAAACAACCCCAATAATCACGAATCTCTCCTATTTTACAAACGATACAGAAATGCTTGTAAAAAAATAATGTAATCTGTAGAGCTAGAGACAAATATTATAGGAAACTGATCAAGGAAGCTGCCAGGGACAATAAACAAATCTGGAATATTGTAAAAGAGATTTGCTATACCAACAAAACTACCGCACTTATAAATAAAATAACCATTGCAGACCAAACACTAGTTTCAACAAATCATTGAAAAAAAATCGCAAATTATTTCAATAAACTCTTCTCCATAGTCGGATCAGACTTAGCAAATAATATTTTAGATTAAAACGGAAAGACAGAATAAAACCTTGCAAATAATATATCGATCGATAATCTTAATTATGATCCATTTAATCTCACTCCTACCACAGAACGAGAAATCACTGAAATTATTTCATCACTCAAAAACACACATTCAACTAGAATCGACAATATATCCACTAATTTGATCAAACACCTCAAATCAATCATCACTAAGCCCCTTGAACATATAATAAATCTAAGCTTTCAAACTGGCCTCTCTTATAAATTCTGCTAAAGAATATAGAAGTACAAGTTTACAATCACGTACGGTGTGCTTCAAGGCAGTGTATTAGGCCCACTTCTTTTTCCAATATATATTAACACTTTATGTAACTTGGCAATTGATGGAAATATTATATCTTTTACTGATGATACGGTAAGCATCTTTGAAGCTGAAAATTGGAACTCAACTATGGAAGAAGCAAATAAGGGTCTAAATAAAGTAAAACATTGGTTAGACGACAAGCTTCTGACTCTTAATATTGATAAAACAAAATACTTACTTTTCGTCATACGCACAGTCGCTCCTCCTCTAAACTGTCCTAATCTTATAATTCACTCATGCCAACAGAACCATATTACCCCTAAATACCTCCCCTCAATAATTGCTCATGTACAAACCTAAACAAATCCGACCGAATTAAATATCTAGGGATTGTTATAGATGATCAACTGCGTTGGGAGGATCATGTCAATTTCACAAAAAAAAAAGACTCCGCAAATTGTCCTATATATGTCTCTCTCTCAAATCAATCCTGAACCTTCAAACAATGAGATGCATATATTTTGCACTTTTTCAATAGCTACATACGGTATCGTGAGATGGGGAGGCTGTGCAGCTTCAATTATTTATCCCATGATCTTGATTCAAAAGCTGCTACTAAGGATTATATTAAAATGTCACCCATCTCTCCCATCAGACCCACTTTTATTATACGTTAAGACAATTCTCATACACATAAGGAAAAATGATTTAACGCTCAAAACTCAACAAAATTGCACCCGTTATTCATCACACCAAAAATGTAAAATTCCTTCAACAAAAACAGCCTTTTCCCAGCGACAGTTCTCTTATATAGCGCCTAAAAAGTTCAACTAACTGAGTATTGATGTTAAGACATCTAAAACTGATGATCTTTATGCCATTAGTGTACAGAACTGGTTATTTGCTCAGGGAAGGAAACATTGTAAAGAATGCCATACATCTTAAAACTGTTCTTATTTTTTCATATTTCTCGAGTAAAAATTTTATCTCTAAATTAACTTTCAACAAAAACTAATAAAAACAATATGTAATATGGCTAATAAAAACAATATGTTTTTATTAGCCCTGATGAAGGTTCGGGTTGAACTGAAACCGGTTGGTTATAAATATATACAATAAAGTGGTATTCAAACAAAGTTATTTTATTTTAATTATTATAAAAACTTTATACTACGCTGATGCGATTATTCGTATTTTTATTTCTATTATCCCTAACATTATCTATTATTTTTATTTGTTATCCTTCTTCATTTTTATTTTTACAAGATTCACCTACTTCGACTCCTTTCCTGTATGTGATCATGTACCTAATAATATATATTTAGAATTGGTTATTCATTAAGGGAAGGACCTATTTTAAAGAATGCCTGACATCACTAAATTATGTTTATTTGCTTTATTATTCATTTAAATTCGGTTTAAAATTTATTTTTAAAATAATTAATTAATTTATCTTTATTTTGTTTTTATTTATTCTTAAATATATTTGTATTACAGTGGAATAGTATATTGTCCTCCACGCTAGGAGTTTACCTGTATTGTGGAGGACTTTTTAATTGTAAAGTTATATAATTATAAAACAATACATCGGAGTTGGTTACACAGAGAAACAATAAAAATTAAAATATAAAATCGATTTTTCCATAGTTATAACAGAAAAAAAAAGAAATATTAAAAGGATTGTAGCCAGTTCCATATGTGTTTTTTGTATTCTGTAAGATTAGATGTTTTAAATTGTGTTGGAAGTGAATTGTATTGTTTTATAGCCTGGAATCTGTAGTGTTTTTGTCCAAAGGATGTGTTGGTTTTTGGTATTAGTAGTTGGTGTGCATGTCTTGTTCTGGTATATTGCGAGAAGTTTGTGAAGTTTTAAATGTGTTTAGGTTCTTGTAAAGGAAAGTAAGTATTTGTTTTGAATATAAATTTTGAATGTTCAACACTGGGAATTTTTCAAATATGGTTGAAATGGGTGTTAGTATTGGTACTTTAAGTATTACTTTTGTTAAGGTTTTCTGAGCTTTATCCAGTGTGTCTATGTATTTTTTACTGGCATAGCCCCATGCAATAATGGCGTATTCCATTATAGATTGTGCTATTGCGAGGTATATATTCTTTATAACAAATATGTTTAGAATATTTCTCACGTTTTTGAAAAAGTAAATCAACTTGTTTATCTTTCCTTTAACCGACTCAATATGTCTGTCCCATTTTAAATAACGGTCGAAGTATATACCAAGATATTTGATATTTTCGGTTTGTGTGATTGGAGGACAATTGCATGGGGTGCTCTCTGAGTGCCAGGAATGTATTTTAAGGTAGATGTTTTTGGAGGGTTGGCCTCTCGAGTTTATGCTAAAGGTTATGAATTTAGTCTTATCTATATTTAAAGTTTAAAAGTTAGAGTCAAGCCATTTTTTTGTAATATTTAGGCCAACTTCAGCTTTTGTGATTAGTGTGTTCCAGTCAGTGGCCTTAAAAAGTAACACAGTGTCATCAGCAAAGCTTATAATTTCCCCGTCTATTTGGAGGTGACATAGATCGTTAATATAAATAAGGAATAGGATTGGGCCAAGTACGCTGCCTTGTGGTACTCCGTAGGATACTTGTTCCTTGTCACTACATGTGTTTTCTATTGATTTATATTGGGTGCGATTTTCCATGTAGCTTTCAATTAATTTGAGTTCTGTTCCCGTGATTCCGAAATATTTAAGTTTATTGAACAGGTTTTGGTGGTGAATTGTGTCAAACGCTTTTGCCAGGTCTAGGAATATTCCAAGGCATTTTTTACCCTGATCTATATTTGTTTTGAGGAAGTTTGTTACTAAGGCTATGAGATGAGTGAGATGCTCATATTTTCCCTGAATACAAATTGATCTGGTGATAGTATATTGTTTTTGTTAAGAAAAATTAAAAGGTGGTTTTTGATATGTTTCTCAAGAATTTTTGAAAGCGTGTTTAGAATTGTAATTGGTCTGTAATTATTAATTTCTTCCTTGTTTCCTTTTTTGTGGATTGGAATTACTTTGCCCGTTTTCAAAATAGTTGGGAACATTCCTTCTTTAATGGACCAATTTATAAGTATAGTAAGTGGGATAAGAAGTGCTGACTTTATTATTTTTAGTGTCATCGGTGATATTTTGTCGCTACCCTGAGAGTTTGTATTTTTTAGTTCGTTTATAAGTTTTAGTGTTTGTATTTGGGTAATGTATGGAATTTTAAAGAAGAAACACCACTGTGTGTATAGTGGTTTGAGAATTCTGGTATATCGTCATTTGTAGTGATTCTGTTTGCTAGTACCTTGCCTACGTTAGCGAAATAGTTATTCACAAAATTACATACTTTTAGTGGTTGTTCTGATGTCTTAATAATCTCGTTATCTATTTTTATCTCGGTTATGGAATCGCTTTTCTTTGAAGATGTGTGGGATATTTCTTTTAGGATTTGCCAAATTTTTTTGGGGTCCTTGTTGCAATTATCTAATTTATTTTTATAATATATTTCTTTCGATATACGTGCAAGTCGTGTGCATAATTTTCGATATCGTTTTTAGAAATTTATGAGATAGATGTCATATGGGTTTGATTTGCATTGTTTGTGGAGTTTGTCTCTTTTACTGAAACTGGTTATGAGTCTTTTTGATATCCACGGTTTTGGAAGTTTATGTTTAGTTGGAAAACTTTTTTCGGACGTGATTGTATTTTTTTAAAATTCGTCTTGAATACATTCGATAAAAAGTGACCATGCTTCATTAATTTTATTATTTTCTACGAGTTCTTCCCATTTTTTATTAAGTAGTATGTCATTTAGTTTTAAAATATCAGTTGTATTGTAGGTTTTTGTGGTTTTGGAGTGTATTTCTTGTGAATTGTTTGTAGTGTTTATTTTCAGGATAAGTGTATAGTGGTCTGTAATTGTCGAGTGATGGATTGTGGATTTGTATGATCTTTTTGTTTTTAACATAATGTGGTCAATACAAGTTTGGGTGGGTAATAGGTTATTTTGTTTAAAGTTGACTCTTGTGGGTTCATTTATGGTGCTAAAGAGTCCATGGAATAACAAAAGGTTTAAGTAATCGTAACTTTGTGGATGTTTTTATTTTCTAAAATGTTTATATTCATATTTCCTATTAAGCAGATATTTTTTGTTTTTTCATTTTGATAATTTGACTGTCTAGGGACCTCAGAAAGGGAAATATGTTATATAATATATAGAAGGTGATCGATACATAGCTAAAATACATATGTCATTATTTACGATTATTTCAAAGCCGTTTGCGTCTGTGATATCTAGCTCCGTTATAGTTGAATGTAGATGTTTTTTGCAGTAAATTACAATACCGTCATTTTGATTTTTAATATTTTTTGAGTGAGTGACTGTATAATAAGGTAATTGTATTGGTGTGAAGATTCTATCTAGCCAACATTCTGTGAGGATTAGCACGTCAAATTCTGTCTCCAATTGTTGAAGTACGACAGTGAAATTATCAAAATTTTTTGAGATGCTGCGTATGTTTTGGTGTAATATTTTTAATTGTTTAGCCATGGTAAGATTAAAATTATCGGATGGATGTGTACGATTTTGGGATATTATTAGTTAGTATTTTCATTATATCAACAAGTAAAGTCATTTGTTTGTTTGCCCATTTATATTTATATTTATTTTATCTCATTAAAATCAACAGTTTACAAAACGGTTGGTTTATTCTTGTGAAATCTACTTAACTAGAAAATCAGTTTCAGTATTATCTATTTTACAAATACCTTGCATTTAACAAAATAATATATTAAGAAATGAACATGTATTACATTTATATATAGAAACCGCACAGAAAACAATCTTAAAGGTAATACTAAAAAAACATAGACTGACCGATACAGACCAAATATTCAACAGCTGTGACGTACTTGATATACGCCAATTATACGTTAAAACACTACTAAACTACATTTTTAACAAAAAAAATAAATTTCAACATACACAAAATAACACTAACAGACCAGTTAGACAAGCGTACAAAGAAAACATTAAAACTCCAACAATAAATTCAACCTTTGGACAAAGACACTACCAATACCATGCTTTAAAAGCTTTCAACAGTCTAAAAATTGAAATTAAAATTGAGGAAAATAAAAATAAATTCACACACAAAATTACAAAATGGATTAAACAACAAAAAAGACAATATTACCAAAATGTCATAGCATAAAATAAAAATAAAACCTACACGTAACACACAAAACCAACATAAACACACATCACTCACAAACACAAAAGATTATTTTCATTGTATTATTTTTTAATTTTAAATGTATTATTATGTATTTTTATTTTTAATTTTAAATTTATTATTTTCTTTTCAAATTTACTATCTTCTCTTTAAATGTAATATGTAGATAAGATTTTCATATTATAAAATGAAGGCCTCAGCACGGGCAAGCCACCCAGTGAGGCCTACATTACTGGAAAACATAAATTGTAACAAAATAATGTACCAAATAAAATAAAAAAATATAATTATATACAAATTTCGACTACCATAATACGGACATGTGTCTAGTGTGGTAATCGAGAAGCATGTAAAAAACTGTATACAAATATATTTTATGAATAAAGAAAAGAAAAAAAAATTAACAGTTTCCTTTTCTCTCTAAAACGGATGGCGCTCATTAACCACTATTGTTAAAAATTTACTAGAGTTACACTATCATTTTAGCACCCAGCATGCTTAGCTTATACTAAGCATAACAGAATAACACTCGGATCAATATTAATATTATATATCAGATAATATAGCCAATTATTGGACATATCTGTTTTTATGAGTTGCTCATATCCTCCATTAATCAAGTATCCATACGACTAAAAACCGTATAGTGTAAAACATGCCTTGTTCACGTGCAATCATAAGAATCACCTTACATGGTGATCGACGGTAGAGCAGAAAGCGCTAACGCGAAAATCATGCCCATAAAAGGAATGAATAACTACAGTCGAGGGGGAGAGACGAAACAGGAGGGGAAACGGGAACAGCGAGAGGGACACTGGAGATGGAGAACTCCTCAATTCAGCGCGGAGAGCCGTGGACTTCAGGTGGGAGAGGAGACGAGCCGCCATCCGCTGTGTGGGTGGTTATTACCAGCACGTAGTGGCAAGGTTGAAAGCTGTTAAATCAGGATATTTTAGTAATATTATGCTTAACGTTGTTGCCAAATAAATGGTATATCAAAATAGCTGTATAAAGTGTTTTCATTTTGATGGTTCCTTCAGAGATGGCCTGAATTTCAGATCCCTGAGATAGTAATAAATATGGTTATACATTAAATTTATTTATTTAGATATACACAGTACAATAAGATAAAGTTAAGGATATTTTTCGTTATTGCATAGTTTTAGTACCTATTACGTATGTCCATAAAATATCATTATGTAATTTCACCTGAGATTGTTCTGAAAACTATTATTTTAAGTTAAAATCAATGAATTAAATATTAAATGTAACACCGTTCTAGAAGAAAGTCTCGCTACAGCCCTATTTCAGGAAATATCATTGTACAATTCAATTGGTACATAGCCGCAAAAGAGTATGATATTTTCTTTCCATTAAATTTTCAAGAATTTCGTAAAAGCGGGGGATAGAGCAAAATGATATGTGGAAATAGGGATAAAGCTTTCCAGGCGATACGGGAAGTACGGGATTACGCGGACCGAAGATGGCGATTCTTTGAAAGATCTCTGCTTGACAAAAATAATATGAAGCCGAGGAGTTAGAGTGTTGTCTAAACTAACTAATTTGTGATTTTATAACTTATAAAAAAATTTGAAAACTGAGAACCGTTGTTCTTACATAATATTTTTAAAAAAATTGTACGATTTGGACGTAGGTTAAAATAATATCTGTTAAAAATATTGTAGATACGTATTTAACGCTTATCTGGAAATAAAAAAGTTCTTGTAACTATTTGATATTTTTCACAGCATACAACACATACATCAGATCCAAATTAGAAAATTTTACAAATTGTAAGTATTCTTTCATCGTTAATATTTAAAAAGTACGTTTTAGTCAGATATCTCAGATAATACCTGGATTCAAATATGGTAGCCCCACATTAGATAATGGAATGGGTAAAGGGATTAAATCTGGAAAAGAAAGGTTTACCTATTCAGTTCTAGTCAGTACACACATAACTTCTGGTAGTATTTTCCCAGGACGATACTGGCGAGTGTACACCATATCCACACTCTACCAAATTTCTTCTTATTATATAATAGTTACAACATCTGTTAATTTTTCAAAGTTTATTATTTCTGTTTTGGTTTTCTGAAAATGCTTCAACATATCTTTATTAGCGACATCGCCTTACGAGGGGATTCTAATTTCCACCCTCGCCTCGCCTCGCCCCGTACTAAGAAAC
Organism: Hesperophylax magnus; assembly: GCA_026573805.1. Classification (NCBI taxonomy): domain Eukaryota; kingdom Metazoa; phylum Arthropoda; class Insecta; order Trichoptera; family Limnephilidae; genus Hesperophylax; species Hesperophylax magnus. The sequence goes on from JAIUSX010000011.1 coordinate 22,723,994, forward strand.
GTAATGTGCCTGTATTCTGCAAAGGGTCTCTATCACTGAATCCTTAGACAACTAAGTTAAGAAGGGATATTTGACTTTTTTTAAATAGTAACAACTAAACCTGGCATTTTAAAATGGCCTCAAAAGTACCACAAACAAGCATATGCGGTGTCATACGCAGTTTCATTTATTACATTCAAAAAGAAAAGTTTGGATTTGCGAAATACACGCGACCAATAAATTTTAGGCAATAAAAGAAACATTTCATGAGAATTTACACCGAGGAAAAATATTACTATCAAAAAATAAAAAAATGATAAATAATCTGGGGTTATGAATAATTTATTTTTAAGATAAGCAATCTCGGGTTATGAGGAAATTTCAAAATATCCTGCTCCTACTTGTTTAATGATGGATGACTTAGCCAGCCGTGGAATTACATATACGACGCTTGAGTGGGAACCCGAAACATTTGTCAACTCAGCTACCCACCGATCTTACTCATACTACTGTGGATTGTTTTTGCGAGTTTATTTATGTTCAATTAGCCCCCAGCATACGCGCTACGCTGATAACATGGATTTAAACCGGAAATCGACTAGCGTATGCTGTGAACATAAATAGCCCACAGCATACGCGCTACGCTTATAACATGGATTTAAACCGGAAATATAAAAATTTGAATCAATCTTTTGCGAAATATTAGGCCCCCTATCAATTGTATGTACGTTGTGTAACTTTTAGCTTGTTTTCAAAGATTACTTTAATTTTAATACTGGTATTTGCTTAGATATTAGTATTTATCTAGGTAACGTCTATTACCATCTTACGAATGATAAGATTATTAATCACTCAGTAAAAATTGCTAGATCACGCTTACGGTGAAAATTGCCTACGTTTGTCTCTGAACAATGTACAGTTGGCAACCCCTGTCTGGAGCCGAATAACACCCTCAGGCTTAAGTGGCACAAACACGTACGTGTGCACTTTTTCAGGCTATAGTCACGTGTCTACAGGGTAATCCGAAAGAGGTACTGAAAAAAATTGACTAAATCACACGCGCAGATGACTTACATACAAGTCATATTTCTGTGAAAAATAGGGGGAATATTTTACGGGGTACGACAAAGGCGCGTGTTTTTGATAGTTATCGGCTTAAACAATATGTTCGGTGCTTTTATTCGTGAATTTCTGTATTGTGCGCGACAATGTCCATAAGGAAGCAACTCGGATTTGTGCGTCTTTCTTTCAACTTAAAAAAATTAACATGGAAAGCTATTAAATCCTTATTGTTTGACAATATTTTGCTGGGATGTTCTACGCCATTATTTCATCAGATTAATAAATCTATTTGGGACCTTGTTGCATTTTCTACAATTCTGTATCAATATTCTAACATCAAAGTCGTTCCTTGAAAATTTTATCAAAACTATAATAAATTATCTCACCATTTACATAACAATCTTTAAGTTTTTAAGCATTATTAAAAGATGTATCTGAATGAATGGTTTGAAACCAGAAGCCAGATGTCGGTTCGCCCTGTACCAGTTTAGCATCAAAGAGAATAATAAAGCCAGATTGGTGTCGCGGAAGTGTTAGAGTTTTAAATGCAAAGCCAACAATAAAAACGACTTCTTAAGGCTAACAAGCTCGTTGGAAGCTCGTATTGTCGTAAAAGATAAAAATCTCTGCCAAGTGCAGCCAGCCTATTCACGGAAATTATATTGAGGGATAAATTATTACGACCAATGAGTATTCAAAAATATAAATTTCTCTCGCGATAGGAATTTTATTAGTCTCATTTATCTACCACACTCGGCACATGCCCGCAATACGGTAGTTGAAGTTTGTGTATGTAATTATATATAATACAAATATATTTTTTAATTGTTAAATATACTATTTTAGTTGAATACAATATACACTGAAAAAACTTACTAATATAAAATATTGCTAATTTATTAAAAATCTCGTCAAATTTTTCAAAATCCTGTTAAAAACGGGACTACAGGCCTATTGATAGGTTTCACGTTAAAATTTTAGTAGAAAGGTGATGCATTAATGTGTTGCCCGGGCTTTACGCAGAGTTTTTCTAATCCGGATGTTTTTAAATTCATTTTATTTATATATATAAATTAAAAACAATACAAGACAAAATGAACCTTTGTCTGTCCAACTGGGAAGGATTCCCGTTTCAGGACATCCAATTTGTGTATTTAGTACATAATATTCTTATAATGGAATGGCAATGCTGTCAAAACAATTTTTGAGAATATTGTTGATTGCTTATTATTTTTTTGGTAAACTAATGTTTAAGACAAGATTTTTTATGCATAGCACAAAGGGTAACAATTATTTTACAAGCAATAATTATTGTTGATTGCATTCGAAGTGACAGGATGGTTTCTTTATCCTTGAAAGAATCGCAAATATGTAATTTATTACCAGGGTCAATTTGGATAACATTAGTAATTGTTATTCTTTCCAGGGCATTTTGGAGAACATTTACAATTGTATAGTTAGATTTTCCACATTTATAAATCAGTATAAGACATTTGAATCCTATAGTACTATATTTTTAGAATTTTTAGAGGAGATAGAAATTACACATTACTAGACCAGAATATATGCCGTATGACATATGAATTTTCGAATTTTAAAAGATTGAATCTTTATTTATTAAATGGCTAATCTTTATTATACAGTAATCGAAATAAAACCGAGCAAAAGATTCGTAAATTTAAATTTAAGTAGGAATGTCAAGTTATTAGGAACAAAAATAACCATTTTTAAACTTGAAATAAAAAGTGACTTTAGATCCTTATCTCTCTTATGTATAAAATAGCCTTTTGGAAAAAAAAAAAAAATTATAGTAATATTATCAACGCTATTATATATTTTTTTCTATCTTAGTACTTAAATAAGGACAAAATTTTTTTTATTTTTTTTAAACTAACATTTTTTTTTAAAATAAACACTTATTGGTTCATATTAGATATGTGATTTTGTGTTAGCATGAGTTTGCTCTCGACTCTCCCCATGTCCAGAAGCCAATTGCTAACCCATTTTCGTAACGCGCTAGCACTTTTCAATTTCCATGCATCGGGAATGAGGTTGAACACTTTAGGCCTTAAGTAGGAGTATTGTCTTTGTGCATGTGATGTGTTTGTAGTGGGTGGAACTACTGGATTCCTCCTTGCATGACGGGTGTTGTGGAGATGATCAATGGATGAATAGTGGTGTCGATGTTTTTGTGTATGTAAAATAATTTTTCTTATATACAGTTGCCGCACATCAAGAACTCGTACCTCTTCAAATAATAGATCACTGGGATACCTAAATGGTTTCTTAAGGATGACCCTTAGAAGTGATTTTTGTGCTTTTGCTAGAGGGTCAAGTAATTTTTTGGAACATCCTCTTCATCCCAAGGATGCATATTCCAGCAATGAGTTACACAAGGCATGGTACATTTGTTTAAGATCTTTTACGTAAAGAATATTTCTAACAGACATGAATAGATGAGTAAGTTTTCTTATCTTTGTGGAAGTTTCATCTAAATGTTTGCCCTATCTCAGAGATTTGTCTATGACAACTCCTAGGTATTTGATGCTATCGACACATTCTAAGATAATACAATTACAAGTGGTTCGGTCGTTACAGTGGTGTATAATGATGTCGTGTATTTCTTTAGATTTTCCTGCTTGTGTTAAAAATTTTAAACCTGTATTTATATCAAATGAATGGTTAAATTCAATTAGATGGTTAGCAAATTCCGAATAATTATTACTACATTTAGACATCTCAAATGTACCTAACCTGTTAACCGGGGAATTCCGTTTTGAATTACGCAGCATATAACGGGCGCGAACTCCTTCACTAGTACGTATCAGTACGTCACGCCCGGAGGATGTAATTTCAAATTATTATTTTTTTAATTTATGCATTATGAAAATGAAAACATCGAATTAAAAAAATAGAAACTTTACAAACAATTATAAAAATTACAAAAAATATAAAAAAGGTTATAATTACAGAACAATAAACAAAAGCAAACAGATAAAAGAGAAACATTGAGTTTAAAAAAATAAAATATGTAAAAATAAAAAACTCAATTTCCGTGTGATATGCTCGGAAATATACGTCCCGCTCGTTCCAGGGCGCAACATATATTTCAAGGACGTATTCATATGTCCTACCCGTACCTGATACTATTTACGTTTGACGTATTTATAAGTCCCGCCCGGTTAACAGGTTAATAATAATAATAATTGGATGACTTGTATAGCGCCGTTTTTGTGCAAAATCACCTCAAGGGCGCCTCGATTCAAAATTTCTGCATGTTTTACCTATGTAAAAATGGTTACAATCATTACAATTCAATTGGTAAACTCCGGATTTTTTCGTTTTTTGGTCTTTGTCCTTGTTATTTAAAATATAATTTTTCAATTTATTATTTGTATAGAAAGCTGGCTGTATTGTATTAGGAAATTTTTTCGTTTTAAAATTGGAGGTTTGATAATTTATAAACGATATTTTTCTCGTAAGTTTTTAGATTCTCACGGCCAAAAGCATTTTTGTTGTTTGTTTTTGGGGTGTTATGCCGTGTTGCGCTAACTCCTTCTTTAGCCGACGTTTCGGACAGCGTTGCAGTGTCCATCATCAGGGCAGATCCGGTAGATCCGAAGATGTGTAAATTTTTGGTTGTCGAGTTTGTGCTTATTTATTTGTGGCCTGGGCCCGTCCAAGTGCGAAATGCCAACGGAAGTGGCGACATCTTGTGTCGAATTCTGAAAGCACAGTATTTATCTTTAGCCTGGGGCCCGTCCAAGTGCGAAATGCCAACGGAAGTGGCGCCATCTTGTGGCGAATTCTAGAATTATAAAACCGATTGACAGCGGTTAGAGTAGATGTACCCAGTATCAAGGTATAAATGCAATGGTTTTATATTGTATTATTATATGGTATTGGAGTATACTTAGACATGTTATTTGCGTTTAGCTTTGGTGTAGCCGTCAATTACCGGATACCAAGAGCTGTTGAGCTTAGCTCCGTCGTCTCTATTGATATAAAATGGATTTTTGTAGATTTCAATTGCCTCCATAATCAGGCGTGATCTATAAGTTTTGGGTCTTCCCAGGACCTCGGGAGCAAATCCAAAGTAATGGCCGGTTTCAATTAAGTGTTCGGCGATTGCCGATTTATCAGGGTGGCCAAGTTTACAAGCACGAAAATGTTCTGCTATCCTTTTGGAAATCGTCCGCTCTGTCTGGCCTATATAAACCTTGTCACAACCAGAGCAGCTGAGTTTGTACACTCCATCTGCTTCCAGAGGAAACTTAGTCTTTGCAGACCTCAGTAGGTCTTGGATTTTGGTGGTGGTTCCGAAGACAGTTTTGATGTTTTCTTTTCTCAACAGCCTGGCAATTCTGTCTGTCACATTGTGAACGAAAGGCAGGAAAGCACAGCCTTTTGAGTCTTGTTCAACTCTGTCTTCGTTTGTTGTAGATTTGGCTCGTAAAATTTGCCATTTGGCGCCACTTCCGTTGGCATTTCGCACTTGGACGGGCCCCAGGCTAACATAAATACTGTGCTTTCAGAATTCGACACAAGATGTCGCCACTTCCGTTGGCATTTCGCACTTGGACGGGCCCAGGCCACAAATAAATAAGCACAAACTCGACAACCAAAAATTTACACATCTTCGGATCTACCGGATCTGCCCTGATGATGGACACTGCAACGCTGTCCGAAACATCGGCTAAAGAAGGAGTTAGCGCAACACGGCATAACACCCCAAAAACAAACAACAAAAAAGATATTTTTCTCCATTGTTTTATAATATTATCACTAAGCAATGGGTTTAGGACAATTTTTTTTGTTTAGTATGTCGTATATTAATTTAGAGTTATAACTATTATTAGATGCAATTTATTTAATGGTGGTAAGTTCAGCTTTGAAATTATTTGGGGATAACGGGATATTAATTAACCTATTGATCAAATAATGGAAAGGAAAGAGTTTTTTGTGAAAATGGATGGTTAGATGAGTTGTGTATTATTATGTCAGCGTATGTTTCTTTTCGGAAAAAAATAAATTTTAAAAAAACTAACTAACTAACCATCACGCCGTTTCCCCGCAGGGGTAGGCAGAGAGGACGGACCGCCAAACAACTCAGTCTTGGCACACACTCCTTGCCTCATTCACATTCATACATCGTCTCATACATACTCTTCTATTGTTCTGACTCTTGACATGGCCCGACTCGAGTATCTGATTCACTTGATCGTGCCATGTCTTCCTCGGGCGTCCCTGACTTCTGCTACTATTCGCATTTGTATCATATATCCTCCTTACACTCCTATCTTCGCTCATTCGCTCTACATGCCCAAACCATCTAAGCGTCCCTTTCTTAATCTTACTCATTACGCTTACATCAGCCTTGCACTCTTTAAGGATCTCCACATTCCTCACACGATCAAACATGGTTTTACCACACATACGCCTCAGGGATCTCATTTCAACAGCATTTAATCTACTTTCATCCTTTCTTTGCCAGTTCTATGCCTCACTTCCATACATCAAGGTAGGTACCAGCACTCCGTTGTGGACTGCTAAATTCGCTTCTTTGGACAATTTTTTGTTAGTGCCAACGGCGTTCAGTATAATAAAAAAATTAATTCAATCTTATTATTAATTATAGTCAGGATTAAATCCAATAAATTTATGGTACAATTAATTACTATTTCAAATGTAAATATAATGATTGTATGTATTTTGTTCAAAAAATTAATGAACATTTGAAGTTTTAAATTTGCTTTTCAATTAATCTTTACAAATATGATGTTTTCCTAATACATGGAAATTCAGTTTCATCACTCAGTACAGTCAGTGTCTAATCAACAGCACGTTGTTTCCATGTGCACTGATTTCAGTAAGGCATTCGACAAACTTAATCACGATTTATTACTGAATTAACTGCATGTACTCGGTGTAGATGTATCACTTTATGAGTGGTTTTAAAGTTATTTAATCAACAGAGTACTTACTGGCTGTCGAAATTGATGGCATATCATCATATAAATTCATTGCTATGAGTGGCGTTCCGTAATAGTATAGGATCCCTTAAAGAACGACCGTCACCGAGATGTTTATTTGATGAAACGTATTTTATATTTAATTTAATATGTCAATAAATATATTGCATATCGGTTGCCTAGCAAATTTTAGTCCAGGGTATGATTAATTAATAATTAAAAAAAAATGTTTTTAAACATTTCACCGGTTTGATTATTATACAAATTCTATACCAATCGAAAGTATGAAACCCATAGAATATGCAAACGTTAGGTTGCCTACTCTTTTCCGGTCACAACTCTCAGGTTGCCATGTATAAACAGGTAAATCGAAAAAGCATTTTGCACCGGTCAAAATGAAGTCAATTTTTTATTGAATAAAAATTATATGAAATTAAAGATTATTTCATTATGAACACGATGGTATAAGGTTGCCTGCTAAAAATCAGTCCCGAATTCCGGTTGTCGAATTTTTAAAATTAAAACTTTTTGAAAACTTGCCGCGAATTCTCGTGTGCGACTGAGAGGTCCCAACCAACCATCCCATGCGATAGAAGAGGACAAAGCATAGCAGCTGTCCGTCCATTAAAACAAAGAGAGTGCGCATGCTATTTGTTCTTGGAAATGAAAAGGATAGCGATAGACTCGTGCACTCTGTGCACTCTAGACTAGATGGTACCCTTGAGTAAGATTTGAACATGAAACGTTTTAAATGGGGTAAATTTAGATAGAAACATTAGCTATTGCAGAAGGAGCTTATGATTTTATGATTCTCATCAGATTTCGATCAAACTTGTTTGATAAATTATTATTACGTCCGCGACCGACTCTGCGGTTAAATTATTAAATAAAAAATTGTTAAATTATTCGATACAATCAACTAAACTGCGTCTAGCAGAAATACATATATAATACTAATCTAAAAGACAAAATATAACCTTCTTTTTTGTTAAATATGTATATATATTTATATACATATTTAACAAAACCGTTAAATATGTATATACATATATATACATATTTAACAAAATTGAATGACCGGTCGGTGGCCGAGTTGACATCGCGTTTGGGTCCCACCCAGGCGTAGTGTGTTCAATTCCTCGGCTGGCTAAGTCCTCCATCACAACACAAGCAACATTTTCAGCTTACTGTGGTGGTAGTAGGAGATTTTCAAATATTGTCAGGTTATTCGTAACCTGGGAATGTTTGTCTTTCTTTTTAAAAAAAAAAAAAAATATATACTCTAGTGTCACATAAAAAAATATACACACATAAATAATTAATTGATTAAAAAATATATATATTTAGGGGATCACATAAAAAAATATACACACATAAATAATTAATTGATTAAAAATATATATATTTAGGGGATCTTACCGCATAGTCGGTCGCGGAGTCGGTCGCAGAGTCGGTCGCGGAGGTAAGATCCCCTAAATATATATTTTTTTTAATCAATTAATTATTTATGTGTGTATATTTTTTTATGTGACACTAGAGTAAATATATAAAATTCAGCTTAATAAATTAATAAATTAAAATACTTTTATTTTATTCAATTTTTTTGTTGTGAAAAGTACATTATTATCACCCGTAGTGAATAGTATAGCTATGCGAAAAGTTGTATTTTTTCTTTTTGTTTTTAATTTTATGTATTTCTTTATTTTGTTTATTTTTTGCCATTTAATATGTTTTGTAGGTAAAAAATACTAAATCTACATTTAATTTAATGGAACTTAATTGGTCTAGATCATATGAATGTTTATTGTTATAATTTTTTACTGTACGACTGTTTGCTTCCTAAATAAAAAGAAATAAAAAAAATAAAAAATAAAGGAAACTCAATTTTATAAAGCTTGTAGAAATCGTATCCAACAAAGCTTTGCAAATGTTGGGCTTTATTTTAAGAGTACTTTAATCCACACATTGTATATGTCACCAGTAAGGAGTCATATCGAGTATAATTCCACAGTTTGATCTCCAAATTATATACATATTAGAGTAGGTATTCTTAAAAAATGCCTAGATTACGGGATCCTACTTTACTAATTGAATTTATTAAAATTATTATTCGATTTTGAATACCCCTGAGTTGCTATCTTTAATTTCATTCCATGTTCCATTCAAGACAGTTATAAGAGAGTTCTATATTATTGTAGAAATTCTTCTTCCACGTCTCAGTATTATGCGCCGACGACATAAATCCAAAATTACTTTCTTTCTTTTTTCGCGTTTAAGTTTGCGAATATATTGTATAGAATAAACAAACATATAATATTTTAAAGTCTAATCAATAGGAGTAAAAAGATAATTAAATAAAATTATAAACTTGTTATACTCCTTCATGAAAGTTCTTCGATTAGGTATCTACAAAGTTTCGAGAATAAAATTAATTGTACCTAATTATTCTGTACTTATATATGATTTCTGCAATATTATGTCTGTAAAAGTCCTACAGCCATTCAATAAATAAGTAAAATAAACATAAAATATAGTAAATAAACAAATATTATGGTACCTACCTGCCTGAAGAAAGTGTGTAAAACTGTATTTTTTTAGTTTCCATTGGAAACTTAGTAGGTACATGATGTATGTAAGTATAAAGCATAATATAAGTAAAAATTGAAAATTTTTTACATCGTGTAAAGCATAATATAAGTATTAATTGCAAAGTTTGTACATGATATAAGTAAGTATAAAGCATAATGTAAGTATAAATTGTAAAGTTGTGCATGATGTAAGTAAGTATAATGCATAGTAAATAAATAATTCACCCCTCAGATAGCATAAGCAATAGATTCAAAACTAATGGCTTAATAGCCATTCCTATGCTTAGAACGACTACGGCTCAGCACCACTATTCGTATTTAGGTGTGAGATGGTATAATATATTATTGTCCAAAAATAAAATTAGTGTAACCGAAACTGTGAATTGTGAACAATTCAAAAAGTTAATTAAGTCCCTAAAATTGGATAATGATATATTGTACCCCTAATTTTCTTACACTTACTCAAATCTGTAAAATATATATATATATTAATTTAATTGTCTTTAAAAAACTGTTTTTCTAATTTGTTTACCTGATATATTGTACCCTTAATTTCCTCACGCTTACAATCTGTAAAAAGATATATTATTTGAATTATCTCTAAAAACACACTTCTCTAATTTGTGTACCTATGTTAATATTATGTTTGTATTTATATCAAAAGTTTTTGATTATTGTTTAAAAAATCATTAGAACTAAAGGTAAATACTCCTCCCATAAACACGAGCTCCTGGAGCTCAACTTATGGAGTAGTAGAATAATAATGAAAAAAAATTGTATATATAAGTCTGCATATTGTTATCATTTATAATGTTAAATAATTTACAAGTAATAAAAAAATAATAAAAAAATAAAAAATAAATAAAATAAAATATAAGTATAAATTGCAAAGTTTGTTTATGACGTAAGTCAGTATAAAGCACAATATAAGTATAAATTCAAAGTTCTCATAGTCGTCCTCGGTATTATATTTTTGTATTAAGTTTCTACTTTTCTTTACATTGTCTTCATAATTTTTGCAAGTTGATTATTTATCTGTTCTCTCAGCCACGTCTTAAATTTATTTTGAAATATATTATTTATCGTATTTTTTTATTTGATTTGGTAGAGCATTAAAATAGTTGCGAAGCATGGAACTTAAAATTTCTCTATCGAAAAGATGTAATCAAACTGAGAGTAACCAGTACATTTTGGCTTATTGCCCTAATTGAGTAATAGAGCAATAATAATATATATATTGGGCAGTGGAGTAATCAGATATGTTTTATTTTAGTTTAAATAAAACCTTTTTGTACATTGTAAACATGAAAGTTTACTTCTTTTGTCGGAGTTCTAACCGGAGTCTAGTGCTAAAGGCCGACCGGAATCTGAGTGCTAAAGGCAGACCAGAGTCTAAGTGCTAAAGGCAGACCCCATCCAGTTATCTAGTACTCTATTTGAGAATGACACAGATTTGACGTTAACGATATTACTGATGTTTCTAAAGAAGTATATGTAATTGCTGAGTTTTTCCGTAATTACGTCAATGTGTGAGTAATCATCAATTTAGCTTCCCAGATATTTGATGCTTTTGGAGTGTACTATAGTGAGACAGAGGCATAGTAAACCTTGAATATGTTGATAGATTCTTTGGCATGTACGTAATTTGAGATTAAAGTCGTCCGTCAATTGTCATTGCCTGTAGGTCGGTAGGTAGTACATAATTATAACTATTATTCAGATTTGACAGCTGTTAGTAAAAACGACAATAAAGCGAACTCTAGCGGTATAAAAATGAAAATAGCGTCATTTTAAACAAGAACTGGAATGTAAAAAACAAATTTCAAACTATTTATTCGTATTTCTCTGACTAAAATTATAACATGAACGATGAATAAGAGAAAAGTTTAAATGAACGTTAGAAGTTTTGCAAAAATGTGTACCTCCTGCAATTAAATGGTTTTAAAAATATATCCGAAATCCATGACACATCTGAGGTGACTTCTAAGTTAATACAATAAAAATACTGCCTAACAATTAATATTTAATCTAAAGTCTCGTTCAGACCGGGATAATGCGCCGCAGTAATATATCGGGGGTTTTCAGGGAGATGACAGCAAAAAAGCGCGAGAATTCTTCACGTGTCACCCGCATTACCTCTCCAACTCACCACCCCCTTGAGTTCACCTCTCCCCATCACTGCCTCTGGATGTCGGGTACTGATAACGGAATTATCTCGTCCACCAGAGACTGAGTCCTACATTCAAACTTTACTTTCCAGTGGCGCGTCGTGATGCATCTGGGTCGATTATTGGCCTAGTTAGAACAACTTAATTTTAGCGCTATCGTGGTCGCATATTGTTATTAATTCCTACACGTTATCTCATCAAAACAAAGTACTCTGGGAAAGGAGATTAATTCATACTTATATTAATCATGCAAATGATCCGTGACGAGTGAAAATACAACGAATTTAATGATTTCTGTGTAATTTCACTATAAATTATTTGTATGAGTGGTGGATACTCTCAGTACTGAACTGGTGAAGGCCCACCATTTAGCCGTGTATCGTGATTAGATCTGAATAATCAGCTACTTCCCTACCTTCCTCTTCCTTTCTCCTTCTCTTCCACACTTAGTTCATCCACATGACATCCCAAACAGGAATGACATAGTCTCATTGGTTGCAGATAATCGGGTGCAATTGTAACTGCTGTGCTGTATTTACAACTGAAAAACAACGCAATATATATAAACGTATTTTAAATTTGAATTTTAGAATTTCGTTCGGAAAGAAATCAAAACCCTAATTCAAAATTATACAAATGAATAGCTCTAACCCGTGAAAAATCACGGAATATTATAATTCTAATTGAATCGGGCAATTTGAATCATTTTATTTTTAATCAGCCTGTTAAAAACAAGAGCGTGTGTTGCTTTTACGTCCCATGACCAAAAAAGCATGTTCGTTCAACAGATGGCGCTGTTTTAAAAAAAACGTATTTTTACCTATCATAGGTGACATCTATATAATATAGGCGTATAAAAACACACGAGTATTCGAATGCAACATTGTGCAGAAATTTCAGAATTTTCAAAATTGTGTCAATCGGTTAAGAACTTTTGGAGATTTAAGATTTTGAACAAACGAACATTTTTATTTATATTGATATTATACGACAGGTACAGACCTACTTTTTCGCTCGTCTGAATTATTCTCGACACACACTTACACATAAATTCAAAACAAATTTGAGTTCATTGAACCAGATTTCACGGAGGAATAACCAAAGCAAATTACAGACAACAAAAATTAGTATGTTCCATAGACATATGAATATTAGTAGACCTGCCCTAAGTGATTAAAAGCGTATTATCCCCACTCCCCATACCGGTTCCATTGAGCCGGCTGGGCTCGCATATGGCTTCAAGTGAAATTTGAAAACGTGACGTCATCATTCTTGTGCGAACTATGGTCGAGGCATCATCGGTTCATTTTACGAAATAACACGGCAAAATGTTGACTTTTGATATGAAAACTTGTAAAAATAGATGTGAAAAAGAGAATAAACCCAATTGTCGTATTACATTCCATAAGTAAGCATTATTTTACTTTATTTTAAGCTTATTCACACCGTATTATATGGATCAGTTTTAGAAACATATATTATCACATCACAATGTAGCGATTCTCAAGTGTGCTCATCGTTGTTTACTGGGGTAAGTAAATTATGAGACATTTGTAAAAGTGTCTTAACTAAATACTCTGAAACTAACTACGACTCTGAAATAGAAGCTGCCTTACTTTGCCGAATTTGGACTTCGCAAATTAGTTCATAACGTGGCGAGTAATTTGCGCTCCCATGTAAAAATGTCTATTCATTCAAACGCAGATTTTACTTTTAAGAAGTAAATGGTGATATTATAATGCGAGATGCCTATTTACTGTCAGATTGATTTATTGACGAATCACAGTCAGCCTTACTCCCCTCGTTCTTCAACAGTTGATTTTACCCCTCGCCCTTATCTTCTCGTCTATTAATTCCTATGTCTGTGGTATGTTCGGTGAAATGAAACAGAAAACCCGCCATTTAAATTCCCATTTCTTGATTAAGCTTCGGGAAACGGAAATCTAGGCGCTAAAATGTTTTCGGGAAACGGAGAGATCTTCTTAATTAATTCTTAATCAAATAACAATTTAATTAAATTAACACTATATAATATTCTTAATACAAGGAAGTGTGGAAAAATTAGCTTTTATACTTATCGAAATCTTTGCCTTTCATTGCTGACTAACTGAGCTTGTGTTAGTTTGATTTTTTTATGTGGAATCCGAACAAGAGTACTAATTTTTTACACTTGTTGGACAATGGCATTCCCCATGAAGGAGAAAGGTTTGGAAGAGCCACAATTATTCAAAAACAATGTTTTTGTTATGTGAATATCCCACAAAATTCCCAATTCATGTTCTCAACTGTCCAGAGCCAGTGAGACTTTGGCAACTCTAATAATTAAGTTTTTATTATGTGAGTATTCCACAAGAGACCCAATTCATGTTCTCAACTGTCCAGAGCCAGTGGGACTTTGGCATCTCTAATAATTAAGTTTTTATTATGTGAGTATTCCACAAGAGACCCAATTCATGTTCTCAACTGTCCAGAGCCAGTGAGACTTTGGCATCTCTAATAATTAAGTTTTTAATATGTGAGTATTCCACAAGAGACCCAATTCATGTTCTCAACTGTCCAGAGCCAGTGGGACTTTGGCATCTCTAATAATTAAGTTTTTATTATGTGAGTATTCCACAAGAGACCCAATTCATGTTCTCAACTGTCCAGAGCCAGTGAGACTTTGGCATCTCTAATAATTAAGTTTTTATTATGTGAGTATTCCACAAGAGACCCAATTCATGTTCTCAACTGTCCAGAGCCAGTGGGACTTTGGCATCTCTAATAATTAAGTTTTTATTATGTGAGTATTCCACAAGAGACCCAATTCATGTTCTCAACTGTCCAGAGCCAGTGGGACTTTGACATCTCTAATAATTAAGTTTTTATTATGTGAGTATTCCACAAGAGACCCAATTCATGTTCTCAACTGTCCAGAGCCAGTGAGACTTTGGCATCTCTAATAATTAAGTTTTTATTATGTGAGTATTCCACAAGAGACCCAATTCATGTTCTCAACTGTCCAGAGCCAGTGAGACTTTGGCATCTCTAATAATTAAGTTTTTAGTATGTGAGTATTCCACAAGAGACCCAATTCATGTTCTCAACTGTCCAGAGCCAGTAGGACTTTGGCATCTCTAATAATTAAGTTTTTATTATGTGAGTATTCCACAAGAGACCGAATTCATGTTCTCAACTGTCCAGAGCCAGTGAGACTTTGGCATCTCTAATAATTAAGTTTTTATTATGTGAGTATTCCACAAGAGACCCAATTCATGTTCTCAACTGTCCAGAGCCAGTAGGACTTTGGCACCTCTAATAATTAAGTTTTTATTATGTGAGTATTCCACAAGAGACCCAATTCATGTTTTCAACTGTCCAGAGCCAGTGGGACTTTGGCATCTCTAATAATTAAGTTTTTATTATGTGAGTATTCCACAAGAGACCCAATTCATGTTCTCAACTGTCCAGAGCCAGTGAGACTTTGGCATCTCTAATAATTAAGTTTTTATTATGTGAGTATTCCACAAGAGACCCAATTCATGTTCTCAACTGTCCAGAGCCAGTGAGACTTTGGCATCTCTAATAATTAAGTTTTTATTATGTGAGTATTCCACAAGAGACCCAATTCATGTTCTCAACTGTCCAGAGCCAGTAGGACTTTGGCATCTCTAATAATTAAGTTTTTATTATGTGAGTATTCCACAAGAGACCGAATTCATGTTCTCAACTGTCCAGAGCCAGTGAGACTTTGGCATCTCTAATAATTAAGTTTTTATTATGTGAGTATTCCACAAGAGACCCAATTCATGTTCTCAACTGTCCAGAGCCAGTAGGACTTTGGCACCTCTAATAATTAAGTTTTTATTATGTGAGTATTCCACAAGAGACCCAATTCATGTTTTCAACTGTCCAGAGCCAGTGGGACTTTGGCATCTCTAATAATTAAGTTTTTATTATGTGAGTATTCCACAAGAGACCCAATTCATGTTCTCAACTGTCCAGAGCCAGTGAGACTTTGGCATCTCTAATAATTAAGTTTTTATTATGTGAGTATTCCACAAGAGACCCAATTCATGTTCTCAACTGTCCAGAGCCAGTGAGACTTTGGCATCTCTAATAATTAAGTTTTTAGTATGTGAGTATTCCACAAGAGACCCAATTCATGTTCTCAACTGTCCAGAGCCAGTAGGACTTTGGCATCTCTAATAATTAAGTTTTTATTATGTGAGTATTCCACAAGAGACCGAATTCATGTTCTCAACTGTCCAGAGCCAGTGAGACTTTGGCATCTCTAATAATTAAGTTTTTATTATGTGAGTATTCCACAAGAGACCCAATTCATGTTCTCAACTGTCCAGAGCTAGTAGGACTTTGGCACCTCTAATAATTAAGTTTTTATTATGTGAGTATTCCACAAGAGACCCAATTCATGTTTTCAACTGTCCAGAGCCAGTGGGACTTTGGCATCTCTAATAATTAAGTTTTTATTATGTGAGTATTCCACAAGAGACCCAATTCATGTTCTCAACTGTCCAGAGCCAGTGAGACTTTGGCATCTCTAATAATTAAGTTTTTATTATGTGAGTATTCCACAAGAGACCCAATTCATGTTCTCAACTATCCAGAGCCAGTGAGACTTTGGCATCTCTAATAATTAAGTTTTTATTATGTGAGTATTCCACAAGAGACCCAATTCATGTTCTCAACTGTCCAGAGCCAGTGAGACTTTGGCATCTCTAATAATTAAGTTTTTATTATGTGAGTATTCCACAAGAGACCGAATTCATGTTCTCAACTGTCCAGAGCCAGTGAGACTTTGGCATCTCTAATAATTAAGTTTTTATTATGTGAGTATTCCACAAGAGACCCAATTCATGTTTTCAACTGTCCAGAGCCAGTAGGACTATGGCACCTCTAATAATTAAGTTTTTATTATGTGAGTATTCCACAAGAGACCCAATTCATGTTTTCAACTGTCCAGAGCCAGTGGGACTTTGGCATCTCTAATAATTAAGTTTTTATTATGTGAGTATTCCACAAGAGACCCAATTCATGTTCTCAACTGTCCAGAGCCAGTGAGACTTTGGCATCTCTAATAATTAAGTTTTTATTATGTGAGTATTCCACAAGAGACCCAATTCATGTTCTCAACTGTCCAGAGCCAGTGAGACTTTGGCATCTCTAATAATTAAGTTTTTATTATGTGAGTATTCCACAAGAGACCCAATTCATGTTCTCAACTGTCCAGAGCCAGTAGGACTTTGGCACCTCTAATAATTAAGTTTTTATTATGTGAGTATTCCACAAGAGATCCAATTCATGTTTTCAACTGTCCAGAGCCAGTGGGACTTTGGCATCTCTAATAAGTTTTTATTATGTGAGTATTCCACAAATGACCCAATTCATGTTCTCAACTGTCCAGAGCCAGTGAGACTTTGGCATCTCTAATAATTAAGTTTTTATTATGTGAGTATTCCACAAAAGACCCAATTCATGTTCTCA
The DNA here is from genome assembly GCA_026573805.1 of Hesperophylax magnus. NCBI lineage: Eukaryota > Metazoa > Arthropoda > Insecta > Trichoptera > Limnephilidae > Hesperophylax > Hesperophylax magnus. Next base: position 22,741,247 of record JAIUSX010000011.1, read on the forward strand.
ACTGTCCAGAGCCAGTGAGACTTTGGCATCTCTAATAATTAAGTTTTTATTATGTGAGTATTCCACAAGAGACCCAATTCATGTTCTCAACTGTCCAGAGCCAGTGAGACTTTGGCATCTCTAATAATTAAGTTTTTATTATGTGAGTATTCCACAAGAGACCCAATTCATGTTCTCAACTGTCCAGAGCCAGTGAGACTTTGGCATCTCTAATAATTAAGTTTTTATTATGTGAGTATTCCACAAGAGACACAATTCATGTTCTCAACTGTCCAGAGCCAGTAGGACTTTGGCACCTCTAATAATTAAATTTTTATTATGTGAGTATTCCACAAGAGACCCAATTCATGTTTTCAACTGTCCAGAGCCAGTGGGACTTTGGCATCTCTAATAATTAAGTTTTTATTATGTGAGTATTCCACAAGAGACCCAATTCATGTTGTCAACTGTCCAGAGCCAGTGAGACTTTGGCATCTCTAATAATTAAGTTTTTATTATGTGAGTATTCCACAAGAGACCCAATTCATGTTCTCAACTGTCCAGAGCCAGTGAGACTTTGGCATCTCTAATAATTAAGTTTTTATTTATGAATAACTGTCTCATGAAAACTGCTTTCGAGATTTTAGATTTTAAAACAGCAAATGCTATTAAATTAACATTTAACCATAACAATTATAATTATCTGCTAATAGCTATCTATAGATCACCTTCAATAAATGAATCTCTCTTCACTAACGAACTTAATTCGCTTTAAAAAATGACTAACAGAAATAACTTCAACTTTGCAATATTAACAGGTGATATCAATATAAATATAAATGAAAATAACAAAAGAACAAACTGTATAAATGAGTACTTAGATTGTTTGTCATGTGCTGGATATCAGTCTTACATAAACTCACCAACTAGAGAAAATCTGAATAACTCCACGATTCTAGATCACATATTTGTTAAATCACACAAACACTTTAAAACAACATCTTCAACTCTATTAACAAACATTACTGATCATTACCCAACATTTTACGGACACAACATCTTAACTGCAAATTCAAAAGAAAAATGTGAAACAGTTGAAAAAAATAATATTAATTACCTCACATTAAATAATCTACTTCTTTTGGAAAATTGGGATCAAATTCTATCAATTTCAAACCCATATTCAGCATTAGAATCGTTTTATAAAACTCTCCAAGAATATATTTCAAAAAGTACAAATAAAATTGTTATATCTAAGAGAAAATATAAAAAAATTAAACCTTGGATAACTGTAGGAATAATAGTCTCCATTAAGCAAAGAGATAAACTATACAGAGAGATGCTAAATTATCAAAGAGCCTGTCAAAAAAACAATGTCAGAACAATGTCCTTTATGAAAACAAGATATTTACTGTATAGAAATTTACCAAATTGGTTAATAAGAAGTTGTAAAAAAAATACTATGGTGAACAAATTGATAATGCAAATAATGATACCAAAAAGAAGTGGAATATTATTAACGAAATAACGAATAAAAAAAGAATAGCATCAACAGAGGTTAAGGAGATTAAAATAAATAACAATATTATAACTGACAAATCTGACATTGCAAATAACTTTAACAACTTCTTCACAAATGTAGTAGACCAAGTACTTGAATCATCCAGTAAGATTGCTAATACAGCGCCCGTTGACTCATCTCTGCTTTTGGTACCAACAAACAATTCAATTAACTCATTAGATTATTTTACACCTATCACAACTAATGAAATTGAAAAACACATTGACAGCCTAAAACCAACTAATTCTTCAGGAATTGATAATTTATCAGGTAATACACTAAAAAAAATAAAACAATATATTTTAACTCCTTTGCAACATATTTATAATATATCCCTAAAAGAAGGGTATTTCCCAGAACAATTTAAAATCTCCACTATAATACCAATTCACAAATCGGGTGACACGCACATATTAGACAATTACAGACCTATCTCCTTAGTTTCAAACCTTTCAAAAATATTTGAAAAATGTATCAAAAACAGAGTTATGAAATACCTAGAACAAAACAATATTCTGTCCGAAAATCAATATGGCTTCAGAAGTAAATTAAGCACTGAAGATGCAATATTCGATTTGACAAAAAATTTATACACATCTGTTGATCAAAATAAAAAAAGTCTAGCTATATTTTTAGACTTAAGAAAAGCGTTTGATACTGTAAATCACAATCTACTCATAAACAAAATTAATCAAATAGGTTTCAAAAAAGATGCACTAAAAATTCTCACTCACTATCTCAAAGACAGATTACAAAAAACAAAAATAGGGAACTTTTATAGCACAGAAACAGTGATAAAAAATGGAGTACCACAGGGGACTGTGCTTGGCCCAATTCTGTTTCTAATATATATTAATGATTTATGTAATGTTGTAATCCCTGGTAAAATTGTATCTTACGCTGATGATACAGCAATAATAGTAAATGGAAAATCCTGGCCTGAAACTTTTTTAAATGCAACTAACATAATATGATATGATATTTAATATGATACGTAGATATTTTATTTGGTTAATGTTTTCTAGAGTAGTTCAATCGTAGATGTTGGTGTCAATGCATGCATGTGTTTTTATGGTATTTGTCTTATTTTTTACTGTCCTCTGTTCTTTATACAGTACGATGTGAATTTTATTTTCGATATGTTTAGTGTAAGTAAGTTTTTATCTAACCACGTTTTGACTTGCGTAATTCCTAATTCCGCTATACTGTACACCTTAGTCCAATCGTTTGATTTGAATAGTAAAAACTGCATCTTCCCCATAACTAACAATTTCTGCGTCTATTTTCATGTTGCATAGATCATTTATGTAAATAGTAAACAGAACGGGCACTAGTATGCTTCCTTATTCATTCTAATCCATTTGTTAAGGTGGATATCGATCCTAGAATTTTGTACAGTCAGGTAGTGAAAAAGGTAGAACGTAGAAGGTCAATATGTATGCAGGCTTGGATTTATTAGGAAAAATACAAAACACTCACCACAGCTTTGAGAGCTGACAACTCAATATTATTTATCCATGAAAATATTTGTTTTCTTTGAAAACTGACAAAATGACATATCTACGAGGAATGGAAAGAAACAAAAAAACCAAATAACGCGAAGAACTGGCTTCTTTGAGTAACGAAAGCCAAACAAGTAAAAATAGCAATATCTAATATATATCCCATCTTGAATATGCTTGTGTTATCTGGTCTCCTTTTTATGCTGTCCACATTCGACGCATTGAATCTGTTCAACATCGGTTCTTAAGAGGGATTGCTAGGAGGCTAGGATTTGAAAAAGGCAAATACTCATATGATGAAATTGAACTAACTCTAAACCTCTCTCCTTTGGAAGTCCGTCGGGAAAAAAATGACCTCATTTGCTTCTTCAAAATTATAAATGGTATTATTGATTCATCTTCTCTACTGCAACTCATTCCCTTCAATATCCCCTCGCAAAGACTCAAAAATAATGAACTGCACTTCCTCAACCATCATTCGACAAATTTTGGATATTATTCACCATTGTCCAGAATGTCTGGTCAACTCAAGTCAAAACCTTAACTTTTTTGGGATAAGTCTGAATTATTTTTGCTAGTCGCTAAACAAGTGACGGAATATTATAAGTGTCCTGTGGTCCTGACCCACGGCGTAGTCTTGACTTGATTCGACTTGTCACTTTATTTTTTTATATTATATCTGCCATATGTCTTTGCTTTCATGTACCTTTGTCTACTCCTGTATTTTTCATTTTACTGTATTCGTGTTATTATTTTGTAATTTAGACTATGTCCGTTAATAAATAAATCTAATGGGTTTTTTTGCAAGTTGCAGGGAGAACTTAACTTTTCCAATTGTAGTAATTTGGTATTCAAATACATAAATATATACACACAGTTTCATGCATATATGAGTATATTAATATGCGACAATATGAATAGGCAGATATATGGCAGAGGACAGGATGTTCACCATCTTCCCACGACCCATGTTAACTCTCTAATATTCCCGTACAAAATCAATGACGTAAAACTAAAAAGATGTATTTAAGTGAGGGACTTAGATATAATTATGGACTCAGGAATGTCTTTCCGATCACATATAAATTTAATCTGTGGCAGGGCCTACAAAATTCTAGGATTCATCATAAGAGTGACGAAATCATTCAAATAACCTCATGAAATAAAAATACTATTATAATTATATTATATTTTTATCAACAGTAGAATTCGGATCAGTAATATGGAATCCCCAATGTAAAGTTAATATTAAAAGGTTAGAAGGAATTTAAAAAAAAAAGTTCTAAATCACTTACACTTTAAATCCTTCGTATAGGTACACGAAAGTAATTTATTTTCAATTTTATCCCATGCATTAAGGCAGTGAAGGATGGATATTGGTGGGCGGTGAAGGGGGTTGTCATCGGAACTTCTGCCCAAGCCCGAGATATGGGTTCGGATTTGAAGCAAGTTGGAGAAAAATGATTTGGCTAGGTCTACCATGATTTTTTAAGTGGGGGGATTTTCAAACCTGAATTGAAAGTCTCTTAGCTTTGCTTGTAGGTCATGATGGGTCGTAAATTTTGATTTGTAAATGAGAATACTGGTCTGTAGTGATGTTTGTGAGTGAGTTCTGATGCATTGGAGAGCGTTCATGTTTCGGAGAAATTTAAATACTACATCTTTTATTGTTATTTAGTTTCGTTTTTGGTTATATTGTTATTTGCTGATAGTTATTATGTTTATATTAACCGAAATTTTTTAGCTTCTCCTTAGAGTTAGCCGCCACTGTTCAAGGTATACTTTTTTGAACTTTGGATAGTATTTTGCAAACTGTTGCGGCGTGAATGGACTGTAATGGCGATATTTTGTGAATTTGTTTGATTTGACTTACCAATATCTCCAAGCTGTCGGCACCTTCCACTTTGCTCTGCGGTAATCACCGGTAGGGTAATTGTTAGTATTGGAAGAGAGGTCAGGAAAGGGAATGGTGATATTGGGTTTGCAAAATAGTCAATACGTTAGAGATTGCTATTTCTTATGCACTTTGTCACGGCGATCTTTGCGGTATAACATTTGCTGTTTTCAGCGCGGCGCGGTGGTGTAAAAACTCAAGATAGGTTATGCGGAAAGCGGTAGATCGGTTGTACCTTGCGGCGCGGTAATTTTAACACAACTAACTGATGTAGGTAAAGGCGCGGGACGCAACCGAACCAAATACTATATGCAACAATTATAACTGGCCCGAGCACAAACAATAGTAAAAATAGAGTCTTAATGAATTCATTCGGTGGGTGAGTAGAAGTAGGTATGTAAGTAGTTTGTGTAATTTTAAAAGTTGATGTACATTGCAAAAATAAATCTTCAATCTTGATATTTCTTGTATGATTTATTATTATTAATTAATATAAGCAAACAAATAGTTTCTAAAGAAACTTTGATTTGACGTGTTGTTTTTGTATTATTTTGTATTTATTATGCTTATATAATGCACTTGCATAATGTGGATTGACTAGATGATCATTTGTGGAAAAGTGTGTGGAAGGGTTTAGTTTTTCCTGTGGGGAAGATTTAACCCGGACATAAAGTCGGAAAAATAAAAAAATTAAGCCAGTTATAAAAACTAAGCAGTATGTGTATAATTGATGGTCAGTTTTGTATAATATGTGTACTATGTAGGTACATTTTTTATTCTTTTAAATTTATTTTGTAGTATAGCCTTTTTTTTGCTATAGCGTAATTTTTTCCACATAACAAAAACCTTAATAAATTGAAATAACAGAATATATTTTATGTTATTAACTTAATGAGAGATGGCTGCGGATGAGGCGGCGACCTCCCTGGAGGTCTTTATTAACGGTTATTTAGACTTTAATGACTATTTAACGGTTTTTATTTTACCTATCATTACCTACCTATTATGTTTTTAACTTTTTTTAACTATTTTTTTTTTATTTTTCGTTGAAATTTAATAATTGTATATTGTTATAGCTTGTGAATATGGCAGTTGGAGATTGCACCATCCATCCAATTATGCAGAGTTAAAAACTTTAAAAAATAAATAAAAGGCTAATACGGCTAGCTTTTAAACATATTTTAAGTTAAAATTAACGATAACTATCACTGTATAAAAGGGGTATATTTAATATCTTATGAGCAATTTTCCGCTCGCAGACTGATTAAATATTGTCGTAATCCGAGTAATTTGTATGGCGGCCCAATTGATAAATTTTAACGAGGGTTCGGCCTGATACGGGTGACATTGTGCGCCCGTACGGCTAACATATTGCCAACACAGCCCGACTAATACAGTTTTCTCTACTCCTATTCTAGTTAAAATTTCTGAAGGCGTTTGAGTGATAAATTCCCCAGTCAAGAAGATCAATTATAATCTCCATACTCGGGCAATTTGTGTACTTTTCATTGAGCCCAAAGGCGAGAGTGCAAGGTTGATACCGTAGTGGCGTTTGGGTGGATCGTAAAATGAATACTAATTATCTATTCTGGATGTTTTCCGTTTCTTTCCCATTTGTAAACCTTTTATGTACACGCCGCACAAGAATATCAATTCCCCTATGTCAGTGGAACTGTGAAATCCCACAACGGGGATGTGTTGTAAGGCTCTAGCGAGTACGGAGGGGAATAGGATGGAGAAGAGGAGGCATCTAGCTATTCAAATCTAGTCACCAAACACGGCTAATGCCATTTGCAACCTTTTTGTAAAGGTACATTTAAACTGTTTTACCAATCTAATCCTACCAATAGGTTGAATATTAAATATTGCTTATAAAATATATAGTTAAAAAAAACTCTCTTACAACACAATTTTTATTTTTTTATTATATATTACATACTTTACAAATATAAGGCATTAAAGTCCCGATAAACTGCCTTTTAGCCATAGACATATGAATATTAGTAGACCTGCCCTAAGTGATTGAAAGCGTATTATTCCCCACTCCCCATACCGGTTCCATTGGAGCCGGCTGGGCTCGCGTATGGCCTCAAGTGAATTTAGAAAACGTGACGTCATCATTCTTGTGCGAACTATGGTCGAGGCATCATCGGTTCATTTTACGAAATAACACGGCAAAATGTTGACTTGTGCTATGAAAACTTGTAAAAATAGATGTGAAAAAGAGAATAAACCCAATTGTCGTATTACATTCCATATATAAGCATTATTTTACTTTATTTTAAGCATATTCACATCGTATAATATGGATCAGTTGTAGAAACATATACTATCACATCGAGAAACGTCTGGACGCGAAACACAAAGCTGGTTGTTTGCTGGGAAGTAAATTATGAACATTTATAAAAGTGTCTTAACTAAATACTTAAACGAAATATTCGACTCTGAAAATAGAAGAAATTTATTTTGCCGAATTTGGACTTCGCAAATTTGTTCATAACGTGGCGAGTAATTTGCGCTCCCATTTAAAAATGTCTATTCATTCATAATCAGATTTTACTGTTAAGAACTAAATGGTGATATTATAATGCGAGATGCCTATTTACTGTCAGATTGATTTATTGACGAATCACAGTCAGCTTTCTTCCCTGCGTCCCGCAACTCTTGTTTTAACCCCTCGTCCTTAATTTCTCGTCTATTAATATTCATATGTCTGTGCTTTTAGCAGTTTGTCTAACGGGTTCTTTACATTATAAATTTTATTATATTGAATTTACAGTTACACTTTTACAATTATATGAATGGAACAAAAAATTAAAAATTTTACAGAAATATAGCAAAAGATAATTATGAAAAACATAAATAAGAATTTTAAAAGTATTTAGAATAATATATCATTGTAAGCTAATACAAATTAATTATTTCAGTAAGCCAAGTCTTTAGTAAGTTCACCAATTGTTTGTTTTGAATTGCTCTCACTGAAAGAATTTTGAGACTAATAGAAGTATGGAATATTATGCCTTTCTTTGTATAAATTTTTTCAGCTAATAATTTAACCAATGAATTTTGCACGGATTGAACATGATCGATATTAGTTTTACAGGAAAATCACCAAGTTGTTATTCCATACCTTATAACAGATTCAGCTAGAGATAAATAAATTATTCGAAATTTGAGATTGGAACAAAAGTTTTTAGTTTAAACAATCTGCTTACAATTGATCTTAGTCGTGCACAAACTTAGTTTATTTGTATATCCCACTTGAAAAAGCAATCAATATTGACACCTAAATAAACATATTCTTTAACTAGTTCCATATTTTCACATGTACAAATTGCAGGAATACCAACGTGTAAGGGTATGGGACTTTATTTCTGGTGTAATATATAGCTTAAAATTTAGGGATCTTATGTGTAACAATTTAGTTTTTTGGCATTTATGATTAAGCCAGAGTCATGAGACCATTTTAAGAGTTCAATGTATTTTTTTTGTAAAAGGTCTATACAAGTTTGCAAATCACTGCACTAAAGCAATATCATCCGCATATACAAAGTGATTTACATGTCCGAAAATGTATTTAATAAAAGATACATATATAATATACAGAATTGGACCTAATATGTAACATTGAGGAACGCCGGCAAAACTTTCGGCAATCCCCTAGAGACACTGCAAATTACAGTAATTATTAATTATATTGGTACTACGTCGGCTAAGAGCAATAAATTGATCTATCTAGCTCTTAAAATATTCAACCTTTTGCCTAATAAATAGGAATATACCTTTAAAATCCGTAAATTCCAAAACACAAATGAATCTTAAAATCAGCAATAATGCAGTTCATTGTTCATTGGTTATATTATCAAATAGATACTGTTAGCAGAGAAAGTAATAAAGAGTATTACCAACCCCAAAATAAAAATCAACTACGTCTAGATCAAACTTGGCAAAAGTGTGTCTATTCATTTTTGTTTTTAACTAATGTACATGGAGTTTTTATGTTTCAGTTCATGATGATCAAATACTAAGGACGGGTTGTTTCGGAGAATCTGAACAATTCATCAAATTTCAACGTTCATTTTCAAGTTCTGTGAAAGATTTTTTCAAGTTCTGTTTTTATTTCAGTTTTGTCAAGCAACTAGCCTACAATGATATAAAAAACAGAACTTGAATAAGTCTTTCACAGAACCCGAAAATGAACGTTGAAATTTGATGAATTGTTCAAATTCTCCGAAACAACCCGTCCATAGTGATCAATCTCGAACATTCAAATGGAAACCATTTTGAAATTGAATTTCATTTTCATTATCAATTTACCAAATAAAAATACGTTTGATTTTAAACATACACAATCGCTGGACATTTCAAAACTATTCCGCATTTTTTCTGTTTCAAAAAAAAGGTGATGCTGGATGTAGATTATTATTTCATTCGCGTTATATTGCGCACAAACGTTGCAGTTTTGTTTTCAACTACGACAACAATCACATCGGTTTTATTCTCTGAACTTTGAGCAATGTTTTTCATTTATTTTTAAATTACTCTAAATGCTAAAGTGATATTTGGGTGAATTTTTGTAAAATATTTTAGACAGATATTCTTTTAGTTCGGGTATGGAGAGCCTGTCACGCCAAATGGGCGACAGTTCTGTCAGGGTAATTTCAAACTTCAATAACTCGGCTAAAAATAGACATAGCTCTGTCATCTTAGTTTCGTTTTATATAAAAATATGAAAATATATGTCAGCATTCAACATTCGCGATGGCCGGAGATCGTGAACTACGCACGCGCAAAGTTAACCCACGATTTTAAACTTTCCGGATTCGACACGTGTCCATAAACGGAATCATAATGTAGAGACTAATTATCCGATTCTAGGAAACAAAATATTTTAATCATAAAGATTTTTTACACACTTAACTTATCACAAAAAGATACGAAGCTGTGAAACGAGAAAAGTTTAAAGTCTCCCGATTTTTTAAATCAATCAATGGATTACAAAAATTGTTCACGAAACTGTCGATCACCAAATTGTTAATAGATTGACACCAAAATGCCAGGCTCAAACCTGAAACTAACGCGCAGTGATGTGGAATATGTGCAACGTAAGCGCGCTCTCACAATTCTATAGGTATCCCAAGAGTCTGGGACAAGCATGATGAAGATGTAAGTGCAATATTAATATTACAGAGGAAATATAATCAATTAATGTCAGATTTATGTATCCACTTTGTCATACAACTACCCTGTATTCAATAAATGTAATTTGCAAACTATATTTTTCACTGCTAACAAAATTGTACAATTATGTCGCCTCTAACTAAACACATATAAAAATGGATAGTTACCAAAGTTTCCATACTTTTCCTACCATAATATTCTTAATTTTTAATTTGCTTATATGCGATTTTGTATTTGTGTAAATATAGATTTTTTTATAATTAAATAAAATATATCATACAAACTAAATTCGGTTGTTTGTGAGTAGTTATTTTTCCCCGCGAAATATGGTTCGACGAACTCAAATTTTCTTTGAATTTAAGTTAGTTCATTTTCAAAATTATAACTGATTGTGTGAAGGATTCAGGCAAGTAATTGCTTTGAGAATGTTCTGTTTGTTTAAGCCTTAATTACGTGAGTAATTAAAGTAGGCATCACCTTCCTCTAATAAAATATTTTAAATAAAGATTATTTTAATTGCTTTTTCAAAATGTGCAAGTTGCTGTACGCTTGTAATTCGATTATCACTGTATTGTAAAATCCATTATATGGCGTTTGAATAAATAAATAAATAAAATTGGAATTAAAATATTAATAAGTAATGTTTCACGGTCCACTCTAGTACAACTTTCTTTTAAAATGTGTAACCGTACAAGAGTCCCAACTACTCTCAATCGTCTGAAATCATTCGGTTATTCAGATCATTCTGTTTCAATCCTGAATAATAATAATCATACTGTTTTAGTAACTTTTTTGTAACAAATGGATATAATGATATCCTCACTGGGATCTCCCGTGCTGAGAATTTTATTTACATTTGATTCAAATTTAGTAGTATGGATAATATAAAGTAATTATATGAATAATTTTTTTTTCTGAAATGATTATAAATATAAGTTTCGGTTTCTGTCTGTATTTGGTGTCGGTGTATTATCGATTTCTGATCTCCCTATGTTTTGTATCCAGCTTTTTATTTGAGATTTAAATGTTAAAATATTACTGTGAGTTTTGATTGAGAGTGATATTTTGCTGCAGAGTTTAGTACCATGGTTTGGAAGCTTTTTTGCCAAAATCTTGTGTTTGTAGTTGCTTTTTGGGAATGTTTTTGACCTTGTGATTTATTGTTTATAATAGATGTGTTAGTTGTTATTTATTGTATTTATGAATGAAAATCAGTATTTCTTTAAAATATAGTTGTTTTAGCATTTGTTTATTATTAAGATTGGTGGTATCTTCCACTCTGGAACGTGCCGCAGATATCTTACACATTATTTTTAATTTGTTAATTTTGATATAGCACAAATAATTAAAATAAAGTTTACTTGCGCACGTCGCGATTTAGAAACTTAACCTCCGGCTTGCTAGTCGAAAATTTTACTCCTCGATCACGGGGACATATAACATCAAACGTACAAAACAAAACAAACAAAATCAATTTCTATGTGCCATTGAAAAGGTTAATTCTTTCGGGACAGTAACATTTTAAAACTCTCATTTTATCTTTTATTATTCAAATATACCTACTTAAATAATTATGTTCTCTTGAGATATGTTTTATTTCAATATAAACAAACCTTTCAAAAAAAAGGTTTCTTACAAATGTGCAAATGTTAATTTGTTTTAGTTTTTATTATTATTCTTATACAGAATCTAGTGTAAACAAAATATTTTATTCGTAAATGTATTATTATAAACAAAAGTTATTATGTAAATAAAGATGATATTACATAGAAAAATATGTATGTATACATTGTACATTCCATATTAAATAAATTTTAACTGCTTTAACTAATTCGAAGTATAACCACGCACTAGCCTTAACCAAATGGTTTTTTTTTTGTTATGTACATTTTTATTCTTTTTCCTTGTCAATTAACTGCATTTTTTCTCTAGGTAGTACTTTTGTACCGTTTATAGAAAAAGCTTGTTTTTAGAATCATCGTATATTGTAACAAAAAAATCATAATTAATAAAAATAAAAAAAGCAATTCACTACAAAATTTTTATTTACTATACACATCGATGTCTATACATGATTGACGTATTTACGAACATAGCTGAAGCAGTGTCCGAGACTACCTATCTACATTTTTTATTTACCATACACAACGATGTCTATACATGATTGACGTATTTACGAACACAGCTGAGGCAGTGTCCGACACTGCCTAAATACAATTTTTATTTACTATACACATCGATGTCTATACATGATTGACGTATTTACGAACATAGTTGAGGCAGTTTCCGACACTGCCAATCTACAATTTTTTTAATATGAATCATGTCAACCGCCTGGAGTCGGTGGGATTACGGCAGTGTATTCAAAAAAAGATTATTCACGTTAGTAAAGTGATATTTATCGAGTTGGTTCCAGTACTTTGACAGCTGTTTCGGCAAGGTTTGTGTTTCTCCTTGTACCAGCGAGTCCCGACTTATCAGAATTATACTTAAAGTTGATTTGATGGCGGTTGTTGCTTAATCGACTGGAATCTTCGGGCTAAACTTTTGGCGCATTGTCAAATTTATCGCCGGATGTAATCCAAATTATTCCAACTAGCGTCGCTAATTTATGCAGGGTGCGTAGCTCCTTGGCCCTTAACCCGGGACCTGCGCCGGGAAAGTCCTGATCCACTTGGCTGATTTAGACAGAGCCTACCTACCAAACTTGCCACAAGTGACAAACTGCGACCCTTATCTGAGGAATTAAACCCCCTTGTAACCATAATTATGTTATTTTTGTTTTTCTGGTAATACATGTGATTAGCGCGCTATGTAAGTAGATTTATTGTTGTGTTTTTACCGTCATGTTCACGCAGTATATAATATTGTAGTAGGTAGGTGTGTATTCGCGAAGACTTGATGGATAGGAAGCATCTGTATCTTGTCCTGCCTATTATTATTATTCTATAATTATGTGACACCTCCCAAGACCGCCCCTGCCTGTAAAGTGTTAAGGCAGGAAAGCTGTGTCGCCACCCGGTTGGGCAGCGTTGTGGGTTTAGGAAGGGATTTATTAATGCGGGTGTTGAAGAGGCCCAGATTATATGAAGGAGGAAAAACAGATGCCGGTTACTCGTTCCACATACGAGTCGTCTTACACAAAGTCGAAGAAGTGACCCGTTCTCATGAATTCAACATCACGGACAGGTGTTCCGCTCGTGTACGTCGAGTTTCACGCACTTCATCGTTAGCTCCTAGCAGGCTCCATTTAAATACCTGTAAAACAGACTTAGCATGCCCACATTGCGTCTGTACATTAGAGATGGCAATCGGTCTGTTAACAGTGAATTGTCAATCAGGCGGACCGTCCTCCTTTGCACAGAATCATGTAGGTTTATCAAGTATTGTGAGGTTGCAGCCCGTGGGTGGGTCCAATATTCAAATGTTGGGCGTACTTTAGATTTGTATAGGGTTGGCAGCTGGTTACTATAGAATAATCTGCTAGTACTATACAAGAAGCCCAGTTGCTTAGAAGCCAGATTTACTCGGGCTTATATAGAGCTCCTATACTTGAGCCGGTCTGATATACTTACTCCAAGCATTTCGATGGAGTCTTAATTGAGGAGGGCGCTTCAATCGAATTGGACCAGAGAGTCATTGATCTCCTCTTGCAATTGTCCTACCTACCGAATGTACCCATCCTAAAATGTCACCATAACCGGAATAATCGATGCAAAAAGAAAACGATGTAAAACCCACCCGTGTACCTCTCAAAGAAACATTATGCTCAGTATAGCTCAGTGGTCAGAAACGGACGGGACGGGTGGATCTTTGAATTAATGGAGAATATTATTGAGTGTAAATTGATAACTTGGATGGATTGGACGAATGTTTGAATTACTGGAGAAACGGATTATTATTATTAAGTGTAAAATGATACCTCAGATAGGGAATATTGAAGTGCAATATGCACAAATCTGCGGAAAGCAATATTTTTTATTTTATATTTTAACATTCACATTACTAGTGAAGCATCCAGAAGCAGGCATACTTTTTTGCCCCGACTGCGACGGGCGAGTCTTTTTTTTCCTATACTCCAATTAGGACTTATGTTTTGTTCTAGAATACCAGATTTGAAACATTGAGGAATACTATCTATCAAGTTTATCAGATGCATAGAAATTAATTGTCCAAATTAACATTAATTGCAGTGACATAGTTTTTAAACTGGTCCTTCAAGTGTATTGCGTAGGGCTTATCCCAGCAGCACCTTTTAACACCAACTCATACAGCAATGTTGCAGTTTTTCGACGCTAATATTGTTTTGTTGTCATATCATGAGGAACTATAAACACCAAATTACTCAATTTGTATTCTAGAGAAAATCAATGGAAGATAAAATAGAGGAAGACGCGGCACGTACATGACAGGTTTTATTTTATTTAATTCGTCTGCTTGAAAATATGAATATAGTAATTACATCAATTACCTTGGGTTCAATCAGTCCAAAGCCGCCACCGAAAGGTTAATCAGTAAAGATTGCAAATGATGACGTAGGCTGACATTGAATTATCGTCAAGGAAACGCTGAACTTGATCATGGTTCTAAGGCTGTGTCAAAGTTCAAGCATCTTTACCTAATGAACGTAAACACGCGTAGGATCAAATTAATCTTCATATATATTTCACCGATGATATCTACTTCTAGCAAAAGTTGGCAAAGTCTAACACTGTTGCCAAAGTTATACTCCAATATTATGTTATGCAATATTATAACGTACAAGTATGATATAAATCTCGAACACCCAAAATTGAGGGTCTGTGTAATATTATAACTAATATAATAATGTACAATTTTAGTGTAATTAAAGTCTATTGGCTTTTTTATTATTTCTGCACTTTTGTAGTGTACTGGTCGTCTAGGTTTATGCAGGGTGTATCAGCATGAACCTGAAGGATCGGCGATTTATGCAGGGTGTATCAGCATGAACACATTTGCAGTTTAAAACATGTCATACGTAATTTAGCTGTTTTATTTTTTTTTAAATGCGTCTTACGTAGCCACTGGGTGGTTGGGTACAGCCAAATGGGAAACGTGATATGTACTCCATCTCTTTCCAGCAGCACGGTAACAGACAAGAAAAAATGTTGCGTATCACGTGATTTTTCGTGACGTTTAACAGTATGATCAGTGGCGATGTGTAATAGAAAACCTTGTTTTGTTTCGACTTTTAATTGAAACGTATTACACGTACACAGAGAACATCTGCATTTGAAAATATACATTGAAAATGATTGTACAAATTGAAAAAAACTTATGAGAGTAATATAAAATACTAGAAACGTGTTTATTTGAAAACCATTAAGACTACCTTTTTGTCTCTGTGCTTTCGATAAAGTTTATCGCGTTCATTTTAATGCAGACACTTTATCACTACCTATCTTCTTCGGCATTGAAATTCCATCATCGTAACTCCATTAATAATCAACATTTTGAAATAATCTAAAGTTCCAACATTTAAGAAAATTATTTGACGCCGGAGATGAAGAATAATTATTTTGGCATAATTTATTTTCAAAACATCGGGTGAAAGCTGACAAATTGCGCAAAATTATTTAAAACGAACAATGTAAAGTACGCCATATTTATTATTTTACCTGTCGACATTTTTACAACGGCTTGAATAAAACATCACCTGCCAGGCTGACTGTTTTGTTTGTTCGAATCTCAGCATGAAATAATGATATCATTTTTTCTCTGCGGGTACTTTGAAGTTTTGACAGAATATCCTCGGTCGTTTGTCATTTAGATTCCCTCTTTGCATTCATCTTTTAAAAAAGTAAACAGGCATGATAAATAAGGTCGCACTTTATGATATTTTTAATAAAATACATTAAAATTTTTCGTTTGTACGAAAAACATTATTTTACTTTGTAATCATCGTTGCCATAAATATAGACTTAACATTATAATTTATGTAATTATTCTAGCGGGTCTTTGCCCGTGGGGCATATGGTACCCCCTACTAAAGGGTCTCACTCTTTCTCTTTTTAGAATTCAAAACATTCCCTGGATACGAATTTCTTAACATTATCTAGTTTGTACGGGCTCACGTCTCTTACTTCCAGCATTAGAAGCGGAAAATGTTGCTTGACGCAACACAAGAATTTCTATTGCCCAGAGATTAAATTTGGAAAAGAAAGGTCACCAAACACGGCTAAAGTCATTTCAAGCAACGTTTCAATTATGATTGGTGATCTTTCACGGGGGCGATACTGAGAGTTTGTATATCTATTTATTTATTTTATTTATTTATTTAACGCCCAGAGGGCTTTTACATAGTTGGTAGTATAATTTTAATTTGACAGATATTTTGAAATATAAAAAATAAGAATAAAATTACGTTTGATAAAAGCTATGCAACAAGTCATATAAACACAAGAAACAAAAACAGAAAATTACAGCAATTTGTAGGTTTACATGATGTGTTTAGGAGTATTGTTGAAATAAATGTTTTAAATGATCCACACAACTTGCCAAGTTGGTATTGAATATGTCAACATCACCCAAGTAATGATTTCCCATGGTGTGAAGTCATTGTATCGGAGAGTGGGCAATGTAGTTACGCTTATGTGTGCTGCTGTAGAATATTGTATTTTGTCGTGTTGTTACTGTGGGTGTGTGTATGTTTATAAGTTGCAGGAGTTCACAACAGTCGAATTTAGAGTTAAGTATTTTGAATAAGAACGTTAAATCGTTTATTTTACGCCTATCTTCTAATGTATCTATTTTTATAGTATTTAATAAGAAATTGTATTTTAAGTCTTCGACAGGGATATTTAATTTAAAATTTATAAAACGTAGAAATTTTTTTTGTATTCGCTCAATGTTGTTAATGTGAATTTTGTAAGATGGAGACCAAACTACTGAGTTATATTCAATTAGACTTCTTACTAGAGATACGTATAATAGTAAAGAATTAAAGTTTTTACTTGTTCTTAATACGAAGCCTAGTGTTTTCATACCTTTGTTCACAATTTGATGGATATGATTGGTGAAACTAAGATTTTCGTCCAAAATAATTCCAAGATCTCTCATTTCCGTGACTCTTTCTAAAGCTATGTTATTGATGGAATATTCGAATAAAACAGGATTTTTGTTTCTGAAGAAAGTCAAGGATTTGCACTTTACTACATTTAAAAATAAATTATTTTGAACGCACCAATCTCTAAGCTTACTAATATTTGATTTTAGTATATGGCAATGATTTATGTCAGTTATTTTCTTGTATAGTTTGATGTCATCTGCAAAGAGCAATACCTCGACATCGTTAAAGCAATTGGTTATATCATTGATGAAAATGAGAAACAAAACCGGGCTAAGGTGACTACCTTGCGGTAGGCCACTGGTAGCCCGGAAAGCTTTCGACATCCAAGATTTTATTTTAACGAACAGTTTACGATTTGACAAATAGCTACTAAACCATTTTAGCATGTTATCCCTATTCCTAGAGCAAATAGTTTTGGATTAGTAGTTTATGGGATACTTTGTCGAATGCCTTCGAAAAGTCTGTATATATACAGTCGACTTGTTTATTTTCTGCAAATGATTGTAAAATGAAGTTTTGAAATACCGTTAAGTTAGTTGCGGTGGATCTTCCTTTGGTAAAACCGTGTGGTTTTTGATTAATTAATTTTATTAATTTGGGATAGATTTCATCAAGGACCAATGATTCAAAAAGCTTTGGCAGTACTGACTGTATACAAATGGGGCGATAATTAGCTATGTCAGTATCGTCTCCTTTTTTGTAGATCAGTGTAATGAAGCTAGATTTCCAGCGGTCTGGAAAATGTCCAAGGGACAAGCGATGGTTAAATAGTAATGTGAGTGGTATTTACTGATATCTGTGGCTCATTATGTCTGTGCAGATAGAGAAACAATAGCGCGTTTTGCTTTTAAGTACAACAGAAGGCGCTGTTTAAAAAACATGTTTTTTCCTGTCACAGGTGACATCTACATTATATAGGTATAAAATCACACGCGTATTCAAATGAATTTGAAAGCAATCGGTGAAGCATCTCGGAAATTTAAGATTTTTGAACAAACGAACAATAACATTTTTATAATAATTAAAATAAAATAACTTTGTTTGAATACCACTTTATTGTATATATTTATAACCAACCGGTTTCAGTTCAACCCGAACCTTCATCAGGGCTAATAAAAACATATAGTGAAAAATTAATAACATTTTTATTTATGTAGATTATTATACTTACCTGCCGATAAATAAATAAACATTGTTTAAGAATAACATCTCTCAAAAAATAACGCTGAATTTAAAAATTAACTTACAAAACCTGCACACAATACGAAAAAAACTTGCCCGTAACTTATATATATATATATATTTATTTGTTCATTACTGAAACTATAAAATTAAGGTGCAAATTGATAATATATTTCATAGAATTCTTAATGAATTAATTTGATTATCCAGTTAGCAGACAAATTTTATCGGGTCTAACTGGGGAGCCAGTATATTAACTTATACATTCATAATTATCTAATTTAATTACCCAGTTAGCAGAGAATTCTTATCGGGTCTAACTGGGGAGCCAGCATATTTACTAATACATTCTAAATTATCTAATTTAATTTCCCAGTTAGCAGAGAAATTTTATCGGGTCTACCTGGGGAGCCAGCATATTTACGTATGCATCCTTAAAGAACTAATTTAATTACCCAGTTAGCAGAGAAATCTTATCGGGTCTACCTGGGGAGCCAGCATATTTACTTATGCATCCTTAATGAACTAATTTAATTACCCAGTTAGCAGATAAATCTTATTGGGTCTACCTGGGGAGCCAGCATATTTACTTATGCATTGAACTAATGAACTAATTTAATTACCCAGTTAGCAGAGAAATCTTATTGGGTCTACCTGGGTAGCCAGCATATTTAATTATGCATCCTTAATGAACTAATTTAATTACCCAGTTAACAGAGAAATCTTATCGGGTCTACCTGGGGAGCCAGCATATTTACTTTTGCATCCTTAATGAACTAATTTAATTACCCAGTTAGCAGAGAAATCTTATTGGGTCTAACTGGGGAGCCAGCATATTACAATGTTAAAATAAGTTTCACCCAATAATTGCTTGAAAATTGCGGGTTTATCTTTTTTATCACCCTAAAAATTTTTTTCACTGAGGAATTAGATGAAACTCTGAATATATTTGTCCCACTGTAAATGATTGAAATGACATCGTAAATAAAAAAACATTTTTTTCAATATCACATTAAAATATCAGATCTATGAAACCAAATTTTATTGAATTTCAAATATTAATTAATTAATTAATCTACATTTTCTAAATCATACACCGGACATTATCGTGTCAACCGAAGCATTTGTGAGTGATAACAATATGTTTTGTTTACTGAATGAATCTATTTTGTAACATCTTGTGCGATAAACAGAAATAGTGGTATTGTTGTAATTGTGAATTCGTGCTATTCAAACATCACAGTGGAAGAAAGATGCACCGAGTTGATTGCCCAGATATTAATCAAAATTATTAATAAAAAAATTAATTTAAAAAAAGGCGTCTCGTACAAGAATCGTCCTGTGCTGAAACATGCGCAAGTATTTTAGATAATATTCTCTGTAATTATATCTCAAAAGCAACTATTAATAAAGACAGACTTATTTAGAATCTAATAAATACATAAATCTTTTTTTTTTAAACTTTGGCTATTATATTAATTCCCTAAAATTGTTTGTATTGAATTAAGTTTATAGATAATTTGAATATTGAATTATGTTAATTTGTATATTGAATTACGTTTGTAGTTATTTAATAAGACTTTGAATATTGTTTACACATCGCCTTTTAATACATACGGATGGTAGAATTTCAAGTGAATATTCTCAAATGAAAATTTTCTTTTAGTTATTGATAATGAAAGAGAAGTAAATTATTGTTAATAATTTGCATGAATGGATTCAAATACAGACTACAAGAAAATGTGAAACAAATAATCTAACTTGTGTAGAACTAAATATTAGGTCAGTATGCAAGTACTGGGATATGTTTCATGCTTGTTTTAAAAACGGTATAAAGCACATTGACATACTTATATTACTTATGCTTTGTGAAACAGCAATACGTTCGGAACAGGTTGATTTCTATGAAATTCCCGGTTATAATTCATATCACTATTGCAGAAGTCACAAATCCGGTGAAGGTATTTTGTTATAAGTAAAAAATAATCTCGCCTTCTCGCAAATATTTATAAACACAAAATATTTTGAAAACTTTTTTGGAAAATTGACACTTAAAAATAACGAAATTTAAAATCTTTTAGGTATATACTGACCTCCGAATCTCAATAAATGAGCAATTTTGTCTGAAATATCTTCTGTGTTTATAAATGATATTGAACTAAATGTGTCATATATTTTGGTGACACCAATTTAAACTTATTAAATACAAATTATTCTTAATAACTTATGAAAATATCCTTGCAAATAATTATTTAATAAAAGGTATAGATGACGTAACAAGATAATTTATAGTTCAACAGAAAATAAATAGCTCGTGAATCGATCATTTTTTGTAAGGATTAGCGGAAGACAATCCGCTGGAGCTTTTGCAGGTGTGTGTTCAATCTCTTCATGTGTATGTGATTACAACATTGCAGATCATCAAACTACGGCTATTATTGGTCAGTTACATTCTATGGAACAAGTAAACTTAAACAAAACTGAAAATTTAACGAATGTTTGTGCTAAGTTGTGATAAGTAAAAAATCCAAAACCTGGCCTTATGCGAAAAACGATTGGATATCTTCTGACATTTTATGTAAAATTAAAAAAAGAGAAAACTTATATAAACTTTGGAAAAATGCTCCAACAAATAAATATTACGAGAAAGAATATAAATGTTTTAGAAATGCATTAAATAAATTATTAGTTCAATTAAAAATTTCTTACTATAATGATAAATTCAAAAACTATTTTCAGGACTCAAAAAAAACATGGGAGGAGTGTAATGAAATTTTAGGAACTAAATGTAAAAATGACTGTGATGAAAATGCTTCTCAATATCTGACGAAAGATCGAACAATAGAAAGTTTATTTATTGATTATTTCTCTGAAAGTGTTTACAGTATTTTACATAAGTGCAACCATAAGACAATTGAATTTGAACCAGAAAAGATGCCTCAAAGCATGTACCTACCGAGGGCAACAGCGGCGGATATAGAAAGTATCGTTAGACAAATGTAGAGTTCTTCTCCAGGAATTGATAATATCAGGATGAAAGATATTAAAAAAACATATTTTAATCTTAAGTCCAATTATAACTCATTTTATGAATAGAATCTTATTTCAAGCAAAAATTCCCGATGACTTAAATGTAGTATTATAAGACCTATATATAAAGGAGGTGACCGCACTGTATTGGATAACTACAGACCAATTAGTATCTTGCCATCACTACAAAAAATTCTTGAAAAATATATTCAAATAAAATAAGAAAGATATTTAGAAGATTTTTCTATAATAGATACTAATCAATACGGTTTCCAAAAAAAGAGTACAGAATTGCTGCTTCAAAAATTAGCCCCCATGATAAATAATGAATTAAACTGTAAAAAACATACATTAGTTTTATTTTTAGATTACTCAAAAACCTTTGATACTATTGATCGTGGTAAATTACTTAAGATACTAAAAATTATAGGAATAAGAGGAAAACTACTCAAATTTTTAAAAATCGATGCGTTAAATTAAAACTTTTAAACTCTTTAAGCAAAAAAAAATTTTTGCCGGGCGGCGTTCCTCGATAGTCATTTCACTCGTTTTAACTTAAAAAAAAACTAATTATTACAGGACTTCTCGAATTATATAAATAATGAATTGAACCATAAAAGACATGTATTAGTACTATTTATTGATAATTCAAAAGCATTTGATACCATTGATCCACAAAAAATCTGGAGTCAATTGGAATTAGAGGAAACCTACTCAATTTGTTTAAAACTTATTTATTTAATAGATATATCTGTGTAAAAATATTAGAAAAACTAAGTGGGTAGAAAAAATGAGCGCTGGCGTACCTCAGGGTTCAATTTTGGGACTCACGCTTTATATAATATTTGTATCAATAATGAAAAAACTATTTTTTATATGTAAAACATTTTTTATATGCAGACGACACTGCTCTTGATATATCTGATGATCAATTATCCAATGCTATTAAATATATGCAGCATGAGTTTACGTCCCTGATAAAATGGTCACACAACGCAGGCCTAATCATAAATACCAAAAAAACCAAATTCATGCACATAGGATCTCCACATGCTTCTGTTCCGAATAAGCCTGAAACAATATCTCACAACTTTACATGTATTCATCAAAACATTTTGCAGCACTGCATATGCGATAGTATTGAACTAGTTAATGAATAAGTTTATTTGGGAGTGACTGTTGATTGCATCTTTAAATGGGACTTGCAAATATTCAAAATTTGTAAAAGGCTGAGGGCGTTAGTGGGTAAACTGTACAAACTGAAATGTTTCGTTCCTGTGAATATTTTAAAAATTATTTACTTATCACTCGCAGAAACTACTTTACGATATGGATTAACCACATGGTGACACTCTTTCAAAATTAATTTAAATTACATACAATTACAGTACAAAATTCTATGATTAAATTACTAATTCCAAAACAAATATTTTCACAGAGGCAAAACATATCATTGTTATATCGGAACTTGACTGTCTTGCCGGTACAGGCCTTATTATGTCACAAAATATTGAGTCCGTATATAAGAGGAAAGTGGAACATTAACACAATACAAAAACACATATCTTCACAAAAAATTAAGGAATGCTCGTATCAAAATATAACAATAAATACGGACAGCTAGCCCTGGAATACAACGTGCCCAAAATATTCAAGATGTTACCCAGCAATATAAAAAATGGCGAATTACCTAAGAGATTCAGATACATGCTGAAAACATGGCTACTAAGCAGAGATACTCTGTATTAGTAATACTTCACCACGGGTAAAGCACACACTGAGGCCCAAATTTTCATAAAATGATGGAAAAAGCATTTAGGTTGTAGGTATTTACTAAAAAAAACATTAAGGTAAGTATCTATATAGATCGGTTAGGTTTGCTTGCTCTTTATTTTTTTTTTATTATTGTCCTAGATCAATTCTCTATAATTAAATTAAATTTAAGTTCTCATTTTTCAAACCTCCACAATGTAATCTGTAATCAGTTTTGGTTTCATCTACAGAAATATGTGAGTATGATTTTTATTATAAAACTACCACAATTTCTAGCGAATAATGATAAGGAACAGCAAAAGATTTCCACTATAAATACTCGGCGAAAATTCAACCAGCAGAATATTATATTTAATATATGTGGGCGGTAATAAAATTCTTGTGAATCAGAATAAAGGATTTTGTGATAAGAGACAAAGGATTCTGTAATAGTATTGCTCACGCCTCACGCCCAAAGACGCAATCGCGCTAGAAGATGCACAAAGTTATTGGCGTCACTCCTTGAAAAATACTACGCAAGATCGGCTATTACGGCATCTACCTTCATAAATTATTAATTAGAAAAATATTTTTTGTTTTCAATTTCAAAGGTTTCGGATACACGAACGCACAAGAGAATGTCAGTTTAATCGACGTGCTATAAAATAAATGCATAATACGCATTTTATCATCATGATAGTTTGACGCCTATAAAAATATTTTCCAGGCATATTTTGAGCGAGCGGTTGTGATTAATTTTTCAAGAATTTAAATAAAATAACACAACATATGCTAGTACTTATATGCGGGTCGTTCTAAAATGGAAGATACTCAGTATTGCACTAGTGGAATATTAACATTCACACTCAAAACGTTACCTAAAATGGCTCCAACCGTGTTTGGGGACCAGGTCTGAATAACTGTGGATTCCCAACCGTCCGTTTCCTTTTTCCCGTCCTATCCCTATCGCCTTAGCAACATAAAATACCCCATTTAGGGATAACATAGTCCCATTGCCGCGCAGTTGGAGCTCTTGTGCGATACTCATATTATCAATGACTAAGAATCTTTTCTTTCGAATCGTTTCTTAAGGATTTCAAAACCATAATGAATCGTCAATTCAAGAGAACTCCAATCTCATCACAAGATCTCAATAATTATTAACTAGAAAAAGATTACGGGGTAGAAATTTACCATCGACAGTTGACTTAAGGTAGGTAAATCTGTTGCTTTCTTTTACGATGGTGCCGGGAGAATTTACATTTTGTAATATACCTTTCGCTTTGTCTCGACGATTTATTCCATCTTAAATATTCCCTCAAGAAAAGTTTAATGTATATTCTATAGCGCTTAAAATATAAGCGAGCAGGTACGCCTGCTCCAGGTGGGGAAAACCAAACAATGTAAACTGTACTCCTTATAGTAGATGGCGTCCCATAACTATACCTGTTCCGGGAAAACAAATACTCGCCTTTGAGCCATGGTTAGACAATACAACAGAACAGCACTCTGCTAAAACTACTGCAAGTCGAAAAACGAGTAGCAGAATAACCTTCAAACGAAGATATCAGATTTTAGCATTAATCAAATAATCACCAGTAATCAGCTAAAGTCACCTTCGGTAAAATGAAACGAAAAATTGTTGACATGGAATTATTAAGAAATGTGATGATTATTTCATTATCAAGGCGACCGAGCTTGTACACCATAAATATGTCTTTGCATTTTTACTGACGTCTAAACTTCCAAAATGTGTCAAACTGATATAATGAGCATCGAAATTTTGCATCTTCGCTTGATATATGGATTTATTATTATAATATAGATTTGTATATGTGTAGGAATTGAAAGTATTATTAAAAGTCTTATCTTATAGAGTTCCAAACAGCTTTACTGTGTCGGAGATTAGCAAAATAAAAGTATTATTTCTTTCGGGATATTACGCCGTGTTGCGCTAGCTTTTTATGCTAAGCCTCGTCTTTATTAATATTAATGGAATTTTTATGAATTTTATTTACTCACGCAATAAGGCAAGCTCTATGCGGTTTGGGTCTTCTCAGAACTTCAGAAACAAATAACAAAGTATGGCAGGTTTCAATTAAATACTCTGCAATTGCTGATTTGGCGGGATGGCAGAGTTTACGTGTTCGAAAGTGTTTTCATGTTAAATAAATTTCTGGGGCAATAAATCTATTGTTGTTGCTATCGTTTGTTTACGATTTTTTATTAAATTACTAGTTATTTTCGTCAAAATATGGAAGCCACATATATTTTCTTCATGCAGCCCTTAAAATTGGCCGCCCTAGGCTATTGCCCAGATTGCCTCGGCCTAAGTTCAGCCCCGTGCGGAAGCCAGGATGGCACTATAAAACAGACAGCGCTGGAGGCCGGACATTCGTTTTACAGAATTGGAAACGCTTAGCGCACCTTGGATCTAATGGCCGGCTTTAGTTACCAAACCAAACAAACACTGCTGTCTGACCAAAATGTACCTAGAAATATTATTTATTGTTAGTTAAAATGTGCACCGCTTTTCAGAGCAGACCGAATAACTGAATAATAACTCGTTTGAACTGAAGATAATAATTTTAACATATTTTATGTCAAAATGGTAATTATATGAAATTCCTTCGATAGAAAAATATCGCAATGTTCCGAAAATTAAATAAAATACTTTTTGTTCTGTTGTTTAATATTTTTAGGTGTGAAAAAAATCACAGTATATCTTTAAATGAAACTATAGCGTTTTTCAAGAGGTTTTGGCTCTATTTCAAATGAGTCGTATTTTATTAATAATTTGACTGTTTTCGCTTAATTATTATCGTTTTTAATATTAGCGCGCTCCCTCTAACATTCGTATTTACATATCTCCCTTTCAAACCATCTTTAAACGCTTAGTACAGGGCCTTAAGAGGAAGCTACAAGCCAAAAATGTGTATATTCTTGGTATACCTTATATAGTATGTAATAGGCATTTAAATCGCTTGACAAACGGAGTCTAGAAACGTTCGATTTCAATCAAAAAACTGGTTCTTATTTATTTTGTAAATAATTTTATAAGAAAGCAAAAAAGTTAATCAATTAAAACTGTCACTGATAATATTAGCTATAATACTGTATTTTTTAAAGTTGTTTCGTTTAGGCGTTCATACATTTCTATTGAAAAAATATGTTTTTTAGTAGTTTGCATTTATATTTTTTTTTGGGTAATTTATTTTTTCATTTGTATTCTACTCAAGCGAAGCGATTCGAAAACCTTCAATTTATCTACAGCATATTTTTGGTATTCATAATCTACACAAATTCGTTATAATGATTAATCAAAATAGTGAATTGGCACTAAGCTTCGCCTTAAGTAATTCGTTTAGTTTGTTTCTTTGATTCTTCGTGTCCTACAAATTTACTGAAAAAATATTCTATTTGACTTCTGAAATGTGTCAATAAGATTGAATTTTTTTAATGATCTTTTAATGCCATGATCATATTGCAACTCCCACAACTACATACATTATTAAAAGTTTTTAAAAAATCGGGTGTTTTGAGTTAAGTACAACGATTGATAGTATAACTTTGAAACAACACCAACCAACTTACAACATCATAGATTCTTCTACAAAAATAAAAATAACCTTTGTATATGATTTGAGATTTTCACGGCCAAAAGTATTATAGTGATTTATTTTTGGGGTATTACCTCCAATAAAAACTAAACTGTAAACGTTAGCTAAAGAAGGATAGAGCGCAACACGGCATAATATCCCGAAAATAAATCACTATAGTATGGCATAAATCCCCGATCAAAACAAAAGGCGATTCGCCAGATTGTTACATTTATCGGCGTAAACCATAAGGAACACATTCATTAAATAATGTGTTAAATTCCTCCTCTTCCCACAACCTTAAGCCTCGCAACATATCCCGATCGGGAACGCCATAGTCTCACTAGCTCCAGACTGTTGGGAGCAGTTGGGACTCTTTCGCGGTATTCTCATAAAAAAGGATAAAACTTTGGCCTCACTAAAAGTTTTGTTAAAAAATGGAACGAAATGACGCACAATAGCTAAATATATAAATATATTATACCATTATAGCACGTTCCGGCCATATTTAGCTCCTGCATGCATAATGCGCCAGAAACAGTGAAAGCGGAACACTAAAAATATCGGGCCCATTGGCAGTTACCTACTCTGGCTTACGGTTAATACAGCACTGCCTCCGCATTATAACGCGGTCCGGCCATATTTAGTGGCAATGTTAGCTCCTGCTGTCAGGCGCGCAGTAAATAGCGAAGCGCCCTAACATTATTTGGCGCAATAACTTTAATGCGGCTTTGTTCAATAGGACCTACTTAGCTAACGCGGTGTAACTTGGACCAGGACGGGCCAGACCACGATCCGCTACTCCGACACATGGCCGGAAAATGGCGCAGATTATAAAGATTAGAAACAATTCACTGGAACAGAAATTTTATAAGAAAATAAATTCAGACCACCCTTTTGATCCCGGCCTGTTTCAAATGGAACTTATATTTAACAGATTATTATTTTTATTCGCATAGGTAGGTACTGTATAAATACCTCTAAATTTAATTAAGTTTATTTTTTAATGTATCTATTTGACTTAGGTACTTCACATTTGTTTTCTTGAATGAAGTAGAATCTTGGAAAGGGAAATTAATCCATTTTCCGACACCCAATCGAACTCGTCGCCAATGGCAAAGGACGGTCCAATACTCAGTCAAACCATTTAATTTTGTTTTTATTTTAAAAAGACATTTTACATATTTTGGCAGTTATTCAAATACACGAGTTTGATCGACGACAAATAAACCTTCTTAAACTATTATTTTAGATTTAATAAAACTTTTTTCTTAAATACCACTCTAGACTCCCAAGTCTTCGGAGCTAGTGTGAGTACGGTATTCCCACTGTGGTATGTTTTGAGGTTGTTAAGAATGGGAATGAGAAGGAGATGGGGAAATAGAAGGTTGGTAACCTATTCAGATCTGGACACTTAATACGGCTAAATCCATTTCAAGAAACGTTTCAATATTAGTACTTATTTAAGTACTTAGATAGAAAAAACAAATATAATAGCGTTGATAATATTATGTTAAATTTTATTTATGATCTTCCAAAAGGCTATTTTATACATAAGAGAGATAAGGATCTAAAGTCACTTTTTATTTCAAGTTTAAAAATGGTTATTTTTGTTCCTAATACTTGATCTTCATTGTTGTTATTATTTAAATTTTCGAATCTTTTTTGCGGTTTTATTTCGATTACTGTATAATAATGACTAGCAATTTAATAAATAAAGACTCGAAATTTTAAAATTGGAAATTCATATGTCATACGGCATATACTTTGGTCTAGTAATGTATAATTTCTATCACCTAAGAAATTCTAAAAATATAGTACTAAAGGATTCATATGTCTTATACTGATTTATAAATGTGGAAATTCTAACTATAAAATTGTAAATGTTCTCCAAAATGCCCTGGAAAGAATCTCAGACTTGTGATGTCCGGAATGAAACCATTCATCTGTTCTGAATGCAATCACTAATGTTATCCAAATCGACCCTGGTAATAAATTACATCTTTGCGATTCTTTCAAGGATAATGAAACCATCCTGTCACTTCGAATGCAATCAACAATGTTCTCAAAATTTGTTTTGAATTTGCAAGAATATGTACATATATATTACGTACTAAATACACAATTTGGCTGTCCTGAAACGGGAATCCTTCCCAGTTGGACAGACAAAGGTTCATTTTGTTTTGTATTGTTGTATATAAAATAAATAAATAAATTCTGAATTGTGGTCTTACACCAGGGCGATACTGATAATTTCTTCCTCTCTGACATTAACTATTTGAAGATATTTTTTAGTCACGCTTAATAGAAGCGAAGCTTCGCTGGCAGAAATCCTATTGATTTAAGGTCAAGTTAATTAATCAATTTCAAGCAAAATAAGGTTTCAATTTTGAATATTGGTCTTTCACCCAGAGCAATACTAAGAGTATCTACAACTCTCGAACGTGCCGTAGAAATACTGTATTGTAGTTTACGTTAGGATTTTTTTGCTTTGTTGTTACTATATTCAATGTTATTAGTTTTTACTATAAAGAGACCCCTGTAAAAACTCACGTGATTTAAAAATTAATTTAAATTATGTATTTAATAATAGATAAAGTAAAGTTTAACTATTTTAACTAATCTCAAATTTACTGAAATACTTCGTAGTCGAGGGGTTAGGCTCAACCATCAATTTGAAGGTCGCTAGTTCAAATTCCGGCGTGCGCAAGTAAATTTTATTTTATTAATTTTTGATATTTTAAAATTTATTCATTTCTTACACGTTATTCGGCGGTTTAAATTAATATAACGAAAGAAAATTATATTTTTTCCTGCCTGGAAACGTTACAAGAATTCATTTTGTTATCAATCTTTCCCTTTACTTCGCAAAAGACAAAAGAATATGTCTAGTCTTACTCGTAATGCTAACATCGCTCGATTGGAATTGGATATAAAAAGTAGTGTTTAAAAATATATGGTGTTATGTTAAGATGCAAAGAAAATCTCCAACCATACCGGAACACATGACCTATCATTCAACGGCAGCAAAGAAGTTAAAAAAATAGATTATGGTACTTAAAATAAGTGGCGTTAAAATGTGTTATTAGTGCAGATTTATACTTTACAAGGGGAATATTAAAAGTATCTGCGATTTTAGCATAAAAGTTCCCAAGTGTGTGCAATCTATTTATAACTGAGTTATATCCTGAGACTGTGGTATAATTTTCACAATAATACATACTAGAGGACCTTGATCTAATGGTAGGTACATGAAATTGAATCAACATTAATATGTCAGGGCAATCCAACGGATAATTTATAATTTTGTATAAAAATATAAGATCAAAAATTTTTCTTCTATCACTTAACTTAATCATTTTTCTTCTATCAATACAAACTGTACAAAGATAGTATAGAACCTATTCAAAACCTTTTTCAAAATATCTTTGCTCCAAATTCAATAATAACTTAGAATGCACATTTCTTTTGCAGCAAAGGCAAGTAGAAGCAGATTTAACATTAATACATAGAATTTTAAACAATTACATTACCGAATTTCTTCCTTAATTAATTTTTACATACCTTTGAGACGTACACGGCATACGTTTAATTTCAAAACAACCGCAGCTTTTTATTCCTTAATTAACCGTGCTCTTAACACATTCAATAATATTTGTCTAAACTCCAACAATGACATTTTTTTCGGATTCACTGCCCAAATTTAAAAGTGGCATCATATCAATAATATTATAAACTTCAGTGCTCATTTATATACACACAAACTTTTACACTACACACGCCACAAAGGTCATTACAAGAAAACATATCATACCTTGAAATATTTTATATTTTTAAATTGTTTCATCACTGTAAGAAATTTACTGTTCGTTTCTATAATATAAAATAAAATAAAGTATACTTTCGGCGTATACCTTTGGTATTGTCCTGGTTTAACACTCCCCATTCAAAATGTATTTGCACTCGTTTGTATTTGTATTTGCGACCGCTCAATCTTTGAATGCATAGCAAAAAAGGTTTACTGCTATGCCACGGGGAAAATAATTTATGTTTAATATCGATTTCTTTATCACCCTTGATCTGATTACTGATCATTTCTGAGCACACAGAGACACGGATAGCTTTTTCTCGATTCAAAGGGAAGATGACATTTTACAAGTGACCTCTGTCGAGAGGATTAGCTCCAATCTTCTAGTTGTGGATTTAATCCCCAGTCTCTGTCAGCCAGCGGAGAAATCCACCTCCATCGACAATCACGTAGTGCAGGGGTCGGTCAGGGGGGGGGCTGGCTAGAGAATTTCTGATTAAAAAGTAGCCTGCAAAACAAAGAAGGTGGCTATCTTAATCTCATGTAGACATGACATGATAAAACCACCCCCATCCCCTTTTCCCACACCTAAAGCAAAATTTTGATACTTCCTGGTGAAATTTCTCACCCTTGAAAAATAATTTCTAATTAATTTAAAACTAATTTCGAATAACTCTGAGTAAAGCCTGGGCAACCCCGGGGACTTCAGCTGCGATAAAAAATATAGTTTTCAGTATTAATAGCCGGTTCTTAAGAGATGTAACGTTTAACTTATCATTCACGTGAATGAGTTCTGTATAAAATAAAGAGTAACTGAGAATATCTCAGCTTAACTATTTTTGGAGCTGTTGACCTAGTTTTAGAACTAAATCTAACTCTAAAAGAGCTAAATTTGCAACAATGAAGATTTTTTGGCGGCTCCGTATCAAAAGGCCGGTTGAGTTAAGGTGAAATTGAAGTAAATGTCTAAAGAGCCGCTAATGCCTACCCAAAGAACCGCATGCGGTTCGCGAGCCGCGGTCTGCCGGCCACTAACGTAGAGTAGTGTTCCGGGGTGTCAGACATAAAGTGCATTGTTGTGGTAGGAGTTTATCACAACGGCATCATTGTTTATGTCTGCCTGCCCTGGAAATCCAGTTATTTTATTCTTATTTCTGATGAAGTGGTTCAAAGTATCGGTTTAGGTCTTTGTAAGTTAAGTACCCCATCATTGAACAAACAACAGTTTCCTCTTGATGATGTAAATAGATAATATTATGCTAATGTATATTATGTTGAAATAAAAAATATTGAAGTTTATGTTTTGTTTATTTTTAAGTAAAAAATTATAATTTAAATAATCCAAATTTATAAAAAACAGTTTGTATGAAAAATAAATAATAAAAATAATCTGTTAATGATAAAAATTAAAATCTGAATGACCTTACAGAAAAAAGATAAATATTTAAAAAGGTAAGATTAAAATACATGCGTTACTATAGTAAATTATTTTATTAAACATACTAATTTCGATTGTCTTTACATAAAATTATTCAAGTTCTATGAACTTTTAAGTTAAAATTGGAACTGAAAAGTTTAATCTAAATCATATCAAACAATCTACAAAGTAGGTACCATTTTTTTTTTAAATTTTATTAATAAATTTTCTTTCATACTATAAAATAAATAAATCAAAAAATAGGTTTATAATGGTAACAACCTAGAAGAGCCACATTGTCTCATTTGAATTAAGTGATATGAATGAAAATCTAAAATATAAAAATATAAAAAAATTCATCTATTTAAAAAAATATATATATATTTTTATTCGTAATAAACATATACTTTCGGCTGTTTAAAATTAATACTCACTGCACTTTAAAGTTTGTTGAAAGCTGACTCTTTTACATCTTCTTTATCAATTTCGAGAATTCTATTCTCATCACCAAGCACATTCAACAACTAATAACGAAAATAACCGTGGGAAAAGCTCACTTTGTACATTTATTTAAAAAATCTCTACGGGCAAAATTGAATAAATGAATTTCAATCAAAATTTTCTCCAAGTAAAAGTTATATAGTTGATGAATTTCACCCGCCAAATTAACAGACGAGTATTTATGATTTGAGTTAACTGTTATGTTTCTTAGGACGGGTTGTTTCGGAGAATTTGAACAATGCATCAAATTTTCAACGTTCATTTACGGGTTCTGTGAAAGTCCTATTCAAATTCTGTTATTATATCATTATAGGCTAGTTGCTTGACAAAACTGAAATAAAAACAGAACTTAAAAATATCTTTCACAGAACTTGTAAATTAACTTTGAAATTTGAAGAATTGTTCAAGTTCTCCGAAACAACCCGTCCTTAGTGTGATATTTGTGTTGATTTGCGCGTTGTCAGTATTCACAATAAACGTGTTGCAAGAACGAAATATTTACTAATGCTTACTGAAAAAGAAAAAATTAACATAATAAGTAATAGTAAGCAAGGATATTCTAAGAAACAAACTCACTGTTTTAAACCTCATCTAAATTTTTCAAAAAACATGAGTACAAGACAAACCAGCAAGACTTTTAGCGTCATCGGCATCGGTGCACATCATTGATAAACCAATCAATTGAGAAGTTTTAAGCCGAATATTTTTTGACACGACTTCTTGACTTATATCGGTAAGATTTCCACTTAATTTTTGAGATTTACCAGGGCAAATTCAACCTTAGATCCCTTAGTCCAATATGCGCGTCGTATATTTTTATGCGTTATTATTAAGGCATTATTTTAGGGTAATGTCCCATTTAAATTGTATTAATTGGAGGTAAAATGTGGAACCATTTTTTTCGCTTCTTGTCTCATCTAAATATAATATTTCAATGGGAGATAATCTGATATCCCGAATGAGGTTAAGTCATCTAAAATTTTCAAAAAACAGGAGTACAAGACAAACCAACAAGACTTTTAGCGTCATCGGCATCGGTGCACATCATTGATAAAACAATCTATTGAGAGGTTTCTGGGCATGGATCGCATTACGTTAGACGACCAAGTCACAAAAAGTACCTTGATTGTAATTTTTCCCTTTGAAAAATGTATGCTCTGTGTGTCTGTAATCAAGAAAATAGTCCTCCGGTTAGTGAATATAAATACAGACAAATATGATTTGTGATTTTCACGATCAACGTTTCGGATAGCATTAAGGCGACAAGCATCAGGCCAGATGATATGAAGATTGTAATGCTGTCCGATACGATGGCTAAAGGAGGAAGTAACGCAACACGACATAATATCCCAAACACGAATCACTATAATACATACAGACGTTTACTTTGCAACTCATACAATCCATTATTCTTTAAGCCGAAAAAATTCAAAATTATCAAAATCTCAAATCCGTTAATCAATCTTTATTACCCATTCCAATGAAGAAAGCGTGTGACCTCCTGAAATTGTGCAGAAACGGCCTGATACCTGAAGAACTGCATGCTAATATGAAATTTTTCCAACACCAATAATAGTATTAATTATTATTTTTTGGTAAACTAATGTTTGAGACAAGATTTTTTATGCATAGCACAAAGGGTAACAATTATTAGCAGTAATTGTTGAATGAAACACTAGTATATATTGAATTATTTCGCGGATATGAGATAAGCCGCCATAGCTCAGTGGTCAGAGCTGTCGACCGGAAATCGAAGGGACACGGGTTCGAGTCCCGTTGGCGTCATGTATCTTTTATCAGGAGATTTTTCAATGTGGATGAGTGTTTCAGGCAAATAATAGTATTCTATTATCTTCTGAGAAATTGCGTGAAACGTGAAGTAAGACGAAGAATAGTGTGTAATTTTTTTTTATTACATTCCATTCAATAAAACATTACTTATAATGATGTTGTATGGCTTCAATAAACAATATTTAACACAGATTTGTTTCACAGGTAACATTAACACAAATTAAGTGACAGTTAGGGTTTTAAAACTCAATATATGGCAGTAAAACTAATTATGGTATGGCAATGGTTTATTTTATGAAGATTTTAGGCAAATAAAGATTCAGAAAAAGATACGACGAGGAAAGATTTTAAAATAAAAATAATAATAATATAATATCTTTATTGTGACAATTGTTCAAACTATAACTATAGAAATACATGAAAGACTAATTTGTGTACATTGGTTTAAAAATTAGACGAGTATATAATTTTATCAACGGAAAGTAATATATAAACAGTAGGTAAAATAAATGTAAATAATATAAATGTTTATGTAGTTATGTTTTAAGGTTTATCATAGCCCGACTCACTAGGCTTAGCCTGTGTTGAGGCAGCTATCTACCAAGTTTATTTATAGTACTATAACGTACATACAATTATTTAAAAATACGAACACTCAATAGTTAGGTAGCATCAATATCAATATTTCATTTACCAAGTTCGTTTATAGTCCTAATAATATACCTACAATTATATGAAAATACATTCAATAATTAGGTTGCATCAATAACTGCGAATTTGGATGAGTGCACCGGTAAAGGCCTTATCATTACTTTTGATCCAAATTTTTACGCTATCTTTGAAATTTTTTTGTGAATGACATGTTTTTATTTTATCAGGAAGAATGTTGTAAAGTCTTGTCGCAAGATATCTAAAGTTTCGTTGACCAAAAGTAGTGTGCGTTATTGAAATTTGAAATAAAAACCTTAAAGTTGAATAAAAAAGTATGAATTGTAATTTAATGAGTTTTGCCTTCGAACCGACGATATTATGCTTTATTTTCAAGTGTGTCTATCATAATTGAGGGTGTTTCGTTGATTTATAAATTGTAATGTAATGTATGTTACAATTATAAGTATGTTTTTAACAATATTGCAGGAGTTGAGCAATATTTACATTTTTTCGTTATATGTGAACAATATTTCGAAATTAAATGCTTCGGAGATTGAAAACGGTAGCTTCTATTACATTTTTTTTTATTATTTTAATATAGATATGGGTTACATTAATACATACATATTTTGCAAAATATAATATTAAGGTTCATAATTGGTCATGTATACCTTATCAGAAAAGAGGAGCTCTTGTGCCTGATAAGGGAGCCACGATTCTTACTTAGATTCTATGTTATAATATTATGTTATGTGTAAAATATATAATAATATATATATATATATATATATATTTTTTTTTTTTTTTTTTTTTAATATAAGTTTTTTTTTACATAATACCACCTTCCCCCAAAAGATGTTCATTTGTATTGTTACCCTTGTAAGAAAACCACAACCTTAATAATAATATTATTTAACGTTGATAAACTGGAACAGATGCGATTATCTGGCGAGTACGTGTTAGTTTTAGCAATTCCCGCCCAAACAACTAGAAATATGGTAAGTTCTCGCTTATCTATCTGCTATTTTCCACAGACATTATTTTTCCTGGAAATTGACATAAAATATTCGAGGTTGGTCTTTTTAGGTAAAAACAGATATATTTAATTCCCTTACCATTAAAATATTTTATGGAAAACGGTCAGAAAATTTTGTAGGCGATGATTTAGTAATTTCCCGAGGTATTCCTCTAGAAACATCTGAGATTTTGGATATACGGTCATCAGAAATAATTAAGGTCGGTAACAATTATAGGTTCGTCGATTAAGCCAGGCCGCGAGCCGAATATTTTTTGACAAGACTTCTTGACTTATATCGGTACGATTTCCACTTAATTTTTGAGATTTACTAGGGCAAATTCAACCTTAGATCCCTTAGTCCAATATGCGCGTCGTATATTTTCATGCGTTATTATTACGGCATTATTTTAGGGTATTGTCCCATTTAAATTGTACCAATTGGAGGCAAAATGTGGAACCATTTTTTTTGCTTCTTGTCTCATCTAAATATAATATTTCAATGGAAGATAATCTGATATCTCGATTTTTTTTTAAATTACAAATATTATAGGTTGGTACGTTATCGCATGTTTCAATTCGCCAACCAAACATTTCCAATTTTGAAAATAATGGCACTCAATTTCAAATCGAAATTCTAGTGTTCATCGACTTGTACCGAATGTTGTTCGCGTTATCTTGGCAGTTCAGTGCCACAGAGGCGTTTGAAGAAGGGCGCGTGCACGGATCTCAAGCCCTAGTCAGAAAACAGGCCGCCAAGTAGGTACTGGGCCTCGATTCTAGACGAAGTCAATCCACTCGAACAACGCGTGGTTCGATCCACTCGTTGTTTTGACTTTTGGCGTATGTAAGTATATACCGTCGACGAGACTCAAGAATAAGAATGTCGACCAACGTATGTACTTTCGACGGCAACTGCGAGTGGTCTGGATTTGAGAATCCATACCCAGAACGCGACTAGCCCCGAGCGAAAAGGCTCTTGGGATGACAGTTCTGGACTTCTCAAAGGGTTCCGTTTACAAGCTATGGAGCCAATTCCTGATGCAGATTTATAAATTTTATACTCATTTTTTTATCCTATATTTTTTTCTAGATATTTATTTTTTTGTTTTGTTTTGTATGTATTATCTAAGAGGAGAAAACACAGATACAGACAGTAATTAAAAAATAATGTTAATAAATAATAACTTGAGAATTCGCCTGCATCCTAACTATTTCTCACAGAATGACTGTTATCATTTATGTATTACATGGAATTGTACAACTCGTGGAATTGCACCACTTTCCCAGAGATCTGGAAAAATAATGAACAAAAATTTAAATTTAAAACATATATGAAAATTGAACCGGAGTTACAGACAAGAGTCACAACCGAAAAGTGCACGTTTATTAATACAGATGTGGTCCCCGCCCCGAATAACGTAAAGCTCATAGGTACACTACTCTATTCGGAAGTTTTCGGGGAAGTTAGTTTGTTTCTAGCATTAAACAATAATGTAATTATTTATCTTGAAAAGCACTCGTATATTAAATATTAACTTCAGATAAGCTTATCCAAGCAAACATTTTAGGCTTACTGCGGATTCATTTGAAAGGGTTTAAAATACGATATAATACGAGTTTTCGGAGGAAACTTAGGAACTCAAACAATATATCATTCTTCAACGCTGCTCAATACATCTTAGAAATATTATTTTGTTATTTTTTAAACTGGGTTCAGTTTAATTTTGGGTGAAAGTAAAACAACGCATAATTTATTTATTTTTTTATTCATCTTAGGAAAAGTTGACAGCAAATCTTTAATTATACAATGATACAATAATAATATAATTAATTATGCCAATTATGAACTTTCAACTGATGAATAGTTAATGGTAAGGTGTACAATCTCATAGAGATGTTCTCGTAAATTAATTTCTTGTTTAGTTAGAATATATTAAAATAGAGGAGGGTGGGGGGGGAGGAGAGGGAAATATAGGATAAGGATTAAGAAGCAAAGGACGGGAATATATAGGAATTGAATTTCTAGTTTGAATTTTGTTGATTATTGAGTTTTTGTTTTATGTCGCGTAAAGTCGAGTTAAAAATGTAAATAAGGTAATAATTTAAGTTAAATGAATGTGTGGATCTGTAGATAAATGAGTTTTGTTTGGAATTGGTCTTACAAAGAGGGAGATTAAAAGTAAGCGACTGTCTGCTGTTGCGATTGGGAACATGGAATAATAGGCGTTGAAGAAGATCAGGACTATCGATTAAATTGTGTGTAATTTTATATAACATTACTGAATCTGCTTTATTTCTTCGGAAAGTTAACGTCTGTATATTGAAGAACTTTGCAGAGTCTTCATTACTAATATGAGATCGAAAAGAGCGGAAATTAAGGTACCTTAAAAATCTATTTTGAACACTTTTAATTCTTTTTTTTATGTATTGCATAGCCTGGGTTCCACACTTGTGATGCGTATGTTACGTAATACAAGTCACCCTATAAAAAAGATGCACACTTTAGCCTCGCTTTCCCCATGCCAGAAGGCCGTGGCGTACGTGACAAAACGCAGCGAGCCGCCGCGTGATCGGCACAGACCACCCAGTCAGTCATCGCTAGCAGAGCTCGCAACGCTCCGCCACGCAGCAGTCTCAATCCCACTCGGGCCCCGGTCGGTCGCTTCCCGCGCTGCGCCAGTCGAGAGCGGACCTCGGGGATTGCAACAGTGTGTTTCTCGCGGAGCGAACCACAAACGCTCACAATGTTCGAGCGCGCGGAATTACGTAATAATAGAAACAGACGCGATCTCGTGCCAGTTTCCTACTAGATGCATTTCGCTATCAATTGCCAATCATGTCTATTATCTTGGTTCGAACTAAACTCAGTAGAGTCCCGTTTCCGTGTAAAATCCCGAGTGAATATCACCACATCAACAGTACCGCCGCTTTTGAGCGCGGGAAACCTGGTCAACATGATGTCCCATACCGCATCAAGGCGAATCGTAAGCTTTCAACCTATCCCCTTTCTTGTGTTCAATTGTTGTAACTTCTTGTAAAAAATCCTCGTTTCATCCGGTCGTCACAGAGAGTGTAGAGAGTAGAGATCCAATTTATACCTGTGTTTCTTTAGAAGATGATTAATATATCTTGTGCCCTTACTTATGTGTTATTATTGTGATGTCCTTTTCCAACCTCCTGACCGATGGACGAGCTGCTGATCAAAGAACTGCCCACCCCTGATTGTACACGAGTCATCTGCTTTACCTTTCTACTGAGCTTAGCCAATGTTTAACCAGGTTCGAGTCCCGGTTTATCCATAAGTTAGCACTGGCGCAAACGTGGTTTTTTTTCTCTGATTATTAATCGTCCATCGGGAGGTCAAATTGGAAATAATCTTGAACTCTTTCACTGTGTTTTATGTCTTGCTTTGTATTAACAATTGAATAACTATGTTTTCTTCCAATAAATCATAGCTGTTCTACAAACCATCGCGTCAAATCTAAAACAACCGTGTCACATTAAAACTATTCTGTGTTAAATTACAAGTTCTACGAATCGTCACTCGACAAAATTTTAATTACCGGTATTCTATCACAAGGTGCGCAACCAACATTCACTTCTTTTCGGACACCTCAAACATCACATAGTGATCTTTAACCATGAAGGTTTACTTTCCGAGTACAACTATTAGAGGAAACGAGCTACATTAAACTACAATTCAACAATTTCAAATCTTGTACATGATACAAAATGAATTTCTTGTTAGTGGAACCATAAGACAGCATCGCTCTGCAAAATTCACAACCAAGGAAACTAAAGACCTTCTGTCATCTGATAATTTCGCTTTATATGTAATAAAAGTGGGTAGTGTATCCTTTTTTGTAAAAAAAAAGTCTTGAAAGCCGACCTACTCCTTACATATAATTGAGATTCGCGATTGACGTAAATCCCCGACTCTCGGCCCTTCTCCGCCTCGAGCCTGTCGTTGTCCAGGGAAAGGGATGCTTGCGTGTAAATAACCA
This sequence comes from Hesperophylax magnus, assembly GCA_026573805.1. Classification (NCBI taxonomy): domain Eukaryota; kingdom Metazoa; phylum Arthropoda; class Insecta; order Trichoptera; family Limnephilidae; genus Hesperophylax; species Hesperophylax magnus. The sequence continues at coordinate 22,781,207 of JAIUSX010000011.1, forward strand.
AAAGCTGGTTCTGCCTAAATTCAGACAATTGGTCACGAATCACAAACAACCCTCCATTAATTGTTGAAAGAAAAAACAATACTTCCTCGAAATCTGTATTCGGAAATTTTTTCAGAATTTTGAAATTTTTTCGAGAAATTTAATTTTTCGGAAATTTGTTTTTTGGAATTTTTTTTTCAAAACGCACATCTCAGGGACTTTCCCATCAAAGTCCCAGGACAACCCCTGGCCGTTTTTTTCAAAAATCAAGGACTTTGAAATTTTTTCGGAAATTTTAATTTTTTCGGAAATTTGTTTTTTTTTCGGAAATTTTTCAAAAACGCACAATCTCAGGGACTTTTCCATCAAAATCCCAGGACAACCCCTGGCCGTTTTTTTTCAAAAATCAAGGACTTTGAAAATTTTTCGGAAATTTGGTTTTTTCGGAAATTTTTTTCAAAAACGCACATCTCAGGGACTTTTCCATCAAAATCCCAGGGTAATCCCTGGCCATTTTTTTCAAAAATCAAGGACTTTGAAATTTTTTTCGAGAAATTTTTCAAAACGCACATCTCAGGAACGTTTCCATCAAAAACACAAGGAAACCGCTGGCCATTTTTTTTCCATATTGGGACTTCAAAAAAATTTTTCACAAAATTCTTCACCCATCAACACAAGCCCATCTTTTTTTGAAAAAACTCAGCCACAACACTCTGACAATTCTTTTTTCTTTTCACAATGTCTAACTCAACTAGCCACAAAATGAATCCTCAAAACAACACCTTAGGCATAATAGCCAACATCTGCTCTCGAAGTACTAAAAGCTTAGAAAAGGAATTGAAAGACAGGAATATTTCTCCTTTCAACAAAACCATAAACGTCCTGATCAAACACGCAACATTTTACAACAGGAAATACATAAAAGGGCTGCAATTTCAACCCGGCAGTATAATCTCTGTCACAAACAGACACAATTTACGCAGGAAACATGTTACCTTTAAGGAAAACGACATAGTTTGGAGACGCAACAACACACTCTCACAAGGTGCTCTGTATTTCTCTGCAAAACTAGCTCCTCGCTTTGTTAAAGCAAAAGTCCTGAGAAAAATCTCCGATGTAGTGTACACCCTATCGGATGCCTCTGGGAAACACATCGGCAACTATCACGTAAAAGATATTGTCAAACTAGGAAGTGTGGACACAATAGATACCACCTTCACTAGCTCACACTCACATAACTAACAAACTTTTGGCTCTACCTTTGTCCCACGAGATTTGGCCCTCGTGCAGACAAACAGCATGTCTTAACGCGTTAGTTTCATATAAAAACTCGCTTTTTTCGACCTCTGCAAGGTAACCTTTTTTTTCTAAAACACAGAAGTGTCAACTGTGGTTTTAAATCAATTCTCACCAATACATGTACTACTATGCTCTTTTGTATAAACCCTTTGTTATTTTTGTTTCTTTGTCACACCTCACCGTGTAATGTATATAAATTGTACTCATATTTTGTACGTATCTTCTCTGGAACTGATCATTCTAGTCAAGAGACTTTTTCCGCCTCCCAAAACAATTTATGCTCCCGGAGTCATGACCCTGGACATCATTTGTTAGTCGTTACCATTCTGACACTTACGACACTAAATACATAACTATTTTTTGTCATAAATACCACAAAAAGTCACGTACAACATTGTTTTGTAAATATTTTTTCCGTTCTTTGTTCTTCACATTGTTTTTTCACTTTGTTATTCACATTGTTCTTTACATTGTTCTTTCACATTTGTTCTTCACATTTGTTCCAATGGGTTCCATCGTACATAAAACAATGGCCCCTTTGCAACATACACCCAATTGAGGTGAATATTCTACCCCTGTAATTTGTAATCATGATGCGTGTGTAAATTCCAGTTTGGTATCGTCATTTGATTCAAATTACACAGGAGTAACAAATAAAAGTTACAATTACTTTGTTTTAAAGTTTTTTCAGTTTTTTCTAAAAAAAAATGAATGGCGCTCAACATTCCCATTTGCTCTAATTGGTTGTTTTTTCAGAATTTGATATTGACACGTCAATTCTGAAAAAGGTTGTTGTAAAGGAGAACAAACACCGATTTGTCCTCCTCATCAATAACATTGTATAATACATAACACCTTTCGGTCACATTGAGTTTGTAAAATCTTAAGATCTCAACTTCCTGACCCCAATTTGTTATATTATGTACTATATTTTGACTTAATTAGCATTAATTTGCCTTGTCAAATACACCGAGCCAGGTCACTTATATTAAGTCATCCTGTGTCTCTAGGTGCCTTTTGTATCAAATTTGTAACATAAAGTTCACAACATTCGTGTTTGTGGCAATTTTGGCAACACCAAGTGTGCTTCCTTGTTTTGTTTGGTCATTTTAAGTAAGTAAAACCCTAAAAGGTCTTAAATAAACCACTACAAACCTTTTTTTTGTAAGCAAAGAGTAAGTAAAACCGATTAGGTCTCTTTTGCTATATGTGTGTCTTGTTTAAGACATCCTTGTAGGCATATGTCTTGTATTATTGCCAACTTAAAGCATAAACCCAACCAAAGGTTATGCCATCACAACATTTTGTAAGCAAAGAGTTAGTAAAACCAAATAGGTCTCTTTTGCTATATTTGTGTCTTGTTTAAGACATCCTTGTTGGCATATGTCTTGTATTATTGCCAACTTAACGCATAAACCCAACCAAAGGTTATGCCGTCGTCATTTTTTGATAATACCAATAGCCACTACTTGATTGTTGTTGACATTGTGTATGTATCTTTTTTCCGGTATTGAAATGGTACTTTTTTTATTATTGAACGTTGATATGTTATTTTCATGATACATGAGAATGTTACAATATCCACCATGAGACGAGGGATCGTTATAAAATCTAACACTATACATGAGAATGTTATAATATCTACCATGATACGAGAAGTTCGTTATAATTACTTTTTACTGGCTTACATACACTGTGGCCAAAGAGATAATTTGTTCCATTAAATGGTTATAAATATCTATGTTGTACCTTTCCTTTCAATACTAGGGTTCTTTCGTAATTCGTTCAATTTCTACATGAGACGTGAAGACGTTATAATACTTACCATGATTCGTGCGAACGATACAATATCTTGTTGTTGTCTTCTTTAAATAAGTTGACAATATATACTTGTTCTACATGAGACGTGAAGACGTTATAATACTTACCATGATTCGTGCAAACGATACAATATCTTGTTGTTGTCTTCTTTAAATAAGTTGACACTTTGTACTTGTTCTACCGGACGTAGATCATTTTACCCTGACTTGTCACCCTTAATTGGGGCCCCTTTTTGTATAACTCATGACACTGAGGGAAATGTCCTTCACTGTAGTGAGAATTTTTTGTTCTCTTCAAACAAACATGAAGCTGTGCATTCAGCAATTTTTTACGCTAACTGATACCTGTGGACTTCTTGTCAGCGGACCCAAGAACCATCCACTATCCATTGACCATGGACTAGCCATCAGCTTCACTGTTGGTTATGAGGTATCGTGTCGTGGGAGTTAATTGAGACAGTGACACAAAACCACCTAACTCGTTGTCTGGGAGACGAATAAGAAAAACTCCCAGGTTTGTGAAACTTGAGCAAGGGTCTGTCATGTTCTCACAAACTGTAGAAGATTAAATACGACCCCTAATCTTTCACCAAATACACGTGAAAGATTAGATTGTTATTACTGTGTATTCTCCTTCACCTTTTCATCAAATTCATGCATATTTGTGTAAAGAGTTAGGAAATTTGCTGGTTGATATATTTCGTCCTCACATAGAGATCGAATTGGGAATTAGCTCAGTCACTATCAATTTTCGCTACTCAATCCTCCATCCTTCTCCCCTCCATCAAACTCTTGTACATTTGTAAAAGTTAGGAAATCTGCTGGTTGACCACATTTCGTTCTCTGAAAGAGATCGAACGGAGAATCAGCTCCATCACCAGCAGACCTTCTCGCTCAACGCCATTTTTTTTCTCATCCCTCATTATCCTTGAGGTTAATTTCATGAATCTGGAAGGTGTACCCTACGCACATAGCGTATCGTCTGTCTATAAGACAATCTTTATCCATGAAATTTGCTTCAAATCTCTCCTTTTCACCCCATACCTAGGTAATCAACACATTTCTTGTAATTTTGAAAGTCGTAAGTTGTTATCGCTCAAGCGCTAACACCGGCCATGGAAGGCCAACTTCTTTCAGAAACTTGGTGTTACTACTGTACAACCACTTACCTATACCTTGTATATCAAATAGGTAACCTCACGCCAGTCGTGATAGTTTTTTGTCTCCCCAATCTCGGGATACTCATGATATAGTCAGCATATTGGATCTCTCTCTGCTCTCTCTCACTCCTCTCTAACCAACGACGTTTTTTTTTGTCTTTTTGTCTTTTCTCTTGAACACAATTTGTTTCTCTCCAAACGTTTTGCATCATTGGTCTACTAGGCAGGTAAACTTCAAGAATTTTGGCTCTAATAATAACCTGTCCCTGGATTAAAAAGAAGACCAGCAGCCCTCCTCATCACCTGCAAGCTGAGCTTCTCTTCTTTGCCGCCTTCACTTCCATCACTCACATCTCTCCAATCTCTGCGTACCAAAAACACCCGACCGCACCCAAATTAGGTGTGAGTCGTGCGTGCAGTTGCAAATCAAGTTGTCTCATCATTCAAACCACATTCTAAAGAACCAACCTCAGAACATGCCAGTTCAAGGTTAATTATGTTCCTGCAATCAACCACTTGCCGTTTGTGCAAATCAACCACTTGCCGTTGTGCAAATCAACCACTTGCCGTTTGTGCAAATCAACCACTTGCCGTTGTGCAATCAGCCACTTGCCGTTGTGCAATCAACCACTTGCCGTTTGTGCAAATCAACTACTGGCTGTCGTACAAATCAACCACTTGCCATTTGTACAAACCAACCACTTGCCGATGCGCAAACTCAACATAATAGCCACTACACGCATCAACCATCAATCAACTTATTGGTATTACTCCATGTTAATACCAACTTCATTTGACCTTGACAACCACTGCTCCACCACATCAGCATAATGGAATTCACGCTGGTACAACAACAAAACCCGGATACTTCTGGCCCTCCGCATCACCATCCCTCAACCACAACCAAGAAGCACAGTTCAATTTCTATGGCCCTAGTGATACTTGAGTGCAATCTCAAATGGGTCAAGTTGCAGTGAAAATGTAACTTTATAACTTCAGTGAAATTACGTCTACTTGGTACTCTACGAAAACACTACGCTCTTCAAACTTAGCTTACAGACCAATGAAATTTTAGAGTCCCTTTTTTTGTTCTTTTCATCACTGCATAACCTTGTTTGTTGTCTTTTCATCATTGCATAACCTTGTATGTTGTTCTTGTCATCATTGCATAACCTTGTATGTTGTTCTTGTCATCACTGCATAAACTTGTATGTTTGTTCTTTTCATCACTGCATAACCTTGTATGTTGTCTTTTCATCACTGCATAACCTTGTATGTTGTTCTTGTCATCACTGCATAAACTTGTATGTTTGTTCTTTTCATCACTGCATAAACTTGTATGTTGTTCTTGTCATCACTGCATAACCTTGTATGTTGTCTTTTCATCATTGCATAACCATGTATTTTTTCTTTGTTTTTTTTGTAAATCAACACTGTTTTTCTTCTCTCTCTACTTCCCTCACGACAAGGTGAAGAGGATTTTTAGCGCCTAAAGCTTCATTACCACGTCGCCTTTTACTGGCGGAGGGGGAATGTGTTACGTAATACAAGTCACCCTATAAAAAAGATGCACACTTTAGCCTCGCTTTCCCCATGCCAGAAGGCCGTGGCGTACGTGACAAAACGCAGCGAGCCGCCGCGTGATCGGCACAGACCACCCAGTCAGTCATCGCTAGCAGAGCTCGCAACGCTCCGCCACGCAGCAGTCTCAATCCCACTCGGGCCCCGGTCGGTCGCTTCCCGCGCTGCGCCAGTCGAGAGCGGACCTCGGGGATTGCAACAGTGTGTTTCTCGCAGAGCGAACCACAAACGCTCACAATGTTCGAGGGCGCGGAATTACGTAATAATAGAAACAGACGCGATCTCGTGCCAGTTTCCTAATAGATGCATTTCGCTATCAATTGCCAATCATGTCTATTATCTTGGTTCGAACTAAACTCAGTAGAGTCCCGTTTCCGTGTAAAATCCCGAGTGAATATCACCACATCAACAGTACCGCCGCTTTTGAGCGCGGGAAACCTGGTCAACATGATGTCCCATACCGCATCAAGGCGAATCGTAAGCTTTCAACCTATCCCCTTTCTTGTGTTCAATTGTTGTAACTTCTTGTAAAAAATCCTCGTTTCATCCGGTCGTCACAGAGAGTGTAGAGAGTAGAGATCCAATTTATACCTGTGTTTCTTTAGAAGATGATTAATATATCTTGTGCCCTTACTTATGTGTTATTATTGTGATGTCCTTTTCCAACCTCCTGACCGATGGACGAGCTGCTGATCAAAGAACTGCCCACCCCTGATTGTACACGAGTCATCTGCTTTACCTTTCTACTGAGCTTAGCCAATGTTTAACCAGGTTCGAGTCCCGGTTTATCCATAAGTTAGCACGTATTCAAGGATACTACAAACGTATGAGAAATACAGTGTTTTGAAAGTAGTAATATCTTTGAATTGTTTACAGGAACGGATTATGAAACCCATCATAAAAGATGCGTTAGTGACTACGTGGTCAATATGTTTATTGAAATTCAGTTTACTATCAAGTATAACCCCAAGGTCCTTAATTTCTGATTCGGTAGATAAAGGTTGATGATCAATTGAGTATCCGTGTATAAATATGTTTTTGTTTTTAGTAAAGCGTACGATGAAGCATTTGGATATATTTAAATCCAGACAATGGGCATTAACATACGCATTTAAACTTTGTAAATCCTTTTGCAGCTTGTGACAGTCTTCGATTGAGTTTATAGGTGAGAAGATTTTCATGTCATCTGCATATAGGATGGTCTGCGAGTATAAAAAGCAGTGACCAATATTATTGGTATAGATATTAAATAGTAATGGTCCCAACAGGCTACCTTGAGGAACTCCCGATGTAACAGGAACAGAGTCGGATTTAAATCCAGCAACCACTACTATTTTACTACGGTTAGAGATATAAGAAGAGGCCAACGATAAAGATTGCCGTGAATACCAATCTTTAAAAGCTTGTTCAACAAGGTTGAATGATCGACTTTGTCAAACCCTTTACTATAGTCGGTATAGACAGTGTCCACTTGTATTCTGTTATCCAAATTATCCTGCAGGTACTCTGTGAAGGTAAAAGATTTGTGGTTGTAGATTTACCACTAATGAAACCGTGTTGGGTCGTATTCAGGCTGGGCTTAAGAGCAGAATATAGTTAGTCATAGACTATTTTTTCAAAAATTTTGTTAAATATACAAAGTTTGGAGATTGGCCGGTAGTTTTTAACTTCTGTTTTTTTACCATTTTTGAAGATAGGAGACACATAAGCAGATTTCCATATAAATGGGACAGTGCAATCGGTTAGGGAACGATTGAAAATTAAAGAAAGGGGTAAGGCTAAATTATGTGCACATTGTTTGATAAAGATTGAAGGTATTTCGTCAGGACCGGCACCTTTGCGAGTATCAATTTCCTTAAAGTATTTTAAGACAATTTCTCGTGTCACCTCAATATTTCTTATATTGGATGTATGGTTCCCGACGTCAGTTGGATCAAGGGTAAGTGGATCGGAGGGTTTGCTGAAAACTGAACTGAAATATTTTTAAAATAAATTTGCAATTTCCGTTCCATTGTTGGCTTTCAGCTCTCCAAAATACATACATTTTGGGACACCTTGGGATGCGTTAGAAGATTTGACGTGGCTCCAGAAGTTTTTAGGGTTTGAGGATATATTGTTTTCGATATTACTCAAAGAACGGGATTTGCTTTTCCGACATAAGTCTTTGTGCCGTTTACGAAGCAGAGAAAATGCGCCATAGTCAGCCTGGTTCTTGTGTTTTTTATATTTTGATTTTTCCTTAGTTTATTTATTTGTTAAGACATACACAGTACAATAAGATACAGTTAGATATTTTTAGTTATTACATAGTTGTAGTACCTATTACGTATGTCCATAAAATATCATTACGTAATTTCGCCTGAGATTGTTATAAAAGAAAGGAAGTGTATGGATAGATAATAATAAATGAATTGAAAACAAGAATTATAATAAGCTCACAAATTGTAATTGACTGTTAATACATAGGAGTTTTGCAAAATGATGTGAAATTATTTTTGAAATATGTCATGCTAAGAAATTTAATAAGTTAGTTTTGTATGTTAGAAAGGAATCATGAAAGATGTCTAAATGTAGTAATTTTTCGTAATGGGTTGGTTGGATTGCTGCATTGGTATTGTTGGCTTCAATGTGAAATAGTGTAGTGTGCCTGGTACGCCTCGTTGGAACATTTAAACCAATGACGGATAGCAATTCGGGACAATCTATTTTATTATTTAGAAGATTATGTAGAAACAACAGGTCTGACAATGTGCGTCTTTTTTGTAAAGTTAACATATTATTTGTAGTTTTGTTGTATTTCTAAAGTAAATGTTTCGAAAATTTATTCTGTATACTTTCTACTAAATCTATGTATACCTTATATTGAGGATTCCATACTGTGGAAGCATACTCCAGTGGACTTCTGACCAATGAACAAAACAAAATTTTCAGAGTCTTAGTTAGCACTTTTGAAAACTTTGCATATTCTTAATAAGAAACCTAGCATTCTGTAGGATTTTGAAATAATGTGTTCAATGTGCTTGTCAAAAATTAATTTGCTATCTAAGTAAACACCTAGATCTTTACACGTAGACATGGGTTGTAAAGGTTTGTTATTCAAGTTGTATGGATAGATGATTTTGTTTTTATTTCTAGTAAATGTAATCGAGTGACACTTAGATATGTTTAAGGACAATAAATTTGATTCACAATATACGCACAAATTATCAAGATCGCTTTGCAATTCCATACAATCAGGTAAAGACTGTACAGCTTTATAAATTTTCATGTCATCCGCGTATAAAACAAAGTAACTATTTTTAAAGCATACGTAAATGTCATTTAAATAAATATTAAATAAGAGTGGTCCAAGATGCGACCCCCGGGGCACACCTGAGACGATTTCCGTTGAGCAAGATGCAAAACCATTGACAACCGTGATTTGGTGCCGATTATTGACGTATGATGCGATCCATCTATAGAGGTCACCGTGAATTCCTAGACCTAATAACTTTTGTAAAAGAATATAATGATTAACACGGTCAAATGCTTTAGAATAATCCGTATAAATGGCATCTACCTGGCATCGCATATCCATTTGAGCATGAAGAAAATTGGTAAAAAATGCAAGATTTGAAGTTGTAGAGCGATTTTTCATGAAGCCGTGTTGATTATTTAAGAGTGAGGGTGAGATAGTAGAATATAATTGATCGTAAACAATTTTTTCCAATACTTTACTTAGTATCGGTAATTTGGATATAGGTCGATAGTTCGAGACATCATTTTTGCTGCCATTTTTATATATTGGGGTAATCAAGGCTGTTTTCCACTTGTCGGTAAATGTTCCTTCAGATAACGATAGTTTGAAAATAGCAAAAATGGGGGGTGTCAATTGTTACCTTAATAAGGGCAGCATTGTACCAAAGAGGATATTTCGAGTAATAATATTTGTTTTGTTCATTCACAATATGTTTATTATATTATATGCCCATAAAATTAGCAAAACACGTTGCGGCAATAACCTCATTTTAAAGTATGCTTTTAATTTTTATTTATTTACTAGCGATCCGACCCGCCATGTGCTTTCCGATCCCGTTTTTGGCGATCTGACATTGACAGTTTATAATTCCAAAAAGGGCATTTAGCAATTATTTTAAAAATCATTATATTTGCGTAGTGCGTTTTTTTTTGGATTAATTTTTTATTGATTTTTTTTTGCAAGCTAACCGATTAAGCGACTTTATTCCTGTACGGGACGTGTTTGCCTGTACAAGAAAATACTGTAAATAATAAGCACCGGCACACATCAGCCCTCAACCATATAAGTAAAACACCGTGAGGTGTTCTATCCAAACCATTATAAAAGAAAGACGATTCAAATAAAAATTCACATTTTAATCAGATATATTGTACTGGTATACAGAAAGTACAAAGGGGTGTAGCTTATAGGTACTTCCTATTTCTTACAGCCAACCCAATTTACAATAAATATTTATTTGTATTTCAATACAACTAGGTTTTAATACACAGATAGAAACTGAGACAATCGGAATTCTTTCAGCGATTATTTCAGATTGGAGCACATTTTGAATCATCGCGCCATACGATACAGCAAATGGCGCAGGCGACTGCTGCAGCAGTGGTCAGTTCAATCGGTATCCAGCAGGAATTGGCCAGCCTCTAAGTTGTCAGCATCAGTGGATAATTCTGTCGGTATCCAGGAGGAATTGGCCAGCTTCTTAGTTGTCAGCATCATTGGTTAATTTAGTCGGAAGCTAGGAGAAATTGCCCAGCCTTTAGGTTGTCATCAGTAGCTAATTCAGACGGTAGCCAGCAGGAATTGGCCAGCCTCCAGATTGTCAGCATCAATGACCAGCAATCGGTAGCAGCAGGGATTGTCCAGCCTCTATGTTGTCAGCATCAGTGGCTAATTCAGTCGGTAGCCAGCAGGAATTGGACAGCCTCCAGGTTGTCAGCATCAATGACCAATAATCGGCAGCAGCAGGGATTGGCCAGCCTCTAGGTGATCAGCAGCAGTGGCTAATTCAGTCGATTATAAGGGCCGGCTCACGGAGACGCCCCATTATTGTAATGATGACAGATGCGTCTGGCTCAGCTGATAGAGTGCCGGCAGTAAACAGCTTGTTGCACATAGTTGTAATCTTTTAAAATGATGGTGCCATGATGGAGGAACAGAAGCGAATACAGCTTTCAGTTGAGACTCAAAAATTGTAAGAACAGATCGCGTTGTAACCGGCTATGTCGTTCCTACTAGTTTTAAAACTTGAATAATAATATCAATGCTTAACAATCTCCACTTCCACAGGTGTTTGTGTGACGTCAACGTCAGCTTGCAAAACAACATGTTTACAGTTTTTAATGCAGGTGTCCAAATATGTATCAATAATAGCCGCTTCGTAACAGATTGTTTATGATTCATTTAAACAGGTATTTTAATGGCATTTTTCAAATGGTAAATATTATGATTTGGAAAAGGGGGTCATCAAACTCACGGGTGTTCTCTGGTGACTAGTGGATGGCAACAACTTTAATCTAGTTATAATAATATGATGTTCGATACAATTCGGTTATATTAGCTGTAAATATCAGTCTTATTTTGAATCAGACTATACTGCCAGTAACTACAGAATATTTTTTTTTCTTCATATAATTACAATTAAAGCCCATTGTAACACTTTTTGAATAGAACATGAACAGTTCATCAAATTTAAAAGTTAAGTTCTGTTACTAGTCCATAACAGGCCAGTTGTTTTACAAAACTTATTGAAATTTGATTCATTTTTCGAGTTTTGTGAGACAACTAGACTTTAGTAATTATAAATTTAAAGTTAACAAACCACTCACAGCAAATTGCAAATCCCGTATGGACTAAATATACTTTTCTGATCACTATTAAAATGTAATGCTTTTATTGGCCAAAACTAAATGATTGTGATAGGCCTTTCAACAAAATTAAGCTTACTTCACTCAACACTACAAATGCTTAGGCACGTCATTATACTTTTTTCCGAACTTTGGTTAGAGCCAAATAATCACTAAGGGTTTGTATAAATAGTACAAAATTTCCGTGAGCCGAACCATGAATTACGGAAAAGGAACAAAGCAGCCGCAAGCGGCGCGGCGTTTCGCGAAGTTTGCGGTTGCTTCGTTCCTTTCCTATAATTCCGCTCGTGTTTACACGTAGCATAATGAATTAGGTTACATAAATCATAGCGTGCATAGGTTAGATAGAAGTATTTTGACAAGTGCTAAAAGCAGAGGTAGTGGGGTTTTAATAGCTATTAGAGAGAATTATAAAGCAAACTTAATTACAACAACTGTAGCTAATCATCCTGCAAATGAACCGTATCAGGAATAAAATGATTATTGTGCGCTGTATTTATTTCCCACCGAATTCAAGCAATGAATTACACAGGTTCCATAGTGAGTAACAATTCTGCTGGCTTGGAAGATTATCATCTTGGTGATTATAATCTTCCAAATGTGAACTGGGTTAATAGTGACAATAATATCAGTGTTGATCTTTAATACTTCACCAAACACAAATAAGCGCACTCTAGACTTATGTTTTTCAAACTAAGAAACATTATTAATTGAAAAAAGTAGTGAACCGCTGGCGTCCATTGGTGCATATAATTCTCCTTCGGAAGTTATTATTTAAATGGCCTTAATATCTGACCATAATAATAAATATAAACCAAATTTCTTTCACTTTCATTTGTATTCATTTGTTCGGGTTCCTATTTTCATCTTTATTTTCATCTATTTTTACTAATCCCAACTCTGCATATTTTGACTGAGTTAAAACACTATTCTTCATGCATTTGTATATTTTTCTTGATTCTTTTATTGTATTTGTTTATATTCAAGTTATGTTTATGTTACACCCATTTTATGTTTATTATATGTTATGTTCATATTATGTTATGATATGTTAATGTTATGTTCATGTTATGTTATGTTATGTTATGTTTATGTTATGTTACGTTTATGTTATGTTATGTTATGTTTGGTTTATTTATGTTACGTTATGTTATGTCATGTTGTGTAATCAATTTTATCCTGTTATTTGTTGTATTTATTAATAAGAAAAATGTTGTATTGTATGGCCAAGATCACTCTTAATGGGTGAAAGCCAATATAAAGAATAAAAAAAAAAAGTTATTATTTTTAAGCACAAGTTAATACTTGTAACTTGTCTTTCAGTTACCAAAATTTATTCAAAGCTGATTATGGAAAAAAAAATATTATCTTCACTCCTATGATGAATCTATGCAATGTTGATATCAATACAATTACTAATAATATCTATGCTGTTTTGGAAAAGGCTATATATTAAAACTATGAAATGTAAGCCTAACATCTTTTGTAAATATGAATACCGCAAAAGAGTCCTAACCGTATAGAGCCAGCGAGATTATGGCATTCCCAACTGGGATGTATTGTGAAAGAGGTGAGGAGGAGGAAGGAGGGGGAGTACCTGGTCATTCAGATTTGGTCACCAAACACGGCTGGAGCTATTTCAGGCAACCTTTCAATTCGGAATGGTGGTCTTACACCTGTGGGATACTGATTGTTTCTTCCACTCTGGAACCTGCCGCAAGTATACCATATATAGTATTTTAAATGATTAAATAACACACATTAACTTATAAAATTAATTACTCCATCACTTGAAGATGATTCTGATATCCTGAGCATTATTTATATATTTATATTTATTTATGGTTTTTACGCCTATTCTGGCTTATACAAAAATTTGATACATTTAATAGTTTAGTGCAACATTAACCGAGAAATAAAAGTGTTATTAGTTTTACAGATATTCAATGCAGAAGAATGAAAATAAGAAATTCAATGTATAGTGAGATATGTTACTATAGCCTTCTTGTAACTATATTCCGCGCACATCTACAATTTCTACTAAATTATTGCCAACTGCATGTAATTTGGGTACAAGTGAGTATCTAAATGACGCAGTCCTGATATTGTTAGGCTAAATAAATCAGGGCTGTCTATAATTCCATTAATAATTTTAAAAATAAAAGTATGGTCGGAAATGAGTTTTCTATCGGCGAGTTTTAATAGTTCCATCGAGTGGTTGTAAATTATAGTTTCTATTGGTAGACTGAGCTTAAAGTTAATATATCTTAGAAATTTATCCTGATTTTGTTTCTATGGAATCGGAGTGGATTTTAAAGTGATGGGACCAGATAGAAAAATTATATTCGACTTGACTTCTAACTAAAGAAAAATATAAGATTTTTATTTTATAATAAGTCTCTGCCATTACGGAGAATGAAGCCAAGATTACTATTAATACTTTATTTGTTATTGTATTGATGTTAGAAAGAATATTAATTTGGTATCAAAAATTATGCCAAGATCATTAATTTCATTTACAGAGGTATGAGAAACACTGTTCATGTTATATGAAAAGTTGAAAGGTTGATTTATTCTAAAAAATCTTATTCTGTGGCACTTACTAATGTTTAAATAAAGTTTGTTAGGTTTTTACAAATCTTGTAATTTATTTGAATGTGTTTATTGTTATTAAGTTTAATTTGTAGAACTCCATTTTATTTTTTTATTTTTTATATATTCAATAATATTATTATTGGGTTTATAAAAACAGTTTATTTTTAAACAAGTTCTGCTGTGTAATTATTATTACGCGTGACAGCTGTTTCGCCTTCTGAAGGCATTATCAAACTGTGGGTAGCCCACTTACAGACGATACATTTATATTATTTATAGGTAGGTATTTTAATTACAATTACTGATTTCTTAATTGATTTCTGAGTAAAATATTAGAAATTATTAATGGTTTTTACCCCAGTAAAGTTTCCCCAATTAGTGTAATGTTTTAATTTGACTGAATGTCTTTATGTTAGTTATTCCCAAACGATGACTCATAGGGTTATTTTAATAGCATAATTAAGTACTTCATAGTGCACTCATATGTGCACTAGGTTTGAAGATATCTAGTAGGGGTGAACGAATTATATATATATATATATATTTTTTTTTTTTTTTACAGTATTACCGCACAAGAGTCCCAACTGCTCCCGTCTGGAGCCAGTGAGACTATGGCATCCCCAATTGGGGTATGTTGTGAGGCTGAGGGTATTGGGGAGGGGAGGGAGATGGGGAAGAGGAAGGTGGGGAAGTACCTGGCTATTCAGATCTGGTCACCAAACACGGCTAAAGCCATTTCAAGCAACGTTTCAATTCTGAATGTTGGTCTTACACCAGGGCGATACTGAGAGTATCTTCCACTCTGGAACGTGCCGCAAATATACTATATATTATTTTAAATTAATTAATTGTGAAATAACACAAATTAATCAAATAAAATTTATTTGCGCACGCCGGGTTCGAACCCGCGACCTTCGGATCTGTAGTCAAAAGCGTATACCACTAGACCACGCCGGCCGTCAAACCGTCGTGTTTGTTCGTTAATTAGAATAGCTTTCGGATTATTGGAGTTTTTGTTAATTTCTAACTGCTCTAAAAGATTCAGTTTACGGCCTTTATTTTGTACGTGTAACGGAGTTGGTTTATTATTATCATTAAGTGAGTGATTTTCATCTAGGAGATGTTTGGCAAATTGAGATTGCATTTTATTATTATTTTTAAAAGATCTTATATGTTCTTTGAACCTAGAACCTAGTTGAACGTTACGTTTACTTACGTTTGAAATTTTCCGTAAGCCTACGTTTACAGATACGACCATTAATTATAAATCTTTACACCCATGGTCACATAAATTATCTGCCTACCACTCAATGGTTCATAGGCTTACTAACATCCCACTCGACAAGAAAGCATACGAGAAAGAAAAAAATACAATCCTAACTATTGCTAAAAATAATGGCTTCAAGGGTAGAGACATTGAAAAATAATTAATAATAACAAACACAAAAATAACCTTAAACTAATTTACCCAGCGACTAATAATAAGACGAATAATAAATTCGGGTGTTTAGAAATCATCGGACAGACATCTAATAAAATTGCCAAAGTCCTCAAAAAGTGTGGCTTAGATATTGCCTTCCGCACAAATAACAACTTGGGATCATCTCTTAAAAACTCTAAAAGTAAGGTACTCAAATTACAAAATAGTGGCATTTATAAACTCCAGTGTGACGAATGCAACGCTGTTTATGTTGGACAAACGGGCCGGTCCTTTAACACTAGGTTCAAAGAACATATAAGATCTTTTAAAAATAATAATAAAATGCAATCTCAATTTGCCAAACATCTCCTAGATGAAAATCACTCACTTAATGATAATAATAAACCAACTCCGTTACACGTACAAAATAAAGGCCGTAAACTGAATCTTTCAGAGCAGTTAGAAATTAACAAAAACTCCAATAATCCGAAAGCTATTCTAATTAACGAACAAACAAATATAATTCGTTTACCCCTACTAGATATCTTCAAACCTAGTGCACATATGAGTGCACTATGAAGTACTTAATTATGCTATTAAAATAACCCTATGAGTCATCGTTTGGGAATAACTAACATAAAGACATTCAGTCAAATTTAAACATTACACTAATTGGGGAAACTTTACTGGGGTAAAAACCATTAATAATTTCTAATATTTTACTCAGAAAGCAATTAAGAAATCAGTAATTGTAATTAAAATACCTACCTAGAAATAATATAAATGTATCGTCTGTAAGTGGGATACCCACAGTTTGATAATGCCTTCAGAAGGCGAAACAGCTGTCACGCGTAGTAATAATTACACAGCAGAACTTGTTTAAAAATAAACTGTTTTTATAAACCCAATAATAATATTATTGAATATATAAAAAATAAAAAAATATTTGAATGTGAATCATCTGTGTAATGTCAATTTATTTGAAGAACTTTAGATCTTCGGTGAAAAAAAACACTTTAAAAACAGTAAAAAAAGTATTGGACCTGAATGCAACCCTTGGGGTACATCACTTGTGGCCATGAATTTGTATGACAGGCCAGAATTATTTTTTTACTTGTAGGATTCTATACGTTAGCTCTTTATCCACATAAGGTAGCTCTTTATCCACTCCAATAATTAACCCTCTATTCCAATTTTAAGTTTTTTGAGAAGAATTTTATGGTTTATTCTGTTATAGTAGATCTGCCTGGCATACAGCTATGTTGATTTGGTACAATGATGTTATTAATATGTATAGGGATTCTACCAAGTACGAGCTTTTCAAACAATTTGGGAGAGCATGCAAATGGGTCGGTATTTTGAAACATCATGAGTATCGCCCCTTTTAAATACCGGTGTTAGGTAACAGTTATTCCATAGATCATGGAAGCAACCAGAATACAGTGATTGGTTTAATATTTGACACAGTATTTTTTTCTAGTATTGGTACACAGTTAATTAAAAACGTATGATTAACTTTGTCAGGGCCCGCTTTTTATATCGAGTGATTTTATTTCAATTTCCATTTAACATCAGAAATATTTATATAAAAGCAGGAACCGATTCCTTTGGATCAGAGGGTAGAATTTTATCATGTTGGTTGTCCTCTTCCTAATCATTTTTAAGAAATCATCAAAAAATTTAACAATGTCATTAAGTCGCTACTACTTTTTCCTTCAAAATACGTGTTTGTAGGTAGGCAGAGTTTATTTTTTTGTGAATTTATGTGCCTTAAAAAGATTATAACATCTGAAGGAATACACTTTTCCGTATTAAATATTTCTGAAATATCTTATAGTCTGATATAGAGTTGCTTGAATTTTTTTTTAAGTCTTTATTAAACCATTTGGGAACTTCAATGTTTTGATTTGAGTTAATAGTACGTATTTATCGATTGCCGTGTTGATGATAGGGTAAAAAGATTCAAGATTATGGTTAACATTTAATGTTTAAAAAATACTAATCGGCACATTCTAAGTGTTTTATTGTCAGTGGATATTCTGCTTTGGCAAAACTATATGAGCAGTTAAGAACAGCGTTAGACTGTGTGTTAGAGTATGTGTTAAGGAAATTGTTGATAATGGTGATGTTTATGGGAGAAGGGTCTATTGATTTACATAATCAATGAAACATGGATCGCTACTAAATGCGAGGGCTAAAATGTGGTGATTTGAATTAACTGCATTATTAATTTGACATATTCATAATTTGACGAGCAATTTGATGGCAGAGATATTAAAATGGATTGTTGGATTATTAATTTGGGTAATCCAGTCTATATTTAGAATATTATAGTCACCGATTAGCAACAGTCTAGCTTCTGGATATATCTGCTTGAGGGCTTCAACATATTCAATATGGTTTTCGTTTATTTGTATAACTGATCCGGGTGGAATATAAACACATTCAAGAATATTTTTTTCCAAGTTCATCTTGAGTAGGCAGAAAAGATGTTCAATATTTTTATGTTTGCTTTTTGACTAGACGAAGTTATGGATTTGGTAACAGATATTATTACACCCCCTTCTCTTGATTTGGTACCAGTAGTGGTACTTCTATCGTAGCGGTATGTGTTATGAGAAGAGAAGCCTAATTCATCCATGTTGAAAAACGAATCCAACCAAGAATTCAATATTTCAGTTGTGAAATAAATATGAAAGGGATGGATTAGAAGGGACAATTAAATTTAAATTAGATTTAGTGCGGCAGCCTCTAATATTCTGGTAGTAACCCATAATAGGTTTTAATTTTTAGGATTAGTATTAACAATTAGAGGTTTATTATTTTTGTATTTTATTATGAGTCCTGATTACCATCACAAGTTCTTTGATCTAGGGTTAATCGTAGACTGGAGAGATAATTTATTTAGGCTGACGTTTGATCAAAATAAATTTTAATACCCGGATACTCGGTTATGTTATTTATTATATTTCTGTAGGTTGGGTGAGATTGTCGAGCATATCATTTAGAGGTCTGGTTTTTCCGTTTTTTTTATCTCCAGATGGAAGGTTGTAATGTTGGCTTGTGTGTAATTCACATGTATCAGAACCAGTAGAAATTTCTTGAGCGGGATTTGCCAGTCGATGACTCATTTCACAGTCAGGGAGGAAGGTAAAAACTAAAATTAAATTTCTAGATAGCTTCAAATCTGCGGGACCAGATAAAATCCTGGCAATATTTATCAAATAATGGACCAAAGTAATTGCTCTTCCATTAACCAAACTTTTTAGTCTCTCTTTTTCTGTTGGATTTTTTATTGATTAGTGGAAAATCAGTCATTTGACTTAATTTTTCAAAAAGGGTGTGAAAATTGATGTCTGTAATTAAATATCAACATGTATTCACTCCACTATATCTAAACTCATGAATGAAAAATGAAAACAGACATAGCTCAAATATCTCAAAATGTCAAAGAGTTGGATTTTCTCTAATAAAAAATCGAGTGTTCTTTAATCACAACAATGATAACAAACCTTTCTTTTGTTAGCCACATAACGCAAATTTCTAACAAGGGCTTACAAATGTTAGTATTTATAACTAGGTTTACTAGAAATTTCAACAAAATAAATTGTATTAAACAGTTACATTTTGCCTTTGTTAGAAGTCACCTTGAGTACAATTCTCCCGTCTGGAACACACATTACAATATTCTTGTACAAACTATTGAAAGAACACATTATTGATTCTTAAGATTTGTGTTTTAAAATGTCTATTCCAGCGACATTGTTTGACAACAACTGTGTTTTAAATTAAATGAATATGCTTAATTTGTCGGACAGAAGAATTTTCACTGACTTGGTATTTCTATATCAAATTCTAAGTGATTTTTTTACATTAGATCCACACAGGAGGCCCTGAGAAAAAAAAATCACTCAAGTTTTGGGAAGGAAAAAAGGTATGACGGGCGGATAGGAATCTGGTGGTCAATGTGTCCAGGAGTGACGGACGTATGAATCCATCCCTTCCACTGCGGTGCAAGGCGACGGGTCAAGAGAGATTCCGGCTGGAGAGGTCAAAAGGTCTCCCTCAACCAATCAGTTGGCAAACCCATCCACCACAGAGACCTAAACAAACCTTACCTCATGAGCCCGGGCACCCCTACTAAGTCACAAAACGTAGCGTACCACTAAGGTGACCTATGACAGGAGTATTTGCTATCCAATAAATGCTTTGTACCCATACCCGGCTCCAGAATTGCTTACAATGATAATCTTTCGGATTCCACTACGCAATACTAGAAGCCGGGATTTATTAAGTGCAGGATTATACCGAGTTAGTGATCATTTATTGCTTAACAAATACAAAAAATTGTTAATGAGGCAGTTTAGTTAAGTTTAATAAATATTGTGCTGCATAGTTCTCACTGTTCATGTGAAAAAGCCCATAAAAAGGGCGTTCATAAATAAATAAATTACACAATATAAAATATAAATCTAACCTATCACCTTTGAACTTCAATTACATTGAAATTGTATGTCATAAATAATTCATAATAAAATAATGACAGTTGTTTTCACATTTTAAATTATGTTCGTATCATTTGATGTGTAATGTGTCTCCTCAAAATTTAGTGCTTAACAGCCAGGCGGTGGAAATTTACTTCAAATTGAATAGGAAGTGACCACCTTTCTATTATTTATTTTAATTGAATTTTAAATTGTAACAAAAGAACATATCCTCGGAAAGCAAATAAAGTCACTGTCGTTTATTTTTATAAAGTTATATTGTATTTCAGATTGAACCTGTATACATGTATATAACACCGCTACATCAGGAAGGCATAGTTTCGGCGGTGGCTACTTAACGTAGGTACTATTGACTCGAACTAGGTTATTCGCAAACAAGAACTCTTGAACCAAGTTGCTCAAAACCTCCCTCCTTATGCCATTCAACCAAATTACTGACTCTCATATATGTACCCATAAACTATCCTTTTGAGTCAGGTTGTTTGGCATGGTAGTTCCATTCACATACCTAATTGGATAAAAATTATCCACATAATATTTTCAATGAGGGTTTTCGGTAATTTTTTAACAACAATTATATCGGACATAATGAGGCACATGTGTTTTTGTGTGTTTAAGATAAAAAAGTCACATATTTTTTACAACTACACATCTTTGATAAAACCTTATCACGCTTCTTTAAGCTGAGGCAAACGCAATTAAGTTTAATGAATTATCGGCCTTATCAGGCATTTTTTTTAAATAACGTCCTTTGTTCAACTCGGCGTCTCTTGCATTTCTGTGAGGAAATATGCATGATCCACAGCTATTAAAATATTTACTTCTATTAAACACATCTGTAAAATGTGCCGTTTTGCCCAGTAAATAGAAAAGGTTATCACCAACTATTCCGCCTACCGAAATACTGCAGCGTTACCGAAATGTTCCTAAAGGGATAAGATTGCATTGCAATACCCCTGCATACATTCTGGAATAAACTTTTATTATTAAATCAGCTTTTTTAATTACGATGTTTTCATGACAGAATATATTTTTTCTTCAAATTTTGCAAATTCACTTTGTGGCACCATTTTACTAATGAAATAATTAAAAACACTTTGTTTTTACCACGATAATCTTCTTTTTTTTTTAAATCAACATGTTTCGAAAACGATGCTCTCTTCATCATGACCTATATAATTAATGTCCTGATGAATAGAACATCGTTCTCGAAATATGTTGATTTTTAAAATAAAGATTATCGCGGTAAAAACAAAGTGTTTTTAATTATTTCATGAATATATTTTAACTCTCAACGTAAGGCGCTACGAATATCTTGGATGAATAACCATATAACATTCAATTTTAATAAATTAAGTTAAAACGTATGTAATTAATGTATTCTAGGAAATATTGAAGGCTCGAATCAGGTGATTCACAAGCATGAAAATTATATGTAAGCTTATAAAAACATAACAGAAAAATAAATCTCTTTTATTACACATTTTTTGTGGCATTTTTTCTTTTCTATTAATATCAAATCTAAGGTAAACACACCTTGTAGGTAGGCAGGTTACCACCCTTACGTCCCATAATTCTCAATTGAATTTGGATGTTTGCTATTTAGCACCTAAAAACGTCAATCGAAATTGATGGTATCCGAAATGAAAAAAATCCTTCTCCCCAAATAATATTGTCAAGTGTCTGTGATGGATGTTGCGATGGCTTTAGATTTCCCATTACTTGCCGGTGATAGCCGATGGCAGTAGAGCGCCGCAATTTTATTTACGAGTTTCGTGCTATTCAAAATAAATTTTGAATTTTCACCGGGAGTGGGTTGTGTAGATTAGTTTTTCAGCTCTCGGACAAATTATTATTTATTCTAATAATCATACATGCCGAAAAATCTAAAACACGCTGAGGATTGGTCAAAGTATTACGAAATAAAAACAACAAATTGCCGTCGTGAGGGCGTTGAACAGGAAAAGCTTTGTCGAACTTCATACAATGATTAAATGATTGAATAAAGTACCAAAAAGATTTCAGGGACGCAAAGAATTTCTACGAGTAGCTTATCATACTAAAATGACTTTTTAAATTAATTACACTAGCTTGCCCCTATTGCCCTTGCCCTGAAGGATGTGTTATGGACGTATCTGATGTGTCCAAAATAAGGCCAATTTTCTCATTAATAAAACTATCGAAATTTTCTCTTGAACATATAATAAATTTCGTGAGTATATTGAATCAGTTTAAAACTTTTTTCACATTATTTTATTTTTTGACCGTGACTTTATTATAGCCATCTTCAGACAGGTACAATTATTCCTTAAACTATGGTTTTTACAGGGTGTCCGGGGGTAAAGTGTACTAACTTCGGGAGTTGATTCTACATGATGGTAGAAGTAAAAAATAAAAATAACCTATTTCGAAATTCCAGTTTTTTTCCCAAACTAAAATATTTTATTCATATTGTACATAATATTTAAAAATTGTTAATATTTTATTCGTAAGTGGGAAAAGTATCATGTTTGATGTTGGACCGAGAATTGAACCCTGTGGGATTCCTGTTGACACGAATTTAGCCATGCTTTAGGTTTCATTTTAATTTTACGGTTTTTAAATTGTTTTTGAGAAGTTTAAGTAATTTACCCCTAATTCCTATCGCCTCCAATATCTGTAATAGTTTCCACAGATCAAAAGTATCACACGCTTTAGAGTTTTCTATGAAGAAGAACAGAATTTTTTTTAATAAAGAGTCCTTAATTTATGTAATTGGAAGCCCTGAAGTAGCATTTGGTGCTTTTGTTTTTTTGAAATCAGTAATGGAGAAACTTTCTAGGTATTTAATTGAATTTACAGAGATTCCTAGATTTTTTTCAAAGGCCGGCAATATACTTACTAATTTGTCTATAGTTTTTGTTTTTCAGTGTGTTTTCCCCTTTTGTATATTGGCCTAATAATGATACATTTGAGCTCATTTGGTATAACTGCTTCAGACAAGATATTATTAAATAAATGCATTCGCACTTCCATCTTTAAACTTCACCCGCAATAACGCAGGGCATCCCTACATCCCCACGTCCCTACATTCCAACGTCCCTACGTCACTACGTCCCCACGTCACTACGTCCCTACGTCACTACGTCCCTACGTCACTACGTCCCTACGTCACTACGTCCCTACGTCACTACGTCCCTAGGCATGGCGGTTGAAATATCGTTAAAAAATGTTTCCAACGTAAATTTTCTTCTATAAATTGATCAAAATTTTTAAATTTAAGCCTTTTTATCGGCAAACTTTTATCGACTGATGAAAACAACATTTTGACGAAGTTTTCCGCTATGTCATGTAAAAAATTTGATTCGGTAAGTTGTGAAATAATATTTTGTAAAGTATACAAATTATATTAAAGAAATACTATTTTGTAAAGTTTTTTGGGAAATCTCACCCATCTTTTCATCTCCCCCAAAAATAAAATACATCGGAAGGTTTTCGTACCCGGCCATATCCATAAGGTTTTCTCCATTAATTACAGTAACGGGGGACGTTCTCCGCTCTCCAGTCTGCAGCCTTGGCCTAACGTAGCCTGCGGTGTGCGAGGGCCACGCGCCGCGCGACGGTCCGAGTAGGGCAGCTCAAATGCCATCGGACACGAATTGACGAAACCTTTAAGAATGTTCAAGTACATCGCTTAAGATATCTTTAGATGCGTATCGTGCACGGTGATTCGCTAAAACCAGAGTTTTTTTTTTACTTCTTCTCACAACGTTGTTATGTATTAACCACACTAATGAATGAATAAATATATCAATTTAATATCAAATTTCCAAATAAATATCTGTCAATAGTTCAAATATAATATTGGCATTGCTGGCATGTCATTTTAGGTTCGGAAAGAAGTTTTCGAATTTGGTAATGGGGAGTGAAGTTTCGATTATACGTAGTTTATTTTTATGTAACTAAACCTAACCTAATACATCCCAAGAAGATTATTTTTTACTGAATTGTGTTAAATAAGGAAACTTAAGTTCAAAATGTATTAAGTTAAGTTATTTAAATAAAATTCAACTACATAGATTTGAAGGTTAACTTCCTGATACCGAGTTGGAAAACTTCCTTCCGATCCTGAGATAAAACGCCAGCGTCACCGTTTAATTTGAATTATTTTCACATATTTCTATAAGGAGTTTTGAATTGAGTTAATATATTTTTTCGTTATTTAGTATGGTTAATACACACTCTTAAATACAATTAAATGCATAATAAAAATGAAAAATTCTGTAATACAGTAATTGGTTTTCTTAATAATATAATGTCTGGTACTTTCCATGTTTTTTTTTAATAGTTATTATTTTTAACAAATTTATGTGTTTTTATTGTAAATTATGATGAGCCACAAAGTGAATGCTTTTTACAATTATGTATTATTTTTAAGTTTCTAAATCTATAATTATCATTGGATTTCATGAAATTAAACTTTTTGTATTTGTAATAAGCATTTACTTTGTGGCTCGTCATAATTTACAATAAAAAGATATAAATTTGTTTTGGACCACTTTCATTTTAATTACACTCTAACGGTTTCGGAAGCACCCTTCCTTCGTCATGAGAATGTTAAAACTAACCTTTGATACAAAATATTGACAGATATATATTATTAACCTCACATTAAGCCCGCGGTCTCACCTTAGGTAAATTATTAAAAAAACACTAAAGATAAAGATCATAAATTGAGCCACTCAGGCATTTACCAACTATGTTGCAATGATTGTCCATCGTTCTACATAGGTAAGACAACCACAAAAATAAATATTAGAATCACGGAACATTTAAGATGTTTAAATAACAATAATTGTTCAGAGTTTGCCAATCATCTTATTTCCACCAATCATACTTTTAATAAGGACACGGGGGTTAGAATTCTTCACCATAAGAATAAAAGCCAAAAATTATAAATCAAAAAATCCCAAAATAAAAACTCTAGTATATTGAATAACCAAATCAATTTATCGTTTAGTCCCATTCTAGATATATTTCCAGTAAACCGCTCTGTTATTGCCGGAATTCCCGCAATCACCCCTCCCCATTTGTTAACCTCCCACTCAAACACCTAAATTATATTTTTTTGTATATGTCTGTCAATATTTTGTACCATATGTTAGATTTAATATTCTTCTGACGAAGGAAGGGTGCTTCTGAAATCGGTAGAATATGATTAAAATGAAAGTGGTCTAAAACAAATTTATACATTTTTATTGTAAACTTTTTGTCTTTTTTTTAAATTCAAAGAAGCTAGGTTACTTTAACATCTCGGCTTGGTTAAGTTAACCAAAATAACATCCAAATATTGTGTTCAAAGTAACATCATTAGGTAAACCTTATAATATCCATTTTAATAGGTTCAACAGTTCTTCTCAGGATATATTAGTTAAGGTTCGTTATCTACATAATCAAGTGTGCATAAAGGTGCATAAAAATCTTACGAAAATACGAAAACATAATTTTGCGAAAAACGAGTAAGCTATGATGAAAATATTACCCGATGGCACAATGCGGAAAGTTTGCGGCGGCACACTAAGAGTTAATCAATATTCTTGACGAGGTTTGCAAATACAACCCTTGCCCGTATTGCCATCTCATCCCACAGTCCGATAATAAAAATTTGAAGGGGCATCAAGCGGCCTCGTGTTTGTTCTACCGCCGACACAATGGCCCTCCAAAGGCCGGCGCGCGGCGCGGGCGGTAGAGCGGAGCCTAGCGAGGACAGCGCGGGGTTATTTACGTGGGTCGGGTCGGGACGGCTGACGGGCGCGCATCAATCACTCGCCGCCGCGCCGCGCCGCCGCGCCGCCGCCCTACCCGCTGCGACACTCGAGGTCGCAACAACAAACACGTGCATTTATTAGATACTAAAAAATACAATTACCCAATAATGAATCTAATCCAAATCAAATTGATAGGATTAGTTCATATGAAGTAGGTAATGAAACACAAATACATTCATTAAATTCATATCATTTGACAAATTACTTTTTACATAATATTAAATCCTTAACATAAAATGAAGAATGT
The DNA here is from genome assembly GCA_026573805.1 of Hesperophylax magnus. NCBI lineage: Eukaryota > Metazoa > Arthropoda > Insecta > Trichoptera > Limnephilidae > Hesperophylax > Hesperophylax magnus. The sequence goes on from JAIUSX010000011.1 coordinate 22,807,503, forward strand.
GTAAGAATTATTATTTTAACTAATTTAAGATGCGTTTATAGTACATTTTATTTGAGTTTGTGTGTTGGGAATTTTAGGTATAGGGGCCAAAAATATTAAATAATTAAATGAACGTACAAACATTTTTTGTTTATCTGTAAGTGAGCATATATTCAATCTCAACTCTCCCTAAGTCCAGAAGCCAATTTTTAACCGATTTACATTTTAACATTTAAACATTTTTTGGCACTAAGTAAGTATTGTCTTTGAGCAAGGGATGTCTCAGTAACACAGGCCTGCGACCAAATTGCTTTCTTTAAAATAATGGGTGATTCTTATGTATTTTAGTGCGCTGAGTTCAGAAATGCCCCCAGTTTTTTTCCAGCACGTAAGAATTTTCCGCAAAATGCATTTTTCTGCGGGATTGCCTACCTTAAAGCGTATATTTATGAATATGCCGAAAAAAGTTGTTTTTCCTATTCGGCTTTATAGTTTTATATCAGAAACTATGAAATAAGATAAAAATTAGTATATTTAACAGTATTAGTCAGCGTATGAATCATGGAAACCCAGTAGAAAGGTGTCTTGCTTAGTGACTAAGATGATAAAACCTGGATTTTCCCATTGTCCTATATATACCCCTCGTTGTCCTTCGATTTGTTCATTTCAATTTAAACATTCTTAAAGTGTCTTTCAAAATGTCTTCAAGAGCTTGTGTTAATAATCCTCATAGTTTCTGTTACATTTGTGGCAAACTTGTACTAAAAAAACAAACTCGAAGTATTACGGAGTTTATTAAAAAAGTGTACTTTGCCTATTTTGATGTAAAGATCGGAGATCAAGAAAAATCTTGGACCCCTCATGGAGTGTGTTCAGGCTGTGTTGAAAGACTTCGCAAGTGATCTAAAGGAAAGGCGAAATCTTTTCGTTTTGGGGTGCCTATGATTTGGAGAGAGCCGAGAAACCACGGCGATGACTGCTACTTTTGTTCTTGCAACATACAAGGGTATAATTCTGAAAATAAAAAAGATATATGTTACCCAAACATGCAATCTGCACTTCCACCTGTGCCTCATGGACCCGGTATTCCAGTACCAAGGACGATGGGATGTGAATATGATGGGAGACTACTGTCGGATGCTCCATATAGAGAACTTCTAGACATCCCACACAAACGGAAAAGCTCAAAACGGAGTTTTGAGGGAAAAATATGTACATATTATAAAGAATTATAAATCCTTATTGTATATACATATTATTTTTATCAAATTGTATTTAAGAATGTAAATAAACCACTAGTAATATATATTTATTTTTCATTTCAAAAAGCATTTTCACCTATATGTACTGCGGGTTTTCCATAACTTTCATTTTCATTTTGCGGAAAATCCCTACGTGCTGGAGAAAAACTGAGGGCATATTTGGACTCAGCGCACCAAAATACATACGATTCACCCATTACGGTGAAAAAAACTATCAAAAAGTGTCAATTTGCAGGCCTGTGTAATAGGTGGAACGACTGGATTCCTCCCTGCATGACGGGTGTCGTAAAGATGGTCAATAGAAGGGTATATAATTTTTCTTACGTATAGTAGTTGCCTTACATGAAGAGCGCGTATCTCTTCGAATAATACATCACTGGGGTACCTAAATGGTTTTAGGTACCACAAGTATGAGATATCATATATGTATCAAATATTAAGAAGAATTATTGTCTTTCTGTAATATATAGAGATCGGTCGTACGTACGTCATCGACGATCGTCGTATTCTTTCTAACACATATTGTATAAAAAGGAAAAGACAGAAGATTCTAGAACGATGACGTCCGACGTTTTTATAGGACTACATACTATTCATTTCTCTGGCTATGGCCATTTTCACTTTTCGTCTAAATCTTAATTGAGGCCGATTTTTGTAGCAAAAAAAATAAAAATATTATTTTCACCTATTTAAAAAAAATAAATCGTCACAAAAAACTAATTATACGGAGTATAAATATTAGTTCGCGTTAATTTAAATACTCAATTTACTTCGTCTACTATCTCATCATTAATCAAGGATTAAAATAGTACGTGCGCACTTCACAGTGACAGAATATAAACTGACTATTTCTCAGGCGAGATTAAAATGTATTATTTTGACATCCGTGTGAGTTGTGACAATGAGGCAACATCTAGCGGGAATACAAATAAATTATTATTGTTTATTCGAAGCCCTGAATCTTTCACAGTGCTTTCCTCGAATTCCATTGGGTGCACGTGCGTTGGTCGAAGGGCCTAAATTATTATCGGCGTTAATCGCATTACTTCGCATTCCCATAAGTGCCGCCGCGGTGTTCAGTCGATTATAGACATTGAGGACATCACCAGAATATCACTTGAGGATCCCAGGGGAAACAGAATCAGGGACAAAATTATAAATTAAGGTGCCCCTACACGGCTGGTTTGCTCAGAAGTTGGGCGACTCGGCAGAAATTGTGAGCGTACGATGAGTTTTTCGGCGGTTAATAACATCTTGGTATTGTGCCGACTGGTACAATAATTATTTATATTAAAAATCTAAGAAAAATAACATCGGTTTTCGGTATCGTTACTTAATAGGAGCTTCTAAATCACTTTAAAAGAACTATTTTTTATAAACAAACTAATTTACACCCCTGTATAATAATATAAATGTATTTTGTTCAACATTCTAATTTGTTGGATATTACATCTAAAATCTCTGATTTTTTTCCCATTTAAGGGGAATTTTAATTCCGTGATGGAGGAAAGAGGGATTTAAACGTATTCTCAGAATTATTATTTCATTTTTCGGATTTTTTTCGGGTACCGAAATCACCCTACATTGGAATTATTTCAATCTCTCGTTTTCCCCTGACTTTGTTTTCGTTTGACTTTAAAGTTTCCCCTAAATCTGAGCTGGCCCGGTTGCCTTTATGACCTAGTTTTTTTTTAGACCGACATCCGTACTAGGTCTAGTATGCAAAATGTATGGCCTAGCAATCCGTTCTCCTTTCCTATTGTCAAGCCATTTCTGGGACCGGAAAGACGTTTTACCCAGTTGGGCTAAAATTTCTGGGAAAACAGGTCATCTGGGGCGGTTTTTTACCAAAGATATAAGAAAATGATGAGATATCCTGTGAGTTATGCCTGACCGCTGGCGTATCCCGGTATATTGAGCGTGATTTTAATACGCCAATATTCTTCAATTAAGTTGACTTCTTGTTGTCACGGATAATTGTTCGTCTTCTACCGTCTTGTTCAGTGCAACTTTGGAAAAATGCGACATGCCAAGTGAACTTCAAAACAAATGGAATATAATTTCACATGTAAGTAAGTAAGTTATCTTTGACGTAAGCCCCCGCACTCTTCCGTAGAATCTATCATGGCCGGTACAGCAAAGCTAGTGATGGGACGGGATTTCGTTTGAATACTCACTACCGATATTTCATATTCTAATATCGTTGGTTTTAACACAAGTCCAACCTATGAGTGTTTAACTTTCCCATACCCGAGATGGCAATTGACGTTACCCGGCTTATTAAAATATATTAATAAATATAACTTAAGAATACAAGAAATGCGATGTGTGTGTATTTCGTGATCAAAAATCTGTCCATTATTTGCTTAAATTTCATATGTAGAACTGTGATTCATCATAATATCACCGGTTCATCGAATTGAAAATTACCGGTAATGCGGTATGCGGTATCAGATAAGTGTGCGATAGACAGAGCGCGTCCTAAACGGGCTAGAGCCAAAAGGTACTAAGTCAGTGGCAACAGGTTTCCATTCAAATGTACGTGTGTTTTATTTATCAAGTTATTATATAATACTTTATTTTTCTTACATAAATTAACTTTTCGTGGAAAATGTTTGAATAATCATAATAAGACTATTTTTTTTCCTTTTTTACAAGTAGAGTTAGTGAAATTCTCACTGGTATTTCCCGTGCTAAGGATTTAATTCTGTAATTAAAATGTTATTAAACTATAACTATACGAATAGCGGAAATATAACGGTAAAGCCGACGTGTTTTCTTGGGAACGAAGAGAAGGATTTCAATTTCGTGGCTGGAGTGTTGAAAGTATCATAATGCGTGATCGTATCAAGAATCATTTAAACTCTTATTAAAATCAACATAGATTTTGTTGAAATGTTAATTTTGAAACTTTTTTTTCGATTTGTTATCCTTCTCGCCCTGTGCCCTTTGCTCCAAGATCCAAATCCAGGCACGTAGGAATTAAGATATTTGTTTTCCAGAATACGATTAGCAGCAGCCAAGCGGTTCCCTCTCACGTCTCAGGAAATCCTGTCATAATTCTCATTAGGAATGAAAAATTTTACTTGAAAATTCATCTTTCGCTTTCATTATCTCCCGAGTGGGTACACGGGAAATAAAATAATTTTCGGAAAAACTTTGTGAAACAAATGAGTTTTTCACAATTTGGATTTTAAATTCGCGAGAAAAATGCTAAACCATCGCTCCAACACTTTCTTAAGAACTTTACCGATTTAAGATTCAGTTCCTCGTAGTTTGTGTCTCGGGGAGTATGGTGAAATTCCACTGAAGGAATATTAAATCATATCGATTTCGTTTCGTTATCCAGCGTATTGTTTTCAATGCAGTTACTCAATAATACTTTCATAGAATGTGTGGCTATAAAAATTATATAGCTGAGGCGTATCCATGGTGATGAATAATGACGTATTTCATACATTAAGATCAATAGTGAACTGTAAAGGTGGTTTGGAGATATAGAAAGAACGAATGGAAAAAGTAGTGTAAGCAGAATACATGACGTAAAATGAGTTGTAAAATTAGGAGATGTCTGAGGAAAACATGGTATGATCGGATGAATCACATACTTAGGCCGGGTCATTTCAATAGCCACAATAATAGAAGAGTATTATTATAATTTAAACATTGGATGTGAACGAAGCATCGAATGTGTGAACCGGTACATCCTTTCCGCCTATCCCTGAGTAGAAATGATTGGTTGATAGTTCGTTATATTTCTGTAAAGTTTGCAAGGAATAAACATTTTCTGTTTGTAAATTAGAAGAGCTTATATATTATAATTTAAACATTGACGCATGGAATTTGTGCCAAGAAGGAACTGTATGGCGTTTCATCCTCTCCGCCTATCCCTGCGTAGAAATGGCGTGATTGTTTGCCAATTATATAGGTGTAAAGTTTGCAAGGAGTAAGCATTTTCCATTTGAATAATTGTACAGCGGGGACGGAGGTGGAGAAGCAAGTGTAACGACTCATTTTTCCTAGTGTACGTTTATTGCTATTTTTCTCATCTGCGTGTCATCCTCTCTCACAGTTTCACGACATCACGTGCAAGTCAGCATAAGTGCTGAAATTTATAATAAAACATACGCTTAGACAACATTTTATGACAACGCGTAGACAGAAAGAGTCATAGGCATTAAAGGAAAAAAAATAATTTGGAAAGGGTACCTATACAATATACATATACTTTATTTATAATATTATGGCTATACACGAAGAAAATTTAGTATCGCTCATTTATTAAACATTTCTTCAAATTATTGTTAATCCGGTTAAAAGCCGTTTCCTGATAGGAGAGCAGGGCAAATAATTTTATTAAGATTTAATAAAATAGTTATACCTTTTGTCGCTTATGTCGCCCTCGTCGCCTTTTAAAAAAAAATCTTTACATGTTTATGCATTGACTAAATACGACGTTTATGCGAAAAAACTGACATAAACATGTCAAGAAATTCTACCATTAATTACCTTTATACGCAAAGAAAAATTATTGATATAAAATATTGATAATTTATTAAGAATCTCTTCAAATTATTAGAAATCCGGTTAAATACCAAAAAAATAAACGAATGAATTCATAGGTTTCCTAATAAACTTTTAGTGAAATACGAAGGTATTAAAATCGTAATATTTCCCCATTTCGACATTGTATTTTATCCAGGCAAATACAGGTGCATGTATTCATGTTTCGATGTGTTAGGAATTAACTAATAATAATAATAATAATAATGATTGGATTATTTATATAGCGCCGTTTTCGTGAGAAAATCACCTCAAGGGCGCAAAACTAAATGTTTAACTGATAATATTTCAATAAGGAAGTTGAGTGAAAAATATTTTGACTTATAAAAAATATGTTCATGTAGATCAAAAAATATCGATTCTAAATATATAAATATATTTCTATATTATTATTCTTAGAATTAGTTAAACGTCCTTGAAAAAGCATTCAATAGCAATAGACTGTATACGCTCCACGATTGGTCGAAAGAATTCTGACGTCACATGTGTCGTGACTTGTACGTATAACGGATCACCTATGGTGCATCTCTTTCTATTACATGAGAGACGGTCGGTTTAGATGAGAGAGGTGTATAGGCCAAACGTTTATTTGGGTCTGTCAAATATATGTACGTATTTATTATTATATGAAATGGATATCTAAAGATACATATTCGTATAGTGCTTTATAATAATATGTTGTTTATTGCATAACTTAGAAGTTTTTATTATTATACATGTCACATAACATGTGATACACTTCAGGCCGCCGGCCGCCCAGAAAAGTCTCACAGTGAACTGGGCTGTAAACCGTTATTTTACTTTTGGTCTTTACTTTTCTGCGCGGTGGTCCTGAATTCGCGCGGGGCACGTCAACAAATAGCGACGGAATACCGTACCGGGCGGGAAAAGCAAATATTCTAACTTAAAATATTAATTTAACTATGAAATCTTAATCAATTTTCTTTTTTTTTAATAACATCAATTCTAATAGACGGTTAACATGGTAAAAAAATTACTGGAATTCCTTATTGAAGAATTATTTTTTTTCCATACAAAATGTTAAAGCGACGTGGTTCTTACAGTTTGAATGACGTCACACCCACCCCCGCCTCTTACCGCTCGGATTCCGCTCGTTTTGGCGGGCTTAATAAAATTCAAACTTTGAGAATTAATTTAACTATGAAAACAAACTTTAAAAAAAAAAAAATACTCGTATTTAAGATTGAATGCGAACATTGATAAAAAAAATAAAAAAAATGGACTCAACTTCCTTATTATCAGTTATTAATTTTGATAAATATAGACTTATTTAATAACGTTCTCAATATAGTATTCGTCGAATGAACTCAACGCCATTATAGATATAAATTGGCTAGTTATCGGAAATATATCTATCAATTTCCAAGCGATTGCTTACTCGCTGGCTGACTTACATATGAACGTAGGAACCTCAATTTAGTAACGTGTTTCGGTGATAATCCCATTCGCAAAAACGTATTACAAATTACATCTCATTTACTCACTTTTAGTTTAAAATATGAACATTTTTTATTTGTAACACTTGGGTTTTTTGCGTTTTTATAATATGAAAATGATTAAGCTCTCAAGCTTCGGAAAGACATCACTAGCCACAAAAATTATAATACATTGGACATCCGGACGACACTTCTGACCGGGACGTCTATACTTCATATTCCATTGGAGCCTCCGAACGACACATTGTTATACACTTATTTTGTTACATAAACTTTGTTCAATTAGAACGCGCCAATCTAGGTAGTATCAAATTTCTAGAATGTCTATGCACAGATAAACTCAGGGGTGAAAGTTAGGTCGCGTGTTAGTATCATGATAGTTTTTTAGGATGGTATCTCATTGTACATAAATAAAAGGCGGTGCATTGATTGATATTACATGTATTGGAAACCTTTGAATATTTTGCTTATGAGCCCTAGCTCGACAGATCAACAGCATTATACAATTTTGACTTACCCCTAAGACCGACCAGTTTTTTAGCTATCTGTATCTAAACTACGGGAGCCGTACATCGCGTTTTCTAGTGCCGAACACAGCTTTTTCTTGATGGGAGAAGCGACGGAACGTCCCGCACCCCCATTCGGCGGCTGACGTAACTCCGTAGAAGCGTGATCCGTCTTCTGGAAAGGTGGATATACTTCTCCCGGCCGCATCCATAAACCCCAGCTATCTATAAGCGCTTAGCCGTTCCTGGGGATGCTGCAACCCATACAAAGGGCTCTTTCTCGGCCCGCCGAACACGTGCGATGTCGGGATTCAAACTCCAAAAATCAAGAAGAACAAGGTTCCCGCTTGGCAGCCATGCGTGGCACGAAATATTAATTGCGTATGATCCAGTCCTACGCAGAATTGACCGTTACTTTACGGATTCCCGTTCAATCGAATAACGCCGGTCGCGTGGTTCGTCCGTAACAACTTCCGTCCAGCGAAATCACTATTACCCACTTTGGGAATGGTTAATTTTCGGTCACAAAACGTTTCCCGCCGTTCCCGTAAGCAAACTCGCACTCATCGGCGACAAAAATGGAATTACATTCCGTACAATTAACTATTCAAAAACGAAAAGCACCGCGACCATCATCTGTACAGTCCACGAACCCACACGTTGACTGTCCAGACAAGAAGTGGTTTCTTATTTCCGCCAGGTTCAGATGTCGCTCTCAGCGACCATACGCGAAATTTAACCAAAACCAATACCAGCGACAATCGCCCAGTTCCTAACTAGGTTAGAGAATCGGCGGGGATAAATGTGATGATGCAGAACAAATTAATGAATAAAATATTTAAACAAAAGGAATCTAGCCCTGCATCATAACAACATCTGACCGGGACGTATATACTTCATATTCCATTGGAGCCTCCGAACGACACATCTGACCGGGGCGTATATACTTCATATTCCATTGGAGCCTCCGAACGACACATCTGACCGAGACGTCTATACTTCATATTCCATTGGAGCCTCCGAACGACACATCTGACCGGAACGTATATACTTCATATTCCATTGGAGCCTCCGAACGACACATCTGACCGGGGCGTATATACTTCATATTCCATTGGAGCCTCCGAACGACACATCTGACCGAGACGTCTATACTTCATATTCCATTGGAGCCTCCGAACGACACATCTGACCGGGACGTATATACTTCATATTCCATTGGAGCCTCCGAACGACAGATCTGACCGAGAAGTCTATGGATCATAAAAGTATGTTAATATTTTTCTATAATGCGGAGATATGTGATTAGTTTATCGTTATAAAAGGAAAAATATTCTTTCTTCTCAGTTAGTGACAAATATTTTTACTTGGTTTCATGGATAAAATCCAAAAAATAGTCGAAATGTGTGATCGTAAATTGGCTGGATTTTTTCGATGACTTTTTGATATTTTTTATTGCATAAATGGCATAAAAAGTGAAGTGACAGTTTTCGTATTAACTTATTGAATTAAAATAAAATATTGAATTTCTTCTAAGTTATATCGTTTCGAGGCAAAATGTTTTTTTGTTAAACATTTTCATTCGTGATATTAAAAAAGTGTTATTCAGAAATACCCATTTTTAAATTAATTTTTATTTCAAGTACAAGTTGAAATATAATTTTATAATATTTATAAAATAGTTATTATTTTACTACAACTTCAAAAAAATCAAGAAATATATAGCACGGAGCTTTACTTTAATTTATGGTATTTCACAATTTATTCATATAAAGTATACTTGCGGCACGTTCTAGAGTGGAAGATACTCTCAGTATCGCCCTGGTGTAAGACAAGCATTCAGAATCGAAACGTTAACTTAAATGGCTTTAATTATTTATGTTTGGTGACCATAACTGAATAACCTGGTACTCTCTCACCTGCTTCTTCCCCATACCCCCCCCCTACACACACCACACAACAGCCTCACAACATACACCGATCGGGGATGTCATAGTCTCATTCACGTTTAGATCCTTTGCTTAAAATCCTGAAGTCGCGGTAACAAATATGTATTCTTTTTTAATTATTATGCAGTACTCACAAAAAAAGTATTATACAATTGGAGCCCAACAAATTTAATAAAAAAAATTGTATTTAGACAGAAAGCAGGCGTTTCGTATATATCTTAGAGAATAATTTGGTTGCTCAATAGCACCCAATTCGCATTAAATTCTATACCCAACCTAGAACCCTGATGGAGCATTACATGAATAAATCATCCCGACTAACCTTGATTTAATGATTATTAAAAAGATAATGTTCACACACGTTTAGCTAACGAAACAAAGTTGAACGTTAAATGCTCGTAGTTAAAAGTTATGGCTGTTGGAGTTATTCAACCAAGACGTAAAATGATAAATCAAGGAATAAGCCTTGGGTTAGCCAGTTAAGCTGAGCCGAAATTCTACGAGATTTTCGTTTCTGCGTTTAATTTTTTTCCTCTGGTCATTAGAAAGTGACACATTTCCATAATGTAAATCTTGTTCTTAGGTTAAAATTTGGACTAAAATTGAACTTGTGAAATGCTTATACAAAACAAGAAGGGTGAGTGGAAACTACAAGCTTGATAAAAATAAAGGCTAGTTTGTGTACATCATTTACGACAAAATGTTGAAAAAGCATTGAAAGAAGGGAAACATTACCTTACTATCCTTAAAAGTAGGTATCAACTTATTATGACATAGTTTATTACTCACATCTCTTTATTATGATAATAAAAATAAATACAAGATCAATTATTTAAACATTCACTGAAAAAGCAACACTTAAATAACCAGATTAAGTTAATGGCGAATTCGGTATGTTAAAGGCAGTATTAAAGGATTTCATCAATAATTAAAACGTATCATTAAACTCACTTGCAGATCTTGTTTCTAAGTTAATAGTTTCTAACATAATAGACTATAACATAAAATAAAATAGAAGTAAGTGGATAATATCAATAACAGTGTGGAGCAAGTGGCTAGCAGCAGAAGTCGACTATTGATGATTCGAGGTCGAAGGTGACCGCTCCGCAAGCTGTCAGAGAAGGGTGGTCGAATACACTCTCGGTCAATGTTCTCCTTCTACAGCTTGGGCTAACAAACCTTGACCATGTGGAGGTCCCAGGTAGAATTTATGGATTCGGAGAATATCGCTTGAACCCTGCCAACATAATAAATTGCCTTTGTGGAGATTTTTGAATTAAATTCACCTAAAATATAAACCCAAGAGAATCGTATATCTGCATTCATAGATAAAGAGTTCTAGAGATTGGACTCCTCTGTCACAAAATAAATTATCATTGTCAATTTTTCATACCTTGTTATGCTGATCCGTGTTCGTGTATTTATTGGAGATTCGGTTCACACGGATCGGGCGTAGTTTAAAAATAATGTCGAAGACCGTAACATTTCATTTCGCTGTTTTAGTTGATAATGAATTTTCTTGTATTTTTTTTATTTATATAATTATTTTACAATCAGAGGGCTTTTAAATAAATAAGTAAGTGTAATTTTAACATTTAAAATATTTTTTTAATAAGAATTTAATTTTACCATAAGAGTTATACTGTATATTTTTGTATTTGTATTTTTATCCTTAAATTGGATATTTGAATTATACCAAAAGAGTTACACTGTGTCCTTTTGTATTTGAAATTTTAACTTGAAATTGAATATTTGATATTTATTTTGCATAGATATACGTATATTTTGTAAATGTATTGACGCAATTAAAATATATTTTTATTAAATGTATATTAATAACTTTGAAAATAAAAATTAAACCACGTTATTTTAAAAATAAAAATTTTAAAATGTTAAAAATATCGAAACCAATGGTTCTTTTACTTACTTTGTATTCTGATGAAGTAACTATTGGTTTCGAAATGTAGTTAGACCGACCGAAACTAGATTTTCAACTGAAACCTAAACCGAATTTCGGCTCTGTTTTAGTTTTGGCCGAAGCCTTAATTTATTTGAATGGGTTAAAAACACTCTTTACCCCAAAATTCTGTGTTATTTATTATCCTCGTAAGAGGTTTTTTAAAGATATTGTGTAATAAAATACGCAGTGTAATAAATGACGTCAGTCTAATTATTGATTTTAACGCTTGTTGGTGCGTTGTTACAGGTAACAGTGATTCGATGTTCGCAATAGGTACAAAAGATATCTGAATTATTAACTATAGAAAACAAATCAGTCTAATAAAGTCAACACAATAGCAAAACAATAACTCAGTATTATTGAAACGATAAACTGATTTATATATTTTTTGTTAAAAATTTAATTAAAATAAAATTTAATAACATAATTATTAAGTTTTGCAAGTATTTTTTGTTTTTTGTTATTTTTACAGCTGTTTCGGCTTTCAAGGTCATTTTCAAACTCACAGTTTTAAACTAATTTTTATTTTAGTAACTAAAATTAATTTACGTCTACAATAATTTAAAAATGAGTCATCATTTTAATTAAACGATATCCAATAAATGACTTTGTTAAAACCACTATTATCTAATAAATTACTTAAAACCACTAGACATGTTTCTAGTGACCGACCGAAGTTTCGCTTTTGGTTTTATATGTATATGTAACCAAATATAATTCTCTAAATTACAGTGAAAGTGAAATGCCCTATCAAAATCCCATGTGTAGTTTAAAAGAACTAGATAGATTCTTCTTAAATTACAAAATGTACCTTTGAACTTAGGGTCAGTTGTTTCATAGAACTTGAAGAATTCATAAGATATCAAAGTTAATATTCAAGTGCTGTTAAAATTCAATTCAAGTTCTTCTTCAAATTCAAGAAACATGCGCTCGTAGCTGATCGAAACCAAAAGCGAAACTTCGGTCGGTCACTAGAAACATGTCTAGTGGTTTTAAGTAATTTATTAGATACTAGTGGTTTTAACAAAGTCATTTATTAGATATCATTTAATTAAAATGACGATTCAATGTTATTTTGAAATTATTGTAGACGTAAATTATTTTTAGTTAATACCATTCGATTATTATCTATTGCTTTATAAAAACAGTATTTTGTTTTAAAAACAGTATTTTGAAAATGTTTTGACAGGAAACTTGTTTTAACAATGAAGACAAAGTACAATTCCAATATCGCAAATATAACTTATCAGCTACATATACAAAAATAATTCATTTGAACTACCATATACCAATAATTGGTGTAGTTGTTTTTTTAAATTGAAGGTCCCTTCTAGTGTATTGTGACTTATAAAGTTCTACGAGTACCTACATCACGGCCTGTGTATTGTGTATCTCGGAAAGCTATAAACCGCCTTAAAATAAATCTTAGGAGTATCAATAGGGGGTACCTGTATATTTTCGTATCAAGATAAAATGAATTTTGTATGTTTGGAAGACTGGTGGATTTATGGTGGTAATTTTACCAGAACGTTTGCCTTGGAAAAAACGATCGCTATAAACAGTATCGAGGTTTATGAAACAACAAAGCTCTTGGAAAGTGGGTTACATTCTTGATGAAAATGAACGGTAAACGGAAACAATCGCTTTTTGAAATGTTACTTTAGAAAGGTATCCTACGGACATCCACACAAAAGAGAGTAGCACATAAAAATAAAAATGCACCAAATTCGTGCACAAGTGAAACATTGGTCATACATTAATCTTGGCGGTGCAAATGAAGATGCGCAGAGTCCGCCTAAAAAGGTGATGAATAACCCTCCATGGCAGGGGTGGGAAACCTTTTTAATGTTTAGAGTATCACCCGCGGGCTGCACCAATGTTGAACTGGCGGGGGGGGTATATTATCCGCAACTGAATATAGATCATTTGACACATTATTCGGAAGACAAAACTGATTTTAACTTAGTTTTGAATCTTTGTGCGAGTCCGAACTATTATTAAACTTACACCCAGCACATGAAAATGGTTTCATCTTGGATTGTGTAACTGCACTTCGAACGCGATGCTTTCTTTCAAAAGGCGTCAGCAGATGAATCTACTAATGGACTTATGTATCGAACGCAATACGCAATGTTACCCGAAGGCCGCAAAAGCAGCTTTCTGACCATGGGAGGATAAGAAAGCTAATATTTACCCGGCCGGCGAGTACTGAGCACAACAAGCGCCCGGACACAGTATTTACGTGGTATCCCCTCCCCGGCTGGAGAGCACTGGGCACATCGCAAGCCGTGGACCCAGTATTTACGTCGCATCCCCTCTCCTTTGCCCAGGCGAAGCAACGCCAAACACTGAACAGCGATGGTCAGCCAATCAGCGCAAAGCCACGATAATGCTAGAAATATTTCTCTTTTCATACATAATTGCGCAAATTAATGTTAGATTTGCGTGAGTCTCGCCGCCATAATGCAAAATAAAAATATACAGGTTGAAAGGCTGGACTCGCGTCTATGTTGTAAAGTAATATTGAAATATGTAAACATTAATTTTAAGTAGTTATAAGGATTTCCTCACACCAATGTCGGTCTGAGGACCCACTGATTCATATTGTACAATTTATTATAAAAACATTAAAAATGCTAGGGAAAAACAGTTTTCATGAGATGAAGCGGCGTAAAGAGTACTATTAAATAAATAATTTTAATATTGACTATTAAAGTCATATGAAAACACACGAAGCTGCACAAAAATGCACCTCGTTTACGCGGGGCGTTTCAGACGCGCGCACACCGATGTGTGCACGCCCCCGCTAGTCCTATATACACCGCGCGTAAAGCGATCTCAAGTCTCTCTCTTCCGACATCTACTCTGACCGCTTCACTCTGGACTGCTTCTCCCGCTGGAACCACTACAACCGCCTTTGACTTCTGACCTCTCGCTTCCTTGGACTACCTACTGCTCTCTCCTTGGATACACGACATCACAGCAACCGGAAAAGGCCCTGAACATAAAGCAGGTCACCGACTAGAAGATTCAGCACCCCTTATTTATAGTCAATTTTAATATAGTTATTTTGCCCTTTTCCAATCTATAGCAACGTATGGTATAGTGGGATGGGGTGGTTGTGCTGAATCCATTATGAGATATGAGATATGAACAGGGCCGTTTTAAGCCGTGTAGGAGCCCAAAATATTCATTTGAATTTGGAATGGTCAAATAAAAATTAAATGTGTGTAGATTATCTCAATTCCTAGACAAAAAAAAAGACTTCAAAAATAATTTCGAATATCACACATTATTCCCGATTCCAATAATCTAGGATTCCTTAAACTATAACATCCCCAACCGAATTTTTTCCATGATATCTCCTTTGGAATTGTTATACTAACAAACACACGAAACAAGCGCCGCAGGCTAAAAATTCACTATGGCATTCCCATTTAGGCTTCGGGTGCAATATAACAACGCTTATCGATTGATGTTCGGACTCCCCAGGCACTGCAGTGCCTCCTCAATGTTTACAGAAGGGCGAGTTCCAGGATTTACAGCTCTGTTAAGAACCAGGATTGCAGGACCGAGGGAAAGGATAAACCATTCCAGAAACATTATTATCATAGAATCCCGTCTGACTTCAGGATCGAGCATTGAAGACCATTGGAGAAAGATACTTGCTCCCACAATCTTAGATCCGATGGATTTCTGTGCTTCTCTGCTTTAATTTAATTTCATTTTCAATTTAATTTTTAATTTTTTAATCTCTTTTTATTTATTTTACTATATGTAAATACTATCTGTAGGTACTTATATCCTTTGTGGGATGTGTGGGATTGCACTAATCTCCCCACATCCTGGAATAAAGAATTTGTTTTTTTTTTTTTTTTTTTATGCTTCCGATTTTGTTGTCCGGGTTAAATCTTCCCCATAGGAAAAACTAAACCCTTCCACTCACTTTTCCACAAATGATCAGCTAGTCAATCAACACTATGCAAGTGCATTATATAAGTAAAATAAATTCAAAACAATACAAGAACAACAACACGTCAACTCACCAGAGATCAAATGGGAAAAAAAAATTCACCGACTCCAGATATTTTCATATCAGAGGGTTCGGCTCGGTAGAACTTCTAACAGGGCCTATAAATCCTACTGATCCCTCAACATAAATATTTAAAAAATCTTTCGTTATCCTACATGTATTCAAAATGACCGACTTTTGCATCTTTATATATAAAATTTTTTATAGATCTAATACGCCTAAATTTTTAATGAGAGATCTAGGTATAATGCCAGAAGCCGAAATAACGAATGGTAATATTTTTATAGTCTGAGAATGCCAAATTCTTTTTATTTCGTTTCCTAAATCTGTGTATTTTCTTATTTTTTCATTAACAGATTTTTGAATGTTACAGGAATTTGGAATAGCGACATCAATGATATAAGTAATTTTTTTAATTTTGTCATGTAAAACTATATCGGGTCTATTAGGACTAATCGTTCGGTCTGTTAGTATAGTTTTATCATAATATATTTTATAAAATTCGTTTTCTAAAAATGAATTTGGTTCGTATTCATAATATGGTACTATATTACGGCAGTCAATCAAGTTATGTTTAATTACCAAATTTTGGTGAATTATTTTTAAAACTTGATTTTGCCTAAATGTATACTCGGACGGTGCTAATATAGAACATCCCGATATAATATGTTCTATAGTTTCCGGAAAAGCCAAACATTTTCTACACAAATCATCAATTTGATTTGTATCTTTGATTATATGCTTTCTATAATTTTTAGTATTAATGACTCTATCCTGAATGGCAAGCATAAATCCTTCTATTTCTGCGCTCAACTCTCCAATACTCAACCATTTGTTTGACGAAAATTTGTCAACATACGTTTGGTTGAGATAATTGAAGTGTTTTGCGTGTAAAATTTTATTTGACCAGGAATCTAATAGTTCCTGGTTGGGATTTATAAACATATTGGCATTCTCATCGTATAAATTTAAAGGTGTAATATTTTTATCTGCCTTGCAAATTATTTTGTGCATTTCTGAGCTATGAGCTTTCCTATGGAAAAAAGTTCTTAGCATTTCTATCTGATTATGTTTCAAAGAAGTTATTTTGACTATGCCTCTACCTCCTAAATTTCTAGGTAAATTAACTCGTTCTATAGCTGAATTTGGATGATGGCAATTAAATTTTGTTAGCGTAGTTCTAATTAATCTTTCTAAGTTATCTAAATCTGTATTAGACCATTTAATTATGCCAAATGAGTACGTTAATAGAGGTATTGCCCAAGTATTTATTGCTTTTACTAAATGTTTAGCAGATAGATTGCATTTTAAAATTTTCCTGATCCTAGTGTGAAATTTAATCCTAATATCATTTTTAATACTAGTATGGTCTAATCTATTTGATTGTGGGTATCCTAAATACTTATAAACCTCATCCCTTTTTATACTAGTAATTTGGAAATTTCTAAATATACTCTCGTCCCCATCTACAATTTTGCTTTTCTCTATATGGATCGTTCTACATTTATTTAAACCAAAAGTCATTTTGATATCATCTGAAAAGTTTTTAACTACCTCGATCATTTTCTCTAAATTTTGTTAATAATTATTAATAATTCTTAATCATTTTATTATTATTATTATTATTATGGGTAAAGAAATTGAAATATTACATTCTCAAAGACAATGAAAAAGTACCGCGGGCCAATATTTTCCGGTCGAAACCTCAAACAATTAATGTTTTCGGTTTTCATTTTTTGGAGCCTCAGTATCCCAACAATATTTTAACGAATATTCTTAGTATTTTCTTATTCGGAAATATTTTAGTATTGTTTAAAACGAAAACCTTCAAAACATATCAGCTTAACCGGCTAGTAGCCGAGTGGACAAATTCCTCGGATTCCCACCAAGGTGTCGCGACTTCAAACCACCACTCCAGTCCTCCATCATTGTTACATTCTCAACTTACGCAAAAATGTAAAACCCTTAACGTGTATCCTTTTGGAACCCAGCTAGGTCCCCGCCGACGTTGGGCTCTATGGAAAATTCAATACATTATTTTCCGAGTCCTTTGTTCTCAATGTGTACCATTTTCACAGCATACCCAAAGATGGCACAGTAAGCCTTAAGGAACTTATTTTTTCATTTCGGTCTACTTTGTGGATTTAACATTTAATGATATAAAAATCGTTTCCTGGCTGAGGTCCCCACCCCAAGGTTGAGGCTCTAGACCAGAACCTATGTGGAAATCCGGCCCCGACCAAGACAACGCGTTACGTCTGTATCTTGACCTAAACATTTATTATAAAAATAAGAGACTTGTAGCTTTGGCGCCAGTTACATCTTTTTTTTCGCCTCCCCCCTCCTGCTGACGCTAATGAATGGTTTTCTTCTTAAATGCGTCTGAAAATGAAACCATAACTGTAATTTTATCTGTAAGCGAGTCCACAATTTAATTAGCATTACACTTATAAAGTGTTTTTACAAATTTGATTTCTCATTAGTAAAATATTAAAACAAATTAAAAATGGGATTGTGGATCGCCTTTTTATTTGTGTCTGAACTGATTTCTAGTAACGTAGGTGTATACATAAGTATCTGTCAGCTATATTACACTTTTCTCTGGGTTTTGTAATGTATCTGTCTATTGAAAGAAAACCGTTCTCGAGTTCTAAAAGTATTTTTGTAATCTTTTTTTGAGATCAGCAGGCCGCACCAAAAGTGCTCACGGGTTCCCCATCCCTGCTCTAGGGGATGGAATAGGCGGGGGGAGAATTTTTCAAAAATACATGTTTACAAACTAGGTCGAGTGAGACATCGTGTACTGTATTTTTATTTATGCTGAATCGAATGAGACCACTCCCAAGTCGACGGTATCAATAATTGATGAGATAAGTTTTTTAGGAAACATGAAAATAAAGGTTTGACTCCCAAAGGGGTGTGTCTTCACTTTATTTTGGGCGAACTCTTCAGATTTCATTTCTAATGTCATTTCTAAAGTTTCCATCATGCCTGAAATAATTTCTCATAATTTTACCTGCATCCATCAAAATATTGTGCAGCCCTGCTCATGCGAAACGATTGAGCCAGTAAACGAATACGTTTATTTGGGCGTGACTGTTGATTGCTACTTTAAATGGGACATACAAATACACAAAATTTGTAAACGGCTGCGGGCGATAGTGGGTAGAATATACAAATTGAAGTGTTTCGTTCCTGTGAATACCTTAAGAATTATTTACATGTCACTCGCGGAATCAACTTTAAGATATGGAATAACCACTTGGGGACATTCTTGCAAAACAAATTTAAATTACGCACAATCAATACAAAATTCTATCGTTAAATTACTAGTTAAAAAAAATATTTTTTCGCAGAGACGAAACATTTCACTTTTGTATCAAAATTTAACAGTTTTGCCGGTGCAGGCCTTATTGTGGTATAAAATATTGATTCAGCACATATCTGACTCTGAGTATAAGAGGAAAGTTGAACATGGGCACAATACTAGGTTCACAAAGAATGAAGGCATGCTTGTACCTAAACATAATAATAAATACGGACAGCGAACCCTTGAGTATAATGTGCCTAAAATATATAATATGCTACCTGGTAATATTAAGAAATGCGAATTTCCAAATAGAGTCAGATATTTGCTGAAAACATGGCTACTAGGTAGAAATAATTTGTATTAGGCGATTTAATGTGTAAGTTTATTGTTATTGTATAAATTAAGGTCTAAGTTGTAATCTGTAAAAAGTTGTAATAAAAATCCTGTTTGACAAACTACTTAACTGTAGTTTAACGGGATATATATGAAATAAAAAAAATAAAAATAAATAAAAAGAAGAATGTACCACCAAATTTTTATGAACACATGGATTTGGATCCTTTTCAAACCATGTAGGTACATAGGTGCGCAATCTACGATTCAATCATAGATCTAAGTATGCAGATTATTTGCTACTATATCATATTTCAAAATGTTCTCTTCTTTTTTTGTAAATACCACACAAGTATCCCAGCCCACCGGAGAAAGTGGGACTATGTTATCCGCAATCGGAGAATGTTATGAGGCTGAAGAGATCGGGGAGGGTAAGCCGGCGGAGAATGGGAAGATTGAGAAGTACCCGACTATTCAGATCTGGTAACTAAACACGGCTATTGCCATTTCAAGCAACTTTTCGATTATTAATGGTGGTCTATCACCGCAGGGCGATATATATTATGAATATCTTAGCCGACTGACTTAAGTTAGGAAATATAAATTTAAAATTAGGACATAGAAATCGGTAGACAAATGTGTTAACGATAGATTAGGTGTGATTTTCGATAAAATTTCATATTACGCAAATCTTTTTATTTGCTCGCCAGCGTTGAGATTCATTAATGCGAGTCTTTGATATGGCGGGGTTGCAAGCGCTCAACACTGAACATATAGCCAGGACTACTCGTTTGTGTGTTTGAAAATGACCGGGCTCTTTGAGGAACGTTGGAATAATATTTCAAATAGACTTTCCAATCAAAAGCATGAAAGGGAGTTTATTGGTGGAATTACATGGCTAATGGCGGCGGCACACGGTTTAACCATCAGCCATCTTTCTTTCGAGTTTATCATCACTGACCAAATTATAAGCTTTTATAAGAGTAGGTACCCATATCTAGCAGTAGATCGACGCATTTGAAATAATATAATACGGAAACGACTGAGTAGCTACTAACTTTCTAGATTAGCTATGTAAATTAGGATTTTAACTAGGTATACCATTTAAGGATATGATTTTAAGAAGAGATGTGTTTTATGACTCGGTTTAAATTCTTTAAAGTCTTTAATCATTTTTAAATCATGCGGCAGTTTATTCCAGGTTTTTTAGGTCTCGATACTCCGAAAACACGCTCACCAAATTTAGTTCCTTGTGTCCACTTGTGTTCCTTCAATCTTCCAATAGCTGATGGATGACTTCGCCAAGTTAAGAGTTGACTTTCGAGAATTGAAAATTACAGGAATGCACAGTTCTGATTAGTACTTATCTACGCCTGTATGCAGTTATTTTATAAACAAACACGATACATGGATGATATTTCTCAATTATAAAGTGATAATATACCGATAATGCCTTAGAAAAGCTGATGGATAAAGTGTGTTATGGGCGTTTCCATGTACAGTGAAATTGATCAAAGTATTTTCAAATACCAAAATTCATTCATGCACAAATTAACAAGGTGACGATATTTAAAACCATTTCGTAAGGAATCTGTAAAGCGAGAAGACAGTTTACGTTGAAGGCTATTGATTGTCTTCGTAGAATAAATGTAGGTTCGTGCTTATCATAAACCTTTCAAAACAAGAATTCAAAGCGTAAAGAGAAGCAACAATCTTCTGAAATAGTATTTCTGATCGAAATGGCGCACAACCCTCCCATAATACTCCAGCTCCCAATCTCACTGGCGACTGACGCATTCGTCTTACAAAGCGAAAGACAAATTGCTTAGCGACAGACCAATCTACCATTTCCCT
Organism: Hesperophylax magnus; assembly: GCA_026573805.1. NCBI lineage: Eukaryota > Metazoa > Arthropoda > Insecta > Trichoptera > Limnephilidae > Hesperophylax > Hesperophylax magnus. The sequence goes on from JAIUSX010000011.1 coordinate 22,828,709, forward strand.
ATTCCTCGCCGGGACGTTTTTCCTAGAATTCCTGAAAGGATACGCTGGAGCATACCATGTTTCGTTTGGGGCTGAATTAGGTATGTAGGTACATTCAAAGCTGTTTTCATTTGCTCGTAACTAACTTTAACTTCGTACTAAATCAAAAGGAACTTTAAAGAATAAAATTTTCTCTTGGGTAATATGTCTCAGTAAGAAGGTTAATAGACTTATTGTAGGAATATTCTCTGATGAATATTATGCATTCCAAAAAAAAATTAATTATTTCTTTCATCTTCATTCACCAAAACTGAAGTTTTCTTCAAATCGTTAGTCCATCTCATTTGTGGGCGACCTCCACTTCTATTTCCCCACCAAGGACGCCAACCGAAGATGCTGTGAAGTTGTGCTACATGCCCACCATAGATCCTGGAGTTTGGAAATATACCCAAATAATAAAGTACATAAACTTGAATATATTTTTTTAAATGAACCCATATCCCTCCACTCACTCGATGAAGGTATTCATACACATACAAGGTGTAACATAAAGTTACCATAGGATTTTAACCAGCTATTTCTGATTACTTTTGCAATAAAAAAATTAGATGACATTTTGCTGTCCGAAGAGATTTTTCAATTAAAACATATTTTTCCATCACACGTCGCCACTGATCATACTACAAGTTTTTGGTAGTCAAAATTGTCAGAGTTATCAACTCCATTGATTGAACCTTCACAACTTTTTTCCTAGCTTTGCCTTTTCCCTATTTAAAAATAATCCCGGTAGAAGATACTTAAAAATTCGAGAGAAAAAAGTTTTTACCTGATAAAGTTTTTTGGTTCCTTAAAAATCCCGAAATCCTAATTTGTCACTGAATTTAGTACAAAGGAAGCAGAAAGGTGAGAAATTCCGTTTTCAATGCTCCCCTTTCAAATCATGTCCAAGTCTGGGGATTTTTTCAGGCATGGGATGTTTAGTACTTAACTTTATCGTTGAAATTCAGACGTACATCTCTGTCTGGATTATTATTATTTATAACCGAGAAACAATTCATTTTATAATATTTTCAACATTATGGTAATTTATATAAATAATAAGTATAATGTGTTGATATTATTTATGAGAATACAACTGAAATTGCGGATGGTAACAGTGATAAAAGTTTGTGGGAATGCGGATGGAAAGAGTATCTATCAATAAACCTGATAGAAGTTCGTAGGGATACGGGTGGTAAGTGTTTATCAATAAACCTGATAGAAGTTCGTAGGGATACGGATGGTAACAGATTCTATCAATAAACCTGATAGAAGTTTGTAGTGATACGGATGGTAAGAGAGTCTATCAATAAACTTGATAGAAGTTCGTAGGGATACGGGTGGTAAGTGTTTATCAATAAACCTGATAGAAGTTCGTAGGGATACGGGTGGTAAGTGTTTATCAATAAACCTGATAGAAGTTCGTAGGGATACGGGTGGTAAGTGTTTATCAATAAACCTCATAGAAGTTTGTAGTGATACGGATGGTAAGAGAGTCTATCAATAAACCTGATAGAAGTTTGTAGTGATACGGATGGTAACAGATTCTATCAATAAACCTGATAGAAGTTTGTAGTGATACGGATGGTAAGAGAGTCTATCAATAAACCTGATAGAAGTTCGTGGGGATACGGGTGGTAAGTGTTTATCAATAAACCTGATAGAAGTTTGTAGTGATACGGATGGTAACAGATTCTATCAATAAACCTGATAGAAGTTTGTAGTGATACGGATGGTAAGAGAGTCTATCAATAAACTTGATAGAAGTTCGTAGGGATACGGGTGGTAAGTGTTTATCAATAAACCTGATAGAAGTTCGTAGGGATACGGGTGGTAAGTGTTTATCAATAAACCTCATAGAAGTTTGTAGTGATACGGATGGTAAGAGAGTCTATCAATAAACCTGATAGAAGTTTGTAGTGATACGGATGGTAACAGATTCTATCAATAAACCTGATAGAAGTTTGTAGTGATACGGATGGTAAGAGAGTCTATCAATAAACCTGATAGAAGTTCGTGGGGATACGGGTGGTAAGTGTTTATCAATAAACCTGATAGAAGTTTGTAGTGATACGGATGGTAACAGATTCTATCAATAAACCTGATAGAAGTTTGTAGTGATACGGATGGTAAGAGAGTCTATCAATAAACCTGATAGAAGTTCGTAGGGATACGGGTGGTAAGTGTTTATCAATAAACCTCATAGAAGTTTGTAGTGATACGGATGGTAAGAGAGTCTATCAATAAACCTGATAGAAGTTTGTAGTGATACGGATGGTAACAGATTCTATCAATAAACCTGATAGAAGTTTGTAGTGATACGGATGGTAAGAGAGTCTATCAATAAACCTGATAGAAGTTCGTGGGGATACGGGTGGTAAGTGTTTATCAATAAACCTGATAGAAGTTTGTAGTGATACGGATGGTAACAGATTCTATCAATAAACCTGATAGAAGTTTGTAGTGATACGGATGGTAAGAGAGTCTATCAATAAACCTGATAGAAGTTCGTGGGGATACGGGTGGTAAGTGTTTATCAATAAACCTGATAGAAGTTTGTAGTGATACGGATGGTAACAGATTCTATCAATAAACCTGATAGAAGTTTGTAGTGATACGGATGGTAAGAGAGTCTATCAATAAACTTGATAGAAGTTCGTAGGGATACGGGTGGTAAGTGTTTATCAATAAACCTGATAGAAGTTCGTAGGGATACGGGTGGTAAGTGTTTATCAATAAACCTCATAGAAGTTTGTAGTGATACGGATGGTAAGAGAGTCTATCAATAAACCTGATAGAAGTTTGTAGTGATACGGATGGTAACAGATTCTATCAATAAACCTGATAGAAGTTTGTAGTGATACGGATGGTAAGAGAGTCTATCAATAAACCTGATAGAAGTTCGTGGGGATACGGGTGGTAAGTGTTTATCAATAAACCTGATAGAAGTTTGTAGTGATACGGATGGTAACAGATTCTATCAATAAACCTGATAGAAGTTTGTAGTGATACGGATGGTAAGAGAGTCTATCAATAAACCTGATAGAAGTTCGTAGGGATACGGGTGGTAAGTGTTTATCAATAAACCTCATAGAAGTTTGTAGTGATACGGATGGTAAGAGAGTCTATCAATAAACCTGATAGAAGTTTGTAGTGATACGGATGGTAACAGATTCTATCAATAAACCTGATAGAAGTTTGTAGTGATACGGATGGTAAGAGAGTCTATCAATAAACCTGATAGAAGTTCGTGGGGATACGGGTGGTAAGTGTTTATCAATAAACCTGATAGAAGTTTGTAGTGATACGGATGGTAACAGATTCTATCAATAAACCTGATAGAAGTTTGTAGTGATACGGATGGTAAGAGAGTCTATCAATAAACCTGATAGAAGTTCGTAGGGATACGGGTGGTAAGTGTTTATCAATAAACCTGATAGAAGTTTGTAGTGATACGGATGGTAACAGATTCTATCAATAAACCTGATAGAAGTTTGTAGTGATACGGATGGTAAGAGAGTCTATCAATAAACCTGATAGAAGTTCGTAGAGATACTGATGGTAACAGATTCTATCAATAAACCTGATAGAAGTTCGTAGAGAGTCTATCAATGTCCAGGAGTTTACTGCATCAATTAAATAACTGATTTATAGTATTTATAATATTCCTCGCTTCTACCTGTCACTTGTAGCTAGCTACAACTACAGTCGTAAAAGCTGGTTTAATAAATGTCTTTGTTATTATGAAGGCCTTCTCATTTTTAAACTCCAATATGATGACAGTGTGCAATCATGTTTATAAAAATTAGTGTTGGTATTAATTATGTACATATTGTAGTACTGAGCACCAAAAAATATTTAAGAAGATTCTACTAACCTATTACCCAAATCACACTTATCTCTATCCAAAAACCCTCCCGACCTCACGAAAGACACTGTGATAAAACTTCCTTTAGCGTGAACTCCACGATAATTTGTTGTTTGACAAACAAAGATTAAAAAAGGTTGGCCCGTTTTCCCGCAAGCGCAGATGAACCGTGTAAACACACAATAGTTACTGTTGAGATAAACGAAAGCACTAATTGCCTTATAAATTTGTATTAATTTAACGTCTGATTGCTTTATGAATTTCGGCACGCCTCCGTGTTTACAGAATGTATTTGTATGTAAAATATTGGTATTTGAGGCGAGAAGCAACGTACAGTTCGCTTGCCTTTTACCATTACTAAGACTTGCTTCTTGCATTGGCAGGCACAATTAGCTTAGAACTTGGCCCGGAGTTGGGACTCGCTCCTTATTTTGTGTGTCAATGGAAAACGTATGTTAATCTTATTCCTCTTCCATCAGAAATAATACCCCGCAAGAGTTTATTGGAACGCTTATTTTGCGTAATATACGAGACGAAATAAGATGAAGATTCGGGTATGGGTTGGGCACTAAGCAACTCTCGATTTTCATAACCCCAATGAGATTTCTGACCTACTATTCTGAAAACCCTTCTTTAGCCCTTAATTGTATTTTCGTTCAACATTGAAGACGCTTGTGATTTCGCATGTTTCGCATTTATGAAGTCCTATTATTTTTAAGTCTCCCCTGTTATTATAGTAACAACGCAACTTATAGCGAGGCACCTCTAATCATATCTCACTCTTTTGACTGCATTCACAACAATATCACACAGCCCTGTGCGTGTACAAATATCGAACTGGTTAACCACTATGTGTATCTAGGCGGTACCCATACCCGCCTCCCAAATTGTGATTCTAGGAACCTGCGCCAACATCTCGTCGGCCACTAATCAACCAACCAACACTACATCATTTTCTACCAACCAAGAGAAATAGGATTTATTAGATACCGTTGAATTTTATTATAATTGACTGCTAAGAAGCACAAAGCTCAAGGTTTTGAATTTCAATGCCTGCTTCAAATATAAATAAACCGTTAGTCTAGATTAGGTAAATAACACTTAAAAGGCTCAATTGATGTGTATAATAATTGAAAAACATGAAGGCAGAACAAACCAGCTAATAGAAATAGCACATTTAGCTGAAATTATTACAAAACCATGTTTTCTAATTTTCTATTTTGTTTGCTGTAGTTTTAATTGTACATTGTAGCACATTTCAACCATGACAATGGGTACAGGGCTGGTCTAGGTTCAAACCGAAGAGATCTAAATATTAAAATAATTTTTTAAATTAATGTAAAAATTTTCGTATTATTATTCGCTTGTATGATGTGATAAGTAGTTCCACTGTGAATGTTAAGTTCATCGAACTTGAATAATGCTATGCATTACGCAAGAATATTTCACATTACTTACTTACCCACATACCAATACAAAATGTATAGGTAACAATACTTCTAAGCGCATTTACTTACTGTTAGCTGTTCTTCTTACGTGAAAAAGTGCAGTAAAAGAGTGATATCTTATATATGTGATACATCATTTTGTGGAGAAATATTCGTTTATTCTCCTGCGAAAATTAGTTTTTCGCTATCTTAATAATCTACGTGAATTTCAAGTTCTAAAAGTGATTTTGACAGTTGAGTTAACCATAGACACTTTTTGAAGTAGACGGTGATTCAAGCTGTGATAAATAAATTTTTCGTAAATTCTTATTTATAATCAAAACTCAAGATGGATCCCCAGATATACATATCCAAAGCTACGGAAGCGGTAAAACAGATGCAAAACTGTATAAATGATGCTACAACGAAACTGAGCAAAGAACAAATGAGTAAATTGAATCCTAAGACTATAACTATATTAGGTTTAATTAGCGAAATGGCGGCAAAAATGGCTGAAATTTCCGGTGAAAATAGAATTTTAAGGAAGATAAACAATCGTGTTCAAATCTCAACTGTAGAGCATCAATCGAGAGCTGAACTGGAAAATTTTCCCCAACTACCACCTATAACCAGAAATAATGCTCCTCCAGGACCTGCCAGACCTTCGGTAATAATTCACCAGTCAACAGACAATTCCGAGTCGACCCTAAAATCGCTGAAAAATGCTATCAATCCCAGTAAACTGGGCATCCGAGTCACTGGAATGCGAGAACTAAAAAATGGTGGGGTGTTAATACACCCCAGCACTTCTGCTGAGGCAGATAAACTCGCGAACGCTCCGGCGCTTAACGAAGCGGGATTAAAAGCAACCATTGCCCCAAATCGCCTCCCTCGCATCGCCATCCACAACCTCCCTCAAGACATTTCGGCAGAGGAAATTATAAGTGCCGTTCATCTTCAATCTTCCAACGACACTGGTCTATCTTTGGAGAACTTAAAATTGACCATGTCTTTTTCCCATAAATCTGGCCCTCGCACTGGAAACTGCATCCACATTTTTAGAGTCCCTCCATCTGTGCGTCACTCTTTAATATCGCGAACTAAACTTGCCATAGACTGGCAACTACACCGAGTAAGAGACTGGGTAGACAGTTTAAAGTGTGGCCACTGTCAATTATATGGTCACACAGCTTCAAAGTGCCAAACTGACTTACCTACCTGTCCCCACTGTGCCAAAGTTGGCCACAACCGTGATGCCTGCCCCAATAAGGTGAAATCACCAGTATGCGCCACCTGCACCTTCTTCAGGAAACCGGCTTCTCACAATACTGGAGCTCAGGACTGCCCCGCCCGCCAGGCTGCTGAAAGACGTGAACTCTCTCGGATTAATTTTTTAGGTTGAACCTGATCAATCGTTCTGTGAATAATTCCTTCTCAATGTACTATCAAAATGTTCGTGGCCTAAACACAAAACTGAATACCATTCGCTGTAACGTCAGTGTGTGTCAATATGACTTTATATTTTTTACTGAAACATGGCTCTCCGATAATATCTCATCTGCTGAGCTGGGATTTTTTGACTATAACATTTTTCGTAGTGACCGTTCTACTTCTTCTGCTAAATGTAAAGGTGGTGGAGTGATGATTTGTGTAAACAAGAAATACCATTGCTATATTCTAGAGTCATCTAACAATGTGTCTGATCAATTGTTTCTATGTGTTCTATTAGGTAACAAAAAACTTGTACTCGGTTGTGTTTACATTCCTCCATCCTCGTCGATAGAAGTCTATAAGTCACATACTGTTTTAACTGAACATGTTTCTAGAAACGCTGATTCCTTATTTATTTGTGGCGATTATAATTTACCTAAAACATTGTGGCTGAACGACAATCAAGGTGTCAAAACTCCTACGAGAAATCTTTCCCCACAAGCTACTGAAATTGTAAATTTTTTTGCCTACTTGAATCTGTTTCAAGTAAATCCAGTCACTAACTATCTAGGTTCTTGCCTAGATTTAATTTTTTCTAGCATACCAAATATCATAGTAAGTGAAGCTGATGTCTCTTTGTTACCTATAGATAAATATCATCCACCTCTCTCTATTAACATCACTAATTTCTTCCAATTAGATTCTCTGAAACCAAGTGCCTCTTATCACTACAAATATCTTAATGGTGACTACTCTAATATGAACAAATTTCTTTCCCAGATTAATTGGTCAGTACTATTTTTAAAATCTGATATTAATGACGCTGTATTTAAATTTAATGAATGCGTCTCACGCGCTATAGATTTGTTTGTTCCTAAGGGATGTTACTATCAACCCAAGTTTCCAAATTGGTTTAGCTCAAAACTCAAACAGTTAATAATTGAAAAAAAGAAAACTCATAAGCTATTTAAAGACACTGGCAACTTAAACTTGTATCGAAAATTTTCTCATTTAAGGGAACTGTCCAAAATCGAATCAGCCAAATGCTATAAATCTTATTTAGAAGTTACTGAGTCAAAATTAATGCAAAACCCTAAACAATTTTGGCAATTTGTTGCGCAAAAGCGTACTGATAATGATCTTCCTTCTAGTATGCACTATAATGAAACTCATGCTACTAACGGTCTTGACATCGCCAACCTTTTTGCTAAACACTTCTCCTCTGTATATTCTGGTGCCTCATGCAACATCCCTCCACTCAACTATGACTACAACATTGACTTGAATGATTGCCAAATCTCACTTGTAGAGGTATACCAATCTTTAAGTAAACTTTCTAACAAAAAAAGTACCGGACCTGATGGCATTCCAGAAATCTTGCTAAAAGAATGTAAATATTCATTATCTATCCCAATTTGTATGTTGTACAACTTATCACTCTCATCTGGAACATTTGCTGATTCATGGAAAATTTCATATATTCGACCCATTTTTAAATCCGGGAACAAGTCAAACATTGAAAATTACAGACCAATATCAATTATATCTTGTATTCCAAAAATATTTGAGTCGATAATTACAAAGATAATCACTCCTATATTCAAAAATGTTCTGATTGATGAACAGCATGGATTTAGATCGGCGAAATCTACAACAACGAATTTATTGTCCTTTACAAATACCATTGTTAAAGCCTTGGAAGACAACACTCAGGTTGACGTACTCTATACTGATTTCTCCAAAGCCTTTGATAAAGTAAATCACTCGATTCTCATGGCCAAACTTTATGCTATAGGCATTAGAAACCCGTTGTTATCATTCCTTCGCTCTTACTTGAGCGATAGAAAACAAAGGGTTAAAATAAACAACTTTGAATCCTTTAACATTGACGTAACGTCCGGCGTTCCCCAAGGAGCTCATTTGGCCCCGCTTCTCTTCAACCTTTTTATTAACGATATCACCAAAGTTTTTTCTCATACACGCTTCTGGCTTTTTGCGGATGATAATAAGATTCTTCAGATAATTAAATCCTACCTTGACTGCTTACATTTTCAACGTGATATTGACTCGTTTAATAATTGGTGCAAAATAAACTGCATGGAACTTAATGTTGATAAATGTAAAATTTTGTCCTTTTATAGAACCAAAAAACCTATTCAGTTTGATTATAAATTAAACAATGTTTGTTTATCTACTGTAACATCTATCAAGGATCTTGGGGTCACTCTAGACTGCAAACTTTCTTTCCGTGAGCACATTAACAACATTGTTAACAAATCACTTAAACTACTCGGCTTCGTTCATAGAATAACCTCTGACTTTAAACATATAAGTACCCTTAAAACTCTTTACTGCTCGTTAGTTCGCCCTCACCTTGAATACGCTAGTGTTATTTGGTCTCCTTTCTATGCTGTCCACATTTGTCACATAGAATCCGTACAACATCGCTTCCTACGAGGAATCGCTTGGAGGTTGGGTCTTGAAAGAGGAGAGTACTCATATGATGAAGTTGAACAAACTTTAAACATTTCTTCTTTGGAGAAACGTAGAAGGGACACTGATCTGATTTGCATATTTAAGATTATCAATGGTATTACAGACTCACCTGCTTTGTTGCAACTTATCCAATTCAACATCCCTTCCCGTAGACTCCGAAATAATGAATTGCTGTTCGTCAATCAACATTCTACCAATTATGGATACCATTCTCCTTTGTCCAGAATGTCGAGACTTGTCAACTCACTGTCAAGTCAAAGCATTGAATTTTGTGGTATATGCCTAAATGACTTTCGACAGTCAATACGCAATGTCTAATTTCTAATGCCCTTTGAACCATCTTCATGCTTTGTCTTATTATTATATCCCATTCTTACTTTTATATTATTATTGTCATTATTATTGTCTTCGCTCCTCATTTATATATGCTCTCCTTTCACTGTCATCTCTGTTTATAAAACTTATTCGTGTAATTAATATGTTGTTAATGGACTATTTGTCCGTAAATAAATAAATAAATAAATAAATAAATAAATAAATACCAACAACTAAAATTAGTATGTTTATTTCATTTTTTTATTATTTTTTAAGAAAGAAAATGCTTTCGGTTACGAATGTGTGGTCGTGACTCTCCGTGCTTCTACGTTCCGGACGTCTGTGATCCCAGATCATTGCAACAAATCGGTGATCTTCATCCATTTCTCCTGCCAAACACTTTGCCTCTGCTTATGAGTTCCTTCAGGTTCGATTTGCGTCCTTGGAACAACAAGTTTCCATCAAAAGGTTTTGGAAAAAATCACTTTTTTGCAAATTATTTTCTTTTAAAACTCTATATAAAATATGCCCAAATTATATGTAAGTTCACAGATATAAGTTCTATTTAAAGCACTTTCAGCGTTACTAAAAACTAGGTGAAAATTTTATTCACTTGATAGACGACCGTGTACGTGAAAACCTTAATTGAAATCTAAAATAGAAACTGACATAAAATAGTTTATGGAAATATATACATGATATATTCGTTGCTTATTCAGCCAATGAGGGTTGTTCATCTGTTGTATAATAATTTCTCATCGCGTTTGGGAAATTTTCCAAGGCATTTTAAACGGTCTCCATACTTCTTCATTTTGAAGTTGTCATAAAAGAAATACCATTTTAGAAACAAGATAAAATTATCGTTTAGATGTATACATTGGAAATATTATTTAGTATTTAAAAATTGCAATATTTTAAATTCAAACATGAAAAAAGGCTGTAATAAAAATTTCAGAGAATTGAAAATTCAAAAAAACACTGTCTTTTAATTTAAGGAATTTCCAAGAAAACTGTCACTTCCCTTGTTTTATCTCGGTCATACAATGAAAAATTTTAATAGTAATTCCCAGAGAATAAACAAAAAAATCTGACTTTTTTTTCAATTTGTATAAGTATATGTTATTAAAAAACATAATTTTTGAAATTTTATAAATTCAAGAGGTAAAATTCAATTAAAAGGCAAAAAACCTCTTTTTTTCGATAACATGAAACTATATTCACAATATGACATGGTTAATTGATTAAACCTGAAGAAAAGTAACAAATAACACAAATCATATAAATCTATTATAAAAAAAGACTTAACTTTTCAATTCTTAATATGAATATTAGAAGCTTAAGAAGGCACTTTGATGAACTCTGTATTCTTCTTGATAGTCTAGATTTTTCTCCTAGTATTGTTATTTTAACAGAAACACAAGTGAAAGAAGTAATCCCCTATAACCTGCCAGGATATGTAACTATTTCATCTGAATGTAAACATACTGGCCACGATGGAATCACTGTATTTATAAAAAATTGTCTTAAAAAATCTGCCTTCGAAATTCTAAACTTTAAAATAGCTAATTCAATTAAATTAACATTTACCCACAGTAATTGTACTTATCTGCTGTTAGGTATCTATAGATAACCTTCCTTAAATGAATCTCTATTCAATTACGAACTTAATTCGCTTTTAAAAATGACTAACAGAAATAATTTTAACTTTGCAATACTAACTGGTGATATTAATATAAACATAAATGAAAACGACAAAAGAACAAAATTTATAAATGAATACTTAGATTGTTTGTCACATGCAGGCTATCAATCATACATAAACTCACCAACAAGAGAAAATCTGAATAATTCCACGACTCTAGATCACATATTTATCAAAACACACAAGCACGTTATAACTAAATCTTCAACTCTAAAAACAATCATTACTGACCACTACCCAACATTCTACGGATACAACATCTTAACCACAAATTCAAAAGTATACTCTAACACTGTTGAAATAAATTAAATTAATTACATCACATTTAACAATTAAATTTACTTCATTCAGAAAAATGGGACAACATTCTATCAATAGCTAACCCAAATTCAGAATTAGAATTATTTAATAAAACTCTACAAGCTTAATTGGGAAAAATAAAGGAATTAAAAATAATAATATAATGAATTGGTCATTGGATATAATAGTTAATTTGAATAGAAATTATGAACAGAAATGTGATTTGAATCACTAATAACAAATGAAAACTGTCATTTTGCGGAAAAACTGACGTACATGGCACATGCGTAAAAGAAGGGCATGTGCATAAATGAATACAAACAATATAAAAACAATGCAATATTGTCAGTTCTTTTGCAGCGCAGTTAGAGACATTTTTTATTAGTACGTAATAATTCGAAATAGAAATTGGCAGTCTTTGTACAAACAATGTGTGACAAAAACACAGTTTAACGGTTGTGAAGTGATTTTTTTTAGTAAGGCTGTTTATATTTATTTTTTAGGTTGCATTTGAAATTTATGAGCAACTTAGTTCTACACAAAATATTTTAATTTATTTCTTTAGAACGGCTTGGCTTCTTTGCAAATTTATTCAAACGCGTTCTCATTTGGTGAGCAACTTGTAAAAATTATTTTAGATAACGTTTTAGCAGACAGATTGCAATGGCTGTCCATGGAAATGTTCATTATACATGCTTTTGATGTGCTTCATATTATTATCAACGAGATCCGGGTCTGCTTCGCCGTAGTGGCTTCCTTCAGCGGCCATATCAAACTATTAAGAGAGACTTTTCAACTGTGTAACTGAGGCATTTGTTACCTTTTGTTACTATTGTGGTTCAGGTTGCGCCAAATTATGTCAGACGAGGCGTGCTTCGCGGGAACAGCTAGCGAATCTCTGTATTATGTATTATGTCTCACAGCGAAGGTATTGAATTTACGCACACTCCTAAATAAACGGATAATGAACTGTGCAGGGTTTTACAGCACTCGGTTTATGTCGATTACTTACCGACCCGTGGGACAGCGGGCTAACTCTTTGGCTTTCAATAAACGCTTTACCCCAAGTTTGGTGGTAGGCGATTGATCGGTTATCATCATCAAGAGTACATTTTCAGAATAAACGTAATAAATTTTTGGCTTAATCACAGGATTATTTATTATTTTTAATTCGTTATAATGCTATTATAAATATGCCTTGCTTATTATTATCTTTGCATGACTCGTGTAGTTTCATATCAGACCACATCGGAACCTATGCCATCATGACAATCGTAGTTAACATCACAATATTTTCTGATAGCGTTACGCTTCCAATACAAAATCGTAGAATACGACTCGATGGAGTAAGCTAAAAATGTAGACAATTTGTCTCGACGCCATCTAGTGAGAGAGTTAGCACTTACAATGCCTTTCTCATATAAAATAAAGTTGGTTGTTTTCAGGTGAAAAAATGTAACAAGCAGTAATTGTTGAATGAAACACTAGTATATATTGAATTATTTCGCGGATAAGAGATAAGCCGCCATAGCTCAGTGGTCAGAGCTGTCGACCGGAAATCGAAGGAACACGGGTTCGAGTCCCGTTGGCGTCATGTATCTTTTATCAGGAGATTTTTCAATGTGGATGAGTGTTTCAGGCGAATAATTATTGCTTGTAAAATAATTGTTACCCTTTGTGCTATGCATAAAAAATCTTCTCTTAAACATTAGTTTACCAAAAAATAATAATTTATATTATTTGATCTTTTAGATACAAAGAAAACTTTTCGTTACTAGCACGCAATGAAGTTGTGAAAAAAAATCGGCTCACTCTATCGTTCATGTGGACGGAACTAATGATTTTCGGTTTGGGCATTGATTATGCAGCAGGTACAGACTTCAAACATTCAATAAAATGGCATTGATTATTCAGTAGGTACAGTCTTCAAACATTCAATAAAATGGTATTGATTATGCAGTAGGTACAGTCTTCAAACATTCAATAAAATGGCAATGATTATGTAGCAGGTAAAATCTTCAAACATTCAATAAAATGCCATTGATTATGTAGCAGGTAAAATCTTCAAACATTCAATAAAATGGCATTGAATATGTAGCAGGTAAAATCTACAAACATTCAATAAAATGGCATTTATTCTGCGTTAGGTACAGTCTTCAAACATTCAATAAAATACATATTGTGTACGCAAGAAAGAAAGCTGCATTTAGAATGACTACGGGATCCACCTTTAACGGATTGCACGAAATGGAATAAAAGCTTTATCTTATGTCCGCTTCATTCTGGAAAGACATTTGCAGGGAAGTTTATACGGAGCCGTATGTACACCCACTACCCTACACCCTTACCTACCGCACTGGATGTCTACTTTTAAGAAATCGCCTGAGTTTCATTTGTTTAGAACTAATTCAACTTTTCAGCTGCCCCGAACTTTCTAAAAGGTGGAACTTTTAGTATGCTGTCTTTACCTGCAATGGAGAAGGCGTACGCTGACTTTGTGTTCGACCCAAGAATACTTTAAGTGGAATTCAAACAAGTTTTCTTGGCAGGTGATCAATGAATCCTAAAATCTCAGCAATATCACTCTAACATAAATTTGTATTCAAAAATGTTGTTGACGTAAACTTTTTCTGAAATTTTGTCATATTCAAAGTCAAAACTAAAAACAGAACTAGAAAGAGCACATTAGGAGTGCTGTTGGTAGCATCTCTACTGTTTCATGTAGTTCACCAAGACTCGCAGGTTTATAGTAGGTATGTGGGTCAGATATATATGCAATTGCAAAATACTCTTAAACGAACATACATGATGAGAGGAAAACTAAATATTCACAAAGATGATTGGAAAAATCCGTACAGTAGCTACGATGAAAAAAAACAGTAAACTCATAAGCCGATAGTGAAAATATAAAAAAAAAATTATGACGCCGTATGGAATGCTACGTAAAAGCCGAATCCCAATATTTTTGGATTCGTCCAATCAATCATACTAATGGCGAACAAAACACGCGGTATCTCGAAAAAAAATCTCAACGAAATAGACGCAATCGAACGAAGGATTTAGTAAAGCGTATACAGACTATACACTGAAATCAACCTTCCAAATAATCATAAAACAAACTTTTATTACCTACCAAACTCAAACTGTGTGATGTCAACATTTATTTTACATATTCCTTTACAATCTCAACACCATCTTTCATTTAAATAATGCATTTCATTCTCGGAAGATTAAAACGTAATAATCCATTAGAGATAATGGTCTGCAAAGTGCCTTATTCTGTTAAGGTTTCTACAACTTTCAGAAGCAGTTCTCAGTTAAAGTTTTTATGAAAACTTAATTGCATCATTTCCGTTGTCAACTTTGGTTGTGAAAAAAAAAACCAAGACTTCCACAGTGCCGTCAACTATGTAGATGATAGTACATTTCAGATTGTAGATTGCTGATTGTTGACTGTAGATTGAAGCACGTAGATTGCGCCTTAAAGATTACTGTTTGCAGATTCCAGATTGATTTTAGATTGTAGATTGCAGATTTTAGATAGTAGATGATAAGTGTAGATTGCAGGTGTAGATTGCAGATTGTCTATCGTAGAATGCAGCGATTGCATAAAATTGTAGATTGCCGAGTAAAGATTTCATATTGCAGATTGTAGATTGCTGGTTACGGATTATAGATTTCAAATTAATTAAATATCTACATTTACCATATAATATTGTGTTTCATATTCATCTATAAATAGTATACTCGTAAAATAAAGTCGTTTTCCGCTTATGTTGTGCGCTTAGTTCTTCTAAGCTACGCAAAGGGATTTTGATAGGGTTTTCTCTTACATTTAGAGCATTTATATATATTTACATATTTATAGAAAGTAGAGGAAAGACGATGTTTTTTACATCGACTTACGTAGAACAAAATAATGTACTACGGAATTGTATACCTTAAAAAGGCCTCACAACGGCAAAACTTTTCTCCAATCCATTTATAAGTCTCCGAGCAACGCCGGGTTGATATCATCTAGTTGTTTTTAATCTAAGAAGATAAACAAAGTATGAAACCGGATAAACTCTTAACTTACCTCGAACGCAAAACATTAATTATCACTTTGCATTGCCGAATAATAATAAATTTGTATATCTGAAAAAGTCACCACCAAAGTCTTATTTGATTTTAGGACCAAGTTGTATGAAAATTTTAAATAAAACTATATATACTGTACTGAATTCTTTTGGCCTACGGACGTGCTTCACTCGCGGCACGTCCCGCTCTGATTACAAACGAGCTTATTACAGATAGCAGTTATATATAATTTGTTTTTCCCGACTTTTCCCTTTCCTAGGTCAACAGTATAGAGCTACGTGATTCGGATAATTCGCCGGCCCAGTGGCGCGCTGATTTTAATATCAAGGTTGCCAGTTAATCTTTCCAGGGCGACTTTAATGCAGATATTTTAAACATTGCTGTAAATGTATTAAGTGTTATTTTTTTTTCGCTTTTTTAATTTTCCCCACACTTCGTTCAATATTTTGATAGCACATAAGAAGGTTTTAATAATAAGTATTTATTTTCCCAAATTGCGCAACGAATAATATCACACATTTGATGTGTCCTTGCTATGACGCAGTAATGTTACCTAATAATGATTGCGATCACATAAGCTGCTTATTGGGTGACCGGAGAAGGAAAGGACAGTAACAAATCAACACACTTTTGAAAATTGATATAAAGTCATGAAAAGTGATGAAAAAAAAACTAGGTTAATTACGTTACGTTTGGTTAGGATCATAGGCTGTTTTAATTTTCATAATTGACTTTTAATGACTAATAACATTTGCCACAAGATTCCCAAGGGCATATAATATTTCCAGATGCCCAGATTCCCTACGTCCCTAGCAACAACTTAATATTCCCGACGCCACTGATAGTTTCCTTATCTGAATCTGAAGAAACGGAGATATTCGTTATTGCATTTCTGGATGCAAAACATGAAAATGTAAAAACGTGTTTTTGATCGTTTGACATTATTTGTTAATATCACGAATATCTACATTTGTACTTATTTAAACATTGTGCTAACCTATTTACCTTCCCATAAGAATTATTAATCCACTGACTCCTTATAAAAAACTAATCTCAAAGCCATTATCAATCGTTATAACTTGATTAAAAAAACAACGGTAGTTATCTACAGTATTTGAATTGATTTAACCCAAGCCAAGTTCTTTAGCGAATATAAATGGGAATAAGGAATACGATAGTGTTGCTAGAATAGTTTTATAGTTCTTGCCACTTGCGGGATGTGATACGAAAGGAATATAATATCGCTTCTTTTAAATTGATTCCATCTATTCGAGTACGTATGATCGTATTAATAAATAATGATTTGACTTAATAAGAAGTATCAACTTTTATTCGGGTGCCCTGTTCTATGGGAAGTTGACTTTGGTCACACCATTATTCACCATGTTAAACAACTATGCGGAACTGCCCCGCTCCTTTCACATAGATTTGGATGTAAAGAGCGGTGAATTCCTCTGCAACGTTTTCTACCAATCTCCCCTTGGATGCCAATTGGGTAAATTTGTATTTTTTTATCATTCAACTCACTATTGAAGTTTTCTTCTCTTTGATGAAGCGCAGCGAAGCCCTGTTTAAATCTACCATCGAGTTTTTCACTTGTCAGCAACTTTTAGGGGAATTTGGAGTTAGCAATAAGTTTTCTGCAAAGAAATCGCGCGCAATTGTAAAATCATTCTAAAGCAAATTTTATTTTCAGTCTAAGCAGTGATAGTGTAATGCGAGTTGAGTGTAAACTGTGGGATTCTTTCAATAACCAGTCATTGAAAGGACGACGCCTACGCCACCTCTCCACTCATCGCAACTTGGTTTCTTCTCCCCACCCTTATCGGCATGTCTATGGTTTCTTATGTGTCGTGTGTCAAACCACTGTCATATTGTTTCCTAATACATTCAACGGGTGTGAGGAAATTTTCGTAAATGTTATAAGTTTAGTTCTGGATGAATTCACAATATGTTATTAAATAAATTTATAATCCATATTTGTAATAAGCATTTACTTTGTGGCTCGTCTTAATTTACAATAAAAGATATAAATTTGTTTTAGACCACTACAAATTTATATCTTTTATTGTAAATTTATAATCTGCTTTTTTAAATTTTCCACGGAAATAAATAATATGGTATAATTAATTAACATTAAGTAACAAATTATGTTAAATAATTCATTAAGCCCAATGCAGTGATGACAGTCAAAGCTGATTATTATTGTTTTTTGCTGTGCAGTAATGCACCGCGATAATGCAATTTCAGTGGGGTATCTGTCATATCGCTGATCCTACTCTCTGTGCATTCGCGTGCACCGTTGAACCACCGCGCCTGTTCAACCCTTTGCCGTTCGATGTTTTTACAAAATTTAAATAAGTAGCGGCAAAATATTAATTAGAAGTGAACACGAAGGCAAAATCATCCTCATTAAAATGAGAACTATATAAACAAATACATTTAAAAATCAAATAAAAACACCTTGCTACTCTGAACCAGTGGCGGCTCGTGACTTTTGGGTGTACTAGAGTGCTAATATTATTTAAAAAATGGCATTTCTGATTTTTTTATAGCTGAAATCGATTTTTTGTATGAAGATTTTCAGGAAATCCGTGTGGTACACGGCTAAACTGAATTTCCCGAAAACCTTCAAACAAAAAATCTACTACTCTTCCACTTGCAAGATAGTTAATGGCTGCGGGATAGTTAAAGAATTAAAGTAATTACACGTAAAATCGTATTTACATTGGGATTTTCATAAATAGATTTGAATACATGATATGTTATGGAGAGATATAATTGCTTTATTATTTTCTTTACTTTTCTTCCTTATCCTTTCTCTGTACATTTACTATATTTTATATTTCATACTTAATATTCATGTTTTATATTTCTTTTTAATTATTATTATATTTGTATTTTTTTTTTCTTTCACTACGAGCATCTCCGCCTAATATCGACTAAACCTTGTTTACGCATGCTGGGAACATTTTTAATTGGGGTGTTAATATCTGTGCACATTCCCACCGAAATAATATAAATGTAATGATTGTTAACACTCTGTAAATGTTTCAAACAATAAATAAATAAATAAATAAATACTAATCTTCCGTAGAAGCGTTAGCTTGTGTCTGGAAGAGGAGTGCACAGTACATTGATAGGTATTACTTGCTGTAGTAAGTACATTGTAGTGAGAAAGTAAAAAATAGTTACATTATATGTTTGGTAGATGTAATATAAATGTAAGTAGGTAAGTTATATATATAGTTATAAAGAAAATTGGTGATATGGGTTATTTGTAATAGTAATTCATGTGGAAAGAGTTTTTTTCTGAGAGAATGTTTGGTTTTTTTTCTTTATTGCGTCTAGTTTCTTCCGGTAATCGATCGAAGAAAGCTCTTTCTTGGTAAGTATATTAATTTTGGACAAATGAAATATTAAAATTTTGGCATGGAAAAATATATTCTGATTCTTCGAGTAAGGTTTTCATTTAAAAATTGGTACTTGTCTTTTTCTTTCATGATTTAAATTTTTAATGTAAAGATTTTTAAATGAAGGTTCTTGAAATTCTTGGAATAAGCGATTTGTTGGGTAGCCGCTGGGTTTTATAAAATATATTCCATTAAAATATTTAATTTATTCATTCCATCAGTAGTTCGCATTTCATAATTTTATATTATCAGGACAAACATAGGTGCATGAATTCGTGTTCCGATATCTTATGAATTTACTAAAAGTTTATTAGGAAACGACCTCCATTCCCATTTTTAACAGGAATAAATCAGTAATACTGATTTTTCTGCGTTTAATATCGACCACTTATCAATAAAATTTACAATACACCACAAAACGGGCATGTGCTTAGCTTAGTGGTCTAAAAATTCCTAATAATTGTAATAAACATTTCACTGAATAAAGAAAAAATTAAAATTAAAATTAAAACACTTTTCTCTTTACCAGGAGTTAATAACTTTTACAACATTAATGTCATTTCTGTGTTTGAACTTTTTGTATAGGTATATTTTAAGACGAGGTGTACTGCAGAAATCTGAGATAATATGTAGGTAGGTGCGCTTCTAAAGAACATAGGAAAAATTCAAATTAATCAAAATAGTTAGCAATGAGCATTATGATACTTATGTTTTTACGGAAATTTAATTTATGTCGTAACATAAATTAATATTAAATAACCTTACGTATCAGGGGTTAACCAGAACCAGGCGCCATATTGGTTTCAATTTTCAATCCATCAGTAGTTATACAATACCAGAAGTGACGCGCGGCTCGTGGCAAACAATGCATGGTGTTCTGCGGATGACATTGGCCACTTTTAGTTCTTGTTTTACTAGTCACCGTGGATATTTTTGTACAAATGAATAAACGGAAAAAATATTTTTATTTGATATTTGATCAGCAATGCTTGTGAGGAGAGAACCTAAAAAAATCTCCCAGAAAAATTCCTAATTAGAGTTAGCTGTGGTCAGATGCTTGTAGTATTCCAAATTTATATTTTTTTAATATTTCATATTAAATTATTTCTGTATTTTGAATTCATGAGATGGGTAAATATAACATGTAATTGTTATTAAATTGCAAAATGACGATAACTTGTATAACTGTTAATTTTTATGAAATATTATTTAGATAATATTTCTTAAAACATATATTATGTCCATCTTACGTTAAAACTATTATGTTGAAAATGATTTCAAAATGAAGCACAAACATGAAGCTTTAATATTCATTTCGAAAACGTTCGGATTTTAAAATAGGGAAAATAGGATAAGCGTAGTTACCCCGTCAATGAATCGGGCGAAGCTAAGCAATATAGGCCTTGTGAAAATAACTGAACTTCGAGCGCGTGTGCAGATTATTGGGTTGCGTTCATAAAGTAAATTCTTGTGATTCATTTTGATCTGTTTTATAGAGATAGTTTCTAACGTATTTATAATTAGTTTGAAGACAATGCCTTTACCTATTTTTGGCGCCGCAATTTCCTTTGGCCGTCCTTATGTGTCGCCCTCGAGATTGATTTTCACAAAACGGCGCTCCATAAAAATAAAAATCATCGGAATGTTATTTATGATTACCAGGTGTCTATTGGTTTTTACAATGGGCGTAAAAAATTTGACCAGCGCCAGGAGTCGTTTGGCTCAGGGCTGGCCCTGAATCGCCACTTTGTAAACACGCCGCCGCCACCATGATGGATGTTGTAACTACATAGCATACCACAACAATATCAACATTAACTAATTATTTTCATCACATCCTCGATAGATGCCTCATACGATCCTCTGTTAAAGAAACTGGTGTGGGCTCAAAGCCGTGGTTCAGACGACAATGCTTCGAAGCAGTTCGACGGAAAAACGCGGCTTACCGGGCCATGATATAAATGACAATCTCGTCTCTTTCAACGGAAACAATCTTCGCAATATGATTTCTATTGATATGCTTGATGTATCTCTAGGTGACCAGCTCTGGCACGTTTTATCGAAGCCAGAGTTACGGGTGTACTTTGGGTGTACTGTACAGGGCCCGCAGATAATGCAGATAGCTGCTACTCATAAGCCACCTCTGGTCTGGAGCCTGCCCACCTCTGCTCTGGCCCGCAGATAATGCAGATAGCTGCTACTCATAAGCCACGTCTGGTCTGGAGCCCCAAAATACCTGAAAACCCCTTTATTTCGTTTTGGAAGAATCGTATACGTGCGAGTAATCCGTTCGGGCCAATGACCCTACATTTGTTCGAGCTTGCGCAAACAAAATTTGTTCACCTTGCAAGATTGTGAATAAAGACAACTTTAACTAAGTAACTTCCTTTTTAGCGCCAAAAAGGAAATATGTGGTTAAATATCCAAATATTTCTGGTTTTTTATTTATTTATTTTTAATAAAAACAACTTTTATAAAGGGGTTCGAGGAACACATTTTTTTGTAAATATTTATTCTTCGTGTCTACCTAGCAACTAGCAACCATGTAATTTAAAGAGTAATAAGTTAAGAGAGACTGCCATAAACTTCAAAAGTGGTTGGGGAGATAAAACACTTTGAATTTTGTCACATAAATAATATGTGACTAGTGCAGTTCTTGCCTATTTGGGTTATTTTGTCTATGGTGTTTTTTTTTAAGTTTGGCAATATTTTTTGGGCAAGTGAAAGAGTTTTTGTTTATGGGCACTTCCTCCCGGTCAGCTTGGGCTAGCTGCACGCGGAATTAGTCACTCACGATCAACGTGTTTTAATCTGAGTAAATCATGTGATTAGAAATTGTTTTTATATTTTAAAAGGGCGCGGGGTGTTTTTCCTAACACGAATAGTTCGGTTGGTTTTTATTTTTAGTGGAGGTTATGTGAACCCCACTTTTTTCGGTGATGGCCGGTGCTCAGATTTGTGGATTTTGTGTTTTGGACTTGAAATTGTAAAGAGATTGGTCCTAGTTGTGGCTAGAATATTATGCCTGTTTAACCCCACGTCGCGAAGTCACGGATTGCTTGTCGGTTCTTCCGAAGTCCGTAAGACTTGGAGACTAGTTGGATTCCACGTGCTACTCTGATGAAGATTCTACAGACGCTCCTTGAAGGCGTTGCGCCCTTTCTCCCCTAAGTGAAGGATGACCTGGCTTCCCTGGATTCCACGCCGTCCCCGGTAGATCCGAGGTCCCGCCACGGGTCAGTTCCCCTCTACCAGAACCAAGTTTTCTTTCGCCATCCGTTGTTTTTCCTAGTTTATATGAAGTAGTACCAAAAATATAACCACATTTTTCAACAAATTAAAGAGATCTAATAAATGTAATAATGTCAACAGTAACGGGGAGTAATTTAATAACTGTAATAATGACCAATCAACACGCTGTGTTTTAATACAGTGTCTTCTGTGTGCAAAGTCAAAGTCGTATCTTCTCCGAATTTAAAGTTTTTAATAAAAGTGTATTTTTCTGAATTGACCTGCTAGGAAAATCTGTCAAAAAATTATACAAACAAATACACATTTCAAGTAAAGTAATTATATTTTAATTTGAGTTTATTTCGCATTAATTTTTTACATCACGTACAAAACGCACAGCATCACAGACAACCAAAATTTTAAAATTTGACTCTTATTTTTTCCTACCGGCTTATCTTGGGAAAGACTACGAAATACTAAATGTAGGTAAACCTTTCTTTTTTCGCTAAGGGGATGCGGAGGATGATATTCGTAGGTAGTCAATATTAAACAAAATACTTTGCCTCGTGGAAATATTTAAAAATAATACATTAAAGACGGAAGGAATTAACTTAAATCGTCGGTTGTGGTTCTAGGAACATTTACTGACCACAATACTAATTTTATTTTACTTGGTTTAACGCCCAGCCTGGCTTTTGCATAGATTTTAAGAATATAATATACATACTTAGTGAGCTATCAACAATTATGCATAAAAATTTTAAAACATAAAACAACAGTAAACTGATAAACTTAATATTAAAAAATATTAGTAAAACATGTAACAGTAACATAAAATGATACAGAAACTAGAACAATGCAACATATAAGACAAATCACTAAAACTTCACTACCACCCTACTATAATTTTTTGAATTATATAAAGTGCTGGTATAAATTCCGCTTGATTATATAAATGAAGTCAATAAATATATCAAGAATACCCCCAAACTTGCTGCCCAAATAATGCATCCTATTGGTTAGTGGGTGTGTCTGATAGTTGGTTATGTATGTATTGCAAAAGAAATTTTGTCTTGTGTTCCTAGTAAGCATATAATAGTGGTAACGATGGCAGGACTATCAATTAAGTTATAAACGACTATGTGTAATACAACCAGGTCTGATATAATTCTACTGTCAGACTGTGGAATTCTGAGCTTAAAATGTATGTACCTTAGAAATGTATGCTGAACTCTTTCTATGTTGTTAGAGTGAACTTTATACAAAGGGAATTATTATTATTATTATTATCATTGCAGAATATTTAACGCGGGGAATGATCACTAACTAATAACAGAATTAACCGCAGAAAGTTCACCGCATGTAATAGATAAAATAAAATGTCTGAATGGTGCTAAGAACTGTTTGCATTAAGATCATTAATTTGTTTTTTTTTAATACTTGACTATTGTTTTTCATACTAATTTACTTGCGTAAAAAATAATTTTCTTAATTTTCCACGCGGTGAATTGTGTGCGACGAACTTTCCACGTTAAATGTTCCCCGCGGTGAATTTTTTCTTTCCCATTCCTTACCATCGACACAAGACATCAAATTGGGGATGCCATAGTCCTACTGGTTTCGGGCAGTTAGTGATATAAAAAATATATATTATGTTATAATATATATTTAAATGACACAAGATTACCACTTTTCTTATTAGGTACCTACATGTCATTTCAGGTCAAGTTTATTTTATTTTTTTACAATGGTGGGTATCCATTGCAGAAATGTGATACTGTCTGAAATTGACTACGCGCGTATTACTCGAAGTGCAAATTTAAATGTACACAGTAAAGCCGGTATCGAATACATTTTGAAACTACGACCGGCTTTATATATTATACTTGCAATAATGAACGTAATAAACATAATATATTCCGCATAAGTTGTACAATAGCTCGCAAATAATATTATACATTGGCATTTCTCCAACAATTGGAAATTGACCTGAGTTATGTGTGTTAACATGACTAGTAAGGACGTAAAACATGACTAGTGTCTGCAAAATGTAATTTTTTTTTATAAATTGCCGCACTAAATAAAAACGTGTCATTATTTTGGAGAGGTATCATTTTATTCGAGTATTGTCTATAACAGTTGGGTTGTTGTGGTAGTAACTTTAATCGATGGATTATCGAATTTGCAGCATTTTCTTAATAAATTCCCACACACACAATTGTACACAAAAGATTATAAAGTTCTTCACAATTCTGTTGGTGAATGGAACTCACACAATGGTCCAATATTCGGTTTTCTTGAACGACTCTCATGTGGATAAATACATGAGGCAATCCAATATTACAAAGGTTATCGGACTTATATCTAGCTCCTCTCAGAACCTAATGCTACCGATTACCAATATACCACTGAATGGGAACTTTACGAAAGACGAATTTCCAGATTTAATTTACAGATATATTTCGAGCCTTCTCCAACTATCAATTAAATAATTAAGCAGGTAAAAAGGGCAGCATAAAATGTATGAAATCAATGTATTGAATTCATAATTCGTGCCCTCCCATTTAAATATCAGCCCTTTTTACGACATCACTGATTTCTATAATATTGTTATTATTAGCGGGTAATAATGGTAAAAATGAAAAAAATACGGTATTGAGAAGAAAATAATTCCGAAAACCAATGTTACCAAACAAAATGTATAGTATAATATTATGATTGGTGATTACAGCGTATAATGAATGGTTACATTATGAGTAAAACATTTTCCATTGGTGCGTTGAAATTAGATACAGAAATTGATGATTTCAATTTGTTTAATCATTGGCGAATAAGTAAAGATAAATAAACATACCGATTTCAGTGGTCTAAAATAAATTTCAATTCATCCTTTTGCTAAAATTTTTTTAGCTTTTCATTCCATGCTTAGAGGATTATTAGAGTTAATGTTCTATTATCTTCTCATTCCATGCATAGTAGATAAATGAATAAATAGATATTTAATAAACCGAAAATATAGGAAAAAAATTCTCAGATCGTTATCCACCTACAATTTATTGGAGGTAAATAGAATTTTTAAATAATCGTATCTTCCTACTTCAAATTTAGTGCTTAATTGAAAAGAAATTAAAACAAAATCAAAAAGGAGGAGGATTATATTTTAAACAACTATATAATTCATTATAATAAACAATAATTATTATCCTGAAACACAAATAAAAACTGAAAAAATCTTACAACAAAAAACAAATGCCGCCAAAAAAAATTTATCTCTATTGTAATTTTGTATGTGTAATGGGTAAGATTTCTAGAGTTATTGAGCACCTAAGGTGTTTAAGTAATCATAATTGTTCTGAATTTGCCAACTACTTTGGGAAATAAATCATTCTTTTGACAATAAAGATTACAATACAATTGGATTACAATTAGGAAACTTCGAAATAAATTGTTCAAGAAATGTTTTGAATTATTAATTTATTCAAATTAATAAAATAAAATGGTACCAAAAAGTAAGGTGCCCTATTTACAATAACATTATATTATTCCCTAAAGTTTGAATTTATTGTTAAAAATACATGAACCAATCACTAGTGATATTTGTATTGATGTCAGCGGATATTATATTTTGTATATCAGGAATATTTGTAAAAATCTTAGATGAATTGAAAGGGAAGACAACGGGAAGTAACTGAAACAACGCGCGTGGTTTCATTGAACTGAGTCCAGTGGATAAACTGGTGATTTACTGCGTTTAGTTCGTTAGTAGTCACATAAGTCCGTCGGTCAGACAGGCTGTCACCGGCTACCACAAAGACGTCGCTCTAGGCTCTTTTTGTGAAAAAATGTGCACAAATCATTCTCCAGCGAAAACCAAATCAGATAGTGTTTTTTTACATTTACAGGCACTTAAAAATTTTTTTTTTTTTCTCAAACGGTACCTTTTGATCAATGATGACAAATAGGCAACAGAAGTGAAAAAATAGCTATTTTTCTTATTGCTTTGGAAAATGGCAGTTTTTTGCTGTCAGTCAATTTGTGAATTCCTAAGAAGGTTAGTGGTGTAAAATTGGAAAAGTTTATTTCAAAATTGAATGATAATTGTGATATGTCTAAATGTTTTGTTTGAGGACAGATCACATTTTTATTCTGCAAAGCAAACTGAAAACAAATCAATAAAAGATTTTACGGTTCGCTTAAAACCACTATCAATTAACTGTTAGTTCAGGAATAATAATAATTTACCGGAGAAATTTGGGGACTTCTTTAAATGTATTTCTATTTAGATCTCTAAGCAGATCACCTCCACCGAATAAAAATCGTAAGTACATTCTGAATTTTAAAAAAATGTTGTGTATGTGGTAGGAATAATCATTTATTGACAGACTGTAAATTTCATAATTACGTGTATAAACAATGCAATGAAAAATGGCATTTAGCTAAAAAGTGTACAGGGAAAGCGTATTATAAAAGTGTGAATATTAATAGAATATCAATATTATATAGAATTAGTAATCGACGACATTCAACTGAAATTCATGGAAGATTCGTGAGGATCGTGTAGCGTTTTAAATGAAGAATGTTATTCGAAACATTTCGATGAAGTTGAATTGGCGTGGAAAAAAATGTGTTTACGCGGTTTTGCCAACAAATTTATTGAGGTAGTGGGTAAAATGTTTCAATTTAAGGTTTGTGGTGGTACGCAATTCTAATTTGTCGGTTCTCGGGAGGGATTTTATGGAATCTTTTAATGTGAGAATTTCCGAATTAGCAAATTGTATTTGTAAAAATACGTTGAAAGAACGATTAATAGTGCAATTTCCAGTACTTTGTTTTGAACGATTGGGCCATTTTAATAAATATAATGTTAAATTGAGATTAAAGCAACTAGCGTTTCTGATATTTATAAATAATAGAATTATTCCTTTTGTTAGTTTCGGATGGCATAATCGAACCGGTTACATGTAGTGAATTTGCGAGTGCCATCGTTCCGGTTGTGAATAAATTAACAATTAATCCTCAATTATTTATTGATAAATATCCATTTGCCATGGATCGAAGAACTTAAACCAAATTAAGTGGCAATAAAACACGCATATATGACTAGCCATTTAATAAATAAAGATTCGAAATTTTTAAATTGGAAATTCATATGTCATACGACATATATTCTGGTCTAGTAATGTGTAATTTCTATCACCTAAAAAATTCTAAAAATATAGTACTATGGGATTCATGTCTTATACTTATTTATAAATGTGGAAATTGTAAATGTTCTCCAAAATGCCCTGGAAAGAATCTCAGACTTGTGATGTCCCGAAAGAAACCATTCATCTGTTCTGAATGCAATTACTAATGTTATCCAAATTGACCCTGGTAATAAATTACATATTTGCGACTCTTTCAAGGATAAAGAAACCATCCTGTCACTTCGAATGCAATCAACATTGTTCTCAAAATTTGTTTTGACAGCATCGCCATTCCATTGTAAGAATATAATGTACTAAATACACAATTTGGCTGTCCTGAAACGGGAATCCTTCCTAGTTGGACAGACAAAGGTTCATTTTGTTTTGTATTTTATGTAATTTATAAAAAAATAAAATAAAAATATAAATCAGATCGTATTAGAAGAGAGGAATGTAGACATTTCACTACAATAAATACGAATCAATTAAGAAGTTTATTAGGTATGATGAGTTTATATCGCAACTTTATTCCAAACATGTGGTGTATTATCACCGCTATACGAATTACAAAAGTAAGACTACTTATAAAGAACAAGTAAGTAAGTAAGTAAGTAGTAAAAAAATACTAACATCAGATAGAATTTTAACTCAATTTTAGGAGAATATTTCTGTAAAATTAGTAACGGACGGAAGTATGAACGGAATTTCAGCAACGCTTTAAGACTGGGAATGAAAGACCTATAGGTTTTGCTAGTAGAACGTTAAGAAAGGCAGAAAAGAATTATTCGATTCTGGACATTGAGGCAACAGCCATTATTTTCGGGGTAAAGAAATTTTATCAAATATACGGTAGAGAATTTATTTTATCACTGGATAATCAAACTTTAGTTAAGTTTTTGGTAACGATTAAGAGGTTCTAAAGATTACGGCATCAAGATTGCTACGTTATTCAATTACTTTGTCATCATTCACTTTTAAGATTGAGTATATAAAGTAGAATCAGAATAAATTGATTAATTAGGTCCTTTTATATTTCTCAACTACTTAATTAATCTAACTGAGATAAACCCAGGAAAAAAATACAACATAATTTCGTATGCAGACAACACAGTAATTTTGTTCAAGGCACAATCATGGAAAAAGGGTTTTCAAAAACACAGAAAGAAGGATGAGTTACGTATATAAATAGCTAGAAAATAATCTACTAACAATCATTAATTCTAAAACAAAATACATAACTTTCAGCAAAACAAAAACTGGTAAACAACATAACCGTCCACAACTAACCGTCTTCACCCAACAATAACTGTAACTGTAACAATACCTCCTTAAATAATACTTACATAACATGTCATGAAATCACCAAAATCTATTTATTTTGCACTTTATCAAAGTATTCTAACGTATAGTTTATCAGTATGGGGAGGAGCAGCAGCTTGGCTCAAACCTGTTAAAATAAATCACAAAACAATTTTTAGAATCATTTTTAAAAAGCTTTACCTATATCCGATAGAACAGCTATTGATTAAAAACAAGTTATTTGACGTTAATAAACTATTCATCAAGAAAATCATATTTAGTGATTATATCAAGTACATCACCTCACCACATACCACACGCGCGAAATACAAGAGCAACAATAAAAAAACACTTTCAAATCAACTTTCACAAAAAACACCAATCTTACCTGCCATATTCCATAACTTCTTAATAATAATAATACTTGGATGACTTGTATAGCGCCGTTTTTGTGCAAAAACACCTCAAGGGCAAGGGCTTCTTAACACTAACTTATACTCCTCAATTAATCTGAATTGGTTTTTTAAAAGATTTGTTATGCAGTTGACTGAAAAAACGAACAGAAATTATATTTATTATAAATAACTAACACTACATGTTATTATGGACACACTTCAATCAATTTCTAACAAACTAACATTATAGTACAATGTAATAAAATATACAGTGTACTTCTTGTTGGCATTATGTCCATCAGCATGTATTAACTGTAACTAACTAGCTAACTAACCATCACACCGTTTTCCCGCAGGGGTAGGTAGAGAGGACGGACCGCCAAACAACTCCGTCTTGGCACACACCTCTTACCTCATTCATATTCACACATCGCATCGTCTCGTACATACTCTTCTATTATTCTGAATCTTACTGTGTACCATGTCTTCCTCGAGCGTCATTGACTTATTGTTGTATTTATTATAATATAGTTATAGTTAATATATAATATAGTTAATAAACAATATAAGGGTAGAAACAAATTAATATCTTCATATAGTAATGACTAGTCATTTTAGATCTACAAAATTTATTGGATTAAAATTAATAATTCAAACATGATTTTGAGAAAATCTTTCAGGTGAAAGAATTGCATATTCTTAGCATGAGGGAAATGGCCCATGTTTTAACACGTCTGAGTCAGAGGAACTGGATTCGGACGAGTTGAATCTCGCTAGGATGCTGCGCAACCGAGGTATCTCAAATCCGATTCCTCCATGTTTCAGGTCCAAGCTGTGGGATGGACGGTTACGGCCGAGGTGAGGCACTCCCCACAGATCTAGAAGAGGGGGGGAGAGAGGGGAAACAGAAGAAGAAACGCGATCCAGGGAAGCTACATGTATAATATTGTGAATTGGTTTATTCAAGTTTATTGTGTATCTAATGTGAAATATTTAAATATTGTTATTTAGTTAGGAGTACCTGGAAGACCTGCACCTTCACCAGTACTGAACACATCCATGAGTCCGTTCTCCACCAACGCGGTGTCGACTCACTGACCACCGCCTCGACCACTCCATTGCCGTCATCGCCGCCTACACCTGGTGTCATCCTCATCGGTCCAGAGTCATCTCCCAACTGCACAATTCTACTGAATCAGAATAAACGCTATGACACAACACAACATTTATCTTTCATTGTCTCTTTACCAGATTCCCAAACCGCAATCCTTGTTTTCGGTCTAATAAATATATAATTTTTCATAACGGAGTATCATTGGAGCTACCAGATCATCCACACACAAGATATACTTCAATAACTTTATAAGAAACCTTCTCCCACTTTTGAAGGTTAAGTGTGCAAATTTTCAATAATGTAAAATAATAATGTGGATAAAAAACAAAGCAACCACGCCACACCAGGCCACTATTCTTTGCATACATAGATAGATACATGGATGAAGTCCCCACCGTTGCCCGGGCTTTATGCAGATAAAAAACAAAGCAACCACGCCACACCAGGCCACTATTCTTTGCATACATAGATAGATACATGGATGAAGTCCCCACCGTTGCCCGGGCTTTATGCAGATAAAAAACAAAGCAACCACGCCACACCAGGCCACTATTCTTTGCATACATAGATAGATACATGGATGAAGTCCCCACCGTTGCCCGGGCTTTATGCAGATAAAAAACAAAGCAACCACGCCACACCAGGCCACTATTCTTTGCATACATAGATAGATACATGGATGAAGTCCCCACCGTTGCCCGGGCTTTATGCAGATAAAAAACAAAGCAACCACGCCACACCAGGCCACTATTCTTTGCATACATAGATAGATACATGGATGAAGTCCCCACCGTTGCCCGGGCTTTATGCAGATAAAAAACAAAGCAACCACGCCACACCAGGCCACTATTCTTTGCATACATAGATAGATACATGGATGAAGTCCCCACCGTTGCCCGGGCTTTATGCAGATAAAAAACAAAGCAACCACGCCACACCAGGCCACTATTCTTTGCATACATAGATAGATACATGGATGAAGTCCCCACCGTTGCCCGGGCTTTATGCAGATAAAAAACAAAGCAACCACGCCACACCAGGCCACTATTCTTTGCATACATAGATAGATACATGGATGAAGTCCCCACCGTTGCCCGGGCTTTATGCAGATAAAAAACAAAGCAACCACGCCACACCAGGCCACTATTCTTTGCATACATAGATAGATACATGGATGAAGTCCCCACCGTTGCCCGGGCTTTATGCAGATAAAAAACAAAGCAACCACGCCACACCAGGCCACTATTCTTTGCATACATAGATAGATACATGGATGAAGTCCCCACCGTTGCCCGGGCTTTATGCAGATAAAAAACAAAGCAACCACGCCACACCAGGCCACTATTCTTTGCATACATAGATAGATACATGGATGAAGTCCCCACCGTTGCCCGGGCTTTATGCAGATAAAAAACAAAGCAACCACGCCACACCAGGCCACTATTCTTTGCATACATAGATAGATACATGGATGAAGTCCCCACCGTTGCCCGGGCTTTATGCAGATAAAAAACAAAGCAACCACGCCACACCAGGCCACTATTCTTTGCATACATAGATAGATACATGGATGAAGTCCCCACCGTTGCCCGGGCTTTATGCAGATAAAAAACAAAGCAACCACGCCACACCAGGCCACTATTCTTTGCATACATAGATAGATACATGGATGAAGTCCCCACCGTTGCCCGGGCTTTATGCAGATAAAAAACAAAGCAACCACGCCACACCAGGCCACTATTCTTTGCATACATAGATAGATACATGGATGAAGTCCCCACCGTTGCCCGGGCTTTATGCAGATAAAAAACAAAGCAACCACGCCACACCAGGCCACTATTCTTTGCATACATAGATAGATACATGGATGAAGTCCCCACCGTTGCCCGGGCTTTATGCAGATAAAAAACAAAGCAACCACGCCACACCAGGCCACTATTCTTTGCATACATAGATAGATACATGGATGAAGTCCCCACCGTTGCCCGGGCTTTATGCAGATAAAAAACAAAGCAACCACGCCACACCAGGCCACTATTCTTTGCATACATAGATAGATACATGGATGAAGTCCCCACCGTTGCCCGGGCTTTATGCAGATAAAAAACAAAGCAACCACGCCACACCAGGCCACTATTCTTTGCATACATAGATAGATACATGGATGAAGTCCCCACCGTTGCCCGGGCTTTATGCAGATAAAAAACAAAGCAACCACGCCACACCAGGCCACTATTCTTTGCATACATAGATAGATACATGGATGAAGTCCCCACCGTTGCCCGGGCTTTATGCAGATAAAAAACAAAGCAACCACGCCACACCAGGCCACTATTCTTTGCATACATAGATAGATACATGGATGAAGTCCCCACCGTTGCCCGGGCTTTATGCAGATAAAAAACAAAGCAACCACGCCACACCAGGCCACTATTCTTTGCATACATAGATAGATACATGGATGAAGTCCCCACCGTTGCCCGGGCTTTATGCAGATAAAAAACAAAGCAACCACGCCACACCAGGCCACTATTCTTTGCATACATAGATAGATACATGGATGAAGTCCCCACCGTTGCCCGGGCTTTATGCAGATAAAAAACAAAGCAACCACGCCACACCAGGCCACTATTCTTTGCATACATAGATAGATACATGGATGAAGTCCCCACCGTTGCCCGGGCTTTATGCAGATAAAAAACAAAGCAACCACGCCACACCAGGCCACTATTCTTTGCATACATAGATAGATACATGGATGAAGTCCCCACCGTTGCCCGGGCTTTATGCAGATAAAAAACAAAGCAACCACGCCACACCAGGCCACTATTCTTTGCATACATAGATAGATACATGGATGAAGTCCCCACCGTTGCCCGGGCTTTATGCAGAATTTTTCGAAATTAGATGTACAATGAAAATTTTCGCTAATTATGAACCTCAAACGTTCAAAAATTCATTGGGTAAAATCAAAATGTATTTTATGGGGTGGGAAAAGGGGATGACAGTGTGACTTTCCTCTTGGTTTGAAGGTAGAGTGAGAAAAATTTCATCGATCTCAGAATAAAACTTGAGATTTTTATAAAAAACATTAATCCCCGATGCATTGGGGATGCATGATACCGTGCTATTATGGTAATATCCTAATCCTGTCATTCTATTCACCCAACTCGTGTGGTGTTCCTTAACCCTTGTGTAAAAATTTTTTCTCGCTTGGCCTAATTTCAATTATTGACTACGCTACGATAATGATGTCTTAAATCCAATATATTATTTCTGCATAAATCATTATCCCGAGAAAAATGTTGTCAATTAATTTTAATTTTTGGAATTAAAAAATGGATGCGCCTGCCCACTGCCCAAGATCGAGAGAATCTGGTTTGGGGAGAACCTTTGACCCCTCCAACTGGTATCTGGGCCCATTGCCTCGCGCCGTAGTCGGAGGGATATGTTCATATGTCCGTCACTTCTGAATACACTGATCCCTAGATTCCTACCCAACCCTCATACCATTTACCTTCTCAAAAAGTAAAAATACAGAGTCTTCATTTTAACTAAGATTGTTTCTAAAATCGAGTGATTTCATTGATGTATTATACATTCTACTATTAGAACACTCAAGAATGCCATAAACGTATTGATTATAGTTACTACCTATCATGTACAATGGGTATGGGTTATTTCATGAAAAAAGTATGCTTATTATGGATCGGTCAAATGGAAGACCACCGTTCAGAATCGAAACGTTACTTGAAATACACTTAACACTTAATATAAATAATGATATTTACTTATTATTTACTCAATGTACTTATTTTTATCTGCTTAATTTGCTTATAATTATTTACGTATTATGATCTACTTAACTTAAGTATTGTTATGTGCTTATGATTATCAACTACTTAATTTACTTATCCGTTAGATTTCACCTATTTTAGTTTTCATTTACTTTTTGTTATTGTTTGTTCATACTATCTCTCAGGTCAGTATGGTCACCCTATGATTGTGGCTGACAAGCCACCACAGGTACTCTGTAATACTTAGGTATTAAGTTTACAGTAGAATATTATTGTTGCAAACTATAAACGTTCTCCCAACTGTAATTTTAGTTGGAATAACTAATTTTATTGATTATTTTTCTAATAATTTTGTAGGTTTATGTTTTTAATATTTAGTTAAGTTTATATGTACCTATTATTTCTATTTTTATAATTGTAAACCTTAAAATCTCGATAAAGGAATTCCCTAGTTAGTGGCTTACGATTTCATTGAACCACTTAAATGAAATAAAATTATTTTGCTGTATTTAGTGACTATATCTGAATAACAAGGTACTTCCCAACCATCCTCGACCTTATCCATTGCCAGCTGGCTCTGGGCGTTGGGACTCTTATGCGGTATTCCTATTAAAATAAATAAAATATTGCCAAAGACATAAATTCCCGGTTTTGAATAACATGATAATATTAGTAAATCTCTTAGTGTCGTGATGAAGAACTTAGCCAGCCGAGGAATTGAACTCACTCAGCAACTTCTGCTTTCTCAGCGCTCGTGTATCAGATCTATTATACGACCACAAAAGGCATCCTCCATTAGTTCCTTGATTAAAACAGGAATCCCAAAGGACTTGAATGTAGTCCATATAATATCCACCAGCTATCGCACTGCACCGCCTGCAAGACGGCCGGCCCATTTGTTATTGGCTTCTCTGAAATGTAGTAATTTGTAGTTGCTTCCATAATCCGAAAGATAGTTCATCTTGTCCTGCTAAAATATTCCCCAAAGCCTTTCCACACATAAGTCTAACTTAGTTTAATTATTACAGACGAAGCTAATCAACTCAACGTGCGCTACAATTGTGGCGCGTCATTCAAATTACCCCGAAAGTAAATCACCATCTGACTGATAATGTGATGTGACTTTATTCATAATAACACTTTTTGGTAATTTATTTAGACATGTATAGACCTTCACATTTATCTTTTCTTGATCCTTTGATGGAATGATAAAGTGAACTTTGTAACGTGACGGCTTCCGTGGTCGAGGGGTAAGGCTCTCGACTAGCAATCCGCAGGTCACAGGTTCAAATCTCGGCATAAAGAAAATTTTATCAATTATTTTGTATTGTTTCACGATTCATTCCTTTAAAACAATATATTATAGTATTATTTGTGAGTCGTTCCAGCGTTCCAAAGTAGAAGATAATCTTAGTATTGTCCTGGAGAAGGACTATCATTCAAAATTAAAATGGCTTTAACCAAGTTTAGTAACCAGATCTGAATAGCCAAGTAAGTACTTCCCCACCTCATTCCCCTCCCGCTACCTCATTCACCACCCACTACCCCAACTATTGGAGATGCTATAGTCTCACTTGCTCCAGACGGTTGAGAGCAGTTGAGACTCTTTTGCGGTAATCACAAACAAAATAAAATTAAAGAAAAACGTGTAATGAAGAATTTGCATTAGTTTATTTTATTTTTTTACTTAATTATCTTCGATCCTCCACTCACAATTAATATTAGTACGGAAGATATATACAAGGTATCAGGGGACAGGTGAACTTCGGGAGGTCATTATTCGCGATGGTAGTTACTTACAGGTAAAAAAGATAAATAACTGTTATCGAAATTTCAACGTTTTAACTTTTAAAACGTTGGAATTTTGATAACAGTTATATATTAGGTCCAATTCTTTTCATCATTTATGTCAACTTATTTCATACGCTGACGACACAGCAATTTTAACTGAGGGATTAACTTGGAATAAAACCCAAAGAACAGCAGAGTCAGACATAAACATACTAAAAAATGGTTCGATAAAAATTTGTTAACACTTAATACTGAAAAAACTTTTATAATACCTTTTACCATTAATAAAAATTCATTCCCTGATAATTTAATGATAAGTATACACTCATATAATTGTAAAAGAATTTCAAATTTATGTAAACTTGACTACTCTGTACTTACTGTTAAAACTAATGTAAAATATCTAGGTGTAATTATAGATAGTAACATAAAGTGGAAATTACAAAACAATGCAATAGTAGAAAGGTTAAGAAAATTATTGTACATTTTTCTTAGAATACGAATCATACTAAATTTGAAATTATTAAGAACCATCTATTTTTCACTAATTCAATCTGTATTACAATATGGAATTGTTGGTTGGGGTGGAGCATTCAAAACATCTCTCTTACGTTTAGAAATCATCCAAAGAATATTAATAAAAATTATTTTGAAAAAACCGTATGATTACCCCACAATTAGATTATTTCAAGAATTTAAAGTCCCTTCACTTCATATTATTTATAAAAAAATAACTTTTTTTCAAATACACAAAGATTGTTTCAACAATGACAACATAATAACTTTTTCGAACAGCAATAGACAAAGTATTCTTCGCTCTATAACTATCCCGCGCTGTAACACCACCACAGCCTTACAATTTTATAAATATTTTGGTGTCAAATGGTTTAACCAATTACCTCTTAACTTAAGATTGGAAATTATAAAAAATTCAAAAGCTCAATAAAAACACTATATTAATAGCATATTGAAATCGTTTATAATTAAAAATACATTATAATCTCTCAATTATTATATTGAAATCCTTTTCTCTTATTTCTTATTCTTATCTCTTTCCTTCTTTTACATCCTTTTCTATTTGATATAATTTTGTTATATATATATATATATAAATATATTTTATGTAAAAAAATAAAAATTCTTTTCATGATCCTTACACTCTCTGAAAAAATATGTTAAATTATTATTTACACGCGTTTCTCCGCCTTTTTAACACGAGCATTTGCTCTAAAAAAAGGTGTATCACGATGTACTGTAATGTATTAAAAAGAAAACAAACTTAATGTAATGTAATAACATGTAATTGTAAATTTAATATTAAATTATTAAATAAAGAAATTGAAATGAAAAAAAAAAAACAAATATATATATATATATATATATACAAGGTATCAGGGGACAGGTGAACTTCGGGAGGTCATTATTCATTATGGTAGTTACTTACAGGTAAAAAAGATAAATAACAGTTATCGAAATTTAAACGTTTTAACTTTTAAAAATGGACGTCATATTTTTAATAACACTAACCTGAACGTGTAGTTTCACATGCTCCTAGGTGCATTTTTTAATAAAATTATTATAAATCGTTTCAAAACCATATCTTAAACGTATCATAGGTTTTCAATAACAAAAATACGTGAAAACATAATCAACTTTTTATCAATAATCTAGAAACATGCAAAATCAATAATTATGGCACTATAGCAATTTTGACTATAGCTAGGCTTTTAACGATTAAAAATATCTAAAAATATTCATATAACAAAATAGAAAATGTACTTCTGTTAACAAAAAAATTAAATTCTGACAACTGACTTTATTATAGCTAAGTTATTGACAGTTGACGTTGCAAAAAAGACAAAGTGAAGA
This sequence comes from Hesperophylax magnus, assembly GCA_026573805.1. NCBI lineage: Eukaryota > Metazoa > Arthropoda > Insecta > Trichoptera > Limnephilidae > Hesperophylax > Hesperophylax magnus. The sequence goes on from JAIUSX010000011.1 coordinate 22,866,441, forward strand.
TTGCAGTCACAAAGGCGTGCTGCACTCAATACAAACATGAATGGTCTTTATATGCTTCTTTGAGACATGGAAATATCTTAATCAACCATATCTTGATTACACATATATGAAGCACCACAAGACTTCTTCTTCAAGATCCTGACCCTGACACTCATTTACATTTAATTCATCCTAGTCACTTTCATGTTTGCGTATCAGTCCGGCTCGCATATCTAAAGCTGTTCGATATTAATTATTATTTTTTGGTAAACTAATGTTTTTAAGACAAGATTTTTTATGCATAGCACAAAGGGTAACAATTATTTTACAAGCAATAATTGTTCGCCTGAAACACTCATCCACATTGAAAAATCTCCTGATAAAAGATACATGACGCCAACGGGACTCGAACCCGTGTCCCTTCGATTTCCGGTCGACAGCTCTGACCACTGAGCTATGGCGGCTTATCTCTTACCCGCGAAATTATTCAATATATACTAGTGTTTCATTCAACAATTACTGCTTGTTACATTTTTCACCTGAAAACAACCAACTTTATTTTATATGAGAAAGGCATTTTAAGTGCTAACTCTCTCACTAGATGGCGTCGAGACAAATTGTCTACATTTTTAGGCGAAATACTTGAACTTGTCAAATATTAATTATTATTTTTTGGTAAACTAATGTTTTTAAGACAAGATTTTTTATGCATAGCACAAAGGGTAACAATTATTTTACAAGCAATAATTGTTCGCCTGAAACACTCATCCACATTGAAAAATCTCCTGATAAAAGATACATGACGCCAACGGGACTCGAACCCGTGTCCCTTCGATTTCCGGTCGACAGCTCTGACCACTGAGCTATGGCGGCTTATCTCTTACCCGCGAAATTATTCAATATATACTAGTGTTTCATTCAACAATTACTGCTTGTTACATTTTTCACCTGAAAACAACCAACTTTATTTTATATGAGAAAGGCATTTTAAGTGCTAACTCTCTCACTAGATGGCGTCGAGACAAATTGTCTACATTTTTAGGCGAAATACTTGAACTTGTCAAATATTAATTATTATTTTTTGGTAAACTAATGTTTTTAAGACAAGATTTTTTATGCATAGCACAAAGGGTAACAATTATTTTACAAGCAATAATTGTTCGCCTGAAACACTCATCCACATTGAAAAATCTCCTGATAAAAGATACATGACGCCAACGGGACTAAGGGGCCAAAGGGACACGGGTTCGAGTCCCGTTGGCGTCATGTATCTTTTATCAGGAGATTTTTCAATGTGGATGAGTGTTTCAGGCGAACAATTATTGCTTGTAAAATAATTGTTACCCTTTGTGCTATGCATAAAAAATCTTGTCTTAAAAACATTAGTTTACCAAAAAATAATAATTAATATTTGACAAGTTCAAGTATTTCGCCTAAAAATGTAGACAATTTGTCTCGACGCCATCTAGTGAGAGAGTTAGCACTTAAAATGCCTTTCTCATATAAAATAAAGTTGGTTGTTTTCAGGTGAAAAATGTAACAAGCAGTAATTGTTGAATGAAACACTAGTATATATTGAATAATTTCGCGGGTAAGAGATAAGCCGCCATAGCTCAGTGGTCAGAGCTGTCGACCGGAAATCGAAGGGACACGGGTTCGAGTCCCGTTGGCGTCATGTATCTTTTATCAGGAGATTTTTCAATGTGGATGAGTGTTTCAGGCGAACAATTATTGCTTGTAAAATAATTGTTACCCTTTGTGCTATGCATAAAAAATCTTGTCTTAAAAACATTAGTTTACCAAAAAATAATAATTAATATTTGACAAGTTCAAGTATTTCGCCTAAAAATGTAGACAATTTGTCTCGACGCCATCTAGTGAGAGAGTTAGCACTTAAAATGCCTTTCTCATATAAAATAAAGTTGGTTGTTTTCAGGTGAAAAATGTAACAAGCAGTAATTGTTGAATGAAACACTAGTATATATTGAATAATTTCGCGGGTAAGAGATAAGCCGCCATAGCTCAGTGGTCAGAGCTGTCGACCGGAAATCGAAGGGACACGGGTTCGAGTCCCGTTGGCGTCATGTATCTTTTATCAGGAGATTTTTCAATGTGGATGAGTGTTTCAGGCGAACAATTATTGCTTGTAAAATAACTGTTCGATATCTTCCTCATTATCCGACTCATCTGAACCTAGCATCACCACATTGATTTTTTTTGCAAAGGATCTATGATTTTTCTTGTCGGCTGCTGAAGTAAACTTTAAGATTGTCGTTTGGAACAGGAACAATCTGCTTTACTACTTTCTGACATTTTTTACAAGAATGTCTAAAACAAACATTAACAGTTGATAAATCTATTTTATATGACAACTGTGCACAAGTAGCCTGACAGACTCCAGCCAATTTTTGGAAAAGTATTACTTATGTGTGACACAACCTCCTTCCTCGCTGGTCGATTTGATACAAAAACTGAAGCTACTGTGATGTACCTCTCAGTCGTGGGGAGGAGGGGGAAGTGTGCGAAATCAAAAAAACCACACCAAAATTGCTGCGAAGCCGTAGGGCTACAGGCCCATACATAAAAGTGTAGTTTCCTTGAAATACCCTTAATAGATAGAGTACCTAATCAATTTAAAAGTCCTTCATCGAATTACAAAAACTTGAGAATTTTTTCTATATTCTTGGTCATATAATAATTACTAGCTGAATTCCCCGGCGTTACCCGAACTTTACTCAGAGATTTTCGAAATATATTTTCGACAGTGACCTTCCTTCTTATGTTGAAGGTCAAGCGTACAAAATCTCATCACAATTTCAATGGAATAAAAACAACGCGTAAAGCCCGGGCAACACCGGGTACTTCAGCTAGTCTATCTATATATTATTTATATTTATATAAATATGAGTGTCTGTGGAGGGCAGACACCGAGCGGGTGGCGTGTTTTTGATTTAAATAAAAATCTGCAGTGTTATTCCTAAACTGATAAAATTTTGTACACTTGACGAATTTAAGTACTTATAAAGCCCGAGTAACGCTGGGAACTTTAGCTATTACATAATATTGTTATTGAATTGCATCATTTTTACGGAAAATATAATTTCATTGAATGTTTTCAAAATACCTAAATCAACAAAGAAACATTATAAAAATCACATCTATCGTAGATATGTCCACACAAAAAATTGAAATTAATTCCTTTGCAAAAATTTTTACAGTAATGTAATATTTTTATCGTCAGATACATTGAAATAAAATAATAATAGCTGTATCACAATATTTATCTATCTAGTTATCTTACTTTTATATAAATGATATCACACTTTGTGAAAATTTGTCATTTTTTATTACACATAAAGAAGGTAAATAAATTGTTTTTTAAAAATCTGAATAAGCCATTTCATAGACACCTACATAGAGAATAAGAATAAAAAACCGTTTTGGAAGGATATTACGCTTTGTGAAAAAGCTCCTCAATTAATGAATAGTCCCTCAGTGTGGTGACTTTGGTTGATGTTTGCTTTGAGATTTGAGCTTTAAGCTTTGAGCTTCGAGCATGGGGTTCGAGTTTAGGCTTTGAACTTCGAGCGTAGAGATTCTAGCTCCAAGCTTTGTGCTTTGATGTTTGGGACTTGTGTTTCAAGCTGGTCTTTGGTCTTTGAGCTTGTGGCTTTGAGCTTTAAGTTTAGCCTTTAAACTTTCAGTTTTGGCCTTTGGTATTTAGGCTTTGAGCTTTGGGATTTTAGCTTTCAGCCTAGATCTTTGCTGAGCTTAGTGTTTTTGGTCTTTAAGTTTGTCAAGAAAGTCGATGAATGTTTTATGTCCCCGGTCTTCAGTTTTTCTAAATCAGAGAGAATATTTCATATGGATTACAGTGCGACTATCGCATATCAACATAAGGGGTTAGAAAAGGGAATGAAGGTGGTTTTTAGAAATCTTATGTAAACGGTGACTTTGCTCTTGTTTTGAATTTCAAGTGTGCAAATTTACATCAATTTCGGAAAAAATTCTCGATTTGCGTAAAAACAAAACCTCATTAGACCACCATTATTTACAAATATAGATAGATAAATAGCTGAAGTCCCCAACGTTGCCCGGGAGTCATGTAGATATTTTTTAAATCGAGTTGCGCCGATATTACCGAACTTTTTCTCTAACCTTAAACGTCAAATGTTCAAAAATTCATCGAGTTGCATCAAAATTCTGCTTTTATGGCTAGGAACTCGGAATAAAACTGTACTCTTTTTTATATATTTAAATATTAATAGGTAATTTAGAGCTGATCCCGACGTTGTCAAGGTGTCATGTAGAGTTTTTCGGAATCAGACGTACATAACAATTTTATATATTTAAATATTAATAGGTAATTTAGAGCTGATCCCGACGTTGTCCAGGTGTCACGTAGAGTTTTTCGGAATCAGACGTACACAACAATATTATATATTTAAGTATTAATAGGTAATTTAGAGCTGATCCCGACGTTGTCCAGGTGTCACGTAGAGTTTTTCGGAATCAGACGTACACAACAATTTTATATATTTAAATATTAATAGGTAATTTAGAGCTGATCCCAACGTTGTCAAGGTGTCACGTAGAGTTTTTCGGAATCAGACGTACACAACAATTTTCTTCTTATTTTGAACGTCAAGCATTCAAAATAAGACAAAAAACTTTCCAAACACTAAAAACACTGTTTTAAGGGGTGGGAAAGGGAATTGGGTGTTTAAAAATCTCATGTAGACAGTGATCATTCTCTTGTTTTGAAGGTCAAGTGTGCAAATGATCAATAACCTTGAAAAAAATGTAGATGTAGATTTGCATACAAATAAAATCCACGCTGCCCTCCAATCAAGTTTATATAACACAAATCACCTTTCCGGCGGGATGGGTATTTCTTTACGCCGGTCCTATTTGAATTGCAGAAAAGGCTTTGATGTTCGATAATTTTATAAAAATATTTTATATCAATCTCTTTGTAAGGGTCCCAAGACCAAAATGTGAATCAAGTCTTCCCCGTCTTCAAATTCTCATCTTTTTGTGTAAGAATATTTTATCAAAATCAATATATATTTAAAACGGGTAGTACATCCTTACACTTATTGCACCGGAGATGCGGAAGTTTCTTTTGTTTTTTGTTCACAAATCAAATTTGAAAATGAATAAAAAAGTGTAATTTAATAAATTACGTATATTTTTTACAAATAAAATATCAATAAATGGACTCTTGTTGACTTTAACTGCTTTTCGAGTTTTGCGAGCGCAAACAAAAGCAGGCAGAATTTTTATATATTAAGATTGCGACAGGAATGAAAAGCGCCAAATTACGATTTATTCACGCTCAGAAAATTCAAGTAAAATCCGTTATACTTGTTTAAGTTTTAAAGGGCCTTGCGGGAGTATGTGAGTTTTATTTTGAGAAATGAGAATAGAACCTACCTACCAAAAATAAAACACAAAAAGAAATTGTTTGTAGATTTGCAACAATAAAACTAGTGTGAATCAGCATTGTCGATCCCTTTGCTTCTGATACCTACCTGCGTTCTGCGTCAGATACCTTTCAGTGCGAAAACTCTTCACAGTTTTGACTTTGTTCTCGCAGTACGCGTTTGTAAATGCAAAATCATCACTTTAGGTTAACTAAAAAAGCGTACAGAGCTCCTTTTTATCCATAGCTTGGCAGCAACCCCGAGTAAAGTGGTCCACAGGGAAATAAAACAAATTGAGGACTTCTTTTATCTACCGAAACTATTTTACTTTATAAAGAGAGAAATGTGTTGGCGAAGCTACTATTCTTCAAATGTATAAACTCTGGGAAAAATCATAACAATTCCATCCTACAAAAAAAACCGTTCTGTAGTGTTATTGCTCTGTTTTTTGCCTCATAAATGAATCTTTCACGCGTATAGTTATATGTTATAGGTATCACAACCAGAATTGAACCCAAGATGGTAGGTACCCACACAGATGCACTGTTTTCATACCTACAGCACGTTTTGTATTTAGACAAAAAAAAAATATTTTAACAAAAATGTGTAAATATAACACTGGAAAAATTTTCGTAAATGTACTTATACTTTAAAATAGGTAATAACTTGTAGAGGTATCTAGAGATGCCTGGAAAGTCGCAGTACAAGCGTGGAACTGCTGAATCTACGTTATATTTGTAGTCGGTTTTGTTGTATAACTATTTTTGATTAAAGTTTTCCTTCTCGAGTAAATCGAGTCCAAAGTTAGTATTTTTAGGTAAAATTTGAAAGTAATGGATTGCTAGTGGCTAATATCGGCTGTTTAATGCAGTCGCATTAAATAGCATCCTTTTTTCGAAGCATGGACCCGGCTTCAAAAATGAGTTTGCCGAAAAAAATTAAAAGAACCAAAAAAAATCTGCTCAGATAGAAAAAAAATGTTTTTTTACACACCACTTAACCAATTGTATTACTAGTTATTTTTGTATATTTTAAAAACGGAAAAACTTATTTTTGTGTTCCAATAAAGAGTATGTATGAGACGACGTATGAATGCGAATAAGGCAAGAAGGTCAAGAGCGAGTTGTTTGCCGGTCCGTCCTCTCTGCCTACCCCTGCGGAGAAACGGGTGATGGTTAGTTAGTTTGTTGGTTAGTCAATACCTACAGTGTTTTTGAACGTATAAGCTTTCTGTTCTTTCTCGCTAAATACAATAAACAGGAGTAAAAATGGCAGAATGCTGTTTCTCAATTCGGCAAAGATATCCCCCCTATTAATAAACATGTAACATCAAAATACGTTATCCTAATTTTGTTTTGTACAATAATTGTAATTGCACAATACATTGAAAACGTGGGGAGACTAAAAAATAGACCTTTACTTACGAATACAGTTCCATTGAAACCTTTTCTATTTTCGTTTTCCTGTGCGTAAAGCAACATTGTCACTGAATGTCGTTTATAATTTATGTTAATTACGAATGTTACAAAACAAAACATGTTTTATTTTCTTGAATCTCCTCCACTATTACTTATTTATTTACGTAAGACTCATTTACTGCCATGGACATTTCCGTATAAAATAACACAAGTAGCAGCGCCTAGTTGATAATCCCGTAAAATTTACGACCCTTTTCTTTATTAAGAATAAATCTTCCAACGGAATTAAAAGAAAAATGGGATTTAGGCTGTGGGATTTGTTTCGCGGAGGCCTGTAAATCTAACGAAGCAGGAACCTACCTACCTTTGATAATATTACTGTATAGTAATGTGTTCCCAATTTCTCGAAATGAGTTCCAAGTTCGAACTGCCTACCTCGAAAGTAATGTTGCCGGCCTACTGTTAAATGTTATCCAAACTGGGTCTAGTATCAAAAACAAACCAAAAATTGAAAATACGGTTTAATTAATTTAATATAGATCATTCCCTTATTTTACTACAAAGGTCTTGTTTGTATAACGCCAAAACAGCTCTACAAAATAACATAATAAATTAAGGCGATGCACTACGTCGTTTAATATTTTAAATCAAGCCGCCATCAATAACACCCCTTACGTAGATGGCGATAAGGTTTAAATTACCGCTTAACACCATCCGTCTGTTTTGTTTTATGCAAGAAAAAAACATGGCCAAAAAGTGCCTTTTATTTTATTTCGTGGATGTTCAGCCATAAATATTTAATTTTTTTTACGATCATTTTATAAATAACTTAATTTGCCACATTATACAATAAAATCATAACAGATAATGGGTTCGTTAGTAGGAGATTTTGAACTTTAAAGCAGTTTTCATAGGCCTTATACATTATTTTTTTCTGGGCTTATAAAAAGACTTATCTAAAAAATACTCGATTTTTTCAAAGGTCAAGGTGTATTCTACTCGCAGTATTTAATTAAAGCATCTGAAATATTTCTAGGCGACCAAAATTTCAAACCAAAAACACATCATTTTGCGCCACTACGTAGTGCATCGCCTTAATAAGAAACATGCTCTAATATTATCTATGCTCACAACATACTAGAGTAGTTAGAGTTCAGAACCCAATACTATGATGAAAAACGTTTGGATAAACCATTACAATGGATAATCTGCTTGCTTAAAACATCGGACTCGGACATATTCAGAGACAATATATTATTGTCATAACATCTGAATATGTCGGATATGTTGGATAAACCATTACAATGGGTAATCTGCTTGCTTAAAACATCGGACTCGGACATATTCAGAGACAATATGTTATGACAATAATATATTATCTCTGAATATATCCGATATGTTGGATAAACCATTACAATGGGTAATTTGCTTGCTTAAAACATCGGACTCGGACATATTCACAGACAATATATTATGACAAGCTAAAGCTTGTAAACTTTTCTAAAGAAAACTGCGATAAAAACCAGTTGTTCACATTCAGAAAATTGTCGGAGAGTTATCTGAATAATTAACTCGAGGCAGAGTTGATTGAGTACAGTTGTGTTTGTATAAAATATTAAATGCAATCACGATAGGAGTATTTCATGAAGATTTAGGCAAATAATCTCCAGGAAAGTGGCTCAACCTGGATGGCTACGTGTGCTAACCGAATTATTTATTTTTCAACGGAATTTATTTTAGAAATGTTTATTATTTTAGCAACGTGTGTTGTTATAGTTCATTCTTCGACTAGGTTCAGCATTAAAAATCCAACCACTTGCAAAGATAGAGCACATTACCCGTGGCAGTTGAGCGTTATATTGCGCTGTAAAAACTGTAATAATTGATTCTGTTACAGAAAGAAATGGCTACTTCGCACACCTCGAGAATTTGTTACTAATGAGGGTCAGTTAACAATCTAAGAAAGCAAGTAAAGCAAGGTTGTTCCCACGGTCATATTGCTACAATCTTATTAGGGATTATTGCATATCTGCATGTCTATTTGCTTTGTGAAGCAGGCAATTAAAGTTTAATATGTCGATAGAGCAAGTTTCGTTCCCCACAAGATGCAATCCCTGCAAACAAGAATTATAATACTATAAAGTATTAGAGTCTAGTATTGACGTGATAATTTATCATATTAAGCAGGTCAGGGCTGTCTAAATGTATATTAATGATTGTAATAAAAAATAAACATCACATTTTATTATTCGCCGTGTCAATTCGGTACTTTTAGTGATTGCATTTAAAAAATTTAATTTATATTATCAATTGAAATAATTAATTTATATTCCTTAAAAATTTATGGTGTAGGTACTCATTCGTTTTATATGTGAATGTATGTTTTATAGAGAAGGGAATTATATGCAAGAATGCTTAGCATTGTGTACAGCTTGTTGAATGTATCAATATACATTAGATCTAGAGTTTTATTACTTCAATGTGGGGAACGAATGTCATCTTATCACCGTTAACGACGCCCAGGTCTTTTATTGTTGATAATTTTGAAAGACTGACGATGTTTTTATTTTATTGAGTAAAACTGATGGTCTGACATTTGTTTATATTTAAAAATAAATCGTTTATCTTACACCGATTATATAAGCGTTCCAAATTGAGTTATAAAACAAGATATTCCATTCAATTTCTATGTTCAACCTTGAAAATATATATTTAATTTCCTAAAATGGACTCCTTCAAATAAAGAAACTATGTCATATCTCTAAATAGGATACAATATGCGAATTATTTATCAGATAGTATAAGCCAAATGTGATTTTATAGCATCCGTTGATCTCTTAGAATTACCTTAAAGGCAAAACTCACCGAGATTCAAAATATTGTTAAAAAATGAAAATTTCAAATCTGTTCGAATGGTCAACATAAGAATGTGCGATATAAAATATGTGTCTGTTCCTGCGCATAGCTCTTCTATAGATATACCACGCAACGGATTTTGATAAGGTTTCATTTAGAGAATTGTTCCGGAAGTTTATATATAATACATGCATATTTTATTTAAAGAAAGTAGAGAAAAGTCCAGCAACGCCGAGTATACGTCAGCTAGTATCCTATCAATCGTTTTTGTATTATATCATATGTCATGTGTTTTATTCAAAAATACTGTATTTCGAATGGCTTATCAAACTTTTATTTTATTGCACTAGGGTGGGTTTTTCTCTATTTTATGAAATTTCAATGTCAATCTGAAGATAAAAGCTGATTTCAAAATATTACAAATTTAGGTCATTGATATCTCCATTAACACCCTTTTATCACTTTTACGCAGATCAATACAGGGAAAAAATCCCATACAGTCGTGACCCACCCTACTGTTCAATAGGTGCGCAGTTGGCTGGAGTGAATGGAACTCCTTTTTTTGGATAAGCGTGTTGTAATAGCAGAAAAAAGACGACTTATATCATCTATATTTTTGTAAAAATGTTTTAAAAATTCTTTATAATTCGTTCACTTATTATCGGTGGAAGCTTTAGCGAAAATAGTGACGGATCAGCAATCGCACGATGTTAGCCGGTGTGCCTCCACTGTGCTTATAAATTATATTTAAATCCAATATTATATAAGCAAATTATTAAAAAAAAGATTTTCATAAGACTTACAAATGTTCAATCGAGGAACTGAAAGTTTAAGAAAATAGTAATTTCAGTCCTTTATCAGACCGTTTTCGCGAAAAGAGGGCCAAATTTATGATTTTCCCATTTATAAATCAACAGGTTGTCGGGTAAAGATATACATATGTAAAATTTTAAGTATATTTACGAGACCATGGATGATTTAAGGCGTTTGTTTTGCTATTACAATCTGACATTTAATTCCAGCCTAGTGCTCTGTGCTCATTACTACGCAATCGCTTTTGTTCACTGAAGATATGTACTAACAGATGTGTGATAGTGCCATCGGTCGCATGTGTAAATTGGCGACATCGGTTTCCTTTCCAAAACAGGTTTTTTGGTAAACTTTAAATTTCAAGATATTTTCTGATATCAAAATATGGGATGCGAAATATTTATAGAAATTACTATCCCCGCTTTCTCACACATCGAGACAACAGAAATTTATCAAAATGATAACCGAAGGTGTCACGTAATTTATCGTCATTCTTTTGGGCTCATTATTTTGGGACCACGAATAAATTCCAGAAATGGAGGGAATCCGGGAGGCTGTTAAGAGATAAGAACGTGTCCGCTGGAATGAGCTTTTTCCGATGTGTAAAGCGGCCTTAAGTATATTTCCTTGTAAGCGCGCCCGAATATTGTCGAACGAGTGAGAAAATATAACTGGGGAACTAATTTTCGAAGACGTGTTCAATGTGGCGGATCTGAGGGTTACTGGTGGCTGTCCTGACTCTCGTTTGAAGAGGTGCCTGCACGCTTTCTTTGGTCAAACTTTTATTGGCTGAGCATAGCGAAAGTCCTATTTCAACATGACCACATTGCATTTCGTCTATCTGTATTTGTTTGTAGTGTTGTAGGTCCCTTCAATCATGTCAAACTCACGCGCCCTGGCGAGCTGTCAAATCGGAATAATCAACGTTACCCGAAGTCTGATGTTCACAGAACTACTAACTACTGTTATACTATGTAATATGTAAACTTTGTTGGTCGATAGTTAATTACAAATATTTTATAAATTCAAAAGGTTGTTTGTGGTTCAGTATGAACTCAAGTTTTTTTTGGCATATTCGCCTCAATTATGCGAGTCAATGACATAATGGCTTCTCATGTGAATGCGTTGTGAGACTGAAGGGAAAAAGGATGGTAGAGACTATTAGGATGGGTTGTTTCTGAGAATTTGAACAATTAATCAAATTTCAACGTTCATTTTCGGGTTCTGTGAAAGTCTTATTAAAGTTCTGTTATTGCTTACTACTTACTAATCTAACAACTCCCCAACTCAAACACGAGAAACGTTTTTCTCTATTGAATTGGGTAGTAACGTTAAAAAGAATACATTTTTATTGTAATTAGTTATTTTAGTATAACATATTTATGTTTTTATATAAAAGAAATATATTTTTAAATAAAAAAAATATCTTTATAGGCTAGTTGCTTGTCAGAACTGAAACTGTAACAGAACTTGAAAAAATCTTTCACAGAACTTGAAAATTACTTTTAAATTTGAAGAATTGTTCAAATTCTCCAAAACAACCCGTTCTTTATCCAGATACTTTTCTATTTTTGCGGGCGCCTGTCTTTGATTTTTATACTCCAGTTATACAGTTTTATAATCTACAGTTTTCACACAATTTTGCACACAAAAGTCTACATGTGATCTCAAAAAACCTCTGTGTAAAACCCGCGCAAAGGTGTAATTTCAACTACTTATTAATAAAATTGTGAGTGTCACAAATAATTTCATTAGAGATCTTCTGCCTCTACATTTCTATAACCCAAGTAAGATATTTCCCCCGAAACGTCGAAAGCGGTTTTTACCGTTCTTTGCTTGAGTTTTTTTGAGTGAAAAAGGTGTTTCTCTATTCACAATATAAATTGGCACCAACCATCCCGTCAGAAGATGCCATCTGACCGCCATTTCTCAAACATAAAAACCTTCGATAAAAACTACGTATTTTGTTATCCCTTCATTCTTCATTTATGTTCTTCAAAATGACGCCAAAATTGGCAAACTGGATCATTAAGAACAAAGACAGCGCACGGTCCAAAAAAGCTCAAATTCAAAACTCTACTGTAGGAACCTACCCATAATAAAAAGTATAGAGATTGAAGGGTTCAGATAAAGGTATGAACATATTGTATATATGTATTTGACACAGTAAAATAGGAAACATATTACATTAAAACTCTATTATAACCACCATAAAAATTGACACATAAAGCCCTTCTTCCATGGGGATACGCCACGATTAAAGTTTATTATCTTGAATATAATATATCCGTGTTTATCCTCAGTTCCTTCCTCTCCTCAAAAAGATCCTTCACACAGCATCCCCAAAGATAAGGTAGGCTTTGAGGGAAATTATTTTCCTCGAGGCCTCCTGTCGATGTAAAAAAAAAACTTGTCGACTACTAACTGCCATACTTCTGGGCGTTCATACACAGGCACACGTTGCCGATATTTTTAAGCTCGTCAATGGCGACTAGCTGACCAAAGTTGTTACCATCACTTCGTAGAGATTTACATGGCGGAGGCAGTAATAAAAGCAAAAATGATGGTCTCACCGTTATTTGTGTCTGACATTTTGTAATATGTGTGCTGTAGATCAATCAAGGAACAAAACAGTCTACAAAAATGACAGCTTTTCAATTGTGAGTAAGGTTACTGTGAAAGTTAGTTTCGACGTTTGTAGAGGTAGGTAGTTGCGACGCGGGTCTCGTGATTTCAGTAGCGACGTACATGGAAAGTGCGCACAACATCTGTATCGGATACTTGCGTATTCCTGTGGAAGAAAGGCCTTAAGCGGGATTTATGTGTGTGATATTATTGTTATTATTTATTTTGTGAAGACCTTAGTCGTCTAGTCCTTCTTTATATTTCAAACCTTACATGTATCCATCGACACCCTTATTTAAGGAAACAAAATTATTAGACGTAAGACAGATTTATATACATGCACTCATAATGTACTATACGAACAATCCCAAGCTTCATAGTCTTGTAGATCACAGTTACACAACAAGACTAAGATCAGAACAAAGGATGATAGTACCAAAAATGAACACATCGTTTGGACAACGTTTCCATGTATTTCTGGCTCCTAAGGTGTATAATGGGTTCAAGCAGCAATGCAGTAAGATTAAAACAGGGCCCTTTCAAAAGCAAATAACCGTATGGCTCATAGAATGTGGGAGAATGAAATCGGAAAGCTTCCTGAAATAAATTATTGTCTGACTAAAGAAAGACCATTAAGTGAATTCATTCCGACTTTATCCATATTATCGTATATTTATTTACTAATTTTGTTTTTGTTTTACTATTTGTATAACGATATATGGACAACATTGTATAATTGTTTTTATATTTTCTTATAATTTATTTTTATACTTTCTTATTTGTTACCACCATAATACGGGCATTCGCCTAGTTTGGGGTATTAATAAAAAAAAAAAAAATTGACAACCAAAGCACAAAATAACTTTGATAAATGAAGTTTTAAAAACTAAAATTAACATTAACATAAATGATTTAGCATTAATTTGATGCGCAAAGGTTTAATATATAATTAGATCCTATTTGCTATTAATGTACATATCTGCCTCACTAAAGCCTTGATTTGAATTATTATTGAATACGTGGGAGAACAGGAAAATGGTAAATAACTGCCTTGAGCTGCGTGCTATTGTGTTTTCATGTTTTGAAAACCAATTTACTAATACTTCTTTGAACAGTAGACTTTGCGTCCTAAAGGGTGTGTTTCTAATTATCTATTATTTAATAAATCAAAACCAAAATTTCTTCTAAAATCATAAGATTTCTAAGCAGGTACTTTAATATATACTTAGTTATTATACAAATCGTCCAAATACACGTCACTATCTCAGTGACTTTTAAAACTTTATTCAGGCAGGTAGGTACCATAAAGTCCGTAATACACATTGAAAATGAGATTAAGAAAGTTCAAATAAACAAATGAAATTCAAAACAATTGATTTAAAACAGGACTTGCTCCGCCCGTCAATTAATTGTGCAAATTGCCTTTATTATTGGTAGAGGTGAATTTTATACCTTGACAACACTGAAAAGATAAACCGGTAGAAATGTGTTGTGGGCGTATCTGTGTGCCCAATGCAAGCTCAATTTCCCTTACTTCTACTGAAATTAATATATTTTCATTTATGGAAATACTTTCTAAGGTGGTGAAAAAAAAAAGATTAAAAATGATAAACAGATAAACAATCGAAAAGCATCGTTTACCCATATTACTGCAATAAACACCAAACCCATGACTCGTATTGGCTCGGCCTTCATAGTCCGCGCTGTTTGGTCGTAGCTCGGTGACAGCCGGCATACCATATCTTTCTTATTTCTATTAACTTCGTCTATGGGACCAACAGAATCTATAGTAATAATAACATTCGGATGATTTGTATAGCGCCGTTTTTGTGCAAAATCACATCGGGGGCGCTGTACAAATATATAATACATTTCTACAATGACCTATGTTATTACTAACTATATATGCAGATGATATACAGTACCGTACTTACCTGGTAGGTCACTATGCCAGATTAGATTTTTTGATCATTTATTTCTAGTTTAGGTCCAAAGATTTTACAATGTTCTTTATGAACCATTTTACATTACGTCGATATGGTTTGACAAGGTTCTAACTGTCATTTATACAAAATTTACTGTTTAATTGGAAACCGTTTCTTTAGTTCATATCTACATCCAAAATAATTCATCCAAAAAACATTCTGTCGAGAATTAACGATATAAGTAATGTGCCAAACATAAGACACTATTTCAATTTATTTTGCAAGGTTCATCTCTGGCCTCTGGCCTCTGACATGTTGACCATTACATTTCTTGCAAGGTTCATCTCTGGCCTCTGGCTTCTGACATGTTGACCGTTACATTGTATAATACTATTTATTGGATCTAACCATACATTTAGCAAATGTTATAAACATTATGAGAAATTGACATTGCAACGTTTGGAATCCAATAACTCAGAACAAATTACAACCTTTTCAAACCATAGTGACTTAGGCATTGATTTGTCAAAGTCACACCTCCATCAGACGTTAAAACAACATTAAGGCGAGTATTGTTGCATTGCAAATCGCACGCCGTTCCCGAACAAACGGAACAATAACAAACGAAGGACAATATTTGTTTTCCCGGCGCAAATCTGCTTTTTCCATTTCAAATTTCCAATTACTAATGGTTGTCGCCGGCCGCCAGCTGCTCGCAGTGCCCGGCCAAGGAGCCAATTCATCGCAGGCACCAGGCACTCGTTTCTACGAGTCTCTAGTATAGAGGTAACCCGCGACCTCTGGATTGCTAGACGAGAGCCTTACCCTTACTGACCTCGACCATGGAGGTCGTCATATATTAAAAAAATAGATTCATAGATAAAGTAAAAATCCCACACTCTTCTTATTTATTATTATGTTACAGTCTTAGTGATTAAATAGATATTAGGTATACATAATGACTGGTTATTATATAAAATAATAAAATTGTTTAGACAATGTGATAAATTAATCACTTTATCCGGATATTATTCATAATATCGGGTCAAAGTTAGCCAAAGAAATAAATACGGTCCAACTGACTTGTTACCCCCCTATCCTAACCTAACCTATAATAACCCAATCTAACCTTACCTAAACTAACCTATCCTAACCTAACCTTACCTATAATAACCCAACCGAACCTAACCTATCATAACCAAATTGAAATATAATTTTATAATCTTTACCTATTCCTACTTGTTTTATTACTTTATCGAAGTCTTCTGAGATATTATATAAAATGGCTAGTTAATGTGATTAATTCTGTGTCAATTATCACTTTGTCTAAATTGGGTAGACATTATAAATAATGGATGGATAGTATATATAATATCCGGATTTATTACTTTGGCTGTGACATATGGATCTGGAATTACAGATCTCGCGATATGATAGAAGTTGTTTCGACTAACACTTCGTGCATTTTATGTTGTACCTATAACTCTAATGAATGCTCCGATCACGCTAGTTTTCCGTACCAATTCAGTCGTCGAAGAGGACTTCAGGGAGTGACCGCTCTGCTGGGGTTGGTGCTACCATTTTCTAGACATATTTTATCTAAGTGCCTTAACAATACCTGTTTCAAATAGAACTTAAAAGATGACAGTCAAAGAACTTTTCACTGGTATAAATTTCCTAATTACCTTTATAGAATTTAAAAAAAAATCATTCGTAGTATTTCTCGCGTTAACAGAATACAAAGAGTGATTTTTTTAATGCTGACCGTTAAGCTAACTTTTTTAATGTGTACTGTAAACCGAGAGCATGTTTTCATTTGTATCCTTCATATAAAGATTTATAAAGTAACACAAGCGTTTGAAACATTTGAAAACAAAAAATGCATTTCATGACTGTCGATAGTAGTGTTAGTCGAACAGACAAATTAGTCTTTAAGCATAAAACATATGATAAGTCTTCTAGTGTTCCATTTTATTACCAATAGAAATTCAATTTTATTACATTATTACATAGTAGATATTTACCAAAGAAATATCGGTTTTCTTGCTAGACTCTTTCGGGTAACGTGCGTGGTAGCTTTAGATCCCTGAACTGAATCAGTCCCTTAAACAAGCCACGTTGGGCAGTCAGTTGTCCGCCGCGTCACGTACAAGTCGCTTTTTTCCTGAAATAAATCAAAACTACGCTTTTAACGAGTCTAGGCGCGAAACGAACATGGAGACCAGTCTGAAATATTTTTTTTTAAATTACTCACAATATACCCAAACAAATACGCCAATGGAGCCCGTTTTACGGCTCGTTAAAAAAATGCAAGTTTCGCTCATCATATCGATGAGCGAAACATATTTATAAATCTCAATGTTTTAAACAACTTTATCGATGGTATTACTATTTACGCTTTTTGGCGACATTTTAATTTAGATCATTAAAATTATTATCTAAGCGTCGAGAGCTTGAAAATAATTTTCAGTAATGTTTACTTCCATCTTTACGAGAAGGATGGGTTTATATGATGGGCTATAGTAGGCATGATAAACCTTGATTTTATGCTTTTGGAGTGTAGGCATGATAAACCTTGATTTTGTGCTTTTGGATTGTGCTATAGTAGGCATGATAAACCTTGATTTTGTGCTTTTGGAGTGTGCTATAGTAGGCATGATAAACCTTGATTTTATGCTTTTGGAGTGTGCTATAGTAGGCATGATAAACCTTGATTTTATGCTTTTGGAGTGTGCTATAGTAGGCATGATAAACCATGATTTTGTGCTTTTGGAGTGTTCTATAGTAGGCATGATAAACCTTGATTTTATGCTCTTGGAGTGTGCTATAGTAGGCACGATAAACCTTGATTTTGGGCTTTTGGAGTGTGCTATAGTAGGCATGATAAACCTTGATTTTGTGCTTTTGGAGTGTGCTATAGTAGGCATGATAAACCTTGATTTTTTGCTTTTGGAGTGTGCTATAGTAGGCATGATAAACCATGATTTTATGCTTTTGGAGTGTGCTATAGTAGGCATGATAAACCTTGATTTTATGCTTTTGGAGTGTGCTATAGTAGGCATGATAAACCTTGATTTTGTGCTTTTGGAGTGTGCTATAGTAGGCATGATAAACCTTGATTTTGTGCTTTTGGAGTGTGCTATAGTAGGCATGATAAACCTTGATTTTATGCTTTTGGAGTGTAGGCATGATAAACCTTGATTTCGTGCTTTTGGAGTGTGCTATAGTAGGCATGATAAACCTTGATTTTATGCTTTTGGAGTGTGCTATAGTAGGCATGATAAACCTTGATTTTATGCTTTTGGAGTGTGCTATAGTAGGCATGATAAACCATGATTTTGTGCTTTTGGAGTGTGCTATAGTAGGCATGATAAACCTTGATTTTATGCTTTTGGAGTGTGCTATAGTAGGCATGATAAACCTTGATTTTGAGCTTTTGGAGTGTTCTATAGTAGGCATGATAAACCTTGATTTTATGCTTTTGGAGTGTGCTATAGTAGGCATGATAAACCTTTATTTTGAGCTTTTGGAGTGTTCTATAGTAGGCATGATAAACCTTGATTTTATGCTTTTGGAGTGTAGGCATGATAAACCTTGATTTTATGCTTTTGGAGTGTGCTATAGTAGGCATGATAAACCTTGATTTTGTGCTTTTGGACTGTGCTATAGTAGGCATGATAAACCTTGATTTTATGCTTTTGGAGTGTGCTATAGTAGGCATGATAAACCTTGATTTTGAGCTTTTGGAGTGTTCTATAGTAGGCATGATAAAACTTGATTTTATGCTTTTGGAGTGTGCTATAGTAGGCATGATAAACCTTGATTTTGAGCTTTTGGAGTGTTCTATAGTAGGCATGATAAACCTTGATTTTATGCTCTTGGAGTGTGCTATAGTAGGCACGATAAACCTTGATTTTGGGCTTTTGGAGTGTGCTATAGTAGGCATGATAAACCTTGATTTTGGACTTTTGGAGTGTGCTATAGTAGGCATGATAAACCTTGATTTTGTGCTTTTGGAGTGTGCTATAGTAGGCATGATAAACATTGATTTTTTGCTTTTGGAGTGTGCTATAGTAGGCATGATAAACCATGATTTTATGCTTTTGGAGTGTGCTGTAATAGGCATGATAAACCTTGATTTTATGCTTTTGGAGTGTGCTATAGTAGGCATGATAAACCTTGATTTTGTGCTTTTGGAGTGTGCTATAGTAGGCATGATAAACCTTGATTTTATGCTTTTGGAGTGTAGGCATGATAAACCTTGATTTCGTGCTTTTGGAGTGTGCTATAGTAGGCATGATAAACCTTGATTTTATGCTTTTGGAGTGTGCTATAGTAGGCATGATAAACCTTGATTTTATGCTTTTGGAGTGTAGGCATGATAAACCTTGATTTTATGCTTTTGGAGTGTGCTATAGTAGGCATGATAAACCTTGATTTTGAGCTTTTGGAGTGTTCTATAGTAGCATGATAAACCTTGATTTTATGCTTTTGGAGTGTGCTATAGTAGGCATGATAAACCTTTATTTTGAGCTTTTGGAGTGTTCTATAGTAGGCATGATAAACCTTGATTTTATGCTTTTGGAGTGTAGGCATGATAAACCTTGATTTCGTGCTTTTGGAGTGTGCTATAGTAGGCATGAATAAACCTTGATTTTATGCTTTTGGAGTGTGCTATAGTAGGCATGATAAACCTTGATTTTATGCTTTTGGAGTGTAGGCATGATAAACCATGATTTTATGCTTTTGGAGTGTGCTATAGTAGGCTTGATAAACCTTGATTTCGTGCTTTTGGAGTGTGCTATAGTAGGCATGATAAACCATGATTTTATGCTTTTGGAGTGTGCTATAGTAGGCATGATAAACCTTGATTTTTTGCTTTGGAGTGTGCTATAATAGGCATGATAAACCTTGATTTTGTGCTTTTGGAGTGTGCGATAGTAGGCATGATAAACCTTGATTTTATGCTTTTGGAGTGTAGGCATGATAAACCTTGATTTCGTGCTTTTGGAGTGTGCTATAGTAGGCATGATAAACCTTGATTTTATGCTTTTGGAGTGTGCTATAGTAGGCATGATAAACCTTGATTTTATGCTTTTGGAGTGTAGGCATGATAAACCTTGATTTTATGCTTTTGGAATGTAGGCATGATAAACCTTGATTTTATGCTTTTAGAGTGTGCTATAGTAGGCATGATAAACCTTGATTTTGTGCTTTTGGAGTGTGCTATAGTAGGCATGATAAACCTTGATTTCGTGCTTATGGAATGTGCTATAGTAGGCATGATAAACCATGATTTTATGCTTTTGGAGTGTGCTATAGTAGGCTTGATAAACCTTGATTTTATGCTTTTGGAGTGTAGGCATGATAAACCTTGATTTTATGCTTTTGGAGTGTGCTATAGTAAGCATGATAAACCATGATTTTGTGCTTTTGGAGTGTGCTATAGTAGGCATGATAAACCTTGATTTTATGCTTTTGGAGTGTTGGCATGATAAACCTTGATTTTATGCTTTTGGAGTGTGCTATAGTAGGCATGATAAACCTTGATTTTATGCTTTTGGAGTGTGCTATAGTAGGCATGATAAACCATGATTTTGTGCTTTTGGAGTGTGCTATAGTAGGCATGACAAACCTTGATTTTATGCTTTTGGAGTGTGCTATAGTAGGCATGATAAACCTTGATTTTGAGCTTTTGGAGTGTTCTATAGTAGGCATGATAAACCTTGATTTTATGCTTTTGGAGTGTGCTATAGTAGGCATGATAAACCTTTATTTTGAGCTTTTGGAGTGTTCTATAGTAGGCATGATAAACCTTGATTTTATGCTTTTGGAGTGTAGGCATGATAAACCTTGATTTTATGCTTTTGGAGTGTGCTATAGTAGGCATGATAAACCTTGATTTTGGACTTTTGGAGTGTGCTATAGTAGGCATGATAAACCTTGATTTTGTGCTTTTGGAGTGTGCTATAGTAGGCATGATAAACCTTGATTTTTTGCTTTTGGAGTGTGCTATAGTAGGCATGATAAACCATGATTTTATGCTTTTGGAGTGTGCTGTAATAGGCATGATAAACCTTGATTTTATGCTTTTGGAGTGTGCTATAGTAGGCATGATAAACCTTGATTTTGTGCTTTTGGAGTGTGCTATAGTAGGCATGATAAACCTTGATTTTATGCTTTTGGAGTGTAGGCATGATAAACCTTGATTTCGTGCTTTTGGAGTGTGCTATAGTAGGCATGATAAACCTTGATTTCATGCTTTTGGAGTGTGCTATAGTAGGCATGATAAACCTTGATTTTATGCTTTTGGAGTGTAGGCATGATAAACCTTGATTTTATGCTTTTGGAATGTAGGCATGATAAACCTTGATTTTATGCTTTTAGAGTGTGCTATAGTAGGCATGAAAAACCTTGATTTTGTGCTTTTGGAGTGTGCTATAGTAGGCATGATAAACCTTGATTTCGTGCTTTTGGAATGTGCTATAGTAGGCATGATAAACCATGATTTTATGCTTTTGGAGTGTGCTATAGTAGGCTTGATAAACCTTGATTTCGTGCTTTTGGAATGTGCTATAGTAGGCATGATAAACCATGATTTTATGCTTTTGGAGTGTGCTATAGTAGGCATGATAAACCTTGATTTTATGCTTTTGGAGTGTGCTATAGTAGGCATGATAAACCTTGATTTTATGCTTTTGGAGTGTTGGCATGATAAACCTTGATTTAATGCTTTTGGAGTGTGCTATAGTGGGCATGATAAACCTTGATTTTGTGCTTTTAGAGTGTGCTATAGTAGGCATGATAAACCTTGATTTTATGCTTTTGGAGTGTAGGCATGATAAACCTTGATTTCGTGCTTTTGGAGTGTGCTATAGTAGGCATGATAAACCTTGATTTTATGCTTTTGGAGTGTGCTATAGTAGGCATGATAAACCTTGATTTTATGCTTTTGGAGTGTAGGCATGATAAACCTTGATTTTATGCTTTTGGAATGTAGGCATGATAAACCTTGATTTTATGCTTTTAGAGTGTGCTATAGTAGGCATGATAAACCTTGATTTTGTGCTTTTGGAGTGTGCTATAGTAGGCATGATAAACCTTGATTTCGTGCTTTTGGAATGTGCTATAGTAGGCATGATAAACCATGATTTTATGCTTTTGGAGAGTGCTATAGTAGGCTTGATAAACCTTGATTTTATGCTTTTGGAGTGTAGGCATGATAAACCTTGATTTCGTGCTTTTGGAGTGTGCTATAGTAGGCATGATAAACCTTGATTTTATGCTTTTGGAGTGTGCTATAGTAGGCATGATAAACCTTGATTTTATGCTTTTGGAGTGTAGGCATGATAAACCTTGATTTTATGCTTTTGGAATGTAGGCATGATAAACCTTGATTTTATGCTTTTAGAGTGTGCTATAGTAGGCATGATAAACCTTGATTTTATGCTTTTGGACTGTGCTATAGTAAGCATGATAAACCGTGATTTTATGCTTTTGGAGTGTGCTATAGTAGGCATGATAAACCTTGATTTTATGCTTTTGGAGTGTTGGCATGATAAACCTTGATTTAATGCTTTTGGAGTGTGCTATAGTGGGCATGATAAACCTTGATTTTGTGCTTTTAGAGTGTGCTATAGTAGGCATGATAAACCTTGATTTTATGCTTTTGGAGTGTAGGCATGATAAACCTTGATTTCGTGCTTTTGGAGTGTGCTATAGTAGGCATGATAAACCTTGATTTTATGCTTTTGGAGTGTGCTATAGTAGGCATGATAAACCTTGATTTTATGCTTTTGGAGTGTAGGCATGATAAACCTTGATTTTATGCTTTTGGAGTGTGCTATAGTAGGCATGATAAACCTTGATTTTGAGCTTTTGGAGTGTTCTATAGTAGGCATGATAAACCTTGATTTTATGCTTTTGGAGTGTGCTATAGTAGGCATGATAAACCTTTATTTTGAGCTTTTGGAGTGTTCTATAGTAGGCATGATAAACCTTGATTTTATGCTTTTGGAGTGTAGGCATGATAAACCTTGATTTCGTGCTTTTGGAGTGTGCTATAGTAGGCATGATAAACCTTGATTTTATGCTTTTGGAGTGTGCTATAGTAGGCATGATAAACCTTGATTTTATGCTTTTGGAGTGTAGGCATGATAAACCATGATTTTATGCTTTTGGAGTGTGCTATAGTAGGCTTGATAAACCTTGATTTCGTGCTTTTGGAGTGTGCTATAGTAGGCATGATAAACCATGATTTTATGCTTTTGGAGTGTGCTATAGTAGGCATGATAAACCTTGATTTTTTGCTTTGGAGTGTGCTATAATAGGCATGATAAACCTTGATTTTGTGCTTTTGGAGTGTGCGATAGTAGGCATGATAAACCTTGATTTTATGCTTTTGGAGTGTAGGCATGATAAACCTTGATTTCGTGCTTTTGGAGTGTGCTATAGTAGGCATGATAAACCTTGATTTTATGCTTTTGGAGTGTGCTATAGTAGGCATGATAAACCTTGATTTTATGCTTTTGGAGTGTAGGCATGATAAACCTTGATTTTATGCTTTTGGAATGTAGGCATGATAAACCTTGATTTTATGCTTTTAGAGTGTGCTATAGTAGGCATGATAAACCTTGATTTTGTGCTTTTGGAGTGTGCTATAGTAGGCATGATAAACCTTGATTTCGTGCTTATGGAATGTGCTATAGTAGGCATGATAAACCATGATTTTATGCTTTTGGAGTGTGCTATAGTAGGCTTGATAAACCTTGATTTTATGCTTTTGGAGTGTAGGCATGATAAACCTTGATTTTATGCTTTTGGAGTGTGCTATAGTAAGCATGATAAACCATGATTTTGTGCTTTTGGAGTGTGCTATAGTAGGCATGATAAACCTTGATTTTATGCTTTTGGAGTGTTGGCATGATAAACCTTGATTTTATGCTTTTGGAGTGTGCTATAGTAGGCATGATAAACCTTGATTTTATGCTTTTGGAGTGTGCTATAGTAGGCATGATAAACCATGATTTTGTGCTTTTGGAGTGTGCTATAGTTGGCATGACAAACCTTGATTTTATGCTTTTGGAGTGTGCTATAGTAGGCATGATAAACGTTGATTTTGAGCTTTTGGAGTGTTCTATAGTAGGCATGATAAACCTTGATTTTATGCTTTTGGAGTGTGCTATAGTAGGCATGATAAACCTTTATTTTGAGCTTTTGGAGTGTTCTATAGTAGGCATGATAAACCTTGATTTTATGCTTTTGGAGTGTAGGCATGATAAACCTTGATTTTATGCTTTTGGAGTGTGCTATAGTAGGCATGATAAACCTTGATTTTGGACTTTTGGAGTGTGCTATAGTAGGCATGATAAACCTTGATTTTGTGCTTTTGGAGTGTGCTATAGTAGGCATGATAAACCTTGATTTTTTGCTTTTGGAGTGTGCTATAGTAGGCATGATAAACCATGATTTTATGCTTTTGGAGTGTGCTGTAATAGGCATGATAAACCTTGATTTTATGCTTTTGGAGTGTGCTATAGTAGGCATGATAAACCTTGATTTTGTGCTTTTGGAGTGTGCTATAGTAGGCATGATAAACCTTGATTTTATGCTTTTGGAGTTTAGGCATGATAAACCTTGATTTCGTGCTTTTGGAGTGTGCTATAGTAGGCATGATAAACCTTGATTTCATGCTTTTGGAGTGTGCTATAGTAGGCATGATAAACCTTGATTTTATGCTTTTGGAGTGTAGGCATGATAAACCTTGATTTTATGCTTTTGGAATGTAGGCATGATAAACCTTGATTTTATGCTTTTAGAGTGTGCTATAGTAGGCATGAAAAACCTTGATTTTGTGCTTTTGGAGTGTGCTATAGTAGGCATGATAAACCTTGATTTCGTGCTTTTGGAATGTGCTATAGTAGGCATGATAAACCATGATTTTATGCTTTTGGAGTGTGCTATAGTAGGCTTGATAAACCTTGATTTCGTGCTTTTGGAATGTGCTATAGTAGGCATGATAAACCATGATTTTATGCTTTTGGAGTGTGCTATAGTAGGCATGATAAACCTTGATTTTATGCTTTTGGAGTGTGCTATAGTAGGCATGATAAACCTTGATTTTATGCTTTTGGAGTGTTGGCATGATAAACCTTGATTTAATGCTTTTGGAGTGTGCTATAGTGGGCATGATAAACCTTGATTTTGTGCTTTTAGAGTGTGCTATAGTAGGCATGATAAACCTTGATTTTATGCTTTTGGAGTGTAGGCATGATAAACCTTGATTTCGTGCTTTTGGAGTGTGCTATAGTAGGCATGATAAACCTTGATTTTATGCTTTTGGAGTGTGCTATAGTAGGCATGATAAACCTTGATTTTATGCTTTTGTAGTGTAGGCATGATAAACCTTGATTTTATGCTTTTGGAATGTAGGCATGATAAACCTTGATTTTATGCTTTTAGAGTGTGCTATAGTAGGCATGATAAACCTTGATTTTGTGCTTTTGGAGTGTGCTATAGTAGGCATGATAAACCTTGATTTCGTGCTTTTGGAATGTGCTATAGTAGGCATGATAAACCATGATTTTATGCTTTTGGAGAGTGCTATAGTAGGCTTGATAAACCTTGATTTTATGCTTTTGGAGTGTAGGCATGATAAACCTTGATTTCGTGCTTTTGGAGTGTGCTATAGTAGGCATGATAAACCTTGATTTTATGCTTTTGGAGTGTGCTATAGTAGGCATGATAAACCTTGATTTTATGCTTTTGGAGTGTAGGCATGATAAACCTTGATTTTATGCTTTTGGAATGTAGGCATGATAAACCTTGATTTTATGCTTTTAGAGTGTGCTATAGTAGGCATGATAAACCTTGATTTTATGCTTTTGGACTGTGCTATAGTAAGCATGATAAACCGTGATTTTATGCTTTTGGAGTGTGCTATAGTAGGCATGATAAACCTTGATTTTATGCTTTTGGAGTGTTGGCATGATAAACCTTGATTTAATGCTTTTGGAGTGTGCTATAGTGGGCATGATAAACCTTGATTTTGTGCTTTTAGAGTGTGCTATAGTAGGCATGATAAACCTTGATTTTATGCTTTTGGAGTGTAGGCATGATAAACCTTGATTTCGTGCTTTTGGAGTGTGCTATAGTAGGCATGATAAACCTTGATTTTATGCTTTTGGAGTGTGCTATAGTAGGCATGATAAACCTTGATTTTATGCTTTTGGAGTGTAGGCATGATAAACCTTGATTTTATGCTTCTGGAATGTAGGCATGATAAACCTTGATTTTATGCTTTTAGAGTGTGCTATAGTAGGCATGATAAACCTTGATTTTATGCTTTTGGACTGTGCTATAGTAAGCATGATAAACCATGATTTTATGCTTTTGGAGTGTGCTATAGTAGGCATGATAAACCTTGATTTTATGCTTTTGGAGTGTTGGCATGATAAACCTTGATTTTATGCTTTTGGAGTGTGCTATAGTAGGCATGATAAACCTTGATTTTATGCTTTTGGATTGTAGGCATGATAAACCTTAATTTTGTGCTTTTGGAATGTGCTATAGTAGGCATGATAAACCTTGATTTCGTGCTTTTGGAGTGTGCTATAGTAGGCATGATAAACCATGATTTTATGCTTTTGGAGTGTGCTATAGTAGGCATGATAAACCTTGATTTTATGCTTTTGGAGTGTAGGCATGATAAACCTTTATTTTGTGCTTTTGGAGTGTGCTATAGTAGGCATGATAAACCTTGATTTTGTGCTTTTGTGTGTGCTATAGTAGGCATGATAAACTTTGATTTTGTGCTTTTTGAGTGTGCTATAGAGTGTGATTGGCGAATTCTAAAAACCCGTTATTATTTAGGCAGCGCAAGTATTCTTTTACGCTAATATTGACATTACGCTTTGTCTTCCCGACATAAAAGGCTAAATAATATTTACAGTAATTTATCGATCGCGAATGTAAAAACCAAAAGTCATTTACTTTATAATCAATTAGATGTATCTAGTAGCCCAATATTGGGTCTTTTTCCAATAAACACTTAAAATTTTCCAGTTCTCCTAATTGCAAAGGCAGTTGATGCTTTATCGCTTTCAGTATATTATTAGAACCCATTGGTCCACATAATAAGGAAGTTGAGTCCATTTTTTATTTTTTTTATCAATGTTCGCATTCAAACTTAAATACTGGTATTTATTTATTTTTTAAAGTCTGTTTTCATAATTAAATTAATTCTCAAATTTTAAATTTTATCAAGCCCACCAAAACGAGCGGAATCCGAGCGGTAAGGGGCGGGGTGTGGGTGTGACGTCATTCAAACTGTGAGAATCACGTCGCTTAAACATTTTGTATGGAAAATTTTTTAATTCTTCAATAAGGAATTCCAGTAATTTTTTTACCAATGCTAACCGTCTATTAGAATTGATGTTATTAAAAAAAAAAAGAAAATTGATTAAGATTTCATAGTTAAATTAATATTTTAATTTAGAATATTTGCTTCTCCCGCCGGCACGGTATTGAAGACGCTATTTGTTGAAAATTAAAGACGAAAAGTAAAATAACGGTTTACAGCCTAGTTCACTGTGAGACTTTTCTGCGCGGAGGCCTGAAGTGTAATCACATGTAATGTGACATGTATAATAATAAAATCTTCTAAGCGATGCAATAAACAACATATATACAGTGGCGGATCCAGGGGGGGGGTCACGGTGGTCATGACCCCCCCCCTGGGCCCCAGCCCAGGGGGGGTCATGACTACCTAGGTCCTGGGCCCATCCAGGACCTAGGTGGACCACTAATTAAAATTGTTAAACATAATGTTTTTATATATTTTTTGTCACAATATAAATTTTATTTAAGTACTTTCAATATTTAATTAATTTAATATAATACTTTGTTTGAAGGCAAACGCATTATTCGGGAACGAACGCATCGAAAATTCGAATGTTACCGCGTCACCGCGCACCGCCACCGGCGCGCGCTTCGGCCGCCACCTTTCACATTATTATGACACATTTCGTGTAACCACGTGTGACGCTTGCGCGCGCTTTGTTTCGACTAACGTCTAGCGTCTAGCAAAACCTAACCGACACCAAAAGTCACTTAACGTAATTTTAGTAAGTTACAGAACTTATTCTTTCGGAAGTTTTTTGACAGGTCTGGACAGGTCTAACGCGCCCGCGCGAATTACCAGCCTTCCTATACTTCCTAAAGCAATTCTTAATGCGAGACACAACCTCGTTTATCGAGGTTTTGCCCAAGGCTAACATTTTAATTTATTTCGGCGAAATTATAATTGAATTAAAAAAAAATAAAATTATGCCGCACGAGGGATGCAAGTTATTTATATTTTAGATTAATAAAACAATACCTTACAATTTATATATTTTACGTTCAACGATTTTAAAACTTTATAACCCGTGTATAACTATAAAGTTAGCGGACTTAGCGGTAAGTACCAGATTTTATTTTTCTAGATGATGAATTAATAACTTCGGAAGTGGACACATTTTTAATATTTGTAACAAATTCTTCAGAATCAATTAAAATGAAGGCTAAAAGTGTGGATAGATTTTTTTACTAAGATTACGAAAACGTTAGTAATTTTTTTTATACACGAGCCTACGCCGCCCGGGCTTGCGGAGCAAAAGACAATCTTAATGATATACCTAGTGTTACCATATCCAACAATACCCACTTTTTACTTGTATATATTATTATCAAAATTAAATTATAACTTCTTGTAACTGTAACTGACCGGACCTAAGTCCTCCATCACAACACAAGCAAGCATTTTCGGCTTTCTGTGGTGGTGGTAGGAGTTATTGTTGGGTTATTCGTAACCCGGGAATGTTTGTCTTTCTTTAAAAAAAAAAAAAAAAAACTTGACCACGACTACGTGACCCCCCCCTGGCGCCAAAGCTGGATCCGCCCTTGCATATATAAAGCACTATACGAATAATCACATGTAATGTGACATGTATAATAATAAAATCTTCTAAGCGATGCAATAAACAACATATATAAAGCACTATACGAATACAATCTTTAGAAATCCATTTTATATAATAATAACAACAAATGCCTACATAAATATTTGACAATAGATGGGAGCTATTTTTTTCACATAGATCCTATTGACAGGGGGGTTTCTCCGGGAATGCAGCTGGTTTTCAGCAGTGCCTTATTATATGGTAAACAAAAGATGAAATATTTAAAAGCCATCACCACATTATAATATTTATTATAATGAGTAGAGAATAATTATCATGTCATGCGAAATCAATAAATATACCTGCACAAAACTAGTGGTTATGGCGAAATGTCAGATGGGTAGATACGCAATGATTATTATACTGTAAATCTGATATCTCTTTTTTTGCCTTTGCTCACCTTTTGCTGTTTATATATTTTTTTGTTAATACATAGTGTATAATGACACTTAATCTGTGCATGATGTGAACATTTTTATGTGGACTGTTGACATATACGTTTTTTTTGCAGCGTTATCTAATGATTTTTTTTTCATGTTAATAGTCTGTAAATGTTCCTAAACAATAAATAAAATAAATAAATAAAAATGCATTATATTTATCGTAACGTACAAATGAACACAATTAATAATTTTATATACTTACTTGGAACCTTTAACTCCACGACCGGCTGTGATTTGGCCCAAATAAACGTTTGGCCTATACACCTCTCTCATCTAAACCGACCATCTCTCATGTAATAGAAAGAGATGCACCATAGACATTGCCGTGATCCGTTGTACGTACAAGCGACGACACATGTGACTTCAGAAATCTTTCGACCAATCGTGGAGCGTATTCAGTTTATTGCTATTTAATGCTTTTTCAAGAACGTTTAACTAATAATAATATAGAAATATATTTATATATTTAGAATCGATATTTTTTGATCTACATGAACATATTTTTTATAAGTCAAAATATTTTTCACTCAACTTCCTTATTGTGTGTCGGTTTTTCTCATTCCTTTGTACTAATGTAAATGTGTTCTATTGCCTCTGTATTGTTTGTTATATGTTTATCTTTTTTTCTCCCCCCCTATGTATATATATTATCAAAGTGTGTGCTTTATATGATTGATATATATATAAGCACACACTTTGTATTTCTTGTTAAGTATTAATTTGTAGCCTGATGATGCTTGGGCAAAGCGAAACCGGTCGGTAAATAAACTCATTTTAAATTCGTGGTTTTACACGGAAAATAAGTGTTTTATTGTTATTAAATAATAATATTTGGATGATTTGTATAGCGCTGTTTTTGTGCAAAATCCCCTCAAGGGCGCTGGAATAAGACAAACGACAAAGTAATGCTTTCTGCAATAACTTTGATAATGCCGGAAACATGAAATGTTGAAGACGAACTTAGTTAGAGCTTTCTTAAGTTTTTGGATTCTGACACATGCTCTTAAATAGATCTCAACCTCTGCACCCCGCGTATGATTTATCTCTTATTAGTGCAGTTGAAATAGAATAAGCTAAGAGAGCTCTCGTTCTGACAAGAATCACAACTGATGCGGAAGGAAAGCGTGCAGAGCCGTCAAGTGCGCTTAAATAGACCTCAACCTCCGCACCCGCGTATGAATTATCTCTTATTAGTGCAGTTGAAATATAATAAGTTAGAGAGCTCTCATTCTCACAAGAATTACAACTGATGCGGAAGGAAAGCGTGAAGAGCCGTCAAGTGCGCTTAAATAGACCTCAACCTCCGTACCCCGCGTATGAGATATAAATAATGAATTACACAGAATAGTAGAGTATACATATTTTATTCACGTTATTAATATTTCCAGTGAGCCATGTTGAAATTAAGTGTCGAAGTATCCAAGAAACTTCATAAGAATTTATACGATTGTCATAAAATAAAATTATCTATTATCAAATACGAGGTAACTTATGTTTCACTGTTCATATGTAAAAGCCCCTAAAAAGGGCGTTTGTAAAGTAATAAATAAACGTTACATAAACGCTAAGCCGGAAAAATAATGTTCGACCCTAATTGTAAATGGCGGGTGGTAGTGCAGTGAGTTTCAGCATCTCGCTGCAAATTATGACATCATGCCGGTAAATTGAGGCATCCATTCTTGAACAAGTACGTAACCACCGGATACTAAATAACGAGATTTTTATACAAAAACAAAGACATTATTTAGCACATGCAAATGGACAACGTGTACTGTAACTGGAACGCAATACCAACACGGCTTTACCTACGTGACAGGGATATGATAGGGTCGAAGGGAATGAGTGTTCTCGTATTTGAATAGAAATTGGACGCCTACCCAGGTAAAAGGTAAAAATGTTACTTGATGACTTGATTAAATATTGGTATTTTATTAAAAACGACTAAGGTCTATTTCAAAAATTAATTTAAAGCAACGACCCACTTTAATATTTTTCGTCTGGATTGAAAAATTAATAGATTTTTCTTCTGAGAATACGGAAATGCTAAAACTTAAAACTAGTCGTTCTGTTAACAGTAGACCTCTTATTTCTAATTTTCTCTCATTTAATAAATCAAAAGCAATAATTTCCTCTGAAATCATTTAGGTTACACAACCTTGAAATTTAAAAAATCGAACTACCTTTCATTTGTTACATAAATTGTTTTTACTTTAAAGAATATTTTTAAAGTTTCAAATGATGTTTCAAAATTCAAATGATTTCCAAAGTTATATATAGCATTTAGAAATGAGCACGGCAGAATCGGCTCGAAACTCAGGTGGCTATCGGAAGAATATCTATAGCCAATATGAGAGCCCAACAAGGAAATTGAAAACATCTGCTCAAAATGAGTCGGAAGACGTCGTGGCAGCAATGGAACCTCATGTACGGTCCACTAATCGCGGGAAGTTATTTTAAATATGTATCTGGTTATAAGACGCTGACGCCATACTGTTTTTTCTTTTGCGTTGTGTTCGAAACTACTTTTTTTAAACTGGTGTGCAGATCTAGTCAACCGATTTTGTTTAAATTCACAACACATATTTTTAATAATATTATCTAAGGTGTTGTCGAAGTTTTTTTATTGAATGCATGGTTCATAAGTTATAAATTTCTTAAACTCATAATTTCGATAAAAATCTTTTTTTTTTTCACACAGCTGTGCTACTAAAAAAAAAATAAAAATCCTTCCGCAACATCTTAGCTATTACCTTTTTAAATAAGAATAAAAATATTTTTTCATTTTTCAGACGATGCCTGACAGAGAAAATATGTACACCATGAGCAAGAATTTTTTCAAAATCATTTCATATCTCTGTTATTTTTTATTGCAAATTATTCATAAAACTACTGTGTGTGTGTATAATAAAAATTGTTTTATGTATTTAATTGCTGCGTCAAAATTTATTTTTATTTTTAAACCAATTTTCCCGAGCGCCAAAGTGGTTAACCCCTTAAATACCTACCTACTTAATTAAGAAGATTTTTTTTATTATATTTACTGCTTTCGAGAAGAATCTCAACAAAGCGCGCCACAGATCAGCTAAAATATATATATAAAAGTTGTCATAAAAAAAATCATCGTTTGGTCGAAGCACACCCGTTACAATTGTTTTTTCAACGTGTTTTTATATTTTTGCTTGTGTATCGAACATAAGGTTTTAATTAAGTAATAGCAAATAATCTAATCAAAATTTACGTTAATAAAACACAGAGCTTTTACTGTGTACAGATAAATATATTCTTAAGTATATTGATTTTTAAGTAAGAATGTGCTTTTTCAACATATTGAACATAACCTTTAATTGGGTAATAAAAATATCTCATTAAAAGGGGTTTCTATTAAAAAATACGCAACTTTTAATGAATAATGTTAAATGCTTTTGTTTACTAAAACAGTAGCGAATAGCTATCTAGTAATATTGCATCTAAAAAGATATAATGCTTCAATAATTCATTTTATAAAATAAAAATAAATCAAATTACAAACAAATTATAGATTGCTTTTAAGCCTAGAGAAAATATTTATTTTAATAATCATCTGGACAGAAACTCAGTGAGTGAACTGGTAGGACTACTAACGGGACACTGCCATCTCCGGAGGCACATGCAGTTTTTGGGAGTGGAAAACACCAACAGATGCAGGAAATGTGAAAGAGACTCCAATTCACCTTCGGTGCCAATGCCCCGCTCTGTTGCGAATAAGGCTCATATACCTGGGAAGACACATTGTAGAATCAGAAGACATAGCCACATATCCAATGACAACCCTGGGGAACTTTATTAAAGGGACCGAATTACTGTTAAAGGAATGAGGTAAAATGGGAGATAGCACAATGGGCCATATGGCTTAAGTGCTCACGGGAACTACATGTAAACCGTCTCCGCTCTATAAATAAAAAATAATAACCATCCACGCACCTAGTTTTAATTCACAAAATAACTTTCTCCTGAAAATTTTGATATCAGCGTTTAGCGCGTTTTGAAAAAACGGTCCTCAATAATTTATGTAATACCAACTATTTATGTAAAAAAAAAAATATTTCAAATAAGGAATTATACAATTTGTCCAAAGAAACATCACTATCTCAATGATAATTCTTTTATCAAACATTCTTCAGGCAAATAGGTATTATAATGCTGAAAAAATACGAACAAGAAAGTCCAAATAAACACAATGATATCACATTTGAAGAAATAATCTTTACTGAACTATTAAAATGGCCACCATCCTGAAATGAAAACGGAACGAACAAACGAATTTACAGAAAAACAAAATGCAAAACCGACGACTTAAAACAAGATTTCACTACCACTACGCTCGTCAACAAATATTATTTTCTACATATGGTAAATCGAACAAATCCGTGGCGTCACTCTATGGCTAGCATTACACTTGTAAGTTTTTTCGTAAATTTACGACTTCTAGCCAATGGGCGCATTGGATTTTCAAAATGCAAGATGCCCATTGGCTAGAAGTCGTAAATTTACGAAAAAACTTACAAGTGTAATGCTAGCCTATGAAAAAGGTCTGATTTTTAGTGATTTTATTTTCATTTTACCAAACTCTAGGTTTTGAATGAAGCCATCTGGGTTCGCCTTTCAAATGTGATGTGACAATAATATCAACGATTTTAGCTAATTGCAAACTAATATTCAACTACATGATATTTTTCTACGACCATGAACCCCATTTTGATCAGATCCGTATTTTAAAAAATAATATATAAATCGATGAGCGGTTAACATTTCAACAATGGCAAAGGAAAAAAGATCACTCAAGTGCTATTACAATAAATTATTAAACTACATTAGTTTTATTTCTTCTCTAATCTGTAAATAGTATAAAATAAAGTCGCTATTCGCGTCTGTCCGTTTGTGCGCTTAGTGCTTCTAAACTACGCAACGAATTTTGATAAAGTTTTCACTATCATTTAGAAAAATTCTCACGAAAGGTTTATTTATATATAATACATGCACATAATATTTATAGAAAGTAGAGAAACGTCGATGTTTTTCAATCAATTCTAAAATATATTTTTGGGCGCTTACATTGCTTACGCTGGCTGAACCTTATGATATACATCAAAATAATGTCAAATAGAATTGTAGATCTTAAAAAGGCCTACAGAAAAGTTCGCAATGATATATGTCTATCTCCTAAGGATAATCTACAGTAATCATTTTTATCTTTAACATATATGATGTGTTATTTACGAAACTATTTTGACCAATATAATATTAATCCTTTTCCAATTATGATATATTAGTTACGTTGGACATTTAACGTAGATCAAAATTGCGCTTAACAGCACATCATTTAAGAATATCTATAGATATCAGATTTAAACAAAACGGTCGGCTGCACGCACAAATGTAGGCGCAGGCGACAAAAGGTACAATATCTATTGTCTGTGAACATTGTTATGCTCTGAAATGGAAGCATAAATCTAAAGGTAATGTGTTGCTTACAGGAAAAAGTAAATTTAGAGGAAATTCTTCCTCCACCCGAACCACTACAGTCTCTTCTGACGGGTGTCATCCTAAATCTAAACAATTCATGCACAATATACGCCGATATAACAACGCGTTTAGAATTACCTATTTTAAGAGTACCTACGCAGGTTGTTAAGGCCGAGTGTAGTTTTTTATTAATTTGATATAATGATAATATTATTAAGCAAATCGATAATGATAGTGTTTTCAACAAGTAAAAATTTTTTTATACATTTTTAAAATTAACATAGGCTTAGTAATTATCAAAATCAAATCGAAAATATGACCTTTTTCAGACCGTAATACGTGCGTTTTAAAAAATACTATTAAAGGCTGAATATCGTCAAAAAATACCTGAAGGGGTTTTCTTTAAACGTACGAAAAAAAAACTAAAAAATAAATAAAATAGGTTCGTAGTTTAATTTTTTCATAAACACTAATTGTACTTGTTTTTAAAATGCAGATTATAAAACTTGGGATACGTTTATTTAACAAAACTAAACGATAAATTATTGGTATTATATTTTTCCATTTTTTAAAGTTAATTTAATATTTTTTATACTACAATTTAAGAAAGAACACTTAGATTTTTAAATTACAATTAAAATAGGCCGTCCGATAGCGCCTATTTGAAAATTTTAATACGGTAGAACATCGAACTAAAAACTTCTTTTAAATATCCCAACAGATGGCGCTATCATGGTCGGAGTCTTGGTTATTGTTTATTTTTCAAACCGATTATATTATTTTTTTTTTTTTTTTTTTTATATGCTTCCGATTTTGTTGTCCGGGTTAAATCTTCCCCGTAGGAAAAACTAAACCCTTCCACTCACTTTTCCACAAATGATCAGCTAGTCAATCAACACTATGCAAGTGCATTATAAAAGTAAAATAAATACAAAACAATACAAGAACAACAACACGTCAACTCACCAGAGATCAAATGGGAAAAAAAATTCACCGACTCCAGATATTTTCATATCAGAGGGTTCGGCTCGGTAGAACTTCTAACAGGGCCTATAAATCCTACTGATCCCTCAACATAAATATTTAAAAAATCTTTCGTTATCCTACATGTATTCAAAATGACCGACTTTTGCATCTTTATATATAAATTTTTTGATAGATCTAATACGCCTAAATTTTTAATGAGAGAGCTAGGTATAATGCCAGTAGCCGAAATAACGAATGGTAATATTTTTATAGTCTGAGAATGCCAAATTCTTTTTATTTCGTTTCCTAAATCTGTGTATTTTCTTATTTTTTCATTAACAGATTTTTGAATGTTACAGGAATTTGGAATAGCGACATCAATGATATAAGTATTTTTTTTAATTTTGTCATGTAAAACTATATCGGGTCTATTATGACTAATCGTTCGGTCTGTTAGTATAGTTTTATCATAATATATTTTATAAAATTCGTTTTCTAAAAATGAATTTGGTTCGTATTCATAATATGGTACTATATTACGGCAGTCAATCAAGTTATGTTTAATTACCAAATTTTGGTTAATTATTTTTAAAACTTGATTGTGCCTAAATGTATACTCGGACGGTGCTAATATAGAACATCCCGATATAATATGTTCTATAGTTTCCGGAAAAGCCAAACATTTTCTACACAAATCATCAATTTGATTTGTATCTTTGATTATATGCTTTCTATAATTTTTAGTATTAATGACTCTATCCTGAATGGCAAGCATAAATCCTTCTATTTCTGCGCTCAACTCTCCAATACTCAACCATTTGTTTGACGAAAATTTGTCAACATACGTTTGGTTGAGATAATTGAAGTGTTTTGCGTGTAAAATTTTATTTGACCAGGAATCTAATAGTTCCTGGTTGGGATTTATAAAAATGTTGGCATTCTCATCGTATAAATGTAAAGGTGTAATATTTCTATCTGCCTTGCAAATTATTATTTAAGTTATTATTTATTAAATTATATGATTATTATTATTATATGATAATTATTAAAATATCTATTATAATTAAAATATTATTATTATTAAATTATATGATATTATACCATATTTTTAAAAATTAAATATTAATAATATGATAATATTTTGTAATCCTACATGTATTTAAAATGACTGACTTTTGCATTTTTATATATAATTTTTTTGATAGATCTAATACGCCTAAATTTTTTATAAGAGAGCTAGGTATAATGCCAGTAGCCGAAATTACAAATGGTAATATTTTTATAGTGAGAATGCCAAATTCTTTTGAACTCATTTCCCAAATCTGTGTATTTTATTATTTTTTCAAAAACAGATCTTTCGATATTACAGGAATTTGTTTTTTTTTATATCAAAGTACTTAAATAAGTACAAAAAGAAAAAGAGAAAAAAAAATCTAACCTATTAGGTATGTGAGTTTGTGTTGTGTTGCATGAGTTCGCTCTCGACTCTTCCCATGTCCATAAGCCAATATTCAACGTATAAATCGGTTTCAGTTATTCAAGCCAAACGGCCACTGCCACTAATGCATAACCTAATGCTATTCTGTACACTATACTGTAAAACTCTCGACTCGAAGTTTGCGGGATCGAATACGGATGGTATATTCGCGGTACGTTCCATAGTGAAAGATACTCTCAGTATCGCCTGGTGTAAGACCACCATTCAGAATTGAAACGTTGCTTGAAATGGCTTTAGCCGTGTTTGGTGACCAAATCTGAATAGCCAGGTAGATTCACTTATTCAATAAATAATACCCGTTCTGCGGTCTAAATTTAAATAATGATGTTAAAATTGTACTACCTACATGTAAAACCCCTCAGGGCTAAATAAGTAGATTTTTTTTTTCTAAATATTTATTACGATAACCATGGTTTACCGAGATTAACCAAGGTCAACCATGGGGCAGGACCACAATGATATTTTTTCCGTGGCCCAGGAGACACGCTTGTACACCCACTTCCAGTTATATTATTTTTTTCTTCTACTTTTTACGTCTAGCAGTACATTTTTGAATTGAATACCACACAAGAGTCTCAATCGCTCCCGTCCGGAGTCAGTGAGACTATGGCCTATCCCCAATTGGAGAATGTTGTGAGACTGAAGGTAGGTGAGGGGAATGAGACGAGGAAGAGGAAGGTGGGGAAGTACCAGGATATTCAGTTCTGGTCACCAAACACGGCTAAAGCCATTCCAAGCTAGCTTAATATTCTGAATGGTGGTGTTACACCAGGGCGATACTGAGAGTATCTTGCACTATGGAACGTGCCGCAAATATTCTATATATTATATTTAATTAAATTGTGAAATAACATCAAATAATCAAATAAAATTTATTTGCACATGCCGGAATTTGAACCCGCGTCCTTCGGATTGCTTGTCGAGAGCCTTACCCCTCGACCACGGAGACCGTCGAAGTAATAATGAAAAAATCTGGTCATGAAAAAAAAACATTCACAGACCTTTTACC
The DNA here is from genome assembly GCA_026573805.1 of Hesperophylax magnus. Taxonomy (NCBI): domain Eukaryota; kingdom Metazoa; phylum Arthropoda; class Insecta; order Trichoptera; family Limnephilidae; genus Hesperophylax; species Hesperophylax magnus. The sequence continues at coordinate 22,904,898 of JAIUSX010000011.1, forward strand.
GTTATTTGTCCTAACTTAGAGTTTTTTCTACAAAATTGGCTCGTCTATATTTTCAGGTTCTATAAGTACTCTAGGTAGTACCTAGTAGTACTACTAAGATGTTTTGCAAACACGCCATATTTGTGTGCCAAAAAATTCTCGAGTGTTTAAAACAAATTTAAAAATTAAATAAACATACCAAGCTCTGCTTATTTAAACAAACATCTGACACCTTGATTAAGAATAGGTAGATAAAACAATTAAAAAAATAGATTTAATAAAAAAAACTCTTCCCTCGTGCCCTTCGGGGGCTTGTCAAACAAAAATCTATCATGAACTGTTTTGTCATCCGCGTAGTAATGAATTGGTGAACATGGTAAAAGATCGATGATTTGCAAGAAAACAAAGTAGTAAAGGGATGTTATGCTGTAAAAATGTAATTGTATATTACAAAGAAATTAAAATCAACCAGCTATGATTAAAGGAAGGGGGGGGGGTAAATTAACGGTACTCATGGTGAGGCACTCTTCACTCGATGATTTTCTAAGTAAATCGGTTTTTAATTTCATCGTCATTTCACTGTTGAGAATATTACTGCGTATCGACAGAAGACAAAGGGCGCGGCTTCAGTTGGATTTCTTACTTCCAAGGGCGTAGGGACGCGGGGGTTGTGCAGCGGGGTTGCAGGAATCGCCAGATGATTCTCTTGTAAGGGCGATGGTCTTTGGCGATTCAGTGACGGAAACACGGACAGGCTATATGGCCCACAGATGTCTATAACGGCGGCGGTGAAGGCGAGAATGGTGGCGGCTTATCTATTGTCTATCTCAAGTAGGGAAAGCAATAAATCTCCAACATTATATGGCTGCTTAAAATGAGAAGTGTTGAAGTCCCACCCGCTCCGCTATAGGTGTCACCAAAGATAAAATGTAAAATGTTGTATGAAAAAGTGACAGTATTAATTTATAAACACATTGAAACGAAAGGAAAGAAGCAACCGCAAGCAGCGTTATGCGTTGTTTGCGGTTGCTTCATTCCTTTCTCAAAGACAAATACATAGCACTATCTTTTTTATGTCAATACAAACATGGGATGCTAGGAAGAGGAATGTAGGTATATTTTTTACAATGCGTAATAATACAAAAAAATAGTGCCATCTGGTAACTGAAATTCATAACTTTTATAACGATGATAACGAAGATTTACATTACCGCCATCTTACTGTTTTCAGGCAAACGTTTTTAAAATAAATTCTAGTTAGAAAAAATATTGTTTTGGAAATGAACAACAGAGTTCTTGTGTGTCGAAAATAGTTGATTTTGACAGGTCTACACTCGGCCTTAAGAGCCAGCCTTCCGTGTAAATAATTTAGATTTGGGTAACACCTATAAAAAACACAATATTTAGTTTTAAAATAATCCGACAGAGGTGTCACTGTCTGAATTCGTATTAGGAATAATTTTGGGGATGATTTAATAATTTAAGGCGGTGTCTAGTAATTTATCAATTCGAAATTATGAAAATATTATTACGCAATACGGTAAATATGATGTTCTTAGCCGGAAAAAAAATATTATATATTTTTATTATTTATAAAGACTTAGCATTTATCAAAATTAAATCAGAAATATGACCTTTTTATGGCCGTCCTTTCGTATTGTTCACAAAATATTTTTAAATTTTGAATATCCTCAAAAAATACCTTGACGGTTTTTCTTTAAGACTTCGTTCAGAAATTTAAAAAAAAAGAATAAGGTTGTGGTATAATTATTTCCTAGGCACTATCTTTAATGTTTTTGTAAATGCGGTTTACTAAACTTTGGTTAAATTTATTCTAAAAAAATGAACGAGGAATAGTTTCTATTATTTTTGTCCACTTTTTAAAATTATTTTCACATTTTTAAATTACCATTTGTTTAAGAGTTTCGAGTTTATTAAAATAATAAATTATGTTGCCGTAAAGTGGCGACATTAATTCAGCTACTACGGCAGAAATTAGAACTGAAGGCTTATTTTTAAATATGTCAACAGATGGCGTTAATCACGGAACGACACTTGGAATTTTCAACAAAATCTTGTGTGTCATCAGTCAGCGAAGATAATACCTACTTGTATATACGAAGAAGTTTGCCAGTAATTTTTTGTAAATTGACAAACGGTCTTGCTGTGCACGTGTTTACACATGTGTTAGTTTTCGACGTGGACATGCGCACACACACTTGTGTATATTATGTAAATATGTTTTGTCATTGATTTTGAGGACAGGCATCAGAGATGTTCATCGAGTTAGGTTGATACGATTCGTCTTCACAATTTGTATTGTATAAGTAAAATAATATTATATTTATTGTGAGGTGTGCTTAGCTGATTTTTATTTGGTACATGCTATTTACGTTCATAATGTTTATTTCAAATTTAATGTACTTTACATACGATTTTTATATATTGAAGTGAAACTTCTTTACGCGCGTTATGCATTTTCGAGGACCGGAGCAAAACCGACTCATGACCGTCAAGTGACTCAAGGCCGATAACGCGACTAATTACCCTCGCAGACGTGCGTGACAAGTTTTTTTAGTAAAAAACACAGCCGTAAGTGAGTTTTTCAAAATTTAAAATTGCGCGGGACAAGTCAATTGAGGAGTACACGTCGTATACGCGGTTCTCGTCGCGCGAGATACCTCTCCTCGCGGTCTAGAGGCAGAGCGTTCGACACTCGTTATGCAGGACCCGGGTTCGAATCCCATATTTTTATAATTTTTAATTTTTTTTATCACATGCTACTTATAAATATGTGAATAGACAGAAAAAAAGAGAGAATGAAATGAAAAGACAGAGAGAAGAATACTAAAAGTTTCACTTCACCGTTTCACCGTCGTGCGTAGGATTGCCACACACTGTATTTTTTTTTTTTTTTTACTTGTGTCATGACATTGTTTTTAATAAAGCATTACATATTATTTACTTAGGCACCGTTGTTTTCTTCTATGATCCTTATTAAAAAAAGCTTACAAAAAGCATGTTTTTTGTTATCCTTCAAAACATGCATTTTTTACTCTTGAATAGTCTTCAAGCACGTTTTTTTATTACGGTCAGAGCGCATTGATGTACCTACCTACCTATTGTATTTTTTATGTCAGCGCTGAGCCTTTTGCAGTGGGAAAGTGTTTTAAAAAATCAAATATTGACATACAATATAAGTCAGTTATAATTAGTGACATCTTGCGAATTTCAACAGAACGTTTTTTAGTACAGAACTGTCTTTAAATGGCTAGTAAAACCTAGTTCCTCCGCTGGAGGGCATTGTTGTAGTTTCGTTCTGAACAAGGTACCTATTATACTTATTACCGACATCTATTGCCATTTTAGAAAAACAAACCCATTTTTAGTTAGCACCGAGCAAATTAGAACGAAAGTTGAAATGAATATGGTTCTCAAAATATGGGTTTATTACGGATTTAATTAATTATTTTTTTTTTTTTAATTTTACAAAAAAGTAATTTGTATAGGTATAAAAATTACTTTACTTTACTAAAATACTACATAAAATACTTTTAAAAAAGTTAATTTATAACTTTTATAAAATCAATTAATATTTATATATCAATAAGGTTTTTCTTATATGGTTATCTTTACAGGGTGTCCGCGAGTAAAGTGCTCAAACTTCAGAAGGTTATTCTAAATGCTAGTAGTAGTAAAAAGAAATGGAAATTTTTCGAATTTCCGAAATTTTTCCACAAAAATTTTTTTTCCGTAGAACAGTTTTTTCATCAGTTTTTTTTCTGTACAAAAAAATAAACTTTTTTACCCGAAAACTACCTATCAAAACGTTGAAATTCCAAAAAAGGTTTTTTTCTTTTTTACTTGTACTGTCAAGTAGAATCACCTCCCGAAGTTTGTGCGCTTTACCCCCGACATCTTGTATAATATGCGTAATATAATATTTATACACATGTAATATCTACTTTTGTACATTTATATAAATTATATACACGCTTACATTTTTATGCTCATCAAATTTATTATAGACCCTTAGTGCCTCCTAAGGACTTACAAATCAGAAGACCTTTTTGTAATTATTTATTTATTCATTTAAACAATTATAAAGAGTAATAAAACATGTATGCAACATAAAATTATATTCTAAAATGTGAAAGGGGCTTTATTTATTTACATTTTTATGAAATTACTACGTTTAATAGTTTAAGCTTTCAGTGAACTTTCAATTTTATTTTTAACTTCTCTAAATATTATTTGTTTAAATTGTCAAATATAATTTAATCACAAACACAAGATTCACTCAAAATGAAGGATTGGTGATTCCGAAATGTTCCCATAAATACGGTGAAAGAACCCTAAACTATAAACTTATTACCCTAAACATGCTTCGAGCAAAATACGGATCTGGAAACCTTATCGTCAATCTGAGCAAAGAGTTGGCCTAACGTCAAAAATACTGTTGGAGTGTGACATGTGTCGTGTCAAATTTACAATCATGGCGACTAACGCGCATTTCTCCCACTACCTTGACACTAACCCATTTTTCTTGTTGAACAATTTTTGGGACATCGGGGGTATGTTAACAGCCGTCAAAAGCTCAGACAGTTCAGCAAGTCCAATTCTGCAGGAGTCATCCCCGATACTGCTGCTACATTGACGTCCATGGTATGTTTAGGTTTTGTGTCGTATGTGTTGACTGTAAATTTGGCACGACACATGTTACATTCAAACAGTATTTTAAACATAGGACCAAATCTTTTCTCAGATATGGCAATAAGATTTCCAAATCCGCATCCAAAAGGAGGATGGTTTGATATGGATTTCAATTGTACATTCTTGTTTACGTAGACTCGTACATCAGATAAACTGTAAAAAAAAATAAAGTAATAAATAACAAAATAAATATTTCACAACACAATAATTTCATCGAAAATCTTAAATCCGTTTCACCTTTCTACATTTTCTATTGTTGCCTTTTCAGATTGTTCGTGGAAGCTAGAAAAAAATAAAATCATTGATTATAACTGCACTTCAAGTGACCTTTTACATAACAGTAAAAGGCTCAAATGATTTTATTATTACCTCCGTGCTTTAACATCTTTACAAGACTCGGGCAAAACATTCTGTAGCGGAGTATAGATTTCACATCTGAAACATAATTAAAGAGTTTATTGAAAATAGAACACCTAGGTACGATTAGTCAAAAAACGTACAATAAAGTTAATGCTGGGTAGAAATTGTACAGTTGACATTCAGGACAGGTTCACTCCCTCCTCCTCAAAAAAGCCCCTCTACACAGCATTCCCAAAGATGACACAGGCTCTGAGGGAAATTATTTTCTTCAGGGCCTCCTTCCGACATAAAAAATTAACATCACTGAATTAAATTAAATTCCCCACAGTTTCAGAACTTTCAATAGCTGTTTTCGCTTGCACATTCGTTATTTTTCTAGCTTGCATGTTCGAGTATTGTTATTTGAAACAGATGGCCCATATATTATTATTACATATTATATTATATTTCGGACATCGTTGCAGTGTCAATCATTAGAGCAGATGTGAAGTGACGTATGTGATTTTGTACGTAAAAAGTTAATTCACAAATAAATCACGATCATATAGGTTATCCTCAACAAGCAAACTAAATTAATAAAAACTAACCCCGTAATTTCTAATGCATTGGAATTAGTTTTATTTCCAAAAGTACGTATTCTGAAAAAAATAAAATAATATTTTTTATAACTTTTTACTACACAATACATAAATAAAAATATGAATTACTAATTTTATAATAAATTATCATTTATCGTATTCTGAAAAAAATTAAATAATAATTTTTATAACTTTTTACTACACAATATGTACATAAATAAAAATATGAATTACTAACTTTCATAATAAATTATCGTTTATAATAAATATAAGCTTATAAATCAAATAATGTATTTTTTTCTTCTCACCTATTAGCTTGCATCATGCGTTGAACCCTTTGGAGATATATTGTTTTCTTTGAAATACGAGATGTCTTTCGCGTATTTCCCATCTTTGAAAAAACAATATTTATTAACTGATATACTTTACACGCGTAAAATTATCTTTATAGGTTCAAATATTTGCACGTAATCGCACGTCTGTAGATCATAGAACGTTGAACGACACGTCTGCCCCCAAAGCCCTCGAGTTGGCGAATGAAGTTTTGCAATGAAAGATAGGTTAATCTTCATGTCGGAGCGAGCTCGCTATAATAAATGTGATTTAAAAGCAATAAGCGTAAGCGACAGTTGTGAAAATATTTAATTAAACACGACTTATTTACAATAGAGCAAAAATTTCTTTAAAATCAGCTTAAGTAGCATTTAAAGAAGCAATGTGAATTTTTTCATACCTATAACTTGTAATATAACAGAAACAAATGTGTAAATAATAATTTTTGGAGCATACTTTGCAATTTTTTTCTATCGAGGGAATTTTATGTAATTAACGTTTCGGCCCTAAATATATTCAGATAATATCTTGAAAAATAGCATATATTTTTTTAAGAACTTAGAAACTTAAAGTGTTCAAGGGAAATGTGATATAAATCGGTAGAATATCGGAATTCCGGCCCTTAAGCGAGGTTCTATGCCTAAATTTAAAACTCAGAGGCACGCATTTAACGGGGAGCCTGCTACCATATTGCCCTTTATGATCATAAATTTATGGAAATCTAATTTATCTCAGATCCAGAAACACAAGTATCAACGCGGTGTAACTGTGTTGCATAACCAATTGATAGTGATTTAGTAAGATCTCTACAAGATATGATATATTCCCATAACAACTACATAAAGTCTTTAAAAACTAGCATTGAGAGCGTTTTACCAGGCACAGCCAACTTCAATGTCGTAATCCATGCGAATAAAGTTCCTATTGTAAAACACAGCGGCCATTATAATGCCTCGTCCTCGAGTGAAGTAGCAGTTGTGATAGCTGGACAACAATTTGATAAAAGAGATTATTGTGATGCGTAGCCGTGACGACAATTTGAAAAAAATATCAGAATTGCGCTAATCTTATGAAAGCTTATAGTATCCTAGGATGCTATGTCAAGAAGAAGACGGATAGGTACGCCATTAATGTTTCTCCAGTTGATCAGATCAGTGGAGCTCCTCTACGTAAAACGATTTCATGCATGAACTGCTATTACAACTTCTGTGGCTTGACTTCAATTAACTTGTATATTTATATCTATCACTGCATATTATATAAAAGCTGTTTGTTTCTTACAATATAAATAAATAAATAAAAATAAATAAATAAAAAATAAAAAAAAATAACAATTTTAACCCCTTACTTAGATATTGAATGTTAACAAACCAATACTTGGATGATCAATATACAAAAATTGAATCAGAGCGATTAGCTTACATCCGTATCAACCAAACTAAATTGAGAGCAGAAAATTCAGGAAGCTTCGAAGTCGAATGAACACAGCAGTTACATTGGACAATTGGCTATACTACCTCCATCGTTCACGGGTGGGCCACGATTTTGCATGAAACATCGTAAAATGCAATGACTTGTGTCAGACATCACGGTAAACCTGATTTCTCTATAAATGCAACATGTAACCCGAACTGGACAGAAATCAAGGAAAATATCAACACCAATTTAACTCCACAAGACAGATGTGATATAGTGAATAGAGTATTCCATTTAAAAGTACCTACACAAACTCCTATACCTCATAAACAAGGATCATATATTTAGTCCACCGCGATGCCACATGAACACTATAGAATGTCGGAAATGTAGTTTACCACATGTCATGTCCTCTTACTGAATAAAGAAGAAGATCCAACTCTGTACGAAATTATAAAAAAAAACATGGTCCACGGCCTTGCGGAGTCTCAAATCCTAATTCTCCATGTATGCGAGAAGGCAAATGTACTAAAATATTTTCGAAATCATTCCTGAGCCAAACATCTACCAGCGATGACGGATATCCTAAAAATTGTCGACGGTCGCCTGATGAAGGTGGGCAATCTGCCACAATCAACACTGACTACCTATAAAAATTTTCGACAGTTCAGTAAAATCAATCCAATACATTACTAAATATATTTATTGTAGTGTTTTGTGTTTACTACACTTTTACTGAAGCTCAAGGCTCGTTATGTGATTGAAACTATGATGGTTCGTATTCAGATTTATTACGATAAAATGCTATTACAACCGAGCTGTACAATCTTATTTTGGTAACGTGTGCTCGCTAGCAGCGTAAATTTCCGTCTGGCGCGGCTCCGCGCAGCGCTCGTTGTTTACGGGACTGGATCGGAAGCGCTCGGCCTTCCCGAGCGGTTTCGAACCGCCTGTTCAGTGTTGCTCGACACTGCATTTATAAAGGTACGATCAAGCTACGTTCAGCATACAATCACCAAATTAAGTGGAGAAATATCAATCTGGTCGTGACATCTGCAGTTCCGAAGCAGTATGGAGGATTTTGTCATTCAACATGCATGACCGGGCACCCACGATTACTCACCCTGCCGTTCATTTAGAAAATGGACAGAAGGTTTATTTCACTGAATACAACATTAATGATGTTATTACCAATCCGCGGGATACAACACTAACAGTATTTTTTAAGTAATGTGCTTAAGACAATTTCGCAAAAATAGACACGTACGGCAAAGTTCCAAGCTATTATACGTGGAATCAGACTGCCGAATCCTTCCAACGAGAAAGCAAGGTACTCCAGTTGACGGCTTTACTGGTGTTCAACGGGAAAAATATTTTTAATCAATTTGCTCTTAGCCAAAGTCAGATCTACTGGTAAAATTGCATTAGCCGTCGCATCATCCGGCATTTCAGCTACACTTTTGAAAGTAAGCCGAACCGCACACGCGACATTCAAACTCCCACTAAAAATTGCTATTGATGATACCAACGGTGTTTGTAGTATTTCTAAACAAAGCAATACTGGAAAATTGATGCGTTACTGATCATTGACGAAGCTACCATGTCGAACAAGATTTCTGGGAAGTATCAGACAGAACAATGCGCAATTTGTGCAGCAAAAACTCACCTATGCGTGGATGTACAATTTTGTTGCTAGGTGACTTTCATCAAATCTTACTGATTGTGACGAGAGGTACACGTGCTGACGAAATTAACGATTCATTAAATAGATCTTAGACCTTTCGTCATATGTAAATAAATTGGAACTTAAAACCAACATTAGAGTTTCGTTGAATACACATGAAAACAGGCATTTTGCAGAGTTGTTGCTCAAAATTGGTAATGGGCAGCTACCACAGGACAATGGAAGAATTAACCTCGACAATGAAAACCTTTGAGTTTTGATAAATGATCTTCCAGAATTGGTTTATAATGTTTATCCCGAAATTATTAATAACATAAGTTGTAAGACTACACCCTGGTTCAAGGAGAGAGCAATTCTGTAACCTACTATCGAACAAGTTGGCAAGGTAAATAACTTGATTCTCTCGACGATTGATGCTCCGACGCAAGCATACTACTCTGTAGACACTGTGCTTGATCTTGAAGAGGCTGTCCATTTTTCCACAGAATTTCTAAACTCTTTCAACTCTCTGTTCTCCTCCCAACATAAATTGGTGTTGAAAAGAGGGTGTCTTATTATTTTATTACGGAACCTTAATCCACCCGAATTGTGCAATGGTACGTTTGCAGGTAAAATTTTTAAAAACGTTCATAGAGTGTACAATACTGACCGGATGTGGAACTATAGGAGTTGTTTTAATTCCTCAGATTCTTTTAATACCAACGGATATACCGCTTCAATTTAAACGACTGCAATTTCCAGTAAAACTGTGTTTTTCAATAAGTCACACGGTCAAACGTTCAGTGTTGCAGGTTTAGATTTGAGCGTTGAGTGTTTTTCACATGGACAACTATATGTAGCCCTTTCGCTAAAAACTTTGATCTAAAGGGTATGCTTGTATGTCAGTACCAGGTATGAGAATAAAACTCATCTGAATAGCCTAAAATTTAAACCAAAAAAAACTGAGATAACTTCCATAACCGAAGGGTGAAAACTTGCTTTCCCAAGCAAAAAATAGTTTCTCTTTGCCTTTTAGAAAACATCAACTCATAAACATTTAATGTACGAGTGGGCAACAATGATAACAATAACAAAAAAATATGTGCATTCTAGGAATGTTAAATAAGTATGCCCATGTTGTGGTCTGTTGGATTTAGTATTCATAAGTCAATCTCATTACCTATGTTAACTATAATCGCTCAGCATAATAAGGACTTCCAATGAACGTTTCCACATGCATATAATTTCTGTTAACCTTTTCAATGAAGAATGTTTCAACAAAATTGACAGTACAGGAATATTTCACTTATTCAGTATAATGAATTCAGAAAGTTATTATTGAACTCATCATATAAATTTCCATGCCGGGAAGTGGTTAACCTTTGGAACACCAGACCCTTTTTGAGGGAAATCATAAATGGAATCAAAAATGAACTCTAAAGTGTTTCAAGTGCAAGTAATTCTGTTAAAAAAATTATGAACTTTTTCATGGCATACAGGTTTAAATCGCATATCAAAAAATTCCAGCTAGGGCGAAATCCCAATGCCAGCAGCGCATGAACAGTTTGTCGGCGGGAAATTTTTGTGTTATAAATGGTGCACGAATGGCTTTCCAGATGTTAAGGAAGTGACAGTAGGAAGGGATATGGAAGAATGGTAATTTATTCAAGAAATAATCAGTAATTATGAACATGTTAATTTTTTTATTATATTTATATACAGCTTAAAAAAATAATACATGTTAAATAACAATATGTGAGAAAACGGCGTAATTATTTTATTTTTAAATCCGTTAACAGCAAATTAAGAAATTTAAACAAATCATATTGTTCAGTATCTACTTGATTAGTACTATCAAAAGATAATAATATTATTATATGTATAAACCTAGGTATAAAAAATAACATTTAATGGGAAAAAAAACTAATTTGATGATGAATGGAATAGGGGACCAGTTAACGATCAAGTACAAGTCCGTCCGGTAATGTAAAAGTATATGTCAAATTAGTTTGAAAATGCAGTTTTTTTAATAATATTTAAGCATTTTGACTTGGTGCTACACTACCTTTTTTGTTTATTGTCCTTCTTTTTCTCTTGAAACGGTCTTTTGGGATGGGAGGGTCGAACATGTTCACCTTGTGCTCCTTCAGCCGGTGCAGCTTCATGGTCACGCGGTGCGCAAAACATATCCCACAGTCCGGGCACGAGTACGGCATTTCTCCTGAAACGCAAACAACTAGCTTGAACCTTTCCTGTACATTTCCAAAACTTACATCCGCTCCCAATATGACGAATATTGAAGCTATTTACACATTTCTAATAAACAATTGTCCAAAGAAGCGAATCTAGCAATTCCATAATACATATATATTATGGAACTGTTAGATTCGCATTAATACCGACCCTGATATCCGTGGCTTGCTTTTAAAAAGGGAAATGTCAGCTTTCAACATTTTTTTTACTGTTTATCAATATTCACAAGTTAAGTTTATACAATAACATAATAATACAGTATTTTCGATTATAAATAAAAACGCATTCACCTTCACGAGAGTGTAACCACTGCGTAGAGGAAATAAAATTATAACTTTTTAAATATGATTTAAGATTTTCAAGGCCAAAAGTATTTTTGTTATTTGTTTTTGGGGTGTTATACCGTGTTGCGCTAACTCCTTCTTTAGCCAACGTTTCGGACAGCATTGCAGTGTCCATCATCAGGGCAGATGTGTTATTTGAGATTGTGGTGAAATGTGAGCTTATGTATGAGGATGTGATACCGTGTTGCCAGCTCCAACCCTCTGAGCTAACACCCCGACCCTGATCTCCAGTTGTCTTGTGGTTCGGACAGATGGAGTGAGTTACTTAGTCCCCAGGGTTCTTAAGAAGCCTCTTCTCCACTATCCCAACCTCTTCACAGGGGTCACGTCTGGCCACTGTGCAGCCGGGGAAAGGTGTGAAAGGTTTGAAGGACCACCTTCCCGTCAAACTGCTCAGTCTCTCGTCAGGACTACTGTGGCTTTCCAGAAGCTGTAGCTACTGTTCTTGTGTTGAACACGGTCATGGGAATGTGTTTGAATTTAGTTTTCCCATCTTTTTCCTTTCTAATGTATGTTCCTCAATGTCTCTCCACTAGCTTCAAGAACAAGAACAAACTGCCTCGGGTGAGAACAGTTGAACGTTTTTGGTATGTATAAATGTATGTTGTGTCAGGCAGGAACAGTCGGGGGCTTTTAGAATCATTTAATAGTACCTTCGTTTTAAAAACAAAAGTAGACTCATGACGTGAGAACCGATAGAGGTCATCTGGTCCTTAAAACGGTTTGGGAAAAAAGTGGGTGCCCATGACTATGGGACTTTTCTGCGCAGGGTCTGAATGTTCTTTTTTAAACAAACCGTCTACAAATCGGGTTGCCTAGTGAGGCAAAAATGAGTGAGGTAAGTAAATTATAACACATTTGTAAAAGTGTCTAACTGAATTGTGTAACGAAATATTCGATTTTATAAACAAACCCGAACTTTTGTTTACCCGATTTGGGATTTGCAGTTGAGGTTTTTATGCAGCCAGCAATTTGCGCGCAATTATAAAAAGGACTACTTATTTGTAAGCAGATTTTATTTTCGAAGACCAAATACTGATAGGACAATGCGAGTTGCCTGCATACTGTCACATTCATTTATTGACAAATCACTTGTCACCTATACCTTAAACACCTATGGCAGCACTTACTCAAATAATTCCTATCATTTTACCAGGTTCATCCATAAATACAAAAACATCATAGCTATAACCACAAGTGAAACTAACCCCTCACACATCAGTGCTCACAACCACAACAAGTCATATGTACACCACTTACCCTCAACACCAACGCTTACGTTCCTTACTTGCGTAACTCTGATTATACATGTAATCCATTCCACCATTATAATTATCTACATAGTTATAATCAAACAAATAAATCTCATACTCTCATTGCATTTAATAACCATTCCGATTGTAGATCTTCTATTTATACTTACTTGTTTAATTAATGTTATTCTCTCAAGAACTGTAAAATTCACCCTCCATAACACAGGGTCAGCCCTAGCATGGAGGGTGAAATATCACAAAAACCATATGTACCCTCTAAGTCTTGTATTAATAAAATAAAATAAAATAAATAAACTTAAGGGTAAACTTAAAATTATTCATAAACCGTTCGTTCATAGACAGCGCTAATTTAATTATTTTAGGAAAAAACGCTTTGCAAGTAATGATTTAAAATAATTTTAAGTTTACCCTAAAAGGAAGACAGTCACGCCACCTCCCCGTTCTCCTTTCCCTGATGGGCAGGTCCATTATTTTATGTCCCCATCATATCATATCATATCTTTGGGAAATCAACAGTTTTATCACTTAGTGTTTCATAGAAATCTAATTAAATATTATTACGGTACTATGGCGACGCGCCGCGGAGTTTATATGTACTGTGCCCTGTCGCACTAAATCACGTATCTAGTATCCCGCGTCCCGCGCCGTAATCCAAAAGACTCTTTTCATCCAGTCCCCAGTCAAGGAATTAATGAATTTATTCCGTATTCAGTTGTGACGTCACGCATCGTAGACACAAATCCTATGTCCCATGTACCGAGTCTGTCCGGACAAGCGCTCAATCTCAGTCTCAGGGAATAAGTGAAATAGAACAAAGACATAGACACTCGAGACAGAGTTCCCAATTCCCTATTCGTTATCGAGTCCCTTTCCTTACTAGTTACAGGTCCGTCCGCACCGTCTGCAAGAACGCAAGTCATTAATGTCGCAGCTAGACACAACACACTTACTAGTCAGAAGTTCCTAATTCATTGCACTATGCCATCTGTCAATCGGTTCATCGTTAGTCCCCGCGTGGCTAAACCTTCGATTTAGTACCTAGTCAGGTGAAAACTTTTTACTTCGGAATCTGAATCCTAGTAAAAAAGCGAGTAAAAAGTATGTCCTGTATTTTTCTCCCTTCCACATGCGAAAATTATGCAATACGCTTAGAAACAAAACGATGTTTACGTTATTGTTCTTATAAGTATGTTTTTTATGTACCTGCCTACTTGTAGACGTAAAACGAGATTAGTTGACTGTCGAATTGTGTGTGATGATAACAAGTAATTTGTTTTGATTTATGTACTGAATTGTATGCCACTGTATTTTTGTACTGAATTGTATGCCACTCAATTTCAGACTTTAAATCAGTTTTTATTTGGCGCATGGATTTAACATTACCATTGAGGTAAGTACCTACAAACATTAAAACAAATAAATATAATATATATGTGGTTGAAGCTTATTCCAGGTGACCGGGTCGGATATACAAAAGTGGGATAATAATAATTTATTTCTTATAATTGCTTTAAGAACGTATCTCATTGCCCCTAAAATAATATATTTTTTATGTAAAGGTTATCTTAAGGTACCTACTTTTTGTAGTAAATATGTAGATAGTTTTAGGAAGAAAGATAGTAATAATTTTTATTCTGGGATTCAGTTTGCCAGCATTTCTATGAAAAAAAGAAAAATCGAGTGGGACTTTTTATTTTTGGTATCGTTTAATTAATGATGTTTTACCTTCGTTTTTTATAGGAAAAAGCAACATATTGAATAGCCAAGATGTCTTCCAGAAAAAGGAGCGAACTTTGGTGTCACTTTTCTGAAGTAGATGGAGGGATTCATTGCTCCACAATTTAGAGCGCTGGAACAGGCTGCATGGGAAATGGCAGTTAAAAAATAAACATCTGACTATTCCTGTCCAGGTCCAGCGCCCTGCGCCTTCCGTGTCCTTTGCGGTACCCATTTCAACGATTTTATTAGTGACTTGTAAAATTACTTTATATTTTTGTTCGTAAAAAAACATATTCATTAAAAAGTTTGTAATATGTTTATTTTGTGGAGCGACATATCTTTTTTTACTAAAGTTACTCCAAAGCTCTCCTCGCTTTATATATCGGACGCTTGTTCATTATAATTTAAGAATGACTTTATATTGTTTTTGTTTACATCTTTCGCTACTATTTACTACTATAAGAAATAAATAAATATTGTTTGCGTATAATGTTAATCCGTGGATGTGACATTAATAAACTATTTTGAAATTGTCCACATTCACGGAACTCTGCATTGTGTACCTAGCTTTAAGATTGTCAAATTCCTTGAAATGTAAAAAATGTAACTTGTAAAAAAAATAAACAATAAACAATTGGCCGGCGGGTAGCAAATTAGAAAGTGTGGGGTCCAAGGCTGGCTGGTACGCTCCAACGGCTATAGAAATCCGACCAATGAGAAGCCATAAACGGTCCGCTGGACCTTGGCTGACCTTTTTTTATGTGCCGTTGCCGAGTCGCAACTTTGACAAAAAGCAGCATTTTTAAATTCTAAAGTCTCTTTTTCCATTGGATCACCCTCGCCTCGGACCTTCGCATCTACGAGCTACCTGCCGCTGCCCCTTTCTGCCGAGTTCTGAGAATTTTATTGGCCTTTCTCCTTCAACTGAAGAATCCTGCATCGACTGGATTCCGGCGGGCACCACGAGGCTTAAGGAGCTGACATACTTAACTGCCTTTTTAAAGGCAATCTTTCATTTATTTGCATTTGCACAAAGTCGTCTATATACCAGAAACGTCCTTTTCAGGACGAGGTTCAATTGATTTGCATTTTGCACAAAGTCGTGTATATTCCAGAAACGTCCTTTTCAGGACGAAAGTCAATTGATTGGCATTTACAAAGTCGTTTGAGTCGTGTAACTAACCCCTATTTTTTCAGTCTGTATGCACACGACATTTAGTCGGGTACATAATTGGTCCTTCGTAACCGGGTTCAACACTACTTCACGCCTTCTGGTAACCGGATTCAACACGCCTACACGCCTTCAGGTCATCAGGTCTACACGCCTACACGCCTTCAGGTCATCAGGTCTGCACGCCTACACGCCTTCAGGCCTTCAGGTCCACACGCCTACACGCCTTCAGGTCATCAGGTCCACACGCCTACACGCCTTCAGGTCATCAGGTCCACACGCCTACACGCCTTCAGGCCTTCAGGTCCACACGCCTACACGCCTTCAGGTCATCAGGTCCACACGCCTACACGCCTACACGCCTTCAGGCCTTCAGGTCCACACGCCTACACGCCTTCAGGTCATCAGGTCTACACGCCTACACGCCTTCAGGTCATCAGGTCCACACGCCTACACGCCTACACGCCTTCAGGTCATCAGGTCCACACGCCTACACGCCTTCAGGCCTTCAGGTCCACACGCCTACACGCCTTCAGGTCATCAGGTCCACACGCCTACACGCCTTCAGGTCATCAGGTCCACACGCCTACACGCCTACACGCCTTCAGGCCTTCAGGTCCACACGCCTACACGCCTTCAGGTCATCAGGTCCACACGCCTACACGCCTTCAGTTCATCACGCCTTCACGCCTTCTTGAAGGATGTCACCTACTCTACGCAGCGGGCGCGGCGTTTCGAGCTCCTCAGAGACATCCCAGCCCGCCCCCGCTGTCCCCGCTGCTCCAGATGGGCCTTCGCCACCTCTAGACTTGGGCCCACTTACCTCGGGCTCTTCTGAGCATGCTGTCGCCAACCGAGGTCTCGATGTTGCCGCGCCCGCGGTCCCGGCCCTCCTTGCCACGGGCCCCGCTGTCCCGGCCCCCCTTGCCACGGGCCCCGCTATCCCGGCCCCCCTAGCCCCGAGCCACGCATCTATCTGCTCCGATGATGTCGCTTCGCCTGGGCTTACGTCAACCGATGACACCGTCCAGAAGTTACGTCGAGAAATGCGTGCCATGCAACAACAGCACGCCCAGCAGATCGCAGACCTGCTGGCGGCCCTGAGGCCTGTGCAACCAACCACCGCGCCGGTGATCGTCCCGGCCACGGTGTCCTACGGAGTAACCACGCCGTTGATCGTCCCGGCTGCGGCGTCTCATGAAATAACTACGCCGGTGAACATCCCGGCCCCTACCCCGGCATTCGTCGGAATGCAGCCGGGAGCTTGTGTCGGCCACACGGTATCGAAGCCTACCGTAGTCGAGCGACCCGTGTCTCACGGGGGTACAATGCCAGCCTACAACTCGGCCCCAATCATTACGCCCGTTTACGGCTATACCGACGGCATGCAACCGGCACCTGAAGTCGGCCACACGGTATTGCAGCCTGCCATAGTTGAACGACCTGTATCTCACATCGGTCACCCACAGCATGCGCCTCCACTATTTGCGCCGGGCCCTGATCTACAGACACACCTTGCCGCATCGTACAGTGAGCCGCGGCCTGTCAACCTGCACAATGGGCAGCCTGCCAGTCTGCCCCATGCGGATATACCTACTCAGCCAGGGTATAATGTGCACCTCAATCGGCAGCTCCATCCTGGTTACCAGCATCAAACCTCCTCCAGCCAGGAGTTCTCACCAATCTTTCCACCACCACCTACTGCCGATGAGACTTCTCGACACACAAGTGAGTGGGCACACCAAGGCGCGGACTCCGTGGCGCAACTTGCTTCTGCAATTACAAATGCAATTCGCGCCTCGCGATCCGAGGATAGCCCCCGTCCCTCCGTAGAGGATGACATAAGAATGGCTGCCCTAATAGCCAGGCAATCTACCGCCAAGGACCTACCTTCCTTCTCGGGGGACCCGCTCGAGTGGCCAACGTGGATGGCCCAATATTCACAATCCACGGCCACCTGCAAGATGACTTCGAGCGAGAATCTCATTCGGTTGCAGCGTGCACTGAAGGGCAAAGCCCGAGAGGCCGTCGGCCCCCTGCTGATGGATCCAACGCAAGTCCCTGAGATAATTGCCGTCCTTGAGCAGCGATACGGCGGCTCGGGTTCAATTGCTGCCTTGATGCTGGAGAAGGTGAAAAAACTGCCGCATCTCACCGCCGAAGCATCACTTGAAGACCTGGCAGATTTTTCTGGAACAATCCAGAACCTCGTGGCGTCGTTGCGAATCTTGCGGACCGACGGGTACCTCACTAATCCTGCCTTGCTGTCTGACGTCACATCTAAAATGCCGTGCACGTTGCGACTAGCCTGGTTGGCGGAAGTGCGCGGACAAACAGTTCCCGCCACCATAACTCAGTTCGCGGCATTTTTGAAAAGTTTTGCAAACGCGATCCCCTTAAGCGGAATGGTTGACCCCGCACGGTCTGCACGTGCCCCGCGCCGCGAACAAGTTCATGCAAATGTGCCCGCTAACTCAAGAGTGAACAATAAAAACAAAAACAATAGTGAAAACATTAATTGTGCGCAGTGTGGCGGGAACCATAAAACTCGTGAGTGCCCGGCATTCTTTGCGAAATCAGTTGATCTCCGCTGGGAAACAGTGCGCGCGAGTTCTTTGTGTCGCAAGTGCCTAGAAAAACACTATACCCGCGAGTGCACCTCTAAAGTGTGGTGTGGAGTAGGAGGCTGCCGCGCCCCCCACCACAGGCTGCTACACAACCCCGCGCCCGCTTCCGCGCCAGTGAATACCGTCGTGAGTGGTGCCGTCAATCTATGACGCCAGAGTACGGATTGCCGTGTACTACTGAAGATCGTGCCAGTAGTACTGAGCACTTCGTATGAAAATGAAGCTTCAGTGTTCGCGCTTCTTGACGAAGGCTCCACGGTAACCCTCATTGATGCTGACACTGCGGCACAAATTGGCGCGAGCGGCCCAGTCCAGGGGCTAAAAATTCATGGAGCAAAGGGAATGTGCACATCTGACTTGCACTCCCGCCGGGTGAAAATAACCATAAGAGGTGCAGGTAGCAGTGATGAGTATCATATTACGGCTCACACAGTGACTGACCTCAGTCTACCGGAGCAGCGTGTCCCAGGAAGACGCGTCACCCCTCGGATACTGATCGGGCAAGACAATGCTCATTTGATAGTATCAAGAGACGTGCGGGAAGATTTCGGCACCACGCGAATAGTGTCGCGGACCGCACTAGGGTGGATTGCCCACGGTGGTACCGATCCTGGCAGCGACGGCCCAGCTACCACCCTGGCCCTGCAGATGGAGACAGCCGCAGACATCCGCCTGAGAGAGTTGGTGAAATCCAACTTTGCCGTCGACTCTCTCGGCGTAACATCTGCGGCCAGAGTCAATGCGAGTGAACTCAAAGCCACAGCCCTGATGGAAAAGACCACCCGTCCTCTACCAAACGGCAGGTGGGAAACCGGGCTATTATGGCGAAACCCGGAAGTCACGTTGCCCGACAATTACCACTGTGCCCTGAAACGTTTACAGTCCCTCGAGAGAAAGCTGGCAGCAGATGCAAGCCTAGCAGCGGCCTATACTGACAAAATGGGTCAGCTGGTAGCTAAAGGTTACGCCAGGAAACTGTCTGATCGCGAGATATCAACACCTGCCCCTCGGAAGTGGTATCTCCCACATTTTGCGGTGCTCAATCCAAACAAACCCGGAAAGATTAGAATAGTCTTTGATGCTGCCAGTCGATGCCGAGGGACTTCGCTAAATGACCAGCTGCTCACCGGTCCTGACCTGCTGTCTTCTCTTCTTGGGAACATCCTTCGCTTTAGAGAAGGGACTATTGCCATAGCAGCCGATATTCAGGAGATGTTCCTGCGCATCAAGATAAGGAGGAATGATCTGCAGTCACAACTGTACCTGTGGAAGTCACCAACATGTCGCGAACCTGACACATACCAGTTGACATCAATGATGTTCGGGGCCACATGCTCGCCGAGTAGCGCCCAGTACGTACGAGACAGGGTTGCCGGGGAATACGAACACGAGTACCCGGCCGCCGCGGCAGCCGTTCGTTCCAAATTTTATATG
Organism: Hesperophylax magnus; assembly: GCA_026573805.1. Classification (NCBI taxonomy): domain Eukaryota; kingdom Metazoa; phylum Arthropoda; class Insecta; order Trichoptera; family Limnephilidae; genus Hesperophylax; species Hesperophylax magnus. The sequence goes on from JAIUSX010000011.1 coordinate 22,924,762, forward strand.
GACGACTATTTGGATGCGGTAGATACTGCTAGCGAGGCTGCCGCACTAGTACAAAGCGTGAGTGCCCTTCTTGCAAAGGGAGGGTTCCACTTGACGAACTGGGCCTCTAACAGTCCGGAAGCCATAGTTGACATTCCTTCCGGAGACCGGGCGAGCTCCACAGTTCACATCAGCAGCGGGGACAAAGAGATGGAGCGAGTACTAGGGCTAGTGTGGGACCCATCCACTGACTGCTTCCTTTACTCTTTTCAAAATGCAGTCAGCCCCGAAGAAGCTGTACGGCCCACCAAGAGGCAGCTTCTCTCCATCGTAATGAAGATCTTCGACCCGGTTGGATTCGTCGCGTGCCTCACAATACGGTCAAAGATCTTGCTACAAGCTGTGTGGCGGTCGAGTGTTGGATGGGACGACTTGATCACCCTTGAGCACGCCGAGAGATGGAGAGATTGGCTAAGCTTGCTTCACGAGAGCAGCGTTTCGGTGCCGAGGCGCTCCCTCCGGCACAAGCAGAGCAGCGTCACCTTACACCTATTCTGCGATGCGTCCGAACAAGCTTGCTGCACCGTCGCATACTACACAGAAGACGTGCAGGGAGTTTTACACGCGACATTCCTAGCCAGCAAGTGTAAAGTGGCTCCACTCAAACCCCTCTCCATTCCCCGTCTTGAGTTGCAAGCCGCACTCATGGCGGCTAGATTAGCCAAGACCATCTTAAAAGAAAGCCAGGCTTTAATAAACCGGACTATCTTCTGGACAGACTCTTCAACCGTTCTGTGCTGGTTACGTACTGATCCACGCGCCTACTCTGCATTCGTGGCAAACAGATTGGGTGAAATAGATGAGATGACCAGCATACCTAACTGGAGGTGGGTGCCGACGAAGTTGAACCCCGCCGACATCGGAACACGTGACTCTGAAGTGCCTGATCTATCACCAAAAGGAAGATGGTTTTGCGGCCCTGCATTTCTTACTGCACCTGAAAGCGAGTGGCCAAAGGAGCGATCTCCCACCAAGAAACCCGACAACGACGTATTGGAGGTCAGGCCCCATTATGTAGGCCTAATAACCACTACAGGAGAGGCGTTCCCCTTAATCGAACGGTTCTCATCTTGGAACCGGCTAATTCGATCTACAGCATGGATACTCCGTTTTGTCAGGCGGTGCCGATTGGGGTCTCACAAACCCGCCGAGGGCACATTACGAGCAGAGGAACTGAAAGAAGCAGAGATCAGATGGGTCAGGAAATCCCAGGAAGACGCCTTCGCAGCTGATCTGCATACCATACGACATGGAAAGGCGCTACCTGCTGGCAGTCGTCTTAATTCCTTGACCCCCTTCCTCGGCCCAGATGATGTCTTGCGGATGAGTTCCCGATTACGAGCCCTGACAAAGACCACGAGCGTGGCCAAGACCCCCATCATATTGGATGGCAACGACCCGTACGCTCGGCTGCTGGTACGCCACTACCATGAGAAGGGAGACCACCCTAGCACCGAGAAGACAGTGGCGGAGATGCGCTGCAGTTTTTTCATTCTACGGCTCCGCACTATCAGCCGGAAAATAACACACGACTGCCCCACTTGCCGCATACGAAGAAGCAAGCCCTCTCCACCATTAATGGGGGCGCTACCATCTTACCGCCTGTTACATCATGTGCGTCCCTTTACTCACTGTGGGCTGGACTACTTCGGGCCAATGGAGGTCACAGTTGGCAGACACCGGGAGAAGCGCTATGGGGCAATTTTTACCTGCCTTTCCACCCGCGCTATTCACCTGGAACTTGCTGTTACGTTGACTGCCGACTCTGCCATTATGGCCTTGCAAAGAATGACCGCCCGAAGAGGTCAGCCCGAAGTTCTGTACTCGGACAACGGAACGAATTTCCATGGTGCAGACGCTGAGATCAGGGAAGCCTTGGATTCACTAAAACAAGATTCTAGAATTATGGACGCCATGGCTACCAAAGGCATTGAGTGGCGTTTCATACCGCCACTCAGTCCCCACATGGGGGGAGCCTGGGAAAGACTAGTACGGTCGGTGAAACGGGCCTTGAAAGCTACCTTAAAGGAAAGGGCGCCGAGGGAAGAGACCCTGCGCACAGCACTGGCAGAAGCTGAGTTTGTTGTCAACAACCGACCACTGACTCACGTCTCTGTTGACCCACGAGATGAAGAGCCCTTGACACCAAACCACTTCCTTCTGGGGTCAGCCGGAAAGCGCCCCCATTTGTCCCTGTATGACAAAAAAGAAGAAGAGGTATGTCTCCGCCGCCAATGGCGTATCGGGCAACAACTTGCAGATATGTTCTGGAGGCGCTGGCTCCGAGAGTACATCCCCACTATGGGCGCCCGACAGAAGTGGCACCACCCGGCCGAGCCCATCAAAAAGGATGACCTTGTGGTGATCATGGATCCTGCGCTACCCCGGAACAGTTGGCCGCGCGGCCGAGTCATCGATGCAAAACCCGCCGCTGATGGTCAAGTGAGGACCGCCCGCATTCAAACAGCTTCCGGGATATATGTGCGGCCAGCCGTTAAGATTGCCGTACTGCTGCCAGCCTCAAAATCCACCACTCCAGAACCATCTACAACACGGCCCGTCCAACTGCGAACCAGGGGTACCGGTTGTCCAGATCGTCGAAACACTTCACGTCCTCCCAAATAGCTTGGCGCAGAGGGCTGCACCGGGGGGAGTATATCGGACGCTTGTTCATTATAATTTAAGAATGACTTTATATTGTTTTTGTTTACATCTTTCGCTACTATTTACTACTATAAGAAATAAATAAATATTGTTTGCGTATAATGTTAATCCGTGGATGTGACATTAATAAACTATTTTGAAATTGTCCACATTCACGGAACTCTGCATTGTGTACCTAGCTTTAAGATTGTCAAATTCCTTGAAATGTAAAAAATGTAACTTGTAAAAAAAATAAACAATAAACAATTGGCCGGCGGGTAGCAAATTAGAAAGTGTGGGGTCCAAGGCTGGCTGGTACGCTCCAACGGCTATAGAAATCCGACCAATGAGAAGCCATAAACGGTCCGCTGGACCTTGGCTGACCTTTTTTTATGTGCCGTTGCCGAGTCGCAACTTTGACAAAAAGCAGCATTTTTAAATTCTAAAGTCTCTTTTTCCATTGGATCACCCTCGCCTCGGACCTTCGCATCTACGAGCTACCTGCCGCTGCCCCTTTCTGCCGAGTTCTGAGAATTTTATTGGCCTTTCTCCTTCAACTGAAGAATCCTGCATCGACTGGATTCCGGCGGGCACCACGAGGCTTAAGGAGCTGACATACTTAACTGCCTTTTTAAAGGCAATCTTTCATTTATTTGCATTTGCACAAAGTCGTCTATATACCAGAAACGTCCTTTTCAGGACGAGGTTCAATTGATTTGCATTTTGCACAAAGTCGTGTATATTCCAGAAACGTCCTTTTCAGGACGAAAGTCAATTGATTGGCATTTACAAAGTCGTTTGAGTCGTGTAACTAACCCCTATTTTTTCAGTCTGTATGCACACGACATTTAGTCGGGTACACTTTAAGAACTCTAAGCCATAAAGTGTAAAGCTTACAAATACAGGTTTTCTAAGTAAAGTTATAAATGTACTTCTGCAATGTACAAAATAAATACCTATACATATTTGATATTTTTTTGTGTGTTTATTTAAAATGTTTTTTTCAAAACGAACACATTTATTTGAATGCGAAAAAATGCTTCATTATTGCTTTCTTTAAGGTTCCTAAATGTGAGCAATCTAGGTACAAAACCAAAATGAAGTGTCGAATCAAGGAATTAAATGAATGAATTAAACAAATTAGTTCACTTGACCAGGTGAATAAGACTGAATTGATTCATTATTGTGAATGAATCTGCCCATGTCTAATGTACAGACTGACAAATAATAGTATAAAATAATGAGGGCGTTGAAATCGTTTAAACTGCTTTAAATGACGACAAGATGGTTTACAGAATAAGGGTGTAACTTTAAAAAACACTATGGTCCAAGTGCATCTTTACACATTATTTATGCACTGTGTTCAGAAACTTTTGGTACTTTTCAAAAGAAAATGATTCTACATCGTATTTTACGGCAATTTAATACTCTATCACGTTATTTTTGACCACTTTCTACACAAGATAATTAGAAGGGAAAAGTTTGTTTCTTGTATTTTCGAAATGTACATATCAAAGAAATCATCTATTAGATCAGGGCTGTCCAAACCACGGCCCGCGGTTTAGATTATTGCGGCCCATTGAACCTTTTTTTAACCGACTTCAAAAAAAAGTCCGGTTCGGTTACACCGACTACAAAGAGGTCTGTAGGTGTACCCACTGCATATAATAATACTTTATTAACACGCTTTTATATTAACTTCACTTGTATGTTTGTTTACTTGCTTGCTTGCTTGTTTGCTTGCTTGTATGTAACTCTCCTGCTGCCTTCCTCGGCCCTAGTGGTAGCCGTTTCTCAGGCTCCCTCTCCGGAATAAAAGTTACCTGTTAGAACCATAGTCGGTAATAAAGAAACTACCATTAAATAAATATAGTTTAAAGAAACTAAAAAAACACGCTTTTGTAGCATACGAAACTAAAAAGTGAAAAATAAATATAGTTTAAAAAAACTAAAAAACACGCTTTTAAATAATATCGAACTAAAAACTTCAAAATAATTTTTAAAATAAGCTTAAAGCAATAATGAATGAAAAATGATAGTATTATTGTGAAAAAGCGTCGGGCGCACGATATACGAAAAATATGGCACAAAGCGCCCACGCTTTTTAACAATAATACTATCATTTTTCATTCATTATTGCTTTAAGCTTATTTTAAAAATTATTTTGAAGTTTTTAGTTCGATATTATTTAAAAGCGTGTTTTTTAGTTTTTTTAAACTATATTTATTTTAATTAATAATTGCTTTAACTTAGTTCTTTATTTATTTCTTGTCACATTTTGTATGAAAGCAATTATTATTCAGATTTTAGTTCATTATCTTCTTTGTTCGAAGTTTTAAATACATTAATGAGCAAACTATTTTTCTCGCGACGAAATTCAAACGTTTTGGGTATGTTCGATCACGTCGCTCACATCACTATTGACTCGAGAATTCGGGGAATTCCCCGAACTCAAAATAGGTACCTACCGCGCATCGTTCATTGGGCATTTGTTTGTCACTTGTCATTCAACGCAATGAAAGTTTTGATTGCGCAAGATTACTCTCAGGTTATTAAAGACTTTTACATTATTTTAAAGTTTGGTATTACGTTGTTCGCTTTGTGTTTGAGTATATTGAACTTTTCATCATGTCTACAAAGAAGAGGAAGTTAAGTGAAGAAAATCGTACATTCAATGCGAAATGGGAGTTAGACTACTTTATCTCCAACAATAACAATAAAATTCAGTGTTTGATTTGTATGCAAGTTTTATCTGTAAGTAAAGAATATAATGTTAAGCGACACTATACTTCTTTACATGAAGAAAAGTATAAAAAACATGTCGGTGAAGCAAGAAAAGTTATGGTGGCTGAGTACAAAAAAAAACTAATACAGCAAACAAGTATGTTTTCAAAAGTAAGTACTGAGAATGAACAAAGCTTGGCTGCCTCATATGAAGTTTCATTACAATTAGCCAGAGCAAAAAAACCATTTAGTGATGGAGTTTTAATAAAAAAATGCGCAGTTGAAATGGCTAAACGCTTTATGCAGCCGAAATTAGCGGAAAAGTTTAAATCCGTTGCATTATCTCATCAAACGGTGGCGCGACGAATAGAGGACATGGGTAATTATATTACAAAAAAAATATGTGATTACTTTGTAGATTGCGAATACTATTCAATATGTTTGGATGAAAGTACTGACCAGACCGATGTCAGTCAATTAATAATCTTTATACGTTGCATTTCCAAAGATTTTACAATCACGGAAGAAATGCTGGATTTAATACCATTTCATGGAACAACTAAAGGCAGTGATATATTTGAAGCGGTTAACAAAACTATAGTAGAATATGGAGGATTTCGTAAGTGTTCTTGTATTGTGACCGATGGGGCAAAAGCTATGACCGGGACAGTGACAGGATTCGCGGGACTTCTAACACAAAATGGCATTGATTGCCCGTTGTTGCATTGTATTATACATCAGGAAGCCTTGTGTGGAAAATCTTTGCGTCAAATGAATGCTATGAAAGTTGTTATAAGGATAACCAATTTGATTAGAGGTGGAAACAGGGCATTGACACATAGAAAATTTAGAGACTTTTTAAGTGAAATCGATGCAAACTATGGAGATTTACTATTGCATTCGGAAATCAGATGGCTAAGTGCTGGCCAGTGCTTGCAACGCTTTTTCGCCTTAAGAAAAGAAATACCTTTATTTCTAAAAAATGAGATATCATCTGACACTTCTGAACTACAAGATAAAATGCGAGATCCTCAGTTTCTTGCTGATCTTGCGTTTTTAACTGATATGACGCAACACTTGAATGAATTAAATTTAAAATTGCAAGGTAAAAACCTCAATATAGCCAACATGTACGGAAATGTGAATGGATTCAGAAGTAAACTGAAATTGTTCAAAACGTCTCTACAACAAAATGATTTTTCTTTTTTTTCAAGTTGTAAAGAACATTATTTAGAGATGAAAAATTTTGAAGAATGTAATTTTTTGGACCACCTCAAATACATGGACGAAATAATCGTCGAATTTGAGCGGCGTTTTGCAGATTTTAAAAAAATTGAGAGTGATATAGCTCTCTTTACTCATCCATTAACGATCGCAGTTGCGAGTGTGAAGATTGATTATCAATTGGAACTGTGTGATCTGCAATCAGACCCCTTTTACAAGGGCAGAACAGAAACAGGAATTGATTTTTTTAAGCTCCTCGCTGAACGTTTCCCGAAACTGACGAATTTCGGGCAAAAAATGGGCTCGATGATGGGCAGTACCTACCTTTGTGAAAGTGCATATTCAACAATGAAGTTTATTAAATCGAAATACAGGTCTTCATTGACAGATACTTCACTTAAACATGCACTGCGCCTAGCTACCACTAGTATTGAGGTTGATGTTGACAGAATTGTAAAAGACAATTAATGAAAAAGTAGATAATAAAATAACGATATTACGTATTATTACCAGTATTTTATTTTTATAAATATTTTGCGGCCCACCAATGTAATTAGTCTTTTTTATTGGCCCTGGGTCCCATCTAGTTTGGACACCCCTGTATTAGATGAATCAAAAAAAAACTTGGCGGTAAGTAAGACGCTCACTAAGCAAATAAAAAAGAATTGTTAAACTGCGTAAAACAAATGATATATAGCGAAATTCCCACTTATATGTGAGTTATTTTTACATTCCCTTGAAGCACGAAGTTTAAAAAATGGCCTACTTTATCCTACATAATGTAAAGTTTTCCCACATAAGATTTGATTTCCTGTCCGTTGAAAACCTTATAAGAGAGTTACACTGTATATGGAGTACCTGTGTGTGTGCGCAGATGGACTCGCATATTGTACCGGCAGTTGAACTGTCTGCCGCAATAAGGACAGCTGACGGATGGCTCTTGTTTATGTACAGGGCCCATATGACGTTTAAACCTTATAAGAGAGTTACACTGTATATGGAGTACCTGTGTGTGTGCGCAGATGGACTCGCATATTGTACCGGCAGTTGAACTGTCTGCCGCAATAAGGACAGCTGACGGATGGCTCTTGTTTATGTACAGGGCCCATATGACGTTTAAAACTTATAAGAGAGTTACACTGTATATGGAGTACCTGTGTGTGTGCGCAGATGGACTCGCATATTGTACCGGCAGTTGAACTGTCTGCCGCAATAAGGACAGCTGACTGATGGCTCTTGTTTATGTACAGGGCCCATATGACGTTTAAACCTTATAAGTGAGTTACACTGTATATGGAGTACCTGTGTGTGTGCGCAGATGGACTCGCATATTGTACCGGCAGTTGAACTGTCTGCCGCAATAAGGACAGCTGACGGATGGCTCTTGTTTATGTACAGGGCCCATATGACGTTTAAACCTTATAAGAGAGTTACACTGTATATGGAGTACCTGTGTGTGTGCGCAGATGGACTCGCATATTGTACCGGCAGTTGAACTGTCTGCCGCAATAAGGACAGCTGACTGATGGCTCTTGTTTATGTACAGGGCCCATATGACGTTTAAACCTTATAAGAGAGTTACACTGTATATGGAGTACCTGTGTGTGTGCGCAGATGGACTCGCATATTGTACCGGCAGTTGAACTGTCTGCCGCAATAAGGACAGCTGACGGATGGCTCTTGTTTATGTACAGGGCCCATATGACGTTTAAACCTTATAAGAGAGTTACACTGTATATGGAGTACCTGTGTGTGTGCGCAGATGGACTCGCATATTGTACCGGCAGTTGAACTGTCTGCCGCAATAAGGACAGCTGACTGATGGCTCTTGTTTATGTACAGGGCCCATATGACGTTTAAACCTTATAAGAGAGTTACACTGTATATGGAGTACCTGTGTGTGTGCGCAGATGGACTCGCATATTGTACCGGCAGTTGAACTGTCTGCCGCAATAAGGACAGCTGACGGATGGCTCTTGTTTATGTACAGGGACCATATGACGTTTAAACCTTATAAGAGAGTTACACTGTATATGGAGTACCTGTGTGTGTGCGCAGATGGACTCGCATATTGTACCGGCAGTTGAACTGTCTGCCGCAATAAGGACAGCTGACGGATGGCTCTTGTTTATGTACAGGGCCCATATGACGTTTAAAACTTATAAGAGAGTTACACTGTATATGGAGTACCTGTGTGTGTGCGCAGATGGACTCGCATATTGTACCGGCAGTTGAACTGTCTGCCGCAATAAGGACAGCTGACGGATGGCTCTTGTTTATGTACAGGGCCCATATGACGTTTAAACCTTATAAGAGAGTTACACTGTATATGGAGTACCTGTGTGTGTGCGCAGATGGACTCGCATATTGTACCGGCAGTTGAACTGTCTGCCGCAATAAGGACAGCTGACGGATGGCTCTTGTTTATGTACAGGGCCCATATGACGTTTAAACCTTATAAGAGAGTTACACTGTATATGGAGTACCTGTGTGTGTGCGCAGATGGACTCGCATATTGTACCGGCAGTTGAACTGTCTGCCGCAATAAGGACAGCTGACGGATGGCTCTTGTTTATGTACAGGGCCCATATGACGTTTAAACCTTATAAGAGAGTTACACTGTATATGGAGTACCTGTGTGTGTGCGCAGATGGACTCGCATATTGTACCGGCAGTTGAACTGTCTGCCGCAATAAGGACAGCTGACGGATGGCTCTTGTTTATGTACAGGGCCCATATGACGTTTAAACCTTATAAGAGAGTTACACTGTATATGGAGTACCTGTGTGTGTGCGCAGATGGACTCGCATATTGTACCGGCAGTTGAACTGTCTGCCGCAATAAGGACAGCTGACGGATGGCTCTTGTTTATGTACAGGGCCCATATGACGTTTAAAACTTATAAGAGAGTTACACTGTATATTTAGCGTAGGGAGTGTGGCGAACCCATCGCTCAGGGAGTGGAAACACGACCTGCAATAGCCATCCCAAGCTAAGGTGTGAGATACCGTGCTCAGGGCTGAATGACACTGGGGAACAGTGTCACAAACGGTTCCTCCGAGACACAAGGTCGCATCTCGGAGTATACAGACCTTACCCCAGCATTCGGGGCTCTGCTGGGGTGGACCTTTTATTTCCCTAGATACTCGTGGGACCAAATATGGACTGTAAAAACAAAAACCAAAACAACACTGACGAGGGACCTTTAAGGAACCTAGGGGGAGTGGAAGGAGGAGTTGAGGCCGCCTCGGTGGACTCATCCCTCTTGGGGCCTTTGAGGAACCAAGAGGAAGTGGAGAGGAGAGATGGGACCACCCTGGTGGACTCTTCCCTTGAGGGGCCCTCTGAGAACCATAAAGAAGGACCTCCGACGGACGCAACACGGCGGGATCCCCCAGGGGATCCAGACGTGGAAATGCAGGGACCATCAGGGGACCTGGAAAATAACTTCTTTAAGAACCCCCGACTCCAACTGGGGCCCTCGGGGAACCAGCGGAGAGGGGGGGACTTAAAGAAGAGACTTACTCCAACAACCACCGCTGAGGAAGACAAGGTAAAGTCCCTGTCAGACGATGTGAAAAAAATTCACATCAGTAAGAAACTCAGTGGGGCTGCGAGGAGAAAACTCAAAAGAGAGAAGCAGGGGCGGCAGGAAGGAAACCAGGAACAACCAGGGACTGTAAAAGTCCGCTGGGGACAACCAGGGACCTCGAAGGCCGGAACCAGCAAACCAGGGACAGACCGGAAGCTAACGGGGACCGCACAAGGTAACCGGGAGCAACCTGGAACGTCCGGGGAAAAGAAGGCTGGGAAGAGGAGAAGAACCTCACCAGAACCTAAACCCTTGGGGCTTTCACCGGGAAATGCCAGGAAAAAGCCCCGAGGAATTCTCACCTCTGCTACCTATGCGGAAGCCGCTGGAAATAAAATTCGAGTGGCTGTTGTCCATAGAAACAGAGAGGAAGAATTTACAAAAGAGCAGGAGGCCCTCGTGAGTGAGGCGGCCGCGGATCTGATTTTGAGCATCCCAAAGGGGCAGTTCAAACCCAGATTCGACGAATGCTTCACTCAGAGGGGCGTCCTGAAAATGACCTGCTCCGACAAGGAGTCAGAGACATGGCTGAGGGAGATGGTGCCGACCATACGGAAATGGCAGGGCTGCGACCTGGAGGTGGTGGGGTTGCAGGAACTGCCAAAGTACGTAAAGGTTATGGCAGTAATCCCCGAAAATGGAGCAGTAAGCACCGAGAGGTTGCTACAACTGCTGGAGAACCAGACTCCCCGGCTACACACAAAAAAATGGATCGTCCACGACTCGATCAGGGATAAGAACATGTATCGCCTGATCATGAGTGTGGACGAGGAAAGTGTGAAGGTGCTGAGGGAGATGGGGATGACGGCGCATGTCGGGATAAGGAAGGCCACTTTCACGGTGCGCTCTCCTAACACCGAGGAGCGTAAATAGGAGGAATGACTTAAGGATTAGGCAGTAATGGCTAAAAACTTACAGTTCATTCAAATAAACTTGCACCGCAGTCCGGCAGCGACTGCAGTGCTTAGCAGTAGAGTCACTCGGGACAGTGTGGACGTCGCGCTGATCCAAGAACCCTGGACTTATAGGGGGAAGGTCAGAGGACTAAACATGAACCAAGGTCTAATCTATTATAACGAGTCGGGGGACAGACCCAGGGCCTGTATTCTCATCAGAGGGATACCTGGCACACTGCTACCCGAACACTGCAGTAGGGACTTAGTGGCTGTGAAGCTACAGGTCACGCTGGACCAAAGAAGCAGGGAAGTAGTTGTGGCATCAGCATACATGCCCTATGACTCTGTGGAACCACCACCCTCAAGGGAAATAACGAGACTCGTCCAGGACTGCAGGGAGAAGGGTAGGGAACTGATACTCGGAGCAGATGCTAACTCGCACCACACTGTGTGGGGGAGTACGGACATCAACAAACGAGGACAGGACCTCCTGGAATACCTGATGACAGTGAACCTTGAGATTCTTAATAGAGGTAGGGAACCCACCTTCGTTATAAGTAACAGACAGGAGGTGATAGACCTGACCCTAGGAACATTAAGAGTCTCAGGATGGAGAGTATCGGACGAACCATCCCTGTCGGACCACCGACACATAGTATTTAAACTAGAGGGAGAAACAAGCAAAACGGGGACCGATACATATAGGAACCCAAAAGCAACTGACTGGACTAGATACTCGGAGGACCTAAATATAGGAATGACAAGATTCCCAGCTAAATACGGCTGCCCCGAAGAAATTGAGGACGCAGTAGAAGTACTGAGGGACTCAATGATAAGGGCATACGAAAATAGCTGCCCTCTGAAGACAAGTACCAGGGACAAAACACCGTGGTGGAGCAGAAGACTGCAGGAGCTACGGAAAATAGTAAGGCAAGCTTTCAACAAGGCCAAAAAGTCAGGAAACTGGGATGCCCACAAGCAATACCAGAAAGAGTACAAGGTGGCAATCCAGAAAGCCAAAACATGCTCCTGGGAGAAATACTGTGGGGAGGTGGAAACCATCCCACAGACTGCAAGAATCCAAAAAATTCTTGCAAAAGACCCAGGGGCAGCAAAAGGCCCATTCAAAAAAGCTGATGGAGGATATACCAACAGTTGGGAGGAGGAGTTGGAGGTACTGCTGGGGAAACATTTTCCCGGCTACAAAAAGTTAGAAGCAGATGATACCGGTCCACCACCAGCCCGAGTTACACGGGAAGGTAAGGACTGGGACACTGCGGCTAAAATAGTTACTCCCTCCAGAGTTAAATGGGCAATCAGAGGGTTTGACCCTTTTAAAAGCGCAGGAGAGGATGGAATCTTTCCGGCACTTCTACAGAGGGGCCTAGATACAATCCTACTTCCGGTGACGAAGATCCTGAGGGCATGCTGTGCCCTCGGATACATCCCCATACCATGGCGGAAGACAAGGGTAGTGTTCATACCCAAACCGGGGAGAGCTGACTACGACCAACCAGGTGCATTCCGCCCAATTAGCCTCACCTCATTTCTTTTGAAGACAATGGAGAGGCTAATGGACAGGCACATAAGGGACGGGGCACTGAAAGAGAAGCCCCTCCACGAGTTACAGTTTGCTTACCAAGCAGGTAAGTCAGTCGACGCGGCACTGCACAGGTTGGTGTACAAACTAGAGCAGGCACAAGCGACTGGGGAACTGGCGGTAGGGCTATTCCTGGATATAGAGGGAGCATTTAACTGCACCACTATTAAATCCATTGATGAAGCGGCAGAAAGACATGGACTCGACAAAACCACCAGAAGGTGGCTGAGGAACATGCTCTCAGGCCGGATACTTACGGTGACAAGGGGTGAGGTAAGCATCAAAGTGCTGGTGACACGGGGGTGTCCACAGGGAGGGGTCTTATCACCCTTGCTGTGGAGCCTGGTGGTGGACAACCTCATCCGGAAACTCAACAACAGGGGCCTATATACGCAAGGGTATGCGGATGACATTGCAACCATAATAAGGTGTTGGGATGCAGACACAACCCGAGGCCTTATACAGTCAACACTGGCAACAGTGGAAGAATGGTGTGAAGAAACAGGACTGTCAGTCAACCCAGACAAGACAGAACTAGTAATCTTTACGCGTAAAAGGAAACTAGAAGGATGGAGCAATCCAACCTTCTATGGAAAGGAATTAGAACCCTCTGACACGGTTAAGTACCTCGGAGTCATCATAGATGCCAAACTGAGCTGGAAAAACCAGGTGGAAACTGTAGGCAGAAAGGCCTGTGCTCTGATGTGGGCAACTAGGCGAATCTGCGGCAGAACGTGGGGTCTCAAACCTAAAATGATGCAATGGCTTTACACAGCCGTTGTAAAACCAAGGATCATGCACGCAGCCCTGGTCTGGTGGAGGAGAACAACACTGAAAACAGTGATGGTCACACTCAATCACATACAGGGACTTGCATGCAGAAGCATCACAGGAGCCATGAGAACCACTCCAATACTAGCCATGGGAGTGCTGCTGAACCTACCCCCACTAAACATAGAAATAGAGGGGGCGGCGATGGCGGCAGCCTACAGGTTACATTGCAATGGCCAATGGAGAGGAGAGTTGCCCAGAAACAGTCACACGGAGATAGGAATAAGACTGAGGGCAATTAGTCCGACGGCTGGGATGAAGCAGGACGGCAAGCAAGCCGAATACTTCTTCGGACAGCTGTTTAAAGTGACGTACCCCACAAGGGAGGAATGGGACTCGGTCCCAGGTCCAAACTCCAAACAGGAACTAATCTGGTTCACAGACGGGTCCAAGATGGAGGAAGGAACAGGGGCCGGGGTCTGTCTACAGGGATCTAAGAGGGAACTCAGTATACCTCTAGGAATGCACTGCACTGTGTTTCAAGCTGAGATGAAAGCCATCTTAGCCTGCGCACAGGAGAATATGAGTATCGGGTACAGAAATAAGAACATAAACATATGTTCGGATAGCCAGGCGGCCTTAATGGCACTGGAAAGTAACCGATGCGACTCCAGACTGGTGATGGAATGCAGGACTATCCTAACAGAACTGGCGACCATCAATAAAGTAACCCTGCTCTGGGTACCAGGACATAAAGGTATTGAGGGCAACGAGCGGGCTGACGAACTAGCAAGGAAAGGGGCGAAAGCACCACTTGCGGGATCTGAGCCGGCCGTAGGAGTAGCAGCTTGCCACACCAAACTACATATCAAGAGGTGGGTCAAATCCCAACACTGGAAGGAATGGAAGAAGGCACCCGGAATGAGGCAATCTAAAGTACTCATAAACGGACCGGACCCTAACCGAACCAGGCAACTACTCGATATGGACAGAAACTCACTGAGGGAACTGGTAGGACTATTAACGGGACACTGCCATCTCAGGAGACACATGCAACTGTTGGGAGTGGAAAACACCAACATCTGTAGGAAATGTGAAGAGGAGGAAGAGACTCCAATTCACCTATGGTGCCAATGTCCCGCTCTGCTGGGAATAAGGCTCAGATACCTGGGAAGACACAGTGTGGAACCAGAAGACATCGCCACATATCCAATGACAGCCCTGGTGAACTTCATAAAAGGGACCGGGTTACTGGCAAGGGAATGAGGTAAAATGGGAGATAGTACAATGGGCCTATGGCCTAAGTGCTCGCGGGGAACGTAAGTAAACCGCCTCCGACTATAAAAAAAAAAAAAAAAAAAAAAAAAAAAATACACTGTATATGGAGTACCTGTGTGTGTGCGCAGATGGACTCGCATATTGTACCGGCAGTTGAACTGTCTGTCGCAATAAGGACAGCTGACGGATGGCTCTTGTTTATGTACAGGGCCCATATGACGTTTAAACCTTATAAGAGAGTTACACTGTATATGGAGTACCTGTGTGTGTGCGCAGATGGACTCGCATATTGTACCGGCAGTTGAACTGTCTGCCGCAATAAGGACAGCTGACGGATGGCTCTTGTTTATGTACAGGGCCCATATGACGTTTAAACCTTATAAGAGAGTTACACTGTATATGGAGTACCTGTGTGTGTGCGCAGATGGACTCGCATATTGTACCGGCAGTTGAACTGTCTGCCGCAATAAGGACAGCTGACGGATGGCTCTTGTTTATGTACAGGGCCCATATGACGTTTAAACCTTATAAGAGAGTTACACTGTATATGGAGTACCTGTGTGTGTGCGCAGATGGACTCGCATATTGTACCGGCAGTTGAACTGTCTGCCGCAATAAGGACAGCTGACTGATGGCTCTTGTTTATGTACAGGGCCCATATGACGTTTTAACCTTATAAGAGAGTTACACTGTATATGAAGTACCTGTGTGTGTGCGCAGATGGACTTGCATATTGTACCGCCAGTTGAACTGTCTGCCGCAATAAGGACAGCTGACTGATGGCTCTTGGTTATGTACAGTGCCCATATGACGTTTAAGACTGTCTTTGGTTTTAAATTTACTTCCACATAATGTGCAGTCACGTAGCACAATAGGCCGGTGGCGGCGTTTGTGTTGCCAGATATAGTTTCCAGGAATCATCTTCCCACACTCATCACACTCTTTAGGATGCTGTGTATGTGTGTGTGACTTCATGTGCTGCGAGAACTTCAGATATTTTAAAATATTCCCACAAATTGGACACAAATCATTTCGAGGAATTCTGTAATTCTGTAATGAAAAGAAGGTATCAGTGAGTCACAATAATTATCAATAATTAAATACAATACAGTGACCCTATATGCGGCTGGAACTGCTTTTTAAGACTTTCCACAAATTGGACACAACTCAATTCGAGTAAGTGTCTCAAACTTGTATCTCTCCTTGTGTCTCTTGTGTGTATTGTGTCTCTTGTGTCTCTTGTGTCTCTTGTTTCTCTTGCCTCTCTTTATATTATTTATCATTTGAGTGGGCTTTTATATTTTTGTATTTTATGTAGATATTATCTACACTATTCATTAATTATTTGGCTGAGTGGGTTTTTGTAATTTCATATACCTAGTTGTACATTATAAAAATATAAATAAATAAATGAAATTCTCTGTAATCAAAAGAAGTTATTAGTGACTCATAATAATTACAATACCAGAACAAAGCCAGCAGAGAACACGATGAAATATGTAGAGAATGGCTAAAATCGTGGTAGCCTATTTATCAACTTGTGTTTACTGGTGAACAAGTTTACACCTGATTCATAACTTACAACTACATAAATATGAACCATTATCAAACTACATAATACCTTTATCTTACAACTTATTACTAGAACGCGGATGGGTTTTGGCATAGACAGGTCAACATTTAAAAATATATACGTAAAAAACTAATCTTAGGTGAGTAGTATAATATTGTGTCTGAGCTAGAGACTAAACATAGAGATAACCTTCACATTAAGTTTTGCTTTATAAATTGAAGGGCTTATAACTTATCTCATTAGTTGTTATAAAAACCTCTAGGAGATTAACTCTTTCTCAAACACCAATTACTAATTTAAAATAAGTGTTTCAATGGCTCGGTACTATCAACAGAAACCTAAGGAGAAATGTAACAAAAAGCGAAATTTAAGGAAATATACTTAAAATTTACATCTAAATAAGAAGAGTTGCACAAGTAAATCTTAGGCAGTCGTCTCACGTGGTCGATTAGGAATCGACAAAAACCGAGTGCAGTAAAGATTCAGGAAATGTTGCGTAATGTATGTTGTATGATCTATGCACACGGCTGATAAGCTCTGTAACTTGTAGCTCAGTAAACTGTTTTCGCATTCACCACCTTTACACTGAATTCTTTTATCTGATAATCGTCAAATTAACTCACGGATAATATTACAAGGGTACTATTGCAACAGGTAATTTAATATTTTAATATAAATCGTAATTTGACGAAAGACTGGAAGATGTAATTAATAATCTAATTTTCTAATAAGATCTTCCACTAGAATTCTTTATACATAGTAACTAAAATAGGTTAACTTACTTTAAATCGCGCTTTATGAGATATCTGATGGATAAGATAGTCTTCTTCTTGGTAAGAAATCATGGGGCACTGCTGGCAGGGGTATTCCACTTCCTTTTCATCTGTAAAACAACTGTGTTTTAATGCTACATACATATTATGCGGTAACACTAATATTATTGAGTGTAGTGTATACACACCTTCATTAAGACTTAGGCCCTTCGTACACAGAGATACTTACAAGCTACGCGACTGTAACGTAACCACAAGTGGCCTACCAATATGCTGCTCTTTAAAGCCAGTTTCCATACACGGCGTTACCCGAATTATAGTGAACTTGATCATTTTTTCGATCGAGGAATTAATACAATGTCAATAGACTATAGCGACGAAGACAATAATATTGTTCTTCTTTATATTTACAAGCATAAAAAACAATCTAAAAGAAGATTTTGGGCTCACCCATACAACGAAATAAATGTTAATTGTAGGGCATTCGTCGTCGCCAAGGAACTACATAAGAATGATGTCAAATTGACTTTACTTTACAACCTCAATCCACTCCTACCAGAATATCTGGTAAATTATAGTTATATTAACATGTTCATTTTTCAAATTTAACATTCAAATAATGTTCAAAGGCATTTCTCTCAAACGAGTAGTAGATGTGAATGCAACTCGCATGGCGTGCTATTAGCACTGTCAGTAGCGTGCAACTGACATCAAACCTGTAGTTGACGCATCGTATACGAATGCTAGCAAAATAGTATAAAGAGAGTATGGTGCGTGCACAAAACTTGAGTTGCTTATAAGTATCTCTGTGTGCGAATGGCCTTAACTGGTTGAAATTGCCACCAGACAATAAGCCTACCCGTAATAAATATTACATGTATGACGTATGTATTTACATACTTATGTAATGTTGTGTTTACTATGAAGAGTAAAAAAAGGCACTGTAACCTCTGGTGCAGAGGCCAAAAGAAGATGTTATATATTATATTATAATGATGCATACCTTCACTCTCTTCCTTCTCTCTCTGAGAATGGACTTCTTCTAACTTATATTTGTCTTCACCGAGTGGTTCAATAACTTCATCTTGATTTAACGGCTCTTGAAAGGTGTCTTCTTTTTTTACAAAGGTCATTTGAAGAAATATCGCATTACTCTTTAGACAAATTTCTTGAAACCTATTAATGTAGTCCAGGTGATGTTTACAACGTAAGCACACAAACTGGAACTCATCAGTTTCAAGCACATTTACAGCAGAGCATCTGATTACTATCTCATTAATTCCTGAGTCTCCCCAGATCGGTGTGGCTGTTGAAGTGATTTCTCTGAGACATAATCGGCACTTGCATGGCACCGTCACATTGTCTATCTTTTCTTCCTCCACGGTATCATCCTGTAATGTATACGTATTATTAATTAGGATGGCTCAAAGACCAGAAGATTATAAGGTCGTAAACTGACTGGTGTAGTATAACCCTGACCACCATTAGCTTTGTTCCAAATACACGGCAATTCCTACTACAAAAACTCAGATGTTTAATTATTTTTTTGTCAACCAAAAAATTAAGTTTTTAGTAAAATTTATTAGGTATGAGTATTTTTTTCCAGCCATGCTAAGGATGTCTCTTTATTACGATGGACGAAGTACCATCAAATTCAAAATGTGTATCCTCAGTACCTCAACGCTGTTCTGATTCAACCTCATATCTACAAATACATGTTTTGTCAGGGGATGAAAGTGTCTATTTTCCTTATTTTAAATTACTTCGATGCATTTATTTTATTTTTTTTATCAATAATAAACTAATATTTATTATTTTAAAAAAAAATAAATGCAGAAAAATAAAGTTTCTTTCATCGCCTGAGAAAACATATTTTTGTGGACACGAGTTTGAGTAAGAACAGCGAAAACCGTTCTTTTCAGTACTAGTAGATTGTATTGTTAGACAATCTATCTGGAACTACAGGGTTTTCCAATAAGAGGTGTTATTTTGATATTCAATCGTAAAAGATCAATGGTTTCGTTGCTTGTGTGGCACGTAACGCCGTCTTGTTGAAAGTAAACGTTGTCCAGATCAATACCATCCAATTCCGGCCATGAAAAATTATCAATCATCTCTCGATAGCGCAATCCATTCACCGTAACTGTTGCTCCAGCCTCATTTTCGAAAAAGTAAGGTCCAATGACTCTGCCGGACCATAAACCGCACCAAACAGTCACACGTTGAGGATAGAGAGGCTTTTCAACAGAAACTCTTGGGTTTTCCGAGCCCCAGATGCGACATTTTTGCTTGTTGACGAAGCCACCGAGGTGGAAATGGGCCTGATCACTCAAGATGATTTGCATTTGATTCACTCAAGTGAATTTTAATAATTTCAATGCATTGTTGAAGCGTGTATCATTCCATTTTTATTAATGGCGTAGTTTCTACTTGTCAAATGTCAAAAAATGACAGCTTCAAAAGTAACATCTACCGAAATAGCGGGGTATTCAAAATAACACCTCTTATTGGAAAGCCCTGTATTTCTCTACAAGATTAATTATTTAAACCCTTGGGCAATTTTGAGAGAAATTTTGGTGTTCAATAATATTATAATAACCTAACTGAAACAGGTTAGGTTATCAGAT
This sequence comes from Hesperophylax magnus, assembly GCA_026573805.1. NCBI lineage: Eukaryota > Metazoa > Arthropoda > Insecta > Trichoptera > Limnephilidae > Hesperophylax > Hesperophylax magnus. The sequence continues at coordinate 22,944,502 of JAIUSX010000011.1, forward strand.
TACATTATAAAATATATGATTCAAATTTTTGCATTATCTTGCACTTTCCACTTAGAGTACTTACTACATGTCTAAAGTATTAAATGTCGTTGCCTCGTAGTAATTAACCCCTAAAGCCTCTGACGTTTGCAATGTACGTCGCTTAGGAGAACCGTCAGAATACAAGTACCGCAGAAAATATTTTTGCATTACATTTGATTCTGGATAAATTTGCTGTTTTTGAACATATTTCAAAATAATTATTAATTTTTATTAAAAGCAGACAAAAGACTCTTTCAGATTTTACTATTACAAATCGACATATAAAATTAAAAATATTAAAATTTTAATACATATTTAATCGAAAAAAAGTTATAAAAGTTTTTGTATCTCAATTTAATTATAAATGTTATTGTTTCTTCCCTTTTTTTCGTATAATTTAAAAATAGCAAACCTTGAGAAATATTTTTTAAATGCTAAAAGTTCTTTAGAAAAATTATTTCAATTTTTCGGGAAGCGTTTATAGTAATTGATTTAATGGAAACTGAATGTGCGATATTTCCTCTTTCTTAGACTGTTTAAATTAGATTTCTCTCTGTAATACAAAATGAGATAGCATAACTTTTATGAGAAATTCAGGCAGGGATTAATGTCCCAAAATGTTTGATGTCTGTGAAGAATATCTCCCAAAATTGCTTAGTGGAAATGAGGATATACAAATTTAAAAAAAATAAAATTTTGTGAAAATAAAAATATATATGCTCTATTTATTCGCTGAATAAAAATATATCAATGTTGCAAGGTGGGTTAAGGAAGGGGCTATACGAAGGGCATTGTTGTGATAACCATTTATTCAACATATAATCAATAATCATGGAAACTGTGGAAAACCGTTGTATTATCACTTTCAAGATGGAGAAAAGAATTAAAATGGAAAAGCATAATATTATTTTCATGTGTAGCTATCACCTTGTGAGTATACATTATTATAATTAGAATAAAATAACTTAGTTTGAATACCACTTTATTTGAATATAATATATTTACTTTATTTTTATTTTTTTTTTTAAAGAAAGACTTCAGATTATTCGTAACCATTCCCAGGTTACGAATAACCTGACAATTTTTAAAAAACTCCTACTACCACCACAGTAAGCGGAAAATGTTGCTCAGCCACTGACAGGTCAAATATATAAACCAGCGGGTTCGGTTCGACCTGTACCTTCATCAGGGTTTAATAGAAGAGGGAGAGAGAACCCCAACTTCGGTGGAGGGCGAGGGGGAGGTTGTTAAGAAAGAGGTGTTCAAAGTGGGTGTTTAAAATGGGGTTATTTGATAAATATAATTGTTTATTTATTTATTTAAAATAATATGTTTTATTGAGTAAATTTACATAAATTTAAAATAATATATACCTATGTAGATCTGATTTGATATTTTCAAGGCCAAAAGTATTATAGTGATTTATTTTTGGGGTATTATAATGCATCGGCAGCCCAACACGGCATAATACCCCAAAAATAAATCATTAAAATAAATATTTAGTATATTTACAGCATGTTCCAGAGCTGCAGATACTCTGAGAATCACCCTGCTGGATAAATAAATACCATTTAGAATTGAAACAATGCTGGAAATGGCTTTGACCGTATTTTGTGACCAGATCTGAATAACCATGTACTTCCCCGCATTTCTCTTCCCCTCCCCACGATGTTTAGCCTCACAACACATCCCACACAGGGATGCCATGTCTCACTGGCTTCAGACTATTGGGAGTAGTTGGGACTCTTCTGCGGTACTCAAAAAATATTAGTTTAAAAAAAAAAATTTTTAAATATTAACAAATTATTTTATTTTTCAACAATTAATAACATATATAAAACGCAAAAAATATATTTGATACAGCAAAAAGGTGTGTTGAGTTTTTCAGAAAAAAAATGTTGACTTAGCGCTACTTCGTTTTCTTGTTGGTTCATCTTTTTTTCTCTAGAGTCCGTCTTTATCGTGGGAAGATTGAACATGTCGACCTTGTGCTCCTTCAGTCGGTGCAGCTTCATGGTCACGCGGTGCGCAAAACTTATCCCACTATCCGGGCACAATTATGGCATATCTCCTAAAACACGAACAACTAGCTTGAACCTTCCTTGGTACAGAGTATTTACTTTTCGTGAAGAGTCAATATAAACGCGTAAGTTACTGTTACATCTGTGAGGCCATAGAATAAAGAACACAAGAAATATCAAGTGGGCGTGATTCGTGATCCATAAGTCTGATTTCATTTGCAGAACTGTGTTTCACTATCATTATGAAATTCAAATGAGATGGCAATAAGAGAGAGACTAAGTCAGTGTCCACATTGTTTTCCATTCAAATCTATATGGAAGGCATTTCTAGTGTTCTTCTTTGTTCTAAGGGTGGGACAGATTGTCATGCACAGCAACTGAACTGTGAACACTATTGGCTGCAATCATATACATCCAAATTGTTAGACCAGCCGATCAGGGAAAGAGGAAGAAACCAAGTGCGCGGAGGGGGGAGACGGCATAACCGTCTCCCTTTCTGTGAATTGTCATTAAACTAAATTGACAGTATACAGGCAACTTACATTGTAATATCACTATTTAGTCCTCTACTAATTACTGGTCCTTTTTACAATGTCGCGAAAATTGCTCATCGCCTAAAAACTTACAAATCTTAAAGCGGGTAAACAAAAGTTCAGGTTTGATCCAAAGTTGAATATTTTGTTCTACTATTTAGTTAGATACTTTACTCAGGGTTTGGTTATTATAATATTCGCTCTTTGGCAGTCAACATACAACTGACTTTGTAGTTTATTCAAAGCACTCTCAAACTCTCCTGGTACTAAAAATATGGTCACGTGGTTTGCCTCCGGCTTGTAGAAATGATACCCAGATTTTATGTTAGGGCAAGTCTATCAATTTGGATGGCTACGCTGCAGATAGGTACAGTCTGACAAATTGTAGTGGAAAAAAATTGGGTGTTATTAAATCAATAAAATTAGATCAAAGGTTAAAAGGTGGAATTTAAAAAAGCGCTGGTCCAAGTGCATATTTTTCACTTTATGAATGCATATGGTATTCAGTAAATTAGTGGACAGTGCTTTCCGAAAGGAGTTGATTTTACATAATGTTCCAATATAATTTTTATTTTATAGTTCTTATTTGTCAAAGCTTTTAGACAAGACTATTGCACGGAAAAGTGTTTTTTGAATTTTTGAAATGTACAAATCAAAAAATTATTATTATAATTGGGTAAGTAGTACAGCACCGTGTACTAATTGTGAAATATCACTTCAAGGACGCTGTACAAATATTACTTGGTAGGCTTATTATTAAGAAGTCATACATTATTATCATAAATCAAAACAAAAAGTGGGGTATGTTTTAGGATTTAAATCCTTGCCGGCTCTCTCTTATACTTGTGTCCTCATATTTTGTTTTTGTTTTGTTTATTTATATGTTTGTGCAAAATACAAATGGAGGGAAATAATTATGCCAAGTCAGTGGACATCTTTGGCCATTTGTACACCGAGATACTTTTAAGTCCTATGGAATAGTGGAACAAATCAGGCTCGACGAATCTAATACTTTGTTTTAAATACCTTGTTCATAAAGTTCAGTTCGTAAAGTGTGGAATTTGCATTACTTTGCGTGGAGTATCAAGATAAAAGTTTAAAATTTCGGTTACCTCAGTGGAATCGGTGGATCGAGTATCAAGTACAGTCTGATGAATATTAGTAGAAAAAATTTAGAGCATCGAACATCATATATTTCGCACGCTTATAAAGCGAGCGAAATCTGATGGGGTATGCTTGATGTCATAAGTACCTCAGTTTTGTCTGTTAACAGTAAGGTTAATCGCACTCAGGTCAGGTTATTTCTGAAATCACAATATAAACATTTGACAAGATTTCCAAAAAAAACGTGAATTCTTTAGAAATAATTTGTATACCACAGTGGTGGTGCCCATGTATGCAGCGAGCACACAGTACATGTATGTGTACGGTGTACTTATGTGTAGGTACCGTGTACGCAGCGCAACTTTGCTCAAAATTGTCCTCATTCTAATGCATGCGGCCGACCGACCCGTCAGGTAGCGGAATAGGATCAGTCAGAACCTGCTGACCAATCACAATAGACATTAAAGACGGGTTGTTTCGGAGAATTTGAACAATTCCATCAAATTTCAACGTTCATTTTCGGGTTATGTGAAAGTCCTATTTAAGTTCTTTTATTATATCACTATAGGGGAGTTACTTGGCAGAACTGAAATAATAACAGAACTTGAAAATTAACTTGGAAATTTGAAGAATTGTTCAAATTCTCCGAAACAACCTTAGTCCCGTTAACAACCCGTCCTTAGTCTCTCAAGGTTTTAATCGCTTTTAAATGACGATTTAAACTTATATATTTAGAATCAGCGTTAGTTGATCTATGCAAATGTGTACATGTTTTTTAAGACATAATATTTTTCAACCAAGTTCCTCATTGGTAGTCGTTACTTAGACGAGGTCTTTCATAACATAAACAAAATCATTTGTCACATCTGTTTAAAGATGTTGCCAGATAAAGGTTTTAATTAATTTTTAAGTTTGAGTTTTGCGCCATCTATATGGAGAGTCGAGATATTGTAAGACGAATTTAAAATTGTGCATGATTGCGAGCGGCAGCAGTGGCTTGGAATCACGAATCGTATATAGATGCGCATGGCCGCCATAAAGTTAAATGTCTATATAAGGTATATAGGTACCGTGATGGCTTCTGTGGCAGAGGGGTAAAGCTCACGACTAGCAAGCTGGAGGTCGCAGGTTCAAATCCCAGCGTGCGCAAGTAAATTTTATTTGACTTATTTATGTTATTTCACAAATTACTAATTTGAAATAACATATAATACATTTGCGGCACGTTCCATAGTATATATAGAAGATACTCTCAGTATGTCCCTAGTGTAAGACCACCATTCAGAATTGAAATGTTGCTTGAAATGGCTTTGGCCATGTTTGGTGACCAGGTCTCAATAGCCAGATACTTCCCCATCTCCTTCCCGTCTCCACTACCTTCAGCGTCACAACATACCCCGATTGGGGATGCCATAGTCTCACTGGCTCCAAACGATTGGGAACAGTTGGGACTCTTGAGCGCTTTCACATTAAAAAAATAATAATTAAAAAACCTGTGCGCATGGACTCCCATGTTGTACAGACGGTTGAACTTTCTGTCGCAATAAGGACAACTGCTCTTTGGCTTTTGGTTATGGACATTATCCAAATGATTATTAACCTTCCAGCGGGCGCGCTGTCGTAAAATTTACGACAAACGCGCCTTATTGCTTCCCCCACTCTTGCGACTTAGTTGTAAGCATCGAGCTTCGAGTTATGCTAGAGTCAAATCAAATGTCAAACATTTACCGCAAGATATAAATGCTTTTCTCAAAGTGAATTACGGTAGGGCAGTTCAACCGATAACAGAAGAAGAAAACAGAAGCTTTCCAAAATGCGGTGTTTGTCGGTTATGTGCACTGGATAAGAAAAGATCCTCAGCATCAATGAAGTGTTGCCGTTGCCAGTCCTTGACATGCAAGAACCATTCTTCAGTTGAGGTGGTTTGTAACAATTGTAAGGATGAGAATATTGATTCTGACTAAATAGGTCGATAAAATATTTTGTTTTGAAATATCAACATGTTTAGAGTGTTGCTTCGTTTTTTTTAAGAAAGTCAATTTTTTTTTTTAAGTACTGTCTATTATGATTTCTCATATCCTTAAAGAAATTCCCTAACGTTTGAATAAAGAAAACACCACTTACATGGAGAAAACTTGATGACGTAAAATTTACGACAAGCGCCCGCTCAAGGGCAATTTCTCAACGCGCTCGCTGGAAGGTTAAGAGAACGTTTGAATTTGTATTTACTTTCACATGACGCGCACTGAGTGAGTACTATGGACTGGTGGCATAGTTGGTGTTCCTTGAGATTCTTGTTTCCAGAAAGCTTCCTGCCACACTCACCACACTCTACAAGTAGTTGTGGGTGTGTGTGTGACCTCAGATGCGTCGAGAAAAGTCCATGTTTTGTTTTTCCCGCTTAAGATTTTTTTCCAGTCCCTTGGAAAGCTTCTTAATAGAGTTTTACTGTAGTGATTATTTTAATAATTAGTTGCCTTTCAGGTTGCACTTTATGAAATTTCTGTTGGATAAGACAGTCTGTTTTTTGGAAAGAAATCATGGAGACTTCTGACAGGGGTATTCACGCTCCATTTCATCTGCAAAACAATTTAGTTTTAATGCCATGCGTAGCAACATATCTTCGATTGCAATGTTGTACTTTCATTACGACTTTCCTCTCTCTGCTACAGAGGCACAGAAGACAATTTTATATACATATAAAATATGTACGACAATGTGTACCTTTAATCTTAAAGTTTGTTGCAGAGTCAATATCTTCCTACACTTGTTTTCACTCAGTGGTTAATAACAATTTCATCTTGATTTAAGGAATCTGGGAAATGGTCTTCTTTTTTACAAAGATAGTTTTAAGAAATATCCCATTACTCTTTACACACATTTGTTGAAACATCTTAACATATTACAGGTGTTGTTTACAACTTGAACACATCAGCTTCAACCACCTTCACAGCAGAGTATCTGATGACTATCTTATACATTCCCAAGTCTCCCCAGCTCGGTATGGCTAGTGAGATTATTTTTCTAACACATAATCGGCAGTTGCAGGGCACCGTCACTTCTATTTTTTCTTCCATCGAGGAAATTTAATGTTATTATTATATTAAGTTTACATATATATTATTCATATATAGATTCGAGTTCATCGCACCCCAAACTTCCTTAGATCGGTTAAGAACTAAGAAATTCAAAGGGTCTGCCGAAATAATGCATTTTGAGATTTTTTTTTTTTTTTAATATCTAAAAAAGGATAATACCGGGTTTCAATTTCATTTAATCGATAATAATAAATTATTGTCTACTTACCCTCTGGCTAGTTAATCCAATGATACCTAATGTCAGCTCACTTATTTCTCATCAAATTTGGGAAAAATGTCGTATTTTAAACAGAAGCGCTACCATTGCATCACCCATTCCACAGAAGAGAGTTCTCATAAATAAACCACTCACAGCGTTCTTGACATAAATAAACCACTCACGTTCTTGACGTGTTACGTCTTGTCAACTGTCATCTTGTGAAATACTAGAGATGGTCGATATTCTGGTATTGCTCCGGTGACGTTGCGGTTCCGAAATTATTTTTATGGGGGACCGATTCCTTTAGGAACTTATCGAATTTTTTTGTTTCGGCAAAACGAAACTTCGGTTTTTCGTGAATATCATTTGCCATCACTGTATGATCTTATATTATTTGTGAGGTTTTCGGAACTGGGTCAAAGAGGCACGTATTTCGTCAAACCCAGAATGAATAAGATTACAAAATTTAATTTTCTATCAACCCCAGGGCCGGTAGTTCATTTAATTTTCCCGCAAGGAATCTGGGTTCAAAAACTCATGCCAGCTAAACCGATTCAACCATCAACTATTTAAGTCGGGGATTTAAGTAAACTTGCAAACTAATAGGTTTTTAGGTTAGTTTGATTTATTTTAATAATTTATGCGTATTTCCTAACCTTCAAACTTAACTTTGAGAAAAAATGAAACTTTAACATCTTTTACCATCTCTCCGACATAAATAGTTGTTTTCTTGAAGTAATAAAGTTGAAATCAGGTGCTATTCAACAAGTTTATCAGTGCTTTCATTTTTCAGTTAAGTTTACAAAGTAAAGGTTTAGTACCGTTGTTAAAACCGGACCTTAAAATGTCGTTTTAACTCGACAATAAAATACACAAAGTTTATGACCAACCGATTGTACTTACATGATGATATTCCACTGGTGTGATGGGATTGACATATATTTTCTGTGGTAAGAAATTTGGCTGAACTGGTTTTTTTTTTGAGTAAGTTCTTAGAAATGGGGCCACCGCTACTGGCCGTACTCCTGGCTCCGGTTCCACGAAGGGTTCGGTTTTGGGAGTGAGCAATATCAACTCGCCATCACTCGAACAAGTATCCAACTGTTCTCGCCCTGTTTTCTGTTTCCTCGTGACAGAGTCCATACATGTTTTAAATCTATTTTTCACTTTCAAATAAGTCTTCTCCGTACTTTTAGGTTTCATCATACTGTTTACAGTTTGAAGTCAGTGAAACTATAACCCATTTAAGTGTATATTTATTATAATATCTCAATGCTATAACCTATAACATGAGGATATCTGTTAAGGTTGTCAATAATTAGCATGGAATATGGAAGCAAATATCAACAAACTTGATATAAAAATAATAATACAACCCAAATTTTATAAATAAACCACTCTCCCAAATTTGTAATCTTTCCCGTGGAAAACGAAATTATTACAAATCTCGAATTTCGGTATGTCAAAACTCAAAACAAAACCTTCAAAACTTCAAATCAGCGTTGCCAGGTCCAGATTGCAATATTTCCCTAGATTGGGAGTCGAAATTTCCCTAGATTTCCCTAGATTCCGGGGGTACCACCTTGGCAAGTTAAAAACGTCTGTCCGTCCGAGGGGGGGGGGGTAGCTTTGAAAAAAAAGTACTGGGTTTTTGTTGATAACTTTCATATATTATTTGTAGTAATAAAAATACACGAATACCCAAATACGCCACATATACACCAGTACGTAGTCACTGTTTTTTTTATTCTCTTTCTTATATGGCAATTATTTTTCTTATATGGCAACAGTGGCCGACAGTGGCAACACTGACACAACAAATTTGACATTGACATTTCAAATGATAATTATAAAATACATAACATTTACATGATATTTACAAAGATCAGGTAATTATGGACTATTCCGACACACAAAATACCTACTATTTAACATGAATTTATTCATTATCCCATTCACATATTCATTATTTCTTAAGTCAATTGAATCGAAGTATTGTTTTCGATAAGTGTGACGGAATAGGCAATATTTACGAAAATACATGTGCATGGAGTAAATTGTTAAGGTTAAATAATAGCAATACATAACATAGCGATGCCTTAATCTGAAATTTTGTGTTTTACCGGGTAAGTAGAAGATTACAACGCCAATAATAATTTGCAGCAAAGCCCACCATATTAGAAGCATAAGGGATATTATTTTTATTAAAAAAATCTTTAATTTCATTAAACATATTATCAGCAGTTGCGAAAGGCACAGGAACTAAATTCAAAAATGAGTCTACTATTTCGTTAATGCTACTATCAAAAACTCTAATTACTAAGGCTAAATGCTTTACGCTGCTAATATCGGTGGACTCATAAGGAAGTTGAGTGAAAAATATTTTGACTTATAAAAAATATATTCATGTAGATCAAAAAATATCGATTCTAAATATATAAATATATTTCTATATTATTATTCTTAGAATTAGTTAAACGTTCTTGAAAAAGCATTCAATAGCAATAGAGTGTATACGCTCCACGATTGGTCGAAAGAATTCTGACGTCACATGTGTCGTGACTTGTACGTACAGCGAATCACCTATGGTGCATCTCTTTCTATTACATGAGAGATGGTCGGTTTAGATGAGAGAGGTGTATAGGCCAAAGTTTATTTGGGTTTGTCAAATATATGTACGTATTTGTTGTTATTATTATATGAAATGGGTTTCTAAAGATACATATTCGTATAGTGCTTTATAATAATATGTTGTTTATTGCATAACTTAGAAGTTTTTATTATTATACATGTCACATAACATGTGATACACTTCAGGCCGCCGGCCGCTCAGAAAAGTCTCACAGTGAACTGGGCTGTAAACCGTTATTTTACTTTTGGTCTTTACATTTCTGCGCGGTGGTCCTGAATTCGCGCGGGGCAAGTCAACAAATAGCGACGACAATACCGTACCGGGCTTGAAAATCAAATATTCTAACTTAAAATATTAATTTAACTATGAAATCTTAATCAATTTTCTTTTTTTTTTAATAACATCAATTCTAATAGACGGTTACCATTGGTAAAAAAATTACTGGAATTCCTTATTGAAGAATTAATTTTTTTTCCATACAAAATCTTTAAAGCGACGTGGTTCTTACAGTTTGAATGACGTCACACCCACCCCCGCCTCTTACCGCTCGGATTCCGCTCGTTTTGGCGGGCTTAATAAAATTCAAACTTTGAGAATTAATTTAACTATGAAAACAAACTTTAAAAAAAAAAAAAAAAATACTCGTATTTAAGTTTGAATGCGAACATTGATAAAAAAAAATAAAAAAAATGGACTCAACTTCCTTATTAAAGAAAATTTATTTTTCCTTAACAAATTACAAACTTTTTCAAAGCCACTGCTCCCCATTACGTTATTCACGATTGCAGTACACTTTGTTCTGAAGCATGTTACCTTTTTAGCAATTGCAGAGTCAGGATAAAGAACTTGGCTTAATTTACTTAAATGGTCCATAGCATTAAAAGATATATTATGTTCTACGGCAAAGGCGACCAACCTGAAATTATAAATAAATAATTACCAATATAGTAGATACAATAAATTTGGAAACATGTAATAAGAATTGAGAAGATTTATTTCATAATAATTTACCATAGATTGGACCTTGTCGTAATGAAAATAAATTATAAATACATGTATTTTAAAATCAATAGCCTAGCGATACACCGTACCTTATCTCAGCCTCTTTTATTTGTGAGACTTCTGTCGCCCTTTGCCGTATTGCTGGCATTTCGAGTATTGTAGGCTGAAAAGCAGCAGCTCGGATATTATCAGCATGTTTAGCCCCCTTTGCATGCTTCTGTATCTCCGACTTTCCGCACACAAAATCTTTCCTACAAGCATTGCAGAAAAAAAAATTAGGTCCTTTATTGCTCTTTTTGAGCCAGCCTTTAAAAACCTCTCCGTTCTCCCATTTCTCCTGGTACTTCTGCGCGTACATTTTTTTAGGCCTTTTGGCCGAAGTTGAATTATCCTCATCCGGAAGGTTCCTCCTTGCGCCAGAAGTCGAAGGTATATCCATCGTGTTGACCTATAATAAATACTATATTATAAATTCAGGGTGTACTTATACAAAACCTTTGATTATATAAATGTATTTATATAATCAAAGTACAAAACACATAATAGTATAAGTTGTGTTAAACTAAACACTGAATATATTGTAAAGTAGCTTATAAAAATTTTAAACTTAGTAGCTGAACGCTGAACTTTGTGTTACACTAACCCTGTTTTACATGTTAATTAATTGGAAAGAGATAATAATAATTTCAAAGTACTTACCACTGAATTCAAAACAGAAATCTTAATAAAAATCACTGTAAACCAACCAAAATTGCCGAAAGTGGAAAGCCAAAAGTGAAAAGCTGAGAGAAGATAATTTCTTATTGTAATGATCATAGACAAAGTCGTAATCTGAAACTTTTAAGAAGTCCCCGGTTTTTATTTTTAGGAACATAAATATAATTTTGAGTTGTCAGTGTTAAAAATAACATTGCTTCATTTATGTACATCAACATTATTTAAGATTCCTGGAAATCCCAAAAATAAAAAATGAAAATACATTTATGTTCACTGGCAATCCCAATAATATTGTGATGTAAAAAAATTTTTTTGCCAAAAAGTACGAAATTTCCCTGTCAACAAGAGTAGAGGTGGTCGACATTCCCACCCGGTAGTCCCGGTGACTTTGCAGCATCTTTGCGGTCACTGCGATATGTCCCTAGGTATCTACGTGTCTTGAATTCACAGAACGACCAAATTGAAGACGTGCGCCCGCATAGGTCTCCGTAATTTTACACGCAGATGGAGGCGGCAGTTTGTATTATTAGACTTAAATATTTAGTTGTATAGATTGGCCAATAATCGTAATAAAAAAATTAGAAAGCCAACCTAGAAATACACCTATTAGTTCGCAGATTTAGCTCTAGACCCTCATAAAGTCATAAATCTGAAAAGGGAAAATGTTAAACCAGCGACCCAAGGGCAATAAAAAGCTTCACCCAAGGCTAGGCTATAGACATGGAACGACAAAGAAGAGCATTCAATATACGGCCCAGAATGCTCTCAAGGCGGTTCTACCACTGCAGCGATGATGTCAGAAAATTATCTTTCAAGGCATTCTGCACTGCACTGTACACATCTGAGCTGTGGACACAATACCCAGTAGCGCATTGGGACAAGCTGAGGGTGTGCTACAATAATGCATACAGGCAGCTCATGCAACTACCGAGGTTCTGCAGTGCCTACACAATGTTTACTGAAGGGAGGGTGCACTCATTCCCCGCCTTACTTTGCCACCGACTAGCCAGCTTCTGGGGTAGGACTCGGAAGTCAACCAACATCATCGTTGTGGCTGCATCCGAGTAGCTCAGTTCCCTACTCAATGAGCGATGGATGCAGATGATGCGGCGACCTCCCTGATGGACGGTTTAATTTAATTTAATATAATTGTTTTTATTGTAAGTATTACCTATTTATATGACTATTTTATTTTTGATTTATATTTTAATTTTATGTTTAGGTACCTGCCTAATATTTTTTTTCTCTTTGTTTTATCTTATTTCCATTTTTATAATTTTTTACTTTATTTTATTGTTTCCCTGTTTTACTGAATTTCATGTAATATGGCAGACTGGGACTGCACTATCCTCCCAGTCCTGCTGGATTAAAAGATAAATAAATAAATATATTGCAATTATTTGAAGTTCGTATTGTAAAAATGTAATTTTAAAATATTTAACAATAATTATAAATCTAGATATAAAAGTAATTGTCTACTTAGATTAGAAATTTAATTGCAACCAGATATCAATTAAGTGTATGTATGCATTATATAAAGATACCTAATATAATATATTAAGATTTTGAACCAAGTTAATCAGAATTAAGATCAGAATCAGCCAGCCAGCGCCATCTAGCGGTAAGAGTGACGATGCCAGCGCTATGGACCCGAACAACGTCACAAAGTGGTGTAACGCGGAACCACGATAGTTTTAGCACCCACGACAGGCGTGCGACGGTCGCCGGATCGCGCGGCTGATTAAAGATGATTCAGCAACCAACAGTTACCATCTCGCCTCCACCGAGGAACCTCCTGCCATCCCCCTTGGAGCGGTCGCCGAGGCTCTTGCCGTAACCCCGCGAACTTCCGCCCAGGAAGCCAGAGTGGTCGCCAGACTTCTGCCCAGGAAGCTGCCCTCTCAGGAGTCGCTGTCTGCCGACTCCGCCCTTTGGAGCCTTGGCTCAGGCTGAACTGATTCCGCCCTTCGGAACCAGCCCAAGTTGCCGCTTGTGTTATAAGTGATAAGTGCGAACGCGAAGAATCCAGAATCATCGAAAAGGAAAGTGCCTGAACAATTTTTGTATGTTTATTTCGTAACGCGACCCAACTTTTTAAAGACATTGAATGAACAATAAATTAGAATTAAGAAAAAGGACGGTTAATTTTAAGAATTACAATTTAAGGCTAGTATTAAGCCTAGATTAAAACTAACACTCAACCTTATATGCTTTTGTTTAATAAATGTTTAAAAATTTTGTAACTACGTAACTTCTTTTTTTTTACTCGTCCCTCCTTTTCTTTTACATGCATAGTGTTAATATTAAACTCCCCTAAGTAAAAGTTGTAACAACTGGATCTTGTGAAATTATATTATTTTTCGGAGGAACCGGTTCCTTTGGAACTTCCTTGAAGAAATACTTTTGTGAGATTTTTTCATTCGTTATAATTGTTATAATCGTAAGCATAGTCTAATTTCAGCAAAAAGCCATTTCAATAGCAATATAAATATTACTAAGCATCATTTCGAAACTTAAGTTTACTTCACCTTTCAACATTTTATCTCAGAAAATCGTCTGAAAATAGTTATTTCTGTCACAAGTCGGCAACCTGAAAAAAATAGCTATTCTTATTTCTCATCTTATTCTGTTAAAAGTAGGTATGTGTAGATAAACAAGTTCATAGGAAAAAAATCTAAAATAGGTTGCGGTTATAAACAAACCAAGTCTTCTTCACCTAACCAAAGAAAGTGGTGTAAGGACAATGCATAATGTGGAAGTGAATATTAAAAGTATCGAGGACGCCCGAGGAAGACATGGTGTGATCAAATGAAAAAAAAAATTCAATAATTCTAAACAAATTTTTTTTCCATTATTTCTGGCTTTCACCCTTCAAGGGTGTTCTTGGCCATCATTTAAAATTATGGAGTAGTGAAAGGTGAATTTAAATATTAATTTTATTTAAATAGGCAAATTCCAAAATTATAATGAAAATTGGAGTCGAGTTCAGACTTAGAAGAAATAAGATGTTGAATGGAAGGGAGGCAATTTTAGATAAAGCTTGATAGAAGAGAGGATATTTGTTTAGAGAGGGACAACCAAAAAATATGTGATCTAAAGTTCCCACTTCTAGACCACAGAATGTACAATCTGGGGAGTCAAGGACGTGAATTTTAAAAAGGTCGGAAGGAACGGAACAATGTCCGATCCTCATTCGAATGAGTGAAGAAATTTTTTTTTTGGAAAAATGGGGGAATTTTTGAAACCACGGTTTTGATGGGATAGTCCTTTGTATTGAGGCATAGTAGGCTCCCTTGGATTGACTAGCAATGTGCCAATACTCTGCCCAAACATTGCGGAGTCTATCTTTGATGTTGGAAAAAATGTCAGATAGGGGAATGTGATTTACGAGGGTAACAACAGGTTTGGACGCTCCTTGTTTTGCTAAGGCATCCGCAATATCATTACCCATGACACCAACATGTCCAGGAATCCAAATCAGAGTTACAGTTTTCCCAGAGCTTTGAATGGAGGCTATCATCTCTCGAATAAGGCATACAAAGTGATCATCAGGATGAAGAAGGGGACTGGATTTAAGTTTTTGGAGGGAACTGAGAGAGTCAGAGAGAACGAGGGAATGTTCAAAATTATTTTTAATTATGTATTTGAGAGATTCTATTATTGCATTGCACTCCGCTGAGAATATTGAAAATTGATTTGAAATTGAATGAAATATTATGTCATTAGAATTATTGTGGTAAACGTTAATATCTATACCACAGTTAGGAGAGTCGGGAGATTTGGATCCATCAGTAAATAAAAGAGAAGAGTTAGGCCATTTAGATGAAATAATGTAATTGAACATATTATTGACAGTACGGGCCGGGAGATTGGAATGACTTTTAAGGATTCCGATCCCTTCTAAAATTGTTGGGGATAGGGTGACGTGACTATATTTAAATATGTACTAGGGAAGTAGATCATTTTGGATGATTTGAAGCTCTGAGAGAGACTTAATTTTTTTACAGATGGCAGGAAGAGGTTTATTTGAAGCTCTGATTGTAGATGAATGGGTTGAGTCAATGAATAACGAGACTCTGGGGATAACCTGATGACATTTAGAATTTAAACATTTAAGAACAAATTTGTCAGCAAATAGTTGACGCCTTGAATAAACAGGAGGATCAGAGCATTCTACTTGAAGGGAATTGATGATTATTATTCGCAAAGATTTAGATTGAATTTTGTCTAATTTATCAAGTACATTTTTTGAAGAAGTACTAAAAAGTGTGCAGGCATAGTCGAGATGGCTTCGAAGTGCGTTGTAAAGCAAGTTAATGCAAGTAGGGTGAGCTCCCCACCAAATGCCAGATAATGATCTGATGATATTTATTTTTTTTCGCATTTAGTAACTAAATTATTAATATGGGAAGACCATTTAAGTTTCCTATCAAATGTTACTCCCAAAAATTTTACTTCAGAAGCGTTGGGGATTGGAGAATTTTTAATTAAAATTTGAACGGGGGGGGTTTTATGGCGGTTTGAGAAGACCGCCATAAAACCATTCGTCCAATCAAGACCATTTAACGTGAGCCATGTGCAAAGGGCATTCATGGCTTCGTTAAGATATTTGACGGCCAGAGGGATGATTTTGGATGATAAGAAGAAAGCTATGTCATCTGCGAACTCAATAACTTTTACTTGTGGGGGAATAGTGACATGCATATCGTATGTGTATATATTATACAGTAAGGCGGACAATACATCGCCTTGTGGTAAACCCTTCCAAATAGACCTACTTTGAGGAGAAATATCTGGAAGTTCAATGAACATTTTTCTATCTAGAAATAGATTAATAATAGATTGGACAAACATGGGGGGAAGAAGTTTTTTTTCAGGATTGGGATGGAAACATAGTCAAAGGCGCCTTCTATATCTATAAAGACGGCAAAACAAACTTCCTGTTTAGAAATTGATAAATTAATATCAGTGCTGTTATCTTGAGTATATTTTTTTTCCTAAATCCAAATTGAGATGTAGAGAGAAGCTGTTTACTCTCGACAAAAATTCTAATCGGTTTTTAATTAATTTTTCATAAAGTTTACTGAGGGTGGATGAAAGAGCGACTGGCCTGTAGTTGGATCCAGAATTTGAGGATTTGTTTGTTTTTAAAATAGGGATGATTATTTGAGAACTCCAGTCATCAGGCATTATACCTGTGTGGAAGTTTTTATTTAAGATGCTTAAGAAGTGGTTTAGAACATTATCTTTACTATTTTTGATTATGCTGTAAGGTATACCATCTCTGCCTGGAGATGAGTCCTTGACTGTTGATAAACAATTTTTTAGCTCAATTAAGGTGAATGGAGAGTCTAGCCAATGATTATACATAGGAGTATTATAGATGGGCGTTATTTCATCTAAGTTAGGTACAGAAGGGGAGGCAATTTTGACCAAGAATTCATCTATCTATTAAGAACGAAACGCTTGAGGAGATGGTGAACTGAAGGAGGATCGAAATCTTCGGATCATAGACCAAACTTCCGAAATTGGAGTGTTCGGAGATACTAAACTGCAGAAGTTGCACCACCCGGATCTTTTTTTTGACCTCAACACCTTTTTGGCATTGGATTCGGCGTTTTTGTATATAAGATAGTTCTCCATGGTCATATTGTAACAATAGGAAAGAGATTTAGCTTTCCGAATTCTTACTACTTTGGAACATTCCTCAACCCACGAGGGAGTTGGGGGGAGTTTTTTTGAGAGATTTAGTTTTAGGAGGAGGATTTGATTTATTTATTGCAGTTATGAGCATTGATTTGAAGTTATTATAGTCATCTTTGACGGAAAATATATCGGTGGCGGGTAAATTTAGTAGGAACTTGTCCATATAAGAGTTAAATTCGTCCCATTTGGTGTGTTTCGTTTTAATCTTTGTCGAAATATGAGACTTGTCTGATTGGAAAGAAGTTTGATAAGTAGTGGTGACCGGGAAATGATTACTGGAGCAAGGGTCGGGGGACACCACCCACGAAGAGAGAGAAGCCAGACTAGTAGAGCATATCGAGAGATCCACTGCACTGGGGTTTGTGCTGAGGCGTGAGATCCTAGAAGGAGATCCGTCATTCAAGAGGAAAAGGTTGGATTGATCTAGGAAATCCATCACACTTCGACCATCTCGGTCAGAAAAAGCGGAACCCCAGACGGGGGAATGGGTATTAAAATCGCCCAATATAAAGAAAAGAGGGCTTAGCTGACTTACAATTTGCAACCAAATTTGTTACTTGAAGTGGGCTGTTGGGGAAAGATAGACTGAAATAAAGGATGTGTCCTTTATTTTAGCTGCAACCATATGGAAATCAGCATTGGGGGGTTTGATATTATTTATTGGGGAAAATTATACGGATTTTTTAATAAAAAGGGAAGCACCGCCGCCCGTACCTTCCGAGCGATCGTCGCGGAGACAGGAATACCCTCCCACATTGAAGTGGGTGGATGGAGTAAACCATGTCTCCGAGATAGCAGCCAAAGAAATAAAGTTGGAATTTAATAGGTTAAGGAGATCAGATTTGTTAGAATCATAGTAAGATCATAATAAGAGTTTGGATAAATTAAGAATTGTCTTGGGAGAGTTTTTCAGAAAGTTTTAGACAGTTCATTGAGGACGGATTATAATTGTTTGCACACCCATTTGTGGCATTTGAAAGAGATGAACCATTGGGATTTAAGAGCAGTGAGTTGTGTTGTTGCTGATCGTATTCAGGAGCCGGTTTAGAGATAACGTTTTTGTATGTGGAATTTAGTTGAACGAGTAGAACTTGTTATAGAGGAGGGAAGAGGGTCGGATGAGGAGTTGCTGGATAAAGCCTCAGCAAATGATTTTTTGACAGGCGGGAATGGTTTAGAAGCCTGCAGAAAAGACAAGTTCTGAGAGGCCATAGAAATTTTAATATTTTTTTGGGGAGATTGTTCTGGGCAAGAAGTGTTGATAGCTGTATGTGAGCCTGAGCAGTTAAATCATTTAGGTGAAGAGGAAGAAGGACATTGGTCAGCTGCGTGGTTTTCTTCACATTTAAAACATCTGGGTTGAGATCTGCATGCAGCTTTGGTATGACCAAAACGGCAGCAATTGAAACATTGAGTGGTGAGATAAGTATGCATTCAACTGGTAATAAGTTGAAGAATAAATATATATGGGAGGGAAGATATTGACCTTCAAAGGTGATAACGACAGATTGGGAGGGCTTCCAGGAAATTATACCCTCAGAAGAGTCCTTGTTATTTAGCCTCCTGGCTTTTATTGGTTTGCCAATGTGTTGGGGGGTTGAAAGTGAAGACAGAATTTCTGCGATGGACAGATCGGTCGAGATACCTCTGACCAGGCCCATGCGAGTGACATTGAAAGTAGGGATATATGCCTTGAACTTTGAATTAGATGAAATGAAGATATGATTTTTATGAAACTGTTGGCAGCTGATCCTGAGAGGAATTTGACAGAGATTCGGAAGAGACCCTCGGCTTTTACACCTCCAGGCTTTATTGAGAGGTTCTTGCTATTTGATAGGAATTTGCCAAATTCAAGAGGGTGGATGGTTTTTCCTTGCTCAGTTTTTTGAGCGTATACTATGAATGGGCCACAGGAATGAGGAGAATAAAAGTTTGTTGGAGGAAGTTGAGAAAGTCCTGGTGGGGACTGTGAAGTCGAAGGCGAGTCAAGTTTTATTGGGGAAGAGGGAGTAAATTGCCTTTTTTTGGTAGAAGTCAAAATGACAGAATCACTGTCAGAAATTTCTACATTTTCCCCATCTGGGGGGTCCGGAGAGGGATCTGGGGGCTTTGTAGGGAGTTTAGGAGGGAAATCTTCCTCCATTATTCACAACAGTAAATAACTACAACAATAGTATGGAAAATGACAGAAGTAAAAAAAGTTTATAAATATCTGGAAATCAGCAGCGAAAAGTGACTCCTGGAAGATCAGGAGGGAGAAGAAACCTCAAGGCACAACACACTAAACTTTTTTTTTCAACAATAATATTATTTCCGATTAAACTACACAATTAGAGGTACATTAGAATTTACCACCAAGCCGGGTACACGTTAGCAATTAAATATTATTTTTTAATATCTTTCCACGCTCTAACGTTGGGTTGTACATACAAACTTTGAATACATCACCATTACATAGTTTTCAACAGCAGTTGAATTTGGCAGACACCTCTCGTCAGGAGCCCCAAAACCCTTGAATCAGTGCAGAAACAGGCGGTCCATTTGATGGATTCCCCTGTCTCAACAAACGGATTGCAATCGTTACAATGGAAACTGCTCCGAGGGACTGCTGTCATTTATCCCTTCAGTACCGCAGTACAGTCGTGAAATACGCCAAACGTGAATGCTTTTCCATCACTATTTTCGCTGAAGCTTCCACCAATGAAAAACGTGAGTGCTTATTTATAATCCAACGTTTAATAATTTTGTAACGGACGTACTGCTCCGATATCAGCCGACGTCACCCCATATTAAAATCTGCCATTTACCTTAACTTTGCCTGTCCTTAAACTGAATAAACTGTCCTCTATGTATGTGAAATTGTTATGTAAAATGAAAGAAATGTATAAAATGTATGTCTGAACCATGTAAATGAAAATGTGAAAGCCATGTAAAAGTAAACAATAAATGAAACGTCGGAGCTTGGCTAGGGGACACGGGCAGAGAAACATACTGAACAAAGAGAGGCCGTGGTCACGTTCGGCCACGAGCCCAAAATTACCGGCCGAGAGGCGGTAATCACACAGGCGGCGGGCCGCGCGCGCGTCACAAACACGGGCTTCGATTCCTGGAATCAAAGAGAAAGTTGGCCCGTGTGAGCGTCGTTCGGCCAGCGCCTGCCACCGATGGCCTATAAAACGGGAAATAGTCCCTTGGAAAGGCAGTTAGCCAGCAACCTCCACCAGCTCAACACCTCTCTCTCTGCTCTGCCCTCTACCTCGCTCCGACTTCTGCTTCTACTCGCCTTCTTTCACTCTGACCCCCGCCTCACCCTGGACCACGGACTTGCCTACCCCTTCGGACCAGACTCGGAATCAGCTCAAGAACAAGAAAACAGCATTCGGACCAGCTCTACAGCGGCTTCAGAGACGGCCCCGTTCTACCCCTCCACGCCACTGAAGGAAGACATCTTACGCCTCCATAGATTGGGATCACCGGCTCTATCTACAGTCTTATGTGTCACGATTACGTCTGATACATAAGTGGTCCTTCGCCGCCGGATCTTTCTGTGGAAATCATGTCACCTTCACTGCGCTCTGGGAAGAACAGCGCTGACGGGGATTCATCGCAGGGAAGCGATGATCCCACACCAACCGGGGCGGCCACAGCCGCGCCCCCCGGACTCTGGCCAACCGCCCCCCTGGCCCCCTCTGATCCCCGAGCGGACCCACTGCCTGGTCCCTCTGGCGCATCATCACCACAGACGCCCCCTGCCGCGGCCGACGTCTCGTCAAGAAGCGAGGCTTCCAGCGAGGACACGCTCCGGCAGGCGCAGCTCGAGCTAAGAGCTGAGAGGCGGCGCACCCAGAAGCTGCAGGACGACCACGCCCGACAGATTGCAGAGCTTGTCGCCACGCTGAAAGGCCTCACGCGGACCGCTTCACCTGCAGCCTGGCAACCCGACGGAGCCTATCCCGGATGCCAGCCATCTAGCGGCCCCGGGCAAAGCTGGGGCTACGCACCCGAGGCGCACACCACTGGCCCACGGGTGGGCCTTCCACAGACTGCGGCGCCCCCGAGCGGCCCCAGTCATAGCCTTGCTTACACAGTGGGGGGAGATCCCACTGTTCCGCAAGCTACAGCTCCACGGGCGGAGTACCAACCGATGGCGGCGCCATCTAGCGGCTTCGGGCGACATCCGGACTACGCAGCGGAGACGCACGCCTCAGCTCCACGGGCGGAGTACCCACCGACGGCGGCGCCATCTAGCGGCTTTGGTCGAAACCTGGGCTACGCAGCGGAGACACACACCACTGCTCCGCGGCTGGGTTACGGACCGACGCCGACGCCGGCGCCCCCGGGCACACCTAGTCAGGGGCACGCAGCGGAGGCGCAAACCACTGGCCCGTGGATGGGCCTGCCACAGACTGCGGCGCCCTCTAGCGGCCCCAGTCACAGCCTTGCCTACACATTGGGGGGAGAGCCCACTGTTCCGCAAGCTACAGCACCACGGGTGGGTCTTCCACAGACTGCGGCGCCCTCGAGCGGCCCCAGTCACAGCCTTGCCAACACAGTGGGGAGAGAGCCCACTGTTTTGCAAGCTACAGAACCACGGGTGGAATACCTACCGACGCCAACGCCGGCGCCCCCGGGCGTACCTACTCAGAGCTACGCAGCGGAGGCGCAAACCACCGGCCCACGGGTGGGCCTGCTACAGACTGCAGCGCCCTCTAGCAGCCCCAGTCACAGCCTTGCCTACACAGTGGGGGGAGAGCCCACTGTTCCGCAAGCTACAGAACCACGAGCGGACTACCAACCGACGGCGGCGCCATCTAGCGGCCTCGAGCGAAACCTGGGCCACGCAGCGGAGACGCACACCACTGCGCCGCGGCTGGATTACCAACCGACGCCGGCGCCCCCGGCCGTACCTAGTCAGGGGTACGCAGCGGAGGCGCAAACCACTGGCCCACGGATGGGCCTGCCACAGACTGCGGCGCCCTCTAGCGGCCCCAGTCACAGCCTTGCCTACACAGTGGGGGGAGAGCCCACTGTGCCACCAACTACAGCCCAGCCTAGCGATGTTTTCGGGAGCTTGCGCCGCGCCGAGAGGGCTCACACCGGGACGGAGAGAAACCATGCTGCGGATCCACTCACGGACGGCGCTTCCCCAGGCGCCGCGACGCGGCGAGGTGGACCAGAGCCGCAGTACGGCTATCCCGGTGTGAACCGCGGGCCCGCCCAGTTCCCAGCATTTGCCCCGAGGGCAGACTCGCCATCGCAGCCCCACATGGACGGATACGGGGCCTTCAACCGCGCAGACGAGGCAGCGAGGCAGACGCGGGACTGGGTGAACCAGGGGAGTGTCCCTCTCGCCCAGGTGACGACCATGTTTGCCGACGCCCTCCGGCAGTCCCAGGCCGGCGGGACGCCCCGCTCCCACCCGAAGATGTGCGGATGGCGTCGCTCATCGCCTGGCAGTCCAGCGCAGAGGACCTGCCGCCTTACGCTGGCGATGCCATAGAGTGGCAGGCCTGGAAGGCTCAATTCCTGCAGTCGACGGCCACCTGCGGGATGACGGCGGCCGAGAATCTGATGCGGCTGCAGCGTGCCCTGAAGGGAAAGGCACGAGAAACCGTCAGCCCTCTCCTCCTGGACCCGGTGCAGATGCCGAAAAAGCCTGCCGCGTTCCTGAAGCGGCTGACCAACGCGGTGCCGCGGTCGGGCCTCACCGACAATGGCCGAGCAGCGCGGCCGAGCAGCTCGGCCGAACAACAGCGGGCCGCCCGCCCGTATCGTGAAAACGTGTACGTGACCGACGAGCGCCCGGAACCCCGCAGTGAAGTTTGGTGCACACTGT
The DNA here is from genome assembly GCA_026573805.1 of Hesperophylax magnus. Classification (NCBI taxonomy): domain Eukaryota; kingdom Metazoa; phylum Arthropoda; class Insecta; order Trichoptera; family Limnephilidae; genus Hesperophylax; species Hesperophylax magnus. Next base: position 22,967,371 of record JAIUSX010000011.1, read on the forward strand.
GCAAAGACGATTCGCACAAACTCTACAAGTGTCCCCAATTCGCCGAAGAGACAATCAGTGCGCGTTGGGAGCTTGTAAAAAGTGCACGGTTGTGTTTTAAGTGTCTGGACGGTGTGCACCAGACGAAACGGTGCGAGTACCGGACCAACTGCGGAGTGGGGACGTGCCGGGCCCCGCATCATCGCTTGCTGCACGACGACGCATACACTCGTGACCGCGAGACGCACACAGTCATGAACACGTGGGAAAGTGAGGGACAAGTGCTGATGAAAGTGATTCCCGTGACATTGTGCGGCCCCGGGGGCCGAGCGACCGTGCACGCGCTGCTTGACGAGGGCTCTGCAATAACCCTAGTCGAGGCAGATGTTGCAGACATCATCGGAGCCGCGGGTCCGGTACGCGGCCTGCGAATTCGGGGCGCTAATGGGATGTGCTCATCCGATGCTACGTCCCGGCGGGTGAGACTGTCGGTTTGCGGCGACGGAGACGCGTACACGGTGACGGCCCACACCGTAACAGACCTAGACCTCCCGCGGCAAACAGTGGTCGGCCGCCGGCAAGTGAAGCCGAGGCTGCTGATCGGCCAAGATAACGCGCCGCTTATCGTGTCGCGGGAGGTGCGGAAGGAAGAGAGCGGCCAAATGACGTCCCGGACAGCCCTCGGTTGGATCACGCATGGGAGCACCCGGCGCGACGCCAACGCCGGGACAACGCTGAGGATGGCTGGTCCGAACACCGTCCTCGCCGCCGACGCCCTGGACCATGCCGCCGGGGACCATGCCGCCGGGGACCATACCGCCGGGGACCATGCCACCGGCAACAATGCCGCCGGGGACCATGTCGCAGCACGCCGCTTGCGAAGAGTGTAGCCGAGCTCCACGGGGGGAGTGTAACGGACGTACTGCTCCGATATCAGCCGACGTCACCCCATATTAAAATCTGCCATTTACCTTAACTTTGCCTGTCCTTAAACTGAATAAACTGTCCTCTATGTATGTGAAATTGTTATGTAAAATGAAAGAAATGTATAAAATGTATGTCTGAACCATGTAAATGAAAATGTGAAAGCCATGTAAAAGTAAACAATAAATGAAACGTCGGAGCTTGGCTAGGGGACACGGGCAGAGAAACATACTGAACAAAGAGAGGCCGTGGTCACGTTCGGCCACGAGCCCAAAATTACCGGCCGAGAGGCGGTAATCACACAGGCGGCGGGCCGCGCGCGCGTCACAAACACGGGCTTCGATTCCTGGAATCAAAGAGAAAGTTGGCCCGTGTGAGCGTCGTTCGGCCAGCGCCTGCCACCGATGGCCTATAAAACGGGAAATAGTCCCTTGGAAAGGCAGTTAGCCAGCAACCTCCACCAGCTCAACACCTCTCTCTCTGCTCTGCCCTCTACCTCGCTCCGACTTCTGCTTCTACTCGCCTTCTTTCACTCTGACCCCCGCCTCACCCTGGACCACGGACTTGCCTACCCCTTCGGACCAGACTCGGAATCAGCTCAAGAACAAGAAAACAGCATTCGGACCAGCTCTACAGCGGCTTCAGAGACGGCCCCGTTCTACCCCTCCACGCCACTGAAGGAAGACATCTTACGCCTCCATAGATTGGGATCACCGGCTCTATCTACAGTCTTATGTGTCACGATTACGTCTGATACAAATTTACTATACATATTTTTATAATCAGTAGATCCTGATGAGTTTAAATTACGAGAAAAAATGGTTCAATTTTTTGGGTTCCTTCTAAAATAATCCATAAAGTGTTGCTGACTAGCTTAACCACCTATTGCATTCTTTTTTTTCAAAACCAATTAATTCAGTGTCAGATTTATTTGCCAGAAGTATGAATACGCTGTGAATTGTTTTTAGGGTCATCTTTTCCAAATACAGTTGAAAATAAAAAGCCTGCCTTTAGGCGTACCAGTGCATTAAAACATAAACCGAATATTATTGTTATATTTTCTATTAAATTTACGTATTTACAAAACATGGATAATATTTATTTTATTTATCAGGCTTGTTGTGGAAGTCATTGAAGCAGAATTACAAAAGCTTAGGTTGTATTTAATGCAAAATGCTTGTGTTTCGAGCAACGCCGGGTACACGTAAACTTTTTTTGGCAAATGAGTCAAATTTGACAAATGGTGTCGCTGAAATGTCATGCCTAAAAATGACAATTATCGGTAATTTATCTCAACACATTAAAACAAACAACGACACTGTATATAGTACAATATAACTCACCACAATAGTGTTGTACATACGAGTATATAGCATATAAAATATAGTACACAATATAAACAAATATTAATTATTGTACTGCATAGGTCCGCCCAGGGGCTGTAAATGAGTTCAGTGAATCTTTAGTACCCCATAATTTGCTCATTATACAAAAAAACAACAAAAATATGTAACGACTAAAAAAACAATCAGAGCTAAATACCAATATTTTTTTCAGATCGATAAACAGACTAAAAGTATTTATTTTGCTTTTTTAAAGTTGAACTTTTTAACCAGCCAACGTTGGCGACGAGGTTCACACGTTGGCTCCAACTTTAGCCCAATGCATTGGGCATATCTATGGGCCAACGTATACAGGCGCTATAAGACGTATTATGTTCAATCAAACTACAGTAATTTTCACATTTTTGACCCTTTTGGTCTTTTATCCATTATACCCCATTCACACAGGGTGGTTTTATTTGATAAAGTCTGTGATGAATGACACTTGAAAGTTGAAAGCTCGTCTACTTTTTTGTTGAAGTATGAGTGAAGAGTTCGATTTTCCTGCTGAATTGAAACGTGTGAACATATTTTTCAAGTCCCTTCCATTTTTAGTTCCCTGCAGTCGAAAGTAGACGTTAGACCGCGTTAGACGTTCCTAGGGATTGGTTTATTTATGCGTACTTAGTACCTATCATCACGGCATCTACTTCAATAGTGGAATGTATTAAGTGTATTTATGGATCTACACCAAAGCCATCACTGTTTTTGGGATCAGAAGCAAGAAGTTTACAAATATAAGAATGCCCGTGACACTGTAATTAATAATATTACTTTTGAAATGTTACTGTAACTTAGTAGTTATTATTAAATAACACGCCTTTGAATTTTTTTGAAAATAAGTATTTTTTACCTTCATAACAAATCTCAGGGCTTTAACTATTGCAACGAACACTTTTTTTATAAACAATGATATCGTATGTTTTGGAACTCTGTGCATATAAGCCAGACTTAAAAAAGAATCCCCGTTTCCAGGTATCTTAGTGAAATTTGTAACATAGTTTTTGCCGGGACATGCGCGCGGCTGTCCTGTTTTTGAATTTTTTCTTGAATCTTAGACAACGGTACATCAGATTGTTATTCCGAAATTCGCAATGATTGCGATAGCCTTCGGTATCTTCTAACGCCATCTCTCTCAATAAAGTTTTAGAAGCATACAATTCGCTTTCCTTATGATCCATTTTCTAGCCCACATATGACGTTTTTTGCGCTTTTTCATATTCTAAGGTTCGTTCCGTAAAAGGTCCAAAATCAAAGGGAAGCACGTAGGAATAACTTCACTTGACGCCATCTTGATTAACAATATCGGTTCGAGTTAAATTGAAACGTCTGAAGATATCTTGTTCAATTTTGGTCGTTTAACTAAAATCGCTTTGTCTGTAAGGGGCATTATCGTTCTAGTTCTGCTTGGAGGACAAGAGGATTTTCTATGGTTGCAATAGCGCTGACAAGCGCACAGGCGCAGATAACAACAGCAGCCATGGCTAGCGATGGGCGGAATCGATGAATCATCGATGTTTTACTCGATCTTTTTTACCATTCGAAATATCTCGATTCATTGTCAGAATTAATTCGAATGCAACTCCGAGACAATCGTTTTGAAACGTCATCGAAAGTCGTCGCTGTGATTGGTCAGAAATAATCGATGCCAGCCAAGCGTTGTGATTGGTCAGAATTAATTCGAATGCACGGTCCGAAATTATCGTTTTCAAATGTCATCGAGAGAATCGCTCTGAAATGTCAGAAATCATTCGAATGTTCAGTCCGAGATAATCGTTTTCAAACTGTCAGAATTCGTTCGAAAACGCAAATCGATTCTCACATTCGAGAGGTTATATTTCGAGATGTCAAAATATCTCAGATTGCTTGACAAACGAAGTACATTGTTGGCTGCCTACTGAAGCATGTTGATGTTATAAACAACCTCGTGTGTGAATTGTAAATTATGAATTAATACTTTTAGGTGACGATTTACGTTTCCAGTAGGTATAGTTTACGTGTAAAAGATTTTCATGGTGATAGTTTTTCACAATTGAAGGTTACCTACCTATGTTATTTTTAGGTTATGTATCATCTATTCGGGACATTCGGGTAGTGTATATTAAAAATAAAATAAACCAATAACTTAGCAAACACCATTTTTATATTTAATGCTGATCGGGTTTCACTACAACCGTAGCTTCTTCGGGCAGTATACAATATTCAGTATAGGTATATTAAACTCATCAAGTGACATGTGTTCGTTCATATAAACATAATATATCTGCTACCTATGCTACGAACAAATATATTTAATTTATTTGAAATTAACATGAATGAAATTAACATCGGTGTCTCTTAGTTAGTAATTAAAATGAAACGCTTTCTGTAGTAAAATAACTTTATTTACTTAATAATAATTTGTCAATTGCATACAAATTACAAATGAATGAATGGTTTGTTTTGGGTTCTAGTAGGCGCCTACAACGTACATGAGATTTAGAGGTTATTTTTTAACAAAACGGCATATAATTACTGTCTTATTATTAAGAGGTACATTATAAATATTATTAATGGGAATTTGTACCCACTGGCTACACTAAGTAGCTATTCAGCAGGAGCTTACAATATTATATAAAACAGATATCAAAGTACAGCAAATGGAAATTACAGCACAATAATAATGTACGTAAAAATATTTTTCTTTGTACTTAAAAAACTTGTATAATAATTTATTTTAATTGTACGTATGTAGATATTCGAATCTTATTAATTATTTATAAAAATGTTAATTGCATATGCATACATATTTGAAATTCGTGGCTAACAGTAATAATACTAATGTTGCTAGCAGACAACAAGGGAATCATTGCCAGGAATGAAAATTAGTGATTGAAATTTCGCTAGTACCTGCTTACCAAAAATATTGCCATACTAATGAAAATAAATTACAACCGGAATATGCAAACAATTTTTTTACGATAGGAATAGTCTTGATATTCGAGTTTCTATTTTCGAATCCTACCCCCCCCCCCGACGGAAAAATTTTTGCCCCTGTCCGTAGCTATTGCTCCCGCACTCCGAGCGATTCATTCGATTCTTTTGATGTTTCGGTTAAAAAAAATCGATTATATAAATATTTCGATCATTCCTATCACTAGCCATGGCAGCAGCAGCTGTCAGCTGTCATCTGTCATTCATGTGATGTGTAATCGGTTGACAGAACGAAGATAATAGTTTGAAAATGTGAATTAGAATAAATTTTCAGTATTATTACTTTATTCCTAAAATTATTTCGTAGTTGTTGTTTTGTTTTTATACTGTATAATGGTATCAGTGATCGCACAAAAGTTACCAACGAAGCACGGACATAAATTAGATTTATACAAATTATTAACATAAAACTTATTAATCGTGCCGTTGCACGCTTAGTACGCAAAAAATATAAACAGCACTTGGTTTCAACTTAATTACTACAAGAAATAATCATTTATGTGGTGGGAGATTAGATCTATTTTTCTAAATCAAACTTAAGTTTGAAGGTTAGAAAATACGCACAAATTATTAAAATAAGCCAAACTTAACCCTAAAAACATATTTTGTGCATGCTTACTTAAACCCCATTCGATATTTAAGTTGAAATCCAGTGTTTTTTTTCATAAAGAGCCTTTGCGTGCGGCGGAATTCGACAAGTTTACCTAAAATTTAATGAAGTCCTGCCGAAGTCTTAAACATGAGTCTAACGATAAAAAAAGTATCAAATAACAGGAAAAGCAGTTCCCAAAAAAGTGTTACAAACTTGAAGAGAAGAAGAAAGAATGCAACTCTTTTAGAGCCAATGCAAAGAACGGTAATTTCTGTCACTATGTTTTATTTTTTATCCATTGAATGTTTAGAAAATGATTCATTATATTAAGTGCAAACCATTATATAGCTGAAAAATCAGTCTTATGTTAACTGCCAATTTTTTATCTACAGGAAAAAGTGTTCTGCAGATTATGTCTGGGGATGATTAATGCTTATCCTGCCTACATCTGGGAGGAGGGCCTTTCGGAGGACATATTGCAGTGCTGTGCCATCGAGGTCTTACCGAGCGACTCCTACACACACCTATGTCCCAGTTGTCTGAATAACTTGAAACGATGTGTTCAGTTTCGATTAATGTGCTCCAAAAACAACTGCATTTACTTACAGTTAAATACAGTCAAAGTTGAAGAATCCTCTGTCACGTCTGATAAAAGTATAGAAACGTCAGAAGTAAATATTGACACACGCTCAGCTGTAAAAAGAAATGCTTTAAAAAAGCTTAAAAAGGAAATTAAATTAGAAATTGAAAGTGTTCCTCAAATAAGACCCTCTGATGGTAAGGCTCACTTATTGGGTTAAACGCTTTAAGTCTTCGTTTCTATCTTCCTAGAACTGTATTGTTAATGCATGTATGTGTTGTTTCTAGATGCTGGGTATGAACTCGAAATCATTTTCAAAAAAGAAAATAGCTGCGAAGATACAGTCCCGAATGATGACCCATTTAATGCGTCCAACTGTATAAACGCAGATCTAGAAGAAAATCTTGCAGAAGAGGCCGACTTAAGTATAATTATTATCACTTCTTTTTGGGAAGCCTGACAGCTGACATTACTCTTTAGGCATGTGTTGGGATGTTTCAGGAGAGAAGCAGAAAGAGCTGGCATGTCTCAAGTGCCCCGTGATTTGTGCCGATGAGCGGGAGTACGAAGCTCACTGCGAGTCCCACAAGCCCGTCCGAGACCCCCAGGGCTGCTACGTCCTCTGCAAAGTGGACGGCTGCAGGGTTAGTACTTTTATTTATTTATTTTAAATCTCTGTAAACAGTTTACACACGGTGTTACAGAAGGTCAACACGACTTAAGATCAAAGTAAAATTTAAGTAAAAGATATAAAACTGCATACATATTATGTCCGAAAATAAAAAATAAATATATATTATTAACATGTGGCGGGGTACAGTTAGTATATTTATATAAAGAAGAGTGTCTGTGGCATGTGGGGTAAATTTGATATGCATACAAATGTACAGTTTTATTCCGGGATTGATTAAATTTTGCCCACTTGACCTTCAAAACAAGAGGAAGGTCACTGTGTAAGACTGATTTTGAAAAAGTATTTGTAGAGCCCGGGCATTGCCTGAAGTCTCCGCTTCAGTTAGTAATATATAGGTTAAGTAATTAATCTTCGCTGATCTACACCAAGAGACATCGACCAAACATATTTACACCAAAAGATATATATTCAGCAGATGCAACTTTATTAAATAATTTCATGGCCATTTCAGCATTGCTATATTTTGGATCGTACAAATGTAGATTTTCTGCTTTTGGGTGCGTAAAACATAATGTGATGCCTTGTACAATAAGGAACTACGGCGAAAAATACAGGGTTTTCCAATAAGAGGTGTTATTTTGAATAGCCCGCTATTTCGGTAGATGTTAATTTTGAAGCTGTCATTTTTTGACATTTGACAAGTAAAAACTACGCCATTAATAAAAATGGAACGATACACGCTTCAACAACGAATTGAAATTATTAAAATTCACTTGAGTGAATCAAATGCAAATTACATTAAGTGATGAGACCGAATTCCACCTCGGTGGCTTCGTCAACAGCAAAATTGTCGCATCTGGGGCTCGGAAAACCCAAGAGTTATTGTTGAAAAGCCTCTCTATTCTCAACGTGTGACTGTTTGGTGCGGTTTATGGTCCAGCGGAGTCATTGGACCTTACTTTTTCGAAAATGAGGCTGGAGCAACAGTTACGGTGAATGAATTGCGCTATCGAGAGATGATCAATGATTTTTTATGGCCGGAATTGGATGGTATTGATCTGGACAACGTTTACTTTCAACAAGACGGCGCTACGTGCCACACAAGCAACGAAACCATTGATCTTTTACGATTGAATATCAAAATAACACCTCTTATTAGAAAACCCTGTACTATGGCCTAAAAAATATTCCAATAGATTAATAAATGCTGATCATGAAAATGACTAGATAATAAAAAATAAATGCCAATTGCATTAGACTTTTGTTTAATTTTGGAGGTAAAGGAACTTTTGAGGATTTTGTGGGGAATTTGAAAATCTCTTCATCTCTTGTGGGCAGAGGCGGCTCTTGGGGTCCAGAAATGGGAGGTCAATCGAACAAAAATGAATATGAAATATTAATACATGCTGATGCAAAGTGAATATAATAAAAACTCCAATGTATTTGATTAATTTTCCGGTTCTCTCCTATTCTGAAGCCGGTAATACAATATTGTTTATTTTAAGATTATTTATCTAATTATTTACACATATAACTAATTAATGTTCTATTATCGAAGGAAGCAAACACTTTGTGGCTTGACATTATTACACAAATGAAAGAATATCTTTGTTTTAAACCACTTTATTAAATTTATATACGTCAACCGGTTTCGGTTGAACTCAACCTTCATCAGGACAGTACAAATAGAAACTAACATATAATACAGAGGAAGATTATTAAGTAAACAATAAAGAAAGGGAAAGTATATAAATGTGAGTAAGAGAGCATCCGGGCAGCGGAGTAGGTAGTGGGGTCGGGGAGGGGTGGGAATTACCCAGGGAGAAAGGAAACATCTTTAAAATAGGGCTTTTAGTTAGTTCTATCTGTTTGTTTAAAATTGGGCAATTATTTTTATTTTTATTTGCTTTTGATATTTCCAATGATTCTAAATTATTGAGACGTATTCCTATTTTATTTTTATGTAAAATACTCCTGTCGTTCTATTAAATGTATGATTAGTATTAATTAGGTGTTCGGCAAATTCTGAAAAACCGGTATTTGTTAAACACCTGACATGTTCTTTTACTCGAATATTTACATTACGCGCGGTTTTACCAATATATATTGCCGGGCAATCGTTGCAATTAAGTTTGTAGATCCCAGAGTGGCTAAACGTATCTTCTTTATCTTTACAATTATTTAAAAATTTGGCTAAGTTATTATTAGTATAGAAGGCCGGCCTAATTTCTGATGGAAGTTTAGATGTGCAAAGGGAAGAGAATTTACTTATGAACAAAATTCTACGCCATTTTTATTATTAATAGTTGGTAGAGCATTATATAGAAATTTATTTGTTGCGATTCGGCGAAGTTTTTTTGAGAGGATTTTATCAATAAGATCAGAGTGATAACCGTTGTTATTAGCTATTTGTTTTATTGTAAGGAGTTCGTTAGAAAAATTATTATTAGATAATGGGATGGTGACTAGCCGGTGAATCATGCTGTGAAAGGAGGAATGTTTATGTGAGATAGGGTGATTGGAGGTATTATGGATTACGGTGTCAGTAAATGTAGGTTTTCTAAAAATGTTGAAGTTAATTCTATTTTTAACGATAGACAAAGAAAGATCTAGAAAGTTTAAGCTGGAATTTATGCCTATCTCTAGTGTGAACTGGATTTGTGAGTGGAAGGAATTAAGGAGTGTCAGGAAAGTGTTTAACTGGCGCTCTGTGCCCGTCCAAATACAAAAAATGTCATCCACATAACGTTTCCACAAGAGAATATTTTTTAATAATGGGAATTTACATGCAAATATTTTATTTTCTATATTGTCCATAAATATATCAGCTAGTACGGTAATTCCCACCCCTCCCCGACCCCACTACCTACTCCGCTGCCCTGATGCTCTCTTCCTCACATTTATATACTTTCCCTTTCTTTATTGTTTACTTAATAATCTTCCTCTGTATTATATGTTAGTTTCTATTTGTACTGTCCTGATGAAGGTTGAGTTCAACCGAAACCGGTCGACGTATATAAATTTAATAAAGTGGTTTAAAACAAAGATATTCTTTCATTTGTGTAATTAATGTTCTTTTAAAAGATATTTTCCTTTTTTAAGTTTATAAAATCACTAGCGCGAATCTCAGCCTATTGTTTATCAGCTGACTTAAAAAGTAAACAATGAAAGCGAAAGTACTTACACATTCATTTACACTCACAAAAATTATAAGTTTTCATATTAAAATATCGTTTTTTACCTCTTTATTTTTCTCTGTTGTAACACAAACAAATTGTCTATTTATTTGAATACGTTTGTCACGATTCAATGAATTGTTTGCGATTTCTTTCAATACGATATCCACAGAATTTGACATTTTAAATTATTCCACGCAAATTAGTCAACAATGATAAACATAATTTCGCGAACTAATATTCAAGTCCAAGATGGCTATGATGACACAAAAAACTTTCGACTGACATTTTTTGACATCTCCCTCTAATAACCTAGTCGTAGATAACTCTATGTCACTGCGGTCATGTCCGAAAACCCCTTTAAAATAAAATTTGTATGATACTAAGCATACGTCAGACATTATAGTGTTTTCCTCCTTTGTCTGTATATCAAAGAGAAAGAAAGGAGATAAGTTTGGGGACAAAATTTAACGTGACTGACGCTAGGTATATAGAATAGCTTCTCATTTGGACTCTAGATGGCACTGGAAAATAAATGGACTGCAGTTCCTCATCCTCATTTATCTCTTTCAGGATTATGTGTACGTTTGGATAATATTCATATTCAGTTATCGCTTAGAGGTTCCAACAGCCCGAACTTACATTATCTCTCTAATGTGAGATTATTTATGATGATCTACACCACTGTCACATATATTACCTTAATCGAATGTCATATATAAGACATAAAATAGCCACGTGATGGGATAGATTGTGTTGAAAAGTACAGCATTGGAAAGGTTAAAATAATAATGAGTTTCTTGTTTCAGGAGAAGTTTAAGACTGTGAGGGATCGCACAGCGCACATGCAGGAGAAGCACGGGGCCAGTGGGCCGCTGCACTTGTGCTACGTGTGTGGTGGCATGGTCCGCTACTACTCCAGCCACCTCTACATGACCCACAAGGGCAGGAAGGAGCTCCAAGAGAAGGTACCCGCTAAGTGTGAGCTGTGCACTAAGGAGTACCCAAACAGCTTCCGGCTTCAGCAGCACACAAAAGCGGTGCACAAATCCAGCGGGTGCGTTTGCCCCATCTGCGGCAACACCGTGAAAACCAAGATCCGACTGAACAAGCACATGCAGGAGGTGCACTTCCAGACGGACAAGTACAGCTGCCTGTACTGCGACAAGAAGTCAGGTAACGCGTACAACATGCGCGTGCACATGCGCACGCACACGGGGGAGCTGCCCTTTGCATGTCCCGACTGCTCCCTGCAATTCTCTCATCGCGTCACCATGAAGCAGCATCGCCTGCAGGTGCACCACGTTGACATGTTCCAACGCCCTCCGCCAACAACCCCCACCAGCACCAGCACCACTCCTCCCTCGAAGAGACCAAAAAAATATATTACATTATAAATACCGTTTCCGGTCATTGATGATAAATTGATTCAACCCTTGGAATAATACCTCCGTCATGTGCCGACTCAAAATTTTTGTTCAGCTTGTGCGCCAGCTGATTCTATTTTCGTACTAACTTCTGCAAAATTACTATTATATATTCATTTGCACCGTCTTATCAGATAATTTGTTTATATATTTATAAAAATAGTATATAATCTACCATAAGTAGTTTCCCCGGAGTAGCTCATTATATTCAGAGGAATGTTTTTTCTCTCGCATGTTATAGAAAAATATATAATAAAGAAATACGAAAATATTCTTGAAGTTTTATTATATTTTTCATAAAGTTAAATAAGTGTTCTTTACAAAAAAAAATTATTAACCTATTTGAGTCTTTCCCGTAAATAAATACATGGCTTTGAAAATAGCTTAAATTTTGTAGAATGACATTCTAAGTTGAATGTGGAGTTAATTAACATTTTAAGTGGAGGGTGTCACGAAGCAGATCTCTCAAACGCATTTTAAAAACCCCGCGAAACTAAATTCTACGTAGATCCTGGCAGCACAGAGATACGCGCCTTCTATTGCGCATCAACGCCAAAACCCCAACCGGTGGCGATCGCCATTCCAACTCTAGCCTTGGTCTCAACAACACGTGCGGTTTGCAACTCCAAAACCGGTCTCGGACGCTGAGCGCCGGACCCTGGTCCCGCAACATTACCAAAGTCCAGCACGCGCCCGTTTTGCGCGTGTAGACGATCACAACCTTGGTTACCACTCCACAATGACTGGGAGTAACACCTCGCTGGCCTCGCAACTCCTGCATCCCCCGGGACAACTCATGTAAGCGTATACCAAACCTTTGCCTCATTATGTGCCTTCTTTTAATGTCTGTTAAACACGTCTGCCAGACAGAGCAAATATGAGAAAGAGATTGTTCAATTCAATCAGCCAGGAAATAATTTAGGATGTACAGTAGAACCTCGTTAATTCGAAATCCACGGGACATCAAAAATCAAATTTCGAATTAACGAATTCCCACGTAATTCGAAATTTTATGAAAAAAAAAACGCCGAAAATCGATTTTCTCGGCCGCCTCTTCAAATCCCGGTGATATTTTAGTTGTAAATTCGTATTAATACCAATTATTTCTTTATTTTCGCGGCCGATTACCGTAGCGGCAGGCCCTTTAAATTCAGATATTCGCATAAATTCGTAAAAATGCTATATATTTACGCGTACATCGAGATTTCGCTGCCGATTTCGGTCGCGGCCTACCCTTTAAATAGATATATTCGTAAAAAATACGATATATTTCCACGTAAATCGAGAATTCGCGTTTAAATTCGTAAAAATACGATATATTTCCGCGTAAAACGTGAATTCGCGGCCGTATTCCGTCGCGGCCGGCTCTTTAAATTCAGATATTCGAAATAAATTCGCAAAAATACGATATATTTCCGTGTAAATCGAGAATGTGCGGCCGATTTCCGTCGCGGCCGACCCTTTAAATTCAGATATTTGATGTAAATTCGTAAAACTACGACATATATCCGCGTAAAACGTATTTTCTCGGCCCTTCAAACTTAGATATTCGAAATAAATTTGAAAAAGTACGACATTCCAGTGTAAATCGATTCAGATTTACAAAATAATAATACTTATTAGGACGATGTATAACCACGTAAAAATACATTTTTCGGCGTTTTACCGCCACGGCTGACTTTTAGATTCAGATTTACGAAATATTATGATTTATTTTCGCAAAAATCAAATTTTTTCGAATTACACGAACAAATTTTCGTGCGCGGACAAAAATAAATTTCGAATTACGAATTAACGAATTTCGAATTAAAAAAAATTTTGTATGAAAAAATTTTTCTGCGGAAATTTTTTTGGCGAAAATTTCGAATTACGCGTTTTTCGAATTATCGGGGTTCGAATTAACGGGGTTCTACTGTATACTGTGTCCACATTTTGTGTTATTCTATGTACCTGTTGACTGTAAATACACTCATTTATCATTCCCATAAGAGTTTCATTTAACGAGGGAAGTGGAGTCTAGATTGTTGAATGTTCCCCGTGTAAAGGTATTTCTTGCCGACCCAAACCTGAGCTGAATAATTAGAGTCCCATGATTCTACCCACTGACGCTGCCAAAGCCGGCACTGGCGCCCCACGTGGCCCATAACACTGGCGCCCTACGTGGTTCTTAACAAGGGTCAATCTGATTTAAAACATTAATATATTTGAGTTGCATTACTTTCTCAACCGTTTATTTTATGCTAGTCTGACACGAGAGCTATGCCCTCATAATATTATATTCCAAATGGGAATGTTTGGTGAGCGATATGGAGAAACAGGTCAAGCCCACATATATAGAGTATAGCGCTCGTGTGAGACTAGCATTAGTTCAAGAAAGTTACTATATAATAGTAGTCACCTTTTAAGCATAATTGATCTTTTGAGAAATTTCGAATATTCTCCGGACAGTTCTTAAAGCACACATAAAAAATGTCAGTTACCACCATCCACCACTGCTAAATAACTTAACCCATCATTTCCACGGTTATTTTAACTGAAACTGACTACTGCAGCTGAATGTAAACGGTGGAATGTTTATGGTGTAAACTTGTCATTTATTTATCTAATTTATTCAAGTTTTTTTATAACATTGCAGATTGGGGTTTAGATCCTTATTATACTTGTAGTGTAAGAGCGTTATAGGAAATGACAAACATATCGATATTTCAATCAACTACATATAGGAAGTACGAGGCTCTCCGCACGTTCATGAACAAATTGGTGCGGCTCGCTCTACAATAATGCGATGCCTTGTACAATAAGGAACTAAAGTGAAAAATATTATGACTTAAAAAATATTCAAATAGGTTATGGCGACGTCCTCGAGAGTAAGTCTCTGGTACAAAGAAATTTATTTGAGCCAGAATCTCATTATTTAGATATGTAACAGAAATGAATATGTTGGAAAAGTAGATAAAATGACAAATCTGACGTTATTATTTTTCTTTAATATATTTATTCTATGTTAAAATCAAATAATAATAAACTTTTTTTTCTCAATTTTTACTATAAGATGTTCTGTATAACTGCGGCTAAAAATTATAAAAAAATTCACTTTTTTTTGAATAGATTTTATTTAAGGCGATGCACTACGTCGTGTAATATTTTAAATTGAGCCGCTATCAATAACAACCCTTTCGTAGATGGCGATAAGGTTTAAATTTCCGCTTAACACCATCCGCCTGTTTTGATTTGTGCAAGAAAAAAAACATGGCCTGCCTTTTATTTTATTTTGTGGATGTTCAGGCATAAATATTTAATTAATTTATAAATAACTTAATTTGCTACATTATACAATAAAATCATAACCGAAAATGGGTTCGTAAGTAGGAGATTTTGAACTTTAAAGCAGTTTTCATAGGCCTTTACATTATTTTTTTCTGGGCTTATAAAAAGACTTTATCTAAAAAATACTCGATTATTTCAAAGGCCAAGATGTATTCCACTCACAGTATTTAATTAAAGCATCTGAAACATTTCCAGGCGACAAAATTTTCAAACCAAAAATTTTGCATTACTACGTATGGCATCGCCTTAATAAATAAACATACACAAAGTTCGTACCTCAGAAAAAAAACAATAATAATTGTTATTTAAAATTTAAACAGTGTCACTAAGCAACAAGGGAAAAATATTAATATACCTATTAAAATTATATATTTTGGAATGTTATTAATTTTATCCACATAATTTAGTAAAACCTCAAAAAAAATTTATTGCACACTGATGAATGCATATTGTACTGTTTAAGGCCGAGTGTAGTTGTTTATTAATTTAAAATAATGATAATATTATTAAGCAAATCGATAATGATAGTGTTTTCAACAAGTAAACATTTTTTTATACATTTTTTAAATTAACATAGGCTTAGTAATTATCAAAATCAAATCGAAAATATGACCTTTTTCAGACCGTAATACGTGCGTTTTAAAAAATACTATTAAAGGCTTAATATCGTCAAAAAATACCTGAAGGGGTTTTCTTTAAACGTACGAAAAAAAAAACTAAAAAATAAATAAAATAGGTTCGTAGTTTAATTTTTTCATAAACACTAATTGTTCTTGTTTTTAAAATGCAGATTATTAAACTTTGGATACGTTTATTTAACAAAACTAAACGATAAATTATTGGTATTATATTTTTCCATTTTTTAAAGTTAATTTAATATTTTTTATACTATAATTTAAGAAAGAAAACTTAGATTTTTAAATTACTTTTAAAGTAGGCCGTCTAGTGGCGCCTATTTGAAAATTTTAATACGGTAGAACATCGAACTAAAAGCTTCTTTTAAATATCCCAACAGATGGCGCTATCATGGTCGGAGTCTTGGTTATTGTTTATTTTTCAAACCGATTATATTATTAAGTTATTAAATAATTGTTAAAATATATATTTTAACAATTATCTATTAAATTATATGATAATTGTTAAAATATATATTTTAACAATTATATAAATATATATTATAATTAAAATATATTAAAATATTATTATTATTAAATTATATGATATTATACCATATTTTTAAAAATTAAATATTAATAATATGATAATATTTTGTAATCCTACATGTATTTAAAATGACTGACTTTTACATTTATATATATAAATTTTTTGATAGATCTAATACGCCTAAATTTTTTATAAGAGAGCTAGGTATAATGCCAGTAGCCGAAATTACAAATGGTAATATTTTTATAGTCTGAGAATGTCAAATTCTTTTGAACTCATTTCCTAAATCTGTGTATTTTATTATTTTTTCAAAAACAGATTTTTCGATATTACAGGAATTTGTTTTTTTTATATCAAAGTACTAAATAAGTACAAAAAGAAAAAGAGAAAAAAAATCTAACCTATTAGGTGTGTGAGTTTGTGTTACTACTAACTAACTAACCATCACGCCGTTTCCCCGCAGGGGTAGGCAGAGAGGACGGACCGCCAAACAACTCGGTCTTGGCACACACTCCTTGCCTCATTCACATTCATACATCGTCTCATACATACTCTTCTATTATTCTGACTCTTGACATGGCCCGACTTGAGTATCGAGTTTGTGTTAGCATGAGTTATGCTATTCTGTACATTATACTGTAAAACTCTCGACTCGAAGTTTGCGGGATCGAATCCCGAAGTGGGCAAGTAAATTTTATTTGGTTAATTTGTGTTATTCACAATTAATGAATTAATATACGTATGGTATATTCGCGGTACGTTCCATAGTGAAAGATACTCTCAGTATCGCCTGGTGTAAGACCACCATTCAGAATTGAAACGTTGCTTGAAATGGCTTTAGCCGTGTTTGGTGACCAAATCTGAATAGCCAGGTAGATTCACTTATTCAATAAATAATACCCGTTCTGCGGTCTAAATTTAAATAATGATTTTTGGTCTTTCATCAGGGCGATACTGACAGTATCTAATGCTCTGAAAAATGCCGCAAATATAATACTTATGTGCATGTTCGTTTCAAGAGACAGAAGGTCAGCGGTCCTATATCGATTTATTATTGTTTTTGTAAATTATTCTCAAAAAACATGAATGAAAAGACCAAACACAAATAACCTGACTGCCATATGTTGTGGTTAGAGTATTTTGAAGCGAGCAAGCGTAATTACTAGTGCCACGTAATTATGGTGCACGTGTGAGTCAACGCTCATAAAGGCAACTCAAACAAACCTCATCTGGGTATATGGGTATTGGTTTTCAAGTTACAACATAAATATGTTTTGTAAAAAAAATAATGCTCAGTGACGGATTACATTGAGGTGAGACAACAGGGGTTGTTGCTTTTCATCTTCATAATATTACGTTGTGACTAGACTTGTGCTTTGCTTATTTGGTACACATTAGTTTTTTTAAATATTTTATTATAAAAGTGATTCAGTGCAGTGCAGTGCAGCGCCTTTACTTTCTTTATATATAATGACGAAACGGAAAATTACGGGAAAAAAATCAAAGAGGAGTAAATCTTTGCAAGCAGCAAGGTATGTTTTTATGTCTTAGTCCAGTCCTGTTAATTTGAGAGGCGGATATGTGGACCGCTGCCCCGGGAACCATTCATTGGATAACCGACACCTCTGTCATAGGTAAGCCTAAGAGGTTACCTATGACAGCTACTTTTGATGACTTAGCAGAGGTGCCCGGGTTCAATTGTCTGGAACTTGGCGGCGGATGCGTCTTTTCACCCACTGTATGTCGGGGTCGGATTTGGAGACACTGGTTGAGGGAGATCTTTTTACCTCTCCTGCGGGACTCTCTCGACCCATCGCCTTGCACCGTAGTGGGAAGGGTGAATAAACATCTGTCACACCAGAACACATGACAGTTGATCACCCGACAGTTGGCCCCCCGAAACTTTTGTACTTATGCGTTGGTAATAGAATTTTCGTACATATTCACAATAAATATTTTTTTCAGGAATAATGCGTATTCGAAGAAACGACGAATTGAAGAACTGAATATTACTGAAGATGTGAATTTGGATATCCCTGTGTTCGATGTGAATTTTGACGTAGATTCACCTAAGTCGTACGAAATCGAACCTCAGTGGAAAGTTGGTTTGTCAAAAACGTATGCGAAAACTTCAAAACTGGCAGGCCATCAATCATCAATAAGCGTGGCAAGCACCCCTGTGGTAAATAATTACTCATTTTCATGACGCTTCATAAACATGCATTATTTCAGAATGTTTTCACACTGACAAATTATTTAGCTGGTTACTCCACAAAAGAATATTATTAATATTTAACATGTTTTACAGCAGATTGGTGACAACATTACTCCTGATGGCAACTTTGCTCCTGAAAACCTACCACCACTACTCATTGAGAAGAGCACTGAAGAAGTTTGCGGTCACATTCCTTGCGGTAGACGGGTTGTGGACATCAATTTCTTTTGTCGTCAAATGGAGGAAATATGTTTGCACCCGATGACATGTACAGGAGGAAAGTTCGTTCTGGTGAGAGAAACGCGGGATGGACTTTTATCGAAATTGAGATACGAATGTATGTTTTGTGAAAAGGTATCCATTGTGTATTCAGAACCTCCGAAAACGACAATCAACACCTCTCTTGTTTGGGGGGCTTTAAACATTGGTGTCGGACATGAGCAAGCAGAGGAGCTTTTGTGTACAATGGATATTCCGTTCATGTGCCCTGCAACATTTAGAAGACACGAGAGGTTGGTTGCTATGTCATGGAAGACCCATTTAGCTGAACAAATGTCAAGCAACATACGACAAGAGGCGCAGCTAGCTCGTGACAATGGAGACTTCGATGAAGGACATCCATTTATAACAGCAATTGTTGACGGAGGTTGGTCCAAGAGAAGTTACGGACATAGTTTCTCTGCAAAGTCAGGAGTGGCCTGTATTATCGGGAGACGGACGGGGAAGCTTCTATATCTCGGTATTAAAAATAAGTACTGCCACAAATGTGCGATAGCACGTGAAAATACGCGCCCACATGAGTGCAGTATTAACTATTCCGGTCCATCAACAGGAATGGAACAAACTATAATAGTTGAGGGCCTTAAATTTATTTTTCAGAAATTCAATGTTTGGACCAAATTTTTAATTGGGGATGGTGACTCCAGTGTTTATGCAAGGGTGCGAGAAATGGCCCCATTTGGATACAAGATACAAAAACTCGAATGTGCAAATCACGTTGTCAAGTGCTATACGAGCAAATTGTATAAAATGACAATGGACACGAAGTATGATGCCAGCAGTCGTACGATATTAAGAAGGGAAATTAAAAGACTGAAAAGTGCTGCACGTGGTGCTATAATGCAGGCTAATGGCAATTTGGATCAGTTGCGAAATGACCTCAAAAATGGTCCTGACCATGTTTTTGGAAGTCACACAAAATGTCGTGCTCAATACTGCAAACACATTGGTGGTGATGCAATCAATTATGTACCCTTTTTAGAGAAATCGCATTTGCTGTCAGATTTACGCATCCAACTGGATGCTGTTGTCCGTAAAGCGGATAGACTTACGAAAAATGTCACAACGAACTTAGCTGAGAATTTTATGTCACTACTAATATTGTTCTATGCTATAACAGCACTATTATTGTTAATTTTTGTTATCTTTTCATTACCTTGTATACTCGTATACTGCATATTCTTTATTAAACATTATTTTATCAATATTTTGTAAGGAGCACTGTAGGATTATTTTTAATTTTGTCATAGTTTTAAGCGCACTTGAAATGAAATAACACAAAACTGCGATATACAAATATTACCTTATTATTAAATTGTTAAAGCAAACCATTTCTCATTAGTCATTACACACGACGGCATTTTGGCACTTTTTATGCATTTTACTTAGTTGTAGCAGTATAGTTGAATACATAAAATATTGTTGAACTAATCTCTCGCTGACATCGGATTAGCGGGTACAAATTCTCATTTTATGAAAATATTATAAAATAAAAATAAATAATAGTGGTTCAAGATTTGAAGACAAGATAAAGTATTATATATTATAATATGTAATGTAACATTATATATTTTAACATATAATTTAATGTTTAAATGTTCTAAAAAAATAAAAATAAAATATAAATATATATATATATATATACATCATCATACACCCGTCATCTCCTTCGAGGTCCACAATACCTTCAGTCTCACAACAACCCCAATTGGGGATGCCATAGTCTCACTGGCTCCAGACGGGAGCAGTTGGGACTCTGGTGTGGTATTCAAATTTTTTTTTTAAAATGAAAACAATATTGTAAATATTATAATCAGATGCCAATTATATTTCCTACAAATATACATCTAATTTCGAGAAGTTGAATAAAGTGTTTTTAGCACGGCAAAATGGCAAAATTGCAATATTATTGTAACAATAGCAATATTATTATAGTAGACTAATAAAGCGGCCGCTACACTACTCGCTTCGACGAAGTCCTCGACGAAGTTAGCCGAAGTTCGAAGTGCGTGCCCACACACTCGTGCAACTTCGCGAGTAACTCAGTCCAACCAGTCAGTGATTGGTTTATTTATGCCGTGACGCTTCGAGTCCTTTGACTCGGGCGCATTTACCGACAACAATCGGAAGTCGGGCGAAGCGAAGCGAAGTTGCCCGAAGCGAAGCGAAGTTCGTGCCCACACTATCGTATTCGGTCAACTTCGATCAACTTCGCGAGTAGTGTAGCTGTAGTAGTGTAATTTATAAACACATTGAAACGAAAGGAACGAAGCAACCGCGAGCAGCGTTATGCGTTGTTTGCGGTTCCTTCATTCCTTTCTCAAAGACAAATACATAGCACTATCTTTTTTTATGTCAATACAAATATGGGATGCTAGGAAGAGGAATATGGGAAAATACCTGGCTATACAGATTCGGTCACCTAATACGGCTAAAGCCGTTTCAGGCCACATTCCGATTCTTTTTTTAAAATATATTACTTTGAAAAAGTATATTTGTATTTTTTTTGTTCCATTTCCATAGTCCTCAATAAGTTTTATACCTGTTCTGAGGTCTACATACTACAAACTGAAACATTCGGTCGGAGCCGCAATGTTTTTTTTATTTCTGTGGGCCTTAGAAAACAATAATGTTATTTATAACGGTTTTGTTGACCGAGGTAGAACGAACACAGGTTCTCTGTTTTTTGACCAGATGTAGGTATATTTTTTACAATGCCGGCCGGCGTAGTCCGGGTGGTAAGGCTTTGGACTCCCATTCCGAAGGTCGCGGGTTCGAACCCTGTGTACGCAAATAAATTTTATTTGATTGATTTGTGTTATTTCACAATTGATTAATTAAAATAATAAATACTATATATGCGGCACGTTCCAGAGTAGAAGATACTCCCAGTATCGCCTTGGTGTAAGACCACCATTCAGAATTGAAACGTTTCTCCAAATGGCTTTAGCCGTGTTTAGTGACTAGATCTAAATGGCCAGGTACTTCCCCACCTTCCTCTTCCCCATCTCCTTCCCTTACCCACTTACCTTCAGCCAAACAACATACCCCAATTGGGGATGCCATAGTCTCACTGGCTCCAGACCGGAGCAGTTGGGACTCTTGTGAGCTATTCACTATAAAAATACTATGTAAAACCAAATGCCAAAATGTTTTTAATAGAGATATACATAATTAAGAAATTGGCACATACATCATCATACTTGTCATAATATGGAAAATCAGGACTAAAGATATATGAAGAAATAATAATAATATAAAATGAAATGTCAGGCTTTCTGTAAAAATATTAAAATACATACAATTAAATTAAATGTTACCTTGTACCTATATATTCGTTTAAATTCTAACGTAGTATAAACTAATTAAATAAATAATACAAAAAAAATAGTGCCATCTGGTAACTGAAATTCATAACTTTTATAACGAAGATTTACATTACCGCCATCTTACTGTTTTCAGGCAAACGTTTTTAAAATAAATTCTAGTTAGAAAAAATATTGTTTTGGAAATGAACAACAGAGTTCGTGTGTGTCGAAAATAGTTGATTTTGTCATGTCTACAATCGGTCTTAAGTACAGAAACACAACACAATTGCTTATTCTTCTTCTTTATGTGCCGTATCAGGTCCCCCCGACGTTGGCGATCACTCTGGAAAATGTCTCTTTGTCTTGCGCTGCCCGGAATAGCTCCTCCACACTTCTAATGCCGGTCCACTCTCGTATATTTCGCAGCCAAGACATTTGTCTCCTACCAGGCCCTCTGCGACCCTCTATCTTGCCTTTCAATATTAACTGGAGCAAGTGATACTTCGCCCCTCGAAGTACATGACCCAGATATGAAATTTTCCTGATTTTTATTAATCTAAGCAGTTCTCTCTCTGCTCTAGCCCGCTTGAGAATTTCTGTGTTGGTGATCATGTCGGTCCATGGGACTTTGAGTATTCTCCGGTGAAGCCACATTTCAAAAGCCTCTAACCTGTTCATGGTATTTACTTTCAAGGTCCATGTTTCACATCCATACAACAAGACCGACCACACATAACATTTTAGCATTCTCTGCCTTAGTTTTAAGCTGATATTATCATTGCAGAAGAGGGATTTCATTTTAATGAACGCAATTGCTTATAATACTTGTAAAACGAGGTGATTCCTACAATAATTTTATTGTAGTATTAACTGTTATTAACACTTTCGCCTTTATATACATAATAAGTACATAAATAATTAAACATGCAAAAACAAATTTTTTGTTTAATTATTATTATTTTAGAATAGTTTAAGAATAAATTATTTTCTTCCTAATACCTACTACATATTAGATTCTCCACGTTCTAACTCCGTGAAAAAAAAAGAAAAGTTAAAATACATTATTAGTTCAACGCTCATTCAAAGAATAATGGATCGATGTACAAGTTTGTATGGTTTTTTTTAAAACAAAATACATAAATTTATTATGTAACCATATTTACAAGGTCTTTTATAGGACATCGTAGGATGGAATGCAGAAATTTAATCTGAAGGAGAAAGATTTGGAGATAAGAAATTACATTTTATAAAAATTATGTTAAAACATTTTCAAACTTAGACATCAACCCTTAATAATTATAGTTACATCTGTACCCAAATAATCATCTAGATAGTGCTCAGTAACATTGTCTTACGGGCGGGGACACATTAATCTGCTGCATTTCGCGTGTTTGTGGTGAAGAGACTCTCAGGTTCAATCGTACCCACATTCTGTGTGAACATGCAGAGAGAAATGCATGGTTTAGAAGCTATGTTGGTTATGTAGGCTTGTCAATGTGAATGAACGCATACATGATCCCCGGGCGGGACTGATGATGTCCACAGGATGACTCCTGAAGCTCTAGACTGACTCGCAGACCTAGATGACCCCATCCAACTCCACCGCCGTACGAAAGAAGAAGAAGCACGTACATATTATTGAACCACGTGTTCTTGATTATCTAGTTTTAAGATGTTTGCTAGTTTTAAATCAGTCAGTATAGAGGCAAGCCGAGCAAGATGTGGATAGACTGCACGGAAGAGGATTAGAGCAGGACGGGAAGGACTGAGGGCTGGAGGTGAAAAAGAGTATTTGTGGAAGAAGCCAAATTAAACCTACGATGTAGTACCGTGATGATGATTGTTAGTTTCAAATATTGTCAACTGGATTAGTGAACAGTGATGCTAGAAGCTCAGGTTCTGTTAGATTCTTTTTGAACGTTTGCGCTATTTCTTGAATCTTATGTCTTCTGCGAACATGGGGCAGTTGGTAACTGAAAGAAAAATATTTATTTATAATAAAGACTGTTATTAATATCAAATTGCAAAAAAAATATGACATCATTTTTTTATTGCTTAACTAGCTGTACCCCGCCACGCGTTGCTGTGACTCAGTCTATCTGTGCGGATAGAGAAACAATAACGGATGTTGTTTTTACATCCAACAGATGATGCTGTTTTTTAAAAAAAAACATGTTTTTACCTGTCACAAGCAGTGGCGGCTCGTGACTTTTGAGTGTGACAGAATGCAAAGTTTGAAAAATTTGACATTATTGATGTTGTTTAGTCCAAAAAGTTTTTTTTTTAGAAAATTCTTTTTTTTGTATGAAGATTTTCAAGGAAATTTCACTCTGGTACACCCAAAAGTCACGAACCGCCACTGATCACAGGTGACATGTATATTATAAAGGTATACAAAAACACAGGCGTATTTAAAAGCAATCGGTTAAGAACTTCAAATTCAAACTTGAAAAATCAAACATTTTTATTTATATATATTGTTAGCAGCGCATTCAAATACTGCCGCCACAGTGTTTAGTTCACCAATTGGCCGCCAGAGGCGCCACTCTCATCGCTGTCGGCCAATCAGGGATCCACACTTCGCGAGTGGTTTGCGGTACGGCCGGCAGAGACGCTGCTGGTTTAAGGCGGGAGCGACCCCCCCCCCACACCTACCGGCCACCCGCGGGACGAGCAAGGATTGCAAGAGATCAACACATTAGCACAGCCACGCTGAGCGAATAAAGAGCAAACAAAGTTATTGATTGTAATACCGTGGAGACAAGACCAATATATTTCACCTCAAACATCTATTAGCGTTTTATTGCTAACAATATAGATAAATAAATTGCCAATTTGGACTAGTTTAACAAGACTTGTTGAACTAGTCTATTGTGGCAGCAGCGAGTCATTGCTAAAATGGAAATAAGTGCATTTCATTTAAGTGTTAAACGACAACTAGATAATTAATACTACTAAATACATCTATTTAAATTTCCATTTTGTTTTCTTGAAAACATGATTGAAAGGATAAATGAATGAATGACATCTTGGAAGTGGAAATGAATCTACTTCCTGACGTCCGATTGAGCTGAAACTCTCGGGAGATAGTCTCGTTGTTGATAAAATTGCATTCTGTTTTGTTTTAACAACTTTTGGTGGCACTCATGCACACGCATATTTCTCAAATTGGATGACATTATATTTGAAAACTTACAGTAATTAATATACTAAATAAATGTTGGTACTATCCAATTAGTATTTGGCCTATGCGTTAGCAGTGTTGACTCCAGTCCTTGAGGAGAAAGGTTCAATCCTCAGTCAAACCAAAAAAAATAATCTTTGAAATTGGTTACTAGCTGGCCCAAGTTAGTTGACTATCAAATATTGTTTTCACTTTATATAATCTTAGAAAAATAAAGAATATTTGAAACAAAAACCTAATTACAATATTGTGATTTTAATATTATGCAACTGGGAGCTTTATTGTAAGTTCTTTTTCTATATACCTCACAAGATTCCCAACTGCAGTGGGAATAGGAAAGAGAGAGTTGATTAAAGATGTTACCTGTCATCCTGCAGCCTGGCCCTTCGTGCCACGTTGAGCGCCGTGTGCCTGAGCGCCCCGGGCAGTCGGCGCTGCTCGAGCACGGCCCCGTCGGCCAACGGGCCTGCGGGGCAGGCGCCCCCTCCGCTGCACCCGCCCTCCACACGCACGCGCACAAGGCCGCAGTCCAAGGGACGCACCCATATCACGCACACCCCGCTGCGGCGCCACGACACACCACTCTCCGTGTGGCGCAGGAGGCCATCTGGAAATATGATCCCATTGATTCTCATCTTATATAAATAATATTAACCCCTTGCCACATAATTATTAACATATTCACTGCGACGTATTTTCTAAAACATTCACTGGATGCTGCAAATTACACCAAATTTAAATAAAGAATAAAACTGATACAAATTCATCTTTTCCTAACTAACTAACGATGCTCATGAAGTTTTCTTATCATTTACCGTACCTATTATATAATCCGTACGCGCTAGGCGCGTTCTCAGCACCACGCGAAATTACGTAATACGCGCTAGGCGCGTTTTCAGCACCCAACGTGTTAAGCTAAAAAATTGGCCCTCACCACTGAATTAATTTTGTACAAAAAATTGCATATCTGCATTGTTTTACTTATCTAATATAACTTTTAAACAATATGTTTTAATGAATTAATTTCTTCAAAGTAGATTTGGGTAATAAAAGAATTTTAAAAAATTGCTAAAAAAAGGAAATATGTGTAAATTAGGAAACAAAAATATATTTTTTTGTTTTTTTTTTTAACATTTTTAGTCAATTAGTTAATTTAGTTAATTTTAAAGATAAAAAAAAAAACATAATATCTATCATGGATACCTATATATGTTTTTTTTACACATATAAATATACTTTTGGCTAAAAAAATAATTTAGTATGATAATTCTCAAAGCAATCGGGGATGTGAGGGGCCTCTTTGCAACTTTTGCATTTCGGAGGTTTTTTCCTAGCCCTACATACCCGGCATTGTCACGTTGGGAATTTCTTCCCTCCATGGCCTGGAGGAATATATGTTGGGATGTGGCCCCCCTGACAACACTAAAGTCTCATGGACTATCACCTATTCCAAACCTATTTGTCAGGAATTGACATCTTGCGGCATTTAGAACGAGGAAAGGGAGCGGACGGGCCCGCTTTGACGTCCTCATTTGCAAATTCCTCACCCTCGGACTCAGGATCTGATTTACAAGATGATGATGATGACACTAAATTATCACTTATATCGTCGCATTAATTCGTAGACTGCGTAACTCCAAATTTTTCGAAAATACGTTTTTAATGCCATCTGGTTTTAAAATTAGTCCCGCATCGACTAGTAAAACTCGAAAATTTAAAAAAAAATTAACATTTTACATAAACACAAATTAGGAAACTGCGTAAAATCATGGTGCCATTTTTACTCGCGAATACTTCGAAACTCCTTAATTCAGTATTGGCCGGTGAGCCGTGCACGCTTGTTGTGTTTTTTACTGAGGAAATTTATTTACGGTGTAATAGTTTTACCGTGAAATTAACTGAGATAAGTTGATTAAACAATTTTATAACCTTAATTTTAATTGTGAAGTCACGAATAGTGTTTTGTATCTGTAGTCTAAACTGACGTCTTCTGCATCGTATGACGCTCTGCCGTAGCTCTCTTGTTTTATGTGTCTCTGCGGTTGCGTTCACCGCTTTTACGGTGGTACCTGCTTATCACCACACGCCCTCCTGATGTCATCATCATTGCACGAATTGATTTAACTAACCCGGAGCCCTTTGCGTCCTACCTAATAGGTCGTTGTTCTGTGATTATCTCTTCTTCAAGGTCACCATCTCTTTGCAAGTGGATCTCCTCCTGATGCATATCCGGATCCGGTTCTTCACTGTCCTCTTCAAACAAACCCAAAATATTGACGGTGGAACGTGCGGCAATTCCATCTCGTCTCTCCTCAGACACAGTCCGTTCTCTGTCAGGCATCTTCCGCGGGTCAAGCACATGTCTTGGTATGGCATCTACTTCGATGTTGTTGACTGAAGTAAGTCCTGTCACCCTTCCATGCACGATGTGCATCTCCCATCTACTGGCTTAACCGCAAGAAGATCGCCCACTTAGAACTCAGTCAATACTTCCTCTTCTATATTCACTTGCGCAGAAGGGTGTCTCCACGAGTAAGTGTGAACTATACTAGACAGCGCAACACCTTGAACATCCTGATTTTTTGCAGCCAAAGATTGTACCAAAACACTGCCTGCAGGGGATCGCTTCCACTTCTGGCTGCAGTTCTCTTTATTGTTTGATGATGTCGTTCAACTATACCGTTTCCAGCTGGTCGGTATGCCGCGCGAAATCTTTGACGAACATTCCATCTCTTACACTTATCTGTAACACTGTAGGAACAAAATGCAGTACCATTGTCCATGAGAACTACTTTGGGCGGGCCTCTTTCCCGAAACACTTCTTTCAAATGTCTGATAATCGAAGCTGCATTATCTGACTCGATTTCCCTCCACACGGCAAATCTACTTGGACCGCAATCGATAAATGTGAGTAAACATTTCCTACCGAAATGAGTAACATCAACTGCCAAGCGACTCCAGGTTGTCACAACATTAAGATTACCCGCTTCATGGGATGATGGCGGAGGGTCAATTGTCCTGCATTATACGCAGGAACGCACGCATCTATCGACGTCCTTTCTTCTCGCCTCGGGATCGACCAGCCGGGCAAGATGAAGCGTTCACTTTACTCCAAAGTAATGCTGAGCATGAAAAGTTTCTACGCTTAAAGCACATGTTTGCTTACCAGTTCCACTTTCAAGTCTCTCCCACCTATCTTCACACTCTGAGGAGTCTCTTTCACAACGTTCCCTGTCATGGCTACTCTTTGCCCGGGTCTTGCAAACCCTAGTAAGTACATCAGTTTTATTTCTACAGGACAACAAGGGTGATCGACAATGTCAGATCAAATTCTTCTACAATCTCCTTCATCAACCCCAAGCGTCACTTAACGAGCATCTCTGACACGACTACTCCCGGTCAGTGTAGATCTCACCCAGCACAAAACCGTCGCCGATGATCTCCGGAGCTTGAAGATTTCACTTGAGAGTCAGATTTAATCCCTTAAGGAAGGAAAAGTATCATCATTTACAAGACTTAAAACAGACATTAGAAAAGGATTACCACTCCTTTTACGATAACCTTTCGCCTCATTAAAATCATTAAAATGCATCTAAATAGACTGCCTCGACATATACATACATTGTTGTGTTTTATTTTGTGAATGTAAAATTCCTATCTCCCAAATTTTCCGCTAGGTTGTTCATAAAACTGTTCGCAGAAAAGTATGTATCTTTTGTAAAATACGTATCTCCATTCTCGGTTTTTATGTAAACTTCCTAACTCCGATTTGAAATAGAAAGCCTTGTACGGGACGGCACTGTAGTCGCCGGCCGCACAGACGATATAGCGGGAGTGGCCGGCTGGCCGCTTCGACGCCTTGGAAGGAAAATCGGGAAAAAATGTGGGGGAAAAAATGGGGAAAAAATGTGGGGAAAAATATGGGGAAAAAATGTGGGGAAAAATATTGGGAAAAAATGTGGGGAAAAATATTGGGAAAAAATGGGGAAAAATGTGGGGAAAAATATGGGGAAAAAATGTGGGGAAAAATGTGGGGATTATGGGAGAAAGGTATAAGGCAGGGGGAGGAAGGTAGGGGGGAACCTGCGCCCTGACAAGGGACGCTTCGACTATTGTGAAGGTTTCTTCTTGATGAGCACCAGGGAGCCGGGAGAAAGAAGAAGGCCAGGTTGCAGTGAAGGTCCAGGGCAGAAGAGGCTTGAAGAAGGCAGTCAGGGGCAGTCCAGGAGAGATGTTGATAGTTCGACGGTTGCTGGCTCTCTGCCGAATTGCGCAAGTTTTTCGCCTTTTAAAGGACCAACGGGCTTAGCTCTCCCTTTGTTAGCGATAAATTCCGAGAATTATCTTTGGGTTCTCGGAATTTTCATAGGAAAGAGCGCCGTTGTCGCGCAACTCGGAAGAGAACGATTTTGACTAGGTCCCTGACTGTTCTTCAATCCACTTTGCCCGGGTCATTTTTTATTTAATACATTTTGTGAGTTTACATGTTAAAAGGGCAGCTTTGCACAATATTCAGTTGTGCAAATTTACATATTAAAGAGAGTTGGTATTTAAGGGCCCACTATTCGAATTTCATCCAATTTCCGACATACTTTCCTTAAAATTTTGAAGTTTTTAAGCTCTTAAAAAAATATATGTTATTCTTTAAGATAGTATCTATTTGTTCCAAAAGCCGAAACGGTAATTATTTGAAATTCCCTCGATAGAAATAAATCGCAAAGTATGCTCCGAAAAATATTATTAACACGTTTATTTCTGTTATTTTACAAGTTATATGTATGAAAAAAATCACAATGCTTCTTTTAATGCTACTCAATAGACCCCATAAGTAATTTTTGCTATTTTTGAAATACGCCGTGATTTATTAAACATTTTCACAACTGTCGCTTACGCCTATTGCTTTTAAATCATATTTATTATAGCGCGCTCGCTCCGACTTGCAGATTAAACTATCTTTCTTTGAGAAGTTCATTCGCCAACTCGAGGGCTTTGGGGGCAGACGTGTCGTTCATCGTTCTATGATCTACAGACGTGCGATTACGTGCAAATATTTGAATTTATAAAGATAATTTTTACGCGTGTAAAGTTTATGAGTTAATAAATATTGTTTTTTCAAAGATGGGAAATACACGAAAGATATCCCGTATTTCAAAGAAAAAATGTTATCTCATAAAATTATATCCTATCTAATAGGTGAGAAGAAAAAAATACAATTTTTGATTTATAAGCTTATATTTATTATAAACGATAATTTACTATAAAAATTAATAATTCATATTTTTATTTATGTATTGTGTAGTAAAAAGTTATTATTTTTTTTTCAGAATAGGTACTTTGGGAAATAAAACTAATTCCAATGCATTAGAAATTACGGGGTAAATTTTTATTAATTTAATTTTCTTGTTGTCTTGTCTCTTTTCTTGTTCCTATACGATCGTGATTTATTTGCGAATTAACTTTCTACGTACACAAATACACACGTCACTTTACATCTGCTCCTTAGAGTAATATTACTCTAAGATCTGCTCTAATGATTCACAATGCAACGATGTCCGAAATATAATATAATATGTAATAATAATATGGGCCACCTGTTTCAAATAACAATACTCGAACTTGGAATCCAGAAAAATAATGAACGGGCCAGCGAAAAAAGCTATCGAAAGTTCTGAAACTGTGGGGAATATAATTAAATAAAATAAAATACTTTTTTGTTTTAAAACCACGATATTTATTAATTTAAGAACCGACCGGTTTCGCTTTACTTAAGCATCATCAGGGTACAAATTAATACTAAACAAAAAGTACATAATGTGTGCATATATATAACAAAATATAGAGGGAGACAACATGATACAAATATAAGCAACACAAAGACGGTCATAAAATACATTAACATAAGTGCACAAGTAATGGAAAAACCGCTAGATAATTATGTAGACTAATGGGTTATACGAATAAATCGGGAGAAACAAAACATCAACTGGCAAGGTGGTAAGGAGGTAAGGAGAACTGGGAATTTTTTATGGGTTTATTGGAAACAGACTTAATATTGGACTACTTGATATGTCTAATTGATTATTAAGTATCTGACTTTTGGTTTTTACAGCTTTTTTAATTTCTAGTGCCTCTAAATTGTTTAGTCTGTTACCATGCCCGTTTTTATGTAAGATGTTAGCACCGGTTCTATGACAGAATGTATGATCTTTATCGATCAAATGATTTGCAAATTCGGAAAAACCGTTATTATTGAGGTTTTATTGATGTTTTGTTTTTCCCGATTTATTCGTATAACCCATTAGTCTACATAATTATCTAGCGGTTTTCCATTACTTGTACACTTATGTTAATGTATTTTATGACCGTCTTTGTGTTGCTTATATTTGTATCATGTTGTCTCCCTCTATAATATATTTGTATCATGTTGTCTCCCTCTATATTTTGTTATATATATGCACACATTATGTACTTCTTGTTTAGTATTAATTTGTACCCTGATGATGCTTAAGTAAAGCGAAACCGGTCGGTTCTTAAATTAATAAATATCGTGGTTTTAAAACAAAAAAGTATTTTATTTTATTAAATATGTCAAACCACAAAGTGATTGCTTTCTACAATAATATAATTTAGTTCAGTGATGTTATTTTTTATGTCGGAAGGAGGCCCTGAAGAAAATAATTTCTCTCAGAGCCTGTGTCATCTTTGAGAATGCTGTATAGAGGGTCTTTTTTGAGGAGGAGGGAGTGAACCTGTCCTGAATGTCAACTGTACAATTTCTTCCCAGAATTAACTTTATTGTACGTTTTTTGACTAACCGTACCTTGGTGTTCTATTTTCAATAAACTCTTTAATTATGTTTCAGATGTGAAATCTATACTCTGCTACAGAATGTTTTGCCCAAGTCTTGTAAAGATGCAAAGGCACGGACGTAACAATAAAATCATTTGAGCCCTTTACTGTTATTTAAAAGGTCACTTGAAGTGCAGTTATAATCAATGATTTTATTTTTTTTCTAGCTTCCACGAATAATTTGAAAAGGCATTATCTAAGGATTATACTCTTAAGGAGAATATAGAAAATGTAGAAAGGTGAAACGGATTTAAGATTTTCGATGAAATTATTGTGTTGTGAAATATTTATTTTGTTATTTATTACTTTATTTTTTTTTACAGTTTTACCGTACGCGGCCTTGTTGTAGAGTGGTATATCTAACTGTCATGGAAAGTTTTTTTCTGAGCTTTAAGAGAAAGGTTTCTTAAAGATACTGGAGTTATTCTAGGGCTATGTTAGATTTTTAACATCGATCACCGTAATGCTTGCCTTCCTGAATAAATCTAATTTTATTTAATCATTTACGGCCAAGATGTTTTTGACAATGGTGTGTTTTTATCTTTCTGTATTCCAATCATTTAGCTTGGCTTCTAGGGTTGTGCCCCAGTATTGCTTTTTGGAGACTGTAAACGGATCTCTCGGCATTTAATGAAACTGCAGCAGAACAAAGGCTGTTGCTATATTGACGTTCATGGTATGTTTTGCTCAGATTGACGATAAGGTTTCCAGATCCGCATTTCGCTCGAAGCATGTTTAGGGCAATAAGTTCATAGTTTAGGGTTCTTTCACCGTATTTATGGGAACATTTCAGAACCACCAATCTTTCATTTTGAGTGAATCTTGTGTTTGTGATTAAATTATATTTGACAATTTAAACAAATAATATTTAGAGAAGTTAAAAATAAAATTGAAAGTTCACTGAAAGCTTAAACTATTAAAAGTAGTAATTTCATAAAAATGTAAATAAATAGAGCCCCTTTCACATTTTAGAATGTAATTTTATGTTGCTTACATGTTTTATTACTCTTTATAATTATTGAATTGTTTAAATGAATAAATAAATAATTACAAAAAAGTCTTCTGATTTGTAAGTCCTCAGGAAGCACTAAGGATCTTTCTATCTATCTTTATAATATAATAAATTTGATGAGCATAAAAATGTAAACGTGTATATAATTTATATAAATGTACAAAAGTAGATATTACACTTGTATAAATATTATATTGCGCATATTATACAAGATGTCGGGGGTAAAGTGCACAAACTTCGGGAGGTGATTCTAATTGATAGTACAAGTAAAAAAGAAAAAAAAACTTTTTTTGGAATTCCAACGTTTTAAGATAGTTTTCGAGTAAAAAAGTTTAAAACCTTATTGATGTAAAAATATATTTATTGATTTTATAAAAGTTATAAATTACTTTTATAAAAGTGAGAATAGTATTTTAGTAAAGTAAAGTAATTTTTATACCTATACAAATAACTTTCGTAAATGTTTTTTGTAAAATTAAAAAAAAAAATTTAATTAAATCCGTAATAAAACCCATATTTTGAGAACCATCTTCATATCGACTTCGTTCTCATTTGGTCGGTGCATTATTACTCTAAGGTCGGTGCTAACTAAAAATGGTTCTGTTTTTCTAAAATTGCAATAGATGTCGGTAATTTAATTTCATAATCCCCAAAATTATTCCTAATACGAATTCAGACACCTCTGTCGGATTCTTTTAACACTAAATTTTGTAGGTGTTGCCCAAATCTAAATTCTTTACGCGGAAAGCGGGCCCTTAAAAGGGAAGCTTTGCACAATATTCAATTTTGTGCAAACGGCAAGTTTTGTAAAGGAAATTGCGTTTGCACAATTTCAAATTTCATGCAAGACTTCCCTGTTTGTACAGATTTATAATAGGTATTTAAATTCATAAGAGGGTGTTGGGGGGTCAAGCCTTTGTTTTTTGTCTATAGTAATGACTGCTTGACCCCGTGGTTTTATTTATTAATCAGCAAGAGTTACAGTTTAATCAGCAGATAAGATTTACAGTTTTTAGAGAGAGATTTGTTGCATAAATTTGAATATGCGCAGAGGCGAGTTTTGTAAAGGAACTGCCTCTGCGTAAATTCAGATTTATGCAAATTAATTAAAGTCGGTGGTGGTACGTCCGGTACAAGCCTTAACTTACAAAAGTTTAATGATTGAAAATAAATTTCGAAATATATTATATGTTCGAAACATAAATAAAAAGAATGAGCCGTCTTTCATTTTTTTTCACTACGAGGTTTTTTGTGCCTCCTGTAAAATTTTACATTTGGTGGTTACGCATTCTACGAATTAATGCGACGATATAGACATCTTCCCAATAAACTTTGCAATTGGGCTAACGTGAGCCGTCCGGCATGCGCTTTTTGCTCGAGATTGTTAAGCCCAGAAGCACTCGCCATTTTGAAGAAATTAAAAAATTCCTAATTCAAATTGGCTACATTATTGTTCAAATAAGCTCCAGTGGCTAGTATTTGATTATGCTTCTATACTGAGACATGTAATTATTGTTTATGGTATATTTATATCGTGGATATTAAATAAATATACATTGCCATAACAATGCTCTTGAGACATTAACCAAAATTAAAGAATTAGGCATCACTTTTCAATCAAATGTTTCATTTGTTAACCACATAACGGAAATCTCTAACAACGGCTTACAAATGTTGGGATTTATTACTAAGTTAACTAGAAATTTGGACAATATTAAGTGTACTAACTCTTCAGGCCATTGTATTTCTTAAAGATGCTTTCAGAAGGTCGGAGAATTCAAGTGTATTTCCCCCTTTCAATAAAATTCAAATAGTATCTGAAAACTAAAAACTATTTTTGAAAGATGATGAAATAAGCTTTCAAAATTTTCTTTTTGAGTTAACTAACTAACTAACTAACTAACCATCACGCCGTTTCCCCGCAGGGGTAGGCAGAGAGGACGGACCGCCAAACAACTCGGTCTTGGCACACACTCCTTGCCTCATTCACATTCATACATCGTCTCATACATACTCTTCTATTATTCTGACTCTTGACATGGCCCGACTCGAGTATCTGATTCACTTGATCGTGCCATGTCTTCCTCGGGCGTCCCCGACTTCTGCTACCATTCGCAATTGCATCATATATCCTCCTTACACTCCTATCTTCGCTCATTCGCTCTACATGCCCAAACCATCTAAGCGTCCCTTTCTTAATCTTACTCATTACGCTTACATCAGCCTTGCACTCTTTGCGGATCTCCACATTCCTCACACGATCAAACATGGTTTTACCACACATACGCCTCAGGGATCTCATTTCAACAGCATTCAATCTACTTTCATCCTTTCTTTGCCAGTTCCATGCCTCACTTCCATACATCAAGGTAGGTACCAGCACTCCGTTGTGGACTGCTAACTTCGCTTCTTTGGACAATTTTTTGTTAGCGCCAACGGCGTTCAGTCCTCCATTAACGGAATTACCTGCATTTACCCTTCTTTCAATATCTCTGTCAGCCTTCCCATCTCTCGTAAACATACTTCCTAAATACACAAACTCATCCACCTGCTCCAAGTATTCCTCATTTACAATTATATTGCACACTGTTTTCGTACTCTCTCTTTCAAACACCATTACTTTAGACTTACTTACATTCATCATTAACTCATTCTTCATGCATACTTCGTTCATCCTAGACACGAGAGACTGTAGATCTTCTATACTATTAGCAATCAGCACCGCATCATCAGCATACAACAGGCAACATACTTTCAAATTATTCAAATTCGCGCCCAATCCCACCTCTTTCAATTCTTGCATACAATTATCCATGTATAGATTGAATAACCACGGTGACATTACGCAGCCTTGTTTAACACCTTTTGTGATATCAAACCACCCCGTAAAATCACCGTTCACCCTAACACATGCAACGCTTCCCTCATACAGAGACGCAATTGCCCGAGTCAGATTTGTATTCACTCCATACTTGGACAACACCTTCCATAGCTTTTTCCTGTCGACTCGGTCGTATGCTTTTAGAGTTAAACATATAATTTTCGAAATTTTAAAATTTTGAATGCTAAATTAAAAATGGTTCACCTTACGTTTTTTCATCTAAACACTGAACTAAAATTGCAGATTATGAAAAAAAAAACACACATTTTATTAGACAAATGTGTTATAAACATTAGTCACGTCACTTTTTTATCGTTTCATATAAAAAATTCACAGTTTCATAAATTTTTCTCAAATTGCGGTCGGAACCTTTGGTTTCACAAAAGTGCACATTTTAATTTTCAGTAGTTGACTTCTAGATTTGAATATAAAGTGTAGTGTTTTCTCTTTTTAGACCGTTTAGATTGCGTTCCAACATGGAAAAAATCCAGATACAAGTAAGATGCTCCCTGTACACCTTAGTGAGGCAAGAATAAATACATATATATATTTTTTTTTTTTTTACAGTAATACCGCACAAGAGTCCCAACTGCTCCCGTATGGAGCCAGTGAGACTATGGCATCCCCAACTGGGGTATGTTGTGAGGCTGAGGGTATTGGGGAGGGGAGGGAGATGGGGAAGAGGAAGGTGCTTCGCTTGATGAATGGACGTTTTGTGGATTGAAGTACTACTTGTGGCATTATTAAAATGGACATTTAAGTAGTTCGGAAATACTTTCTTTTTTAAGCACTGTTTTAAAAAATATATATTAATACACATCACTTTATACTTAATTGAAAAGTTTTTATACATTTTTGCTTTTATGGCTGTACTCGCCAATTTTATATTTTCGTAGAAAGCAATCACTTTGTGGTTTAACATTTTAATGAAATAAAAACAATATTTTTTGTTTAAAACCACGAATTTTTATTAATTTTAAGACCGACCGGTTTCGCTACACTCGAGCATCGTCAGGGTACAAAATTAAACTAATCAATAATACAAAATGTGTCATTATATATACATACAGAGGGAGATAGAAAGTAAAACCAAAATGAAACAACAATATATTAAAAGAAAACAATTAGTGTATATAAATATTATAATAATAGAGAATAGGCATTAATAATTGTAAGGTGATTAAGGGCGCGCAGGAGCGCCGAGAAATTTTAACGATAGGTATTTGTAAAAATTATTTCTATTTCGTTCATCTCAGCGGGGACAGCAAAAGCGCTATCGGTGTATTGGTGAACCCCAATGCGTGTGTGTGCGTGGCTGCAGGTGCAAGCACGAATCGTCGCGCCGCGCCCGATAGCGACTTATTATCGCGATCAGTTCTTATTATTTCATTTACTGTTATTCATTTATTCCAAAAATTAAGTAGGTGCCTAGGTACATATTCGTAATAAAATAGCGAGGTCTACATTATTTAATATTGTATTGTACTTAACTTTATTATTATTATTACTTACTACAAATATGTACGTAGATACATTTATTTTGCCTCCATGGTTGAGGGGTAAGGCTCTCGACTTCGAGTCCGGAGGTCTCGGATTCAAATCACGGCATGCGCAAGTAAATTGATTTTAATTAATTTATGTTGTTTCACAATATTAAAAATAATATTCATTAAAAAGAATATTAATTAAATATAATATAAAATAATTATCTGGAGAAATAATGATACACGCGGCGACTTAGTTACGGCCAAATCAGCTATCAGCTTACAGGGTTTTGTAATACTAGTCCAATTAAGTCGCCAATTGGGGAATCCACAGTCTCACTGGCTCCAGACGGGAGCAGTTCGGACTCTTGTGCGGTATTCACATAAAAAAGTCACGTCGCAACTCGCAACTAGAGCGCCTGCTGTTCGCTCATCACCTCAGTCACATCGCGACTTGTGCGTAGTTATATACATGTGACTGCCTGCTCCGAGCTCATCTTCTGCACACGCACAAGTAAATGAGACTTGTGGGTGCGTGTATACAGGTTGCTGCACACATAAAAAAGGAGATATCAAATATAAAGCACGAACACACCAACTGCACATTTTCCGATTTAAAATTTGTGAAGGAACGACGAAATGGTCTTCTAAGCCAGTATGTTTTCGAGTGCAAAATGTGCAAGAAAATAGAATACGTACACTCCGAAGACCCGAAACGGAAAATGTCTATAAATACTGCTGTCGTCGAAGGAGTGATGTGTACAGGAAATGGGTATTCACAATGGAATGAAATTTGTGGGGTTTTAAATATGCCAAATATGGATTGTAAGACTTACACGAACATAGAACAATGTTTAGCGCCAACAATTGAAGAATGTGCCTTAGAAGAAATGATCGCAGCTGGTGAAGAAGAAAAAAGGCTAGCCATTTTAAACGGTGACGTAGACGAGGGTGGCTATCCTTTGGTAACGGTGGTTGCAGATGGCTCCTGGGCAAAAAGGTCGTACAAAAGTGGATTTAGCTCCTCATCTGGCGCAGGGTGCATAGTTGGACTACGAACTAAAAAGGTTTTATTTCTGGGAGTGCGAAACTCATACTGCTGCATATGTGCTAGAGCTACTAAACTACACATAGTTGCTTCTGAGCACAGGTGCTTCATAAACTGGCGTGACAGTGCTAATGCCATGGAAGCCCACATTATAGCAGAAGGGTTCTCGAGAAGCATGGAAATGCATGGATTGAAATTTAACAAACTAGTTGGTGATGGCGACTCCAGCATCATGAAAAAAATAATGCAACAAATGCCATATGGTCCTAACCTTATAGTACAAAAAATAGAGTGCAAAAATCACTTACTCCACAATTTTTGCAAACAAAATGAAAGCACTTGGAAAAAAAACCAACAACGCTAAAGGCTTTGTACCAGTTCATATAAGGAAAAAGGTTGAAGCAAACGTTTTACGCATGAGAAGAGCTGTAGTTGGAGCAGTAAATTACAGGAAAGAGCAAGAAAACACAGTGCAAAGTGATAAAATAAAAAATTTGAAAATGGACATAAAAAATACTGCAAATCATGTGTTTGGTGATCATAAAAATTGTGCATCGTACTATTGCAAGCCGGAGAAGTATACTGATGATCCAAATTTAGTAAGCGATCTTCGAGATTGTGGAATATGGACTGATATCCAACAATTCTTATTGTCTCTAATAGCAAATGCAAAAAGTCTTATTATTGACGTGACAAATACTACAACCCGTTTCATTTCACTCCCACTACTGAATCAGAAATTATGGAAATAATAGCATCTCTCAAAAACAGTAACTCCACCGGAATAGATCACATCTCGGCAAAAATTATTAAACACCTCCAAAAATTTATCGCCCCCCCTCTTAAACACATAATCAACTCAAGCTTCAAAACTGGCACTTTTCCTAACTCCTTAAAACAGGCTACAATAATCCCAATCTTCAAAGCAGGTGACAAATTATCTGTAAATAACTACCGACCGATATCCTTACTAAGCACAATATCTAAAATTGTAGAAAAAGCTGTGAAACATAGACTCTGTAAGTTCCTTGAAGATAACAACATATTATCAGACAACCAATATGACTTTCGCAAAGGTAGAAGTACATCTGATGCAATAGCTGCCCTCACGAAAATCGTTTCCTATAATCTTGACATTGGTCGCAAACCACTGGCTGTCTTTCTCGATCTTGCGAAAGCATTTGATACGGTCTCTCATTCCTTACTGCTAAAAAAACTACATCGGGTTGGAATAACAGGAGTAGCCTACACATGGTTTGAAAACTATCTAATGAACCGAACACAACAAACTCTCATCCACTCTGACAAAACACATATATGTCCTTTGGTGTACCTCAAGGCAGTATACTAGGACCAATTTTATTTCTTGTATACATAAACTCACTTTGTGCCATGAATATTGGAGGTAAAATATTATCATTTGCCGATGACACTGTTCTAATATTTGAAGATGTAACATGGGAATCAGTCACTAACAAAGCTAATAATGGTCTATTAAAAGTAAAACATTGGCTGGACACAAACCTCCTCACACTTAACATCGACAAAACCCAATATATGACATTTTCCATCCGCAAACAAAATGTACCCTACAACTGCCCTAAACCTATTATTCACTCGTGTTCACTCAATTTACACACTCACGAAATCACACCTAATATAAATTGCACGTGTTCTACCCTTAAATCATCAAATTCAGTTAAATATTTGGGAATAATCATAGACAACCAACTACGGTGGGAAGCCCATATCAGTGACACAGTAAACAAACTTCGTAAACTCTGCCATGTATTCTGCTCCCTTAGGTCCATCCTTGATTTACAGACTTTAAGAAGCGTATATTTTGCCCTTTTCCAATCTATAGCAACGTATGGTATAGTGGGATGGGGTGGTTGTGCTGAATCCATTATTAATCCTATTATTACAGTTCAAAAACTAATTTTGAGAATTATATTTAAATGCCAACCTACCCATCCCTCTAATGAACTCTTTGCTAAAATCAGGGTCTTAGATATACGACAGTTATTTACTAAGGTAAGCATTTGTTACATACGAAAAAATAACCTACTGTTGGCTCCACAACACCAAGCTCACACCCGCTTTTCATCAAACCTGGGTTGCGTGGTTCCTCAAACTAAAACCTTATTTGCTCAACGGCAATTCTGGTTCATCGCGCCTAAAATATACAATGCATTGAGTACCGACTTAAAGTCAAGTAATTCTATATCCATATTTACTGCTCGTGTACATCAATGGATATTTGAAAGGGGACGACCTTTCTTTAAAGATTATATGAGTTCCTAACACAAAAAAAAAAAAAAAATTTTTTAAAAACTTCTTTTCCAACTTGTCTCATATCACGAAAATTAAAATTAAGTGTTGAACATAAACATGTTGTCTTATAGATAATACCTAAGATAAATAAACTTGCACACAAACAATTATATGCATTAAACAATCTATATTAATTATGTTTATATTTTAATCTTAATGTTTAATATTTTTAATTTTTATTTGTATCTTTTTAAATATACATATACTTTTTCTTTATTTTTCAGTTTACTATTAATTTTAATATATTTGTTTTTAGTTTTATTTATCATTAAATTTGTTTTTTTTTTTCTCTAATTCTTTCTTATGTTTCTATAAAATAGTATTTTTAGTTCTTCTAAGTTATTTTTATTATTACTTCATTATGATTTATACTTACATACTTATGTTACTATAAGTATGTTTTAGTTCTTTTATGTCATTGTTATTATTATTTCATGTATAACTACCACAACACGGGCATTAGCCTAGTATGGTAGTTAAAAAAATGTCTAAAAATGTAACTTGTAAACATTTATTAAATAATAAAAAAAAAAAAATAAAAAAAAAAAAAATAACACTGTGGAGCAATTCAACAACGTTATCGCCCAATTTATAGGTGGAAAAAGGGTAAATTTTACTACAAGAGGATCTTACCAAGCAAGACGTTTTGGAGCAGTAGCTTCGTGGAATAGTGAATTGGCAACCCATTCAAGAATACAAAAGAAAATCCAAGGCCACAGTCCCGGAAAATACACGAAGCACTTTATAGAGAGAAAACGACGTTCGAAGGAGAATACACAAATGTGTCGAAAAAAAAAACTAAAGTATAATGAAAATACGACAGAAAAAAGAAAAAAAGTTACAGGGCCCCTTGAAAATTATGGTCAATTGGAATTAGAACCAGATATGCCACCTGAAATATTTGAAACGAAAAAAGAGGAATTTCTCAAAGAATTATCTTCAACGAATAAGGAAGAGCTCGAACGGAATACGGTAGGCCAAAGCAATAACAATCTGTGGGCAATTGAAAGACGTAAGCGGATAACGGCGTCTAACTTTGGAAAAATATATAAGCTTCGGCAAAAAACTTCAGTTACGGGAGTATTAAACTCTTTACTGTACTCACAATTCAAAGGAACTATGGCCACAAATTATGGAAAAGAAAATGAAAGCCTAGCAATAGATCAATTTAAAAAAAGAAACAAGTTTGCAGGTATCCGCTTGTGGGCTATTTATCGATAAAACCAAAAACTTTTTAGCGGCAAGTCCGGATGGCCTTATCGGTGAGGATTCTATAATTGAAATTAAATGCCCTTATAGTATAGCAAATATGTCACCAGAAGAGGGAATTGCACAAAAGATAATTGATTACTGTAAATTGGAAGACCATTCTTTAACATTAAAACGGAATCATAATTACTTCTACCAAGTACAAGGCCAGTTACATATTACTCGTCGTAATTATTGTTATTTTGTTGTGTGGAGTCCAAAAGGTTTGCTGTATGAAAAAATTGAGAGGGACGATGAAATCTGGCAAAAAATCGTTCCACTGTTAGAAAATTTCTACCACCAATGCCTTTTACCAGAAATAATTGACGGTCGCATACCAAGAAATTTACCGGCGAGGGAAAGGTCTGGACCATAAATTGTTTTAATTTCATTGTGTAGATGTTAAACAGTAATTTTTTTTACAATAAAGCGTTTAAAAACAAAAAATATTAGATCATTGAA
This sequence comes from Hesperophylax magnus, assembly GCA_026573805.1. Taxonomy (NCBI): domain Eukaryota; kingdom Metazoa; phylum Arthropoda; class Insecta; order Trichoptera; family Limnephilidae; genus Hesperophylax; species Hesperophylax magnus. The sequence goes on from JAIUSX010000011.1 coordinate 23,009,833, forward strand.
GAAGATTGAAAATGTCAAGTGATGTAGGAGGTATTCCCAAAAGTGCATTTTTCTGTAATAATATAACGTATTAAAAAAGTTAAATAAAAACTAAACTAGTTATGTGTATGTACCTAATATGTAGCACAATAAACAATATGGTGCCTCTTATACATAGATTTCAATATTCATTTGTATAATATGATATTATAATAACATAATCTATTCAACAACATGTGGTAGATGCATGTACCACTGAACATACGCTGTACCAGCATTCCATCAAACGATCAGTGGTGTATGTACTTACCATCACACATTTTCTTGTAAAATATAATTTTTTTGAAAAAAAATCTAGAACAATATATTTAGTCAAATATAAAAGTTTTTTTTGGTTCGGTAGTTGTATCTTAAAAAAGGTGTCCTATAAAGGGATAATATTATGTTGAGTACAACCTTCAAAAGTTATCAAAAAATATTTTAATTAATTTTTGTGTTCCATATCCAACTCGGCAATACGGAACGGAATCATCTCGGGGTCTGTCTGTAACAGGTGTTTTTTTTTCAATTTTTTTCCATTAATTTATTTGACGTAAACAAATTAAATTTGTCACAATAACTTTAGTAAATAAGCTCGGTAAGTATTGGCACACTCAAGATAAGTCACCAAACAGAAAAATAATTTTAAAAAAACATCGATAACTCGGGACATGACAACACTAGTGGACTAGTGTATCGATATAATTATTGAGAATGTCACATCACTTCGTTGACTGTATACGTATTCAAAAAAACCCTCTCCGCCCCCCCTCACCCCCGAATACTGAGAGAAAGGGACACATGCACCTCAGCCTGATAATACCTAAATAAAATTGTCAAAATCGAGGTTTTGTAGTCCTCATTTTTCTACTCCAAAACTGAACCGATTTCCAAGATTTTTTTTACCAAATGTATTGGAAGAAAACATTCTATGTCTGTACGTTTTGCTTTTTTTAAAAATACATCGTCTTATTTGTATACTGAACGTTTGTTGATGGCGTTAAAAAAAGGCAATTTTAACAATTTTTGAAGGGTTATAACTCCTATAAAAAGTAACTTATCAAAAAAATCAAAACGTACCGACACGCTTGCAGTCAATATTCATATTATGTAAAAAAAATATTTTCTCTAGTGTCAAAATCCAGAGAGGGAAATGAGGAATACGTTTGTATGGAAAAAACACCACCCGGTTTCCTCTTAAGGGATACTGGGAATTTTACAGTTCACAGGGAATATTCCCAGTATTGGGCTTTTTGACAAATCTAATTGATTATTCAGAATTAAACTTTTGGTTTTAATGGCTTTCTTAATTTCTAGTGCTTCTAGGTTATTCAATTTGTTACTATGGTCTTTTCTATGGAGAATCTTAGCAACGGTGCTTTTATTGAATGTATGATCTTTTTCAATAAGATGATTGGCAAACTCTGAAAAGCCATTGCTATTTTGGCATCTAAGATGTTCTTTAATCCTAATGTTGACATTGCGCGTTGTCTTCCTGATATAAAACGCTGGACAATTGTAACAATTTAATTTATAAATTCCTGCATGACTAAGTGTGTCATCTTTATCTTTAGAATTGACAAAAAATTTAGTGTATTAATATATATTTTTTAGTGTATTAATATATATTTTTTAAAACAGTGCTTAAAAAAGAAAGTATTTCCGAACTACTTAAATGTCCATTTTAATAATGCCACAAGTAGTACTTCAATCCACAAAACGTCCATTCATCAAGCGAAGCTTGCATGGTTAAAAGAGGATTTAAAATATACATACAAACAACGTAACAATATAAAATTAAATTTAAAACTTTTACATACAGAACTTGTATACGAGTTGCACCCTATCGAATGGGACTTATTTGATGACAAAGTGAGATACTTGGTTTCTGTTAAAGCTTTTAATAAGCTTAATACAATTAATAAAAAACTTGAAAATTTGTGTTCCTCAAACAAAACCAACAATAAGAGTGATAACCTACAACCAGCCCATACATTTTTCGATCGTGTACAGAACCTGTCAAATGTACATTTTCTACCTGAAGAAACAACCCTACTATCCAAAGGATTAAAATATAACCTGAAGTATTCTAATAATCAGTTTAATGCTGCAATAGAACAAGTTGCAGTGGATATAGATTCAGCTTTACATAATCATCCACAAAAATTCTTCTACGAGAGCGCTGAAACAATAAAAGAACTCATACCCAAATTCAAACCTATGCCAAATCCTGAGACAACTATTATGAAAAATATTCGTAAAAAATTAGCCGATGAAGATTTGATCCTGACGAAAGCTGACAAGGGTAATACAGTTTTAATCATCCCACGAAATGTATACAGGGTGTCCGGTGGTAAAGTGCAGTAACTTCGGGAGGTGATTCTACGTGATCGTAGGAGTAAAAAAGATAAATAACTTTTTCTGAAATTCCAACTTTTAGATGTACTTTTAAGCTAATAACGAAAAATTTCTCCGACGTGCCTAGACGGCATTCTTTTTTTCGTCGTTGCCAAATCTACATCCCGCGCCCCTTCAGTAAGCAAACGTCTGTGCTTTGAATGTAATGTATTTGACGCGCGGAGTAAACAACTTTGAAAATTTAATTTATCTAGTGTTAAAAGTCTCATTTAAATAAAAACTTGTTAATTTAGTGTCTTTATCTAGTGTTTAAGTCTTACTAAAAAGTACATCTTTATTCGGTGCGTGTTTTCCTTAAACATCGAGTTTTATTTAGTTTAAGAGTAACCTAACTGTTAAAAATGTGTTTCTTTTGTGCGTAATTTTAATACAGAATTATTGTGACAATGCCTCGCTTTACCAACGAAGAACGGGCAGATATTCATTATTTTTATGGACTACATGGTGGAAATTCCGAAGCGGCGCGCCGGGAATATGCACGTCGTTTTCCGAATCGTAATGTGCCCAACGCTCGTGTTTTTGTTCAAACGCATGCACTTATTCGCGAACAAGGAATTGGCCGAAGACCCCGAAACAACAATGCTATTAATTTACCAATAGCGGACGAAGACTTCATCATGGCTACAATTGTAAATGATCCTACATTGTCGCTTCGTAGAATTTCCGCAATGACTGGTGTTCCTAAGAGTTCTATCTGGGATCTCTTCAAGACGTACGGAATGCACCCGTTCCATTATCGGTGCGTGCAAGGCCTTCTGGAACGTGACCCCGTATCAAGGATTGCATATTGTCAGTGGCTACTTCGTAAGCAACTTAATAACCCGAACTTCATTGGGAACATCCTTTGGACGGACGAGGCCCAGTTCAACAGAACTGGTGTGATAAACCTGCATAACTTGCATGAATGGGCGGAAGAAAACCCGCGCTCCGTAAGGCAGTTGCACCATCAAGTTCAATTCTCCGTTAACGTTTGGGCTGGAATTATTAACAATCAAATTATAGGACCGCATGTGTTGCCACCTAGGCTTAATTCAATAAATTACCTGGATTTCTTGAAGAATGACCTTCCCGTTCTTTTGAGTTGAAGTTGATTTAAATAGAAGACGTGAAATGTGGTTTCAACAGGATGGAGCTTCACCACATTTCGGACTTGCCGTTCGTCGCTACCTAGACGAACAATTCCCAGATCGTTGGATTGGACGAGGGAGTACTTCGCCATGGCCGGCGCGTTCTCCAGACTTGACACCGTTAGATTTTTTCTTTTGGGGTGCGATGAAGGATAAAGTTTACGCCAAAGAAGTAAATAACGTCGAAGATCTCCGGTTACGTATTCACGAAGCCGCAGATGAAATACGCCACAATGTACGAATTATAAATAATATTACTGTACGTTTACATACTTGCCTACAAGCAGAAGGTGGACATTTTGAAAATATTTTAAATTAGTAAAAAGCGATGAAATTAGTTAAGTGTTCAATGAGTTATTAATATTTTTTATAATAAAAAGTGTAACGTGATCTTAGTGCAGTTCTCTTTTGAATTTGGTAAAATATCAAAACATACGGCGAACTCTGTGTTGTTATTGTTTACAATTCACATGCGGTTTCCATGGATACGCGCCACTCACAATATCGGTTTCCATGGATACGCGCCACTCACAATATGCAACGTTGCCACGTTCACACTTGCGAATTTATCGGGTAAGTTTGCACCTACACTATGGCATTTTAGCAGGTATGTCTTTTTGTATGAAAAAGAAAAAATTGGAATTTCGGAAAAAGTTATTTATCTTTTTTACTCCTACGATCATGTAGAATCCACCCACGAAGTTACTGCACTTTACCCCCGGACACCCTGTATAATGAAAAAGTGAAAGACTTCATTAATAGTGATAATTTTGTAATTCTGAATAAAGACCCCACTAACAAGTACCTAGAAAATGTTAAACAAACACTTAAGGCATGTAAAACTAAAAAATTCCAAGATGATTCATATCACCAAGTAAAATTTTTAACTAAAAACCCCAAATCTCCAAAATTATATGGTTTTATTAAAATTCATAAAATTGACAACCCAATTAGACCAGTAGTATCATATTGTAATGCCCCAAATTTTATAATATCGTCATTTATCACTAAAGTGTTTAATAATACCAATGTTTTCACTCCTAAATACACAATTAAAAATTCATTTACATTCAATATTAATATTTTTTGTATGTATTTTACAATAATTATATACAATTTATACATATTATACAGTGTTACAAAGGTAAATAATAATAGCTTTTCCTCACCATAAAGAGACGAGGCTCTTGTGTTTGGTGAGTGAATCCTAGCTCAATTATATGGAATCATGTAAGTAAGAAAATAATATATTTGCAAAACCAAAGGGATAAGTAAGAAATAGGCAAGATTTATCAATAATACAGTTTCAAGATTTGAAGAAAATTAGTGGAAGAATTGAAAGATTTGGTTCTCCCTAATAATTGTAAACTCATTTCGTTTGACGTGGTTAATTTGTTTCCTAATGTTCCCATCGGGGAAAGTAAATGTTTAATATCAGACTTATTAAATACTTCTAATTTATCTAAAGACTTTATAAATGATCTCACGTCGTTATTTAATATGTGCCTAAGTCAAAACTATTTCCAATTTAATAATGTAATATATCGGCAAAAAGAAGGTTTACCTATGGGTGCTCCCACTAGCCCTTTGATTGCCGATATATTCATGAATAACTTGGAGAGTAAAATACTTGCCAGTAACTCACCACTTATAAAAAACGTCTTTCTGTGGAAAAGATATGTAGATGACATATTTTGTATATGGACAGGCACGGAACGGCAACTAAATTCTTTCCTCAACCTTATAAATTCTTATCATAAAAATATTAAATTTACATTAGAGATAGGCATTAATTCATCCTTAAACTTCCTAGACCTATCCTTATCTCTCATAAATAATAAAATCGATTTTAACATCTTTCGGAAACCTACCTACACCGATATTGTCATACATAATACATCCAATCATCCGTTTTCACACAAACACTCAGCATTTCACTCAATGGTCCATCGCTTGGTCACGATTCCATTAACTAATATTAATTTCTCTAACGAATTATCAATAATTAAAAAAAAAGCGTCTAATAATGGATACGATCCAGATTTTATTGATAGAATTTTAAGTAAAAAACTAAAACAATTAGCAGTTAAAAACTTCTTATTCGCGAGTCCACATAATATTAATAATAATAATCTTCCTTTCCAATGGCGCCGTATTCTATTCATCAATAATTTTTCTTCCTGCAGTATAGTTAACCTTCCTTCTGAAGTCAAACCGGCGTTTTATACCAACAACAATTTAGGTAAATTTTTAGTCAATTCTAAAGATAAAGATGACACACTTAGTCATGCAGGAATTTATAAATTAAATTGTAACAATTGTCCAGCGTTTTATATCGGGAAGACAACGCGCAATGTCAACATTAGGATAAAGAACATCTTAGATGCCTAAATAGCAATGGCTTTTCAGAGTTTGCCAATCATCTTATTGAAAAAGATCATACATTCAATAAAAGCACCGGTGCTAAGATTCTCCATAGAAAAGACCATAGTAACAAATTGAATAACCTAGAAGCACTAGAAATTAAGAAAGCCATTAAAACCAAAAGTTTAATTCTGAATAATCAATTAGATTTGTCAAAAAGCCCAATACTGGGAATATTCCCTGTAAACTGTAAAATTCCCAGTATCCCTTAACAGTCCAAGAGGGCTTTTTCTATTTTTGCGGTTTTTTTCGTATTTTCGAAGTCAATTGTGTCCGTAACAGCATATTCAAAAAAATATTTATCGTGTATGTTTTTTAGATACATGTATGTTATATACAACCTGTTAAAAATAAATAATCTAAAAATATATTTTTCTTACTTTACAGCTGTTTATAAAATAGTAGTTTTCAATAAATCGCCAATCGACCTCAAGATTACTTTCATCTGCTACTACATACAACATGACAAAAATATATAAAAAATATTTTGTAATAGAACATATCTCAACCTATAGGACCCAATTTTTATATTTTTATATAATAGCTAAATAACTGTGTGATATTATTTGGAAAAACTATGTAAATCAACTTACTTTGAAGTCAATTTTATGTATTAAAAAACAGCAATTTTGAACAAAAAAAAAACTTTATAATTAAACAGTATTTATACTATCTTAATTGATAAATAAATTAAATTAATTTAAAGATTTAATTGGTAATATTCTATATTCATTTAAACCTTAAACACATATAAATGATGGCATTTTACATATTCAATCATAACGCGAATATCGTTCGCCACAAGAGGTCGTTTCGCGACGCTCTCTTCTGTTAAGTAGTATTAAAAAACGTAAGTGTATTAGTTTATTTTCGATATACGTATATATTGTAGACATAAAATCAAAACGTAGAATTTGTTCATGTAATTTGAAGGGAGCGTGTCAAAGGTGAACAAGAATGTGAATCGCGTGGAGGCAAACGTTGTTGAGATGATTGTACCTTCTCATAAATTACCTTCCAGCTGAACAATATGTAGCAGGTCTTAATTATTGTAAATCATCTCATTTGCCATCGCCCGCTGTGGATATGTACGAACGAGACAGCAGTATTATAATTGCTTCCAGCAGTATAAACGAACAGACGTATCGTATTTCATGTGACTAGTGTTAGGGCTGTGCAAATAGATTTTTAATTATAATAATAATTTGATTATTTAATTTGGCTATTATAGCTCTTCGTGAATTGAACAAATGAAAATAAAATATAATTATATAATATAATATATGTATATATTTTTTTTTGTAACAGGTAAATATGACGGTGAAGTTAAAGTAAATCAAAAACATGATTGGTATTTCCAAATTCAAGGACAACTCCATATCACCAAGTCCGATATATGTATATTTGGTGTATGGACCTCGAATAACATTCCATTAAAGGTTGAAACCATAAGAAGAGATGACTCTTTCTTTCACTTTTCAATGTTAAAACGCCTTCAAAATTTCTACTTTGATTGTTACTTGCCAGAAATCATTGACCCGAGATACGAAAGAGGCATGGATATTAGAAATCCTCCTTACATAGAGCAAGCCATAAAAAAAACGTAAGAACATCGCGTCTGTGAGGTTATTGGCTATCTGATTTTATTTTCCTTATGCTTGCTACAACCTTAACTTGCGTTTTATTGAAATTATTATCATTGTGTTTAGATATAAATGTCTTTTACTCGTGTCTTTTACCTGAACTATGTGCCATTTTGTAACATTGAAAACAAATACATTATTTTCCAATTGCCCGCCATGCACATATTTTTTATATTGATACATTCTGTAAATTATGTTGTATTATGTTCCTTATGAAAAAACTGTTGTTTCTATTGAAATTGGAAAACCCTACAATAACTTTACACCATTTATTTCATATCTTGAGAGCTTCACTTATATTCATGCATCTTATCGTATAGTATTATTTTATCGAGTAAAGTGGGGAATTACTTAGCTATTTACATCAGTTCATCAAACACGGCTAAAGCCATTTTAAGGATCGTTTTTTTTTGTGGAAAGTACATTTCACTGTGGAAAGTACGGTAAATGTACTACTGAACTGAGTTTTATGTTCATATGAAAAATGCGTGTATCTATTTGTGAAATAACACGAATTAATTCAATAAACGAAAGAGCTCAAATCACTTGTACCTTAGCAATTCAGCATACACATAAATGTGAATAAAGAACATTCAATTACAAGATTTCTAGTTCTTTAAATATTTTAGCTACTGAAATTATAAACGGAATCAACATAATTGTTGGAGACATGCTAGCTGAAAGAAATTGTTTTTATTGGTTTAAGTTCTGAAATACTACTTTATGCAATGTTTTATTGTTGTTTTTATGTTTTATTTTATATATTTATGTAGTACAATATATGGAATATTAATATCAGAATTTTTTTTAAAAAGACCCGTTCGTCAATCTGCCAAAAATTGGTTTATCGGGACGTTATAAAAATACATATATAAAAATATATAAATATTGTAAAAAAATCGTAAATCATTTTACCGCCAAACTTTTTCACTATTACGATCTAGGCAAAAAAAGAATAGTACAAAAGTTCTATTATTTGGAATATTCCAATATCATATACATATCCTTTAAATTAATTTTCCCACATCAGAAACACCAGATAAAGCAAACAACACTGTTTTTTATATGCCTACTCACTGTTAAAACCAAAACTTTTAATTAAATAAATGTATTCTCAACTGTGTTTTATATATCAATGTTGTGACAGCCTACTCACTGTAAAAACCTAAACTTTTAATTAAATAAATGTATTCTCAACTGTGTTTTATATTTCAATGTTGTGACAGCCTACTCACTGTAAAAACCTAAACTTTTAATTAAATAAATGTATTCTCAACTGTGTTTTATATTTCAATGTTGTGACAGCCTACTCACTGTAAAAACCTAAACTTTTAATTAAATAAATGTATTCTCAACGGTGTTTTATATTTCAATGTTGTGACAGCCCTAACAGCCATAGCAGCGCAGCAGTCGTAAGCTTATTACTCGGTCACAAGAGAGCCGGCCGTTGGCGAGTGTTTTCATCGAATTGAAATATATCCAATATTTGGGGAAAAAATATTTTTTCCTAAATTCTTACAATTTTATAGGGAATTTCAGTTTACATGTTAATTAAATCGATACCTCTCTAATAATTATATCATATGGAGAAGATGCAGATTTACATAAAACTTTGAGATCTCTTTCGACATTTATGTATTTTGAAACTAAAATAAGCATAAATAGTAGTGGTTAAACTCAGTAAAAAGCTCATAGTTTACTTATAAAATCAAATTATTTTAATCGTGGATATCCGCCAGTTTTTAAAAAGCCGTTCATATAATGTTTATCAACACATTAGGGAATCTCAAGGGAAAATTCCCACATTGTAGGGAAAAATTGAAAGCAAGCTACCACATTAACGGCCAAGATAAAACACGCTATTTTTAATTTGTCATCGGGAATGTTCGTTGCTGTCGATCGGGAGACCTCGGGTGTTTATGCCCGGATAGTATAAACAAACCACTTGTTCAGTAACGTTTTGGCGGAATTGTCTACAAAATACGATGAGGGCGACACAGTCGACCAATTTTTTAACTATTTTAGTAAATTTCGACAAAATCGTTATCTCTGCTACCCTCTTAATCACCTTACAATTATTAATGCCTATTCTCTATTATTATAATATTTATATACACTAATTGTTTTCTTTTAATATATTGTTGTTTCATTTTGGTTTTACTTTCTATCTCCCTCTGTATGTATATATAATGACACATTTTGTATTATTGATTAGTTTAATTTTGTATCCTGACGATGCTCGAGTGTAGCGAAACCGGTCGGTCTTAAAATTAATAAAAATTCGTGGTTTTAAACAAAAAATATTGTTTTTATTTCATTTAATAAAGTTTCAGTTTGACCAAGAGGCATATTACCACATATTATTGTCTATTGACCACATATTATTGTCTTATGTGCAGTGGTAATTACACTAACATTCAATGTCCTTCGACAAACATTTTTACATTCCTAAAAAACATAACATAAAACCATGTGTAAAAAAAGCAGCCTTCAGCAATCAGCGGAAGATGATAATAAAATGACTATTTACAATAAGTTATACATTATTACAATAATACATACCCTAGCTAAATAGGTCATGCTTTAATAATAATAATAATAATTGTTTATTCCAGAATGTGGGGAGGTTAGTGCAATCCCACACAATCCATAAAATATAACTACAATGTTATATACAGCGATGCTGTCATCTGAGTATTGTCAGTCTTGATGGAATAAATTCATTTATGAATTGGCGAAGTTAAGACATAAGGAATATTTACTTACCAATAGAAACATCTAAATGGTCTTCATAGCTCTCCAACCACACAATAAGAATTTTAGTGCACAACTGTCGATTACGCCTGCCGCTTCCTACAAAAAAATACAGTCAAAATGGGTAAATTCATTAAATATTTATGTTACAACAAGTTAAAAAGTTGATAAATTAATCACATTGAGATTAAATAGTGTGACGATTAAGGATGAGTTGTTTTAAAATTCATAACATTCAAATATCAAAATCAATCGACGAATCAATACCATTTACCAGTTCTTAAAGCTGGGGGACACGTCATTCACGTTAATTATTATATTTTGTTATCACGCTTGAAGAATGTTTTGATTCTCGATTTTTGCAAGCGATTTAAATAACCAAGCACATATCTATAAACATAAACATTCGATACTAATTTTGTATTTTAAGATATTATTTTTTCTTTTCGCTTATTCTTATAAGTACAAAATTGTATATTCAACTAAAGCTTCTAACAGGAATTCAATCTTTACACTTTTTTCCTTCTTTAAAATAATACATTCTATAATTGAACAATGTAATATGAAATTATGATATGAACTAAATTTGTCAATTTGACTGGCCTAAAACAGGATCCATTCCTAGTTGGCTAGTCAAAGTTTCCGCATATGTTTTATTTTATAATTTGTTGTGAAATATTTTATATTATTATTAATATTATTTTGAATTTGTGATCACATCAAAGTGTGATGTCAAGCACAAGGGTAATGTTACCAAACTTTAAGGCTGACTACAATTTGATCAAAGCCAACAATCTGTGTTTAATGATAACCATTCAAATGTCAACAATTCAAAACGGCGATGGTCGTCCACTTTATTGTCATTGCTTGCGAAGGAATTTGAAATCACAAAGGATTCTTCTTCCCTGATTAATTTCACCTAACAACATTCCCAAATATAGATTATAGTCAAAATGGTTCTGAACAATTGGGACGCGTAGTTATTATCACGAAAACAAATAAAACAATTCTACTTACCAACAGAACTAAAGCTTGAATTCGGTGAATGTTTCTCAAAATCCAGCGAGAGCGTTCTTGGTTTATCCGCTACACTGGTTTTAGGATTAACAGTGGGAGCAGCCACATTTGTTGAAGACTGGCTGTTAGATTCACTGACACTGCGTTCATACCAGTGACCAGGGCCGGGATTATTGGACACGTCCCACGAAGAGCTGCTGTTGGCTGAACCCATACTGCAGTGGGACGGACAATTCCCGTCAACGTCCGACTTGATGTTCGATTCATTGACTTCAATGTTGTCTTCGTCTTTATCTGTCGGGACGATGAAGGCGATTTCCGAACTTGCGTCAGCCCAATACAGGATGTGAGTGTCTCCGTTGTACAGGGCTCCTCCGTGTTCTTCCACTTCTACATTAGTCTGGCTGAGGGATTTGGCATCGAAGCTTTCGTGGAAGTCGGGATCGACTTCCGAGGAAACCGTTGGGTTGTAGCTGGTATCAATGTGACCTGTCCAACCGGCGTGGTCTTTTACTTTAACTGGCCAGCCCAATCTGAACAAAAAAATTTACAACGAAGATATAATTTGAGCTTTTTACAGCCAAAAGTATTATTGTGATTCATTTTCGGCTTATTATATATACTCCTTCTTTAGTCAAAAACATTTTCCCTGATGATGGACACTGTAATGCTGTTTGAAACATTGGCTAAAGAAGGAGGAAGCGCAAAACGACGTAATAACCCAAAAATTAATCACAATAATTTAGTTTATCCATATTGGTTGTTGCCTGGTAAGTTTGGGGTTTGGACGGTTTATGAGAACTGTCTTAATGTTTCCCTCACCCTCTCAGCATTTGCAGGAAGCCCTGGCTGACTGTCTCCCTCCGGCGGGTGTTCCTCAGCAGTTGGTGGGGGGAGCGCTGCCCCCTGCCGCAGTAGAACACGTGCGCGGTGGTGCTGGCACGAGCGCCGAGCCGGTCGAGGGCCAACAGCGACAGCCGGAACTCGGCGCTTGAGGAGTCGAGGGCTAGGAGACGAGGCACTCCGCCCTAAATCGGAAATAAATACATATTTATTTCTATGGCATCCCAAAACAGAAAAACCAATAGAATGAGAGATTTCACAATGATGAAAGAGAATTAAATTATGAAATTGAATTATAATGCCAATTTATGGAGATTACTCGAATCTAGCAAGACAAATAGTAGAGATGGTGGATATTTCTGTCGTTTGAGCACGGGAACCGTCGATATTATTTCTCTGAGATACCGCTTACTTTTTGGAAAAAGTAACTGGGTAAAGAATCGTTTCCACGTCAGTCTCCGGTAAGTGGAACCGCAGTAACAACCCATTTAAGGTATCAACCATCTCCAATAACTGGGTAGATAACTCGAATCTAGAAGTATGTTGTAAAATGGGAGTGTCCGTGTGACCGAAGTACGTACAATTTTTCCTTGTGAAATTTTCATTATTTCTTCAAAAGATAATAAATTTTACTGGCCTTGAGGCCCAGGGGTCGAAAAGTCTTAAATGTAAACTAGCTCTATAATTTTCATCAAAAGTAGGTAGGTTTTTGGCTTTACTTGTTCGGAGTATGGCATAATTGAGTTTTTGTGTCAAAAGTGGTGTTTTTAAATGTATTGATAGTAAATAAAATAAGGCTATTGGCACACCTAAATTTATTAACTGTTGGGCACACAATGATGCGAGCTAACCCAAGATTAATAAATAAAATAAGGTGGCATGCAAATGTTTTATGAGAAATGAAAACAGTCAGAGGTAGTAGGAAGTGAATCTTGCAGCCTAATAATACAATAAATATCATTAATTATTATTGCAAATTTACACTTAAATCCAAAATTTTATAACCATAAAATAACATTAATTGCACCTTTTTCTCCCCGCCGATGTTCAAAAAGCCAAAATGTGAGAGAAACAGGCGAGCCGTCTGGAATTCTTGAACTGGTTCTGGAGGAACACACTCTTCTGGACTCTGGAAAATAACTCAAACATGATTTATAACAAAACTAATACAGTATTTTCTCTGTAATCTGCCGCTCGATTATCCAGCAACATACATGATTTATAACATAACTAATACAGTATTCTCTCTGTAATCTGCCGCTCAATAAGTATATTCGATACTCCGAGACGATAAGTATATTATATTTATAGTACAACTGGTAGCGGTCAAAATGGAAGAGAGCTACTGACACGCGAGCTGGCCGTTTATACGCTCCATTCGCAATGTACCTTCATCAGAGACTTAAGTTCATTATTATTCTATATTCTCCGACCTACGCTCATTATAATATGTAATCAATAAAATAAGGTTATCTTACAGTTTGTGATTCTGGGTTTTCTCTTGCGGTCTTTTCAATAGCGGCCTGGGTTTCCAACAATTTGAAGAGTTGAGATGCAGCAGGATCGTTGAGTGACCTTAGTACAGCATCCAAAGATGGGAATGACTTGTCACTGGAAATAGAAATAGACAAAATCAATAAAAATATTACAATGTAAACTATTTTTAATATGAAAAAAGTTTTTTTTTTAAGTGAAATTCATACACAACAAAATACGTATTCCCATCACATTAATACACCTCATTTGCACAACATCAAATAAAATACTTCACCAACTACCAGAAAACATCAGAACAATTAAAGTCGATAATTGCATACTAAAAGCAATTAGACCAAATCAATGTAAAGAAGACTTAACTGCGTCAACATGATCCAAAATAAATTAAGTTTCTAGCTAATGATTGAATTATTTTCTACAATATACAAAAATAAAATTATGATAATTACTTAAAAACATACCTAATTAAGATCAAATTATAATAAACATCATAATGACACTCCTCTTCTAAACACAAGCGTTCGCTTCTATAGAAGAGGAGAAAAAAATAAAAACAAATAACTGTATTTCCATGCAAAATTTATAAGAATGGTGACAGTTCCCTTACGCTGCGGACGGGGGCCCCTGCGGCAGGGGCAGGCAGGCGGGGGCGGGTGCCGGGCTGGGCTCCCAGAAGGGCACGGGCCGGGCACCCTTGAGCCCCCCCACGCGGCCCCCGGCCCTGCTACGGGCAAGCTGGCGCAGCTGCAAAGTCCAGGCGTGGCGTCCAAAGGCACCACGAAGGATTACTGAAAAAATGTAAATACAATAATATTTTTCATTAAGCTATACAACGCTGGCCTTTTCAACACAATCTCTCCATAAGTGCAGCACAGCACATTTTGACACAATGACTTATGTGTTTTAGTGAAAATTCATGGATCATTCTCCTATTTATTAGTGTTTTTCTAAGAAAGGAAAGATTGCTCAGAATAAGTCAGAATGTGTTATTTTCACAAAGTATTATTTATATGATATTATACATATACATACAAGGTGTCCAGGGGGGCAAGTACATTAACTTCGGGGGGTGATTCTACATGATGGTAGAAGTAAAAAAGATAAATACCTTTTTTAGAAAATCCAATGTTATTTATTATAATATTACTTTTCAGTAAAATGAAAAAAAAGATGTACTACAATGTACGTAAAAGCCCTCTAGGCATTTAAATAAAAAAATATGATATAATAATGTACTAGGGATTTAAATAATTAAATAATTTTTAATGTGAACACCAAAGATATTAGAAGAACGAGATATGCTATGTTGGCCGCCGGACCGTAGGCGGAGTACTACCTAATTAGGGTACTTTGAACGGTATCGGGACGTGTACGCACAGAAATCTGTTCTATGTATTAGTGCGGATACCTTAACGTAAGCGAAGGTGTGCAGTAGTATTGGTGAACAAAACCGGCGACACTGGGCAAAACAATTCCACACAGTATGAACTGCTCATAGCACATCTCGTTCTTCTAATATCTTTGGTGAACACTGAACAAGAGTCCCAACTGCCGTGAACCATCGGGGTATGTTATGAGACTGAAGGGACTGGAAAAGGAAGGAGATAAGGAAGAGGAACATCCTGAACTGCCTGGTTATTCAGATCTGGTCCGCAAACATGGCTAAACCATTTCAAGGAATGCACCAGTAATTCTGAATTGTGTTCTTTAAACTAAGGCAGTTGTCCCACGGGTCGGGAAGTAATCGACATAAACCAAATGCTGTAAGACCCTGCACAGAAACGTTCCATACTTTACTATAACAAACTTAATTTTCGATTGTTACCGACCCGCGGGACAAAGGACTAAAACAAAAAAGTATGTATGTTAACCTGTAAGTGTTGGTTGAGGATCCTGATCGTTGGCGAGCGGTTCTTCCAAGAGAGCCAACAGCGTACTGTCATCTGTTACAAAGTAACGGAATCTGAAAGAAAGCAAGAATTAAATCTTTCTCTTTACAGGATATACTCTACAGGATATATTCAGTGAAATGTATGTGTGGCATTAACCAACCTATGGATGACATTGTGTGGAGCGGAGGTGCAGTGCCTTGCCAGGGAGTGCTCTTCCAGAAGAGAACCCAGCGAGGCTGCTCCGTTTGCACTTGGGAAACCACCAACCTAAAAAAAATATATATTTAACAGTTCCATGACAAAACAGAAAAAATATCTAACCTAACCTTCTTTTTTACCATGTTCCATTTTGTGATGATTCTGTTTAATTCAAATACCATATTTTACAATAATCGACGATAATCATCTGGTCTTGAAATAAGACATTGAAAGAGAATATCTAGGAATGTAATTACTTAGCGTAGGGAGTGTGGAAAACCCATCGCTCGGGGAGTAAAAATAGCAATAAGCCAAGGTGTGAGTTCCATGCTAAGACTGAATGACACTGGGGAACAGTGTCATGTACAGTTTTTCCAAGATACAGGGTCGCATCTCGGAGTATTTTCCCTAGTCTCTTTCCCTAGATACTTGTGGGATCAAAAATGGACCATTCAAACAACAAAAAAACTAGAGGTCTTTGGGGAACCCAGGGGGAGTGGAGAGGATAACTAAGGCCACCTCGGTGGGACCTACAGGAAACCAAGGGGGAGTGGAGAGGAGGGCTGAGGCCAACTCGGTGGGACCTACGGGAAAACAAGGGGGAGTGGAGAGGAGAGCTGAGGCCGCCTCAGTGGGGTCTTCGGGAAATCAAGAGGGAGTGGAGAGAAGAGCCGAGACTACCTCGGTGAGCTCTTCCCTCATGGGGCCTTCCGGGAACCCAAACAATAGGGGAATTGCGATGGGAAAACCCTTACCGCTACAGGATCCTCCAAGGGATCCATTTGTGGGAAAACAGGAACCCTCACGGGACCTGGAAACAAACTCAATGAAATGAGGTGAAATGGGAGATCGCACAGCAGGCCCAGAGTGCTCACGGAAACTATCCACGGGAATTATACTGTCTCTGCTTTAATAAATAATTAACATACTTTACATAATAAGATTGCGAGGAAAAAATTACCTGTTCCAAAATCAGGGCAAGCAAGTTTTCAGCCGCGTCTCGAACTCTCATTGATACGGGCTTCAGTTCTTTCTCATCCTTCATCTTGATTGGCTCTCCTGGTTTTCCTATGAAAAATATTCATATTAAGACATTTTTTTATAACTATGGATATAACTTGCGAATGTTTATTTTCCGGAGAAATTTGAATGTTAAATACAAATTATTTTTTTTTTATTATTTATTTATTACTTGTAAATTATTTAACATTATAAATGATAACAATATGCAGACAGATATATAGATTTTTCGTTTTTTATTCTACTACTCCATAAGTTGAGCTCCAGGAGCTCGTGTTTATGGGAGGAGTATTTACATTTAGTTCTAATGATTTTTTAAACAATAATCAAAAACTTTTGATATAAATACAAACATAATATTAACATAGGTATACAAATTAGAAAAGTGTCTTTTTAACCCATTGGCCTCCGAATTGTTTTGTACCGACGTTTTAAATCTGCAGTGGTGTACTAATCTTACATAACTTTTAAACTAAACATGCAAACGAAACAATTTTTTTAAATTTACTCGTTCATTGAATTAAGGTATGCAAAAAATATATGCAGTTTTTAAAAAAATAATAATAATATGATTAAACGAGTATATAAAAATATTTTTTTTATAAAAACCATTTTTTTTTCTTCTTTTTTTATAATTGGATTAAGAAAAGTTTTAAATTAATCATACTTATGACCATAATATATTTTATTTCAATTTGGGCTGATGTTAGCCGCCCACCACGCTTTTTACGAACAAGCTTGTCAATTCCCGAACCACACGCCATTTAAAAAAAAATTCAATGACGCTGAAATATAACAAAATTTCAATCGTAAATATCAGGAAAAAACTGTACCAACGGAGTCCTGCCAATTACTACGAAATGAATGCTTAATTATCTACAGAGCGATTGGCATTTAAAATTTTAAACACAGATGTCAATAATGTATCCCTTTTTCGTTTTTAAGCCGACGACACCAGACCCGCCGGGACGGCGTCGTTTGAGGCCAATGGGTTAAAGATAATTGAAATAATATATCTTCTTACAGATTAAGAAAGCGTGAGGATATTAAGGGTACAATATATCAGGTAAACAAATTAGAAAAATAGTTTTTAGACAATTAAATTAATATATATATTTTTGTACAAATTGAGTAAGTGTAAGAAAATTAGGGGTACAATATATCAGTATCCAATTTTAGGGACTTAATTAATTTTTTGAATTGTTCATAATTCACAGTTTCGGTTACACTAATTTTATTTTTGGACAATAATATATTGTACCATCTTACACCTAAATACGAATAGTGGTGCTGAGCCGTGGTCGTTCTAAGCATAGGAATGGCTATTAAGCCATTAGTTTTGAATCTATTGCTTATGCTATCTGAGGGGTGAATTTTATAAATAAAATATTCTTTATAAATTTGATATAAGGCGATTCTCTTATACAATTCTGTGATAGATGGTACATTAAATTCCCGAAATATCTCTAAAGTAGGGGAGTCATATGGTTTCCTAAGGATGATTTTTATAATTATTCTTTGAATTGTAATTATGGGCTGTAAAGAAGCCTTAAAAGCCCCTCCCCACCCGATAATCCCGTACTGCAATATGGACTGAATTAATGCATAATAGACAATTTTGATAGTTTTCTTATTTAAAATATTTCGTATATTATAGAAAATATAGATAAGTTTTCTTATTCTTTCAACAGTGAGATTAATGTTGTCTTTCCATTTAACATTTTTATCTATTAAGATACCAAGATATTTTATATTAGATTTATGATTTAGTTTCGCGCAGTCCGTATTACATGTACCGTTATTTACACAATTTTTAGAATGAATTGTTATGTTAATTTGGTTATTTGGCACATCTTCTTGTAGAGTGAAAGGAATACAATATGTTTTTTCTGTGTTGAGTGATAATAAATTGCCATCGAACCAATTTTTTATAACCTTCATATCTTGAATGGCTGCATTGGTAATTTCGTTCCATGTCTTTTTTTCGATAATTATTGCAGTGTCGTCAGCAAAGGATATAAGTTTACCATTAAGTGATAATTAAAACATATGGTTAACGTAAATTATAAATAAAATTGGTCCAATAACAGTCCCTTGGGGAATTCCAAATTCTAAAGTTTCATCCACGCTTAGTGAGTTATTTAATTTTACTTTTTGGTTTCTTTGAGTTAGATAGCTTTTCAGCCAATACCTTACCTTACCAATAATACCGATATCATTTAATTTATTTATTAGTTTTGTATGGGAGATACTATCAAAAGCCTTACGTAAATCAATGAAAATGCCAAGGCATTTATTTTTTTTATCTAATGCACGGTATATAGTTGAAGTTAGTTCTGCAATGGCATCATGAGTGCCTAGTTTCTCTCTAAATCCAAATTGGCTAGGACTAATTATTTTATTATTTTCAATATAGTACAAAAGTTGCTTTTTTACGATCTTTTCGAAAATTTTTGCAATGTTTGAGACAAGAGATATTGGTCGATAATTTGATATTTCTTCAGGGTTGCCAGATTTAAAAACAGGTGTTACAATAGATTTTTTATAAACGGAGGGGAATATTCCACTATTTAAACTAATATTTACAATGTGTGTAATTGGAATGCTTAATAATTCATTATAATTTTTCAATATTTCTACTGTGACTCCATCAAACCCTGGTGCAGATGCACCTTTTAATTCACTAATAATATTTTTTATGTCATCTGTTGTTACCGGTTTGAAAACTGACAGATTATTTTGTTTAAGGCAGTCCTTTTCGAAATTATCTATTTTATAATTTTCATCGATCCGTGTAGCTAAATTTTGACCGACGTTAGCGAAATATTTATTGAAGGCATTAGCACATTTTGTCGGTTCCTTTAAGGCATTAATAGAATTTTTTCCGATATTAATTTTTTTAATTTGAGTTTTTTTGTTTTTTCTACTATTTATTTCATTTATTGTTTTCCATATATGTTTTAAATATATATAAAGAACACAATTTTAAACTTTTTTCCACTTGTTTTTATTTGACCGTGACCGGTTTCAGCCTGTTAGGGCCATCTTCAGACTGGTACAATTTTTGTCTTAAACTAGGGTTTATATACATAGGCAAATTACATTGAGGGGAGGGGTTAACATAGTAGGTTGGTTTTGAATGATGAGGGGTTTTTTCGTGAAATATGATATTTCCCAAATAAGTATTGTTATTAAAATCATTTTAATAACAATACTTATTTGGGAAATATCATATTTCACGAAAAAACCGCTCATCATTCAAAACCAACCTACTATGTTAACCCCTCCCCTCAATGTAATTTGCCTATGTATATAAACCCTAGTTTAAAACAAAAATTGTACCAGTCTGAAGATGGCCCTAACAGGCTGAAACCGGTCACGGTCAAATAAAAACAAGTGGAAAAAAGTTTAAAATTGTGTTCTTTATATATATTTATAATGGAATTCCACCACGAAATAACAGTTTTTAATATTAAAATATATATGTTTTACATTTTGTTTAGCCACATCAATTTATTTCATTTTTGTAAAAGTTTTCTTTAGTGGTTTTTAGTAAACAGGTTAATTTGTTCCTAAATTTTTTATAATATGTGTATATTTTTTTATCTAAGGGAAATTTCTTTGTCAAGCGATATAGCTCTTCTTTTTTTCTAATAGACACGATTAAGCCATGTGAAATCCATGGTTTTATTTTTTTGAATTTTGAATTAATTTTTATAGTTTTAACATCTGTTGATGCTGTAATATAATTGCATAGAATATTATCAAAAATATTTGCGCATGTTTTCAGCACAGGTTGATTCTAATACGGAACGCCATGTTTCTGTTTTTATTTTTAGGCTTAATTTATGATGGTTTAGTGACTTTTTTGTAAAAGTATTGCATTTTGAATCAATATGATTATTAATATTAAGTTTTTGTATATAGATGCAAGTGTGATGATCAGTAATATTATTTTTTAATATTATCGTGTGTAATTTGTCGGTATCTTTAGTGTTACTCCATATGTGATCGATACAAGATGGACGTTGACCCGTAATTTCTCTAGTATATTTATTTATACATAATATAAAATTCATTTCCGACATAAAATTGATAAATTCAGTTTTTATTTTGTTACTATTTTCGTTTGAAACATCTATGTTGAAATCGCCGATTATTGTTATGTTCTGTTTATTTTTTTTTGATAATATAATGCTTCTTAATTCATCCATAAATGTATACTCGTTTGATCCGTGTGTTCGGTAAATTGCAATAATATTAAAACATATTTTATTTACATTTAGATTAATATCTAAGCAATTAACTCGCTGCATAGGTACTTCTTCCACTGCGATGTTTGAATAACAAGATTTAACAAATACAACAATACCACTATTTCTATTAATAGCACAAGATGTTACGAAGTAGCTATATTCTGGAATGACTTTAACACTATGACGTCCGGTTTATGATTTAGTAAATTAATTGAGAGTAAAAATTCATTGAAATTTTGTTTCATCGATCTGATATTTAAATGGAGTACTGAGAATGAATTTGATATTTTATCCACGATTTTATTACAATCATTTAAAGTGTGACAAATATATTCCGAAATATTAAGAGTTTTATCTAATTCCTCAGTGAAGAAATCATTCATTTTTAAAGAAATAAATATACGAAATACAACTCACTCATATTCAATTCGCATTTGGGCATTTTGTATCATTTTTTTGCGGAATTCACATAAGTGACTATTGGCTGCGTGATCATTTTGATACCCCTTTCTGTTAGTGCAGTTGTGGCATTTGGCAGAATTTTGTTTTTTGGTGCAGTTTTGTATTTTGTGCTCTTCTGCACAGTGGAGGCATCTGGGATTCTTCATGTTGTCGAGGCATCTCAGTGAGGTGTGTCCGTATCCAAGGCAATGATAGCATTGCATCAGTGGATCACAGTCTTCTACGTGTGCTCTTGTATATCCAATATTAATTCTTTCTTTAGATATGATTATTTTTCTCAGTTTTGCAGTTGTTTGGATGATGAAATTTGCTAATTTTTCCGATTTTTTATTCTTCAGCTTTTTTTTAACAACGATTGGTTCATTATCTGTTTCCGAGGTCATGGCATTTTTTAGGTCTTCATTTTGAGTTATCAAATCTGTTAGGAGTTCTTCTTCTTTGTAGCCAGCATCAACACCCTTAATGATAATGCATGGTTTTTTTTTCTTTATTTCATTAGCGTGTATTCCAATATCCGGGTTTTTGTTGATTTCGTTTATTATTTTTTCGGTGTCATTTTGTTTCTCACATGTTAGTATTATTTTGTTTTGATATGTTTTTTTTAGTCCAGAAATTCCTATTCCTAGTTTGGATAGTTTTATTTTGTCTTTTAATATTTTTTCGATTTCATCTGCAGGTTTGTCTTCTTTTGATGTAATTAGTAAAGCAAAATTTGCTTTCGGTATTGGGTGAAATTTTTCCCTTACCACCAACGTTATATTTGTGTAAAATTGTGCTTAAACGTGAAAAAATATAAAAAAGGTAATTTTTGTGTTAAATTGTGCTAAAACATGAAAAATGGTCTAAAACATCGTAAATGGACGAAAAACACTGATAAATATTGAAAAACCATGCAAAATGTGTAAGAACGTCATAAAACATGCAAAAAGGTTTAAAAACCTAATTTTATGTGATAAATTGTGATAAAACAAGAAAAATGGTCTAAAACATCGTAAATCGTCGAAAAACACTGAAAAATACTGAAAAACCATGCAAAATGTGTAAAAACGTCATACAAACCTCAAAATTTGTAGAAAAACGTTAGTTTTGTGTAAAATTGTGCTCAAACATTAAAAAATGTAGAAAAACGTTATTTTTGTGTAAAATTTTGCTAAAACAAGAAAAATGGTCTAAAACATCGTAAATCGACGAAAAACACTGAAAAATATTGAAAAACCATGCAAAATGTGTAAAAACGTCCTAAATCTTCAAAAATTGTAGAAAAACCGAATAAATGTGGATTATAGTCGTTAAACCTGAAAAATTGTAGAAAAGCGTTATTTTTGTGTAAAATTGTGCTAAAACAAGAAAAATGGTCTAAAAGATCGAAAATCGTCGAAAAACACTGAAAATTTTTGAAAAACCATGCAAAATGTGTAAAAACGTCATAAAACCTCAAAATTTGTAGAAAAACGTTATTTTTGTGTAAAATTGTGCTTAAACAAGAAAAATGGTCTAAAAGATCGAAAATCGTCGAAAAACACTGAAAAATTTTGAAAAACCATGCAAAATGTGTAAAAACGTCATAAATCCTCAAAAATTGTAGAAAATCCGAATAAATGTGGATTATAGTCGTTAAACCTGAAAAATTGTAGAAACACGTTATTTTTGTGTAAAATTGTGCTAAAAATGGTTTAAAACATCGTAAATCGTCGAAAAACACTGAACTATTTTCTTCATTTGTTCCTTTTTTTATCAATTTTTCTAATTTTCTGATATAATCATCTTGATCTTGAATCACTTTATTTTGTAGACAAATTATTGTGTTTTGTAGTGACTTTATCTTAAGCTTCCATGAATCTTCGATGTTGATTAATATAGCTTCAATTTCAGTTTTAGCTTCTTTGGCAGCTTTTGTACTGCCAATTTTGTTGAGTTCTGACAATATTTTTTCAATATGTATTTTGAGTTCCATGTTGGAACATGGTACCGAAGGTGTTAATTTTATATTTGTAGACAGTTTTACAGAGTCCGTCTCGTTAGGCGACCGCTCGCCGCAAGACATGCGACAATACGATATAAATGAAGTTCGCAGCTCAAATTTAGCTTGCTTCAAGCTGAGAGGTATCGTTAGATATAAAATATGCAACTATAAAGGGTACCCACATTCCCAGTCATTAATTTGTCTTTGATGCTTTATTTGTATACCGATTCAAACATTTTGGTGAAATCAGGATTTTGATAATGCCCATGCTGCTTTGGACATGCAGCATTCCTCTGAAGAGGTTCTGGCTTGAACCAAGGCCAGTTCTCTGCCTTTATCATGGATCGAGGATCGCCAAGATCATTAGTTAAAGCCTGGAATAATATCGCACCACCTCATATATCATTCGAGAAGGAATCCGAAGTATCTACTAATGTATTAGTGAATAAAGCCCTGGTAGAGCTCTTTTCAGGAAAGGTTGGAAAGGATTGTTTTTTTTGGCTGATGGAGAAACTTTGTTTGTATTGATTTTGAATAAAAGTTTTTTGTATTTTTTTTATTCATAAAATGTTTTATTTTGTTTTCTGTATAGTTTTTTTAGTTGTATTTTGAATTCCTTAAAGATATTTTTAATAAGGGATCCTATATTTTTGTTCTTCGGTATTTGTAGATCTATCTGTTGAGTGTTGACCCAAAGTTTTTTTTACATATCGGAATTGGTAACATATATTTTTGCCTGAGATTTGTTGTGTTTCTGAGTGCTTCGGCTTTATTTAAAATATCTTCTTTATACACCTGTAAAGTTGAGTGGTACAGGAACAGAGTATTTAATTTTCTGACCTTAAATTCTTTATGAGTTCTGAAGGATATAAAAATGATTTTAATTATTAGTTTTATAAGTGCCACCCCATCATATTATTAATTATGGATTGACAGAAAACAAAGTAGGTCATTCTCAGTAGTTCTTTATTTAGAATATGTCTCAAACGGAGATATAGGTGAACATTCTTACTCTGTTTTTGAGAATGGTTACATAGAATATTCCACATAATGTTTTGTATTGGGTAGTCTATGTGTAGGCGCTAATTAAAAAAAAGTTTTCTAAAAATTGAAAATCTGTTTACATGATAAAAAGGTGACCGGATAAATCATCACAATGATAATTCATCACATCTTTGAAAAGTTATATAAAGTCATGGAAAGTGATGAAACAAAAACTTTATTAACTGGGTTAAGTAGGTTAGGTTAGGTTAAATTTTTTTTTTCATCGTTTCTAATGACTTTATATCACTTTTTAAAGGTGTGCTGAATTGTCACTGTGTTGAGTCATCATGGAACCGATAAAAATTGTGATAAAGTCGGTGTAATTATGTTCAAGGTAGGGCAATCTCTGAACTAACATACAGAATCAATGTTTTTATAAATTTAACAAATATGGGATAAAGAGTGAAATATAGGTGGATTCATCGGCTAAACCACAGTCAGCGTTGATATTCGGAGAAATGATTTTTTGAATGTGCACGGCTGACTCCAAAACCGAACGCCTGGAAAATCTCTATCGCTAAAGGCGTTTTTTTAAATACGCTATCACTCGAGTGGCTAATATTCAGCAGTACCCATCTATTTATAAGGAGGAAAAGCAGAATGATTACCTTGACTCTTGGAACCAGAGATGCCCAGTTCCACCACCTCCATGACGGTGTGCAGACAATCGGGGTCCTGCAGCAGAGGCGAGGGTGCGGGCAGCCAGGCGGCCAGGCACTGGTAGGCAGCCACCACTGAGGAGTGGACGTCGCGCGAGTGGCCCGGCGGGGGACGCGAACACTGCACGCTGATGTAGTCGCAGATCCAGCGGACAGCGCGCTTGCATTCCAGACTGTCTGGAATGTTTCAAATACACACTGTAAATGGTTCCCAATATGTGCCACACTCATTTAATTTAATTGCCAACAATCTGGGCATTTCTTTTCTTAGGATTTTCCATGTAGTAAGCTATCCTCCTCACTAGACAGTATGTCAGACATTTTGTTGAAAGGTGAACAGAAAAAGTATTTGCAATTTGTACATATATGGGACTGGCCCCACTACTATTCAGTAGTTTAACTGTAAAATTATTTTTGGGAGCCAAAGCACTACCAAATACATACTGGCTTTGTCAAAAATTATTATGAAAAATTGGTTAGATAGAGCACAGAAATTTGTACATACTACAGTGAAACTCTCTTAAGAAGTTTTCCAAGGGACCGGGGAAAAAAAACTTCTTAAGTGGGAAAACTTCTTAAGTGGGATTCAATTTTAGCCATTTAATAACTCGAGTCCGGGGCATACGTCATTCCTATGTCTACCTACCTTAAATTGTCGTGAAAACAAGCTCATATGATCCAAGCGGTCAAAAAAAAAATATATATATATATACATCTTCTAGTTATCATGGTAATTAGTATTATGTATTTAGAAAAAGGTGGGAATGTGAAATAAATGAAAAATGGTAGAACATAGTTGATTATAAAAAGTTTATTTACATACCTACATATAAATTATTATTTTTTTTCGAAGTATTTATCTATAGTAGATTGCTTAACTCTATTATTGAATTCTTTTGTTGTAAAATTTTGTCTAAACATTACAAATCAAAACAAAACCATCCCATGGACAAAGTAAACACAATTTTAAAACTGTTAAAGTACATCCCTCGAAAAAGCCACTCGAATTCGGATAGTAAAAGTTGCAGCATTCCAAAAGGTTCATACTGTTGATCTTATTTTAAATTGGTGTAAAGGCAATGGATTATACATATTTACTTAGTGATTACTCACTCTTAACTTGACAGTTGAAGACAAAGCTGTGGATATACGCCGTCTCTTTTTTACGCTTTCGTTTACCATATGAACTGAGGGAGAAAGAAAGACTTGTTGTGGTTAATTTTACCAAGCGGTTTGATAAAAGGACACCGCAAGTAATTTTGTTAACCGCAAACTAATGATAGCGGGTTCTTTGCCTCAGAACCGTTTGCGTACTGCAACCCTGCCATGGCACTGCACAGAAAAATCTCACAAAGTCTACGCGGCAAACTGCTTATTAGTTGGCGGATTTTAACTTTTTTGCACGCTTGCTGCTTGCTCCAATGGCATTTGAGATTTGAGAGACTATTGTTATGATGTATTTTCGCCATGCACAGTCGACTATCGTATATTTTTAAAGATATTTTAATCCTTTTCTAGAAATTCCTTATGAAAATAATATGCGCAGCTCAATATTATGTACCTGTAGGTTCATTTATGGTCCTACCTAACTAGCAGACATCGAATAGCTACGATTTCGCACATAAATAAATGGCTTGATGCTTGAATCAGAAAGTTATATCATACAAGCTCTTTGACGCTGGAATTATGTATAATCTGTGAACGCATCCAAAAACTAGAAAAATCATTTGCGAAGTTTCGTTTCAATCTACATTTTAAATTTATGCATATGTATTTCCTAACCTTCAAACTTAATTTACGACAAATGTCAGATGAAACATGATGCACGGCAATTTTTGATGTTTGAATGGAAAAAACGTAATTATAATGCATATTTTACCATCTCCCCCGCCATATAATCACATTGTTATGTATTTAAAGGTGAAATATTCCGTATTAACCGTGATCCGATAGATTATCAAAAGTTTTTCGTGTTTTACAAATTCGATGGAATAAAAATTTTATACAATAATATTACGAAACATCTCTATGTTCATTATCAAAGAGAAGATTATTGAAGGAGGCGTCAAATGTATGCAAATGTAGATCTAGCCCACGTTGTCATTAAGGTTGAGTTTAATATAATCTTTCATGTTATTTCGGCCTTAAAGACGCTTGCATATTTGTTACATAATTCCGCATTGTTTATTCGTTCCATTGCTATTTTACCTAGTTAGGGGATTAGGAGACGGGGTATTTGGTTTATTTATTGGTTACGGCTTACGGCCCGGCGGCCGACAAAGGGTTTTATGGTCTCAGGTACTAGGTATGGGTTTCAGTCAACGTCTTTCAATTTATGACTTGGAAAAAGGTTCATTTTAGATATTTTGCGACACAATATTTCGTTTGTGTTGATTTTACCGCCGGATTTCTAAAACCTCTTAAGCGGGAAGCAGTTTTAGCTCTAAAACTTCTTATGTGGGAAAAAATCGTGTTTTTTGTATGGAATTTTCAAGGGACCAAAAATCAAAACTTCTTAAGCGTGAAAACTTCTTAAGTGGGAACTTCTTAAGCGAGTTTTACTGTATATCTATGGGTTAATATGAAGTAAAACAACATGATATATTATAAATAGTACTTTAGAGGTTTAAACAGCCCAGAGAAGATAAACTTGATAAGTACAATCTCTATGGCACCGGTGCACAGCTGGGAAACCTACCGAAATACATACCAACAAATCAAGCTTATTTTTTTTGTAAAAATTCACCTTCTTCTATAATAAATCAGTAAATAAGTTTAAATAAAACAATAGACAATGTAATGATAGATAGACACACACAGGACACATGACACAACTAAATTACAATATACAACTTACCTATCACGATATCTGAAGCATGCAACATTTTAGAAGTGATCAATGGAAATAGAAAAAGATTATAACATAGCATTAATATTAGAAACCATTTTGTATATCTAAATTAGCAATGGGCATAATCGAGTCATTCTATATTAAATAATAACAAATGTAAATTTATTCAAATGAATTATGGATTCTCAAGATTAAAAATCACCTTTTTTAGACATCCAAATGAAAATCATCACTAAACAAATAATTGATTGGGTGCGCCTTCTGTCGAAGGTTGGGTTTCATCAGAGAAATGTCCACCCAACAAGCTACAGCCCGGAACAACTCAACATCATTAGATCTTTCGAAAGATGTGGAACTTTTATTATTTTAACTGATTTTCAAATATGCCCATCACTAATATGAATTTGTTTTCATCATATACATATTATTAAAACACACACTTGAAAAGAAAAAGGAAATACATTACGAATTCAAAAAAGATCTATAAAGTCTTTAACACATTCATTGGCAAAACGTCTATTGATTTTCTTTTAGAGGAGATGTGATATGTATTACTCAATGTCTATTGAAATTGTTTAAGAGGAGATGTGATACAACACAATGTCTACTGACGTTGTTTTTAGAAGAGAAGTGACATGACACAATGTCTATTGACATCTTTTTAGAGAATATGAGATATGACATATTGTCTATTGATGTCATTTTAGAGGAGATGTGATATGACGCAATGTACATATACAACTTTTATCAGGGACACGATATGACACAATGGACTGGGAAGTCAATGTTTTGTGACACAATGCGAACACTTCTAAATTTGATAGTGTGTGTGAACAGAAAATATTTTTTTATTACTGATTTTTGACTTCGCGAAACATGTGCCAAAAGACATGTGATAGCATGTGTCGTATCACGAACCTCTGTTTTCCATCAATGTGTTAAGTACTCTAAGTTGAAATAAAAGGACCAGACCCTAGACGAACCAAGAAACTCAATATGGACAGAAACTCGCTAAGGGAACTGGTAGGACTACTAACGGGACACTGTCATCTCAGGAGACACATGCAGATATTGGGAGTGGAAAACACCAATAGATGCAGGAAATGTGAAGAGGATGAAGAGACTCCAATTCACCTATGGTGCCAATGTCCTGCCCTGGTGGGAACTAGGCTCAGATACTTGGGGAGACATAAGTAGAACCAGAAGACATAGCCACATACCCAATAACAACCCTGGTGAACTGTATTAAAGGGACTGGGTTGTTGTTAAAGGATTGAGGTAAAATGGGATATAGCACAATGGGCCTATGGCCTAAGTGCTCACGGGAACTACGTGTAAACCGTCTCCGCCCTTAAAAAAAAAAAATTGCTGAATAAAAAAAAAAATTCAGATAATAATTTCAAAAATATATATATTTTTTTGATTCAAGTAACTTGTCATTCATTGAACATAAAAATCTAACATTAATTTGAAAATAACATCATTTGATGAATTTTGAAATTTTTTAAATTATGGATTAGGATATTTCAAACTCGGTCAAATTTGATTGGCGATCAAATAGGCAACCAACACCAATTGGATTTTCGACATTTAGCAGTCCTCGTTATGTCAACTTCGAGCCCGTTTCTGCTTTTGATCACACTGTAATCAGCCGACAAACATAACGATCATGCTATTATATTTGACGGCTGATTGAAACGAGCTTAACGGGGCAGTTCAAATGTCATAAATTCGAAATGGCGCTGATCTTTGATTTGATGATGAGTTTGAAACAAACCTACTTAAGTAGGTACTTAAAAGAGATCTAGGAAGTTATTTTTTATCTAAAACTGGTTGAAAAAAATTACATCTACATTAACATAACTTGCACTGAAGATGAAAATCTAACATTTAATGAACATGTCGATGACTTAAAGCCGAGAGATTGTATCTCCACTTTTAGGCGAAAATAAGTTTTGAAGTAGACCAGCCTTTTCCAACCCAGGGTGCGGCGCTTGGGAGCTAGAGGGTATGTCAAAGAAAATCAATAATGGCAGATGTACGGTACCTAAAGCCGAGAGATTGTATCTCCACTTTTAGGCGAAAATGAGTTTTGAAGTAGACCAGCCTTTTCCAACCCAGGGTGCGGCGCTTGGGAGCTAGAGGGTATGCCAAAGAAAATCAATAATGGCAGATGTACGGTACTTAAAGCCGAGAGATTGTATCTCCACTTTTAGGCGAAAATGACTTTTGAAGTAGACCAGCCTTTTCCAACCCAGGGTGCGGCGCTTGGGAGCTAGAGGGTATGCCAAAGAAAATCAATAATGGCAGATGTACGGTACCTAAGCACAACATTAAGCATTTTTGTAATATGAGGGGTACAGTTTTGGAAAATGGGTTGCCAACAAGTTTGCAAGTCAAACAAAATTGGGACTCAGGAAACCCCAAATTTGATAATATTTTGTACATATTTCGACACTTTCAAATCAATCTTTCAGAGAGTTTCAAATTTTTTACTTTGTTTTTCACAATATTTTTTTTGAGATACATAGTCTAGGCTTTAAGCCACTGATGTTATAAATTTGCACATATTTTGAACACATTCATACCTGATCGACTGTTGTGCAGTCTGGCTAGACCAGCCAGGAGTTCCAAGGCCGCCAGAGAGACCACCAGGTCCGACTTCCAGGAGGAGATGAGACGGTGACAAACCAGGTAAGTGGCTCGCACTAGCAACGCTGCCCCTAAAGTTGGCAATGTCATTAGATGAACATATGATCAAACAGCCATCCATCCATTAAAAATAAACAAATGCATTCGA
Organism: Hesperophylax magnus; assembly: GCA_026573805.1. Classification (NCBI taxonomy): domain Eukaryota; kingdom Metazoa; phylum Arthropoda; class Insecta; order Trichoptera; family Limnephilidae; genus Hesperophylax; species Hesperophylax magnus. The sequence continues at coordinate 23,040,719 of JAIUSX010000011.1, forward strand.
AATAGATACAGGCATGCACGAATTTTATATGTTTTGCTACAATTTTTTAAATGATAGTGAGTGTTGAAGTCAACAAAGTTTATTGAAATCTCAATAAAACCAGTTTTTATAAAGCTTTACACTTTAGTATGAATACAGTGTGAGTATAGTTTTCATGTCATCAACATTTTGCTTTTAATTAAAATTAAAAAATCAATAATAAAAAATAAGGAAAATGTCTATTTCCGAGGGATATTCATTTAGTGGTGTAATTTGTAAGTATTTTTCCTAGAGGCAGCATCAATTTGTCACCCACAACACAGACCGGTCAGTGGCTGAGTTGGCATCGCGTTTGGGTCCCACCCAGGCGTAGTGTGTTCAATTGCTCGGCTGGCTAAGTTTTCCATCACAACACAATCAAAATTTTCCCCTTACTGTGGTGGCAGTAGGAGATTTTCAAATATTGTCAGGTTATTCGTAACCAGGGAATGTTTGTCTTTCTATTAAAAAATTTAATAAAAAAAAAAGCAGTATCTCGTAAATTTTTTGGGAGAGCCAAAAAAATGTTTTTCGTTTGCCTAATTCTTATACATTTTATTAAATGTTTCGCTTAAGGGGTTAAAAAATGCCTAGTTAAAATCTCAATCAGTGAAACATGTATAAGAATCCTTCTTTGAAGAAAATTTTTTTGGGTCTCATAAAAATTTTTCAAATAGATCCGCCTGTTTGTATTGTGGGCAACGAATTATGATATTAGTTAACATAATGTGAAATCGTTGAAAAACTTTCATAAGTATGGGAAAAGAGGCAACATAAAATACTTTCCTCAATTATATATAATAAAACAAATATGATGCATTTAAATTACACTTAAGATGTTATTGACACACTCCATCGAAAAGCGATAAAACATAAAACAACAAAAATAACACACAACAGTCAAACAACGAAAAGATGGAACAAAAAATTACCAAAGCCATGTGTCGAGGGTTCAATGTCTCTTAAAAGCGAATCTGCATTTGGGAAATCATCTATGGAGGAGAGCGCCCCGTGCAGACTGTCCGCAGAACTGGTCCCGTGGCCCGCACTGCTTTCCGACCTCCCTGCATCCACCATCCACCAGTCAACACAGGCACAAGATATACACAAGCCAAGCCGCCTAACGGGTGAACGGTTGGAAGGTAGACAAAACATTTCACAGCTTTAAGATAAAGACCCAAAAGCTACGCGACTATACAATGTCCCCACCAATGAACTCGCTTAATCCAAGCCTTTTGCGTATGAGTTTTGCTCACAAATACTTAGGTTGGGGCATTTCAAACTCCATTACATTTGATGACCACCAAATCAACCGTCAGCGCCCATCAGAATTCTTAACATTTGAACGCTCCCCCTTTAACGCCGATTTTCAGCCCCTTTCAGCTTTTGATCAAATTGTGATCAGCTGTCAAGCATAATGGTCGTGTTCTTATGCTTGTCAGCTGATCACAATTTGATCAAACGGACCGAATCAAAGTTGTTCAAATACCGAAGAATTATAAAGATCATCAATTTGATGGTCATCAATTATTGTGAAGGGATTTAAAACAACTCAATTTTACCACATTAATTACAATTTTCAGTCAAAGTAACATAACTTTGCATTTTCTCTCAGATTCCAATTAGCGCATTTCTATAAATGTTTAATCTGAAAACTGTTATGAAATGTTCTGTTTACCAATTAACACTGGCAGATTGAAAATGACACTGTATCAAATTAATGTGTTGTGATATGCAAAAAAATACCTAATAATTACAAAAAATTATAAAACGGTTTTCATAATATATATTGCAAAATTTCTTTCTTTTCAAAACTTTTTCAAGTGATATTTTTCATATTAAAATCAACAGATTAAAACTAAAGAAATGCTAGTAGCTAGGATAATAAAAATATTACATCATTTTTTTGCGAGAGTAATTTGGAAAAAAAAAATCATTTTTCTACTTGATCTATCTGATCTGATGGACGAGTAAAGAAGATTTAAGCACGTACTTAAATGTAAAATATTATATTGAATTAATAAAAAAATTTGAATGCAGGAAAAATATTTATCACTTTTGATGATGAATTTAAAAAATTTTAATAATAAAAAATGCAGCTAATATATATAGTTTCTAAAAAAACCTACTGTGCGTAATATGACAAAACAAGGCATTTATAAATTTTTTAAAAACAACTAGACAAACAACTATGTAAAGCGGGTATGACATCACAAAATAATCTATCCATCCCAGGGAAAACTTAACTCACTACAGAAGAAAGTTAATTCATGTTCAAGTTGTCAAAGTGTTACCATGAAAATGAGCAATGAATAAAAATCAATATGTAGTAAAAAATACGAGGGCCATCCAGAAAGTAAAGTTACAAGGGCTCCCGAGGCCGGGGGAATTTTTTTGTTTCAATATTAGTGCACCTGGCGTGTAGAGGGGATCATAACGGCCATTTTTTTTAGTCCCGCGTGTTTTTCGGCCATTTTGTTCAGTTTGTGGAGTCAGCCTCCTGCATCACAATGCCAGGCCCCACTAGCTGATGACATCGTTTGGTTGAGATATTGTCCTTTGGACTATCTACCTTTTCACTTAGGTAAAGGTGGGAAACGTTTTTCCAACGATCAGGAGGTCGAGGAAACCGTGAGGAAGAATAAGGCTAAAAGAGCTGGCGGCGGAGGTCTATGACAATGGTATACAAAAGCTGGTGCCCCGACTACAGAAATTTCTCGATCTTAACGGCGATTGCGTTGAAAAATAGATGTATTTGTGAAGTATTCTGTGAATTTTAATTAAATACAAGCATTTTTTGATCATATATAAATATTGTAACCTTACTTTCTGGATGCCCCGAATGTAATTGTTTATCATGAATTCATTTTTTTAATTATGATTCAGCAATTGGAAGTCCCAAGGAAAAAGAAGATGTAGGAAGCAATTTGAATATTATTCTATAATATGTAGTAGAATGATGTAAAAATTTGGATTCTTGTCAAGAAGTGAGTTTCGCCCTTGTTTCAGTGCAAAAACATCTTGGTAAGCCAATCTGTTCGTTGTGATGTTATTGTAAAGATTGCAGGACCTCACAAAAGTAGATTTATAGCACTGATAAAAATAACATAAACTTTACTAAACCCAGTTTGACGTAAGAAATAGTTAAAAAATTAAGGACACATTGTTTCACAGAATTTGAACAATTCATCAAATTTCAAAGTTAGTTTTCAAGTTCTGTTATTATTTCAGTTCTATGAAGCAACTGACACATAATGATATAATAACAGAATTTGAATTTGTACAAACTTAAAAAATATTGATAAAAATTACAACTCATCATTTTTCCCTGGATCTTCTTGCTCTCAAAAAAGTCCTGATCGAAAGCAAATAAAACTGTGCTCGATTAGGGCAATATTTCACCACCTCTGAATAAACTGTTGAATAGCGATATATATTTATACCAATTACAACCTATGATGTAATTGGCTTTTTTTCAGCAGTGCTAATCTTACAAGTTAATTGACGAGAAGTTACCCAACAGTTTACTCAGAGGTAGTGAAATACCCCCAAAGAAACTATTTAAGAAAAACTTAGTTTTAGAATAAGAGATGATAAAAAATACTGAATTGGAAAAAAGACTAAAATGTAATTAATAAGTAGAAGTTGGGAATTTTTCAGTGTCTTACCGCTGGCAGGTTGAGGAGGCCCAAAGGAGCCCTGGTTGGGGGTGCTCCCAGGGGCATGGCTCACGCAGAGGTAGAGAGCCGACAGAAGGGGCACAGCCAAAGGGGGCCACCACTCAGCCTGTACTGCGCCCACCACAAGTAAAGACACTCTGGCACTTAGATCACCGAATGTCAGCCCCCTGAAATTTAGATAATGATGAAGCTCCAAATGAGAGGCTGAGAATAAATTATAATTTGATTAGACACATACATATATTATTGGCTTAGCGTAGCGAAGTCCTGTTTTAACTCAACTGTTTTGCTTTTTTGTTTATGTGTTAATTTGTTTGTGCATTTTATTATTTATCTATACACTTTATTATTCAAGTAAGCCTTACTTTGACTAGATGACTGTGACCATGGTTAAGTAAAGATTCTTTTTCAAATGTGAAACCATCGCTGTACGGGACCAAGTTAGTGAAGCCCGCACAAATACTGCAAATTCAATAGGGCACCGGCACACATTGACACCTTGATCTGAGAGTTTTTGCAGGGGCAGTAGGAAAACATTAAATTAAACAAGTATTACTTTCCCGAGTACTCTCGGATGAGAAGTGACTGTTTGTACCAGTTACTTCTCTATTTATTGGACAAAATTATACATTAAATCTCACACATGTTCAATGAGAGTAATTAGCGATCACCCTTATCTCTTCACTGTGTTGAACAAAACAAAACATTAGTTTTTAAATGTATGGTGGCGCCGAAAATCCATTAATATTAACTATAGCAGTCACACATTAAGGATGTGGAATAATATTATAGTATCATATTTATTTTGACGCAGATATCTCAATGGTTTTATCAAAGATATTAAGGACATCGTAAAAACTTGAGATCTTGTTATCTCATAATGACTTTGGCTCTGTACGTCCGATATAATCGCTTTTATTTGGACTTTCTTATATGCATTTTTTTCAATATTATGGTACCTACTTGTCTGAAGAAAGTTTGAAAAAAAGAATTGTCATTGAGATAGTGACGTTTCTTTGGACAGATTGTATAATTCGAAATATAATTTGATTTTTTTTTTTTACTTAAAATAATGCATACATGGTTTATAATTATGTAGGTAGGTATTGCGAAAGTGAAAAGTGAAAAAAGTTTTAGTAACTCCAACAAGAGTGAAAATAGAGAAACTGCAAAACAATAATGTGAGAAGTAAGTATGTGAATTGTGCAGAGAGATGAGATTGAATGAGAAGGAAATGGATGGTCTAAGCATAGACGAAACATGGAACCACCTAAAAGTGAGTCTTTGTGAATCTGCTAGAGAGGTGTGTGGAATAAGTGCGCAAGGTAGGAAGAAAGGTGATGCATGGTGGGATAATGAGATTAAAGCACTGGTCTCAGAGAAGAAGAAAGCATGGTTATGTCTGATAGCGACTGACAGTCCTTCCAGCGAAGAGAAGGATCGAGCGAAATAAGTGTATAAGGGATGTAAGAAAAAAGTTGGAGTGAAAGAACGAAAGAAACGCCTGGACCTGTAATCCTCCATGTATTTAAAATGACTGATTTTTGCATTTTTATATATAAATTCATCGACAGATCTAATACGCCTAAATTTTTAATGAGAGAGCTAGGTATAATGCCAGTAGACGAAATAACAAATGGTAATATTTTTATTGTCTGAGAATGCCAAATTCTTTGAATCTCATTTCATAAATCTGTGTACTTTCTTATTTTTTCAGAAACAAATATATTATTTATATATTTTAATTACATTCGTTATTTTGCCATCTCTTACCATTTTGCATTACGTAATGATTGATTATTGGGTTAAGATGGGTGATGTGCGGTTAAAACGGTAGGTAAAAAAAAATAGTAACTAATATCCGAGTGTTACTAGAAAGTGCAAAAAGAATATTAAGAGATATGGATTTATGGGGGACCCTAGTGACCCCCCTCAGGTGACAAGTGACTTTTACCTTTATGTACAAAAAACTTATGTCGCCATGAAAATGTCTGAAAATTCACATAAATGAACAATTTTTATACCTGTCTGGATTTCCCGGCAACTCTTTAATGGGAAGATTTTGAAGATGATGGGGAACAACCAAGAGAGAAAGCAGGATGGATATAGAGGCTCTTCTCAGTTCCTTTTTATCCACATTTCCCGAGTTCAGTTTCAACTCCTTCTCGGGGAGCACCTTCTCTAGTGCTTCCAGGAAGTCGGGAACAAGGATGTACACCCCGTCAAGATCTAGCCTGGAGAATTAATCCAAAAATACATTTATAAGCAAACACTAAAACATATTTAATAATAAGGAACTAAAGGGAAAAATATTACAGCTTAAAAAATATATATTCATTTAGATAAAAAAACGCTGATTCTGAATATGTATATAAGTGTGATTATACATAATTACAAGTAGAATTAATAAACCGTCATTTAAAAACGATTAAAACTGTAAGACACTCAAACGCCCAGTGATTGGTCGGCGGGATCTGAAAAACACTTAAGTCGCTACCTCACAGGTCAGCCGGCCGCGTGCATTAAGAATACAGACAATTTTGTGCCAAGTTGCGCTTCGTATACCACCACTGCAGTTTACAAATTATTTCAAAAGAATTCATGTTTTTTGGAAATCTTGCTAAATATTTAAATTGGGTTTTTCTGTTTTCATACCTACCCCAGTGTCATTGACCTTACTGTTAACCGACAAAACTGATGTACATATGACGTTGCGCGTACCCCCTGAGATTTTGATCGTTTTGGCGGGCTTCGAAAAACGCAAACTTTGAAATCGACATTTGTAAAAAATAAATAAAAATACTGGTATGTAAGTTAGAAGTTGAACATTCAAAATGAAAAATTAAAAAAATGACTCTCTCCCATGTTTTATTCTATTTAATGTGGATGACTTTATATTAAAACACTGATTGTATTTTATGAGATAGACTTTTATTCTTGTGACGGTTATACCGAGAGCTTGTTAGCGTGACCACAGACGACAATACAATGTGTTACAATCACCTCTAGCACTAGTGATGTGCGACACCAATAGTGATGTTACATCCCCTTTCTTTATTTATAAAAACAATAAAAATTCAAATACATTGATATTAGACATTATGCTTACATACAATACAATAAAATCTTAAATACACTGACATTAGACATTATACCTATCAGGTTGTTTGACCACTCTACCATATCTGGTAATGTAAGGGTTGTTCAAATTATTATATTCTCCCATCTGTCCCTCATCTCCAGCTTCTGCCTCTTCAAGTGCCGGATCAGATCGCATGGACAGATGGTCATTATTAACATTTGTATTATATCTCATTTTTAAGTGAATTCTATTTCGTCTGTACGTGTTACCATAATAATCTTCAACAATATAAGACCTGTTACATTTTAATTTTTCCTTGACCACAGCTGGTAACCAATTACTTTTAGGGTTTTTCTTAAAATACACATAATCTCCTGTTTTAAATATAGACATAGGTTTTGCATTGACATTATAATATTTAGAATTTTTTGAATTATTTTTTTCAACGCAGTTTTTGTAATCTGAGAATCTTACAACCTTTGGTTTTAATTTAATTTGAGTTGAAGGAATATTCATTCTTAAAGTTCTAGACATTAATAATTGAGCAGGTGACGGTAAATTGGCTTTAGGTGTGTTTCTATAATGTAATAGAGCTATATAAGGATCTGTATTTGTTTCTTTTGACTTTTTTAGAATATTTTTTATAATTTTAACAGAACTTTCTGCCTGACCATTAGATTGAGAATGATATGGACTAGTAACTACATGTTCTATATCCCAATCGTATAAAAATGATTTGAATTCAATAGCTTGAAAAGGCGGACCTCCATCAGAGACTAAAGACATTGGTATACCATGACGTGCAAAAATAGATTTTAAGTGAATTATGACATTTTTTGCAGTAGAATTATTATTTAGGAAAGCAGTTTCAATAAACTTTGAATAGTAATCTGTTACAATGAGGTACGTTTGATTATCAAAATACATTAAATCAATACCTACTTGTTGCCATGGAAACTTATTAATTTCATAATTTATCAGTGGTTCCTTCTGATTAGAAACTTTAAATTTATTACATATTTGACATTGCTCAATTAAATTTTTTATATCTACAGTGATACTAGGCCAATATAAAGTATCTCTAGCTAATCTTAGACATTTGTTTATTCCTTGATGTCCTTCATGTATTTTGTTTAACATTTCTTTTCTCATAGTTTGAGGTACTAGCAATTTATTACCCTTAAATATTAACTCATTAATGACATGAATTTCGTCTTGAATATTATAATAACATTTTAAAGTGTAATGAACTTTATCTTTGCTATTCGGCCAACCTTCATAATAATATTTTTTTAATATTTGCATAGTTTCATCCAAAGCAGTAGCATTACTCAATTTTTTACGATATTCTTCACTAATAGCTAAGTTCATATATATTGAATTTACATGACAATGTAGATCAGACTCATAATCGGGTATATAATGATCTTTTAAAGCTGCTCTAGATAAAGTATCTGATATATACATTTCTTTACCTGGGACATGTATAACATTTAAATCATAAGATTGAAGAGCTAACATCATACGTTGCAATCTAGCTGGTACATCATGTAAAGGTTTTTTAAATAAATAGACTAAAGGTTTGTGATCAGTTTGTACTGTCACTTTGTTACCATAAATATACTGATGAAACTTATTACAACCAAATTGTATGGCAAATAATTCTTTTTCAATTTGAGCATAATTTTCCTGCGACTGTGTCATTGTTTTTGAACTAAATGCAATTGGACGGTTATTTTGCATAATAACTGCTCCTATAGCTGATTTTGATGCATCGACTGATAAAGTTAGTGGTATTTTTGGATCATAATGACTTAAAACTGTTGCATTTGAAATAGCCTCTTTCAAAGTTTTAAAACATTTTTCACAATTTTCATCCCATGACCATATAACATTATTTTTTAATAAATTTCTCAAAATTTGTGACTTATTTGATAAGTTTTCAATGAATGGGCCCAAATAATTTACCATTCCTAAAAATCTTTGTAAATCTTTGACATTTTTAGGAGACGGCAACTCTAAAATAGCTTTGACTTTCTCTTTGTCAACTTTTACTCCTTCCTTACTAAAAATATAACCTAGGAAACATACTTCCTTGACTAAAAATTTACATTTCGACTTATTTAATTTTAAGTTGACTTCTCTAGCCCTTTCCAAGACTTTTCTTAACCTAAAATTATGAATTTCTTCAGTTTCTCCATAAATTAAAAAATCGTCGACAAAAATTAATATACCTTCCAGATCTCCAAACAAATCTACCATAATCCTATAAAAAATTTCCGTTGCTGCGTTTATTCCAAACGGTAGTCTTAAATACCTGTACCTTCCAAATGGAGTTTGAAAAGTACATAAATCACTACTTTCTTCATCTAACTTCAATGACCAAAATCCAGAATAAGCATCTAGATGTGAAAAATATGCAGCACCTATAAGTTTTGATCTAATTTCATCGATGTTTTTTAATGGAAAATATTCTCTCATTATGCAGTTATTTAATTTTCTAGGATCAAGACAAATTCTTAATTTACCTGACTCCTTGACAGTTATGACAACAGAATTTACCCAAGAAGTAGGTTTAGTAACCTTTTCAATGACCTTCATCTTGTCCATGCGATCTAATTCCTCACGAAGTCTGTTTTGTAAGGCAAATGGGACTTTCCTCGGAGGATCAACGCACGGAACGGCATCTTGACGAAGTTTGAGATGAACGACAGGTGGTAAACATCCGAGACCCTGAAATATGTCATTATATTCAGTAAATAAGGTGTTATGATCATATTGAACATTAAATATTCTTTTTATAATTCCAAATTTCTGAATAGTTGGAAGACCTAAGACTGATTGACATTCTATATTTGTGACAAAAAATATTATTTTACTTATGACATTTCCATTGATTTGACATACAATATCACAATGACCAATAATAGGTATTTTATTACCTCCAAATCCTGACACTTTTGTAAAAACTTTTTGTAAAATTGTATTACATAAATTTAACTTTTTAAAGTTTGTCAATGACATTACATTTATATCAGCTCCTGTATCCAAGATACAGTCTAATGTTTTATTATTAATTATTATATCTATGTGCCATGCTTGACTTGAATAATTGTTATTATTAATATTTCTGATTGTTGCAATAAAATGACCCTCAGTGAAATTAGCACTGTCATCATTGGGTTTTGATGACTCTAAGTTTAAATTTCTGACTTTATTGTGACAATTATTTTTAAAACAATATTTAGCAAAATGACCAAAAGAATTACATGACCTGCATTTGACATTGACTGCTGGGCACTTGTAGCGATGATGCTGACCACATCTTCCACATGGATTGATATGACCACTTGACCTTGGCTGTGATGATGATGATGGTGACCCATGACGACTTGAAGATCCATACTGACTTGATCTTCTTGAAGTTGACCCTCTTAGACTTGACTGACATGATGCTCTCGACTGTCTTGAAGTATTTTTATTATGACTGATTTGAAGAATTTCTGTGTGTGTTTGTTGGTTAATTTTCTCTGCATTGCTTTGTGACAATAAGATGGTTTTTGCAATTTCAATCGTTTTTTGTAATGACAATGTAGAATCTTGTAATAAGCGTTGACGGATATGATTTAAATTTGCACACATATTTGCAATAAATATGTCTCTTACCAGAGATTCTCTTAAATTTCCAAATTCACAATCCAAACTTAAATTTTCCAAGTCCAATAGAAAATTATTGATGTCTTCTGAATTATTTTGTTTTCGTGTAAAAAATGAATTTCTTATCATTGTTAAGTTTTTGTGAGGTGCAAAATATTCATCAAACTTTTTCTTGACTTGTCGTAGCGTGCTTGATTCCATGTTCATGTTAAATGATTTGAAAATTTCCATACCTTTGGAGCCAATTGAATGAAGCAGAATTGCGATTTTTCTTTGTTCTGTAGCTTCTTCCAAACCTGACGCTACCAGGTATATTTCGTAGTCTTGCCACCAATTTTTCCATTTTGAATCATTATTCATATTATTTGACAACACTTGCAGATTTGACAGGGCATGAAAATCATGTTGTATGTGTGACTTTTGCGCGTCCTTCGCCATTTTAAATTATACTTAATATTTTTCAATTTATGTTATTAACATCCAACTTCCAGTATTATTATATTATTATTGAGATCGCACTTCTGACACCATGTTTTATTCTATTTAATGTGGATGACTTTATATTAAAACACTGATTGTATTTTATGAGATAGACTTTTATTCTTGTGACGGTTATACCGAGAGCTTGTTAGCGTGACCACAGACGACAATACAATGTGTTACAATCACCTCTAGCACTAGTGATGTGCGACACCAATAGTGATGTTACATCCCAAAATCTCTGAAATTACTATCCTTCATGTTTCAGCTTAAAAAATGAATTTATTGTATACCAGCAAAATCTATAAACATAGCCTTATAATGCGTGGGGTATCTCAGTGACCCCTCATGGTAACAAAAGATTTTATGGGTTTGAAGTGCGTGTATATGTGTGTGTTTATCGCCGGCTTACCTTCAGCAATAATACCCATAGATTATCTGACTCCATAAATTAAAACAATTATTGAAACAATCGAACTTTTATTGTTCATTTAAAGTTACAAGTAATATCAGTAAATTTATCGGAAATGTAGAGAAAAGGAAATAACTATCAACTGTCAACGAGGCGCGCGAGATCTCGAATGACTTCAAAGTGGTTTCGTTGAACAGCTGACGGCACGAGGTAGAGTTGCCAACTTTCAAAGGTTGCCAGCGGCCAAAAAGAATATTGAAATAATGTGCCAGTTTTTGTTCTCTACAATTTGTATTGCGTTCGGCATGTCCAAATTACACTCACCTGGCGCAGTGCGCGGCAATAACTGCAAACGCTTCGGTTTTTAGCGATCTCTCAGCCAAAAATCCCGGCTTTCAAAAGGTTAAATGTTAAAACACATATTACAATGATTTTTTTTTAAATCTCACCTGAAAATGTCTGCAGCGTTTAAAAGTACACTAGGTACGATTGCTGGATCTTGGAGCCCTTTTTGAACAGCAATATAGAACCTTGCATAGTATGCGGCAAGAACAGTTTCCCGAGACTGCTTTGAACAAAACACTCGACAAAGAGCACCCAAAGCTTCAGCCCGACCTGCAAGTACAAAATAAACATTATTGCTACTGCAAAAAATCGATTGGATCGTACCCAAAACAGTGGATTTAAAAATGTATGTGTAGTTTGACGATAAAATGTAGAAATTAATAAACAGCTTTCATTGCTATGGCAACACCGAGTGACACCGATTTTGGAACAAATTACAACACCTTCAGAATTGATGTTATAATTGACTTCCGAATTTGACAAACGACGTACACATCTAAATAATTGTTTGTAATGTTAAAGAGCAGCGATGCGGAGCGGCTCGCGTTCATTTTAGGAGTGATATTTGTCTGTGGCCCAGGTTAAACAGATAACAGCAGGAAGAAAAGAATGCATATTTTAGGCTATTCAATTGCCTTCATTCAAACTGTCAGTAGATATAATAATCTGCTCAATCATGAAACCTTGAAATGGTGAGAAATCAACCCTTTTAAAACCACATTTATCAGCTAAATAAACAAACATAACTCTGATAACCTATACTTATCCTAAATTTCCTAACATGCATTTAACTAAATCTAACGATAATCCTACTATTGAATCGGCAAAGGGTAAAGCCTCACTACTGTACAAATGTATATTCCCGGCACTGTTTTAACACGAGCAACAGAAATTACTTCGGCCTTTGAAGGAAAAACTACAACAATAATACCTAGCGGTGGGGAGTTTTCAGTACCCACAATTACTACTAAACCGACCTTGAATGGAATAGCGGGAGTATTCCATTTACGAAGTACTTGAAAGATGCAGTATGCAGAGTAATCCAATCTCCAAAGTTTCCAGAATGAAAAGAATCAATTTATCGAGCAAATCATGATGATTATTGTTAAGTTAAGTAGAAATGAGGAGGTGTTAAAGCGAGGGGTTCAGAGGGGTTTGAAGAAAGCGTTCTCAAAATGGTTTCTACTTATGCAAGTACTGTGGTTGTCTCTTCATTCGATAGAATCTGATCTCCATTTACTGGAAAAAGATGAGCCTTCATGCTTTTGATGTTTGACTCCCAATTCCTACCAAAGTGGGGTGTAATTGGTACATTTAGGTGCCAGCTTTTTCTATTATTGGCCAAAATAAGTGCGAATTCTTCACTAAAATGTGAAGATGTCGAAAATGCATGCAATTCATTCAATCTTCTCTTTGCTCCTACAAGGTTAGTTCCGTTTTCTGAATATAAATTTGACATAGGACCACGCCGGGAGAGAAATCGTTTGAATGCATTCAGGAGAAACATTCGGTACTTAAAATTGTCACTAGTTCAAGGTTTATTGCCCTCATTGTTAAACACACGAATAAGCAAACATACGCCTTTTGAGAATGAATTCCATGTCCACGTGATATGGTTACTCTCAAAGGCCTGGCAAAATCTATGCCGACATGCGTAAGTCTTTAAAGACAGAGTGACACAACAATTCTTATGATTGGCAATTAAAGGGGCGATTGTTTTAGGGTGTAGCAGGAAACACGAATTGCATTAATTTACTCGATTTCGAATTAAACTACGGGCCGATCCAATATTTGACCAGTATCGCCCTGGTGTAAGACCACCATTCAGAATTGAAACGTTGCTCCAAATGGCTTTAGCCGTGTTTAGTGACTAGATCTGAATAGCCAGGTACTTCCCCACCTTCCTCTTTCCCTTCCCCACTTACCTTCAGCCTCACAACATCCCCCAATTGGGGATGTCATAGTCTCACTGGCTCCAGACGGGAGCAGTTGGGACTCTTGTGAGGTATTAACTATAAAAAAAAAAAAAAAAAAAAAAATGTAGTATGTAGTAGTAGTACCCAATATCTTATGCATGCACAGTTCATAAAATTTCTTTATCGCTGAGAAAGCGATACGAATCTGGAATAGATTCCAGAACATCTTGTGAATTGCTGGTCGAATTTACTGGGTCGTACTGGCCAGTCTTCAATAATGTGATTAACTGAGAGGACGTTTCCTTAGCACACTCCTCAGTTTTCATATTATATACAAATTCATTAATGTATAAAAATTCTTAATTTTCTTGGCTTCGTAACGATTGTGTGTAACGCTGAAATGGTTCTGATAATCCTCGTATATATCCTCGTGAGGCGGAAAGCAATACAAAATTCATGATATTTTCGATCACTGTCCTTCACTCCTACACACAAAAACATTTTGTGTTTATTAGCCGAGAGAGCTATTGGAAATACACGAAAAATTTTTATTAATTTATTATTATATTAAAATTTATTATTATATTAAAATTCATTATTATATTAAATTCATTATTATATTAAATAAATTTTCCTGTAAATTTTCCCCACTGTATAGTGTAATATTTGGCATAAGATATTATTAAAGCATAAGGAAGTGCTCATTTTGGCACCACAAATCCTCAAACGTGTTGTGATCTTATCTTTTCGTACAACTCCGTGGTGCGGTATTATATATGAGGGCGTCTCATCCTCCTTATTTGGAGTGATGGAAGATAAATAATCCTTCTCTAAATATTCACTAATAATATTGTTATAAGCTTCTCTTAATTTAGGCGAGGCTCTCAATTTACGTTCAAGGCATAAAATGTTTCTTCAGATTAAATGAATCCCTGAGGGATGAAATAACTCAGCTAGGATACTATATACCTTCCATTTACAGGATCTCGTAAAGTATATAGTTCTTTGATATATTTCCTCACATTCACGATCTTCAGACTTTTAATAGACGGTACGTTCACCTCTTCTTATCTTTTGAGACAAATGTCTTCTGGTTCATCTAGCATGGCACAACAAGATACGGTAGCATTAGCCTTAATTCGAGTTATCCCACAATTGTATCTAAAGCATGCAGATTGTGTCTCTGAGAAGGGTCCTGAATCCTTTTGGACAGTAGGAAATGCGGGAAGAGCTGAACTCCTAACAACATAGGGGCCGTTCAAGTATTACGTAAGCAGATTTATTACAATTATTTACCCCCTCTTCCCCCTTGTCACCAAAAGTAAGCAAAGCTCTTACCCCCCCTCCCATGCTTACGTAAAAATTTGTACCTATATGCGGGTCTTGGCCTAATGTCGCCGTTTTTCAAACATTTGGTAGCCTAATGCAGCCGAATTTCTATAAAATAAATTCTGCCCACATATTCCCCACAAATTGTACGTGAGCTTGATTCCCCCTTTTATTATTCGAAATCCATGGGGGGGGGGGTTGTTAGAGAATTTCTGTAAAACACCCACAAAAATGATTCAAAATAAGTACTCCCCACAAAATATTTCAATTCCATGGGGGTGGGGGGTTGTTACAGAACTTCGCTGAAAAAAAATTCCGCACAGACAAAAACATTATGTGATTCCCCACAACACAATTTTATTTTGAAATCCATGCGGGAAATCCTTCGTTGGCATCATTGCCTATATGCATTTTTTTGTTAATGTATTCTGTTTTTTAAGCAAGTATCTAAACATATTAATTTGTTTAACACATTGTCTATGTATGAACATAGACAATGTGTGGGTTTTCAATGTGTAAAAAAAAAAAAACTATTGCTGAGCAGTGCTGACGTAATCACTATCTCGACCCCCCCACCCCCCATGTCATCAAAAATAAGCAAAGCAAAGACCCCCCTGCCCCCCTATAGTGCTTACATAATACTTGAACGGCCCCATATTGATTTCTTATGGTTCTCCATATTATACATTAGCCTAGGGTAAGTCTTTCAAATATGACAATAAAGGTATGTCAACTTTGGCAGTAGGTAGTAACGCTCTGTTACTTTAACCACTCGAGCAATTTTTGGCACATTAACCAGCTGATTTTCATTTTTTCTGAATTGCTACCTGCGCTTATAAACGCTTGTGACAATCTTCCATGTCTCACTTTGATTAACAATCAATTTTCTTGATGTACCGGTTTGCATGTACAAAAATATGCACATGGACTGAAGTACTTTTTAAAAGTTATATCTTTTTACCTTTGAGTCATTTTAGAAATAATTGCAGCGTCCTAAATTTTCTTCTACTGTGTATTATTAATTTGTCAAACTGTTGAATAAAATTCAAATACACTAGTAGTTCTGTGAACAGTAGATTTCGCATAATGTTAATTACAGCTCGCAATAGTCGCAACGCTCAAGCGCTCTGGTAAATAAACGGCTACCATCTAGACAGGATTGACCGGGCACGGAATGCACAAACAAATTTACGAAATGCAAAGTTGTCGAGTCAAAACAGAACTCCGCTACCGTCGGTCAATATATAATAATATATTATGTAAAATAAATCATATATACCTGGCTGGTAATTTTGAATCTGATGACCCAATGGCACATCTGGCAAAGATGGAGGTGGTGTGCCTTCTGATCTCTCTAAAAATAATTTAACAAAGGGTTATGATAAAAATATGCAATATTAATTCAAATTGGTTCAATAAGTGTAACTTTGTCCTGAAAGAAGGTAGCCAAATGTAAAGGAGGTTTGTTTTAACTTACGTTGTCCAGATTGTGGGTTGAACGTGGCAATCAAAGCGGCTTCAAACAACCAATCTCCAAAGAGGTGAAGGATGGAATTGACTCTCGGTCTTTCCGGAGCCAGCGGGGGTCTTTCGGTTGTATCTAGATATGTAAAAAAATATATATAAAACACCGGCATCCAGCAATTCTAGAGGGAAGACATTCTGTTGGCAATCCCGACAAAGCTGGAGAAAGCAACTCCAGAGCTGATGAAGGACAGGGGCTCCTTGTCGAAGCAATCGGGTCCCCCGCCCGAATATGAGAAAGGGAAGAAGATGATGGTGACTAATAAAATACTGTTTTTAACATCGGAATTGGATTCAGTAAGTTTTTGTCCCATTAACAGCTTTGTTGTACTAAAATATTCAAATTGGATAAAGATAAATCTGTACTTGCTTATGACAGGAACGGGGTTTGGTGGTGTTGTAGGAGCCACACTAACCGGGCGACTGCTTGTCAGTCCAATCAGGGATGCTCTTGGTAAACCTTCCATAATAACAAACAAAAGAGTGATTATGATGTAAATAATGTGCAAAAATTTATGATTTTTTTACTTCCCGATTCAAAAATGACTAAAATGATCTAGTGGATTTTGTTTCCTGCAATTTGGCAGTTGTCTCAAAAATCTACAAGCACAAAAAAAAAATCCACCAGAACTGACTGTAGATGACCAGCTGAGCGATTTTTGGGTAATTAAAAATAATAATCTTTTAAAAAGAATGATATTAATTCTAAGAATAATAACATATATATTCAGAATCGGTGTTTTTTGATCTGCATAAACATTTTAAGAGTCAAAATATTGTTCATTCAAATTCCATATTCACTAAAAAACAAAAACAATTCAGTGCTTTTAAACCACAGTAAGCAGTTTATATGTTTCCGTTTTAACATTCGGAGGTATGATTTTTTGAATGACCGTGGCCTAATTCAAAACCGAATACCTGAACGCCTATCGCTTAAGTGGATAACACAATAAGATATTTTAATTATTGAAGACAATATTAGCAATTCCTAAGCGAAAATTTGAAACAGAAAAAATTTAAGAATTTTCAGAAAAAAATTTCTGTTTCAAATTTTCGTTTAGGAATCGCTAATATTGTCTTCAATAATTATATTACAATTTGAGATTTTACTCATTAAGTTATTAAAAAAAAAACACAATAAGTTCTGCTTATTACAAGGGAAGTATATTTTCATTTCCCTGGCAGGGATCGACGACGGGGGTGCTGTTCCGCCGTCGGTTCCTCACTGCGGCTTCTATATGAAAAAGCTGAGGATCCGGCATCGGGATGTACTCCACGTCATACGGGGGCTCGATGTTAACAAAGCTAGTGGACCTGATGGAATACCTGCCTTGGTATTGCAGAGGTGTGCTGCGGAAATAGTTCCAGTTTTGACAAAGCTCTTCAAAATGTCCCTGAAGTGTGGCACTGTGCCCTCTGGTTGGAAAAAAGCGGTAATTCACCCTATTCCCAAGAAAGGTGACCGCTCCAACCCGGCCAACTACCGCCCCATAGCGATCACATCAGTTCTGTCCAAAGTGATGGAACGTGTGATCAACGACAAACTGCTCACATACCTCGAGAAGAACAAAATTATCAACGACCGTCAATACGGATTCCGGCGGAACCGCTCGTGCGGTGATCTTCTCGCGTATGTGACGCATGTTTGGGGGCGGTGCCTGGAACGTCACGGTGAGACCCAAACGGTCGCACTAGACATATCCAAGGCCTTTGACCGGGTCTGGCACCGAGGACTTGTCAACAAATTGCATTCTTACGGACTTCCCGCATCCCTGTGTACGTGGATTGCTGACTTTTTAAGGGATAGGTCGATTCAGGCGGTTGCTGACGGTTTCACCTCTTCCTCGCACTCCATAAATGCTGGCGTCCCACAGGGATCGGTTCTGTCTCCGACTTTGTTTTTGTTGCACATCAATGACCTTTTGACATGTGCACCGATTCATTGTTACGCGGATGACAGTACAGTTCATGATAGCTTTTTGTTTGACAAGCCCCCAAAGGGCACACAAACTCCAACGGCTCGGAGGGCTTTGAAGCAGAGAATGGACGGTTATCTCGAGAGTATTTCCTCCTGGGGTAAAAATAATCTCGTCGAATTTAATGTTTCAAAGACCCAATCCTGTCTGATTACGTCTAAAAGGGATCCAAATGATAATCTAGTCTCCTTCAACGGAAGCAATCTTCCGAACAGGCCTTCCATTGATATGCTTGGTGTAACTATAAGTGACCAGCTCAGGTACGGGGGCTCCATCGAAGCCAGAGTAAAGTTGGCCTCTCAGAAGCTGGGCGTACTGTACAGGGCCCGCAGATACTTTAATAGTACACAACTGCTCACCCTGTCCAAATCGCAAGTGCGCCCTACTGTCGAATTTGGCATCCATCTCTGGTCTGGAGCCCCAAAATACCTGAAAAAAACCCTTGACTCTGTGCAGAAACGGGCGGTCCGTTTGATAGATTCCCCAATCTTAACAAACGGACTGCAATCTTTAGAGCACAGACGTCGGGTAGGTATGCTGTCCTTGTTCTATCGGTATTACAATGGAAGATGCTCTGAGGAA
Source organism: Hesperophylax magnus (assembly GCA_026573805.1). Lineage (NCBI taxonomy): Eukaryota > Metazoa > Arthropoda > Insecta > Trichoptera > Limnephilidae > Hesperophylax > Hesperophylax magnus. The sequence continues at coordinate 23,059,720 of JAIUSX010000011.1, forward strand.
CTAGCGTCATTGATCCCTTCGGCGCCGGTGCGTAGTCGGGATACACGCCAAACGCGCGCCCAACATTTGTACACAGTTGACACTTATCACATGAGAACGGGTCGCTTCTACGATTCGTTCTTAAGTTCAACAGCTCGGCTGTGGAACGAACTGCCGGCCTCTGTGTTTCCTCCCTCCTACAACATGGGACTCTTCAAGACCCATGTTCACTCCTTCCTCTCCACAAAAAGACCCTCCACACAGCATCCCCAAAGATGACATAGGCCCTGAGGGAAATTATTTTCTTCAGGGCCTCCTGTGTGGAGTAAATATAAAAAAAAAAAAAAAAAAAAAAAGGGAGTTCATATAAGTACATTATATCCATAACATACAAGATCTGTTAAAACAAATTTATACAAAGTACACTTCTTAATGTACATTATTGAAACATCATCTGATGAATCTTTTAAATGTTCAAAACAACACTAAGAATAGAACAAAATACCTGCACCCTAATGGACTAAAGTTTCTAAGGTGTATAATAATTTTGTGAATTGTGCTTGGTTTCTATATTTACAACAAATTATATGAATGTATTCTATTCATAATATTATCAGTTATATGTTCTTCCAATGTGTTTAAATTTACATCTTATATTAAAAAGCTGTGCGTAAGCTCAAAGTGCAAACGTTAAAATGAAGAAAAAAACGTGCTTAGAAAAATATTTTCATACTTACAAATCGAATCCTGAATATACAAAACAGTATAGAACTAAATAATAATATAAACAAATAAATATTTTATGTAAAATTATTCCAACTATTTATTGCCAAATCATAGGTACAATTCATAAAGTTCCATTCAAGTATGTATTCCTTAGTAAGATGGTAAATAAATTAAATTTTCATTTGAGGCGACAATATCGTGTATAAATCAAACACAGAATTTTGAGATACATAACAGAATAAAACATGGCAAATAATAATTACAATAGACAAAAGCATTTTTGTTCACAAGAACAAACAAAAACCGACATGATTTGCTGAATAACACAAATTTACACAGATAATAATAAATAATTGTACATATTCACACACAAGCTACATAAATAATTGCATTGGAAATGAACAGTGAAACAATAAACATGTAATACATACATACCTATTTTTCAAAAAAAATTAAATATAACAGCTTATTGCAGAAAATAAACCAAGACATTGAATAGACTAGAATACATGCGTTGAGCATTTAGGAAAAGGCATGAGTACACCAAAGAAGGTCGACATAATTTAACTGAAAAATTTGAGCCAGTTTTAGTTACCTTGAAGATTATCATGATTGACGTCATGGTTATTATGATGTGATGCGTCTCCTCCTCCTTTAGTCAATGTTTCAGACAGCCTTACCGTGTCCATCGTCAGAGCAGATGTGTAGATTCAGATTGTGGTGAAGTGCGTGTTTATGTATGCAGAAGTGTTACCGTTTTGCACGCATTAATCCTCTCAGAGCCGTTATTTCAGTTTAATAATTAATTAGTGAAATGAATGTGGTTTTCGGCGTTTAGTTTTGGTGTAACCATCAAATAACGGATATCAAGGTTAAGCTTAGTCCTGTCGTCCTTATTGACTAAAGTAGGAAGAAGGGCAACACGGCATAATAACCCTAAAATGAATCACAATAATACTTTTAGCAATGAAAACTTCAAATAACGCCTTGAAGATTGTTCATTCCCAAAGGTCTTTTTAGGGTGCCATCGTAAAAGAACCTTTATTATATTTTATATGATGTAGTTACAGTAATCCCTGGGTTTGATTGTTTAATTTTAACTATAAATGTTCCAATTCTTTGGTGATATTGCATCAACTCATAATTTTATTTTGGCTTCTAATCGCATAGCCAATGGTTTTGCTATCAGCGCCGCCATATTGTAAGAACCTAATGATTGACTGTACATATATTGCACAGTGCTTATAAACTTTATCATTGTAGTTATATTATAGTAGAATGTCGCACTTCTTTGGCATAAGCATTACCGAATGCGTGAACAATAAAAAACTATAACATTCCATAGAGAAAATTGAAAAAAAAAATTAAATAGTAAATTAGACATCACTGATCATGTGATGAAATGTCGCCTTACGATTTGTCTGTGACGTGCTGACGCTGAAACTTTTGGCCAAGCGGCGGTGGGGAGGGGGGGTGGCGGCTCCCCCCGTGCCTCCCCAATCTCGAACCCCGCCCCCCTCGTAGAGCTCGGCCCACCAGCCGGGAGGGGCCACTCCTACGGTGACAACATGAGAACACAACCCAAACAAGCGCAAGCAAGCATTGATTCATTGACAGTTACATAGATATTGCCATACGAGACAGAGAAGTCTGAGAAGAGTATAATACCCACTGAGATCATGAAAGCACGACGAAATATTATTTTTTTTATCTTCGTTGCCAATGGGGATAGCCAAAATCTTTGAAATAGTACTATACTTTGTGTATAATATATCAGCTTAAATAGTGAATTTATTGTACATATTAGTATATTTGTATTCCTACAAAATCTGTAAACATAGCATGATAATATGTGTGGGGTATCTCAGCGACCCCTCATGGTAACACAAGTTTTGTTTTCATCATGGCATGTCGAAGGTTAAAGGAAACAAAAATTTCCATGTTGTGTAATGATGAAGGTCTTGGTTAACACAGGAATGAACCAGCGACGCCGCAGTAGGAACCCGATGCTTAGTACCGCTCAACCAACTAACCGATGATGCAATTTATAGGAAAATCCGAGATGTACACAATTGTCGGAACAGTAAAACACAGTATTGAATGTGAATCTCACCAGCATTATTACGGGGTTGAGGAATTGGTTTACTCGCAAATAGAAAAAAATCATATTTAATGATAAGATTTCATCGCAGGCAACCCGGGCATTTATAATTTCATTTTTTTCTTTGTTCACATAAATGTTAGCCGCCTTACTAGATAATGCCCGTTCCAATACAGGATATGAAACTTAATTTTACTATGATGTTGTCTGTTTCCAGTATGTATATGGTTTTTTCATAATTCTTCTTTCTCTTCTGAAAAGAAAAAATTATACTAAACTCTATTTCATTTAAAAACTATTGAAACTTGTTGTATTCCTACTCACTTCTCTTCCCCGCTTATAATGCAATTGTCAAACAACTCCTTTGCTTTCGCATACTACATTTTGAAACTGGAACACATTCAAATAAAAAAATAAAAATATTAAATTTTCAAGAAAACATGAATTTTATTTTCAGGCTGTTTCCAAACTCTCTGTCTCATCAAAGGAATCAACACACAATGTGAATTGGTACAGATACCAGGAGCGGAAAGCATTTAAAAGTACTTAACAATGCAAAGGGAACAATTTATCAATGCATGCTTGCTTGCCATGCCGACACTATGAATGAATTATTATGAAAAATGATTTTTTTAAATCTTATATGAAATGAATTGCAGGTATACTTTGACTTATGATTCCATAGGAGTTAATTAATTTATTTGCTGATCTTAGTACCATAGAGTAATTATTATGAATAATTACAAAAAAAAGGTCAATTAAACACAAGTTTCATGAGTCAAGGGATACATGTCGTGAAGTATAATCTTTTCAATTGAATTATTTTTGTTTGTATGACGAAATAAATTGACGTCAAATAAACAGCTGCGGCGTAATTCAGGTTCATTTATGCTGAAAGATACAAAGTTTATTATTAATGTATTATTTACATTAAATATTATTATATTGACAATTTAATTCATTACAGAATAGTGCATTTCTTTGAACTTAAAAAAATAATTTTACAATTGTGATTTATAGTTTTACTTAAAAAATTTAAAAACAAATTATGAAAAAAAGGAATACTGTAGATTGTCATTCATTTCAATAATAAACAAAACATTAATGCATAAATTTAATAATGTCAACGAAATAACTAAGTATTCAAATTTTTTTACATGGTGCAGAAAGAACCTCATCCCAGAAAATATTCCAAATGACAAATAAAATGTTAGAAAGTCAAAATAAACCACCAAAAAGCACAGATTATTTTGGAAACCCTTTGTGAAAATATTAATTAAGAAGTGTTTTTGTTACAGATTTGTGTAGTGTGTAAACCTGATCCACCAATAAATAAATATGTAGCACTTTATTAAAACTGTAAGAACTTATTGCCATTTGGTTAAAATAATAATTATGAACATGTTTTTATAGTTACAATAACCAAGAACCAGAAAAAAGAATAGTACAGCCAAACATGTAGATGCAAGATAACAAGTATTATTAAAAACTGTGGAGAAAGACATCCAAGGTTGTCCACCCAAGACGTAACATAAATATGTACATAACTTTGTCCTTCGTACATTAAAAAAATCATGCAATTTTATTACAAAAATAAAGATTATTGTTTTTGACACTCCATATTACTTAATAAAATATATAATATTCAAGTTTAAGAAAACCTGAGGTCGTACATAAAATGTATTTCATAATCTGAAAAGCAATAGCAATGCAATGGATGTGTTATTTAGGTAATTCATTTCTAAATTGATGAATTTTTTAAAAAATGTTCATAGCTTTGACTTTAGGAAGGTACATACATAATTGTTTTGTTAAAATTAGAATATTCTCCTTTCAAGAGTATTTTTGTCAAAGCACATTTATGATGAAATGATATTTGACTGATTGTAGTAATTTGTTCATTGGTCAAAAATGCAAAATTTTCATTAGTAATTTAAGTGCATTAATAAAACATTACCTGGAGCACCCAGCTAATTGGTCAGTATAGTTACAGTTATTGTAAATTTAAAACAAAAAACTTTAGTGTTGTGAGTGTCAACACTCCCACCATCCAAGGGACTAGGGGTGGGGAGTGACGCGATATGGAACAACACTCCATGACAAACCTTGCACCGGTTAACATTATAATCCTACCTTCTCAGGCATATTACCCGTTTTACTCAAAATAAGTAATATGGGGGGATAAGATCGGGTTAGTAGAAAACGTTACTCATAATCACGTGCATGCGTACTGCGTGTACTGGCCGTAATATGACAGTATTAGAAGTAGACAGATTTTTAAACAGCCCGATCCCTATGTATAGAAACGTACTACAAATATATTAAGACGGAGATTATGGACTTTGTTAACAATCTGGTTGATTTGACAAATGTCACTCGGTCACACAATGAAAATGTGAAAAGCAGTAATACTTATTTGCAACACTATCAGAGGAATATTTAAAATCGAAATAACGATTTACCAAAGCTAATACGGAAGGCATAATTGGCCGAATTTCAAAGCAAATTCAAAACAGACCGGGTCAATGACATAGGAAATGTCGTCTGAAGAAACGTTTAGTTAGCAACTAAATGCAAAAATGACCGTGTTTTTGAGGGTTGGAACATAGTGGTGTCAGTCTAAAAAAATCTTGCATGAATATTAGTATGAGTAAAGATTTTAATCCGTGCAGTATACGGCCCTCTTCACTGTATAGCTACACCAACACTGCAGCGGTGTATTAGGGAATCTTTATAAGTACCTATATGTTTAGATTACGAGAGTTAATGTTGTCAAGCAACAGAATTAACTCCCAAAATGTCAAGTTAAAGACTGCAGGTAATTATGTTTCCCAAATAAGGGGCATGTTCTGTCATAAATTTACGGCCAATTTTCTTCTATGTCAAGCTGACATATACATACAGTAGAACCTCGTTAATTCGAAATCCACTGGACATCAAAAATCAAATTTAGATTTAACGAATTCCCACGTAATTATAGGAATAAAAAAAAAGAAAGGCGATTATCGAGTTTCTCGGCCGCACCTTCAAATCCGGATAGTATTTAAGAGCAAATTTTTTATTAATACAAATTATTCCCTCATTTTCGCGGCCGATTACAGTCGCAGCCGGCCCTTTAAATTCAGATATTCGAAATAAATTCGTAAAAATATGATATATTTCCGCGTAAATCGAGTTTCGCGGCCGATTTCCATCGCGGCGGGTCATTTGAAATTCAAATATTCGAAATAAATTCGTAAAAATGCGATATATTTAGGCTTAAATCGAAATTTCGCGGCCGACCCTTTAAATTCAGATATTTGGTATAAATTCGTAAAACAACGACATATTTCCGCGTAAGACGTATTTTCTCGGCCCTTCAAACTCGGATATTCGAAATAAATTGGAAAAAATACGACGTTCCAGTGTAAATCAATTCAGATTTACAAAATACTAATTAGGACGATGTATAACCACGGAAAAATACATTTTTCGGCGTTTTACCGCCACGGCTGTCTTTTAGATTCAGAGTTACGAAATTTTATGATTTATTTTCGTAAAAATTGAATTAATTCGAATTACACGAAGAAATTTTCATGCGCGGACAAAACTAAATTACGAATTTCGAATTAAAAAATAATTTTAAATGAAATTTTTTTTTTCTGTGGATATTTTTTTGGCGAAAATTTCGAATTATCGGGGTTCGAATTAACGGGGTTCTACTGTATAATATAATATGGAACAATCAAACTTGTAGAAAGAAAAATTAATATTATTAATCCCTGTCAAACTTACTGACGCAATAAAACTAGGCATCCTGACAATTGTACAATAAAACAAATACAAATTTCATGCCTGATGAAATGGAACATGAATTTTATTTAACAATATTTTTAGGAAATGTTGGTTAAAAAACTTAACTTGATTTTGAATGGAAGCGAAAGAAAATGAGAATGTTACGTTCTAATAATGAAAACTTACCAAGAAATGCGTCGACCTGAGCTGCAAGCCCCTTCATGGCTTTCAGGAAGATGATTGGTAACACGAGGAGGCACGGATGTTGGCTGGGATCGCTTTCTGCCCCTTGGGTTATTGCAAACTGGAAGTGTTCAAAATTAAAATATACTTGTTAGGTTGCATAATATGTAGTGAAATCAGCAGATATTTTTTTATGTGAATACCGCACAAGAGACCAAACTGCTCCCGACTGTCTGGAGCCAGTGAGACTATGGCATCCCCAATTAGGGGGGTATATTGTAAAGCTGAAGGTAGTGGGGAGGGGAAAGAGATGGGGAAGAGGAAGGTGAGGAAGAGCCTGGCTATTCAGATCTGGTCACCAAACACGGCTAAAGCCATTTCAAGCAGCGTTTCGATTTTGAATGGCGGTCTTTCACCAGGGCGATACTGAAAATATCTACCACTCTGCAACGTGCCGCAAATATAATATATACAGGATGTTCGGGGGTTAAGTGCGCTAACTTCGGGGGTGATTCTACATGATAGTACAAGTAAAAAAGATAAATAACATTTTTCACTCTCCTGTCTAGCTCTAGCTGTCCGCTAACGGAAGACGGTTGACGATTCATTTTCAACTAAATTGATGAGTTTGATTTACAATATGAAGTATGTATTCAAAAGATTATTTAAAAGTGATTCATGAACAAACGTTAAGGTAGAACCGGCAGACAAGCAGCCATGTGTTAAGTTTGCTTTAAAGATAACACTGTATTATATACCATGTGCTATGTATCATTATAAATAAATAAAAAAGATCGTTAATTAGCGAATGAGTTCCATTCCCTTGGAGTTTAAAAATAATTCAATATTTTAAAGAAAAACCTAACATAAAAACTTAGTAATTTGAATAATTAATTCATACATATTTAAATGGAATTCCACAACGATTGAAAAATAGGAGCTGTAGTTTACCTGTAGAAACTGTGGTGTTTGACTGATGACCTGAGGCCTGCTCAGGTCAACGGGATTGCCAATAGTGTGCAGCATTCTGTACCAACTTTGAGAAATGTTTTCATACGTCATGTCCGTAGGAATGAGATTGCAATCCTCTTCACCTGTAAACAAGATAAACCAACAATATATTTAAGGCGATGCCATACGTAGTAATGCAAAATCATGTGTTTTTGGTTTGAAAATTTGGTCTCCTAGAAATGTTTCAGATGCTTTAATTAAATACTGCGAGTAGAATACATCTTGGCCTTTGAAATAATCGAGTATTTTTTAGATAAGTCTTTTTATAAGCCCAGAAAAAAATAATGTGTAAGGCCTATGAAAACTGCTTTAAAGTTCAAAATCTCCTACTTACGAACCCATTTTCGGTTATGATTTTATTGTATAATGTGGCAAATTAAGTTATTTATAAAATGATCGAAAAAAAATTAAATGTTTATGCCTGAACATCCACAAAATAAAATAAAAGGCACTTTTTGGCCATGTTTTTTTCTTGCATAAATCAAAACAGGCGGATGGTGTTAAGCGGGAATTTAAACCTTATCGCCATCTACGTAAGGGTTGTTATTGAAAGCGGCTCAATTTAAAATATTACACGACGTAGTGCATCGCCTTAAGAGTGATTTCTACAACTTTTCAATGGAATAATAACATATAGCTGATACATCATCGAATATATCACAACAGTATGTAAGTCATTCTGAAATGCAATTTTATTTTAAAACAACAATCCTACTTTTCGTTTTTTAGGTTACTTATTAAAGAAATAAACATATTTCGCTTTCTAACTAACCCTTAAACCTGGTTAAACGTGAGAACGAAAGATTTTATCTACAACTTTTAAATGTACATATACGTAGTACGCACACATTTCATTTGTAGGACTTGAATTTGAATTACATAGTGCTAACCATGGATACCTATTGGGACTCAACTTCGAGCTGAGCGCATACCAAAGATTAACTGCATACAGGAGGCCTATGTCATCTTTGGGAATGCTGTGTGGAGGATCGTTACATTGAAATACCAATATAACAAAAAATACAGCATTTCAACCTGACAATTATATTCCAGAGATCACAATCCATTGCCCGTTTTTGCAAAGATTTTTTCATGGATCTACTGGCAGAACCTTCTGTTTATTAGATGCACCATTTGTTTTTATTCTTAGAGCTCATAATTACTTTTGTTAAAAAACTAAAAGCTGAAAAGCAATCAATTTATTTTATTTCAGGGAAATCAACAGTGTATGAGATAAGCGGAGGCTGCACAAATACTATAAATTCAACAGGACACCGGCACACATTGACACCTTGATCCCAAGTTGTTCAGGTAGAGTCTAGCTTCAGCAGGAGCTTTGTAGGAGCAGCAGGAGCTTTGTAGGAGCAGTATGAATATATTCAACAAAACAACGAATTACTTTTCCCAAGTGCTGTCGGATGAGGAATGACCAACTGCTTGTAGCAGTCACTTCTCTATTTATCGGGCAAAATTATACATTCCAACATATTTTTAAAAGGGGTGGTCCTCCTCACAGGAATGCATGAGAGAGCAAAGTTGAACAAAGGGCATTATTTTAAAATGCTTGATAAGATCGAAAATTCATTAAAATTAATTGCATTGGTCTCATGCTTGAGGATGCGTGACAATAATAATAATAATTTTTATTCCAGGATGTGGGGAGGTTAGTGCAATCCCACATATCCCATTTAGATTGTATACATATTTTTTTTGTATAATATATATAATAAATTAACAACTACATATTATGCAGGTCGTGGTCTTGAGTGAGCTTGGGCCCAGCGCTCACTAAGGAGTGGCGCTTGATGCTGGTAGGCTGCGGTCACCACCGTTAATAACCACCGAGGATAAGCATTAGTAGTGTGATATGATAGTATCATATATTCAGCATACAGATATGCTAAGGATTTTATCGAAGATGTGTCATGGTAAAAATGTGAAAACTTGCTATATTAACACTCTGCCTGCGGGAAGCACGTATGTAAAGCCCTTTCAACGCGCTTACCTCTCAGAGGGAGCCGACATAAGTCATTTCTTAGTTTGAGTTGTCGCTGTATTACGTACAAGCATGCTACAAAACCGAATATCATTTGTAAAAAATCTGTATTTATATCTCTAGCAACATCTCTAGAAACATGTTCAAAATTTTTATTTGTTTATCTTGGGTAAGGATTTAAAGCGACCCAGGCAGTTTTGTCCTTTCAGCTCAATTCAAATCTCCTGCGCCAGTTCAAAGGGCCTTGTTCAGCGAGCAGGCACAATAAATGATTAGTGTGAATGTGCGCCGATTTTCGTTTTAGGAGGATTTTGCAATGATTTTTTAACAAGTGTAAATTTGAAAATCTGATTTGACAATCTCATTTCAATCATATTTTTATTAAAATTTACATTTCTATTTTGTGATTTGCGTCTAGTATTATATTACGCTATACATTGTTTGTATTTTAGAGAATTCAAGTGTTGGAACGTAATGTTTTTTATATAAATAGAATTTTAACTAACGCAGTGTCCAGAATAATATTTTTTTTAAATATGATTGTTTAAAGGGAAACAATGTCATCTTTATTTTCTAAGTTTAAAAAGAAAAATATTTTTAAGATTGCATTCAGAATAAATAATTTCATAACAAATCCTTATTTAAATTATCTCATGATATCGACGCACAGATCTAACAAACGGGCATAAAAATTCAAACACAAACAGACGTAAGTGCCCCTCGATATCGCTTGGCCCGTGTTCAGTAAGGTTTTATCAATTTGGTAATATTTAATTTTGTTTACATAAAAATCGCCCCAAAACAATAATGTTGAGTTCTTTATGAATATTTAAGATATGGTTGCGTTATTTGAGCAAGGTTTACAAAAAGAATGATCATGTGAAATATGTTAAATTACAGTTTTGAAAAGTATTATTGGTCGACCAGACGAGGTGAAAAAGTGTGCAGCGTGGCGGTGATGAAACACATACATTTGAACGCAGCCCAAAAAGTGTGCTGCGTGACGGTGATGAAACACATACATTTGAACACAGCCCAAAAAGTGTGCTACGTGACGGTGATGAAACACATACATTTGAACGCAGCCCAAAAAGTGTGCTGCGTGACGGTGATGAAACACATACATTTGAAGGCAGCCCAAAAAGTGTGCTGCGTGACGGTGATGAAACACATACATTTGAACACAGCCCAAAAAGTGTGCTACGTGACGGTGATGAAACACATACATTTGAACGCAGCCCAAAAAGTGTGCTGCGTGACGGTGATGAAACACATACATTTGAACGCAGCCCAAAAAGTGTGCTGCGTGGCGGTGATGAAACACATACATTTGAACGCAGCCCAAAAATTAATGACATAAACCACATATGACTCAACATGGTAAATAATAATAAGTTATCTCACTTATGTTCAACGCCGGGAACGTGGGTCCATACATGTTCTGCAGGAGTCTAGCTGTGAAGCACAGGGTGACCCTGGTCCACTGTTCTGTCAGAGCCATACGGTGACGCCACCTCATGGCTGATTCTCTAAGTGTTTTCCAAAGGGGTGGGCTCGGAAAACATCTGCAAGTAAAAACATAGCGTATAAGAAATACTGAATACACAATATGACAACCAAATACATATTATAACAGTTATAAAAAAAATGTTAAAATGCCTTTTTTATGAGAGCGGTAAGCCCCTGGTTTTTTAATCATTTAAAGACAAAACTTTTACATTTCTCACACAACTTTTCGTCGTAAGCACATGTTTTAGGCATTTAAATTGCAGAGCATGCAAATTTTATTTATATATTATTTAAATGATTGATCAAATAAATAATTCAATTACAATACTATGCTTCTCTTTTAAGCAATGCTTGGGTTAAGAAAAGGAATATGTATGTTTTAGTGCATTTAGTACGATGTCTGCTTTAAACATCGATTAGTGGGTAGAGCGGCCAAAGCATCAGGCTCCTGCCCAGGCGTTGTGGATTTAATTGTTTGCCAGCTTAGTCCTCCAATGCAAATATTAAAATATTGTTAGGTTATTCTAAGGAATGTTTACATTCGTTAAAAAAAATTATATTTAATTCAACTTACTTGTGGCAGGCTATAATCCAAACTTCAAACAAAACGCTCAGCACTCGTTCACAGAGTTGGTCAGCCACGTCGTCTTTGACAGCAGGAGGAGCGAGCAGCGTGTCATTGATCGCCAGCAAGAAGGAGAGGGACGAACACCATGTCTCACGCGATAACTCCGCACGCGCGCAAACCTGCTGCACGCTGCGCAATACGCGGTGACAAAGGACGGCTTGTTTGTTTATAGTGTCGGAACCTAAAAATAAACACAAATGCTTTTACATAAATATGGAGTTTTAAGAAATAACACAAAAAATATACATATAATGTTGGTCCGAATTTTCAATTATTAAATATTTTTTTCAATAGTTAAATAATAAAAAAAAAGAGTGTCGAAATCTCCAATAAAGCTAGGCAATACGTTTTATAATTTAAGAAACAAAATTAACACACTAAATACTAATTTTCATTAAAAACATATCTCACCGAGCTCCTCTTGGTAAATAAATGGCAAGACTTGAAAAAAAAATACATTAAAATTATTATTACTTATAAACCCTTGGAATGCAAAGAAATCTGAAATGTTAATGTTAAAAAACTACATCGATTATAATTTGTTCCGGTGTAGAGATATTGCGTTAAGTATTCCTCAGGCCTCGCCGACTTCTTCTGCCATTCAAACCACTCTTTTAACACTCCTGGAACTAATAAAAACAAGCTTTGAAATTTTCAGCGATATTGGTAATCCATGTATTATATACAGGGTGTCCGGGATCAAAGTGCAGTAACTTCGGGAGGTGATTCTACATGATGGTAGGAGCAAAAAAGATAAATAACTTTTTCCCAAATTCCAACTTTTTTTTTCCATACAAAAGACATACCTACTAAAAATCCTTAGTGAAGGTACACACTTACCCGATAAATTCGCTGTGTGCTTGTCGAGCGCGAGACTGGTGACGTTGTTTATTATTTGCCAGTGATGCGAAAACCGACAGTTCGAAATTATAACAATGTGTTTCAAAATCTGTTTTATGATGTTTTAAACCAAATTCGAAGAACAAAGAGAACTGCACTAAAATAATAATACGAATTTACACTTTTAACAATAAAAAATATTAATAACTTATTAAACACTCAACTAATGTCATCGCTTTTTTACTAATTTAACAGATTTTCAAAATGTCCACCTTCAGCTTGCATGTAAGTATGTAAACGTAAAGTGATATAATTTACTACTCGTACGTTGTTGCGTATTTCATCTGCAGCTTCTTGAATATTGTGTCTGAGGTATTTGTTTATAATATTTCTTTAAAGTAAACAAATCACAGCTGTTCTGTTACCGGTCGATTTCAAATGATACAAGAGCAATAATAATGCAGTACGCACACGCTGGCGAAATATTTCGTTTGTAGCTGAAAAGTACATCTAAAAGTTGAAATTTCACAAAAGTTATTTATCTTTTTTACTTCTACCATCATTTAGAATCACCTCCCGAAGTTAATGCACTTTCACCCCGGACACCCTGTATACATAAACCTTCCGGGAGAAATTCTCTAAATGATAGTGAAAACCATATCAAACTCTGTTGCATAGTTTGGAAGAACTAAGCGCACAAAAAGACAGAACCGGATAGTGACTTTGTTTTATACTATTTCCAGATTATAATGTCACATCACAAAGTATCTTCTTCATTTGAAAAAATGTTTATGTATATGAATTTATCATCCTTGATCATAATAATTATACAATGGTATTGGGTACCATGTATTGAGATATACATATACCTCAATGGAACCACAAAGGAAAAATTCTAGAAACCCTCATGAAAATTTAAAATAAAATATGCAGTTGAAACACCAAGTATTGTATAATACATATAGGTTACATTTAAACATTTTACTTGCATCAAAATGATTCACGCAATAAAATGGACTTAAGTGATAAAGGAGCATTTTCATATTGGTTAGTTTGTTGGTGTCACACCATTTTCTTCGTAGTAATGCAGGTTTTGGAAGACTGAAATTGTTTATCAGGAGCAGTCACTGATGTATTTTTGCACTTTGGTAGAGTACAATAACTGTAGTGAAGAGATATTTATGACATTTTACCTAGTGTTTTCCAATATTGAAAGTGGTTGAACTTAAGAATAAAAAACGTCTGGACTCTCGACACCGCAAAGCAAAATACAGTGCCTGTTAAAATATATATGGTGACGTCACATATATGTAGACAAACCATAGATTTGGCGCGTTTTCGGGAGACCCCAAAAATTAAATTTTTCCGACAAAATTTTCATTCTGCTTTTACAATTTTCCATTGGACAAATTCTTGGTTTAACTATTATAACTTTCTATATCTTCTTTGTGCAAAAGTATTTATGCACAAAGAAGAGATATAAAATTATTATATGTGTCAGTTAATATATTACCTGTTTAAGGGATATTATGGTTTAAAATTGTATGTATAATTGTATGTAATTGTATAAAGAAAAAGTAGATCACACATACAACACAAGATTTAGTCATAATGAAGGTCAACGAAACTTCGCTTATCTTGTACCATCTATATTAATAAGATGCCAATGGATGTAAAAAGCGAATCAACCTGCGCCACTGAACTAAAAAAAAAGCTTAAAAAAATGGTTAATAGATCAAGATTTTTTATATTGATATTGTTTAAAAATACATTAGTATCCATTGATTATATGCATGTAATTGTATAAATATGCCTATGAGAATGTTTAAGTATGTTGTGTGCCTTTAAGTGTGTGTGTATGCTTATGAGTATGTTGATTGTGTTATATGTATCTATCTGACTATGTACTGCAGTCACTTGAAATGTTATTCTTCTATATCTATTTCTATGTTGTGGTTTTTCGTTATTTGTATGCTTTAGGGTTATAATTAATATTGCGAAATTGACCTGCTGACAAACTGCTTTGGAAGTATAGCGGGTGCTTGTAATGAAGAATAAAAAATAAAAATAAAATAGTATCATCAAATATTGTCAAATGATCGTAACTGTCGCATCTCATATCTGATAATGGCAGATCCACAGCCTGCGCTTGTATTGTTTACTTTGGGTGTGCTCACATTCTTCTGCGTTCAGATCCTCAGGTGACTTTCTTTTTCATTATGGAGTTGTGGTAAGCGCTTGACTAACCTTCAAATGAAATTTTAATAAGTCCAAAAGGATTTTTATTTGTTTTTTTATGGCTTCTTTGTGATAAAAAACCAAAAATTTACCAAACCGAGCCCAAAAGTGTATTATGGATAGGGTCCATTTATTGGATTTGATCCAAGTGCAATAATACTTCATTTGCAGAATGCAAATCGCATACCAACACCTCCTAGATATATTTTTGTATAACTTGTGGTGCACGAACATCCAAATACATCTTTGTGTATTTGTTTCATGAAGAAGTAAATGTTACAGGTTCTAAATCATCCAACATGTCATCATTTTCACTTTCGTTCTCTTCGACGTCCGGAATAATCTATCTGTCTCCTAATAATGCGAGGGTACTATTAGCAACAGGGTCCTAATCGTCACTCGAATATCCTTTTATTTTTTAATCGTTTCCGTCTCCAATAGCATTCAGGACCAAATTGTTGAATCTGGTGATATTTCAGTAAATTCACCTTTAGAAATTGTATAAAAAATTACAAACATACTCAAACACAATGACATTACGTGCTCAAACATAGCTAAATTTAATATCTGGTGTTATTAGAGTGACATTATCTCCTTAAAAATTGAAAAAGACGAGAAAAACTGTAACACATCCCAAATATTGTATTTATAAATAACTTACGATGCAGTGATTGGCTTCATTGTTGACGCACCATTTCGAAAACATATGCCAGTATGTATTAGATATGAACCTGCGAGGTCATTGTGGGCTGAAATGCTGCAGAAATTTAGAACCATTTTCAACAAATATCTTTAGAAACGTACCCACGCTATCGTATCAGCCAGGTCTGAAAGGGATATAGCACAAGCAATTCCCGAGACTTCAACTAGTTTCAAATAATGAATTGTATTAATTAGTAAAATAATTTTGGCGCTTACTTTATCACTTGTAAAATAATTATATTTAGGTACTTTTTCGTTTGTCTCAACAATCAGTTCCAATGGTGAAATTACATTTAAATTTGAGTTTAACTTTCACATAAAGCCGTGACACAGTGCGTACTCGGTTATCAATAATCAGGCTCTAGTGTTTACGCTAGGGCTTTACTTTCAAATGTAATGGTACAGCTCGTAGGCGAGTACGTGGCTTTATAGGACAAGATGTTATGAAAATATTTAGAAACATAACAATTATAATTAGGTACTAATTATTATTTTGATTTTTGTCTATGGTTATTTTGACAGCCATAAAATCGGCGCAAAATAATGGGAAAGGGTTATTCTTGCAAGGTTCGACACTTTCCAACGGAGCCCAGTTGGGCGAGGACTCAGTTGAAACGTCAGGTGCCAAGTTTATATGGAGCAATTTAAAAAAACCGTTCGGAGCAAGTACGCGACGAATCTTCAAAGTAAAATCAGGCATCCGATCCTGAGATACGCGGAGTAATGGTTAAATGTAAAAAAAACCCGCGCCAAAATACGCGCAATGTCGGTCGACAATTTTAAAACCCGCGTGAATTAAACGAGTGCCAAAGTGCACCGGGCCGTGTGTTCCGTTTGGGATGTAATCCACGTTTAAAGAGACAATCCTCTCTCGCTTCGTACATGCAAACCTTGAGTACGCTGAGGAATACTAGATCGTTCGGATGAGTATTGTATTTGGGTGCGTGAACGCCGCCTACCGCCATTCACACGCGCGCCTTGAAAGGATCCGCAATAATCGGGTGGATGAACACCGGAGACTGGTTTCCTGGCGGGAGACTGGACGAGAGACAGAGCTGGTGGGCCGGTCGCCCAGGCAGACGTACCCCTGGGAGGAAGGCATCTCCACTCATCCGCGTTTAGATAGTTAGATAGGATAGAATCGGTCTG
This sequence comes from Hesperophylax magnus, assembly GCA_026573805.1. NCBI lineage: Eukaryota > Metazoa > Arthropoda > Insecta > Trichoptera > Limnephilidae > Hesperophylax > Hesperophylax magnus. The sequence continues at coordinate 23,076,556 of JAIUSX010000011.1, forward strand.
ATAGGGGGTAAGTCTTTTAAAATCCCTTGCTTAATGTTTACCCTGTTATCATGAAATAGAGTTCAACTTATATGTACAGAAACTTGTCTTTTACTCCGATTTACTTGTGAATAAGCCCCATATGCCCACCACCCTGAGAAGGGTTCTTATGTCTCACCGCAGAGCTCGGCATATCTTGCCCCCGGCAAGATTTGGCGTCCAAAGGTTCCGGATCGGAACCAAAGCCGACCACTGTGATGATGACCAATCCTTATATGCACCCATTTAACAAGAGGTGTTGACCGGCTACTACCCCTAGCCTCACAAAGTAGGTACAACCCCACACACCAGCATATCAAAGACACTCACGCAATCACCAGTGTACCTATCACCGGCAGCTTAAATTAGTGTTTCTAATATATTTAGTGAGCCTCACTGTTAAATTTGGCAGCCACTTCTGGTCTGAAGTCCCTAAAAAAAACCCTCCGTCTGATAGATTCCCTTATCCTAATGCTGTCTTTGTTCTAACGATATTTCAATGGAGAATGTTCCGTGGAACTAGTGTCATTGATTCCTTCGGCACTGAGAAACAAGCCGAACACGCGTCCAACATTTATTCACAGTAGACATTTGTTACCTATATGTTTCCATGACTTGCTGTAGAATGATTTGCCGGCCTGTGTTTCCTCCTTCCTACAAAGTGGGTCTCTTCAAGGCCCAGGTTCCCTCTTTCGTTTCCTAAAAAAGACCCTCCACCCAGCATTTCCAAATATGACACGTGCCCCTAAGGAAATTATTTTCATCAGGGCCTCCTGCGTACAGTTAACGTAAAAAATAAAATAAGATGTTCTTACCTTCACCAGGCCTCGGCACAAACAGATTATGTAGGTGTTGTATAATTCTCCTTGCATAGCGCTCGGGTTCCTTCATGACGGGTTCTGGGATGGCAGGGAGAATGTGTGGGATAGGTCCGGAGTGGGGAGGGATAAGGGCAGACAACCAGTCACAGTAGACCGTCACACAGTTCCGGAGAATGTCTTGTTCCGTCAGGGGTAGGGATAGACCGTGTCGGATTACCTCCATGACCCATTCCACCTATAAAAAGAATCGTATTTATATATAACATCAAAAAAATTATACTCATTACTTTTTTTCTTTTAATAATAATAATAATTTCCCCAGTGACTATGTCATCTTTGGGGATGTGTTAATGCTTTTTTGAGGAAAGGAAGGAATGAAGGTCGTGAAGTGACCCATGTAGGAGGGAGGAAAAACAGAAGCCTAAAAACATTATGGAATGTATTGCATTGCACTACCCCTGTATACATTCTGGAATAAATTCTTATTAATTAATTTTTCCAACATTATGTCCGGGTTAAATCTTCCCCATAGGAAAAACTAAACCCTTCCACACACTTTTCTACAAATGATCATCTGGTCAATCAACATTATGCAAGTGCATTATAGTATCAGCAAAATAAATACAAAACAATACAAGAACAACACGTCAACTCACCAGAGATTAAATGGAAAAATAATTCACAGACTCCAGATATTTTCATATCGGAGGGTTCGGCTCGGTAGAACTCTTAACAGGGCCTATAAATCCTACTGATCCCTCAACATAAATATTTAAACAATCTTTCGTAATCGTACATGTTTTTAAAATTACTGATTTTTGCATTTTTATGTATAAATTTTTTGAAAGATCTAATACGCTTAAATTTTTAATGAGAGAGCTAGGTGTAATGCACTGGCTGCTACTGAGCAGAAATAACAAATGGTAATATTTTTATAGTCTGAGAATGCCAAATTCTTTTAATCTCATTTTCTAAATCTGTGTATTTTCTTATTTTTTCATTAACAGATTTTTGAATATTACAGGAATTTGGAATAGCGACATCAATGATATAAGTCATGTAAAACAATATCGGTCTGTTAGTATAGTTTTACCATAATATATTTTATAAAATTCGTTTTCTAAAAATGAATTTGGTTTGTATTCATAATATGGTATTATATTATATTAAGTTATGTTTAATTACCAAACTTTGGTGAATTATTTTTAAAACTTGATAGTGCCTAAAAGTATACTCGGACGGTGCTAATATGTCAATTGTGTACAAACGTTGGGCGTGCATTTGGTGTTTTTCTGGCTGTCAAAGCTGTTACAGGTCAAATTTTTATCAACTTTATTTAGCATCATTTAGTGATTCAAAAACTGTCTGTCAAAGAGCTGTCTAAATTGATTAAAGTTTTGGGATAAAAAAATCAAACGCTTAAATAAGAATCAGTCTTGATCAGATTGGAACATACTCGTCTGCATCGCCTTGGTAAAAGATCAAATTTCAAAATTGAGACATTGCTTGAAAATGATTTAGCCATGTTCAGCGACCAGATCTGAAAAGCCAGGTATGTACTTCACAACCTTCTTCTTCTCCTCCTCGCATCCTTCAGCCTCACAACATACCTCCAAACACACATTTAGTTACAGAGTGCTTTACTAAATCTATACAAATAAAAATGTTAAAGTTCGTTTGTTCAAAACCCTAAATCTCCGAAAGTTCTTCACCGCTTGCTTTAAAATTTTGACATAATGTTGCATTCGAATACGCATGTGTTTTTATTTACCTATATTATGAGATGTCACCTGTGACAGGTAAAAACATGCTTTTTTTGAAAAACTGCGCCATCTGTTGGAAAAACATGTTTTTTTTAACAGTGCCATCGGTTGGATATAAAAGCAGCATGTGCTATTGTTTCTCTATCTGCACAGACAAACTGAGCAACAGCAACGCGTGGCAGGGTACAGCTAGTAAATAATAATTGTCTTGAAAAATTTGGATTCTGGCATAACTTGACGAGTTTTGAAAAAACACTTATAAACTACATACTCAAAAATATGCAAAAATATCAAAACTACAGGCTGCCTCAGAACAGGAAATCCTATTGAGAAGGTCTGTGAACACTGTGACATTATAATTATACTTACTTAACTCTTCACTACCTCCCTCCTATTTTAGTCATGTAACTACCTACACTCGGTCTGTGAGATGTCAGCGATAAATCGCTCTAACAAAAAAAATCTATGACAGTGGGAGATAATTTGAAAGAGAAATAATTGTTTTAGGGGTTTTTAGTAAATTATTAAAATAACACAAACACAAAAAAATCAACAACAAACTCAAAAAAATCAATATATTTGGAAAATGAGGCGAGGTTGGGAGATTTTCTTACTCCAAAGTTCAAGAGGTTGAGTAATAATCATTTACAAACTTCGCTTAAATAGAAACTACTAACAATTTTTCTTATTTGCAATGACATAGTCCCACTGACCTCAGACAATTTGAATTCTTGTGCGGTAATAACACAAAAAGGTAAAACATAATAAATAATATAAATATTACCTCTTGATGAGTATTGAGTGGCGGCTGATCCATCTTGGCCTGCTGCGGTGGGGGCACCAGCTGCCGTAGCACCGCGGCCGCTACGTCTCGCCCCCCACCACGGAGCGCCCCCAACACCCCGCTGCCAGCGCCCCCGCCCAGCACCACACAGCCCCATTCCCCATACATGTCGGATGAGCCGCTCAGGCTGCGATCCTGAGAGATACGGGTTCCATAAGATACAGACACAACAAAACACATCAGGCCGCCACGCGGGCCCATTCTCTCTTCTGATTGTTTGTAGCCCCACCTAGCTGAACAATTTGTTATTATATATCGTCCTACAAAAGTTTTTATACCGGTACCATCAAAGTACTTTTACCTTTTGTATATAACTACCCAATCACTGAATTTTAATTTCCTGTATTTTTGTATCTCTTATGTATTCTGCCACGGTAAATAAAAACACAGTGTCTTCCTTAAGAGTCTCAGTGATAACTTTACTTACCGCAGCAGTTTTATTGATTGAGCATAGTGAAGTCCCGTTTTAACCTATACTGACTGTAAATTTGTTTTTAAAGATTCTTTTTTCAAATGTGAAATCGTTGTGTTGGTTTGGACTTTCTATTTTGCATTTTTTCAATATTATCGATAAGAAAAGAAGAATATCTGAAAAAGAATTGTCATTGAGATAGCAACCTTTCTTTTAAAAATTGTCTAATTCCTTATTTGAAAGTTAAAATTTCTTACATAAAATATATGGTTTACTTTTATTTTTTAATATATGATCTACTTACAAATCTCATGATTTCAGAGGACATTTTGGTCTTTATTTAATAAGAGAATATTAGAAACATACTTTTTGAAGCGAGGTCTACTGTTCAAAGAACTACTGGTAATATACTCTAGATAAAAGTTATAAAATATATTTCCGACGTGAGAAACCATGATATAGTAAGTTACACATTTTCTTACAATCTTTATCTACTATCAACGTTACAGCATAAAAGATTGTTAAGTCAAAGGGGATCTTTCTCACTAGGCGAAATCATGCACTCCACGTGAATTAAAAGAAAATGGTTTTTAAAGTAAGGAACACAGTTAGGTTAAGCCAGTGAAACACTTACCCAGTAACACAACAGCAAAATGGTTTTTACCTAAGTCATTGAGTGATATTTTTATTGTTGAATAGGCAAATGTTTATCATACTTTTATCACCGTTGCACAGTATTTATTAAATGGATTCTTGTTGCAGTATAAACCATGTATGTACACCGTTTGATAATGTTGTAGAAATTGATATGCTTATCAAATAACTATAAAAGTGCGGTGTACTTCCGTAACTATATTGGCCTTCGGTGAAAACTCAATTTTATGATGATATGGAATAAAAACTAATGAATCCTTAAAAAAAAAGAGTAATAACACAAAACACGGCTGATCTAGTTAAAAAATCACAGTGTAATAATAATAGAACACGTATGGTACCTACTGAAATAAATTACAACTACACAGCGAATGAAATTACCGTTATGTATTATAATGCAAAACCTATTATGATGCCCCGGTAAATAATAATAACATTGTTGTTTTTTGTATTAAATAGTTCCGCGTAATTACCTTGAAGTTGACCTTATTAAATACACCCACATTCATATGTGAAAAATTCGCTTATCACTACACAAACAACAAAAGTTATTTTGACTGATCGTCAAAATTGTCAATAATTTTTTATATTATTTGACAACTACTTTGACAGGTAGAATTACTCTTGACTAGTAATATGTTGCCACATCCCTTGTCTGTTGGGTTTTCCGAAGTACCTACGTTCGTTGAGGTTAATTTTGGATGTTTGTAGTGTGTACGCAGCATTAAAAAAAATCAAAAGTACTTAATTCTTATGTCACTACATAATTCAGGCATAAATTCATTATATTAATATGTATTTATGCCACCATTCTTACAATTATTGTCGATGTTTGATACTCGGCGGTGGTATATTGACATATATATATATACATTTATTTAAGAAATCATTTATGTTATGGTTTGGACTGGTAAATCTATAAAAAGGTTACTGCCACGGAGGAACATTAAAAAAAACTTTGAACACGCTAACTAAACCAAAACATTCATGTAAAAATTGTAAATGTAGATATCTAGGTATCTATGGTGCATGAATCCATATTTTAGTTGCTTTAAAGGGTTTTTAGAATAGAGCAACTTAACTAAAGTAAATATCTATCTTACCGAGCAATTTAAGACATTTGAGAGAAATTTACATTCATAAAGTTGCTCTACGGTAAGAACTTTGACAATGTAATCCGACTAATAAAATATACCTATAACATTCTTTAGTTTTTTGAAATCCCGCCCCCCTCGTGACATTCTGAGTAAAAGCAATAGGTTGGTGACCGGATAACTCATCAAAACGACAATTCAACATATCTTTAAATAGTGATATAAAATCAAAAAGTGATCCAACAAAAACGAATTTAAATAGGTTATGTATGTTAGGTTTACATGCTAGTTTTTTCATCGCTTCTGAGTTTATATCAGTTTTTAAAGGTGTGTTGAATTGGCATTGTTTTGAGTTATCATGGAACTGCCGTTGCTGCATCCTAAAAATATATGTTTAAGTATGGCCACATTTTTTTTTCATCCGTCAAAAATTGATTGTCTATGGTTTTAGATTTTCTTAAGTTTTCTATATAGAATTCTCAAGTACGAGCGATTTACGATCGCATTTTACAAATATGATTCTTAACAGGCTTATTCCGCCTTTAAGAGCTTTACAAGGTAAGTCAAAGTATACACTAATTATGCCTTGAAACAAGTAAATACAAATAATTGATATTAATAAACCTAACCTCTTTCAGCTGGGATACCGAAAGTCAAGTTTTTGAGCACGAATGTGTCAAAATGTGAAGTTAATCTAATTTCTGCATTTAACTGCCTCAGTATTGACAAATCAAAAGATAATGTGGGGTCAAAAAGTCTTAGAAACCTTACATTTTCTCCTAGATCGATTATAAGCATAACCCCAAATCTCGACCGAATTAGACCACCTATTATGGACCTGCCACTCCTACCGTTTACTCCCTCAGCTCCAAAGAAGAATATAATAAGAATTGAAGATATCCCGTTAACAAACAATGCCATGGAGTGCCCCACAGAAAGCGATTTACCTGAAAAACAAGCTGTCAGATTGATAGTTATTCGCAAAAGGAAAATGAAGAAACACCAACTTAAAAAATTGAGGAAACGTATGAAGTTCGAATGGGCTAAAGTAAAGTGTTATTTTTTTATTGCTCTGCCAGATAGTGAGATGTTTCCAGTAATATTTATATAATATTTGTAATGTTTCAGAATAGCTGGACACGCTTTTAATTCAAATATTTTCAGCTTTTTTTTAGATTCAGTTTAATTACTATACAATACAACTATTTACTTCGGTAGAGATGCAGTAAGATACAATAAGTTCCATTTTTCTCAATCTAAAGCTTGAAAATTTCATTTGTTAGCGTGCTCAGCGATTTGGAAATTTTACCATGTTTCCAATCTAACTTTTAAATTTATTTATATTGCGAGTGAGCAAAATGAATGACAAAAATTATGACACAGTTGAAATTTTCCATATAACGATGTGTCGTTTGAAACCGGGGTCTCTTCAAGATTCAGGTTCACTCCTTCCTGCTCTTAAAAGACTGTCCACACAGCATAACTAAAGATGAGTTCTGTGTGCAGTTAATAATATTAAAAATAAATGTAAAACTAATAATTTATTTAATGATTTTCTTATTTACACAACAAACTTTATTATTGTATGATAAGAAATTATGTATAATGTTTGCTAATGTAAAGGTAAAGATTTATGAATGTTTTTGACATTTTTAGGATGTGGTGAAGGATGCATGAATAGGATTTTTCTTTTGTTTCTACCTCACTGACATAAAATTTGTCGATATCGGAAGAGATTTGTTCAGGAACTATATTCTTATGAGCAATAATATATCTCATGACACAGTTAATGAAACTGTTCTTATCTTCCAGGTCAGGCAGCGCCGTGAGATGAGGAAAGAGAAAGCATTTCAGGCGGTGCTGATCGCCAGGATAAAGGATGCGGAAAACTTCTCGGCAGAGGCGTACGTCAACGAGAAGTTCCGGCAGGCCTACGAGCCGCCCATGCCCCGCACCTGGAAGGGAAAGAGACTCCCGGTCTTCATCATGAGGCAGCTCATTGGGCTGGACCCCAAGATCAACTACAGGGGATATTAGAACCCCAACTCTTAGTGTTATGTTATTAAATGTTTAAATAATTAAAAAGCTTCTTCAAATATTTGATCATATTGTGTTTTCTTAATCTTATCTTTTTCTTAATCGATACAGATAATCTATTTTTCATAATCTTTTCAATCACTGAAGTGAAACCGATAACATCATATTGTGGCCCCATGTCTGTGAGCTTGAATTAAGGTCAATTTTATCTTACTTCGGGAACTGACAATAAAATTGTTGGTCAGGTTATATCAAAAAACTGGAAATATTTTGTATCAATCAACTTTGAAAAAATAAATTAATTATCCATTTTAAACTAAAAGACAACCATTTACGTTGGGGAAGATGGAAAATAATGCTTTTTGATAGTTATTCTGTTAATCTCTTTCCAAGTCCAATCCAATTTTGTATCTTGGAGGCATCGACCAATTGGAACCTCCGAGGGCATTATTTTTGAAATTACAGTTTTAAGGTTAATCTTTTTCTTCTTTTATTTAACCCAAACTATGAATCTATAACAGGTTTTAAGTTTGAGTTTAACAAAGAGATGAAAATTGTGTCTCGAATTATAATAAAAGAGGTAGTTTGTTTTCCTCTCACAGAATTTCAACACTCATCTCTGTGTTTAGAGACGAGGATCTCACCGCTCTATAAGGACTATATATTAATGCATGCCGGCTTCATTGTTTCCTCCCTCCTACAACATGAGTCTTTCCTTTCTACAAGGCCCAGAATCACTCCTTCCTTTCCTCAAAAAAATCATCACAGAATTCCCAAATGGGATTCCATAATAATTAAACAATGACAATTCAATACACCTTTAAATAGTGATATTATAGTCATTAAAAGCGACGAAAAAAGTAATCTATCAACCTAACGTACACAGAGAGTAATGAGTATTGTTAATTTACTAAGAATCTCTTCAAATTAATGGAAATCTGGTTGAAAACGGGATTGCAGGCCCTTAACGAATGAATAATAGGTTTCCTGAAAAAATTTCAATAAAATACAAGTAGGTATATTATCACGATGTCGGATTATTACGTTTTCATAAAAAGTTCGTCATTAAATATTATTAGAGCAAATGCAGGAGCATGAACACGTATAGTTGTTTCTTCATATTATGTAAAAAAATACTTAAAACTATCCGTATTTTGAACGAAATGGCTGTTGAAATGCAGTATTTGCCCGACTTGAACAATTATATTTTGTTGAATCGAAGTTTTCTTTCACAAAAATATTTATATGAAGTGTGTCCAGTTACTCTAAAACTTTACCCACACCCTGACCACAAATTCTTGAATTCTCGAAACAGAAAATCAATTTCAATGGCCTGACTGTTGCTAAGGAGTCGAAATGTCTGTGAGTTAGCGACATTTCCTTTGAATTAGTTGATAAATTCGAGTGATCGTTCGATCGGTCTTAAAAAACACAATGCCTTGGTGGGATTTTCTGAATTGCAACCAAACACAAGATGAGGTACAGACATTTTCTCTGTCTGTTGTGTTTTTCTACTTACAAGACAACCTTATTCCTCAAGTAAGGATATTTTTAGAAGCCTTTTCACTGTAAGTTAAGTGCTACAAATGGCTTTGTTGGGTTTCAGTTTCTCACAAATTTAACCCAATTATTGGGAAACATTATGCTGAAAAAACTGCAATTGTTTTTTTTCATCTCTACTATATAATGTGCAGCATTTACTTCCTTGCGCGTGATTTCCATGTTCTCGAAATGGACTATAAGAGCCGGGGTAGAATACAAGCGGGGCAGTTATCCGACCGATACATCCAAATGTTTTGCCTGCCTTTGTCTCATCCCGCATACAGCATTATGTTTGGTTGAATTTAATCTATCATTGAATATAGTGTTATTGAAGGTCCAGACAGAAACAGAAACTCGGAGAATTATTAAGTAGAGCAGTTGGTAGACGTTTTTGAAGATCGACCATCAAAACCGGGTGAAAATTTTTTTTTTTTAGCCAATATTTGGTCAGATTTTTGAGCTAATATCGCAGTTGAGCTTCTTTTTGATGATTGTCCTTTTTTGTATATCATATTTTTCTGCCCCTGTGTCACTTTTGCGACATCTAGGAACTTACTAGATACCTAACAGTTTGTTGCAGTTTACTAGTACTAGATGGCTCTGCGCATGCTAATTTATTCATTTTATTTTCATGGTGATTTTTACTCCTTGTCAAAGGAAGACATGGACCTTAAAAGCTCTGGACAGAGCATTAGTGCGATTTTGTATGAATGGCATTGAAGCCAAATCTTGGTGAGGGGAAATTGACTGGCAGCCATCTTGTATGACTAACTTTTGAACTCATTTGAATACAAAGTGGTGCATAATGCACTATTATTATTTTAATTTTGTGATGTTAATGCAGTTATATTGGCTTATGATTTTTTGAGGGTATTTGATGAGACAAGGAGTGGAATACGTCATTAAAAAAATTAAGTTGGTTTTGGGATTTTCCATAAATCTTAACCCTCACTCTTCCGAATTGTTCCGTCCAGGGCTTTTTATCCATGGAGGAGGAACCCTTTTTTCGTCAATTTTCACCATACCTTACAGATGTTGAAAAGCATCCCTTAGTGAGTCGATCATTGACTAAAACATCAATGAAGTCGATAGATGTTTAAGTTATTTACATTTTCATGTGATATTTTAGGACATAATTACAAATTAATAAACATGGCCTCTCAATATGATGAGAAGAAAGTACATCTAAAACATCTACATAAATAAACCACTCTTATATCTATACGCATAACTTTGCAATTTAAGATTCAAACATTTATATAAAAAAACTATCAACAATAAATTAAATGTAGGGAGTTAATAAAACTTGAAAAAAAACTAAAGCTACCCCATTTCTCGGAGTGTGTGCGTCTAGGTGCAGTATTTACTAAAGTGAATAATACATATTACATTTTACAATGTGTTACTTATTTATACTGGGTTTTTACAGGCGATCTCTCACGTGAGAACAATCCAGTTATAAAAATTCAGTTAATACACAAATAGGTACAACAATTACAAAAATCTACTCGCACATAGGATAAGTTAATTTTGATATATCTAAATAAAGAGGAAAATATAAAACAAAAATAAAAATAGAAAATTATAAAATTATATGAATGACAAATAGTACAGAAAAGAAAGATACACAAATAGAGACGCAAGTATCACAATGTAATGAAAATGTCTACTTCAGCACACTCTTATTATATAGTCGACACATATGGGTCAGGGCTAAAATAGATGATATAATTTTTTAATGTTTTCAGGTGAAACATGCTATATAAACATGCTATGTCTTAAATGGGAATTGGAACATTTATTTCAATATTGTTAAGACATAATGCAGTATCAAGATGGCCGTGAATTATTTTGTGTAAACATATTAGATCAGTCAGCAGTTGCTTCTAATTTTAAGGACGGGTTGTTTCAGAAAATTTTAACAATTCTTCAAATTACTTAAAACTTGGTTTTCAAGTTCTGTTATTATTTCAGTTCTGTCGAGTAACTTACCTATAATGATATAATAACAGAACTTAAGTATGACTTTCACAGAACACAAAAATGAAGGTTGAAATTTAATTTTCAAATTCTGTGAAGGCTTTATTCAAGTTTTGTTATTATTTCAGTTTTGTGAAACAAGTGGCTAGTAATGACAAAAGAACAGAACAGAACATCTCTGTGGCATTGCAGTACCGGGACAATTCAAAAAGCATTCGGTACGCGTTGTTGTATTGAACTATCATTCTTTTTAGAGACGTTTTATTCTAGTTGGTCGACAGCTCCACAGTATATAAGCTGGTGCAGTAAAAGTTGCCTATTTGCTTCTGGGCTACACTTGTTAAATCATCGAGAGATCATATTTAAGGGTACTAGAAGCAAAGGTAGAAATGTCCATCTGTCAAATGATGGACATTAAGAGAGAAATATGTATTTCCTCTTGGTTACTAGAAAGAAATGTGCATTTCTTCATAGTAACAAGAAAGCAACGAGGGTACTAGAAGCAAATCAATTAACAGATGAACATTTCTACCTTTGCTTCTAGTGTCTTCATTTGCCATATTTTTCATTTATTTATTTATAGAGCGGAGACGGTTTACATATAGTTCCCGTGAACACTTAGGCCATAGGGCCCAATGTGCTATCTCCCATTTTACCTCATTCCTTTCACAACAACAGTCACCCGGTCCATTTTATAAAGTTCACCAGGGTTGTCATTGGATATGTCTTCTGGTTCCACGATGTGTCTTCCCAGGTCTCATATCTCCTCTCCAATCCCCTTGGTTCCCCGAAGGCCCCACAAGAGAAGCGAACCTCATCTCTTCTCTCCACTCCCCTTTGGTTTCCTGAAGGCTCCACAAGAGAAGAAAGCCTCATCTCCCCTTTCCACTCCATTTGGTTCCCTGAAGGCCCCACAAGAAAAGAGTTCACGGAGGTGGCCTCATATCTCGTCTCCACTCCTCCTTGGTTCCCTAAAGGTCCCTAGAGGGAAGAGGGTCTCATTTATCCTCTCCACTCCTCCTTGGTTCCCAGAAGGCTCCATGGGGGGGGGGGGAAGTTTCTATGCCCCGTTGGTTCCTGAAGGAACCACGACAAAATAGTCCACTCCCCCTTGGTTCCCTGAAGGCCCCAAGAGGGAAGAGGGCCTCATCTCTCTTCTCCACTCCTCCTTGGTTCCCTGAAGGCTCCACGGGGGAAGAAGCCTTCGTCTTTCCTCTCCACTCCTCCTTGGTTCCCAAAAATATGGCAACTTCCCAAGGGCGTCACAGTTGAAAAAAGTTTGAGAAGCCCTGCCTTAAGGTACTGTATTTCCTTACTGAAAAATAAAAAAAAAATCTCCAGACAAATTGTCCTGACGACGGGTATCATTCAGAGTACAGATGTCGTCACCCCCCACCGCCTCTTACCGGGATTGTCGTAGTTTTGGCGGTTTTAAAACTATACAAACTTTAATTAATTTAACTATAAAAACCAACTTAAAATATAATATATTATTTTTATTTTGAATATAGATATTGGTAAAAAATGCAATTCGCGTTGCACATCTGGTAACGTTTTAAACGAACGACATTCATTTCGCATAAGGAAGTTCTCGAAGATCCCTTGTCATGTTGTATTGAAAAGTGATGGCCGGTACTTAGGCGCTATTTGGGCGGCAAATCCGCCATAAATTTGGCGGGCATATCCAGTTTGAATTTATTTCCAGCAGGTGCTTAAGCAATTTGCCACCTACCCGTACAGTACCTACGAAGTGCCCGGCAGGGATGGGCGATAGACCGTAATTATGTTTGCGGTATTCTCCTAATTGGAAATCCTGGTCGGGTGTGGAATACGTTTGGACACCGGCTGGCCTAGGCGCAGCCATGGATGAAGGTAGCATATCGTGTTACGCTCCTAATAGTCCTGCTATATAATGCCTACCGCCTAGTGTTTGGTGTAGAAATGCAATAGGATACGACATGGTACGACCGTTCGTAACATGAGATGTATTGCTGCTGGTAGGGTCAACCCTGTTTGTGCAACCTGTTTGTTAACCCTTCTGTGGCTATGTAACTTAGAGTTTATTTTAAAAACCCTGTATTCCTTAATTATGATAAACCAGCAGAAGTCTGTGTAAAGTCCGCTCAGTGTAAAGCCTGCGCAACCGGATGTAGACAGTAATTTTCCTCTCATTTTGAACGTCAAATGGGATGGGGTGGTTTTTTTATTGAAATCTCACATATGCAGTGTCATTCCTCTTGTTTTGAAGATCAAGTATGCAAAATTTGATGTCATTCAGAGTGAAACTGTAGATTTGGATAAAAATGAAAATCCACGCCGCCCGTCCGCTACAGACACTATTCTTTATATAAATAATAATAAATTATCCTACCCTATCAAAGGACGGATTGTAGTTTTTAAAACACTGAATATTGTGCCTGTTCTACAGGTATTTAATTATAAGGTGATACAAACAACTACCATCATTAGTTGTTGGCACCGATGTACAGCAATTGCACATGGGTGCTGTTTGGTAAATGTTATTATTATCAGATGCCTCCCTGCACCCGTTTTCTAACTGAGGGTGGCGAAGTCATGTTTTACCGCGACTTTTTGTATTTCATTCGTCTGTAAATTTATTTGTACGTTCCATTTTCGTTTGAAGATGGTGTCCTTTTTAATGGTTCAGTAAAGTATCTTTTTTAAAATTTCAAATCGTCGTGTTTATTTAGACTTTCTTATTCGCATTTGTATTAAGGTACCTACCTTCCGTAAGAATGTTTGAAAAAAGAATTTCCACTGAGGGAGTCATGTAAATGAAGGCTTAATTGCACAATTCCTATTTGAAATGTTTTTGATTCAAAAGAGAGAATAAAACATTATTTTTTGGACGCGAGGTTATTGTTCACAGAACTACTAGTATTTATCGTTTTCTTAGACTCTATGGCATTGAACTCCGATTAAATCGATGTAATAAAAAACTTAAGTCCTACAAGTTATATAATTGTAAATATAAAAAAAATATATTCTCACATAAAAACCTTCGGACATTGCCATATTAATATGGATTTTTTTGCTTTCTTGATCCGAAATTAGATGAGACGCGAAGCGAACAATTCGGTTCCACTTTTTTACTGCAAATAAGTGCAATTTGACCTGCAACGCTCTAACGCCGAACGACCGGAAACTACTGAATCAGGTTCCCAAGCAAAGCTACTCGCGTGATTATAGTGGAACATGCTTCGAAGAAATATTAGTATGTATGCAATAGCGCCTCTATGAATATCCCGATATTTTCTACGGGTCTGCGTTAGTAAATAATGGGTGGGTTTTATTCTGTTTTACTATGGACACTAAATTTATCTTTAATCCTGATTTCTCGAAAACCTTGAAACAATGATTCCAGTTACCTGCTTAATATTTAGGCTAAACGAGTGGCAAAGTACCTATTTACCAAAACACGTTACAGCTTACATTGTTTGTTGAAGTGCTTATTATTAATTTTGCGATGCTTTGATAAATCTAATTAGTAGATATCTCTGAAATAAGGCTGCAAGATTAAAAGCTTAACCAACAAAGTTCAAAAACGAACCCAAATATTGATTTACGTTCATAAGTATAAAGCCACGATCTCTCTCCGGTTATGTTGAGTTATGGGAGATTTAACATCACGAGGAAGATATATTATTTTTATAAAATAACATAATAACAACTTTTTGCAGTGTAGTTTCACATCTACCGGTTAAAATACCTACTTGGAAAAGATATACGTCGCATTAGTCATGTCATTGAAAGGTTTTTTTTAAAGGGAAACGAAATGCTTAGAATTCACAAATAAGTTGGTATTTTCTTTTAAAATACAGACAAAAAGGGATCCGTGAAACTAGCAATATGTTACCCAGGGTGCAGACTCACTTAGCACAGACCCGGATTTAAAACAAAATAGTTAACAAACAAAATGACGGAAATACAGAGGGTTTTCTTTTTGCAAATTATAGCAAGTAAGTATCAGCTTAAAATCTAACCGGAAACCCTCTGCCACCAAAGCCAATGAGTTATTATTATCTATCTAAATTCACTTATAAATATTTTCCTATTATTATCTAATTAATTTATTTATAATATTTACTTACTATTATTTACTTTTTGTTTCTTACTTATTACTTACCTGTTATTTATAACCTATTTTCATTATTAATTTTTACTTTTTATTAATAATAATTTATTTTTGCTATCTCTCGGTATGTGTCAGTACTTTATCACTTATTTAGTTAGTAGAATGATATTGATGTCAACTATAAATAAATGTACTGCCCAGCTGTTAATTATTTTTTGTAGGTTTATATTTTTAATATTATATTAAGTTTACATGTATTGTTTTTTACTATAATAAGGAACTCCAGTGAAAAATTTAATTGAAATGAATTCGAAAAAATCGTCTACCTATATTTAGGTAAGGCCTACAGCGATAAGACCTAAATCTGGGTAACCATCGTTCGACTGGTTATTACGTCTTGGTGCAGAGAGTTTCCTTAATTATTTCCGTTTTGTCGGGGTGAGGGAGCCAGTGTGCTACTCTCTTCTCTTTCGCATGGCGCAGTTATTACTTTGATTGATGTTTGGTTGTTATTTAGCCTGCTCTCGGAACCCGGGTTCTTTAATACAAAAAACCCGACGCGGAGTCATGCGCCATCGCTTGAGGGGTTGGTGTAACTATGCACTATAAATAAGTATTCGTGTGGAACATACAGCCGTAAGAAAAGATTAAAACAAAAACCTCACCTGTACACAGGTGTATAACATTTTCGCAATGGACTTATACAGAAGGTCTTACTATTATGTTATTTTTATGATAAAGTAATATTTAAAATTGATGATCATTATTTGACTTGTTCAGTGAACAAATTATTATTATTGTTATAATAAATTCTAAATGCGGCTCTGAACATCCTTGCAAAAAAGGTAATCCATCACTGCTTAAGTTTTAAAAAGAATATTGGAAGTGTTTCAATTCCATGTGAAATTGTACTTTTTTCTCCAAATTTTTTCCACATGAACAAATCAACAAATATTCCCAAAAAATGTTATTAAGAACCTTATAAAATAATATACATTTACATTATTTTAAGAAAACGGCAAGTTTCTACTTCTTTTACCAATTTTTTGTGCGTTTGATGAACATAATGTTTGAAAAACATCTGGCCATATTAATAATTTTTTTAGGTAGATATACGAGTATAATATAATTATTTAAAGATATATTTTTTTGTGAATACCTACAACACGATATTTAAACTTATCAACTGCTTACGACTGTGCGTAGCCAGTTGGACTATAGCATGCCCATTTAGGGTATGTTGTATGGATGAGAGGAGTGGAGAAAGGAAGGAGATGAGAAGAGGAAGGTTGGGAAGTACCCATTCAGGTCTAGTCTGATTGGTACTGCCATACCCAGTGGCGTGCACAGAGTTAATCAGGGTATGGAGTAGTACAAACAGGGAATCAATTGATATAAAATAACTTACCATGGACGTAGCCAGTTTTCTAAATAAAAAACATTCAACTTGGAAGGAAACATGAACTTGAAAATTCTTATCTCGAATCACTTGTAATTTAGTGCCTTATTGTATTTTTCTATCGAAGGTTTTTGATAACTTGAAGACTTTGAACCCTTCCCATAAAATTCAAAGAAACAACATTAAGTATATGTCGATTAGGTATTTAATAATACATATTAATTATTATCTTTAAAATATGAAATCTTTTTGTAAGATCTAGTAAAACCATTGTGGGAAACGGTGTGTTCTGGAGACAGACATTTTAAAAGGTTGTTTTCAACAACATCAAAAAGAACAGTTATGTAGGTACATCATAAAAAAACTCCAATTGAAAAAGCTTTGGTAGACCATCAAAGACCGCAAGTTCATTGAAAACGTCCCAAGATGAAACGCATATTTCAAAAGTTTAATTTTTCTATCAAAATAAAAACCATTTGTTAATGCCTGCGTTATAAATGGACGTATTTTAACTTCGTTAATTTTAAATGCACTGGACGAATGAAAACAATTTATACCGAGAAAAAATTCCAAAAGTCAGGGCCTTGAATTTTTTTGTCTAATTTTAATGATTTTAGTCAGTCAATACGCAAGTAATATTTCGTATTGATTTGGCAGAACACGTGAACTCCGTCAAAACATTGGCCCTGTCTTCTGACTTGACATTATCATTATTGTTTTTGTGTTATATTTTTGTCAGAGCTGAATAATGTAATATACGAGTAAAATGTGTTGATATTGGACATCGATCTTTCGTAAATAAATAACCTTCCCTGTAGCAATTTTTATCAAAATCGGTTTGAGAGCTGTAACTTTCAACTTTACCATATACATCAATCAAATTTTAGAATTTAATTAGAACCAAAAGGAAACAATTCCAAAAATAGCTGGTTCTTTGGAAAAATAATATCGGGTGATCTAGTGGCAGCAAAGTCACCGGGAAAAAAACCTTGACATGAATCTAGTAATAAATGAAGATGAGTTCATAAGTTAGATTTTTCTTTTAAATGATTATTATTGACTTTTTAAAACAATATATTTGGAAAGACTATCCTTTTGATTTTGTTATTTGAAGTTTAGAAGTTTTTCATCCTAGAAAATTTTTTTTTTCGTCGGATTGAAAGACATTTATCTTTTTGATGTTCTTAATTTCCTCGGTGGGAATTTTTTATAAAAAAATAAAATAAAAGGAAAATCAGATAATTTATACTCGAAAAATTAGTTTGGAAATGTGTCGGGAAATTTTTTTAAAAGCATTCATTTTGATAATATGTGAAGTTAGGAAATTTTCAATTTTAGGAAACTTATTTTCCGAAAAAAATTTGCTCGGAAAACGGATCAGGAAATTTTTATAAAAAAATTTATATTTCTGATATAATTTGAAGTTTGGAAATTTTCCATGCTGGAATATTTTTATATTTCTGAAAAAAAATTTATCGGGAAAAACATAAAATCGAAAAATATTGGCTTGAAAAATTTGTGGAGAAATTTTTATAAGCATCTTAAACTTTTTGATACAATGTGAAGTTTGGAAATGTTGGGAAATTATTTGTTTCTGAAAAAAAATTCCAATGTTAACCCAAAATTTTAACGGGTATGCTGTTTGACAATTTCAACATTTTTTTTAAATAACAGAGGGCGCCACTTTCGTCTACAACATTCAAAAACTGTTCGGGCTTTGAGATACTAATACTATTAGATGCCATCTTACTCCGTTCAAGTTGGGCAAATTGCCCGTAATTCTGTCAGCCGTCTCTCGTTGGGCCGAGGCTAACCTCTACACTGAACAGAGAACACCTAGAAGTGCGATCTATATCGATTTGAAGTAAAACTGACACATCCAATTTACATAATACTTTTTACACATAGAGCCCAGACAAGCCAAAAAAATAGAATTTCTGATTAAGAAGGTATTTGATCAATTTCCCCCGAAGTACGAGAGAATTGATCTTTGACACGCCCACGATACGGTGCTAGCGGTTTATCTGGGTTTATCCCTTCAGTGGCACAGGCAGCGGCCGGCACTAATGACGCCATTGGGAAACTGGCGGCTCCCCGCACGCAAGAACAAGGCTGTTAAGATGCCATTAAAAAAAGGATTTGTTAAGGGATCAATATCTTTTAATTCGAGCACGCTCCGAAGAGCATTTTGCAGTGGGTTGCCGTGTTTTAGGTTGTCCGATCGTAAAACACGTGGAATTATAGAATACTTACGTATATTTCGATTTCTTCGAATCAGTCACTTTAAGGAACGCTCGTGTGAGGTGTAACATAAAAAATTTCAATCACCACTTTGTATATTTAGCGCGCTGGTAGACTGCACATGGTCCGGGGAGGTGGCTGATTTGTAAAAATAAATATAGGGTGGTATACCTAAAATCATTGGCGGCCAGTAAATAAGTACTCCCGGGCGCCGAACAATCTACAATATTTCCGACATGGCTAATCACAAAACGAAAATCGGCTCGGTTATAACATCTTACAACGGTCTCATACAATATGTAGGTACCTAAATAGCGTGCGTAACTTGCAGATCGACCGTGCCTATGTTCGTAGCAGTTCGTTTTCGATTGCAATCCAGAATGTAACTACTTTATTTTCAGATTCCGTTAACTGTTGAAAGTGTAGGTACAAACAATTATTTCCAAATTTTGACTCTTCTTGCGAACTGGTTATCATTGAGCTACAATTAGAGGCTCTACTGCTTACTAACATCTCGTACAAAACTTGTTCCACTATGGGAACGCAATAAACGGTGTGCGTAGACCGGATTCAGTAGTTTTAGTTAGAGCGTTGAGAGAATTGGAGGTCAGTTGAAAGTAAAAAAGTGGAGTCTATTTTTTCGCTTCATGTCTCATCTAAATATAATACATTAATGCTGGTAACACGGTTTCTATCCATCCTATAAACATTATAAGATGATAATCCCAGTTCAGAAGAGTTGGTGGACGATTCTAACCATGTTCCAGTTAGTATCACGGTTTCACATCTTATTGATGGCATACAAATTCTAAGATTAACGAGTGTTGTTCGGAGCCCTCGCACATTTTGATAGTATTGGTTTAGTGTGCTGGTCTTTTGTTTGAGCCTTCACAATTCACACCATCGAGTTAACATATTTAAGTTTGGCCATTTTTTATTCTAGATTCTAGTTCACTACGTAAAATAGGATGTTCATTTCTTTATAGACTAGTGAGGTCGTTTATTGCTTTGAAACCATTCTTCAACATTGCTCTGTTCATCAGAATGGATTTGAAAGTTGTTGCATCTTTGAATATGATCTTGATGGGCCTAGTGCGGCCAGGTTTCTTGATTGCCAACCGGTGTATCTTGATCACATTTGAATTGAAGATGTTTTCAAATTGCTCCAGGGAAAACGAAACTTTTTATATATCCTCGGTGATTCTCGTTGTAGAAGACTGTGAATTGCTCTCGGGGATGTTGAATAGTGTAATGTTATTACATCTTGACTTCTTTTCCTCCAATTCGGTTAACATCTCACAGATGTCGGTTACATTACTCTTATTTACGGGTGACACCTGTGGCTGTATAATAGGGTGTATCGATTTTTAACTTTTTTTTTGTTTTCAAATTCCAAGTTGAAAAAAAGTTGCTACTAGGTACCACAACTTACCACAATAAATTTGGATTTTTAAAAAAATGTTTAGGTCTCCCGCACAAGGCCTAAAGTTTTAATTTTTTTCAAAAAATATCAATTTTTTTTAAAATTTAAAAAAATAAAATCGTAACTTTTGTGTTTATTCCAAGTTAAAAAACAGTAATATTAGGGCATAAAAATAAGTAAGAAACGATTTTCTTTTATAAAAAATGGATTTTAGGTCTCCCGCACAAGCCCTAAAGTTTGTTAATTTTGATGAAATTTTGTAATTTTGTGTACATATATGAACCATGTTTTTTTAAAGTTTAAGCCACCAGAATTAATTGTACTTTTCTAACAGAAGGCATAAAATGAGACAATATATATATACATAATTCATATATACATATATTAAAAATATATACCACATATATACTATATAAATATAATATGTTTTTTACCTGAAAAAAGATAGTTGGACGGTGTAAATTATATGAGAAAGGTGTTGAAAGAAACTAATGTTATTTGCTATTACTGTTGTTTATTACAATAGTATAAAAGATTATAACATGTCATAAAATGTAGTATAATAACTAAGTATAAAATGTTGCTGATTACTTTCCATACGACATGAGTGGGAGTTTTCTTTTTCTACTGCAAAATTACTTACTTGTTTAAGTATTCGTCTTTTCATCTTGGCTTCAAAACCTTAAATCAAAGTTATGTAGAGTATTTACATAGGCCTAGTGAAAATTTTATAAATGTTATTACAGTTCCCAAATGAAATTTCAATTTAATATGTAAGACGTTATTTAGAAACATTATAAATACAAAATAGTCGAAAAAAAACTTACTTTAATTCTAATCCTTTGCAGAGGTTTTGTACTGGCTCTTGGTCTCGAACGTATTTAGATCTTTACGGTCTACCAGTCTGGCACGGATAAAACCATCTCTTTCGATCAGCCCACATACTCGCTTCGAAGCTTCTGTGACTTCGTTGACAATTCGTTCCACCGCTTGAGTGTGAGAAGGAATTCTAAATTCAACCCTTCTACTTTTGCCAGTTTCCGCAATTGACTCCAACTCTTCTAGGCTCATATCAGTAACAAGAGGGGGTTCGGTTACTGAAGTGGATTGCCAGTCAATCATATCTATATAGTCTTCGGCATCAAAATTGATCTGAGGGGGTTTAAATACCCTTACCCCTTTCCTTTCGGTTGCGCAAGCTTTATGGATTCTCTTATAAGCCAAGGCTCTGATATGTTTTCGTTCATCGAACAGCATAGCTATCAAACATGCTCTGGGTGAGCCATGAAAGCATTTCTCTGTAACGTTGCATGGACGACTTTTCTTAGCTCATCTTCCAAGTAATTGCTGAAAAGAAACATTTAAAAAAAATGAATGGAAGTTTGCGGGATTTGGGGATTGCACTTAATTGAGAACCATGATGGTATGTAGACCTTCATTATGAACTCTGCAAGCTTTGTTAGCTGAGGGGTCGGATCATCGGTGGCAACATACAAACGAAGGACTCGATTTGCCAGAGTAAGCCACCTGGCGTGCGAGATGTTGCTGGGGTTTCGTTTGGCCAACTCTTCTTTATGGAAAGTAATCAGCAACATTTTATACTTAGTTATTATACTACATTTTATGACATATTAAAACCTTTTATACTTTTGTAATAAACAACAGTAATAGCAAATAACATTAGTTTCTTTCAACACCTTTCTCATACAATTTACACCGTCCAACTATCTTTTTTCAGGTAAAAAAACATATTATATATTATATAGTATATATGTGGTATATATTTTTAATATATGAATTATGTATATATATATTGTCTCATTTTATGCCTTCTATAAGAAAAGTACAATTAATTCCGGTGGCTTAAACTTAAAAAAAACATGGTTCATATATGTACACAAAATTACAAAATTTCATCAAAATTAGCAAACTTTAGGGCTTGTGCGGGAGACCTAAAATACATTTTTTATTTAAAAAAATCGTTCCTTACTTATTTTTATGCCCTAATATTACTGTTTTTTAACTTGGAATAAACACAAAAGTTACGATTTTATTTTTTTAAATTTAAAAAAAAATTGATATTTTTTGAAAAAAATTAAAACTTTAGGCCTTGTGCGGGAGACCTAAACATGTTTTTAAAAATCCAAAATTTTTTGTGGTAAGTTGTGGTATCTAGTAGCAACTTTTTTTCAACTTGGAATTTGAAAACAAAAAAAAAGTTAAAAATCGATACACCCTACTGTATAATTGCTTGACTCTTGATAGTGGCCAGTTCGTCAACTACAATTCCCATAGTGATAGGCATTTCTTCTATTGTACCCAAGAGGTCTGTCGTTTTCCGTGTTACTTTAGCTATATGAGTTTTTTTGTAATTATTAGCTGGGTCAATGAAAACAGTAACAGTTCAGTAATAATAATCTTTGCCTTTGTCATGTACTATAGAGATATTTCTGGTAAATCTATAGTGAGTGAGAATATACTCGTATATATATCTGGATTCATATATGTATATATTTTTAAAGAAAAATAGATGCAATTGAATAGCGCTGTGAAAACCCTGCTGAAAAAATGTGCAATGTTAAAGGTATCCACAGAGACGATACTGTTTTACACTTCTTATAATGTACTATCATTAATATAACTTTTACTTTATTATCATTAATATAACTTTTATTATTCACTCAATCGAAACTATTACAGTCAATTGATGACAGCGCGGTGATTCGCCAACTATGCAGTGTGTAATGTCAAATTTACCCACAGAAACGATTTACACGGCTCGCTAACTGTGCAATGCACAATTTGCAATGTTAAAGGTATCCACAGAGACGAAACTGTGTGACGCTTTTGAAAATGCACTAATCACGAAATTATCATCACTAAAACAGTTTTAAATTTTGTAAATGAGCTATTTACTGTATTTAGCAATACTTTTGGCAGGTAGTGTGGTAGTCTGTGTGTATCATCATCTTAATAGTTAGACAGCTGGTACTGTTCCAAAAAATGTTTAAAACCTTTGTTCTTCACATCCTTACCTACAAAAAATAAATACTGTCGATGGCTTAAAGTTAACCCGAAAACCTAAAGGCTTTATCGATGCATGAGCATAATTTTTAAATCCACGAATTCATAAAATTCTCATTGTTTCGATTCAAAAGGTCGTTGTTTTCTGACTGGTTTTCAGTAATTGATCTGTGGAATACAATAAACTGAAGAACTGAAGACCCGGGTGCATTTGTCATTGGTGGAAGTCCACAAAATAGCCTTTCACTAATGGCCTCTTTTGTAGCGACGATGAAATAGCTATGAAGATAGGTTACTGAAAAGAAAAATAATATCTTTACTTTCATTATTTGATTGACATGAATTAAGAGGAAAATTAAAGGTAAAAAAAGGAATTGATCTGTACTAAATAAAATCCTTTGTGTCAGCTGATTGAAAAAAATTGAAAATAATTGACATCTTTATTTTCTCTTTTGGGCTGAATGAATCCGTGAATTTGTATGAAATAAGAACAAATACTAACTAGATAACAGTGTGAGTTCATACATAATAAAATTCCTGGGAAATACAAATAATAAATGGAATTTTAATAAAAAAAGTTAAACAGATTATGTAAGAAACTTCATTATATGATCAAGAAACTCAAAAAATATTGTAAATTATCAGAGAAATAACGGGAGAGAGAGATGCTCTACAGAGAGTCAGTGCTGATCTGGTTAAGCATTTGAAAGAATTCGAAGAATAGAAAGGAAATGGACAGAAGTATGAATACTTCGGAAGCATTTAAAATGGCTTTGGTTGACGATGTGTCAAACGCCAAAGTGGCCGCCGGAAAACTAAAGAAAGAGAGAACAGCAACTCGAGGAGCAGATACAACCACAGTTAGATGAAGCAATGGATATGTACAGTGTACATTACGGCGCCTTCAGGAAATGGGAAAAAATACTCTATGTTTTGTGAACAAGTGAAACCTTGTCACAAGGTTGAAGTGTGAAGTGCATAATCGGTTGGATTTGTCTTACCAACGGAACAAAAAAAGTCGCGTATTTGTGTATAAGAATGTGTTGTAGATAAGGAAATTTCATTTTTGATCAGCAATTTGATAGCAATGAGTACTGAAAATAATGTCAACATACCAATGTTTGAACCCAACCTAACAAACTTATTTTTGTCAGCATAGTTTCACGGAAATGATAGGTACATTCAACAAATCAGGGTAATATTTTTAATTGTTAAACTAGGCTAGATAGATAAGCCTACATATTTGTATTATTGTAGAAAGCAATCACTTTGTGGTTTGACATATTTAATAAAATAACAGTAATAATTTGTTCCCTGAAGATGGTTGAGTAAAGCGAAACCGGTCTGTTCTAAAAATTATTAAAAACTCGTTGTTTTAAAACAAAAAGTATTTTATTTTACTACATTTTGTATAATAATAATAATATTATATTATAACACCAAAACTTATGTCTCAGTTTTCAGCTCGTAAAATATCATTTGTTATTTAATCATTGAGGAAGAAGATAATACTAATATATCTAAACGAAACATGAAAGAAAACTAGGAATCGATCCCAGGATCTCTAGACTTACCGGGGCAGGCGTCTTAAAACATTCAACCATTGGGAGCTATTTAAAAAGCGTCATAATTGTCCATCTCACATTAATTTTACCCATATTTTTGGCATCTACCTTTTTATTTATTTAAACTGGGTTGTATAATTATTTTACACAGGTTTAGTCGCAGAGTGGTCCAAGGCGTCATGCTTTCAATCTTCTGTTAGATAAATCCTCCTTCATTGGACTATCAACAATACCCGCTTTAAATTATAGAAATATGACTATTCGTATCCTGGAAATGTTTATTTCATAATTTTGCTACAAAGCACAGTTAGATCATCTTTAGCAATTCCCTCGTTGGCAAAATACATCCCTACAATACCGACAATATTAAATAGTGCAGTCCAAATTTGCGCATTCGGCGAAACATAAAATGGACATGACGGGAGGATGGAATTTCCGCACTTGTCAGCTTTGGGAAGCCGCATTTCTACTCGTGCGATTACTAGTAAGCTCTAAAGATTTCTTTGATAAAAATATTTAACTCTTTAAAATTTTGTGATGGTCACATTATGGACATGAAGCACTTTTCTGAATCGATCTTGTTAAAGAAATGACATGATGATGAAACAGATAAGTAAAAATCGTGTCAGACAAGCGAAAAAGTACATACCAATTTTTTTTTATTTTAATTAATCATAATTATAATTCTATGTGCGAAATATATTTTTTCGCATTTTTGCCAGAATTACCTATCGTTATCATTTTTCACTTTTTCATAACTTTAGTAACGGAGTTAATTCAAAAAGTAAATTTCTGATCGCCTCTCTAATTTTCCAACAAAATTTTTTATCACATTATTATGAAGAAAATTAGTTGATACGTATTATAAAGAAAAAAATGACAATATTTGTTTTTCAAAGGCATGGATCTTAAGGTAGAAGTAGCTAAAAACGCTGAGTACAAGCGCATATGGAAAATGGAATGGTAAATTCCAATTAATACAGGCACATATTATAAGACACCGTTATCATGGGTCTGTGCATAATAATAGTTGCGTCCACTCAAAGGCAAATATTATAAGATACCTTGGTCACGGGTCTGTGCGTAATAATAGTTGCGTCCACTCAAAGGCAAATATTATAAGATACCTTGGTCACGGGTCTGTGCGTAATAATAGTTGCGTCCACTCAAAGGCAAATATTATAAGATACCTTGGTCACGGGTCTGTGCGTAATAATAGTTGCGTCCACTCAAAGGCAAATATTATAAGATACCTTGGTCACGGGTCTGTGCGTAATAATAGTTGCGTCCACTCAAAGGCAAATATTTTAAGATACCGTGATCAAGGGTCTGTGCGTAATAATAGGTACTTGCTTCCGCTCACAATAGAATAGAAAAAGTGGTGCAAGTTTCATCTTTAAAGTGTTTTTAGATTTCAGTTGAACACACAAACAAATTTTCTACTTTTGAGTTTCTATGCCATACAAAAGTCGGCATAATACTCGGTTTAACTTGGTAACAAAGTAAACATGTGTTTTCGAATGAGTGGTTTCTTTAAAACTTATGTATTAATGTAACAAACATTTCAGAGTAAAATGTGATTTCTTTGTACGATTCTAAATAGATTTCCACGAAAACTGTTTTCCCTTTTAAAAACAATTTTTAAAACCCAACAACAACTTAAGACGTATAACCTTCAATGAAAATGTCTACAAGGTTGTTAAGGTGATCAATTATTTTAACAGATTTTTTTGCTATGTTTAAAATTGAAACATTATAGTAAAAAATTGTATGAAGCAAAATTTATTTTAGCCTTTGTACCTCACAAATTTACATAATCACGAAACTAAAATGGAAATAGGTTGTTTATTATTGCATGCATAAATATCATCGCGTTTAAGGTCCGCATCTGTTTCGCCAATAGCCAATTCAGTCTCCAAATATTATTCTCATCGCTCTATTTTGGAGACTTATTTTGTTCTCTGTCGTTACGTACGAAAAGAGTCTTTGAACAGTAGTTAAAATGTGGAGCAATAATGTAGTTGTATATACTAAATCTTCCCAAAAAATAAATCTTCTTTCCTATTTTCTTTAGTGTATACTCAACATGCTTGTTTAAGGCTAGTTTGGAATCTCATATAATCTCAGTAAGTATTTAAATAACAAGTTTAAAAAATCTTATTAATATTTCACACAATAATATGGCGTCTTGTCGCTTTTGATGATTCTTTACGTATTTCAAAGCTCCATACCTCATTATAAATATGTTACGAGTTGAAAATAGTTAGGTTGAACGAGAAGTTCAGGAGAGAAAAGCTGCGCTCTTGTGTACCTGCACATTACCCTACATTCATTGGTCTCTTTGTTCTAGATTTTTTTTGTTTTCTGCCAGCACTGAGATTACCCATTTTAGTCAAAATAGTACGGATATATATTTTTGAAAGCTAATTCATAATGACTTATTACGTAGTATTGACAATCGTGATTTTAGGGTATTAATATAACTGTTGTCTAAAGCGGTTTCCAGAAATAAAATAATATTTATTTATTGTAGAAAGCAATCACTTTGTGTATATATTTATTGTTATTAAGTTTAATTTGTAGAACTCCATTTTATTTTTTTATTTTTTATATATTCAATAATATTATTATTGGGTTTATAAAAACAGTTTATTTTTAAACAAGTTCTGCTGTGTAATTATTATTACGCGTGACAGCTGTTTCGCCTTCTGAAGGCATTATCAAACTGTGGGTATCCCACTTACAGACGATACATTTATATTATTTCTAGGTAGGTATTTTAATTACAATTACTGATTTCTTAATTGATTTCTGAGTACAATATTAGAAATTATTAATGGTTTTTACTCCAGTAAAAATTCCCCAATTAGTGTAAAGTTTAAATTTGACCTAATATCTTTATGTTAGTTATTCCCAAACGATGACTCATAGGGTTATTTTAAGATATCTAGTAGGGGTGAACGAATTATATTTGTTTGTTCGTTAATTAGAATAGCTTTTTTTAGAAAAAAAAAAAAAAAAAAAATCACTTTGTGGTTTGACATATTTAAAATGAAATAAAATACTTTTTGTTTTAAAACCACGAGTTTTTAATAATTTTTTGAACCGAACGGTTTCGCTTTACTCAAGCATCTTCAGGGTACAAATTATTACTAGACAAGAAGTACAAAGTGTGAGCTTATATATAAAAAAAAAATTTGAGGGAGACAACATGATATAAATATAACAAACACAGAGAAATCATACAATACATTTACACAAGTACAAAAGACATGGGAAAAACCGAACGATAATTATGTAGACTAATGAATTATAATAATGTATATGGAGAAAAAAAGCATCAACTGACATGGGGTGATAAGGAGAACTTGGACATTTTTAATGGTTTATTGGGAAAAAACTTAATATTGGACTACTTGATATATCTAATTGATTATTAAGAATAGGACTGTTGGTTTTTACAGCTTTTTTTTATTTCCAGTGCTTCTAGATTATTGAGTCTGTTACCATGCCCGTTTGTGTGTAAAATATTAGCGCCTGTGTTATGACAGAAAGTATGATCTTTGCTAATCAGATGATTGGCAAATTCAGAGAAACCGTTATTATTGAGACAACGAAGATGCTCTTCTTTTCTGATGCTGTTTTTACTGGGAGAAAAATGATCCTATCAAAAAAGTGACCACTTCCTGATAAAATATTAGTCATTCAAAATATATCGATAACTCGTGTTCTTTTCCTAATAGATATCCGCCTTCCTCATAAAACATTCGCTTTTGACTGATACTTTGTTATGAACTTTTTCAATTCATTTGTTAAAGGTCTGTACTCCCATTTTTAACAGGAAAACGAATAATTTTACCAGATTTTTAACAAATGAACAGTTTTTAATATCAGTAAGTTTTCACCGTGTTATTGTTTTATGTGATGACAGTACAATAGTTTCACCATCAGTAAGTATGGAAATGGCATCCCTAATATCGGGAAAGCATTCAACAAATTAAAAGAACCTGCCTATTTATATCTCACCACTGAAAATTGAAACATGCGATAGATGCATTGTTAGTCTATGGATAGATGCCATCACTTTGTTAAAATATTAAGATGCGCGTTTCTTTATTTTTTAAATTTATTTCGTAATGTCTTCGATAAAACGGCTATACACCAATATATAACGGAGAAGATTACACATTTGAGGTAAATGTAAGTACAAAAAGGTCATGGTGGCAGTTTTACCATGAATCGCTTTGTTAATTTGCACGTTCTGATATAAGTCCTCGCTTTCGGAACATAAAAAGTGTGGTGAACGTATGTCTGTCGGTATGAAAGAGACAGGCATATCTGAGTGAGACAGCATGACCGAGACGTATAAAAAGGCGTGTCTGTTGTAACTCGTCCTCTCTTAACAACAACATCTCGAATACTGTACATTAGTAATAACACTAAATAAACCAAATAGTATGGAGTATCCAAACGACTATTATTTACATCTTATCTGAGTGATCGACACGGCAGATCACCACAGTTGGCGCAGCCGAAAAAGGAAGCTGAACGGCCGCAAAATTCTTCCTGGAGGAAGAACCGTAGCCGCAGCTGAAAGAACTACAGTTGGAGCAGCCGAAAAAGGAATCTGAACAGCTATTAAATTCTTCCTGGAGGAAGAACTACAGTTGGAGCAGCCGAAAAAGGAAGCTGATCAGCCATTAAATTCTTCCTGGAGGAAGAACCACAGTAGGCG
Organism: Hesperophylax magnus; assembly: GCA_026573805.1. Taxonomy (NCBI): domain Eukaryota; kingdom Metazoa; phylum Arthropoda; class Insecta; order Trichoptera; family Limnephilidae; genus Hesperophylax; species Hesperophylax magnus. The sequence goes on from JAIUSX010000011.1 coordinate 23,106,204, forward strand.
CAGCTGAAAGAACCATAGTTTGGTTATAATCCCACCGAGCACCGCGGAAGGGATTATTGTCGCATAAAAAATAAAATAATTTGGGGGCAGCTTCACGGACAGTATCGGACATTGAAGGAGCATCAAGGCAAGGAACTGGTGAGGAGATTCAAGGCGCTGAGCTCAAGGAATCAGCAGCCGAGAAACCGGATGAAAAACGGATCCAGGCAGCTTGTACGGGGACCCGACACGGGAAGGCGTGGCGGTGGTGACCGGACGAGAAGGACGACCAGGAATCCGGACGGAGCCAGAAGACGGTCGGACGCGGAAGGGCGGCGATCGGCGGCAGCATCAATCATCAGATTCGTGAGTTGAGTGCTGTTTGTTGTTGTTTTTTCTGATTATTGGTAATCTGTGTGGAAATGGAGGGAGTGGGTTTACCCAGGTTTTGTCACCTTAGGGACGGGCTGGAGACGTTCGTGCTACAGTTTGAGCAGTTGATCCTCGTCAATGATGACAAATTTAAATCCGAGGATAAAAAGAGGGCGGTTCTAATATCCCACCTACACACAGACACGATTAATCTACTGATAGATTTATGTTTTCCAAAAAAAATAACAGAATTATCGGTTGAAAATATATTTTTGTTATTAGGAAACCACATTGGTGTTTCAAAGAATGTGTTTAAGGAACGTGGAAATTTTTTTGCGGCGAAACAAAAAGTTGGGGAATCTATAAATGATTATATAGCTAGGTTACGTTGTCTAACAAGATTCTGCAAATTTGAAAGCAGACTGGAAGAAAACTTAAAAGATATTTTTGTGACTGGTTTATTAGAAGGTCGTATTAAAGAAAAAATGTTTTTAGATGCAGAGAAGCTGACTTTAAAAAGTACATTAGAGTGCGCATCGGGAATGGATTCATTTCATAAAAATATTACGTGTATTAAATCCGAGAGTGTCGGGCTCATTTCTAGAAGTAAGAAAAATTTTAATAGTAGTGCAGGTAGGAATTATTCTACTTCACCGGCGCGGGCGAAAGACAAAAATGTTACAATTCCCAGAAAGAAATCAGTAGAACGTATACAACAGTTGAAGTGCAAATATTGTAATTTAAATAATCATGATTCCAGTAATTGTAGATTAAAAAACGTGACGTGTTTTAATTGCAAAAACAAGGGACATTTTAGTAAAAATTGTCGCGAAAAAAAACGGGAGGAAGTTTCATCTGTGTTTGTGAATTCAAGTGAAATAAATTCAAGGTTAACAAGAAATACCGATCCCATTTATTTATCGTTAAAAGTTAATAACGGTATCATCATAAAAGGATTATTTGACACGGGTGCAGGAATATCGATCCTATCGGATAAAGATTATTGGGAACATTTTAAAGATGTACAATTGAAGCCGAAGAATTTAACCCTGAAGGGTTACAATAATTGTAAGTTACAGTTACTTGGATGTTTAATTTTGTCAATTAATTTCAATGGTATTACTAAAATAATGGAATTTTGTGTTGTAAAGGATGGTTCAACCACTGTGCTAGGTAGAGACTTCGTAAAAGAATTTAACATTGGTTTTACGGGTTTCGAGACGGTTTCTTCACAGTTGAAAAGTGAAATACTCACGCATAATATTCACGACGTAAACAATAATAGTGTCGATACGTTAGTGCGTAAATATCCGGAGGTATTTTCAAGTAAACTAGGTAGATTCAATAAATTTAAAGTTCATTTAAAATTGAAAGAAAATGCAGAACCGAAATTCTGCAATCCGAGAAGTATTCCTTTCGCTTTGAAAGCGAAAGTTGAAACGGAATTGAACCGTTTACAAGAAGAGGGAATTTTAGTTCCGATTAGTTATAGCAAGTTTGCATCTCCTATCGTGCCCGTAGTTAAAAGCGATGGAAGCATTAGAATTTGCGGGGATTATAAATGTACTGTGAACCCACAATTGATTGTTGACAAATATCCCATGCCGAAGATAGAAGTTTTATTATCACAAATTTCGGGCGGAATAATATTTTCAAAAATAGATTTACGTCAAGCTTATTTACAGTTGGAACTAGACGAAGAAAGTATGGAATATACTACGATTTCTACACATTTAGGATTATTTAAATTCACTAGGCTAGTGTTTGGGATTAACAGTGCACCGGCAATATTTTGTAGAACTATAGCTTCATGTCTACAAGGTTTGAAGAAAACAGCGGTTTTCCTGGATGATATTATGGTTACAGGAGAAACGATAGAGGAACATAATGCTAATTTAAATGCAGTTCTTAATAGGTTAAAAGATTGCGGTTTGTGCGTAAATATTCAAAAGTGCAATTTTAACGCTTCATCGGTATGTTTCTTAGGGTTTGAAATCTCGAAGGAAGGGATTAAACCTATGGAAGATAAAACGAACGCAATTAGTAAAGTCGCGCAACCAAAAGATTTATCAGAGCTACGCAGTTTTTTAGGAATGGTAAATTTTTACCGATCTTTTGTGCCAAATATGTCTATGTTATTAGATCCTTTGCACAAATTATTGAAAAAAAATACGAATTTTGATTTTAATCAAGATTGCGTAAAAGTTTTTAATAAAATAAAATTAATTTTATGTGATAATCGAGTGTTAGCACATTACGATCCAAATGTTACTTTGAAGGTAGTTACGGACGCCTCAACGAAAGGTTTGGGTGCAACATTGTTACATGTGTATGAAAATAATTTACAAAGACCTATTTCTTTTGTTTCTCGTAAACTGACAGAAGCGGAAAAGAAATATTCAATTTTAGACCTCGAGGCTTGTGCAATTGTGTTTGCTTTTAAGAAGTTTTTCGAGTACATTTACGGAAGGGAATTCATTCTAGAAATAGATAATGAACCTTTATGTAGAATTTTTGGTGAAAAAAAAGGAATTCCTGTTTTAACTTGTAATAGATTACAACGTTATGGTGTAATTCTCTCATCTTTCAATTATAAAGTTCAATACGTAAAATCAACATTAAATTGTTCGGATTACTTATCTCGCGTACCTGTAGGAGATCCTGTTGAGGAAAATAATAACTTTGATTCAAGAATTTTGTATTTATTCAAAAATAATAGCGAGATGCCAATAGATGTTGAGGAAGTTAAAGCAGAATCTAATACGGATAAATTATTATTAGAGATAAAAAATTATCTTAGAACAGGGTGGCCAAATAAAGTCAATAAGGATGATTGCAAATGGATTTATTGGATAAAAAGGAACGATTTATCAATAATTGATGATTGTATTTTCTGGAACCATAGGTTAGTAATTCCAATAAGTTTAAGGGATAAGATATTAAGCTTATTGCATAGATCTCATCTAGGGATTGCCAAGATGAAAGGGCTAGCTAGAGGCTATTTTTGGTGGCCAGGGATTGACAGTCAAATTGAATTTTTAGTTAGAGACTGCGGAATTTGTGCGGAAATTCAACCATCACAACCCAAGAGTGAGTTAACTCCATGGCCGATAACGGAAGAAATTTGGAGTAGGGTTCATATAGATTACGTAGGGCCTATCGGAAATAAATATTTTTTGGTAATCATAGATTCAACCTCAAAATGGTTGGATTGCGTGGAAGTAAATTCACCTAACTCAGATAATACCATTAAAATCTTAAAGAGATTATTCAGTTATTTCGGTAGTGTACAAACCTTAGTTTCTGATAATGGAGCAGCATTCATGTCAGCAGACTTTAAACAGTTTTGCGAGAGAAATGGCATTAAACATTTAACAACACCTATAAATCATCCTCAATCAAATGGATTGGCAGAGAATGCAGTCAAAACGTGTAAAAATTTTTTAAAGAAAATATTGTTAGAAAAAAAATTTCAGTCAGGTTATAATGAGAAGTTAGAATGTTTTCTCATAGATTATAGGAATGCACCACACTGTACAACAGGGTTAGAGCCAGCAGTTGTAATGTTTGGTAGAAGGTTAAGGTCAAATTTGAATAATTTTATACCTAAAGGGGGGAAGGTAAAGGAAAATGTGATTGATAAAGATACCAAAATGAAAATGTCGAAATGTCAGGAAAATCAGAAATTCTATTATAAAAGGAATAACAAAGTATCTACGAATTTTAAGATTAATCAGAAAGTTATGGTTAGGGATTTTAGAGACCAAAACAATGATAAGTGGGTACCAGGGAAAGTACATAAACGTTTGGGAAATAAACTATATTTAATTGAGGTTAAATTGAATGATAAAATCATGTACTGGAAAAGACATTTTGATCAATTATCCAAACTGTGTGTATCATGGGAAAAGAACCCTAGTATTTTAATCCCTGAGTCTGAGACGAGGAGGCTATCGTTCGATGAGTACGATGTCTCCGACTTTGTTTCGGATGACAATCTAACGGGTGACCCTCTTTTTCCTTCCAGCTCCAGTGAACCCGTGGCGTCAACGTCGGGGAACTGGAAGGAGCGCCTTCGACCAAGGACAGAGAAATCAAAATAAGCAGCAGTCAACTCTCCGAATCAACATGGTTATAAATAAAAAAGAAAATGTTGTAAAATAATAATTAAATATGTGTATGTATGTTTTATAATTATTATTATGATAATCATGTTGTGTTACTGTCTGCTGATTTAAGTGTGGAGGGATGTGGTGAACGTATGTCTGTCGGTATGAAAGAGACAGGCATATCTGAGTGAGACAGCATGACCGAGACGTATAAAAAGGCGTGTCTGTTGTAACTCGTCCTCTCTTAACAACAACATCTCGAATACTGTACATTAGTAATAACACTAAATAAACCAAATAGTATGGAGTATCCAAACGACTATTATTTACATCTTATCTGAGTGATCGACACGGCAGATCACCACATGCATGGAATGTCCCCTCGAGTGTACATGTTGGGTATATATAAGTTAATTTTTTTGATGAAAAATACTCTCAAAGGCAATTTGTTAGAGCTGCTAGGTGTTAGGTATTATTATCAGCGCCTTGGGGTCTTGATAATTCGGCGCACGGGTGGACTGCTCCAACTGCACCCGCATATACTGCGGCCGGCCCTGAATTTAACTATGTAAAATTTAAAATACTTAACTGCCTTATCACGTATAATTATACTGTTTATGTCTAAATTAAAAATAGGATAAAATACCGGCAATTGATATACTCGTGTAAAACCACATTTCAAAAATCTTTAGTGTTTTTTGGAAAGTATGAAAAGCAGTAAAAAGGAAGACATAATACGTAATTGATTTTCATTCTCTCATGCTCCAAATTTTCTACAGCGGCAATTCAGACGGGGTTCCGTGCTAATGCAGGTGATGATGGATCACGAAAGCCTTCTAAAAGCCTTAATTGATAATGCGGACCGTCCCACGGCAAGGCTGGTAATTGATTGCAGCGTGCCGGCGGCTTGTACCAGGCGCCATCTACGGTTAGTCCGACGTGTTGGATGTTGGGTTATAATGTTCCGACAGTTGTAACGTGAGCCGGCTCGAGGATTTAACATGAGAACTCACGTGTCGCGTGCGAGCTGCGAGTTGGGGTATACGCTGTACTCATTACTCAATTAGATAGACAGGAAGACAGTTGGTGGTCTTGAGGTGCTGGTAAACGACCAAGATAAATTACCTATTATTGCCTATATTGGCCATCAATAACAGTCTTGAAAGCTAAGGTATTGGCTGTCAATATTGTCGTATCTCGTCAAGATAGCCGTAATGCACAAGACAAATTTATTAATATTAATTGCGTTTGAAATGATGACAGTTTTGTTTGCCGAGAGGTAGTGAACAGAGACGCACATATTATGTAACAAAGGAAATAGATTTAACCCGGCAATATTGTCGTAATGTCGGTAGCCGAGTGAACTTATCGTCAAGACAGGGCAATAAGTCGACTGGATGAACCCGCAATTGGAATTTTATGAACACAAAACTGGTTTTAACTTGAGTGAATCTGTATGCGAGTCCCCAGATTAATTTGAGTTACACTCAGAACATGAAAATAATTTTCCTCTGTTTTTTGCAGCACACAGTCTGCTTCTGAACACGAGACTGGTTTTAACTTTAACCAACAAATTTAACTTGGTTTTAACCGGCAAAAAAATAATTGTACTCGGAACATGTGAATCGTTTTGTTGCTAATTTTGCAGGATTACTGCAACTTCAGTTTTATAATTACGCACGGAAAACAAAGATGTTTTTATATTCATTAATTAAGGCGATGCCATACGTAGTAATGCAAAATCATGTGTTTTTGGTTTGAAAATTTGGTCGCCTAGAAATGTTTCAGATGCTTTAATTAAATACTGAGAGTAGAATACATCTTGGTCTTTGAAATAATCGAGTATTTTTTGGATAAGTCTTTTTATAAGCCCAGAAAAAAATATTGTAAAGGCCTATGAAAACTGCTTTAAAGTTCAAAATCTCCTACTTAAGAACCCATTTTCGGTTATGATTTTATTGTATAATATGGCAAATTAAGTTATTTATAAAATGATCGAAAAAAAAAATATTTATGCCTGTACATCCACAAAATAAAATAAAAGGCACTTTTTGGCCATGTTTTTTTCTTGCATAAATCAAAACAGGCGGATGGTGTTAAGCGGGAATTTAAACGTTATCGCCATCTACGTAAGGGTTGTTATTGAAAGCGGCTCAATTTAAAATATTACACGACGTAGCGCATCGCCTTAAGAAAGAAAACGGTTAATTCACAAAATTTCTCCATCCACCTCCTCCCCCCGGATACTACTAAAATAATCTGAGGAACTGGTTTCTTAGCAACCATTCTCAAGCACCCCCTTTATATGGCTGTTAATACATTTGTTTTCCTGTTTCCTAGAGAACTTGGTTTTTCTCACTTGAAAGTCTGCCGAACCCTGACCTAGTTATATAATAGACTATAAAAATGTATACAAAAATCATTGCTTTTTTCTGGATAAAGCATAAATAAACTTACTTTTAACCAATCTCAGTTAACGTTTCTGATGCATTATTATTCAACTGGGAGCAGTTGCGCATAAACTGACCGGATTTTACAATAGCAGAAATGAAATAAACTTGTTTTTTAATAGCGTAAATTTAATTTTCACCATTTGTTTGAATTTCACACACACATTCCGGTGAAGAATAGTAGTAGGGGAAGGGTATACATAATGACCCACTACATTGTTTTATGGTAAAATAAATGCCTTCACATTTAATTAATTCATAAATATATTTATTGGTTTAAAAGTGACATTATTTATGTACATTTTAACATATTTGTAATAGAAAAATATTTTTAAAAAATTTTAGAAAAAAAACCTTTAAAACCATTGTTAGATATTGGGTTTCCACGGAAACGAACCGCGTAGTGAAATCAAATATACAATATTCAAGATTACCGGGCTAACTCAAGCAGGTTTCGTGTCTTCAGTTCGTATGTATGTTTGTATGGAGAGAGAACAGCCGCCTCCTATAGGTTGATAGAACAAAGGGGTTTCATGGAAATGAAAAAACACATTTAAAACAACTTTATATTGATAATAATAATATATTTTTGATCTGAATTTAATATTTCATAATTTTCTGACAATAACATGGCAATGAAATATGTTAACTATACATTCCTGTCACCTACTTCAGAACAAGTCACACCTAGTGAAGTAGGTAATGTAAAAAAAAACAATTAAATTACATAGATAATTACTTATGGTAATTTCTAACAGTATTAATCTCTTATTATGTATGAAAATGTAAGAAGTGTATTTCAATAAACTATGCATACATACTGACTTTCTATGGTCAAGTCTTACATATGAACCGTATTGTAAACCACGTCCACACTTATTACATAAAACATAATATAAAGCAAACAGTAAAGTGCCAAGTTAACTTAAGCTACAGTATTAGGTGACTAAAAGTGAAGTGAGTCATTATCTCAAACACAAACGATTGGGAAGATTATCTAGGGAAAAAATACTTCAACAGCCTACCAGAAAATATCAGAACTATTGAAAACGATAAACACCTACTAAAAGCGATTAAAGTTCAATGTAAAAATATCAAAATGATGAAACTATCTTCTTTTTATGGTGGTTTATTTTTGGGGTATTATGCCGTGTTGCGGAAAACGGCATAATACCCCAAAAACATACCAATATAATAATTTTGGCCGTGGAAAATCTCAAATCATACCAAACTATCGTCTTAATTAATTATAAATTTTAATTTGTTTATTTACATATATTTTTTAATATTGATATTTCCTTAAATCATAATTACAAACAATAAATATTCTTGATGCTCACCACTCTTCTAAACACAAGCGCCAGCTTCTATAGAATAGTAAAAAATCAAAAGCAGTGAAAACTAATTTTATGCTTTATTTTAGTTAACATAAATGATTATTCTCTGTAAAGTGATTAATTATTTGATAAAGTATATTTAAAAATAAATAAAAATTAATCGGCAATAAAAAAAATATATTTTCATCAATTTTTTTTTCATGGTTAAATATGTTTATTTATGTCTATTCTTGAATACGCATTTTACAAATGATTACAGTGGTTTATATTGTAGTACAGAAAAAAGGTACAAAAAATAAAGAAAATAGGTTGATGAGGTAAAACTGTGTGTGGGTGATATTGTATGTTACGTGAACACCTCACTAGGAGAACCTGTGCTTTAACACGTGTTTGTGATTGGTATTTATGAGTTGTAGTAGAAAGTTAGTTTTATTTTTTTTTTCACAGACATATATTCAAACATGAAAACACACATTTTTTTGTGAGTGTATGTATTGTTATAAATATTTGATTTTACTTATTACATTTTGGTTTGGAATTATAATCTTTTAAAAAAAGTGAATATCTTGATTTTTTATCCAGTCTACGATATGTTTTTTGAGAAAGTTTGTAGATGTATTTACAGTCAGTAATTGTTTCATAGTAATGGGCATACTGTTAAAAAGTTTGGTTGCGTAGTACTGAAAGTGTCTTTGTCCGTGTGTCATCGGAATGTTCAGTGTTTTATTTGTTGAGGACCTGGTTTTTATTATAGCTTTTGGTTGATATATTTGTATTCAAAACATTTTTTCCTAACTTTCCAGGCTCTACAAGGCACCGCGCGCCTTTATAAAGTGTGTGCGCGCTGTGCCAGTCAGCCTAGTGTACTCATTCAATCTCTGCAGTATTACTGATCCACAATCGTTACTGGCGACACGCGCATCACCAGACACGTCCGAGGCCAGCATGCGTCTCTGGCCTCGAACTACTAAGAGTGCGAAATCTTCATCTTAAGTTTTCTAGAAGTCGTAGGAAGACCGGCGTGCTTTTTACTCTAGAAGCTCCCAGTGCTCCCTTGCTAGAAGTCTCGATGGTTCTAGGTTGCGATGCGAACGGCTCGAATTATTCTACTACACATCGATATGGCGAGAGATAAAAATATTGTTTGTTCCTAGAAAACTGCCAACATCGCGTCAGTTCCGCACCACTGCCGTGGGATTTAGGATCACTAAATGTTAGTGAGAAAGGAGTGTAAGGAGAATATATGATGCGAATGCGAATGGTAGCAGAAGTCGGGGACGCCCGAGGAAGACATGGCACTATCACACTATCAAGTGAAGCAGATACTCGAGTCGGGCCATGACAGGAGTCAGAATAATAGAAGAGTATGTATGAATGTGAATGAGGCAAGATGTGTGTGCCTTTAGGGGAAACGGCGTGATGGTTAGTTAGTTAGTAATCGTGGTGCATCTCGATGCTTGTTTTCGTGTAGATGTTAACACAATCGACTCGTCAGTTGCTGAGATATAGCCGCTGTGTTTTCCCGCCCATGTTATTTTTATACTCTTCCCCTACCTACCTAGTTTAGTTGACACATTCCTACGAATATGATTAGCATGCTTAAATAATTACGTCGGTATTTGGCAATTTGAGTGGGCTCAAACTAAAGGTTGGTGTTCGTTAGATCGTAGGTAGGTACGTACCTACTTTTAGTGTCATTATGTTTATCTTGAAATCCACAATCAATGATTTTCACCGTAAATACCATGCACGTATATTTACGGAAGTAGGCACCTACATATTTTAATATCCGTAAGTAATGACCGGTAAAGCGCTTGTACCTACATGTTTGCCAATGCGTACATTCGTATATACAAACAGAGATATTGGCCATAATTATGTGGTAAAATTTTGGATAAGGCTCAAAATATAGGGTGCCCCATAATTTTTGCACTTTGAAATTGTTCCTGCAGGGAATTGTGCGCGCGGTAAGTGGTATGCGAAATCTCAATTATTGGATTTTTTTCGCCTTGGATGGCTTAATGGGGGATACCGCACTTTCTGTGTAAAACAGTTAAAAAATTACGATTTCTATGTGATTTTTCTTCACCTTCATCATGTTCATTATCGATTACACAATGTAAATCAGTGTCACAGTGTTAATTTAATTAAAATATGGATCAATAAGTTCGAGGCAGACGGTTCATGCAAAAATGAGAAAAAAAACAGGACGGCCACGGAACGGGAGTTGCAATGAGAATGTCGCGCAAGTTAGCGAGTCTGTACGAGAAGCTCAGAGCTTGTGATCGCGCAAGGTTTTAGTTGCTTTTGCGGTACCCGAATTTATGTTGATTATTAAAATTGAATTTACAATTTATTCCCTGACGGTGCAGGATTTAAACCGAATGTTTTGATTTTATGGAAAATATTCGTGGACTCAATGCTCAAAAGTTTCCCCAGTTTTACAAGATATTGTATTCGGACAAGGGTCATTTTCATCTGAACGGGCAAGTTAATAAAAACATCTGGATTTTGGAGCAAGGAAAACCAAATGGCATTATGGGTATTAATTTATTTCTTTGATGACGCATGCGAATTAATTATGCTCGATGTTAATTATGCATGTCGATGTTAATTATGCTCTACCAAGATGTTGACAGAATATTTCCTACCAAAGTTACAGAAATCCATCGGTACAACACCAGGATTTGAGTGATGGAGCAACCTACTATACATCCATTCTAACTATACCTGTACGGGACGTGTTCGCCTGCACAAGAAAAAACTGTAAAATATAAGCACCGGCACACATTTACCTTTGTCCTTTGTAATGATTCAAATAAAGCACTTGAGGTATTTGAACCGTTACAGAGTTTCATAAAAATGCAGGGAATATCGACTCTTGTAATATGTTTGCATCAACGAATGCGTCTTGAGAAAGACGATATATTCGACATTTGTAATTTGCATTTTTAAAAGAACGCCTTAATAAAGACGGTTGGTTTTTATTGCGGGTAAAACTCCTTGTATCCCTCCAGGCTCAGTCGGTAACGGCTTTGCGGGGCGCTGGCTGGTTCAGTAGGCAATGGCAGATCCCCTCTCCGAGGCTGGCTGTTGGGAAGGCTCAGTCGGTAACGAGTCTGCGACATCGGGGCCAGTGAGCAGGCCAGCTCAGTAGCCAACAGTAGATCCCCTCTCCAAGGTTGGCTAGCAGGCAGGTGCAGTAGACAGCGGAAGTGGAGCGGGGGGGGGGGGGGAACCGGGTTGAAATCAAACACGGCGAGTTAGTTCCCAGGTAGCGAAACGAGTAATGGCAGAGCGGACAGCGGTAGATGTTGCTCGGTCCAGGGCTTGTAGCGGAATGGTGCCGGGACCGGTTTTTGTGGCGTATTTATAAGATTTATTACGACCGCGTCTCCAACTGTACTGGACGGGAGTCCGCACAAGACTGTAGATTTAGGCGCCGGGTCCAAACCGTGTCTTCAACCGATGAGAATGCTCCTTTACGGCCGATGATGATGATTGTAGTTGATATTGACGATAAATCTGCCTCCCGCACCCAGTGCTTGGTGAATGTTGGGTACTGGGTGTGCTGTCGTCTCTGCTCGCTTCTGGTGTTGGCGGTTTTCCAGAGGAGGGCCGGCTTGTCTTGAAGAGGCAGATGTTGGGCAGGAGTCACTTGTAGATAATAAAACGCTTGGTTTCGGTGGTAAAGATGAACTAATTTTATTTTATTATTTGGCTGCTTATATTCAATAAGCATGACTCGCACCCGACATTGCGCTTTGAGTCCAAAAGTGGTGGGGGATTGTACCCGCGCCAACAATGAGTTTATAGGCCCCGGCAAAATGTCGCATATTCATTTTGCCGGCAGCACTGGCGAAAGTAGTCGCTTAAATTTGCAAGTTAGAAAAGATTTTGAACGCTTACATGAATAACAATTACATAGTTTAAATGCATAGTAGTTATAAGAATGTGTATCTTGACAACTAGATTTTTTGTTTGCCAAGATACGACAAAAAATAAGAAAAGTTTGTAAATAAATGTGTAAAAATGATCTCAAAGCGATCAAATTTGTAAAACATTGTTAAGTTGGTATTTTTCCCAGGTCCCCCGTAACATAGCGCTCAGAAAGAGATAAGATTCACTATGCTACGAGGTTCCTGGATTTTTGTACATGCAAAAAAGGTAAAAAATATTGTTCAAAAATGGGTATACATATATGTGAAAAACAGCTTTCTTAATATCTCCTCAGCGGTAGTATATAGAAAATAGTGTTTATTTGACTACCGCCGAGGGGATGAACAAGTAAAATACATACATTTGCAATATTTAAAAATTGATTTTTCCTAGTAAATTTTACATAGAAAAAATGCTGGACATCGATCCACGCGGCAGGTAAGCCGGCGACGCGGTATCGATGCCGTTCGTAGACAAAGTTTTTCAAGCGGCCGGGAACAAAATGGCCAGTGGCGGGGAGTGATGATTTCGCCAGTGGCGTGGGGTAGGCACATTTTATAAATGTAAAAACAGATTTTATAAAATTGAATAATGTGGTCAACTACGTCCGTTACACCAACCCTTGTTTGTCATATCAAATTTCCGTAACGAGCTTGCTTTTTCTTGCTATGAAGCTCGCCACGTTCTAGGATTAAATCTGTTTATCTCAGAAATATGGGAATATTTTATAATATTAGACCTTGTCTAACGCTCTCGTTTTGCCAAAACCACGTCGTCGCAATATTTTTTATTTGGTTATAATAAGACATATTCAACAAGACAAGTGGTCAAATCTCTGTAACATTTTCAGAGTTTCGCTGAGTACGAGTATAATTATCTTACGTGTAACATATTTTATTTCTATTCGAACTTATTTAATTAACATGTAAGTATCTTTGTATAAAACTATTTAGTTAACATTGTCTCCTATTATTACAGAAAAGGCTTGCAAATTCTAGTATTTTTCTAAATCTCTCATTGCCTGTTGACGGGAGAGCGGGCCTTTTCGCTCGGCCAATGAGTGTTTGCTTTGCGAGAGCAAAATAGTTACTTGCGTTAAGGCGAGACAACTGCTCTTCCAATTGTTGTGATAAAATTTACCGTTAAACGGCAGGGCAGGTTTTTAAACATGAGTTACCTATATGTAGGGCAGGTTTATCAACATTAGTTTTATGGAAGGTTTTACATAGTTTTCGACACTGGTAAATATGAAGGCATTTTGTTGTGTTTGTTATATTTGATGTACATGTTATATTGATGATGCTGATGACGTTCGATACAATACCGGTGGTGAAATAAATTTAATGTTCCTTGAAAAACATATTTTACCAAGAGGCGACATCCCATGCCCCCCCCCCCCTCCTCCGCAGCCCAGAATTGACACCCCCTGACTTTTTTAACAAAGTTATCTCAAAAATCGGGTTGTTAATATTCGTCGAGTCAGTCACAGATTCAAGTATTGCCTACGGCGCGATTGTTTTAAACAGCACACTTAAAAAAAGTCTTTTGTCCCCTTTCATTAATATAAACATTAATTTTTGTTAGACTTGTAGTTTCCTATTTATTGAGTTTTCATGAGTGAAAAAACTTGTGGAGCACCCTATACAAATATTTGGAAATGGGTAGTTACTTAGTACTCGCCTATGAAATAAGGCGGTTGGAAAATTTTATTTGAAAGAAACGTGAAATGATACGCTCTGGTAAGATACGAGTACTTGAAAAGCTTCGTTTATTTGAAATTTTATGTCAGCGTATTTTTTTCAGTTTACTAATACCGTATTCACCGTGAGCTATGGAGCTTTGAAAATCAGTTGAAAATTTAGATTGGTAGATACTCTCAGTGTGGCCTTGGTGAAAGACCACTGTTCAGAATTAAAATGTTGATGGAAAGAGAATAGCTAGGTACCTTCTAACCTTTCTCTTCCACATCTCTTACCCCTCCCACTCCCTTCGATATCAAAACATCCTACCACAAATAGAGATGCTCAGAAAAGCAGCCGTATTGCTTGTTGCGCATTGTTGTGAATAATAAAACACATTAAAACCACAAATTAAAATTAAAAAATTACCTGCGCACGCCGGGATTTCAACCTGCGACTTCCGGAGTGCTAGTCAAGAGCCTTACTCCTCGACCATGGAGGCTGTCAAAACACAGGTGATAAGTAGCGACAATCATCCATTTAGTTACTACTAGCTGACGTGTACCCGGCGTTGTTTGAATTTTCTCTACTTTCTATACATGTAATATGCATGTATTATAATGAAAACGAAAACCCTATCAAGTTTAGAAGAACCAAGCGCACAAACAGACTCGGATAGCGACTTTATTTAAGTATAATAGAGAAGAATATATCGAAGACAATATTAGCGATTTCTAAACGAAAATCTGAAACAGAAAAATCAGAAAAGGATACGGTCACATCTAGGACTCGAACCCAGGAGGTTTCCCTTTTCTTGCCGGGAAACCGCTCTACCACTGAGCTAATGGGACCCTATCCCCTTCGGTCACTTTTAACTGTATCATACTTCGCTAATATTGTCTTCAATAATTAAATATTACAATTTGAGGTTTTACTCAATAAAGTTATTCCGAGAAATAAATAAAAAAAGAAGAATATATCATTTATAAATCTTAACTTCTTTTCAATATTTTATGATACCAAAGCCATTTTCAAAAAATTCCGGTAATTGTTTGGTTTCGGTTGCCTCCTTATTGTACTTTTCAAAATGTCTGCTCAGAAGATTCTCATTTCTGAGCACAAACTGCCTCCTGTTTACATTATGTTTTAGTTTTAATATTCTTGTTTTGTCCTGTCCTGCTGTTATTGGTATTCTAAGTTTTGTCATCACTTTGCACAAACAGTATATTTAGTGTTATAATATTAGATCTGTTTTGATATTAATATTAGAATGAATTCTTTCAAAATGTCAAAACTAGAATGCTTTCTCATCAAACAGTTGTGGTATATTTATGTTTAGTAACATGTCATTGTTTTATTTCCAGCATTGATCTAAAATCTAAAGGACACGCTTTGCTTCAAAGTGTGTGACACAAGTGACGCCATCTTTAAAGTCTGACGACTCGATGTGAGTGGCGACAACCTCACCCGGATGGTGGCGACGAGTTATATGGTGGTAGTCGCCAAGATACTGCAATAGTCGAGTACCGGATACTTGCGTATCCCTGTGGAAGGAGGGCCTAAGTTTAAAAGAATTTCTATTTTTATTTTGTAGTAACCGCTTTTGACATTTGAATCTAAGACTCGGAAACCGTCTCATGTATTCGACGCAATACCTTAAAGACAAAGTTTAATTATGATAGTTTTCATCAAAAATATTATCTCAAAATACATTTATCTAAGTATATTATATTACAGGCTATAAAATGAACGAAGCCCTTGTTTATTCATTATATCGAACGAAGTTTCTCAGAGATGCTGGGTAAAACGTCGGATTTCTAAGGAAAGTGGATTACCTGGATAATAGACGTTCTATTAATTTTTTTTAATAATCATTTTTTTTTTACTCTTCAGAATAAACTTTATTAAAACTTTCCGCATAATGTTTGTTATAGGCGGGCTTATTTATCTGATAGAAATTTTTAACAACTAATCCGTTTGCTCCATTAAAAATACATCTTTTATTTTATGGGTACATTCTTATGACAACGTGTTTTTATATACCGCTGCACAAATAAAAAAAATTATATTATACCGTTTTTTCTAAAATCCAGAGATTTCTCCAAGAAAGTCTGAAAATAAGCCACTACCAATCATGCCGTTTTAAAATAATAATTATTGAACTTTACAAGTCCAGTTGTGAACATTTTGTGTACGGGACGTGTTTGCTTGTACAAGAAAAGAGTGTAAATAATAAGCACCGGCACACATCAGTTCTCAACCTGGGTAGTAATTTAAGTTAAACACCGTGAGGTGTTCTATCCAAACCATCATAAAAAAGACGATTCAAATCAAAATTGACTTTTTAATTGTAAGTATTGTGCTTGTATACAGAACGTACAAAGGGGTGTAGCTTATAGGTACCTACTTCCTATTTCTTACAGCCAACCCAATTCACAAGAAATAGATATATGTATTTCAATAGAACTGGGTTTTAATACACAGATAGAAACTGAGACAATCGGAATCCTTTCAGCGATAATTTCAGATTGGAGCACATTGTGCATCATTGCGCCATACGATATAGCAAATGGTGTAGGCGACTGTCGCAGCAGTGGCCAGTTCAAAGTGCAGCCAGCAGAAATTGGTCAGCCTTTAGGTGATCAGCATCATTGGCTAATTCAGTCGGTAGCCAACAGGAATTATCCAGCCTCTATGTTGTCAGCATCCGTGGTTAATTCAGTCAGTAGCCAGGAAGAATTTGCCAGCCTCTAGGTTATCAGCATCAATGGCTTATTCAGTCGGTAGCCAGGAATAATTGGCCAGCCTCTAGGTTCTCAGCATCAGTTCTCAGCATCAGTACCTAATTTAGTTGGTAGCCAGGAAGAATTGGCCAGCCTCTAGGTTGTCAGCATCAAAGGCTAATTCAGTTGGTAGCCAGGAAGAATTGGACAGCCTCTAGGTTGTCAGCATCTGTTGCTAATTCAGTCAGTAGCCAGGAAGATTTGGCCAGCCTCTAGGTTATCAGCATAAATGGCTAATTCAGTCGGTAGCCATGAAGAATTAGCCAGCCTCTAGGTTATCAGCAGTACTGGCTAATTCAGTCGGTAGCCAACGGGTATTCGTCAACCTTTAGGTTGTCAGCATCAGTGGCTGGTTCAGTCGGTAGCCAGGATGAATTCACCAGCCTCTAGGTTGTCAGCACCAATGCAGCAGGGATTGGCCAGCCTTTAGTTGATCAGCGGCACTGGCTAATTCAGTCGGTAGCCATGAAGAATTAGCCAGCCTCTAGGATATCAGCAGTACTGGCTAATTCAGTCGGTAGCCAGCAGGTATTCGTCAGCCTTTAGGTTGTCAGCATCTGTGACTGGTTCAGTCGCAGGAATTCGGCGGCGACATGGTCATTTGATTAGAGGGGCCGGCACACGGAGACGCCCTATTATTGTAATGATGTGATGGAGGAACAGAAGCGAAAACAGATTTCAGTTGACACTCAGAAATTGCAAGAACAGATCGCGTTGTTACCGGCGTTGTCGCTGCTTCTAGTTTTAAAACTCGAATCCGCCAATATTTTTTTTTAATCGCTTATTTATAATATCTCCTACAAGCGTTTGTGTGACGTCAGCTTGCAAAAACATGTTTACGTTTTCAAAAGGCAGGTATTGTGGTGCGAATAATATTTCGCCCAGCAACTGGCTTTGTCAATATTTTAAATTCATTTTATAAAATAGGGTAATCGAACTGTTTCATGTTTAATCCAGTCTTTTTGCCGCCTGGTAACAGATTGATGCATTTTTCAACTGGTAAATATTATGATTTGGAAAAAGAGGTCATCAAACTTGCAGGTGTACAACTTTAGCCGCAATTGATATTAAATGCAATAAAATAATTTTTCATGTTCGATACATTTTGGTTGTGTATAATACGTCACAGTTTAAAATTAGAAAATACAAAATACTTATTTTCAGAAAAAAAAGAGAATTTATGCCACCGTTCTTAAAATAATTGGTGGTGCAATGGTCAGCATAGTTCCCTTCCAAGCAGTTGATCCGGAGTTCGATTCTAGGCTGTGGAAATTGTTCCATTTTTTAACACCTGTTTATTATTACTATTATTTTATGCATTTTTCCTTTTTTGAAATGGGATTTTCACGGGTCTGCGTTAGTTGATCATACATATTATTGGATGAAAATTAAATTATTATTATTTTATTTTTATATTATTTTTTTTTATGTAAACTAATGTTTAAGACAAGATTTTTTATTCATAGCACAAAGGGTAACAATTATTTATAAGCAATAATTACTAGCCTGAAACACTCATTCACATTGAAAAATCTCCTGATAAAAGATACATGACGCCAACGGGACTTGAAAAAATGTAACAAGCAGTAATTGTTGAATGAAACACTAGTATATATTGAATGATTTTGCGGATAAGAGATAAGCCGCCATAGCTCAGTGGTCAGAGCTGTCGACCGGAAATCGAAAGGACACGGGTTCCAGTCCCGTTGGCGTCATGTATCTTTTATCAGGAGATTTTTCAATGTGGATGAGTGTTTCAGGCTAATAATTATTGCTTATAAATGAAATTTAAAGTTTATTAGCATCGTTGTTCATTTAGTATATCTGTTTTAACAGTATGTACACCTATAAATTTCAATATATTAAAATAATTTCAGGTTGGAAAGTGGAGGTGAGGAATGACGTGGTGGCGTAATGATGACCACAACCGGGTACCGCTCGACAAGCAGTAGAGCGGGTTCACGTCCGGGTGGCATCTGGAATCTGCATGCTTTTCTATTTTATTTTTAGAATCTTGTTAATTTATTGATCATTTTTCATTTATTTATAAAATACATGGAATTTAATTAAGACATATACAGAGAATAGATACAATAAATCACCATACTAGGCGGCTGCCTGTTTCACGGTGAAAACATATGGCTTAAATATTTAACAATTTGATGGCCTCCGTGGTCGAAGGGTAAAGCTCTGGACCAGTGAACTGGAGGTTGCGGGTTCTATAAATATATATATATATATTTATTACAAATTACTTTAAAAAATAATGTATTGTTTATTTGTAGCACGTTCCAGAGTGAAAGATACTCGCATAATCGCCTTGGTGTAAGACCACCATTCAAAATTGAAACGTTGCTTAAAATGGCTTCGGCCGTGTTTAGTGACCAGATCTGAATAGCTAGGTACTTCCCCACCTTCCTTTCCCACATCTTCTTCCTCTCTCCGCTACCTCTAGACTCACAACATTCTCCAATTCTGGATATCAGAGTGTAACTGTCTCCAGACGGTTGGGAACAGTTGCGACTCTTGTGTTGTTTCAAATATAAATAAAACCAACATCCCTCCACGTTATCAAGACTCCTGTGTACAAACTTTCTGAATTTTCAACAATTTATTACAAAGGCCACGTAAAACATGGCGGGCGAACATTTAGTGAAGTTTGAATAAATGGAAATTAAGTTTCGTGGTATAGATTCTGTTTACAGTCTCCGCGAAAAGTTTTTTTTTTATGTTTTATTGACGTACACAAGTCAAAGTAATTTTCTTTCCCCAAGAAACGACACTTTTTACTCAAATTTGTGGAGAAAATATTATGAAAGTGAGTTTATTAGCTCCGCGACGCGACGCCGCGAATAGAAGTACATTTTATTCTACTAATAAATTCCAACTGCTTTTTCCATTTTTGAATACTTTAGCTTTTTATTAACACGCCCCTCAAATTAAGTTGAGGGACGACTTAATGAAAAAAATGATATTTGCTTAAACATTTATTTTTACAAGAAATAATGCTGCTTCAGTACTTTATGAATGTGAAAGCAGTGAGTTATTATTATTTTTTAATGTTAATTCTGGAGCCACTGAGACCATGAAATCCACTATTGGGGTATGTTGTGAGGCTGAAAGTAGTGGGGAAAATCTGGTAACCAAACGCGGCTAAAGCCATTTTAAGCAACGTTTCTATTCTGAACGGTGGTCTTATACCAGGGCGATACTGAAAGGCGATATCTTCTAATTTAGTAAATTGTGAAATTACACAAATTTATCAAATAAAATAGATTTGAATCCGTCACCGACCACTAAGACCATCAAAATAAACATGATTTTTATTGTCCCCCGAAATGGTTAATATTTATTTATACTGTGTTTTTACTTAAGTATTTGAATACTTCAATAATTTTCAATTAAATATTTTTTTTAAATATTAAATTCTTACCTCAAAGTCACCATCAATCTTTATTCAACAGAAATAGGTCGCTGATAATTGGCTGTGGGCACATTTACGCTTCACTTAATGTCGTTTTGAATCGCATTGTTAAAACTTAACAGATGTGTACGAATGTGAACAAATGATAATATTGTGTTCTCTATTCTCTAAAAATGATATAAGCCAGACTCATGCAAGGGTATATAAGAGAATAGGGTTGTGAATATTTATATTATGAATTTAAAGCTGATCCCAGATTTTTTTCTATTCTGCTATTCAATTTGTGTAAGTCTATTTAAGATACAAGTTCCGAGACGGGCTTTATGCTACGTGTTACCAACAAAACATTTCCAAAGAATTTAAGCCTGTAAAAATCATTCCCAGCTATTTTCACAAATGTAAATTGGATTTCTTCCGTCACTCAAAGGATTATTATGGGAATTCAAACAAACACTTATTTTACTTCACTTTATTTCTAAAATGCTTAGAAATAAAGTGAAAAAACCCCAGGTATCTGTTACAGCTGTGAGAAAAATTCTTCGAAATGACTGGGATTGGATTTTAAAACAAGAATGAAGAAATAGATGCGAACAAGTATTTTACAAATTTATTTTTTCGAACGAATTATTTAAAGTCACGTTTTTTTTATATTCAAGTGCAAATTGTACGTTAGGGTAGGCCGTCAGAATTCTTCCGAAATATGAGTACAAAAGTCATATACGATAAGATTGTACTATCCCAGCCAGGAGCACTCCTGTCCCAGTGAGACCTGTACATATTGGGCACTGATTTGTCAGGACTTGGAAAATGTGCTCTGAGGATGGGAAGGAGGTTGGAGTTTAATCAAATGGTATATATGGCAACCTAATAAGCAAATATCTGGAATTTAGGATAGGCAGAAATAAAGAAACTGATTGAGAGTTGTTTTCTCTTTCTATGTGTCTTCCTTCTTCTTGCCTCTTCTTGGTTTTTCTTAAATGTTCTATTTTTGGCTCTAATTGGTTCTTTTTCGATCTTCTTGTCTCTGCTTGGCTCTTTTTGGCTCCTCTTGAATCTTCTTGTCTCAACTTGTGAATTCTTGTATCATCTTGTGTATTCTTGTTATTTCCCAATACCGGAATGGGCAGAAATAAATGAATTGTTTCTTGCCTCCGGATTCTTTTTGCTTCCTACTTCTTCTTATTTCCAGCTTCTTGTTTCTGTGATTTTATTACCTCTTCTGTTATTTCTTGTATATTCTTACTTTGTCTTGGCATTTTCTTGACTAATTCAGTAACTCCTACTCTCTGCTTGCATTTTATTGCTTGTATTTGCCTTTTTTGCTTTGTTTTGGTTCCCTGTTCTTCATCTTGCTTCTTCTATCTTCATCTTGCTTCTTCCATCTTGTTTTTGCTTCTTCTAAGTTGTTCTTGGCTCACCTAGTCTCTTGCGTTTTTTTGGCTCTCCTAGTCGTAGCTTAGATCTTCTTATTTCTACTAGCCTCTTCTTGGTTCTTCTTAGTATATCTGACCTTAACTTGCCTCTTCTCTGTCTTCTTTTTGCTTCATCTTGGTTCTCCTATTTTTTGTTTGTATTTTCGTGGTTTTTTTTTGACTCTCCTTGTTTATGGAGACATTTTCTTGGGTCTTCTTGATTCATTTTAACCTTTTTTGCCCTGTCTTCGTTTTTTTGTGTCTTCTTGAATTTTATAGCCTATTTCTGCTTTTTCTTGGTTCTTCTTACTTCTCTTTGCCTATTCTTGCTTCATCTTGGCTCTCATTTGATTTTCTTGTGTCTTCTTGTTTTTCTTGCCTCTTCTTCCTTCTTCTTGAATATTTGAACCGAATAATTAAACGAAGAACAAAGAATCTTGCTCCGAAGTGAAATGGATAAAAACCAACTGAAATAAAAATAATTTATGTTTATTTATTCTTAAATAAATTAGTATTACAAAGGTACAGTACATTATCCAGTTATATAATACTAAATAATACAGTGGAGTTAGTTACACAGGGAAACAATAAAAAATAAAATATATCGATTTTTACATAGTTTTAACTAAAACAAATGCGAAATATAACAAAATTAAATATTTAAAAGGATTGTAGCCAGTTCCATATGAGTTTTTTGTATTCTGTAAGATTAGATGTTTTATATTGTGTTGGAAGTGAATTGTATAGTTTTATAGCCTGGAATCTGTAGTGTTTTTGTCCAAAGGATGTGTTGGTTTTTGTTATTAGTAGTTGGTGAGCATGTCTTGCTCTAGTATTGCGAGAAATTTGTGAAGTTTTAAATGTATTTAGGTTCTTGTAAAGGAAAGTAAGTATTTGTTTTAAATATAATTTTTGAATCTTCAACACTGGGAATTTTTTGAATATGGTTGAAGTGGGTGTTAGTATAGGTACTTTGAGTATTACTTTTATTAAGGTTTTCTGAGCTTTATACAGTGTGTCTATGTATTTTTTTCTGGAATAGCCCAAAATAGTGCGTAAAGTAGCGAAGAAATATATGATTTAAAATGTGAAAGTTCAGTTTTTTGTCGTTATTTCCATAAAATAAAAAAAATCATATTTTATTGTATGAACGAGGTGAAAAGTGAAGTGACAGTTTTCTTGCGAATTTCTCGCAGAAAAAGTTTTTACTATATCTTCAAAATTATGAAATACGTAGGAAATTTAAAATACCTTGGAAAAATTCCGAAATTCAATGAAAAATTATTATAATTTCACGATTATACATCAGATAAACAACCCCCTATGACTGTAATGATAAACAATGTAAGTATTCTCTGTATCTCTGGACATTTTAAATTATATTAAAATAAAATTGATACAGAAACTGCCAGAAGCTACTAATGCATTTTGATCAAAGCAGACTGAATTTTTGAGTTTTCTTATTCAATGCTCGATGCATTTCAAATTCTGAACTTCCGTTCTGGTTGTCAAGATATTAATTGCATGATGTCAAACATAACTACTCAGCAGAAAACTATTGGCTCGTCATAATCTCTCCAACGGTGCGGACTGGTGTTATTATGTACTTTCAGCTGGTAACCTGGTTTTCATCAATTTATCTAGACACCTATTGAAATTCTAAAATTCTAAAATTGGTAAATAACATTAGCTATAGTAAATTCTTAATTCTAACTCGACGTAGTTTGTCGTTTGCAAAATGTGTAGTTGTTAGATCGCTTCCCTCCGGCATTTTATCACACGAGGGTTCTAATAATTAAATTCTGGGTGAGGGTAACACCTTTCTATTTCAGATAAAGGTTACAGTACACAAAGGTTTCACACACAAAAATACGGATTGGCGATTGTGTAACCTGGCTTAATAATGGTGGGATTGGTATACAGGAATTATCCATTCGATAGGGCCCGGTTCACAAATCTCCGCTTGGCAAGCTTTAATTTAGGGTTTCGGCCCGTAACACAAAAGACAGAATCGCAACTTAAGCTGTCCAAAAAATAATAACGAACAAAGATACTAATATAATCGTATCATTGCTAACATAATGAATAATGTAAACCCCTCAAGTCATAATTTTACAATTTTCACTAAATTTCTAAGAGAATGGTAAAATTATCATAGAAATGCTAGAAGCATTTGTAAACGTGATGTTTGGGTTTTCAATTATTTTTTAATAACTGAGAAACTTTATTTTCATACAAAGGGATTTTATTTCTGCTAGTCTAATGCAAGCAGGTTGTCAGCTAAATAATATATTACTTAACGCAATATGTGGTTCAGAAATGAGTTTGAATAATGAAAATTTTAGAGGTTTAGTATTGATATGTTATAATTAGTAAATGGATACAAAGCTTACAACATCCTGACTGGATGTTCATTGGTTTAAACAATGGGATTTAAAAAATACGATCTAGCACGTATCATATATCATACATTCATAAAAATACGATCTCGCATCTACATGAGACACATTTAAATTTAAATTTTTGATTCGCCCGGAGCTATCCCGACAATGAAGTACAGTATGCAACCCCAAATGGGTTATATTATTAGGCTAAAGGGAGTAAGGTGGGGAAGGAGATGTGCAGATAAAGGTTGGGAAGTACCTACTTTTCAAAAATACGATCAACGGTCGGCCCGCGGAGAAAGATGATGAGGTGGTTTTGTGGTGCTGTCTTTGCCAGTTGCGGGGTGTCTATTGACATTACGATACGATTAATATGCAAAATTGTGACTTTTAGCTATTCTTCTATCTCTTATAACGTGCTCGAAATTGTACTTTTGGCCACATTAACTAAAAAAATAGATCTCTGTGCGGCATTAGCATACAAAATATCGACATCAATTTACACGACCGTTTCGCGTTAAAAAACGTATCGGAAATGATAAGTGAAGGTGTATCTGTGTGTTGGCTGGGATAAGCGAGGAAATAACGCTTTTAGATTAATGTTTGCTTTGACTGGAAGATCAAAGTATAGCATTTTAATGAAGAGTGTTTAGTTAAAATGTGGATGGATAAGTTGGAGAATGGGAAACCATATTATTTTTTACAAGAATGGCAATGACGTGAATTACTTAACAATGAAATGGTATATGTATGTGGTCATGGGTTTATTTTTTTTCAAACATAGTATGTTTCATGACGTTGAATTGTTTAACGCTTTTTCCGCTCCAACCAATAAGGAGGCCAGGATTCACATTTTACTGGTTAGAATCTGCACCGTGTTGCTTTGAGTTTTAGCGAAAACGTCAGCTAATGACAGTAGACGATAACACCGTACCGAGAAAACAACCGATGTGTCAATTCCATTTTTAGCCGGAGTTATAATTAGTTCAATCTTATATGAGTGCCTGTGAATTCCTCCACCATACGAGCGATACCAATATAACCATATCATCGAAAATCACAACCAACTCTTCCGTAAGTCACATTTGCGAATACCTATCTTTTTGGTTCAGCGAACGGAGCGTTAATTTACATAGGCACATACCTGCCTAGATTATAACCATTATAATCTAACCCATGTGTTGATAGTCTACGCGATTATCGCACATAGTATATGCATGTTGTTCAAATTTAACAAAAAAATGTAATATTGCGGAATTCGCATCTTTAAATACACCTTCACTGAATTAAATTTATTGGTGGTTCGTGGCCATTCTCAATGAAGGTTCAATAAAAGATTAGAGAGGAACCATAAAATGAATAAAATCTCGTTTTACGTATTTAAAAAAAAATATATGTTTTCAAAAGCAATAAACATTTGTAAAAATGTACATTTTCATTCGTAAAATTCTTTACAGCGTAATAATTTATAACTTTTTATTGTGTTTCGGTTTCGTCAGAGACACACTCAAATGTGATATCTGGCGAATTTTACAAAAGCTCGGATTTCACGCGTACAATGCACTGTAAACGCTAGTGGAAGGTGCAGTGCCATAAAATATGACTATTTTGTTCTTAGAGATAGAGAGGTGCGTACCTCTCACTCTACGAGACAGAACATTGTGCGTATGGAATTTTCCAAAGGACTTATCTGTCTATAGTTACGTACTGGATTCCGCTCCTGCGAACGTATTTCCCCACATAGGGAAAATTTTTTACGTTCGTGTATTATAAAAAAAAGACAATTCCTTTTAATTGATCTCATTCCTGGTATAAATACATAGTTTTATATTATGCAAAACAAAACATGTTCCGTCCATTCTCGTTTCTCTTTACCAACGTAACGAACATTTTTCATATTGGTAGTCAAATAAAACTATTTCACAACATCATTAATATACCGCAGACTACTTAAAACTGCATTTGACTGGAATTGTGATGTCACTACAAGTATCGGGACAAAAAATGTATACCTCAGAGGAATTCAGAGTATACGAGGGTATACAACGCATTCCTCTGGGATATTATCTTGACATGATGATGTGAATTAAAATTATTTAAATTCAACTTAATTAAGTCGAGACAAAACTTACACGGGATGAAATTTATTTGATGACCAGAAGGCTTTTACATGTAAGTAGTACAACTTTAACATGACAGATAACTTTGAAACGTAAGAAAGACACAATCAAAATAAAACTAATTCCCTCAGGGCCTATTTCATCTATGGGGATTCTGTGTGGGGGTTCTTTTTAAAAGGAAAGTAGGGAGAGGATGTTCTGGAAAAGTAAAAGGTATGAGAGATGGGTAGGAATCTAGGGATCGGTGTGTCCAGGCGTGACGGACGTACATATATATATCCCTCACACTGCGGCGCAAGGCAATGGCAAGGCATGCGCAACCCAAACACACCTCACCCGATGAACCCAGGCACCCCTGCTATATCCCCAAACGTAGCAACAACTTGGGGTGATTTATGGCAGAGGTGTTGGTTAATGATTCCCGGGGTGGCGCGGCGGTAGTAGTTTTTTGTATTCCCTCGATGTTATTAATGTGAATTTTGTAAGAACGAGACTAAACTACTGAGTTGTATTCAATTAGGTTATAGTATTCAATTTTTCATTTATTTATTTAATTTTTTTATTATATTCATTTTACGTCCATAAGACTATCATATAAGTATGTGTGGCATGATTTTGATACCATAAAATAATTTAGAACATGAGAAAATAATTTGAACACATGATAAATTTCGAACACATATTCCAAGGGTTACCAGATTTAAATTTGTGAGATACAGTTTGATATAACTAGTTTTACTTATTTATTTAATAAACAGCTTTTTATTTTTATTTATTTATTAAACTGCTTCGCACTTGAAGTGAAATGACACTAAACTGCGCTATATAAATGCCATGTTATTATTACACATAAAATATAAAGATAAATATATCTTATTAGGTCAACTGAAGTTTAGCCAAAACAAATTCTCGTGCTAAAGTGACTTAAAAATGGAGTTTTATTAAGTCTTAAAATTAATTTTAGCAAAAAGGTAAAGGAAAATAAATATAGGATAAGGATCGGAGATGCTTGGACACTTGGATGACCCATAGCAGGGGTGTTGGTTATCCGATTAAAGGTTCTAGGGGGCGGCGGTAACCATACCCGCCCCAAGATAAATTAAAAGGGATGATAGTTTACTGAAACAACGCGCGTAGTTGCACTGAACTGGGTCCAGTGGACAAACTGGTGATTTACTGCGTTTAATATCGCACTTAAGTCCATCGGTCAGACAAGCTGTCACCGATTGGCACATATTACTTTTTATTTCATTCGTTAAAAATAACAATTCATAATGTTTTTTGAATAAAATAAGCGAGAAAACGAACGAAGAAACACACAAGAGTATGAAGGACAACTTTGCTCGCTAGTTTGTTGGTCAAGAATGAGGGAGAAAAGAGAAACGAGGGGCATTCATAAAAATATAGCCGTTTCACCCGTACACACATTCTTGAATGGCTATCTCTTTCTAATGCGTTCGGTTCATTTACCTACGTATAATGTTATTTGTAGCCATTTCGTTAATTCATACAAAATCGTTGTGGATATCCCTTTTTCGTGCGTTTCGTTATTCGATTTCAATCTGGAAACATTATTTATTATCCTTATTTTTTGTTCGATTTATATGAACATAACGCGTCTTTGTATTTATGTCAATGTACCCGCTTCCCAAATTGCCTTAACTAATTGGCCTCGGTATTGCGTATGAAAAAATTAGAATAGCACTAGGAATGTAATTCCTGGAAAATACAATAATATTATTTGCCCCACATCTTTTATCAACGTCAGGTAAATAATGAGTTGAAGTAAGCAGAGGTCAAAAAAACATTCCAATACATTTTCCAACCCCCCCATTCACCATTTTTTAAACTCCCCCAATGTGAATGCTATAGCTACGACACATCTATTACTAGTTGAAATAACTGGAAATTTGGTGAATGTATTGACCACATCCGCTCACCCATATCTTTTAAAATTTAATAATATTCAGTATCGTAAGGTTGGGTCAAGTTTTGTAAGTTTGTTTCAGGTGAGGTTAGATTTTTTTAACCGTTGTGAAAGTCAGAATTTTTCCGTATGTAATTTTTATCATGAAATTTAGTTTGTTTCTTTCCGTGTCGTTTTATCATGTGTAATTTCTTCATTTGTCATTATATTGTCAGCCTGGAATTTGCAGGGATTAGAGAACAGTCTGCAGAAATAATTAAATGGATGGCCGCAGCCGCAGAAGTTGATATATAAGGCAAAGATATACCAGCCACCAAAAAAATTTCAGATAGATGACCGGCAGTCACTCCAAAATTTCATGTAAGATTAACTGACCCCCAAAAAAGATATCTAACTGATGACTAATAAAATATCAATTATTATCCAACTGAATATGTTAGTTATGTTGAGCATTTAATGGATATTAAAATTGCCCTTCGCGACATATAATTTGAATCAATGTCTTAGAAGATATCGCAATTTGAAAAATCACTTCAAATCAAACAAAACTATTTGCCGCACGCAAAAACCCGCTGCGGAGAGTACCAATTTTTGTCGTAATAACAAGAATATTACAATATTATTTGGTTTTCAAGGATGAAACACAAGATATTCTCATTTTTTCATTTTCTCATTCTTTCTCATTTGCCTACTCTATAGTACTATGTTTGATTTTATAACTATATACTTTTTATATTCTTTTTTATGTATCTATTTTACTTTAGGGAAATCAACAGTTTACAATGTGGTTCATTAATACATATGTAATTTACCTAACTGAGATTTCCTCAATATACTATTGTATTATGTATCTAAAAATAACACTTACAACAACTAAAAAATATTATATTATTATACTACTATATTATTATACTATATTATATTATTATATATATTATTATATTGTACTATTATATTATATTATATTAATATTATGCTATTATATTTTTATATTCTACTGTATTCTTCCATACTTCCTAATATTACTATAGTCATTTACATTATTTTATGTTCTTAATAATGTAATAATATGTTATTTTATTTTATATTCCCGCACATTCTTTATGTTAATGTATAGAAAATCGACCTCCATAACACGGGCATGTGCCTAGCATGGTGGTCGAAAAATTCCTCAATGCATGTAACTAATAATTTTATAGAATAAAGAAACTTAAAAAAAAAAAAAAAAATTTTAGTGTTGTTATTTTGTGAATATTAGTTCTTTTGTTATTTTCGTTTATTTTCCTAATCACAGTTTTGTATTTAAATTATGTCTTGAAAACGTAGTAGTTAGTAAGCGTGAATAAAGGTCATAGTACAAGGAATGCGTTTGGTACGTCTTAATGACGAAAACGAAGAAGAAAGGGAAATCCGGCTGCGAAATAACAGATAAAATACTACTTCGCGAAAGGTAGACAATCGTCTGTTGAACGCGAGGCTCGCCTTAGTCTTGATCGGGATAGGCACAGATCCCAGAGAGCTTTCCGAGAGAAAGTCTTCTGTACTAAGAAACAATCGATTTCTCACCGATCGAAATAGATGAAGTAAATTAGGATTACTAATTTGTGTTCAAATAAAGATAATGCTGTCATGAATTACGATTACGATTGAATACAAGATCGATCCTGTAGTTTCAATACGTACAATGTCTTTTGTCTGTGAAAATGGCTCTGCTCTGAAACGGAATAATGAATCTGAAGGTATGTGTTGATTACAGGGAAAATTAAAATTAGAGGTAATTCTTCCTCCACCGAACCATTATACTCTCCTTTGACGGGTGATCATCTTAAATCTGAAAAATTCATGCACAATATACGCCGATATAAAAACGCGTTTCAAAAGTCTTTTTTTAAGAGTACCAAAGATAATAGAATGTATATTATAATATCTTTGAACAGTACGCAGGTAGTTGAGCGAGGTTTTATGCCTACATTTAAAATTCAAGGGCAAGTATATCATTTAGCAGGGAGCTTGCTTTCACATCAGCCTGATGATCATAAATTTTTGCATTTGTTTAAATCTCAGATCCAGAAACACAAGAATCAACGCGAATTAACAGTGTCGCATAACCAATTGATAGTGGTTTGGAAAGATCTCTACAAGATACGTTACATTCCCACTACAACTACATGCAGTCTTTCAAAACTGTAGATATAGAAATAAGTGCGGTGATGTTATTAGAAAGGCAAAAGAAATCTACTACAGATATAAAATCAAAGGAAGCAACAATGATCCCAAAAAAATATGACCGATTCTAAGAGAAGCAACAAAAATAGAAAATACCAAAGACAATCAGTACATAAGAAAATTCTGTATTAACGGAAATATTATTGGTACATCAAAAAACCCAAAGTTAGTTGCGAATCATATCAATATTTAAAAAAAAAAATATTGGCTCAAATCTTGCTTCTCATCTATCAAATCGTGAAAATGATCAACTTACTGAAGCAAGACTTCAATATTCCAAAAGAAAATTCAATCTCCAACCTGTGGCGGGGGCTCTTCCCCTGGAGAATCTCTATTCTAAATAATTTTTTCTGCCGCAGCTGATGGGATAACAACCCAGATGTTTACCGAAATTGTACTGCATATAACAAGACAGATAAATATATATATATATAATAATTAATTAAATTAATTAATTAAATAAATAAATAAATTAATTAAATACCAATAACTCTACTGAACAGTTTACTAAAATATTTGAAAAAGTTATCAAGTTGGTAAAATTTCTTGTGAGCTATGGCTAATAACAGTAACTGCTCTCAAAAAATCAATACGAGTTTCAAGAAAACAAGAGTACCTCAGACGCTATTACTGCTGGTACTGATTTTAATGTTAAAAACCTCGATAAAAGAAATAAATGTATTTCAATCTTCTTCGACCTTTTTAAAGCCTTTGATACAGTATCCCACCGTAAATTAATAAGTAAACTTTAAAAAATCGGTATTTTGGTCAACGAATTAAAGTTTTTTAAAAGTTACCTAAATAGACGCAAGCAACAAGTTAAAATAAATAACATACTTAGCAACCAGTACTCCCAGTGCAACCAATATGGTATACCACAACGAAGCATATTAAGACAATTTTTGTTCCTGTTGTACATTAACGAATTATGCAACATTCATATTCAGGGGAAAATTGTTAGTTTTGCCGATGACACTGTCTTACTGTTAAAAGCACAGAATACCATAATAAAAATGATCATTAGGCCACCTCTAATTACAGACTCCAACTTAATTTTTAATATTATGAATATGTTTGACGTTTGGCAGATATGCACAAAAACAATAATAATAAACAAACAAAAATATTACACAAAAAGTTTAAATACTCGCTGGACTCGAAACAATAAAAAATATTTACCAAAAATTCCTGTAATGCATTCTACTTTCGGTCAAAGAAATTTTAGGTAAATTACAACAAGATTGTATAATACTCTTCGAGAGAACATAAAAAAAGTGATACTCAAATAAATTTCAAAAAGAACATTATAATTTGGATCAAAAGTAATAATAGGGGCTTTATCGGTACCCTCGCCCAAGTGAAGGTATATTCATATATATTTAAATTAACTTTTAAAATGACTGCTTCAACACAGGCTTGCCTAGTGAGGCAGGTTGTAAGAGACCTAAAATTTTTCTATTTATTATATATTACTATTTTTTTATTTTTTTAATGCTTCCGATTTTGTTGTCCGGGTTAAATCTTCCCCATAGGAAAAACTAAACCCTTCCTCTCACTTTTCCACAAATGATCAGCTAGTCAATCAACACTATGCAAGTGGATTATATAAGTAAAATAAATACAAAAAAATACAAGAACAACAACCCGTCAACTCACCGGAGATCAAATGGGAAAAAAAAATTCATCTCGGTAGAACTTCTAACAGGGCCTATAAATCCTACTGATCCCTCAACATAAATATTTAAAAAATCTTTCGTTATCCTACATGTATTTAAAATGACCGACTTTTGCATCTTTATATATAAATTTTTTGATAGATCTAATACGCCTAAATTTTTAATGAGAGAGCTAGGTATAATGCCAGTAGCCGAAATAACGAATGGTAATATTTTTATAGTCTGAGAATGCCAAATTCTTTTTATTTCGTTTCCTAAATCTGTGTATTTTCTTATTTTTTCATTAACAGATTTTTGAATGTTACAGGAATTTGGAATAGCGACATCAATGATATAAGTTATTTTTTTTTAATTTTGTCATGTAAAACTATATCGGGTCTATTATGACTAATCGTTCGGTCTGTTAGTATAGTTTTATCATAATATATTTTATAAAATTCGTTTTCTAAAAATGAATTTGGTTCGTATTTATAATATGGTACTATATTACGGCAGTCAATCAAGTTATGTTTAATTACCAAATTTTGGTGAATTATTTTTAAAACTTGATTGTGCCTAAGTGTATACTCGGACGGTGCTAATATAGAACATCCCGATATAATATGTTCTATAGTTTCCGGAAAAGCCAAACATTTTCTACACAAATCATCAATTTGATTTGTATCTTTGATTATATGCTTTCTATAATTTTTAGTATTAATGACTCTATCCTGAATGGCAAGCATAAATCCTTCTATTTCTGCGCTCAACTCTCCAATACTCAACTATTTGTTTCACGAAAATTTGTCAACATACGTTTGGTTGAGATAATTGAAGTGTTTTGCGTGTAAAATTTTATTTGACCAGGAATCTAATAATTCCTGGTTGGGATTTATAAAAATGTTGGCATTCTCATCGTATAAATTTAAAGGTGTAATATTTCTATCTGCCTTGCAAATTATTTTGTGCATTTCTGAGCTATGAGCTTTCCTATGGAAAAAAGTTCTTAGCATTTCTACCTGATTATGTTTCAAATAAGTTATTTTGACAATACCTCTACCTCCTAAATTTCTAGGTAAATTAACTCGTTCTATAGCTGAATTTGGATGATGGCAATTAAACTTTGTTAGCGTAGTTCTAATTAATCTTTCTAAGTTATCTAAATCTGTATCAGACCATTAAATTATGCCAAATGAGTACGTTAATAGAGGTATTGCACAAGTATTTATTGCTTTTACTAAATTTTTAGCAGATAGATTGCATTTTAAAATTTTCCTGATGGATCTAGTATGGTCTAATCTATTTGATTGTGGGTATCCTAAATACTTATAAACCTCATCCCTTTTCATACTAGTAATTTATATTATTATTTTCTGTTGTTAATTCTATTTACTACCTAATTTATTAACAAATGTAAATGTATGGACACTTAAAATTTATTCTTAGTTATTTTTTACCTTTTCCGATTTTATGTCCGGGTCAAATCTTCCCCATAGGAAAAACTAAACCTTTCCACACACTTTTCCACGAATGATCATCTAGTCAATCAACATTATGCAAGTGCATTATATAAGCAAAATAAATACAAAACAATACAAGAACAACACGTCAACTCACCAGAGATCAAATGGGAAAATAATTCACCGACTCAAGATATTTTCATATCAGAGGGTTCGGCTCGGTAGAACTCCTAACAGGACCTATAAATCCTATTGATCCCTCAACATAAATATTTAAAAAAATCTTTTAATTAAATAAATATTTGTAAATTTCTTAAATAAGGATATTCATTTTTATTCATACAATCACATTAATGATTAAAAAAAAAAATCATTCAACTTAATTTTTCTGGCGGAAAAAATTAATCCGTTATTCGTTAAATAGAAGGTATCTAATGAATGAAAAAACATACACTTAGTAAGACACCACTTTATTTTTGAATCAATAACGATAGCCAACCGGGTTTCGCTTGTCCCAAGCTTCATCAGGGCTAAATATCAACTAAAGCTAATTAGATACAGGCACATATAAATATAGGTAAATGAAAACAATGAGTGAAAGAGATACAAAACAGATAGAAAGAGATGCAAATAGAAAAGGTGGAGACAAATTATTAAGGATGATGAGGAGGGAGGGGGGGGGGGGGAAGGAAATAACAGTTTCAGCGGCGGAATAAATTTAATATGGGACTATCAGATAAATTAATTTGGTTATTTATTATATTTAAATAATTATTAACTGCTTTTTTTTATTTCAAGGGCTTCTAAGTTGTTTAATCTAATTCCAGATCCATTTTTATGCAATATTTTAGTTCCAGAGATTTTATCGAATGAATGATTAGATTCTATTAAATGATTCGCAAATTCTGAAAAGGCATTATTGTTTAAACATCGTATATGTTCTTTTACTCTTAAGTTGACATTCCGGGCCGTTTTTCCGACATAAAAAGCAGAACAATCATTACAATTAAGTTTATTTATGCCCGAGTGGCTTAGTTTATCGTCTTTATCTTTAGTATTAATTAAATATTTTCCTAAATTATTATTAGTGTAAAAAGCGGCTTTTATTTCAGATGGGAATTTTTTAACGCTTAAAGAAGAAAAGTTATTTGTATACAGAACTCTACGC
The DNA here is from genome assembly GCA_026573805.1 of Hesperophylax magnus. Taxonomy (NCBI): domain Eukaryota; kingdom Metazoa; phylum Arthropoda; class Insecta; order Trichoptera; family Limnephilidae; genus Hesperophylax; species Hesperophylax magnus. The sequence continues at coordinate 23,140,628 of JAIUSX010000011.1, forward strand.
CATTGGAATGTTTGATTTATGTTTATATTATTAGGGTTATAAGATTTGTTAAATAGAAATTTATTTGATGCTATTTGTTTCAATTTTTTATTAAGAATATTGTCTATTATTTGAGATTTTATAACGGAGCTTTTGAGTTTTCAGGATTCAGTGAACCTTTTCAACGTGCGATTTTCAGTCTGCCCTTCGCAGCCGTAGAAGGGCAAGCTTTTTAGTCAAATATCATAATTCAGCTTATAAATTAATAATGACTTTGTTCTCGACTACTCTTCAAACTCAGCGGCGGATTAACGATTCTATGAATGCACGCAGAAGTAGTATAAGTCCCTTGCTAAAAACGGGCCCCCAAAATATACTAAGCTTATTTATATAATTAATAAATAAGTAATTTATTTTCTTTGAATCGTTTGCACCTGCTTTATTTGTGCTGTAAGGCTAAGAGCACAAAAATTATACGAATATCTTAATTTTATTGCGAAAATGTGTTAAGCACTATTAGCCGCCAATCATCAATCTTAAATATGTTTTCTTTTATTCATCTCTTTTTTTTCTATTTCTTATTTCTTATGTTTTATTACACCTATTATATTTTGTTTTACAACATGCTATTTGTCTATGCACATCTTAATATTGTAAGTAATTTTGTAATAAATAATGCAACACGACAGCTGCACCAACAACACCATTATGAATACTTAGGCCCTAAGCTATTCAACGATTTACTCGATATAATAAAAAGTGAAAAAAACTATTTAAAATTTAAAAAACAACTGACATTACTTTTTTTACAGAAAACCTACACAATGATCGATTAATTTCTGATATTCACTGCTGCAATTCATTTATGTATAGTTATTTTTTTTACTTTTGTCATTTTAATACTTATATACTGTATTTTTGTTGTAATAACGATGCCTACTATTTATGACCACCTTAACTATTTATAAATATTATGTATTTAATTAGTAAATAAAATAGCTCTCCAGTTAGACCCAAGATTTCTCTACTAACTGGGTAATTGAAATGTTCAATGAATATCATGTACAATTAAAATTATCCTGTAAAAACTTTATTTATACAAAAAAAAAATTGTATTTATTTAATTACTTTTTGTATTACAACATACTATTTGTGTACATCTTAACACTGTAATTTAAAGCATTGTGACTACCATAATACGGGCATGAGCCTAGTATGGTGGTTGTAAAGAACACAAAAAATTGTAATCACTTAAATTCTATGAGTAAAATCAATTTTGGAGAGGGTATGGATAAAATCTGTCAAAGCATAACTTTTTAATTAATTTACGTAAAGTGTGATTATGAATGTTTTTTCCGATGCCTCTCTCACTAGGAAATACCTGTGTCGAGACGTACGTGAGAGGTACTTAATAAGACATCAATTAATGTTTTTCAGATTTCAGATAGTAGGTTCGTCGAAAGCTTGTAATCTAGGTCACATCAATAATTTATTTATTCATTTATCAACGCCCTGTTGGGCTTTTACATAAAGATCACAACATAAATTTAAAACCACAGTATAACACAAATAATAAAGCATAAAATACAGTAAACTTAAATTATTTATCTTATTATCACAATTAACTTTAAAATAAACTCTTCAAAATTTATATACGTGTAATACCAAATAAAAATAAATTATGAAAGATATTATGTATTTTTAATTAAGCATATTATGCTTAAATTATGATTACCTACTCGTTATTTAGATGATCCGAAAATTGCTGAACTGATTTGAATTTGTACAGGTCTAGTATTAGAACAAAAATATCATCGACATCCGTAAACTCATTGCACAGCCTATGTACCCTCTCGATAACTGAATTAAATACAAAGTTATTTTTGTGAAATAAAATATTCCATCTAATATGTTTGGGAGGTTCATGTAGTGACAGCACACTTATAATGTCAGGGCTGTCAAACATAGAATTAATAATTTTACATAATAAAAGAAGATCAAATATTTTTCGCATTTTTCTGATAATTTAGATAAATTAAGTTAACTTCGTAAGTTTACATAATTGATTTTTTAAAATTTATTTATATAACAAGCCCATAGTGGCTTTTAGAAACATGTGATATAATTATAATAATTTAGCAATAATATAACAAAAACTAACATTAATATTTATTTATGAGGTATGTTATTATAACCTTCTTGTAAATACATTCCGTGCAGTTGAACACATCAACTACTTCTGAGAAAACATTGCCAACTGCATGCAATCTAGGTACAAGGGATATCTAAATGACTCAGTCCTGATAGTTTTGTTGTAGTTAAAAACAATTTTAGATCGATTAGTTCTTGTAGGTATATGAAAGGTAATTAGACTCAACAAATCAGGGCTGTCTATAATACCATTAACAATTTTATAAATAAAAATCATGTCGGAAACAAGTCTTCTATCTGAGAGTTTTAATAAGTTTAATTCTTTCATCAAGTGATTGTAGTTTAATGTTTCAATTGGTAGACCGAGTTTATAGTTAATGAATCTTAGGAATTTATGCTGAATTTTTTCAATGGAGTCAGAGTGGATTTTGAAGTGAGGGGACCAGATAGAAGAATTATATTCGACTTGACTACGAACTAAAGAAGAATATAAGATTTTTAATGTTGAAATATTACGAAAGTCTCTGCCATTTCGAAGAATGAAACCAAGCATTTTTGATCCTTTGTTGAATCGAAAATAACGCCAAGATCGTTAATTTCACTGACAAAGGTGAGAGGAACATTATTAATTTTATATTGGTAGTTAAAGGGTTGAATTAATGTGAAAAAAATATTATAATGTGGCATTTATTAATGTTAAGATGAAGTTTGTTAAGTTGGCACCAATCTTGTAATTTTTTGAAATTAATTAGAATGTTGATACAGTCAGATAGTGTTTTTATAATTTTAAATAGTTTTAAATCATTGGAAGGCAACACTTCAACATTTTTATCGAAAACAGTGACAATATCGTTTGTAAAAAGTAAGAAAAGTATTGGGCTTAAATGCGACCCTTGTGGTAACAATTATGTAGTAGATTGCATTACATTCAAGTCATTCGTGTGCTCCCACTGAAGTTGGTATATTAAGAAGATGATTTAGGATAATAAGTGTACCTTAAGAAGATCTGGTAATACTCTACACTAAGAGTAACGTTTTTAGAGAACTTTTCAAGTTCTGTATTAAAATCTAACTTCTCTTCCAGTTCCACAACCCACCCGACGAAATTCGGCCAAGTTTAACAGGATTGTTATTACAAAAGACAAATCACTGCCTGCCCCTGCCCCGGCTTACACTTAATCTTGACGGACAAATGACGCGCCCCTGGGGCCTACCTGCGACTCTTGAAACTTTGCTTTATTTCATTCTTCAAGAAAACAGTGGCGTTGTGAAGGAAACGATAAATTAGGAAAAAAACTTGGTGATTATTTTTACAGACATCGGAAAGTTCTTAGAAATAATTTAAGATATTTAATTCGAAGAAGTTAGACTGTTTTTAAGTACCATCTGGTAGATTTGAAATATAGGCTAAGTAATTTGTTTATTTATTTTATTTTAGTTATTTGTATATTTAATATTAAAAAAATACTAATTATATCTTAGGTACTATTTAAATTTTATGTTGTTTAATGTGGTTCTTGAAATCTAATTTGAATTTATTATTTGGTGTGGTTTTTGTGTTTTCCGATAGTGAAATACAATATTTCATCTCTTTTTAAAGAATAAATTTACTAATTTTAAATTTTCTTTTACAATGGCAATAAGTTGTGTTCGTACTGATAAAAAAGGTATCAGAAACACTATTTTATGTCATATTTTTATGTTTTTAAAAAAGGGAATGTTTGATGTAAATTTATATTCATTTTATTTTATCACACAAATCAATAATGAATCCAGAACAGACTACACCTTATTGAAGCTCAAGCATTGTTGTCATCATTGAAATTCTATGACTTACAGCCAACACATTGTACTGTGACGAATCAAATTTCGTCACAAATACATTTCAGTGTTAAACTGAGTGTGTCCCGCTTGTGCACCCAAAAACAGAGAAAGTGTTGACAGACGTGGGTTATAAAGAAAGAAATGAGAAGTGCGGAGTAGAACGACAGGTCCTACGAGCTCAGGAACTAGGACAGTCAATAGGGAGACAGGAGAGAGAGGAGCCAGTTAAGAAGAGGTTCCTAAGAAACGAAGAAAGTGAGTTGACAAAGTGGACAGTCGATATCGCTTGTTAAAGCGTGAAGTGGACATTACTAAAACAAGATAATAAGCGAACGTAAGTGCTGATGCGATTTAAGGCGTCAAATAAACATTGCAAAAATAACAGTTCAACGGATAGTGCTGCAAAGTGCCGATGTACCTTGTGACATTAAATAGTGTTAAACCAATATAATTAACACCGCGCGCCACCCAATGACCACCGCCACAACCCCATTGCCGCATTCGAACGACGCCGCACCTGGAAAGGCCACCCCGCGGAACGCAGACAAGATTTCACGAAGTTAGTTGTATCCGAACCATATGACAATTAGTTAAGATTAAGATGTAAGTAGACACAATCATAATTTAGATTTCGTATTAAAAATTGACAAACTTAATTAAATCCCAGACTCATAATTAACAAGACGTTTTATAATTAAATTAACCTCCCTTGTCCCCACCAAGGCGACCCGAATTGGTGAGAAGGCAGAACATACGACTGAAGAAGTAGGAAATATAAAATAGCAATATATTTAAGTATTATTCTCAGCTAGTTGCGGAGGATATGTAAGCAATAATATTATTGTTATGCCATATGCACTTTTAAAACTAGTTTATTAAATTTTCTCTTTTCTTATATTGTGTATATTTAAATGAAAAATGATAAGTACCAAGTACCATTATGTTCAATTTTTAAGTTTTTTATTATTTATGTTGTTTTAAAAATAAAAACTTACTTTTGTCATTGTACTATGCAGTAAATGTTGTAAAATATGTCTCATGTAGAAGGCCATCACGGCGTTTAAATTAATAAACAAATAAAATATTATAATATTAGATGTGGTTGGAAAAGTTCGAATACCTTTCATCTCCGATGATGTGAAAGTTTGATTCGAAAATATAAAACGTAACATTCGAAAATAGTGCACGTTTTTCTGCCTGCTATTACTAATGCCAATGCACTGGAAATGATTACTATCAAGACCGTTTCTACTCACTCCGCTAGGTCGGAGAAGTGGTTTAGAATCCTTAAAACACTTGCTGGACTAAACAGAGTAAAATAGACGGCTAAAGCAATCTATTCTTTAAATATGTATCTATTTAAATAACAGCTAACATTTACACAGAGAGAACTTAAAGGTGTCATTGAAATTAGTTTTTTAACTGTTTGAATTTAAGCAAAGTACTGGTTTCCAGCTTCTTGCACATTGTGATGATTTGAACTTTCCCAAGTTTTCACACCCAGAAAGAATATCCCTACCCTGGGAAAAAAGGAAAATTGTTAACACAATAAGAAATACTGATAAAAACAGGATGCCGGCGACATCTAGCAAATATTATAGGACTAACTACAGGAAACTGTAATTAAAATAAAGGTGTAGTTTATGGGAGGGACGATCATACATAGCAACCAATCAATGATAGATACGTTTGAAAAAAGAATGATTTATTACCGAAATTGTCTGACGCGTTGAACGTAAACAAATAAATCCTTTGTCTCGAGAGGCATCGAGAACATCCGGTTATGAACTCCATAAATGAAATGAAATGTCTGAAAAATCAGAAATTTTGTAAATTTTCTACAAGTTTTAAAATCTCTTTGAAAATTTTCCATCAGTGTAATTATTAATAAGTCAGTCTTAATTTAATTAATCAGTGTAAATAAAATACAGTTTAAATTCAGTGGTTATAACAAGGTGAAAAGTGTTGTGAATGGTGAATTATTTAAATTTAATATAAAGGTTTATCGGAAATCTAAAGTGAACGTGATTGTGAATTGGTACTTCAGAATAGATTATAATTTAGTATCAATTTTATTTAAAATGGTAATAATAAATACGCAAATCTTTGTTTAAAGGAAAATATGGTACGGAAAAATAATAATAAGTACTTATATCTTTGTTTTAAAAAAAAATAATAGTTCTGAAAAATAATAATAAATACTCATATCTTGTTTAAAATAATAGTTCCGAAAAATAATAGTAAAAACTTATATCTTTGATTAAAAGCAATAGTTAAAACTTAAAAAATAAAGAATCCATCGGATACTTAAAAGTTTAAAGATAAGAGTAAAAATAAATGCTATCTATTTGTCTTAAAATAATGATTCCGAAAGATAACAATAATCATTCTCCTTTGTTTCAAAATAAAAAGAGAGTAATAATAAAATGACTGGTTATAATTTGTCTAAATAATAATATTAAATACTTTATCTTTGTTTGCGATATCTTCCGGGAAAAAAAAATAATAATTTCAGCCTTTACAGCTGGAATAATTACGAAAGATTAAATCAATACCCTATAGCCGCGGTCAAATTTGGAAAAAAAGGTTGTCACGAATAAATTTAATTAGACTACATTATAAACTGCAAGTAGGTAAAATTTGGAGCTTTAATTACAATTGTCGTTGTTTAGCAGGTTATGAAACCGGTCCAGTCACTGGTTGCGAAAATTTCAGCAAACTAGATCTATTCCAAGAATTGGGTACATATGATACCTATTACATGGTATGACTTTCTACCTCTTCACATATAAAGATGTATCTATCACGAATACCTACTCTCACCAAATACCTATTACCACAACCCGTGTCAAACACAAATACCTACTTCAAATACGTATACCAAAATTAGGTGAAACTTTCATGTACCTAGCAATACTCTTAATACCTACTCTCACAGTGGTCTACCGCGAACAAATACCTATTACTACATACGTGTCAAACACAAATACTTACTTCTAAATATCCTTTTCGAAATAAGGTAAACCTTATTTGCCTATATGTACTATGAAAATCAAAACAATAACGAACGATTGACCGTTCTAAACTATCAACTGATAGCAAATATTACGTCCCACTGATAACAGATAAATTACCCACAAGGAATTCATAAAACCTTACTAAGACAAGATCCTTTTAAATAAACAAACAGCATTCCAGCTGTTATGAACTCGATAGTAAACAAAAAACATCGGGTCCAATTAGGGCAGGTTTTTCAACACAATTTTGTCAAACCAAATTTCAACAAACAATGAAGTGTGTATCCAAAAAGTGCATATTTTGGTTCCCAGTGTACCAACCATGAGATGATAGCTCTCTATAGTAAAACTATCTACCAAAACCAAACGTATGTCTATTATGTGTATTGTATATCTTAATATTTATATTAGGATGTATCTAAACGGGGTAACCCGACTATGGATGGTGTCAGCTCCATATCTCAGCACTCCCTGGTCTGGGATGTATTATCTAAAGTAATACATTGCAGAGTATATAAAAAACGTATGTTTACATATATATCTTCTTATGTACTGTTCAAATGTGCAATGTAGAACCTTTGGTTATAGCAAGCATTTTACATTACCTGCTTGGAGGTGATGTCTGGCCTAGGAAACCACACGTCACAACAACCGTGAGTATATGATTGATCAGAAGACGAAACCGGTTTGCTCCAGTAAAAGTAATTACCAGAGGTGAAGGAATCTGGGGTCTCAGAACTCAGGAGGAAGCTTTACTGACATACATGACGGCAAAGGAGGATAACTTGAAGCACGGTGTCCCATACAACAATACTCCTCGGCAGTGCAAACGTCAAAAAATATTCTCTTGTTTAAAAAATTAAAAAAAACATATTTACAGTGAATCTTAACACTAAAACTATACATATAATTAACAAACAGTGCTAACTTTAGTGAATTAAGTGTTAAAACTTTCGTTTTTAGTACCCTTTAACCAATAAAGCAAAAACATTAACATCAAATACACTTCTTGATAAGTACAGTACCTATACGAACTACCTATCTGAAACTTGTGACAGTGAAGCTCAACCAGTGGCTCAAAAATAAAGTTTAAATATTTATTAAACAAAAATTTATAAAAACTGAAAAACATATTTTTACTGTCACAATGGATGTCCAGGCATTTATTTACAATGCAGAAAAGGCAGTAAACGCTATTAAAAAGGTACTTCTTGACCCTACTAATCAATTTAACAAGGACCAAATAGCAAAAATCACGCCAATATCATGTGAAATCTTGGCCGCAATTGGCAGCATGTCGGCAGCGATAGCTGCCAAAACTGGCACCTTGGAAGGTGAATTGCAAGCATACAAAGAAATGCAAAAAAACATTCCTCCTCAAATTCCGTCATCTGTAAAAAATGTGACCGACATCTGTGAGATGCTAACTGAGTTGGAGGAAAGGAAGTCAATATCTAAAAACATTATATTATTCAACATCCCTGAAAGCAATTCACAATCAACTGCAACGAGAATCACCGAAGATATACAGAAGGTTTCATCTTCCCTGGAGGGTTTTGAAAACACCTTTAATCCAAATGAGATTAAGATTCACCGATTGGGAATTAAGAAACCCGATTAAACAAGACCCATTAAGATTGAATTCAAGGATTCTACGATGTACAAATCCATTCTGATGAACAGAGCAAAGTTGAAGAACGGTGTCAAAGCAGCAAACGACCTCACCAATCTCCAAAGAAATGAACTTGCTCTTTTACGAAGTGAACTCGAATCAAGATTAAATAACGGCGAAACCAACATTACTATTAAGTATGTCAACTCTACACCAAAAATCGTGAAGGCTCAAATAAAAAACTATCAAAATCCAGCTCACTAAACCTTTACTATCAAAATGTACGTGGACTTCGAATGAAACTAGATAACTTTAGAATTTGTATACCATCAATAATATGTGAAGCTGTGGTACTGACTGAAACATGGTTAGATCCATCCATCAATTCTTCTGAACTAGGATTAGCCTCTCATAGTGTTTATAGGATGGACAGAAACCACGTAACCAGCTCTAAGTCAAGAGGAGGTGGTGTCTTCGTCGCAATAAAAAAGAAATTTTCTTCTAAGAAATTAAAAACAAAAAACAGCAACGTTGAACAATTATTTGTATTGGTGAAATGTAAAAGTGAGAAAATAATAATTTGTTTTGTATACCTCCCCCCCTTAACCAACATTGTTGTATTAAAAAACCATTATGAAGACGTAGAAATAATTAAAGCAAAATACCGTGATGCCAAATTTATTGCCGTAGGTGATTACAATCTTCCAAATGTAAATTGGGATATGCACAACCCCGAACTGTCGAATACTTGTAATTTAACTACCTCCGAATGTGAAAGAGTAATACTTGATATGTCAGTATATTTAAACTTAAATCAACATAATCTTGTTAGAAACATTAACAATCGTGTATTGGATCTCGTTTTCTCCAATTCTCAATCTATAAAAGTGAGTAAAGCCATAGAAGTTGTCATATCCCCTGATATCGATCATCCTCCATTAACCCGGCGGTACTCGCTAGGTATTTACGATCATGAACACTCGCTACCGGGTAATAAATACCACAGAGTTTAATTGCCGTTATTTTCAAAAAGAAGTTTGAGTTCCAATGTTTGACAATGTATTTGTGTTATTGGTACTATTGCTCATAAATAAAACTACAAATGCAAGTTTTAATGTTTATTTTTTTGTATTTAGAGTTTATCCTAAAAAACAATAAAAAATAAAAAAAAATTTCTTAGTTATCTTACGAAAATCAACAATAATATTTTTTTTTCTTACAAATTTGGCAAAATTGAGATCGGTATCGAAAATAAACTAGGTACACTCCTAAAATAATAAAAAAATAATGATACCTTTATACTGAGTGAACATTGAGATAATCAACACTAAACAAACTGTTTCAAATATTTTGAGAAAAACGAAACTACTTCACTCTATCATAGCAATCCTCACATATTGGGGTTGTATGCTCGCGGCATATCTTTTTGAAGCACAATTCGCAAACCGTCTTCGTTTTCCGATCCTTCTTCCATTCACAAACAGCACAGCGAGAAGCAGATATAGGCGGACGCGACCTGGATGAGTCAGCGTTGGCGGATGTGTGTTCGTCATTCGAGTCGTCACTGACCAAAAACTTTATTTTAGTTTTTATATATGATGACAAATTAGGTACCGATGATCGCTTTTTTATCTGCGGCATCACAAGACTCAAAGCCAGATCTTTCAAGGCAATTCTTCTCTGGACCATAACCAATCCGCTATGTTCTTTATTTTCTTTCACTACAACGTACGCATTGATGCTACTGACGTTCAGAAGACCATAAAAGAGTACTGATGGCCATCTTTTGGTTGCCCGTGACACTGAGTAGGTAGCACACATCTCATCTACAACATCGACACCACATTTTGTTCTGTTGTAGTCCATAATCATTTCCGGCTTTTTGTTTTCTTCAGAACTTTTCTTGCCGTCATGGTGCATAGTTGAAGCCAAGAGCACTACTTTATTTTTTTTTGGGACATACGAGACTACAGTACAGTCTTTCTGAAACCCAAAAAGGGAGCTGAATATCTTGGCCCTTAGTTGTCGTAAAAAAAGGTGGGATTTCAGCTTTATTCTTCCTCAAAGTGCCGAGTGATGTCAATCTATAATCATTGAGCAAGTCACTCAATAGGGGCAAACTGGTGAACCAGTTATCCATCACAACGTTTCGGTGGCTGTTTCTTATAGTTTCTACCAAACGCTTGACAAGATCTCTTGGTGAATTGCTGTGATCATATGGACCGTCATTTTTTCCAACGTAGACTTCCATGTTATTGGTATAAAAGGTTCGCGCGTCAGCCATCACTAAAATTTTTATGCCATATTTACCTGGCTTGCTGGGTATATATTGCCTGAATGGGAACCGACCACGATTCTTCTCCAACTTTTCATCAATCGTTACATCGTTGCTAACGCTGTAATATTTTTTGAAATTGTCAACGATCTCTTGAAAAATCTTGCGAAGAGGCGCCAGTTTATCCGTTTGTCTTCTTTCAACCCTTGTTCGACTATCGTTGAAACGCAAATTTCGCAGTAAAAAATGGAACCTCTCTCGTGACATGGTGGCAATGCATACATCGCAACCACTTCCATCCTTTTCCCAGAGATCTCTTGTATTCAGGTGACCGCTTCTCAGTCTTCCGCAGAAATATAGTAATCCTAAAAGAGCTCTAAGTTCCACAATGTCTGTACTCTTACAATCGCGTTCTCTGGAAAATTTTGATCTCTGCTCTTGAATGTAAATATTAGTGGAATAGACTATCTTTTGTAGACAAGTTTCCGGAATCATAAGATCCCAGGCTTCTAACATAGATGTACACGATCTTCCTTCGCCAATAGGTCCTGGTAAATGATAAACAATATTATGGGATCTTGTGCGGACACTTTGCGTTGGCGCAAGAACTTGCCACTGAGTAGATCCATCTTTTACAATAAACTTTCTTCTAAATATTCTTCATCTATTGGACGCAGTTCTTCATATTCTTCAACTTCTGAATCTGAAGGTAGACGGTCAAAAACATTTTCTGAATTTGAGGGCGCGTCTGAACTATCAGCTTCTTGTTCAGTTTCACTTTCGTGTTCACTATTCACCTCAAAATCTTCTCTTTCTGACACATTTTCTTCTCCGCTGTCTTCTTCTTGAAGCAGCTGTTCTATTGTACTGTCACTCAGAGGAATACTCATTGTATTACAGCTCTAAAACAAAAAACATAGTCGTAAACATATCGAAAAATAATGGAACAAGGATCGTCGCTACCGGGTATTTTTTGCCCATACTCACTTTACACGTCCGTCGTTAACAAGCGCCGTGCGCGAACTGACCGCCGCGCGGGGTGAGGGCGTGTGAACTATCGGCTTGAAGGTACTTAGAATCTTGGGTTGCCAGAACGCGTAGAAAAAAAAATACAACCAATTTTTTGTACTCTGTGGTATTTTTTACCCGGTAGCGAGTATCGCCGGGTTAAATATTTGTATAACAGACTTTGGCGAAAAAATTCCGAAACCTACGAGATCATGCTATAATTTCAGAAATGCTGATTATTCAGGTATGTGTGACTCGCTTACATTGGTAGACTGGTCTTTCTTAGAAAGTGATGATTTAAATCATAATACTGAACAGTTCTACTTAATTCTAAGTAATCATATAAACCGCTTTGTCCCTTACACTCAATTTAAGGAATCTAAATATCCAGTTTGGTTTAATAAAGATTTAATTAATTTAATTATACGTAAAAAAACAGCTCACAAACTGTATTAGGATCACGGAACCTCAAAGTTGTACATATAATTCTCTAAAATTAGAAATGATTGTAATAAACTTTCTAGGGCATGTTATGTTATGTTATAACGACTATATAAAGCAGACAGAGAATGATATTTTTGGCAATATAAAACGCTTTTCGCTGTCTTAGTTCTTGTATGTTTAATAGACCTTTTTTTGCAAAACTAAGTTATGAATGCCAATATGTTTATTAGCCTATTGCGCATTAATCAAGCTAAAAAAAACATATTTTTTGGTTTTTAAGTGACATTTTCAGCATTTTTCGAGTGCCAATATCCACTCACGGAATAATGTTTCAGTTCTTATTTGTTCAATCTCCTGGATATTGAACATTCAAACACTCAAAGTTATGAATATAATATTTTTAAAAAGTTCATAGATATTTGTTCAACATCCCGCAGAAGGTTGAGGTCTTGAATGTTCAATCTCCACTGTTAACCAATCAGGAGCCGGCTAGTTAAAATGTGCGGACATGTTGATTTTTAGTTGTTTTCTAACAACGAAATTGTTCCACTAAAAATACGTTAAATTGCGAATATATACTGTTATTGAACTAAAAAATGACTTCACCGACTCCAGTATCAATAAACCTTAGAACAGTAGCTCAAATAGAAATGTAAGTATTAAAATTATGTCATTTCATCAGGCTTTTTCACCATATTTTACATGTACTTCTTGAATTTGCTAGGCAAATATACAGGATGCTTCATTTATTATTTATTTATTCAATTATTTATTTACAAACTTAGGACTTTTACCTAAAATGAGTATTAATAAATTATATTAGTGCATTAAAACTTATTTTTATTCAAGAAATACAACAAAAGAGCCAGGAAATGGAAATGTGCAAAAAGTCGACTGTCCTCATAGTCTGATTGAAAGACATCTACGACACATATTTTGTCCGTTATCACTGCTGAGATCGCCGATGAAAACGAAGTCCAAATATTTCAATTTTGAATTCATTCAATTAAAAGTTTCTGATTTTTTGTTTTTTTAGTCACATAAAAAACAATAAACATATTCTTATGTAGGAACTACAATAAAACCAACTACGCAAACGACTCCAAATCGCGGGATATTATAATTTTAGGATTTTAAGAGCTGAAAGTATTTAAAAAAATAATATTTTACTCACGATAATCAACATAAATAATAAGCTCACGGCATATAAGACCTTCCGAAAGAAAAAAAATCTTTCTAAAGTAATTAAACTTTGGAAATTAAATTTATCAAATGTAGGTAACGAAACAATAAAAAAAACAAAATTTCAACTGAAAATTGAACTTCAATAATTTTACGCATCACTCGGAATTTTTTTTTATGAAATATGGAATCCCCGATTGGGGTAAATTAGTATATTGTGAGGCTGAAGGTAGTTTGGAGGGGAAGGAGATGGAGAGGAGAAAGAGAGGAAGGAGGATGAAGGAGAAGAGAGATGGTATGTGAGTATCTATTCAGATCTGATCACCAAACACGGCTAAAGCCATTTCAATTCTTATGGTGGTCTTTACACCATATCTTCCTCTCTGGAACATGCCGCAAATAGACTATATGTTATTTTAAATGAATAATTTGTGAAATAACATAAATGAATCAAATAAAATTTACTTGCGCACGCCGGGATTTGAATCCGCGACCTCCGGATTTCTAGTCAAGAGTACCCCTAGACCACGGAGGCCGTAATACGTACGATGTAAGAATATTTCACATCACGCATGCACCGACAACCGATAGTAGTGTAATAGCGGTAGGTAACTTTGTACTTGTGCATTGTTTTCAAACTTCCAAAATATTGGATGATTTATATAGAGCAGTTTTTGTGAAAAATCAACTCAAGGACTCTGTTTGTATATTTTAAAGTAATAATTTAAGTCAACTACTAACTAAGATAAAAGTAAAGTATTTGAAATCTGAAAATCACCCTGTATATACTGTCGCGCGTCGGACCTGGGGGGGTCCTGACTTACCCTCGGCCAGCTCAGAAGCGGGGCATGAGACGTCTCTCTCATAGTCAGGGTTCGGGGTCAGCGCGTGGCTCGAGAATCCATATCCCACCGTCTATACAAAACACTCCCATACGATTGTTATGCCCAAATGAAAGAGGTTAGGTTTTTATGAATTAGCATTGTATTTGAGCGGCTAAAGGACATTACATGGGTGAATAACAACAGTACACAGGTTATTACATCCTAAACTGGAATTATCAACAAGGGTTCCCTAATCTCTCTCTGGGAAATAATTAACAGCTCACTCTCTCTAGATCGGCAGGCAGCGTGGATGAATTTAGGTTATTAGCGGACACATTCAAGGGTAATAGGAAATGTAAGAGACTCACAGCATGGTGTTGTCGGGTATCCTGTTGATTTGCAGGACTGAGCGCCGTGTCTCAAACAAACGGTGCCAGCCTGTCGATGTTCAAAGCGCCATTTCCGTACGTTATTGCTTTCGACGGAGCGGTGCAAATTGGGAACGCGGGAGCCGAAACGAACACACGTCCAGCCTGGTCAGAGGTCGGCGCGCGAGCGGGGGGAACGGGGCGTAGGGTCGCCGGGGGTGGGGGAACTGTAGCGGATGTATTGCGCGTTCTTCACTACGTTTGGTCTAGCAACTAATTTGAATAATTCCCGCTCTCAGGCTGGCAACTGTAGGATCTTTTGCGGCTAAAATCTGTTATATGACACCTCCCCCCGCGCTCGTAAAAAAGGCGACGTGGTAATGGAGCATCAGGGTTAAAAGATCCTCTATGTGCCTCCCTTGGGGTTTTTTTGACAAAACAAGAGTTGCCCTTAGTTTGAGAGACTTGGATGGCCAGAGAGATGCCTAGCTAAAACATAATGACTAGCTTATGCCATAGGCTAGGTAACAATATTTGTGGGGAGAAATGAGGAAGGGTACATAGCATGTTTGGAGCAAATAAATTTTGGGGAGAGAGCAGGTGTGGAAACAACAAGTAAAATTATGCAATTTGAAAACAATAGACATGGTTATGCAATTGAAAGACAAAAGACAAAATTATGCAATTGAAAGACAAAAGGGCATGGTTATGCAATTGAAAAACAAAAGGGCATGGTTATGCAATTGAAAAAACAATAGACAACATTATACAATTGAAAAACAAAAGGGCATGGTTATGCAATTGAAAAAACAATAGACAACATTATACAATTGAAAAACAAAAGGGCATGGTTATGCAATTGAAAAAACAATAGACAACATTATACAATTGAAAAACAAAAGGGCATGGTTATGCAATTGAAAAAACAATAGACAACATTATACAATTGAAAAAACAAAACAAAAGACGGAATGTTAAGGTGTGATTCTAGGGTTTCATTGGTCTGGAAGCTAAGTTTGCGTTGCGTTGGTTTTTTGGTTTCGAAGAGTTGCGAAGGAAACGAGATTTCACTGACTCTAAAAGATTACATTATCACTGTAATCTGACCCATTGAGATAACACTCAGGAGTACACTTAGGTCTTGGAAAAAAAAAACACTTTGCTTCGTTGTGGGCGTTGATGTTTGCGAAGTGGGGCTGTGGTTTGCGGGGCTGCGGCTATGGTTACAGTGGTCATTGGAGAGAGTAGTCCAGGTTCCGTAGTTATGCCAGTACGAGTCCTATGTGCTATTATGGTGGGCACGGATCGTATGTGTTGGTTATCGGAGCATAATGTAGCTCAGGATAACTTTTTAGAGATGCGCAGTTTGTGTTTACTGGAGGGGCAAAGGGTAATTATGTTTCACCCATGACCTGGTATGTGTCACTGCATGACAGAGCAAGAGACGGTATAACTGGCATTGGCATTGAGGGCAAGAAATTTGAACTCCGGGACTAGCGTGTCCGAAAGGTAGTTCAGAGTGTCATAAAGTATAGTGGGACAACTCGGCTTGCAGTGGTGAGACAAACGTCATACATATGATTAGTATTGTCTGAGCTTTCAGGAACAAGATGGAACAAGTGTGTAGCGAGTAGTAGTCGAGGGACCTTTGTAACCACAGCGCAGGCTGCTAGGAGGTGAGGCTCAGCTTGGCTGCCGGAGATGACATCCGCCTGGGCTTCTTTTTAAATCCGGGGGGAATTATTATTAAAGCAAATTTCTTGAAGTTTACCTGCCTAGGGACCAATGAAGAAAAGTTTGGAGAGAAACAAAATGTGTCCAGAAAAAATAAACAAACGAGGTTTAGCTGCCGGTCCGGAGAGTGACGAAGAGTGTGAGAGAGAGGTAGAGAGAGGTTCCTAACTAGTTTTGATTACATAAACATTATCCTTTATTAGGATGACTTGGCGTTTGCCGAATGACAAACTGTCTTGGTTGAAAAAACAACTGGCCTTCTTTGGCCTATGTTAACATACAGGTGGTAACATTTTCGTAGGATTTCAAAGAACAAGACAAAAAATTCGTGAACGAGTCACGGCAACAGCAAGGAAACTAATTCATGAATAAAGGTTGTCAGAAAAGACAGACGATACGCCAAGTGCGTATCATACATATTCAAAATTCATGAATGTGTTTCGTTGAGGAGAGAAAAAAAATGACAACATACGTGAAAGGTGAGGTAGGAAGCCTGTTGGTGACCGGAACAAATACCGATTCGAACTCGAAGTGAGGGCGAAATATGGTCGACAACAGATTTTCCACTTTATACATATTGCCTGAGGGCATGGGGGTAGGGAGGGGGAGGAAAAAGGACGGGAATTGAGTTACGAAATTTGCTAGAGACTGGACTGATTTCCAATTCAACCTCTATGTGAGAGTGAAACATATTCAACCAGCAGATTTCCTGACTCTTTACATTTTAATAAAGTGGATTAATTTTTAAACCGCATTTGAATACACATTGTACTAAAGAGGCTAATCTTTTGCGTGTATTTGGCAAAAGATTAGGGGTCGTTTTAAACTTCTACATGATTGTGAGAAAAGACAGACCCTAGTTCCAATTTCACAAACCTGGGATTCTTCTTATTCGTTTCCCAGACGACGAGTTTAGTGGTTTTGTGCCCATCGATTAACTCCTGCGGCACTATGCCCCATAATTGACAGTGAAGCTGAAAACTAGTCCTTTTGGGATAGTAGATATTCCTGGGCTTCTTTTCTTTTTGGAAAGCAGCAAAAACAGGAAGTCCACGGGCATTGGCGTTGAACAAAGAGGCTTCTGTGAAATACTTACGTAGTTCACATATAAAGGTTTGATATTATTTCGTTCGCACGATTCATGGTGAGTATTGTAACGTCTTCACGTATAGTGTACAAGTATGCAGTATATGCAAGGTACAACTCAATTATAGACAGAAGTCAAGGAGTGTAAAAACAGTTCCTTAAAGGAGATGACGATGTCGATATTATGTCGTTCACACGAATCACGGTAAGTATTATTATTACGTCTCCACGTCTCGTGTACAGGGTTGTACACAATTATACACAAAAGCGGTTCTCATGACATGTTAATGACACACGACCAAATTATACACAAAGGGCGGTACTCATGGCAAATTAATGTCACACGACCAAATTATTCACAAAGGGCGGTACTCATGGCAAATTAATGTCACACGACCAAATTATACACAAAGGCGGTACTCATGGCAAATTAATGTCACACGACCAAATTATACACAAAGGGCGGTACTCATGGCAAATTAATGTCACACGACCAAATTATACACAAAGGCGGTACTCATGGCAAATTAATGTCACACGACCAAATTATACACAAAGGCGGTACTCATGGCAAATTAATGTCACACGACCAAATTATAACACATGGTTATAAGTATTAAGTAATTGTAACGAACTTCTCGTGTAGTGGTGGATTTTGTAAGGATCTCTCCTATCGCGTGACAATTTTTTACATTTAAATATAATTCAACAAAAGCTAGCAGTATCATTTGATACTGTTTGCAAAGATTTGTTAGATTGACTAACTCCGTAGCCTGGAGGGGCGTACGATGGAACAATAGAGAAGATAAACAATTTTAATGTTACTTCATTGTGTTACAAGGTGCAAGATGATGGTAGAAGGTATTTCTACTTACATCGAGCGATGGGTGGGAACAGGCCCATAATGGCTTTACATACTGTTCGTTGTAGCGTGCAATTGGGTTGCAAACACTTGGTTAAATGGTGAGACAAAGGTTGGGTGTTTATATTATGCAACGATGATCGAACAAAGTCCTGTTGATTTACGTTGTGATATAATTATTTGCGTTTGAAGATCAGGGTAACCGTAAGGTTTTACTAACCTGTCCCGTAGGGTTGAAACGTGAGGTACGAGACATACGTGACGTAACAGTAGAGAAAAGAAAATCGAGATCTCGTCATACAATAAAAGACCTTAATGGGTTTTACATACTTTTAGTTGAAGCGAGTCCAGTTATTTGTATGTGGTTTTATAGGACCGACATTTGGTTTTCTTTTATAAATACAATTTCCCAAAATGGATGTGTCAAAATCCTATTTTTGGTAAATGTGAGCTTGGGTAGGACGCCATCAATTTTTGAAAGGAAAAAATTGAAAAAAAATGAAAAAAAAATTATATACATACAAAGAAGACAATTATGTGATTAATTGCTACTTGGTTCTTGCCTTTGAGACCACTATAGGGTTTTACATACTCAAGGTAACGTTGAATTGGACAAGAAAGAATTAATGGCTGTACTTGACAGGTTTTCTTTTTTTTTTTAAAAAAAAAAAAGGGTCGGTATTTAACACTTTGGAATTTACAAAATCCGAACTCTTTTGGATGGCACTCTTATGAGTGATTACCAATCGTTATTTTACAAGGAACAAAAACAAAAGTGGGGTGGTTCTTTCTAACACGACGAAGGGAACAAAAATGAAACGAAAATGGGGTGACATGACATAAACATTGCATAGTGTAGAAGTTGAGGAGCAAAAGCGGGTTCGCGACTTCCCGGCGGTTGTAACTCGAAGACGTGTCTCTATTCTAAAATGATCAGTTTCAGAACAGGTGAGAAAATAAAACGTAAAAAGGGAGAAAACGATTGTCGTGAGGGAAAGAACGTTATTACAGGAATAATATTTCATGGTCATAATATGTTAATATACATTCATTTACAAAGGTGGGTTAAACTCGTTTTTGACGAATAGGTTGACATGTAGTTGACACTTTACACGCCTAATTATGGTAAGACTTCATAGCTTACAATAGTTTGTGATAATACACAGTGGGTTAGTTTAAAGTTGCTGGGGTGGTGGGGGAGTTTCAACTGTCTCCTCACTTCCAGACTTTACAATGTCCTTAATATGGTAATTACCAGTATGTTTGCCAGAGGAGTCGGACAGGTAGTAAACTAAGTCCGATATTTTTCTTACAACCTTGGCCTTGACAAAACGGGGTGCCAGCTTGGCAGAGAAGTACAGGGCTCCTTGAGAGAGGGTGTTATTCCTTCTCCAGACAACATCGCCTACATTAAAAGTGATGTGTTTCCTACGTAGGTTATATCTGTCCGCACTTTTTTGGTGGGCCAGCAATAGGGCATCAGTAACTTCACTATAAATGGCAGTAAGTTCTTCCAAACGATGGGCGTAATCAACGGCAGGATTGCTTGTGGAGGTGGTTGACGTGGGGAAATTCGTGTTCCAGTGCAATGAACCGTGTACCACCTGTTCCATACCGTGTTTTAAAAAGAAGGGGGTGTAACCAGTGGTTAGGTTAACAGTGTTATTCATGGCAGCTTGAATTTTATCTAAATTCTTACACCAATTACGTTGGTCTTTGTCAACCAAAATGGCCAGAGCTGTGTTAATAGTCTGGTTATATCTTTCGACAGTGTTATTTTGGGGAGTGTACAAGGTATTATAATAAATATCTTTAATCCCGTATTTAGCAAGGAAATCTTTAAATTCCTGTGCTATAAACTGTTTTTCGTTGTCAACTATTACGGTTTTGGGTGTTCCGTAGGGTATGAAAATGTGTTTTTCCACAAGTTTGACAATGGCGGCAGCGTTGGCTCTTTTTAAGGGGAAGATCCAACAAAATTTGGTAAAGATATCCACAATGCTGAGTATATGCATGTGTCCAGAATAACTTCTGGGAAAAGGTCCGACGAGGTCCATAGATAACGATTGGAGGGGTCTATCAGCACGTTTGGGTTTTCCCATTAGGCCGGCAGGGGGTGCCGTACTATGTTTGTAAGCTTTACATGTTTCACATTTGGAGATGTAGTTGCGAACTTGCTTGAAAAGACCAGGCCAGTAATACTTCAAGGAAATCTTTTTATACGTCTTGAAGGTTCCTGGGTGTATAGAGTCGGGGGCACTATGATTGTTGATGATTACTTGTTTTCTCTTTTCGAGGGGCACAACGAGTTTCCAAGAGTAATCTTCGAGGATGGACAGTGGGGCCTTACAATTGCGATATAGTTGTCCTTCTTTTATAATAAAATTGGGAAACTTTTGTTGATTGTTTTTGCACCCTTCATAGATTTTGAGATACCATTCATCTTTTGTGGATGGGGTAGAGGCAATTGTATCGATGTTTAATGCGGCAAGTTCAATTCTTGACAGGGCATCTGGGACAATATTGTCCGCACCTTTACGGTGGATGACATCGAAAGTGTATTGGGACAAACGAGAAGCCCAGCGAGCGAGTCTGCCGGAGGGATTACTTAGAGAGATCAACCATTTCAAACTACTATGGTCTGTGACTACAGTAAATTTGCTACCGTCTATGTAACCGCGGAAATGGTGAACAGAATCCAATACTGCCAGTAACTCTTTTTCGGTGATTCCGTAATTTTTCTCGTGTTTATTCAAGGTGCGGGAAAAATAGGCTACAGGGTGTTCGCCATCGGGGAATTCCTGAGTTAGGACTCCACCGATCCCTACGTTAGAAGCATCCGTGTGGAGGGTAAAAGGTAGTTCAAAATTAGGACAATTCAGGACAGGGGCTGTTTGAAGAGCATTTTTTTAAAGTCGTAAAAGCTTCTTCGGCTTCAGTAGACCAACGAAAGTTGCTGATACCTTTACGGATACCAGTAATTTTGTTTAATGGGGCCGAAATAGTGGAAAAGTCTTTAATGAATCTCCTATAGTAACCTGTAAGTCCAAGGAAACCTTTGACTTCTTTCGCGTTTTTGGGTCGGGGGAAATTCGCCATTGCTTCCACCTTAGTAGGATCTGTTCTCAGACCTTTTTCGTCGACAATGAATCCCAAATAACGCAGGCGAGACTTACAAAATTCAGACTTCTTTAAATTGATGGTTAAACCAGCAAATTTAAGTTGTTGAAAAACTTTTTCCAGCATTAACAGGTGTTTTTCGAAGGTGTCACTAACGATGATGAGATCATCAAGGTAGCAGAATAGGTTGTTGTCAACTTCAGGGTCGAATAGTTTGTCCATCAGCCTCTGTAGTTCGGCGGGGCTATTTTTAGACCAAAAGGTAGCCTTTTAAAGTGGAACATTCCCCTACCAGGTACAACAAAAGCAGTTTTTTCGCAGGATTCCGCATCTAAAGGTATTTGCCAGAAAGCTTTGCTTAGATCAATGGAAGAAATGAATTTGGCGTTGCGTAATTTGTCTAAAGTTGCGTGCACGAAAGGCAGTGGGTACGCGTCGGCTTCAGTGCAAGAGTTCAATCGTCTACTGTCGAGGCAAAAGCGTGCAGAGCCGTCTTTTTTTGAAACCAAAAGGGTTGGGTTGGTCCAAGCACTTCTGCTGGGAACTACCACTCCCATTTTCAACATTTCATCAAGTTCATTTTCTAAAAGTTTCAATTTTTGGGGGGCTAAATTGTAGTAGCGTTGCTTGATTGGTGGGCCGTTGGTTTTAATGTGGTGTTTTACCAAATTAGTTAAACCCAGTCCGCATTTTTCGAAAGATATTGATTCAAATTTGTTGATCATTTCCTTTAATTGGAGAGCCTGGTCAGTGCTTAGGTTTTCGTGAGGTATTATTGTTCGAATCTCACCAACTTGAGCGACCGGAGGTTTTTGGCCAAGAGTATTAAATACTTGTGGAGCAACGTTAAAAGCCTTCCAGAAGTCAACGCCAAGGATGAAATTCTGGGATATAGAGGGTACTATTAGAAAGTTAATTGTAACTGTGTTATTGTTACATTTAATTGGTAATGACAGAGTACCGATGACTGTCTGGGGAGCATTGTCCGCAGTTGTCACGAGTGTAGGTTTGGAAAAAACTTTAAAACCGTTGTTAACAAAAGGCAGGTGGGCATTGTTGCCAAGGCAACTAACAGATGCACCACTATCTAGTAGTCCAGAGAAGGGGACATTGTTAACGGAGAAAAGGGCATAAGGTCTTCCATCTTTAGCTTGTTTGCAACAAACCGAAGAAACATTTAAGGTCTGGTTAAAATATTTAATGTGTGATAACCAATCAGTCCATTCCTTAGACCTTGGTACAGAATGAATACCTGAGAGGTTATTATTTAGTTTTTTGGTTTTCTCGCATGAAAATTCGGTGGGGGTTTAGAGAAATCCACTTGAGGTTTAACAAAGTGAGGGTCTTGCAACCTTTCCATGTTATTTCTTGTTTTTTTGAAAATTTCACGCAGTTCGTCGCGTGGAGGAGAACGATCCCTGGAGCGATGTCTCTTTAAGGTTCTGGGTTCTTTAGCTTCCAGAAATTTGGCCTGCTTGAAACAAGTGGTAGCTAGGTGACCTACTTTTTTGCAAAAGGAGCAAACTTTTTTGTTGTCAAATTCTGGTTTTAATCCAGAAGGACGGCTTGGTACAGTGATATTGTCCGTGGTGGTTTTGTTGTTTTTCCTGTCTTGGTGGGATTCCAAAATGAGGCAAACTTCGTTTAAATGGGCCAACGACACAATTTTCTGTGAGGTGATAATGTTTTCATATCTTTGTAGGAGGCCATCAGTTATAACTGGTAATAATTCGGCTTCCGAGACAGGGTGGGAAAGTTTGATGTTGATGGATTCGGCCCTCTCTATGAATGTTGCCACAGTTTCGTTTACTACTTGTTTAATGGATAGTAACGATAATTTAATTCTGTGTTGGGCCTCTGATTTGCCGAAGCTAGTGATCAGGGCTGATCTGAGTTTATTCCAGTCCTTGCATTTTGATTTTTGTATTCGGTGCCACGGGATTAATTCTGGAGATATTAGTTCTATAAAGTTTTTCTGCAGCACGTCAAATGGAACATTTTTAATTGAGGCCGTTTCTTCGATTCGGTCAATGAAATCCAGTACATCAGAAACACCGTTATATTTGATCTTCCAAGGAGTGAGATCGTATGTTTTTTCTTGTGCCGTGATGGGTGCATTGTCTTGTTTTACTGTAACATGTGTCCTGGTTTCTTTGTTAGAAACGGGGATTTCCAAAGCTGGGGTATTGGGTGCCTTGACTTCATTTGCAACGGATAGGTTTATTTTCCTGATGAACTTCTTGTTAAATAACAAAGCGTATGCTTTCAATGCTGACTTTGATTTGTTTAGTGGTGATATTCCTCTGTCTTTTAAGACGGCTTGTAGGTGCACTTTGGATAAGTTGTGTACATTGGGAATGACACCCATGTCCGAAGATGTAGCCATTTGATTGGAATTCATTGTTAAAAATGGTTTAAAAAAGGAAAAAAAAACTCCGAAATTCTTCTAAGTCTTTTTGAAGAAAATTTGGCCAGGGGGACACTTTAGGATTTGCATAATTTAATTTTTGTGGGCACTATTCGCACTTATATTCACTGCACTCGAGGAAAGGCACGAAAAAGGCACAAAAAACAACACTTTAGAAGCGAAAAAACACTTTTGATGGAAAGATTTTATATTTGCTTCATTTACTGGCACTGAATCGTGAGATTGAACACACGTTCTTATTATTGCGTCGAGAAAGCACTTCTTTGCAAAAAAACACTGCACTTCTGAAGTTAATTTCAAACAATTCACTTAAAATCACTTTTATAACAGTCAATGCTGAAAAAAGAATATGGACAAACACCGTACCTATATAATTAATCGGGATAAAGAATTACTTGTGTTTTACAGGTTGTAGCTGATATACTTTTTAGAAATCAGCTTCGATGGGCCGTTGGGTGTATTGTGCTTTTTTTTAAAAAAAATCACTTCCGGTGTAAAAATTGGCTTCACAGTTCTAAATCCTGACTGTTATTATTACGGTGCAATTTATGCCGAAATTAAAACAGTGGGTTTGTTTTGTTAAACAAAGAATACAGAATCTATGTTATTGAAAAAAACAAAAACATTATGTTCGAACTTTCGTTATCACAGCATTTGGCGGGAATTTCGCGCGTCTCTTTTATTCGTTCGAGAAGATTCTTACCGTTATTTTTCGCGGCAAAATGCGCTTAGCAACAAACAAAGTCACGACAGGATTGCGTGCATTTCTTATTTATTCGAGAAACTTCCACCGTAGTTTTTGCGGCAAAAATGCTCTTGGCACAAAATTGCATAGTACATGTTTTCAAATTGGGGACAATCGTAAAGGTAATTCTGTGCAGTCGGGAAGGATATGTTTAAAAAAAAAAATTCTGCCCCTAAGTTGGTCGCCAGTGTCGCGCGTCGGACCTGGGGGGGTCCTGACTTACCCTCGGCCAGCTCAGAAGCGGGGCATGAGACGTCTCTCTCATAGTCAGGGTTCGGGGTCAGCGCGTGGCTCGAGAATCCATATCCCACCGTCTATACAAAACACTCCCATACGATTGTTATGCCCAAATGAAAGAGGTTAGGTTTTTATGAATTAGCATTGTATTTGAGCGGCTAAAGGACATTACATGGGTGAATAACAACAGTACACAGGTTATTACATCCTAAACTGGAATTATCAACAAGGGTTCCCTAATCTCTCTCTGGGAAATAATTAACAGCTCACTCTCTCTAGATCGGCAGGCAGCGTGGATGAATTTAGGTTATTAGCGGACACATTCAAGGGTAATAGGAAATGTAAGAGACTCACAGCATGGTGTTGTCGGGTATCCTGTTGATTTGCAGGACTGAGCGCCGTGTCTCAAACAAACGGTGCCAGCCTGTCGATGTTCAAAGCGCCATTTCCGTACGTTATTGCTTTCGACGGAGCGGTGCAAATTGGGAACGCGGGAGCCGAAACGAACACACGTCCAGCCTGGTCAGAGGTCGGCGCGCGAGCGGGGGGAACGGGGCGTAGGGTCGCCGGGGGTGGGGGAACTGTAGCGGATGTATTGCGCGTTCTTCACTACGTTTGGTCTAGCAACTAATTTGAATAATTCCCGCTCTCAGGCTGGCAACTGTAGGATCTTTTGCGGCTAAAATCTGTTATATGACAATACAAGTTACCACTAATTGGCTTATTGAACAAAAAATACCTCAAACTTATGGGAGCCGAATTGTTCAATCTCCAGACGATATGTTCAATATCCAAAATAATCATTCATCATTTTCAAGCCATGTTCAACGTCCACCTTTAAAGTCATAATATGGGCATATTATAGCTTCAATCTTCGAAAAATGATCTTTAATAATTTCCTGTTACACATATGTAATAAACGAAATGACCAAAATCGAGAATTTTTTAGAATTTGCCTGTAAAAATAAAAAAAAAGTCTCCTGTAAAATTTGCTAAATGGTCTATTGAAAATACAAGAACTAAGGCAGCGTTTTGGCGATTCAGTAAAACATTAAGAAGTGGAGACTCTGATATACCAAATACTATGTATCTTGAAGACCGAAAGGCTGATGGTATCAAAAATATTGTCGATATTTTTGCCGACTTCTTCAAGAACGTTTACGATAAAAGTCAACCCAAACAGTTCTCCTTACCTAACTATTCTCCTAATTTCAATATAAACCTGTCACATGTGCACATCGAACTAAACGAAATTATTAAACAAATTAAACTTCTTGATCCCAATAAAAATGCTCGTCCTGACAACATTCCACCACTACTCTTACAGAAGTGTGTCACCGTTCTTGCTTATCCCCTGTACACACTCTTTAGTCATTCTTTATCGAAAGGTATATTTCCAGATCTATGGAAACATAGTTATATAACACCTATCTTCAAGAAAGGGGATAAAAACGAAGTAACTAATTATAGACCGATATGCATACTATCAACAATTCCAAAACTCTTTGAGAAGCTTATCCTGGATAAAATAATTAGTTAATTTAAAGATATTATATGTACTGAACAGCATGATTTTATAACCGGAAAATCAACACTAACTAACCACATTCTATATCAAAATTTCATTTCATAAGCTTCAAGTTGACTCAATTTACACTGACTTCAGCAAAGCGTTCGACAAGGTTTGTCACGCTATTCTCGTAGAAAAACTGTTTAAAGCTGGAGTTCGTGGAAATATGTTGCATTGGTTTATAAGCTATCTTTCAAATAGAAAACTTAGTGTTAAACTAAATGGGGAATCATCATATGATTTTTTTGCATCCAGTGGGGTACCGCAAAGTTCCCACATTGGACCTGTATTATTTATATTTTTTGTGAACGACATTTGTAATATTTTTAAAGGCATCGACGTACTTATGTTTGCAGATGATTTGAAACTTTTTAAAGCAATTCAAAGCCTGGACGACTGTTATATTCTCTCAGCAAATTTGTCAAAATTAGTTCAGTGTTGTAACGATAATAAGCTATACCTTAATGTTAATAAATGCACAACTATGCAATTTTTCAAAATAAAAAATCCGATTTATTTTAATTACTCAATCAATAACATCATTCTCGAATCTGTTTCCCAAATAAATGACTTAGGTGTTACATTCGACACCAAACTTAGCTTCATACCTCACATTGAAAATATTTCCAAGAAAGGTTTAAAAATGTAAGGTTTTGTACTAAGAGTGGCTAAAGATTTTACCAACATTAAAACATTGAAACTTCTTTAAACATCACTAGTGAGAAGTCAGGTTGAATATAATTCAACTGTATGGTCTCCCGACTATAATGCGCATTCTCAAACAATAGAAAGAGTACAAAACAAATACCTAAGCTTTTTAAATTATAAACTAAAAATACCTAAAGAACAAATAAACTACACTTATCTATTACGGTTATCTAATCTATTAACTTTGAGTGACAGAAGAACTTTTTTCGATCTAGTATTTCTATTTAAAATCTTGCATAATACAATTGACAGCTCTGAATTATTGGCCCTCATAAATTTGAATGTGCCAGTCAGAAACACAAGGTCAGTAATACCGTTTTATTGTTGTAATACTACGACCAGGACGCAGTTCAGTATACCACTCCACAGAATTCAAAACTTGGGAAATATGTATTCGCACATAGATGTATGGAATATGTCACTGATACAATATAAACATGAAATAATGAAATCATTTATCCATTATACAAGTTCTCACTAAAGAAGTTCATTGTTAAATTTATCAACTACATCGGCAAAATAAATGTATGATTCATAGAAGCATTATAAACCAACATAATCTGTAGTATTATTTAGTTATAGCAAAAAAAAGTTTTTTCATCATTAAAATTAACTTATATAAAATATTAAAATACAAAACGGACAGTTCCGAACTCCTGCAACTAGCTAATTCCCCGGTACAGCGGTTTCGTACTATGCGAAACCAATACCGAACCAATACCGTAACAATAATGTTGTGATTCTCTGATCACAGTACTTTAAATTTTGGTTTTTATTTTTCACTGAACTTTAAATTTAAATTTTTAATGCATTTATTTTTAATTCATTTATGTATGTATGTATATTTCTTTCTCATGTTAAATTGTACTGCCTTTATGTATACATGTAAAAGCCCTCTGGGCGTAAAATATAAAATAATATAATAAGAAGAGGGCGAAACCGGTCTCGTTTTCCGCGCCACTTGGGTGTATGAAGCAATTGTCCGATCCCTGATCATTTTGGAGACTTCGGCGTCGGAGGAGCCAGATTTTGCAGAGAAAAGTTTATTCCGAGTTCGTTTACCGATCAATACAATTTAGTGTTTACTAACAACTATATAAATCTTTAAGTTAGATGGAGGTTGCGGACACAGAGGAATTCGATTGAAAATTGTTACCATTACTAATAATTGAAAGTATGTCAAATTTAATATTTCTCTAATTTTGTGTTTATAATAGGTTATGTACACACCATTCATTACTACGGCAGAGGAAATAGTCAGAATTCATGTCTAGGATTGGAATTAAAACAGAATATAAAGATTAGTTAAATTTAGATTTGCTATAAATATTTTTGAGTCTTTCAACAACTGAGTTCTTCATTCACTCTACTTTCTAAGAATAAGGGTTACCACATCAACGATTTACATTAACCTTTCCATATCTTAAAACAAAAAAATTACACAACGTTAGATGAAAGATTATTGTACGATAAAGCCAAGAAGTTCTTGTTTACTATGTGAAAAATCATAGGGACTCGTGGAAGTTTAGGCAATAGAAGTTAGAACCTCCTTACATTTAAAAAAAATAAATTTATGAGCTTAAACCCACGAAGGGTTATTTTCCATTAACAGCTACGGGTAGGCTCAGTTAGGTAGCAGATGGGTCGAGAGGCTCAGATAGGTATCTCCGAGGCGTTTCATCTCATATATAGAATTTATTTTCTTTACGTCCATATTTATTTTTCTCCATCGAAACGGGCAGGAAAGTAAATTCATTACAACATGGTCTGCGCCAAAGAATAATTTACAGCTTTTGAAGGACTTGGTGGCATACGAAAGGACATTGATGTAGGGAATGCACATTGTCAGAGAGGGGTAACATGTTTGGAGTGGGAATGCTGGAACATATGTTAGAGGGAGAAGCATATAGTTGCGTCAACAACACTTTTATTAGAAAGATTAAGCTTGGGGAAGATGTTACTTCGCTAGCAGAGAAATCTACATTAATAACACTGGACATTACATTATTTTATATTTTCTTACCCTCCATTACTATATAAAATTACATTTATTACAAGTGGACAAATTGGAGTATATTTTTTAATTAAAAATACTTGAAAATTTAGGACTCTTTAGGACTGGAGATTTTTTATGTTATGACCTCAAAGCTTACAGATTCTTATTTGTTCATATATTTTTTGAAGTATATATATAGTTATTGTACAGTATTAATTAGTCACCGACCGTCACTGCTGTAGGAACATACCTGTAAAAATATAATACATTGTTACGCAAACAGCACAATGTGACACACACGATACAAACATCACAGTATAACACGTAAGACGCAAGTAGCACAATGTGACATACACGATACAAACAGCACAATGTGACATACACGATGAAAACAACACAATGTGACATACACGATACAAACAACACAATGTGACATAAACAATGCAAACGGGACAATGTGACGTACACGATGAAAACAACACAATGTGACATGCACGATACAAACATCACAGTATGATATGTAAGACGCAAACAGCACAATGTGACATACAAATGAAAACAACACAATGTGACATACACGATACAAACAGCACAATATGACATAAACAATGCAAACGTGACAATGTGACGTACACGATTCAAACAACATAATGTGACATACAGGATGCAAACAGCACAATATATAGATAAACACGATGAAAACAGCTTATTATTTGATCTATTTACGAATCTTTGAAGACCTTTGAATTTGTGGCGTCTTCCCTTTGCGGCGGCAAAGCTATCTACGAGTACATTCCACTATTCCCGAGAGTTAATATAAATAGACTGGGTAATAATGCCATAGCATATACAATATCCTTTCCACGAATCGATACTGGGGCGTCATAAACAACCGATGCTTCCAACAGAACTTATGTGTCCCGCGGTGTAATTAAAACGCGTGAACATAAAAAGGGATAGAACAATTTATTTTTATGGCCGCAAGTTGATGACATGTTGTGTTGTTTTATGGGCTCACATAGTTGTCACGTGTTCCGTGTTGTCCCTGTGAGTCAGACTACGTTTTACACTGACGCAGTTTAAAAATAAATTGAATCACGGATCTTGCTTTGTATAGGTGTAATCTTTAAAAAATATAAGCATGCTTGCCTTTAGTACAAAATTACACCTTAGTAGACATTTAAAAACATCTAGGTGAGGATTTCCCAAACTGAAAAAAATATCAATTTAAAATTTTCGCACCCTTTTGAACGGTGGCAAAACAAATACCCCCGCAAATTAACCCTTTGGAAGTTAGGTTACTATAAGGTTAGATACTGTCGATACCGCTCTAGTAAAGACTATCATTCAGAATAAAAACGTTGCTTAAAATCGCTATAAGCCACGTTTGTTGACCAGATCTGAATAGTCAGGTATTTCCCCACCTACCTCTATTCAATTTCATTAACCTTTTCACTCCCTTCAGCCTGATAACATACCACAATTACCATGGTCCTACAGGCTCTAGGAATTTGGAACTCTTGCCCGGTGAGAGAAAACGAATTGTAAAAAAAAACAAATAAAAAGTAATATTTTTGGAATAACTTACTGAGTAAAACCTCAAATTGTAATATTTAATTATTGAAAACAACGTTAGCGATTTTTAAGCAAAATTTCGAAACAGATAAATCAGAAAAAGAAACGGTCGCATCAAGGACTAAAATAAAAATATGATATATATACCCAAGACACTGACTAGATTGCATTTAGTTAAAGATAGCAGCCAATAAAATGTGCGGTGACAAAATTAAGATAATGTTGGTAGTTCTTATTAAAGTATGATACAGTCAAATATGACCGAAGATTAGAGTGTCCCATTAGCTCAGTTGGTAGAACTGCGCCCCGGCAAGGCGAGGGTCCTGAGTCCTAGAAACGACCGTATCCTTTCTGATTTTTCTGTTACAAATTTTAGCTTAAGAATTGCTAATATTGTATTTTATAAATAGAAGTAATAATTTTTGAGTACCACCGTTTGAGGGGCTCTGGTGACATATTCTTCGGGGCCACCAGCGAGAAACAAAAAAATAGGCCCTTCGTATAATCAGAGATACTTAACAAGGTCGCCTACTGATATGCTACTCTTTAAAGTTGGTTTCCGTACACGACGCTACCCGAATTATACTGAACTTGGTTATTTTTAAACGTAGAGTCGTGTAGTTAATACGATGTTAAGTGACTGTAGCGATGAACACAATATTGTTCATCTTTATCTTTATTATAAGTACGAAGGATCTAAAGGATGATTTTGTGTTCACCTTTACGAAATAAATATTTCTTGTAGAGCATTTGTTATTTATTTATTAAAACATGAATATTTCCCCACCTCCACAACTAATTTGATTTGTTAAATTGTGCTCCAATACAATTTCTATCAAACTAGTAGTAAAAGCGTTTGCAAATAGCTTAGCGTGCTACCAGCACTGTCAGTAGTATGCAAGTGAAGTCAAACCCGTTGTCGACGCGTCGCGTTGTGTGCGAACGCTAACAACAAAGCATACGCGTCGAGCAAAAATCGAGTTGCTTGTAAGTATCTCAGGGTAAAAATGGCTTTAAAAGTAGCATAAGATGGTACAATGAGTTTAGAAAGTATAAAATGAACGCAAACTCTTGTCTAGAAAGATACGAAATTAAGAGATACGAGTACATACAAATCATATACCTAATTAGACAAAGGTAAAGTTGATCGACAAAGTATTTATTTATAGTCCATAGTACATTATATTATATGTGATAGGTATATTATCTAAATTATACTTAGTTAAAGTACCTACCTAGCATGTTCATAAAATATCATAGTAATTTTGCAAAGGATAAGAACAGTACTTAATCTTAACTAATGAATATACGAGTAATAATAAATTAATAAAAAGGAAGAAAGTGTGTGAAGAGATAAAGAAAAAGTAAATTGTATGCTCGTATAGACTTCTCGTACCTTGTAGTTGCATCTTGTGCATTATCCAATATTTTATAGCGGCTAATTCTTATATTTACTATAAAAACATTTTTTGGGAACATTTCTGCTGTAAACTGGGTCTGCAAATGTTCAATAGGGTATTTTCACTTTTTTTTTCTCGAAACAAATTACGATAACGAAGGCCTTTTAAAATTGTTTCACGTCAACAAATAAATTTGATTTGTCACCAAAACGATATGTTCGTTTTTATTATCGAAAGTGGCGTTGTTGATGTCACACAGGACACAGGTCAGCATCGATAACAGCCGTCTTACAACCCACTACCGTTATATACGTCTTCATAACATTGTAACCAGAGATCGATTTGGAATGTGGGGGGTTGGATTGTTTTTTTTTTTTTTATTTTTTTTTTATTAACTCCACACAGGAGGCCCTGAAGAAAATCATTTCCCTCAGGGCCTATGTCATCTTTGGGGATGCTGTGTGGAGGGTCTTTTTGTGGAGAGGAAGGAGTGAACATGGGTCTTGAAGAGTCCCATGTTGTAGGAGGGAGGAAACACAGAGGCCGGCAGTTCGTTCCACAGCCGAGCTGTTGAACTTAAGAACGAATCGTAGAAGCAACCCGTTCTCATGTGACAAGTGTCAACCGTGTACAAATGTTGGGCACGCGTTTGGCTTGAATCCCGACTACGCACCGGTGCCGAAGGGATCAATGACGCTAGTTCCTCAGAGCATCTTCCATTGTAATACCGATAGAACAAGGACAGCATACCTACCTGACGCCTGTGCTCTAAAGATTGCAGTCCGTTTGTTAAGATTGGGGAATCTATCAAACGGACCGCCCGTTTTTGCACAGAGTCAAGGGTTTTTTTCAGGTATTTAGGGGCTCCGGACCAGAAATGGCTGCCAAATTCGACAGTAGGGCGCACTTGCGATTTGAATAGGGTCAGCAGTTGTGTATTATTAAAGTATCTGCGGGCCCTGTACAGTACGCCCAGCTTCTGAGAGGCCAGCTTTACTCTGGCTTCGATGGAGCCCCCATACCTGAGCTGGTCACTTATAGTTACACCAAGCATATCAATGGAAGGCCTGTTCGGAAGATTGCTTCCGTTGAAGGAGACTAGATTATCATTTAGATCCCTTTTAGACGTAATCAGACAGGATTGGGTCTTTGAAACATTAAATTCGACGAGATTACTTTTACCCCAGGAGGAAATACTCTCGAGATAACCGTCCATTCTCTGCTTCAAAGCCCTCCGAGCCGTTGGAGTTTGTGTGCCCTTTAGGGGCTTGTCAAACAAAAAGCTATCATGAACTGTACTGTCATCCGCGTAACAATGAATCGGTGCACATGTCAAAAGGTCATTGATGTGCAACAAAAACAAAGTCGGAGACAGAACCGATCCCTGTGGGACGCCAGCATTTATAGAGTGTGAGGATGAGGTGAAACCGTCAGCAACTGCCTGAATCGACCTATCCCTTAAAAAGTCAGCAATCCACGTACACATGGTACGAGAGCCCACGACCAAAATTTTTGTCTCATAGCAATACGACCAAAACCGCATCAAATCGATAGATACGATTATCCTGAACTCGAAAATACCAATATCAGACATTTTCCGCGTAGCGTTTGATCTGACCGAATTTTCAAAATTGTCAAAGAATTTTACCGAACTGCATCATAGCAATATGTCTGATTTGCAGACTGTAGTTGAATGATAGTTCTGAGATACCGGAAACATATTTTTCAGACGTTAGTGGTGTAGCGCAAACCCGTAAAATCACTTAAAAAAATTAAAAATGAGACAAAAAAAAATGTCTCATAGCAATACGTCTGAAAATCTTTTTTATTAGTAAATTTTGGTTATTTGATGCGAACAAAACAATTTTCAGACGGAAATGTGAACGCATTAAATTTTGAGACCGTTTTGAAAATGTTAACAAATTTTACCGATCGGTATCATAGCAATATGTCTGAAAATTGTTGGGCATGATAAAATAAGTTGTCCACATGTGCAAAAAATTTATATCAGACAAATTAAGTGTAGCACCTTCTCTATCAGACAACTTTTCGATATTCAGATATCATTTAAAAATCGTATTGAGGCATCTTGAATTTTCTGTTACAAACCAATGAATACGTTGCGACCCTGAATTTATTGGATGATAATTAACAAAGAATTTACCCGAAACCGTAACATTGAAGTTGAAGGACTGAAATAAATCGCACAAAAGGAAACTGGGATGAAGTTGAAAAAAAAACGGTTTATTCAAAGTTACAAAATATTCTCGTATTCAATCGCTGTCGGATTCGGAATCGTCGTCTTCGAAATCACTCTCGACGTCGCTCGGAAGATCTTCAACGTCCTCTTCTGTAAAATAATCTATCATCTGTCAAATACATATAATATCTGTCATCCGTCAAAGTACATATAATAGACAAGGGAGATTCTTGAATATCTATGAAGGCTGTAAATTTAAAAAAAAACATTTAACAGAGGCGTCGGCCAGGCGACTCCGAAACGTTATTTTCGTTTTTGGGAGTATATGCTACACTTAAAGTGTCTGAAAACAGGTTTTTGGTAATCATGGCAGCAATACGAAAAGTTGAAAAAAAAAATTATCCGTATTGCTATGATACAGGTCTGCTAAATTTGTTGACATTTTCAAAAATGCACTCAGGCTATATGCTACGCGCAAAATGTCTGAAAACAAACTTTTTCGTAATACAATTATAAAATCTATGTACATTTTCACTATCAGACGTATTGCTATAATACCGACTGTCTTTTTTTTTTGACACAGCAGAAATGGCCTCCCACGCAGTTGCTACACTTTCGACCGTTACTACACACCTAGTCGGGTTCAGAATCATACAATCTAACGATTTTATAGGGTTTTTGCCGTATTGCTATGAGACATGGTTTTGGTCGTGGGCTCTCGTACTAACAGGGATGCGGGAAGTCCGTAAGAAGGCAATTTGTTGACAAGTCCTCGGTGCCAGACCCGGTCAAAGGCCTTGGATATGTCTAGTGCGACCGTTTGGGTCTCACCGTGACGTTCCAGGCACCGCCCCCAAATATGCGACACATACGCGAGAAGATCACCGCACGAGCGGTTCCGCCGGAATCCGTATTGACGGTCGTTGATAATTTTGTTCTTCTCGAGGTATGTGAGCAGTTTGTCGTTGATCACACGTTCCATCACTTTGGACAGAACTGATGTGATCGCTATGGGGCGGTAGTTGGCCGGGTTGGAGCGGTCACTTTTCTTGGAAATAGGGTGAATGACCGCTTTTTTCCAACCAGAGGGCACAGTGCCACACTTCAGGGACATTTTGAAGAGCTTTGTCAAAACTGGAACTATTTCCGCAGCACACCTCTGCAATACCAGGGCAGGTATTCCATCAGGTCCACTAGCTTTGTTAACATCGAGCCCCCGTATAACGTGGAGTACATCCCGATGCCGGATTCTCAGCTTTTTCATATAGAAGCCGCAGTGAGGAACCGACGGCGGAACAGCACCTCCGTCATCGAGGGTCGAGTTTTCCGCAAACATTTTCCCTAATAAGTTAGCCTTTTCGGTGGCGGTGTTTGCTAGTGAGCCGTCAGGTCTGGTAAGAGGTGGCAAACTGGGTTTGCAAAAATTCCGTCCTATTGAGCCCGCAAGGGACCAGAATGCTCTGCTGCCATGCGGGCAGGCAGCCAGCTTTTTGATGATCTGCAGGTCGTGTTCGAATTTTGACCTATTAATGATTCTCTTGCATTCCTTTGCCGATTTGTTGTATGCTGATCTGCTTTCGGGCGTTCGAGATGTGTTGTAGGCTCGGTAAGCCGCGTTTTTTCGTCGAACTGCTTCGGAGCATTGTCGACTGAACCACGGCTTTGAGCCCACACCAGTTTCTTTAGAAGTCGATTGTATGAAGCCATCCATCGCCGATTTGATGACTTCACCAATCTCCTGGGCACATCTTGAAGGGTCCGAAGTCCGAAAACAAACAGCTGACCACGGAAAAGCGTTGAAATGGGCCCGCATACCGAACCAATCTGCTGACCTATAGTGCCACACTTTTCTCCTCAGCCTCTCATTGGTTGGTCTGAAGCTAACGGGGATTGATGTCGTCACTAGGCAGTGGTCAGATGATCCCAGAGGCGCTGTGACGTCAATCTTATAACCGTGTGGCACAGTAGTTAAGAATAGGTCTAACAGATTGGAACGGTGAGTCTGGACATCAGGAACCCTTGTAGGCTCCTGTACCAGTTGCTCTAATCCGTAGCAAATGGCAAAGGATTCCGCCTGTCGGCCAGCCGAGTCCGTTGGGTCAGAGAACTTCAACCATGGTTCGTTATGAACATTGAAGTCCCCCAGAACAATAAACTCGGCCGAAGGGTAGCGGGGCAAGAGATCATCAACAGTATCTCTTAAATGTTTGAAGAGCTCGGAAGTGTCTGATTCGCTATGGTTCGGGGAGTGGTATAGACATGCGTAGAATCTTGCCGTACTGGCAAGATTGACGCGCACCCACATTACGTCGAATCTGGAGTTTTCCAGACTCGATAGTCGTACACAGTTGACGTCAGCTCGACTATAGAGGCAGACTCCTCCTTTGAATCGGAACTTGCTTGCAAGGGTAAAGCCCGGGCAGTCCAGATAGGAGGAGTCTGGCGGCTCGGCTATCTGAGTTTCGGATAGGAAAAGAAGATTGGGACGTTGGGACAAAAGATGGTGATGAACTGAATTTAAATTAGTGTGCAGACCGCGAATGTTGGCAAAATTTACCAACAGTTTTGGCCCGCACCGGGGACGCCTGCTACTCGCCGCTGTAATGATGTTAAGTTTGTTTTTATGTATATTCATGATTTTAATTTTGTTTTTTTTTTAAGGGTATGAAGTGATCTGGACTCCGGTCTGGAATGGAAAGGTATGAGGGGTGGGTAGGAATATGGGGTTCAGGCTGTCCAGGAGTGATGAGCGTTTGGTTCCAGCCCACTCACTGCGGTGCTAGGCGATAGGCTGGGAGAGTCCGGCTGGAGAGGTCATCCAATGCACCCCAAACGCTGCTGCTGGGTCCCCTCCGGTCACGAACCGGCACAACAGCAGTGGCAGGGTTTTTTCACTCGCTAATGGGGCAGCCCACCCTTAGTCGTGAGCCTGATGGTCGGGCCCCTGTACTATCGAGCGGCCCGGACAGCGGTAACCGGTTGTAAAGGGTCTCCCTCAACCAGCATCTCCCAACCGGCCCGCCACGCAGAAGGTGGGCCGACGCACCCGCCACCAAGACCTGGACAAACCTTAACCCATGAACCCGGGCACCCCTGCTAAGTCACCAAACGTAGCGAACCACTTGGGGTGACCTGTGGCAGAGGTGTTGGTCATCCAATAAATGGTTCCCAGGGCGGCGGTACCCATTCCCGCCTACCAAATTGTAAATTTGGTAGGCGGTTTTAAAATTACAATCAATTAATTACAATCACTTGATGAAAGAACTAAACTTATTAAAACCCTCAGATAGAAGACTTGTTTCCGACTTGATTTTTATTTATAAAATTGTTAATGGTATTATAGACAGCCTTGATTAATTGAGTCTAATTACCTGCAAGAACTAGTCGATCTAAAATTATTTTTAATTGCAACAAAATTGTCAGATTGCATGCAGTTGGCAATGTTCTTTCAGAAATAGTTGATGTGTTCAACTGCCGAAATGTAGTTACAAGTAGGCTAAAATAACATACCTCATAAATAAATATTAATGTTATATTGTTATATTAGTTCGAAATTATTATTATTATATCACATGTTTGTAAGCCATTATGGGCGTGTAATATAAATAAATTTAAAAAAATCAATTATGTAAACTGACGAAGTTAACTAAATTTATCTAAATTATCAGAAAGGCGAAAAATATTTGATCTTCTTTTATTGTGTAAAATTATTAATTCTATAAAAATATTGAAGACAATATTAGTGATTTCTAAACGAAAATCTGAAACAGAAAAATCAGAAAAGGAAACGGTCACATCTGGGACTCGAACCCAGGACCCCTGTCTTTCTGATTTTCCCTTTCTTCCTTTTCTGATTTTTCTGTTTCAGATTTTCGTTTAGAAATCACTAATATTGTCTTCAATATTTAAATATTACAATTTGAGGTTTTACTCAATAAAGTTATTCCGAAAAATAAATATTAATTCTATGTTTGACAGCCCTGACATTATAAGTTTGCTGTCACTACATGAACCTCCCAAACATACTAGATGGAATATTTTATTTCACAAAAATAACTTTGTATTCAATTCAGTTATCGAGAGGGTATATAGGCTGTCCAATGAGTTTATGGATGTCGCTGATATTTTTGTTCTAATTCTAGACCCGTACAAATCCAAATCAGTTCAGCAATTTTCGGATCATGTAAATAACGAGTCGGCAATCATAATTTAAGCATAATATGCTAAATTTAATATACATAATATCTTTCAGAATTTATTTATTTTGTATTACACATAAATTTAAAAAGTTTTTTTTAAAGTTAATTGTGATAGTAACTTAATTTAAGTTTACTGTATTTTATGCTTTATTATTTGTGTTATACTGTGGTTTTAAATTTATGTTTTGATCTTTATGTAAAAGCCCAGTAGGGCGTTGATAAATAAATAATAAATACAAATATTAATATTACACATTTTTTAATTACACTTTTAATCTTCCACACATTTTTAACGGTATTCATAGTTTGTGAAAATAGTTGATTGTTGAGAATGATGTGTTGATGTACCTGGATTATCATCGATTCTCTCACTGGCAACTGCAATTTTTCGGCCGACCGAAGGCACAAGACGAAGAAGCGGTAGATTTTGTTTGTCCAACCGAACCGTTTTCTTCAATTTATACTTGTGAAAAAAATAAAATAAATTTAATTTATACCCGTAACCTCTGAATTCTTTAATCGGTTAGTTAATCCGGAAATAATAGAATACAACCTTAAAGAGCTAGTGAACTTTGACTGTACTGTAGTAAAAAAATCAAAATCAACAGGGCATTTAATTACAACGATCATTGATCTATTTCATTGTAAACATAAATAAGTTTTTGTGCCATGAAAACTACGACAAAATTCCAAAAAGCTTCTTCTACGCTTGTAAATATAATGAGTTTCCATAATGATAGGGCATAGGAAATAAATAAACAAGCTATCTTACCATTACTAATAAACGTGTTTTATTTTTACTTACCTGAGACACAACCATTTACCATAAATTAATGGTAACACCCGCTAAACTGCCAAAATCTGTTTGTCAGTTTCTGATTTCTGAAAACCTGGTATACGTGATACGCGCTATTATTAGACGAAGAGATTGAGTCATTTTGTTGACTGAAGAGAGTAACTCCTACGCTTTTCTTCATAAAACGTAAATTTGAACTTGCGTCAGCAATGGAAATTCTGGAGTATGTGAACTATTCGTGCATTAAATATTACGTGTCAAATTAAGATAAAATTTTGTTTTCATGAAAAGTTTATTTTTTCTTTCTTTTTGTCTTTTCAGTTTATAACCCACGTGCGAGGTATAAATTTTTTTCAGTACTAGTACATACTAGCCGCATTACTAATTTTTTTATTATTTTTTATTTATTATTGAATTTTTTTTTATACATACATGGTTACATAAAATATTGAAAAATGTATAAAAAATATTGAAATAAAGGTACATAATTAAAAAAAAATCCCACGAAAGCGAAGCCCGAGTGTAGGTATTATAAGTATTTTTATCTTATTTCCATGGTTTAAGCGGAGATACAATATCAAATATAAATTTAAGTTATTTTAAAAGAGTTACTGTAGAGATGCAATACAAGAAAACTAAATCATGAAATATGTAAAAGTTTTAAAATAACACAAAAATAAGGTAAATACTAGTTTTTAAAGAAGACATCTTAAAAAGTGAATTAGCAGACAAAGCATTACAAACAATAAAATATATCTGCTGTTTTTAATGTATGTGAAATAATAAAAAAATAATCTCTACATGGATATAAATGTTACAGATGGCTTTGCTAAAACTTATGAGAAAAAAATATCTAGTTCAGTGTTTTTTAACCAAGATTTGATGTACTTTTTAAAAGATTGAAGGTTTACACACGTGTCCCTTTTAAAGGTTGTAAATAAAGAATTATACATTTTTGGAGCAATAAAACTAATACGCTTTTGGGCCAAC
Source organism: Hesperophylax magnus (assembly GCA_026573805.1). Taxonomy (NCBI): domain Eukaryota; kingdom Metazoa; phylum Arthropoda; class Insecta; order Trichoptera; family Limnephilidae; genus Hesperophylax; species Hesperophylax magnus. The sequence goes on from JAIUSX010000011.1 coordinate 23,180,958, forward strand.
CTGGTTTTGCAGTGAGGCACAGTATATTCACAAGCGCCATGTCGTTGGCTGGCACGATTTGAATTTTTAATAAAGTTGTTTGGTCGCGTATAAATAAATTAATGACATTGAGCACCATAGGTCTGCTTAAGGTCCGAAATTTAAGTTTCTTGGAACAATTGTTTAGAGGGATAGGATTTAGTTTTTTGGTATTATCTTAGTAATTGATTTTTGGGCAATTTCTAGTGGTTTTACATGATTATTGAAAGTTCCGCCCCAGCCAATTATTCCATAGGAAAGAGATGAATGAACTAGTGAGTCATAAACTAGTTTCATGGTTTTTATATTTACTACATTACTCATTCTTTTAAAAATATATTTTAGGTATCTCAATTTGTTAACAGTTTTTTCAATATGGCTGGTCCATTTAAGTTGACAATCTATAGTTACACCTAAATACTTAATAAGTTTTCCAGATTTCATCTCCTCACAGTTACAGAATGTGTTTGGGTTACAATTTACGTTATGAAACTTCAAATTAAGATTGGTTTTAGGAGCCGACTTCTGTGTGTTATAGAAAGGAATACAAATAGTTTTATCATAATTTAGGGTAAGTAGGTTTCTATCTAGCCACTCTTTGACAATAGTAATACATTTGTTAGCTTTATTAGTAGTATCTTCCCATGATTTTCCTTGGACTGTTATTGCAGTATCGTCAGCAAATGAGAAAATTTTACCAGGTATTTTAATATTACATAAGTCATTTATATATATTAGAAATAGTAGCGGCCCCAATACAGTTCCTTGTGGTACACCATGTTTTACTAAATCAAAATTGCTCAAATATGTTCCAATTTTTGTGCATTGTTGGCGATTCAATATATAATTTTGTAACAGCATGAGACATTTATGTTTAATTCCAATGTTGGATATTTTCTTTAAGAGAGTTCTATGGTTGACTGTGTCAAAGGCTTTCTTTAAATCTAAAAAAATTGTTAAAGTGTTAATGTTTGAGTCCAGGTTAGAATAAATGTTTTTGGTTAAATTAAATATAGCATCATCAGTACTTAGTTTAGTTCTAAAGCCATGTTGGTTAGGTGAAAGGAGTGAGTTTGATTCCAGAAAATCGACGATACGTTTTTTAATGCATTTTTCTAATATCTTAGACAATTGAGAAGTTAAAGTGATTGGTCTGTAGTTGTCTGTTTTACATCTAGGTCCTGATTTGTGTATTGGGATGATGTTAGCTAGTTTTAATTTATTCGGAAAAATACTATCTCTGATGCATGCGTTAAATATATGGTGTAATGGTTTGATTATATGTTTTTTTGTAGATTTAATTGTAGTGTTACTAAAGTTGTCTGGGCCATTTGCAGACCTAGCGTTTAGATTGTCAATGTGGTTTGCGATTTCAAGTTCAGTTATTTTGGGAAATTCGGAAGGTTCGAAGGTAGAATTTTTAGTCTTTAGAAAGTCTGGGGGTACATGCTGAGAGTGCAAGCTAAGAGAAGGATTATTGTCAATTAGGGTAGAGGCGATGTTTGTAAAGAAGTGGTTGAAATTGATTGCAATATCTTTAGGATTATCAAAGATTATATTATTTTCAATTATAATTTTTTGAGGAATTTTGTGTTCTTTTTGATTCCTGTTTGAGATCTCATTTATGATGTTCCATGTTTTTCGTGAGTCATTATGTGCTTTTTGTTTGTTTTGCTAATCTAAATAATGATTAAATAATAAATGTATATAAATATATATATCCCGTCACATTTGTGAATATATATATATATATATATATATATATATATATATATTTATCCCCTATATATATATTTATGAATAGATAATATATATTCACACGAAATGAAATAGAAAAAGACACAGAAGGGAAATAAATGGTTAGGTTGCGAGAGAGAGTTTATAAATTTCCATTACCCGAAAGGAATGAAGTAATCAACTCTACTACCGTAACCCGTGTATTTACTGCCATTTTTTTTATTTATCATATTTCTTTGAAAAAAAATCACATTTTTTAACATTTTTATCATGGAATTTTTATTGTTTTGGAACAATTTAAAAAAAAAATAAGCTGAAAATTGTTTTATGTTATGAAGATAAATTGAATTCATAGAAATATTTATTGTCGAGGAATTATTTCCGCGAAATTAATAAAATCAGTACTACGCTCTTTAGGATTAGTTCGAATGGACAAACCCTTTGTGTTTATTCTTGGAAATTCAATTAACTTGAGCAAGTTTTGCATAATTCAATTTTACCTAGAGGCGGTTGTAATCAAAGGTCTCGCAAACACTTTTACAAAAACAATATAATATAACGAACTTTGTCGCAGGGCATGAGGTTCCTTGGCTCTGGACCCAGACAATATTGATGCTGGTTTGAAACTCGACGTGGGAAATAATATATTTTTTTCACATAGAATTAATACAATTAGGAAGGTTGATTTCCTCAGTTGTTATCATTATCGTACTTAATATAGTGTTAAGTTCGTGAGAAAGTCGTTAGTCATTTACTCATTGTAAGTCACTAGCTATAAAGTCTAAAGCGGCAACTAGATATTCAATATAATGGTCAATATATTGTACAATAATATTGAATATTATTGACAATATATTGCACAATAATGCATATTGCACGATAATATTGAATAATATGGTCGATATATTACACAATAATATAGAATATTATGGTCAAAATATTACACAATAATATTGAATATTATGATTAATATATTGCATAATAATGCATACTGAACAATAATATTGAAGGTCTGTAGGTTATGTAAAAGGATTGCAAAAAATATATTGAGTCAATCAAAAATAGTTAGATATTTATTGTGCAGTATGATCTTATCTAATAAATACTGAATCGTATGTGAGTGATATTGCACAATAATAATTAATTTCTGTCTACGCAGTCAAGCAGTGAATATAATAGTGAGATATAGGTTTATGATCGAGATGGCTGGGAATGATAAAATAAGTAAAGAAGAATATTAGTTCTCCAAGTCGCACATCTACTTCATACACGTACAACTAGGCAAATATAAACATTTTAACATACATACATCTCATTCTAAGTATAGTTTTCATCCTCCAATACAACGTTTACACAGTCTGGGAAAAAATACTTAAACAATATAAATTCATTTGACAATAATTTGAACTTGGCAAACTTTAAACGGAGTATGTGCTAACTATTTCTACCCACTTTGTAAACTATTGTTATCAACTAATTTTATACCTTCTTATTATCATTATCGTTGATTTGGGGGATTTTGGCAGATTTTCTTTTTTTGTCTCTCTTTTTAGTACTCTATCATACCAATATGTTTTAAACTCTGATATTTTTTATGTAACCTATATTTTGTTAACACTGATTTTTTATGTAATCTGTAAAACTAAAAAAAAATAAATGTACATTATTATATGAAAAAACCCAAGGTGCGTTTAAATAAAAAAAAATTTAGTATGCAACCAAGCCCCATTTGTTATGATACCTTTCAACATGCTACGCCTGTACAAATTATGTATAGAGAACAAATTACTGAAAACAGTTCAGGAAAATTTTCAATAATTTTTTTTTCCTGAACTGTTTTCGTTAATTTGTTCTCAAATTTGTTGGATTTTACTTACCTTTATGTAATCTTTGAAGCAGTGTATTATGACTGTACAAGTTTAAAATACAACGATGTCTTTGGATTGTGGAGAAATAGCACTTGTAAATTTTAAATCCACAAAACTATTTTCAGTAGTTGAATAACGTAATGTTATTGACAAACGTTGGCTTGCTGGAATAGCATCTCGCATTATAGTGTCCCTTTTTGAATTTCAGTTATAACCAATCTCAAAAGTTCATCAAATAATGTACCGTCTATATGCAGAAAGTTTCGGTAATCAGCTGGTTCACATATTCTTAGTTCACCAAACAAATTTTCATGAGTGTATTTATTTATTTTTTTGAACCATTCTTTCATCCATCTGCGTTTTTTTCTCCTCCTCTTTTTCGATGCTATGACTAAATCAATGGTTGTTGACTGAAGAAGTCTCAGTCAACAACTAAATCAATGGTTTTTGACTGAAGAAGTCTCAGTCAACAACTAAATCAATGGTTGTTGACTGAAGAAGTCTCAGTCAACAACTAAATCAATGGTTGTTGACTGAAGAAGTCTCAGTCAACAACTATATTAATGGTTGTTGACTGAAGAAGTCTTAGTCATAAACTAAATTATTGGACAGCAATATTGCAACTTGTGAGTCATCTATTGTAAAATATATTGACTATAATATTGTACATCTAGTGGTCGCTTTAGTTATACATCTTTGTAGATTGGAGGTAAATTGAATTTTGATATTATTTGAGATTTTCACGGCCAAATGTATCATAGTGATTTATTTTTGGGGTATTATGCCATGTTGCGCTACCTCCTTATTTGTCCATCATTTGTAATGCTGTCCGTAACGTTGGCTACAGAAGGAGTTAGCGCAACACAAACTCAATTTAGTTTTTATGTATGTTTACGTATTATATCTAATAACGTTATGCGCACTGGGTGATTTATTAAAAATGAACTAACTAACTAACCATCACGCCGTTTCCCCGCAGGGGTAGACAGAGACGACGGACCGCCAAACAACTCGGCCGTGGCACACACTTATTGCCTCATTTACATTCATACATCGTCTCATAATACTCTTTTAAAATACGGACATGTGTCTAGTGTGGTAGTCAAAAAGCATGTAAAAAACTGTATAAAAATATATTTTACGAAAAAAAATAAATTATTCTGACTCTTGACGTGGCCCGACTCGAGTATCTGATTCACTTGATCGTGCCATGACTTCCTCGGGCGTCCCCGACTTCTGCTACCATTCGAATTTGCATCATATATTCCTTACACTCCTATCTTCGCTCATTCGCTCTACATGCCCAAACCACCTAAGCGTCTCTTTCTTAATCTTACTCATTACGCTTACATCAGCCTTGCACTCTTTGCAAATCTCCAAATTCCTCACACGATCAAACATGATTTTACCATACACACGCCTCAGGGATCTCATTTCAACAGCATTCAATCTACTTTCATCCTTTCTTTGCCAGTTCCATGCCTCACTTCCATACATCAAGGTAGGTACCAGCACTCCATTGTGGACTGCTAACTTTGCTTCCTTGGACAATTTTTTGTTAGCGCCAACTGTGTTCAGTCCTCCATTAACGGAATTACCTGCATTTACCCTTCTTTCAATATCTCTGTCAGCCTTCTCATCTCTCTTAAACATACTTCCTAAATACACAAACTCATCCACCTGCTCCAAGCATTCCTCATTCACAATATATTGCACACTGTTTTCGTACTCTCTCTTTCAAACACCATTACTTTAGACTTACTTACATTCATCATTAATTCATTCTTCATGCATACTTCGTTCATCCTAGATACGAGAGAATGTAGATCATCCATAATATTAGCAATCAACACCGCATCATCAGCATACAACAGGCAACATACTTTCAGATTACTCAAATCGGGCCCAATCCCACCTCTTTCAATACTTGCATACAATTATCCATGTATAGATTGAATAACTACAGTGACATTACGCAGCCTTGTTTAACACCTTTTGTGATATCAAACCACCCCGTAAAACCACCGTTTACCCTAACACATGCAATGCTTCCCTCATACAGAGACGCAATTGCCTGAGTCAGATTTGTATTCACTCCATACTTAGACAACACCTTCCATAGATTTTTCCTGTCGACTCGGTCGTTTGCTTTTAGTATTGTATAAAATATACGTGACGTTTATTAGTAGCCAGCCTATTTGCCTATATTTCAGGGCGCTTTCAAGCCTTTTTCCGGGTCGTAACTGAAAAACATCTGCCGTTGAAGTATTTATCACTTTATACGATATAGCGTTATAATACACTAGGACCACTTTTATTCAATATATATATATATATATATATAAATGATCTATGTAACAGTTTCCTTGCCGACCACATTATCACGTTTGCCGACGACACAGTTTTATTTATACAGGAAAACCAAAAAAATACACAACTTCATTATACACCACTGTAACGATCGAACCACTTGTAATTGTATCATCTTAGAATGTGTCGATATCATCAAATACCTAGGAGTTATCATAGACAAATCTCTGAGATGGGGCGAACATACAGACGAAACTTCCACAAATATCAGAAAACTAACTCATCTATTCATGTCTGTTAGAAATATTCTTTGCGTAAAAGATCTTAAACAAATGTACCAAGCCTTGTGTAACTCATTGTTGGAATATGCATCCTTGGGATGGGGAGGATGTTCTAAAACATTACTTGACCCTCTAGCAAAAGCACAAAAATCACTTCTAAGGGTCATTCTTAAGAAACCATTTAGGTATCCCAGTGATCTATTATTTGAAGAGGTACGAGTTCTTGATGTGCGGTAACTGTATATAAGAAAAATTATTTTACATACACAAAAACATCGACACCACTATTCATACATTGATCATCTCTACAACACCCGTCATGCAAGGAGGAATCCAGTAGTTCCACCCACTACAAACACATCACAAAGCACAAAGATAATACTCCTACTTAGGGCCTAAAGTGTTCAACCTCATTCCCGATGCATGGAAATTGAAAATTGCTAGCGCGTTGCGAAAATTGGTTAGAAATTGGCTTCTGGACATGGGGAGAGACGAGAGCGAACTCATGCTAACACAAACTCACATATCTAATATGAACTAATAAGTGTTTAATTAAAAAAAATGTCAATTAATTTTTTTTTTTTTTTTTAGTTCTTATTTAAGTACTTAGATATAAAAAATATATAATAGCCTTGATAATATTATGTTGATTTTTTTTTTATCTTCCAAAAGGCTATTTTATACTTAAAAGAGATAAGGATCTAAAGTCACTTTTTATTTCAAGTTTAAAAATGGTTATTTTTGTTCCTAATACTTGATCTTCATTGTTGTTACTATTTAAATTTAAATTTACGAATCTTTTGCTCGGTTTTATTTCGATTACTGTATAATAATGATTAGCCATTTAATAAATAAGGATTCGAAATTTTAAAATTGGAAATTCATATGTCATACTGCATATATTCTGGTCTAGTAATGTGTAATTTCTATCACCTAAGAAATTAAAAAAATGTAGGATTCATATGTCTTATACTGATTTATAAATGTGGAAATTCTAACTATACAATTGTAAATGTTCTCCAAAATGCCCTGGAAAGAATCTCAGACTTCTGATGTCCCGAAAGAAACCATTCATCTGTTCTGAATGCAATTACTAATGTTATCCAAATTGACCCTGGTAATAAATTACATCTTTGCGATTCTTTCAACGATAAAGAAACCATCCTGTCACTTCGAATGCAATCAACAATGTTCTCAAAATTTGTTTGAACAGCATCGCCATTCCATTGTAAGAATATTATGCACTAAATACACAATTTGGCTGTCCTGAAACGGGAATCCTTCCCAGTTGGACAGACAAAGGTTCATTTTGTTTTGTATTTTTGTAATTAATATATATATATATATATATAAAATAAATAAAAAAATAGTACTTATTCTTATAATATAAAATATTATGTAGAGATTGTTATTTATTCGAATTATGAGATAATGGCTTAAATACGTACATGGTTTTAAAAGATTTTGCTTTCGATCTTTGTTATTTTTATATTTTAAATAAGGTCGTCTACTATTTTAATTTTATTTTGATAAAAAATGCATAATCTTTAAAGAGTAATGACTACGGTATAATTAGTTTAGAACTCGGGTAAAACGTATGCAATTGTGTTTCGTGGCGTCATAGGAGACACAATGCAGTACAATTTATAATTCGAATGGCAGTGCTGCATGTTCCGTGATGTCACAAACTTTATCAACGCTTTGACGGCAAATATCAACGTTTTGACGGGTGATATCTTCGATACTATTAGGTATTTCCCGAAGTTGTGATCTCGGCATTGGTAATATGATCCATTTGCAAAAGTATATAAAATTTCTTTGTAGTAGTCGCCCTAGTAGTATTTTTATGTTTTGTAAGTAACATACTTTTATTCAACTGCGAAGACAAATAACTATTTTTTTACGGAGGATTTGACAATTTGTATTTTTCACTACCATCAGGGAAATCTTTACCTTGCAGGCTGTTGCCTGGAACAACTCTCTACACTATTCACCCTTTTTATACGTCGCGTCGCTTATAGGAACCGATTATCCTCTTCAACATTCAATACGACATGAAAGCATGTGTTATACATTGACATCGCCTCTCGGTGTTTGTCCAAAAAATAAAATAAATATCACAGACTTTATGGTTCGGGGCGCGTGGCTTGATTTGTTTACCTGGAAGCCGCCTCGAGCAAATAGAGTTATTGATGACCTTGTAAGTGAAAAATTTTGCCGATGAATTAGTTTTGGAGACACTTTTCTTCGCAGCGATATATTACCTAGCAATATGTCTTCACTGCGCTCTGAGATCAGAGACTCTCAAACTGTTCTCGAGCGATATAATTTTTCTTGCTTTTTAAAAAAAAAGAAAAAAATTCCCGGGTTAAAAATAACCTGACGACTTTTAAAAATCTCCCACTGCCACCACATTAAGCGGCAAATGTTGCTTGTGTTGTGATGGAGGACTTAGCCAGCCGAGGAATTAAACACACTACGCCTGGGTGGGACCCAAATATAACAAATATATAACAAATACGATATTAATTATTAACATTTGTTGCAAATTTCAAGTTCAACGCTAATATTTTCACTGCACAATGTCATATACATTCTAAGCCAAAATATTTTAAAGCAATTGCTAGATCTCTAGGCTCAAGCAATGACATTTTTTCTCAGACCGCTAGCAAACACCAATTTCCACCCATCTTTATTCCCCAATCCTTTCTCTTCCCCATCTCTTATTGAAGAGAATTTTTTTTATTACTATGATTTCTATTAAATCAAAGTATGAAGAACAAATAAACATTTAACAAACATAATTAAGACATGTATTAGAAAACAAAAAAGGCTTTACCACAAAATAAAGTTATCTTAAAAGAATAATAAATAAACCTACATAGTACATATAACCGGAAAATCAATTATATAAATATTGCTTATTATTTATTATTTTTATTTTTTTATATTTTTTTAATGATTTTATTTTTAATACTTTACGTTATTTTATTTTATTTACTAATATATTACATTTAAATTCGTTTAATTAACATAATTTAAATATGGTCCATTTTATTCACATGCATAATTTGTCACAAAAAATGTAAAATGGGGGCCTCGGCACGGGTAAACCACCCAGTGAGGTTCGTATTACCAAATTATATTTTTTTAAATTATTTCTAATGTTTCAATAAAAATATTAACTGTTTTTAACCTTGAAATATTTATTTACATTTCATTAAATTTTACCTTCCATTAAGAATTTGGGGTCACTGTAAGAAATAATCACCTCACGATAAACCCGCCTACATACGATTATGTGAGTAAGTTGTGTGTTAGTATATTTAAGAAGTGTATTTTGAATTTAAGAGGTCCGTAATGTGATGTAATGGAATGTTAATGTTATGGGAACCATTCAATGGAAAATCACATCACTCCAAGTAGTTTACTAACTTTGGCCTTCTACGAGGTACGTACGGTAAAGTACAGTGAGGTATTTGATTACTTTGATCCCTACAGCTATGTAGGTAATATAAATGGACTGGATAGGACATTGAAGGTACACCCACCCTGTCCCACCCCGGTATAGGTGACTTATGGTCACCCCTTCGGAGCTCTCGCATGAATCTAATTTTTTTGAATAAACGGCTCTACAATTTATATAAATGAAGCTAGGCCTTCAATGTCCCCGCATACGGTGTTATGAAGCGGTATGCGAGCGCTTACAAGTACTAAACTAAGGACAACACAGAAAAATAAACAACAAAACAATCAAGTTCAAGTGTCAGGCAGATAGTTGGTGGAGGGGACCCACACTCCAGTACCTGTAAACACATAAAAGTAAAGTAAACAATAGAGTGACGGGGGAGTTTCGCCGAACCACGACTGGCAGTCCTGTTGAGAAATTGGTGGTGGTTGGTGCGACTGGTGCAGGTCAGGACTTCCACACCCCTTAGCCGACCACCCGGTGGTGCCCTGAAGATAAGAATTGGAAAAAGAGGGATAAAACCCTAAAGAACCTAGGGGAAAGAAGCGTCAGGAGGTCGGAGGCAGGGTGGAGGTTACCCCAGCCCGCACAGTCACCCCTCTGACCACCAACGCTCATCAGGGGTGGCGCAGGTGATTGGCGGAGTCCCCCGGTAAGAAAGAATAATAAGAAGCTCCAGTCGTGCATGCGGGGACGAGGCCCGTTATCCAACCCCTAATGGGGAAAATAAACAAAACAAAACAGACAACGGAGTTCAGTTCTCGCCTGTAAACTCGTTGCTGTTACTAAAAAAAAGAAAAGAAAACCGGAAAAAATACATGTAAAAAGAAGAGAAAATAAGAGGAAAAATGAAAAACAATAATCAATCCAAAAAGTGCCACATAAGGGCAACGGTAAATAAGTAAAAACAAAAGTAAAGATGTAAAAATAAGATCTGCATGGTCTGTAGAGAGGACAGTAAGTATTGAATAAGAAAACAAAGTAAAGTAAGAGAGGTAATTAGTAAACACAAATTTATAAGAGTGCTTACAGTGTCTGTAAAAAGAAAAACAGTGTGTTATCCTTAGACAGGGAAAAAGAAACATATGAAAAGAAAACAGAAAATAAGAATTAAAAAGTACAAGACAAGTTAATTAAAAAAAAAACAAAATATAAACGAATGGAAATCATCTGCAACAGCTGGTACAGTAAGAAAAAGAAATAAGATAAGAATAATAAAATAAGAAAAACAGAATAGCATATACAATAATGAAAGAGTTGTAAAAGAATAAGTCATGGAGCAGGAGCAGTACACCGGGGGTTCCCAATTATTACACTAGTCAACGACTCTAAGCACAGGCCATCTCTCAACCCAGATCCTAGTAAACTTCCTCAAGCATTCGAAATTCACACTGTTAGAAACAAGATCGGTGTTCCACACCGGTCTAATGGGGACATTCAGACCTTCTATCATTTCGTCTCTGGCATCCTTCAAAATCTCACAGTGCCACAGAATGTGCTCGGCCGACTGGTAATTATTGCCACAAGCGCAATTGGGGTGGGTGGACAGGGCAAGGCTGTGAAGCCTTCCCCTGAATTCCCCATGTCCTGAAAGGAGCTGCGTAACGTGATGGTCCAGTTTGAGGAAGGCCCCTTCCATTCTGAGTTTAACTGAAGGGAAGAAGGAGAAGGTCCATCTTCCCTTGCTCGACCTATCCCAACGGACCTGCCACTCTTTGAGCGACAGGTCCCTCATCGTTCGGAGCAGTCCTGGGAGAGTTCCTGGTCCACCCGGTGTCAGAACGACACCAAGGTGGTTTGCCGGGGATCCTCGGATTAATCGCTGCTTCGCTAACACTTCCCTAATCTCTAGATCAATTGGTAGTACACCAGCCAAAATTGGCAAAGCGTCCGAGGCGACGGTTCGATATGCCCCAGATAGTGCCAGCAGGGGAGTGCGTTGACCCCTATTGAGAGCTAGAAGTATTAAGCAGTTATCCAGGCGGTGCTCCCAAACAGAGGCAGCATATGAGACTTGCGCAACATATACCCCCCTGTAGAGAGCGTGCAGAGCCGGTCTGCGAAGTCCCCACTCAGCCGTGGAGATTCTTCTTAGCTTCAGGAAAAGTGCCTGAGCCCTGCTGGATACATCTTTGAAATGAGCCAGAAAGGAGGACGATCGATCTAGAGTGACACCTAAGTATTTGACGTTATCCACAAATTTGATATTAGTGTCTCCCATACGGATGGTAGGGTTTCTTTCCTTACTGAAAGAACCCTTCATCAGGAGACCCATTGTCTTCTGGATAGGACAGGAATAGACTCATAACTGTTGTGGGGGACTCAAAAAGCAGATTTAGAATCTGCTGTTATATAATGGATTTGCCTATCACATCGAGCCACCCAGATTCGTTATTTTTTTCCGACTTCAAGTCTGGGTTAAATCTTCCCCACAGGAAAAACTAAACCCTTCCACACACTCTTCGTCAAATGATCATCTAGTCAAGTCACATTATGCAAGTGTATTATATAAGCATAATAAATACAAAATAATACAAGAACAACACGTGAAATTACCAGAGATCAAATGGGAAAATAATTCACCGACTCCAGATATTTTCATATCAGAGGGTTCGGCTCGGTAGAACTCCTAACAGGGCCTATAAATCCTACTGATCCCTCAACATAAATATTTAAAAAATCTTTCGTTATCCTACATGTATTTAAAATGACTGATTTTTGCATTTTTATGTATAAATTTTTTGATAGATCTAATACTCCTAAATTTTTAATGAGAGAGCTAGGTATAATGCCAGTAGCCGAAATAACAAATGGTAATATTTTTATAGTCTGAGAATGCCAAATTATTTTTATCTCATTTCCTAAATCTGTGTATTTTTTTATTTTTACAGAAACAGATTTGTGAATATTCCAGGAATTTGGAATAGTGATATCAATGATATAAGTTATTTTTTTAATTTTGTCATGTAAAACTATATCGGGTCTATTATGACTAATCGTTCAGTCTGTTAGTGTAGTTTTGTCGTAATATATTTTTTAAAATTCGTTTTTTAAAAATGAATTGGGTTCGTATTCATAATATGGTATTATATTACGGCAGTCAATCAAGTTATGTTTAATTACCAAACTTTGGTGAATTATTTTTAAAACTTGATTACGCCTAAATGTATACTCGGACGGCGCTAATATAGAACATCCCGATATAATATGTTCTATTGTTTCCGGAAAAACAAACATTTTCTACATAAATCATCAATTTGATTTGTATCTTTGATTATATGCTTCCTTTAATTTTTAGTATTAATGACTATCCTGAATGGCAAGCATAAATTCTTCTATTTCTGCGCTTAATTCTCCAATAAATAGCGATTTTTTGACGAAAATTTGTCAACATACGTTTGGTTGAGATAATTGAAGTGTTTTGCGTGTAAAATTTTATTTGACCAGGAATCTAATAATTCCTGGTTGGGATTTATAAAAATGTTGGCATTCTCAATTGCCCTGCAAATTATATTGTGCATTTCTGAGCTATTAGCTTTCCTATGGAAAAAAATTCTTAGCATTTCTACCTGATTATGTTTCAAATAAGTTATTTTGACTATACCTCTACCTTCTAAATTTCTAGGTAAATTAATTCGTTCTATAGCTGAATTTGGATGATGGCAATTAAATTTTACTAGCGTAGTTCTAATTAATCGTTCTAAGTTATCTAAATCTGTATTGGACCATTTAATTTTGCCAAATGAGTACCTTAATAGAGGTTTTGCCCAAGTATTTATTGCTATTACTAAATTTTTAACAAATAGATTGTATTTTAAAATTTTCCTGATCCTAGTTTGAAATTTAATCGTAATATCATTTTTAATACTAGTATAATCTATTTGATAGTGGGTATCCTAAATACTTATAAACTTCATCCCTTTTCATACTAGTAATTTGGAAATTTCTAAATATACTCTCGTCCCCATCTAAAATATTGCGATTCTCTATATGGATCGTTGTACATGTATCTAAACCAAAAGTCATTTTGATATCATCTGAAAAGTTATTATTATTATTGTTTTTTATACTATTAGTTTAACTACATATATGCATATCATTGTACATATGTACATGTTATATGTTTTTATTTATTATAAGAGCATATCAACCTCATAGAGGAAACAATAAGAAAACTTATCTATGTCTTCTACAGCATACGTAAATAAAACAAGAAACAAACTAAATTGTCTATTATGTATTAAACCAGTACATATTGCATTATAGCATTATTGGGTGGGGAGGGAGTTTAAAGCTCCCTTGCAGAATAATTATTAAAATTTTCCTTAGGAAACCATACGACTTCCCTGTTTTAGAGAAATTTCGGGAAATAAATGTACCATATATCACAAAATCAAATAAACGAAACGCCTCATTAATAAAATCAAATTTATAAAGAATATTTCTTCAATAAAATTCACCCCCTAGATAGCATAAATAATATATTCAAAACAAATGGCGTAATTGCCATGTCAATGTTAAGAACGACCACTGGCTCTGAAAAGTAGAGAGTGTGGTTCAAATAAGAGTGTATAACTTTTATCATGAGGGTGAACGGTGTGATGTTTTGAATATTCACATAAATAAATAAACGAAACGAACGTGCCCCAAAAAAATTTTTATTGGAATAACAACATAAGATTTATTGACAGGCAGGTTTTATGAGTAAACATGTTCCCACGGGAAGGAAGAAAAGCAGAGATCGATGAGGCAGTCGGGTCTTGAACTTGGGTACGTTGACAGCTCCGAGAAATCGATACTAGTCAGGAGTGTTGTGTGAAATTACAGTTAGTTAGTGAATTCAGATGGTGTTAAAAGTATGGTGGAATATTGAATTAAAGTGAAATATTATTGAACCGGTATTTGTGTGAAGTGAAAGTGGTACAATTTTATTTACAGAGTTATTTAATTACCCTTTTATAGGCGTAGGGAGGGGACCAAAATTGAACAGATTGCAAGGATTTCGCTAAAATGAGGAAAGAAGCCGATAGGGAGGAGATCGAAAATTAAACTGATTTAGCTATATAGTGTAACCAGGTAAGCTTCACGCTGAGGATTTGGAGGTGGCTAACAGGGTGAGTTTTTTTTATATTATTTATTAAATTCCAGAGGACCCTTTAAAAGGACGGATACAGGAACCGAGTTTGCAACGCCTGCAACCCAAATAATTTTCCCATAAAAAGGAATACGCTAGACGAATTGTCAATCAGCTGTGAGTGGGAGACAGGCCAATGACCTTTTCATATATAGGCCGATAGGCGCGGTGTACAGTCAGTCAAAGGGGAAGTTTTGCTAGCGTATGACCGCCCGAATAGAAAGCGATCGGATGCAACCAGACAGAACAAAATGAATACTTTTCTTCTGTTATTTGACTTTCTAATTTAATACTTTTCATCTATTGTTTGACTTTCTAAGTTACAAATTGGGATGCACAAAAACAAATCTAGAGTCAAAAGAGGGAGATGGTAATCTCCGAAATAAAACTACCAACCGAACAACTTTTCTCAACAGGTACCTTTCGAGAGGTAGGCAGCCTCTTTAAATTAATTGCAAAAATCAAACCAATTATCCGTTTATACCTACCTGAGAGGATAGGTATTCAGTAGAAGTTACCCATACCTAATACACGAGGAAGCTAGTAACCTCATGAAATAACTACTGGAACCAAATATTAAAATACAGACAGTCCTCATCCTAAATTTGGCATTTCGAGTAAACCTTGCGTATATCTCACATGATAATTGGCTGAATGGGTAGGCACACAACCTATCGATAAAAGCGGGCTAAATGTCGACAAGATCGTCGTGTGTTATATATGTTATTGACCTAGAAAGGGATGTAAATTCCCGACGACGAGGAAGTTACAACGTTTTCTAGAGGTGGCACGTAACTTCGGACCTTACGTGTCACATTTTCGCGACTAGATTCGTGACAAGGGATGTCATGGTTTTCCCCTTCTACACTCAGTAAAGTAGATTTTCCTGGAGGTGCATGAGGTTGGGGCAATTCTGAAATTGGTGAGGAGACCTGGTTTTCTTTATTCTGGCGTGAAGGTTGCCGATTTGAAACAAGGGGAGACCCGGCCGGTTGTGATATCCAGACACGCAGATATCGATCGCCTTGCTCAAATTATCATCCATCGGTTTTGTTTGGTAAAGAGGAGGAGCCAATCTTAGCTTGAACAAATTCATTTCCTTTCCTCTCCTTCCCTTCCCAAAATATATACATGGATGGCGCCGACAACTAACACCATAAATTTATGAACCGTCACGTGAAATAATTACGTTCAAGGCCGTAAAACACGTAGACAAATTATGATGCACACAGTTGAAGGGGTGTGTAATAAAGAGGGGGGGAAAAGGCTTGTAAAGGGCAGGGAGAAAATTCCTACCCCGGATATATACATAACCAAAGCCTTATGGAAAAGTTACCTATGGGACTTAAAGAAAATTTATCGTAGAAGAAAGAAGAGAAGGAAAAGTTTGGAAAGGGCTGATCATTACCACGGTAGAAGAAATCGAAGATCCCTGAGAAAAAACATGCCACGATCAATTAAATCAAATCATTGAGTCGCCTCATCTAAAGTGTTTTAAGATGGAGTGGTGGTAATTTTTTTAGTTAGCGTTGGATTATTTAAATGCTAAAATTACTTGATCACAGTATGAGTGAGACAGAAAGAGTTTACTGTTTATAAGAACAGTTACACTTGCTCAAGCTCTCTCTTTCATACCAGATCTCAGCTACTACGCTGATCTTGCATCTACGTTGCATTTTTTTCTTTCCTTCTTGCATTGTATTTATTATGGGTACATCATTTATCTTAAGAAATTGAGCGTGTTATTATTTCATTTATTTTTATACCTACACAGAATATTATACTGTTTCTAATGTTTTAAATGCAATTGTTAGCATTTTTCCTACTTATTTTTATTTATACGTTTAACGTTTTATTTATACGAGATGGTTCGTGCCTGGGGTAAGGCCAACTTGGTCAGTTTCAACGTCTCAAAAACCCAAGCGTGTCTGATTTCGGCAAAGAGGGAGATCAATGACTGTCTGGTGCAATTTGATGGGAGCACTCTCCCCAATAAAGACTCCATTGAAATGCTTGGAGTTACTATATCAGACCGGCTCAAGTATCGGGGATCCATAGAAGCCCGAGTAAATCAGGCCTCCAAAAAGTTGGGCGTCTTGTACAGGGCTAGGAGATTCTTCAACAGTGACCAGCTGCTGACCCTGTACAAGTCTCAAATCCGCCCAACTATTGAATTTGGGAGCCACCTTTGGGCTGGTGCCCCAAAATACTTAATAAACCTGCTTGAATCTGTGCAAAGGAGAGCGATCCGTCTGATTGACAATCCGTTGTTAACAGACCGATTGCCTTCTCTAATGCATAGACGCAATGTAGGCATGCTGTGTCTGTTCTACAGGTATTTCAATGGAGCCTGCTCCAAGGAGCTAGCAGCATTGATTCCTGATGTACCGGTGCACGTGCGCGAAACTCGACGGAAACGAACTGAACACCCGTTCACGGTTGAAGTTGGCTTCATGAGAACGGGCCGTTTTTACGACCCGTTTTTGTGTAAGTCGGCTCGTATGTGGAACGAGCTACCGGCATCTGTTTTTCCTCCCTCCTATAATCCGAGCCTCTTCAAGGCCCGCATTAACAAATCCCTTCCTACAGCCCCTACCTTATTCCGCCTCACAACGCCGCCCAACTGGGTGGTGACATAGTTTCCCTGTCTGTACACTGCACAGACAGGGACACTCTTGTGAGGTGTCACATAAAAAAAAAAATAAAAAAACGTTTAAATACAACTTTACTCTATACGTTTGATAAGTTTTTATGGGGTACTCCATCTCAATAAGAACTTTCAAACTAAAGTTTGTTCTATTTTTTTATATGTGCATGTAATATTTTATATCTAGATTATTTTATGTAATCTTTTGTATTTTTATTAAGCCCTGATTTTTTTACAAAATATATGTAATGATACTGTTACCTGGCTCAGAACAGATATTTTCTAGTGAGTCGGGTAGAGCACATGATTTGTAAATAACCATTGATGCTAATAAACGACCGAGTTATAAATAAAAAAATCTCAGTAACATATTCATTATATCGCGTGTATAACAAATCAGTTATTGTGAACCTAAAAAGTAATTAATTATTTAAATTTATACACTCTGATAATAGTAATAAAGCAGTTAGGATGTATTTTTGGAACAGTAATAACGACATGGTATCACCCCGTCCCTTTAAACTGTCCCAGTCAGTTCACCACCACTTAACGTACTGCTTTTTACTTGTAGACAATAATACCTAGTTCGACCGTCTTGTGATTTAATCAGAATGTAAAACCGAATAAGACAAAGGAGAGACAAGAAGACACAAAGTCGTATAATGGTGTAAAATCCAACTGCCATTATATATACTGCTCCCATTGCTACAATAGATTCCCGCCCTCATTCGACGTTCCGTAAATAAAAGGGCGAGAGTTTGAGTGGCGCCGGCGCTCGGCAAAAAGAGAAAGTACGTACGATGCGCGACGTCTCCAAACGTCTTCAATACTTTGGGAGATAAATGAAGTGATGAGTTAGTAACGACGCTTTTTGCGCGGGGGTTTTTGTCAAAGCCGTTTTTGCAATGGAGCGTCATCACTTTCCTATCCGGCCGAGGCTTTGTGCTTTGTGGTGCGGTGGCTTTCTACCGATTTGATTCTTTCTACCCAGTGGCCTCGAACCAATATCTAGTGGTTGTGTTCGGGTATGCAGTGCTTAAAGCGGGAAAACTAGTAATAAATAAGAGAATTTTTTAATTTGTAAAGTGGGTCCATTATAACGTGAATATTTCAACAATATTGTTTGTGATGTTGATGTTGTTTATGTATGTCTGATAGCACTGTTTTTCGAAATCATTTTTCCTAGTGCGCAAATGTTTCGAGCTAATGCACACAAACCGCTTTCATTATTGTAAATAATAATCTTGGCTTTTGAAACAATCGATTATTTTTTTCAATAAATTGTTTTTTTTTTATTTAAAACTCACAGATCTACAGTTTCAGATACAAATAACCAAATTATCGTTTCAGTAATGTTGTTACTTCTAATTAAATTATATTAGGTCTTCTCTATAAATATATATAAATACAATATGTACCTAATATAGTTATTTAGGTAAAATCAATATGATCTCATAATGAACCTAATTTAACGTTCTGTCCGAACAAAGTTATGATGTGTTCGTACAGGCCCAGTATTACTTATTTACTGAATACAGGTAGTCTCTTGATAGTCATAGCCCAATAAAGTCCCGTGTTCAATCATCCACGACGCCCTTTTCTTAAATAAACATATCATTTGACTCCTCTCGAACTTTCAAAAGAAAAAAGGTTAATCTCTTTGCTCAAGGATTTATCCAGAGCCCTGAGAAATGATTGCGAAAATTTTACAGGTTAGGCAGGAGTCGCAAATCTTTTGCAGATCATTGTCAAAAAATATTTTATTTATTTATTTAACGCCCAGAGGGCTTTTACATGTAGGTGGTACAATTTTAATGACAGTTTTCAAACATAAGAAAGAAATAATAAAAATAAAATTACATAACAAAAATAACAAGAACATAAATTAAAAAATACAGCGATTTCACTGGTTTACAAAAATATAACTTCCATTTCCTAAATGGATAGTGTTGAAATAAGTTTTTTATGTAATCCACAAAATTCGCAAAGTTAATATTAAATATATCGACATCACCTAAGTATTGGTTTCACATAGTGTGAAACCGTTGTATTGGGGAGTTCGCAATGTAATTGCTCTTATGTGTGTTGCAGTGGAATAGTGTATTTTTTCGTGTTGTTATTGTAGGTATTCGTAAGTTTATGAGTTGCAGGAGTTCGCAACAGTCGAATTTAGAGTTTAGAATTTATTAAGTACTTGCTACTTTTTATCTTCTCATTTACTTTCCCTCTATCATATACTATCAATAAAGAGCACAACAAGCAGTGCAAAAGTTATGATAAACACATCTTACAGATATTCCACTCAAGCACCATATAAAGAATGCTAAATTCTCTAGGCAAGACAATTATACATTTCTTCTCTTTCCATCTATCTATCTTCGCTTGTCCTATTCCGGTTAGACCCTTCGCCTTGATAGGCGATTCCAAGCGTCCTTGTGTCGGACTACTTTCTCCGACTATTGTTGGTCCAACTTCTTGTCCTATTCGGGTTAAACCCTTCGCCTTGATAAGGCGCTTACAGGCGTCTCCGCCTCGGAAAACTTATGAGGTCTCCAACTATTGCAGGTCCAACTCTTCTCACAGTATCTGGAGTTGCTTTTCTTAATGCACATATTTTAATTGCACTGTATTATAATTGGAAGTCAGTCTTCTGACATTTTGATTATCTGAGCACGTTTCATCCACTATAATTCAATAAATTCAATACAATACACATCAAAATTATTTTTTGGTAATCTTTGAGGTTGGTATGTGAAAGGCATTTTTAAGAAAAAACATGAACCAAAATAACCTGTTGAAGGAGAAAAGAATAACAAAATCATATACAATCACAATAAAACCAATCGTTCTTTTACATACTTTTATTAAACATGTAAAAATAAAGTTGAGCACCCATTTCGCGTATCCCTTAGCTGTGAGACCAGTTCTGTGGTTAAATATTGTTGAAATACCGTTAGAATCCATTTTCAAATTTCTGCAAACTGTCCGTTACGATAAAGGAACATGCATCAAATGGATTGCCTGTTTTTACGAAATCAAGGTTTTTTAGAGGTTACCTAACAACGAGGGATTCGTGTTGTTGAACCCTGTTCCGGGATAGCCCAGGATAGCCCGGGATAGAGGTTCGCACCCTTCTCCCCGTCTCCTGGCCCTGATTTCAGACGCCGTTTGTTAGGACCGTTTATCCATCACGCTGGCTTAACCCCGTAGATACGCCCACCCGAGAAAAAATACCAAGGAAATAAATGGCTTAGAAACTTTTTAAAAGGACAAGATTTGTAGATTGTAGCTACACTGTGCAGCTACTTACGGGGATCGGCATTGAGATTCCCAGGGAGCAAAGGAGAAATGGAAGTAACTATTTTATTTCTATTATTGTCTTCATCTATGGCAGAGCGGTAAACTCATTCGCCTACCCGTAGTTTGCGAGCATGTATATATAAAGTATATAGTAAAATAAATATTACCCAGCTTTTTTTGGAATATTTCGAATTTTATTTCCAGAGACCACAATTCAAAATCGTGTCCTTGGTGTTGTTTAAAATAGCTTTAGTGTCAACTCTATATTATGTACGGTAAACAGCGTAGTGAGCGCCTCGGTGCCTTCAGAGTATTCAATCAACACTATTATTATTTAGAAAAAATACAAGCCGATCTAGAAACAGATAAAGCTTCGTTTCAAAATTGTAGTGCTCGTCGAGAGGGCAAAATAGGGAAACTGTGCTATTAAATCATATTTCTATTTTCAAAACTTTAAGCCAATTCCGTTAAAATTAACTACAATATGACATAGGTTCAGGGTTAGATTTAATCCTAAATATAACGCAGGATATATAATATAATAATTATGAGTTGCCCATATCCTCCATTGATCAAGTATCTCTAAGACTACAAATCATAGAGGATACACAATCACATCGATCACGCAGCAATATAGTGTAAAACATGCCTTGGTAACGTGCAATCAGAAGGATCACCTTGTATGGTGAACGACGGAAGAGCGGCAAGCGTTAACTCAAAAAGCATGCCCCTAAAATGAATGATTAACTACAGAAAAGGGGGAGAGACGAAACAGGGGGGGAAGCGGGAACAACGAGATGGGCACTGGAGATGGAGCACTCCTCACTTCAGCGCGGAAAGCCGTGGACTTCCAGTGGGAGAGCAGACCAGCCGCCGTCCGCTGTGTGGGTGGTTATTACCTACACCCAGCGGCAAGGCCGAATGCAGATTTACTCTGGAGGGTTGAACGACGCAACGGACATGAGAAAAGAAACCCAAACGTCCCACATCGCTGCACAGAAGTAAGCACTTTTAAATATATGGTACCTCTAACAAAAGTAATGAAACAAAGCCAGTAACTTCCAGTGTACAATTGTTCCGTACAGTAGTTTTAAGCTAATTTAGTAATATTATGCATAACCTTGTTGCCAAATAAATGGTATATCAGTATAAATGTATAAAGTGTTTTCATTTCGATGGATGGGAGAGATGGCCTGAACTAGTGATCCCTGAGATTGTTATCAATAAACCAGTGTTATCTAATTTTAACAAGGTTTATCGAAATTTTTATTCCTTGGCACAATCCTCACTACCGAGGATAAAGAAGGTACTACAGAATTGGCATAGGTAATCTTTTTTGTAGTTATTTTTATAGAGAAGGTATTTGCGGCATAGTTGCTAACTTGCTGACCAATACATGAGGATTTTTCCAGATTATTTCCTCTACTTGAATTATTTCAGTAGGATAAGATTATAGTAGGTCAATTTTTTCATAGTTAAAGCCTAGTGGTGTACGTTTTATTTTCCGTTATTGTTTAGATTATTTTATTCTTTTTGACGTAATGGCCGATGCATCAAAGTTCCGAGTATTTTTTTCCTGATGAAACAGTCATTGGGAAGTATAATGATTTTTATACTTTTGTCGTTACTTAGTACTTTTCTTTTTTACGGCGACTTACTTGTTAAATCTGAGAAAAATTGTGTTAATTGTTTATTGTTGGCTAAGGAATAAATAAATCCAAGGACAACAAAATAATTCAGTGAAGTTTAATTGAGAAATTTAGGCTTCGGAGGCCTCTTAAAATAAAGGTACCATTTACAGGAGAAAAATCATAATACTGCTAGCATTACAGAAGTGGCAACTGAAAAGTTCGATTGGGATTTGGGATGTTACACTATTTCTACCTTATTCAATATTCGTTTTCCTCGTTCTGTATCTAGCAATCTCATTCAAAATTTGTAATAGCGACAGAATTTATTCAGCCATGCAATATAAAAAAGGCAAAGCTTTGGAAGTCAATCATAAACAAGGCTACAAATAATGGTTCAGGCACATTATTTTACAACCTTCTTTGCGGACTAATAGCTGTCTTTTAGCAGGGAGATATACACATCCCATAATTGCTCTCAAGAATTTTAGAAATCACTTAGTATGCAAATTATACAAAATAGAGTACTTTGAAGATTGCCAGTTGCAAGCCACGTTTTAAAAAATAATTTTATCTACGTAATGAAACGACTTTATTTTTACGTATTTTCTTATGTTAATCAGTTTCATTTCCAACCTGCATCTCCTGCGTCATCTTTATTATGGATAGAAGGTTTCTAATCGGATTTCCGGTTGTGTATAAAGCCTTCCACAATTTCCGATCACCACTTTTGCACGGGGCGCAGACATTACGGCGGATCGGGGCGGGCGGCTCGGGGGTGCTATTGGCCAGGTATTACGGTATATCTGCGGTCACTATCTACAGCGATGCAACCCCGACTAGCCGACCAACCTCCCTTGCGTTATGCCACCCTGGTACCCACCCCCGGATGGCCTAATATTTTATGCATTAAGTAAGAAAAATGTAATTGAAACGTCGGGAGAGCTTATTCTTTATTTTAATATCATTTAACCCTTGTGGGAACGCGTTTGAGTTGGTTTATTTTGCATAAAAGGTAACCGGGTATGTAAGGAAAATAAATAAAATTTATTATTCTGACGATGAGACTATATAATATGACAAAAAATCATAATATGACAGAATAATTTATTACCTGGCAATATTTACATAGGCTAAAAAAACAAATAATTTCTTATTAAGACGTAACCGGGCGTTGATTTTTCCATACAAACGTAGTCCCCATTTATCTTTCTGGATTTTAACCCTAGAGCAAATATTTTTTTAACATAAAATACATATCGGCAACTTGCATGTCGGTACGTTTTGTTTTTTTTGATAAATTGCTTCTTATAACAGTTATGACCATCCAAAAATCAATAAAATTGCCTGATTTAAACGCAGTCAAAAGACGTTCAGTCTACAAACTAGACAATATATTTTGAAAAAAAAAGCAAAACAGTCCGACATAGAATAGTTTCTTCTTATGTAGTTGGTAAAAAAAAATTGAAAATCTGTTAACTTTTGGAGGAGAAAAATGGGGAATACAAAACCTCGATTATGAAGATTTCATTTAGGTATTAGTAGAGCGAGCTGCATGTGTCCCTTTCGCTCAGTATTCGGGAGGTAAGGGTCGGGGGGACAGGGTTTAGATAAATACGTATGTATTTGTGCGAAGTGATGTCACGTAGTCATAAATCGATATTCGATATTCTAGTGTTGTGTTGTCCCGAGTAATCGATGTTTTTTTTTTTTTTTTTTCCGTTTGGTCACTTTTGTGTTTGTTTGGTGAAGTATTCCGATATTCTTACTTTAATTTCATATGTTTACGTAAAATAATATCTGTAAAAAAAACATCCGTTACGGCCAGACCGACTCCGAGGTGATTTCGTTCCGTATTGCCAATATGGATACAAAACACTCAAATGGATAATTTTTTTAAAAATAACTTTTGGGTAACTAGCATAATATTATAATTCTTCAATAACCCATAATGTATATTGTTATTTTATTTACTTAACTTCTATTTCGACAAATAAATATACAGCAAAGTGATGTAGCGTAGTATATCGAATTGTGTCGGTGCACTAGTGTTGTCTTTTCCCGAGTTATTGATATATTTTATTAGTTTTTTTTGGTTTAGTGAGTTATTTCAAGTATACCATACTTGCCGATCTTACTAAAATTGGACCAAATTCAATTTATATACGTCAAGTACTATAATAATTTTCAATTTGGGAGGTGGTTATGTGTACCGCCGCCCCGGGAACCATTTATTGGATAACCTCTGTCATAGGTCACCCCAAGTGGTTCGCTACTAATTTTGTTAAAATATATATTTTTAAAAAGATGCCATTTGCGTGGTGATCTGTTATAACAAAACACAGTAGGAAAAGTTGCGCCGTTTAGTCATGACTCATGACATTTTCTATTATTTTCGAGTTACATGGATATTTAAATACTAGTTCATTTTTACTCATGATCCGATTTTCAGAACCCCGACATGTCTGGAGGTAGAGTGGAAAAAAATGGAGGTTTCCTCCACACCATCAAATCAAATCAAATCAAATCAAAAATTATTTATTGTAAAATAAAAATTACAAAAGGTGTAGCTTATGGGTAGACCCCATTTCTTCCAGCTAACGACATTTATTTAATTACAATGTTTATATAATTTGTTTTATTATAATAATTACAATGTTTATACAGATAAAATAATAATAATAAATAATTAAATAATCCAATTTGTAGTGTGGTGATTGGCAAGGGTGTTATGGCTTTCGTGTCATTTTCAAAATTTCAACGAATGGTATTGGCGTTGGCTCTATTAACAAAACACAATAATAAGATTCGTAAAACAAAATAGTGAACAAAAAATTACAATATTATATCGAAAATTGGTCACTTGCGATGTTTATGTGGTAAAAAATGGTCATTTTGGCCAAATAAACATCGCAAGGGAATTAAAACCTGTTGATTTCAGGAATTTTACTAAAATAAAAAATAAATATTTTATTTTACTACTTTTCCCTGTCTCAAACAACTTGAATGGTTTAGTTAAGTTTTGATAAACAAAAAAGATAACTATCTGTCCAAACAAGTATTTTATATTATTTTTAATTGATTAATTTAGCAAAACGACACAAATTAATTTAATAAAATTTACTTGCGCACGCCGCGACCTGCGGATTCGTAGCCAAGAGCCTTACCCTTCAACCACGGAGGCAGTTCAAATGTACGCACCTACATATTTTAGTAGGTTTACCTATATGGGTAGTAAGATTTTTTTTTAATTTTTAAAAGAAAGACAAACATTCCCGGGTTACGAAAAACCTAACATTTGAAAAACTCCTACCACCACCACACTAAGCGGAAAATATTGCTTGTGTTGTGATGGAGAACTTAGCCAGCCGAGGAATCGAACATGGGACGCCCGGGTGGGACCCAAACGCGATGCCCACTCAGCCACTGACCGGTCAAGTAAGTAAGAGCAATACAATAAATTATGAAATAATGTACCTAGGCCTCCTATTTTATTACGAAAATGTACCTATTTAGTTCCTTAGACAATATGTATATAATAGCTTATTTAGGTGGCTAAGGATGGAACGTCCCGTCACAAGAAATTGATTGTTTATTCTTGTCTCCACTCCACACACATGCAGATAATCCGGTAGCGACTTGCGACTAGCCGCGCCGGCCGGCAAACATCGATGTAATATGATACCACAAAGCGAAGCGCCAAAGGAATAATTATTTGGCGTTCTTTCTCGGCGGAGTTTTTTTTCGCACACTCACACATCTACAGCACGATGACTGACCGTAGCACAGAGCGGAATAGCAATAATTGGGCTAAATACCTATTAAATAAGTTTCTGAATTACCGGGATTCCTCTTAAGGAGGACTACCAAAGAAACAGCATGCATACGTAATAATTTATAACCTGCCTGAATTGAAATAATATATTTCGCTTTGTAACTAAAATAAGAAATAATTTTTTAAACGTATGGGAAAAAAACCATTTTCTTTATTATATTTTGAAATTTGAGTCCTTATGAGAGCCCTTCCCAATCTACACTGTTCCCAGCCAAGGTAACTTTGGGTCACTTTATGAGGTGTTTAAAATTAATTTTTTGAAATTAATATTTTCTAAAAAAAAAAATACACTTGTAGAGAAGGAATGCTCTCAAAGCGGTTCTACCACTGTATCTAAGATGTCAGAAATTGCTCTTTAAGACGTACTACACTGACCTTTACATGTCAGAACTGTGGACACAATATCCAGTAGCGCAATTCGACAAGCTGAGGGTGTGCTACGATAACGCATACAGGCAACTTATGCAACTAGTAAGGTTTCGCAGCGCCTTCACGATGTTCACTGAATGGAGGGTGAACTCATATCCCGCCTTACTTCGCCACCGGCTAGCTCGCTTCTGGGGCAGGACACGAAAACCAACAAACATCATCGTTATGGCTGCTTCCGAGGGGTTCAGCTCTCCACTTAATAAGCAATGGATGCCGACGATGCGGCAATGTCCCTGATGGACGGTCATTTAAATTAATTTAACTTTAATTTATCTTATTCAATATGTTATTCTTATACTACCAACCTATTATGTTTTTTTTTCTGATCTTGTTTTTATTTGTCAATTTTCTTATATGATAGGCGGCTCTAGGGATCCAGTCATGGTAGATCATTTGAAAAAATGTGTGACTAATCTTTATTTGATATTGTGAAAAATGCCCATATATTATTATCTATTTCAATTTGTTATAAATACATTATATGTATTTAGAGTCCGCAACTCTAAATACTAGTAAATTGAAAATAAATAAACAATCCATGTGGTGTATAAGAAGTTATGAAGTTCTTTTTATGAGCAGGAATGGAACGGAAGGTAGGACAAAGGACAATGATACTATCTCAGTACAGTGGTCGCAGGTATGTGTGCATGAGATGTATGTATAAGTTAATGTCTATTGCGCATTGGCGCAACCTTACTTACGGAAAATTATGTTTTAGATATTAAGTTTTATAAATAAGAGTTTCATTCTATTTGATAATGATCTTTTAGGTTTTTTGTTTTGTATCATTCTTCAGCTTCATTCTAAATCAATAACAATATAAATAATTATTCCAAACCCTTCCCGAACTAACCAATTGAAAAACAACCATTGTTCCACACACTACAAGCGTGTAAAACGAAAAACCGACATATTTTTACTCCCCCACGGTCATGACCTAAGCGTCCCTAAGCTTTCTTCGGTACCTAATTTTTACTTCGATGAAAAATATAGTGCCATCTAGTTTATTTTATGGCACGCATAGAGACAGAAGATGCCAAAGTGTACTGTTTTAAAATTGACCCAGCGAATCGTGTGGACTTGTGAATGAAAGCTTCTATTAGAGACAACAGATGTCACTACTCGTAACTCGCCGCTGCACAGTGGACTGAAAATCGCCTTTCATAGACATAGAGACTTGAATTTTCGAGGGTATTTTTTTGGCTAGAAATGGATTCTGCTGATCATTACTATGCTATAAAATTTCGTATGAAGCAATAGAGTGTACAAATGAAGGAGTTATATATTTTTTAAGAAAAAATTGTATGGCACTGACATTGAAAATGAGGTTATCTCTGGAAACATAAGGTTGGCCATTATATCCTTACACACAGATATACTACTATTTTTTTGACATACGGACTTTTTTCCACGTGCGTAGCATTACAAGCTGTATGCTGCTGCTAAATGAAATCTCAAGGTCTCTTGATATTTTCAACATTGGCCTCGAAGGTTTCAAAAATTATTTTAGGAAGGGACACATCGAAAAAGTATTACTGTCAAATATTTAAAGTTTTGTAAATCATGTCATGTGTATTGTAATAGGATTATGTAAATCTGTAATACAGCTTGTAATACACATTAAAAAAATGAATCGAGTCGTAATGTTTTTGGATTAACGAGAGATTGAACCACCTTATCATTCAATGAAATAGTTTTTACAAATTGAAGGGTAGCTCGGCAGCCACCACCCAGCGGTGGTCATAAGTAAACCTCAGGTAAATGAGAATAATACAGAGGCATTTAAGGAAAATGATATGATGGAATCAAATGAAAAATTGAACGACAAAACACATCTAGACAACAAAAACCTAAAAAAACACATTTTGTTTTTTCGCCTCCTAAAACCAACGTTAGCAAATGAAAAAACTTTTAAGCTTTTTAGAAAAATATTTGTATTTTTGGAATCCTAGAGGAATCCGACCATTTTAAGAACAAAATAAACGAGTTTGTGATAAGTACCCACGAGTTTAGCCGCAGTGAATGAACACCATTCAGTACCGAAACGTTGCTTGAAATGGCTTTAACCGTGTTTATTAACCAAATCTGGAAACCATTTACTTCTCCACCTTTCACTTCCCCACTCCTTACTTTTCTACTCTTTTCAGTCTCATGGTCCCACTGGCTCTGGCAGTTTGGACTCTTGTACAGAATCTACAGAAAACCCCATCTACCCATCAGGTTATTTACTTCTCAACCTACCACTCCCCCATTTCCTTACTTTTCTACTCTTTTCAGTCTCATGGTCCCACTGGCTCTGGCAGTTTGGACTCTTGTACAGAATCTACAGAAAACCCCATCTACCCATCAGGTTATTTACTTCTCAACCTACCACTCCCCCATTTCCTTACTTTTCTACTCTTTTCAGTCTCATGGTCCCACTGGCTCTGGCAGTTTGGACTCTTGTACAGAATCTGCAGAAAACCCCATCTACCAATCAGGTTATTTACTTCTCAACCTACCACTTCCCCATTTCCTTACTTTTCTAATCTTTTTTGATTGTCATGGCATTAAGAAAATAGGTATTGTCATGGAAACAATATGATGTTAAGACGGATGGTGAAATGTAAAAGAAAGGGAAGATTCTGACCAACTGAATGACGACACCCGTGGTCGAGGCCGTATAGGGGTAAGGGCAACTTTATTTAATTAATTTGTGTTGTTTCGCCATAAATTAACTTAATATCATTAAGAGTAGGTATATTTGCGGCATGTTCCAGAGTGACATTTGCAGTATCTTCCCGGTTAAAGACCAACATTCAGAATCGAAACATGGCTTAAAATGACTAGATCTAGATATTCAGATAGCTTCCCACCGTCCTCTCTCATATCCTGCCTCTCCCCACTATCTTCAGCTTCACAACATACCATAATTAGTACCCCTCTTGTACGGTATTCATATAAAAAACCCATTTAATATAGCTAAAGTCATATCAAGCAACATTTCGATTCTGAAAGACAGTCTCGCTGCAGAACGAAAAAGATTGTGTATTATCAACTCTTCAGTGGAAGAAATTAATATTCTTGCATTATTCATATTTTTATTTGCCTTGGCTGGGTTTTTAACCCACAATTTCTGCACTGGAGATCATCTTCGTCAAAACCTGACTACACTGAATCTTTGACTACCATTACTTCAAGTAAGCCAAGGACTGTTAATATTTTTTTATTCTAGTTTTAATGGAAATTATGGATTCTAACAAGAATCTGTTAATTTAAAATATTTATATAAGCAATCGTTACAAATTCACAATGGGAATTATTGGGATTGACCAAAATTTGTTCTTCAGTCGATCGGCTGGGAACCCTTAAACTAAGCACTTGTGAATCTAACATCTTAAATAATGTTAAAACTACCTCTTTTCATTAAATTTTTCATCATCAAATGATTTTGAGCTATTCAAATATTTTCTTTCAATCTCAAACTCAATGTCAAGATTTTCTATTCCTTGTCAAAAGCACTTTAAGATTTTCAGTGCTTTTACATACGTAGCTCAATAAAAAAGTACAACATAAAAAGCGATACACGTTTTTTGCAATATTCTGAAAGGTTTGATCGTTATTGTATTTTTAGGGTAGTTACCGAGTTCTTACATACAATACAACGGCAATACCATTGATACAGAATTAACAATATATTTTAAATTTTACAATTTGAACGCAATAACGTTCTCATATTTATTTGTTATAAATTGTAATACTTTCCTTCTTAAGTTCGAAAGCAATTTTTCTATGACCATGACCAAAAACTACATTTTAAACCTCGAAGTGTAGCATGGAAACCTGGACAATAAACAAAGAATATACCTATGTATGCTTACTTTGTAAGCATTTTATTTTGTAGGTATTAAAAAAAATAATTATAAATGGAGAGAATAACACATAATGAAATTGCAAACGCAAAAAGGTGTTCTATAATTGGTTTGAATTTCGGAGTTTGGTTTTAAGTGTGTGGCTAATAAAAAAAATAATAATATTGGTACACGCTTGTGTAATTTCGTCATAAAATTCTCCAAATACCTTTTTCATGGAATGGCCAAAACTTCCAATAGACATAAGAACACTTTAATATATTGTGATCTGCATTACACTTTGTTTTTACCTCATAAGGGATCCTCAAATTAGGGTTTCTTGCAAAGATAAAATAATTAAGGAGTAGAAAAGATGAGGTGGCGAGGGCAAGGAAGTACCTGGCTGTTCACACCCGATCCTAGTAAACATGGCGAAAAAAACATTTCCAAAATCTCAAAAAATTTTGCAGGGCACCAGAAAAATCAGTAAAGTATGTTTAGACTTGTCCATTTTACTGAACAAATTGATTCAGATTCTTTTTCATGTGGTAGAAACTAATATATTTAATTCGAGCTAATTTCATTCTGAAAGGGCACAATTTTGACAAAATCAAAAAGATCCGTGAAGAAAATATCGTAAGTAATGTGTAAGTTAATTCGGCATTCTTCGTTAAATTATTAGTTTCTTTATTAAAGCGATGATTTAGAGATAGGTCGGGAGAACCAATGTAATAATAATGATGTACCAACCGTCTCTCAACGAAGATGTTCGGTTTCGTTAAATTATTAGTTTCCTCATTAAAGCGATCCCGACCTATCTTTAAGATAGGTCGGGAGAACCAATGTAATAATAATGATGTACCAACCGTCTCTCAACGAAGATGATCGGTTTCGTTAAATTATTAGTTTCTTTATTAAAGCGATGATTTAAAGATATGTCGGGAGAACCAATGTAATAATAATGATGTACCAACCGTCTCTCAACGAAGATGTTCGGTTTCGTTAAATTATTAGTTTCCTTATTAAAGCGATCCCGACCTATCTTTAAGATAGGTCGGGAGAACCAATGTAATAATAATGATGTACCAACCGTCTCTCAACGAAGATGTTCGGTTTCGTTAAATTATTAGTTTCTTTATTAAAACGATGATTTAAAGACATGTCGGGAGAACCAATGTAATAATAATGATGTACCAACCGTCTCTCAACGAAGATGTTCGGTTTCGTTAAATTATTAGTTTCCTTATTAAAGCGATCCCGACCTATCTTTAAGATAGGTCGGGAGAACCAATGTAATAATAATGATGTACCAACCGTCTCTCAACGAAGATGTTCGGTTTCGTTAAATTATTAGTTTCTTTATTAAAGCGATGATTTAAAGATATGTCGGGAGAACCAATGTAATAATAATGATGTACCAACCGTCTCTCAACGAAGATGTTCGGTTTCGATAAATTATTAGTTTCCTTATTAAAGCGATCCCGACCTATCTTTAAGATAGGTCGGGAGAACCAATGTAATAATAATGATGTACCAACCGTCTCTCAACGAAGATGTTCGGTTTCGTTAAATTATTAGTTTCTTTATTAAAGCGATGATTTAAAGATATGTCGGGAGAACCAATGTAATAATAATGATGTACCAACCGTCTCTCAACGAAGATGTTCGGTTTCGTTAAATTATTAGTTTCCTTATTAAAGCGATCCCGACCTATCTTTAAGATATGTCGGGAGAACCAATGTAATAATAATGATGTACCAACCGTCTCTCAACGAAGATGTTCGGTTTCGTTAAATTATTAGTTTCCTTATTAAAGCGATCCCGACCTATCTTTAAGATAGGTCGGGAGAACCAATGTAATAATAATGATGTACCAACCGTCTCTCAACGAAGATGTTCGGTTTCGTTAAATTATTAGTTATCCCGACCTATCTTTAAGATAGGTCGGGAGAACCAATGTAATAATAATGATGTACCAACCGTCTCTCAACGAAGATGTTCGGTTTCGTTAAATTATTAGTTTCCTTATTAAAGCGATCCCGACCTATCTTTAAGATAGGTTGGGAGAACCAATGTAATAATAATGATATACCAACCGTCTCTCAACGAAGATGTTCGGTTTCGTTAAATTATTAGTTTCCTTATTAAAGCGATCCCGACCTATCTTTAAGATAGGTCGGGAGAACCAATGTAATAATAATGATGTACCAACCGTCTCTCAACGAAGATGTTCGGTTTCGTTAAATTATTAGTTTCCTTATTAAAGCGATCCCGACCTATCTTTAAGATAGGTCGGGAGAACCAATGTAATAATAATGATGTACCAACCGTCTCTCAACGAAGATGTTCGGTTTTGTTAAATTATTAGTTTCTTTATTAAAGCGATGATTTAAAGATATGTCGGGAGAACCAATGTAATAATAATGATGTACCAACCGTCTCTCAACGAAGATGTTCGGTTTCGTTAAATTATTAGTTTCCTTATTAAAGCGATCCCGACCTATCTTTAAGATAGGTCGGGAGAACCAATGTAATAATAATGATGTACCAACCGTCTCTCAACGAAGATGTTCGGTTTCGTTAAATTATTAGTTATCCCGACCTATCTTTAAGATAGGTCGGGAGAACCAATGTAATAATAATGATGTACCAACCGTCTCTCAACGAAGATGTTCGGTTTCGTTAAATTATTAGTTTCCTTATTAAAGCGATCCCGACCTATCTTTAAGATAGGTCGGGAGAACCAATGTAATAATAATGATATACCAACCGTCTCTCAACGAAGATGTTCGGTTTCGTTAAATTATTAGTTTCCTTATTAAAGCGATCCCGACCTATCTTTAAGATAGGTCGGGAGAACCAATGTAATAATAATGATGTACCAACCGTCTCTCAACGAAGATGTTCGGTTTCGTTAAATTATTAGTTTCCTTATTAAAGCGATGTAATAATAATGATATACCAACCGTCTCTCAACGAAGATGTTCGGTTTCGACTGACTTATTTTTGGTCGGAAGCGTCGTAACGTTTTAGCTTGCACATGTAATAAGCCCTTTGCAAAAGCGACAAGAGCTCTTCTTGGACAACACGAACTGTCTCAGAAATAATATACATAAAGAAAGCAAACACGAAAGACTTCCTGAAGAAGGTTGAGTGCAACCGAAACCGGGCTAAATAAATAGTCTATTCTTATGTTTGTTAATATTTAATATACGTTTATCCTGACAAAGAAACCGCTGGTTTTGAAACATGTCAATTATTTTGAAATAGTGCAGTAAACAAAGTTATTCAAATAAAAAACTCCAACTCTCTCTCTTTCTCTTTCTCTGTTACTCTTTATTTAAAATTATAAATTATGGCTGCCAATAGTATTTTTCCGTAATTTTTTTTCAAAAACGGCGCGATGGAAATTGTCTCCTTTAAATCAATTTTTACACAACAATAATAATTATAGTTCATCTGTCCCTTGTAAATTTGTGAAATCTTTGTTAAACAGTAAAACTACTGACGTTCTCAAATAATAGAATATTAATTTATAATTTATTTCGCCCAGGGTTCAGAATATTGAACAAAATATAGAATATTCTATTTTATACTTATCTTTCATTTTTCGTCGTTTTGCGTCATTTTGCGTAGTTTTGCGTAGTTTTGCGTCGATATGCCTCGGGTAACTAGTACAGCTGACATTTTACAATAAAGCGATGAGTAGTTTGATCTTACTTTGATACTTTCAAACAATCCAGATAAAACAAACACGTGTGTAGTGTGCACCATGTATGCCCATTGGCTACAAATGCATTGGATGCAGTGTTACCTAATCCACCATACTTTTCATGAGAAAAAAATCCTGGAAATT
Organism: Hesperophylax magnus; assembly: GCA_026573805.1. Classification (NCBI taxonomy): domain Eukaryota; kingdom Metazoa; phylum Arthropoda; class Insecta; order Trichoptera; family Limnephilidae; genus Hesperophylax; species Hesperophylax magnus. Next base: position 23,215,300 of record JAIUSX010000011.1, read on the forward strand.
TGATGAAATGGAATGCATTTTTTTTTAAATCACGAGTAACGAATATATGTAGTCTTCACTGACGGTAAGCAGTCACTGGGTTCGGTAAGAATTCTGATTGATGCTGATTTTTTGCGTCCAAAAAAGTTTTATTATTTTTTTTTTAATTGTGTCATTATGGTATCCCCAATCAGGGTACATTGTGAGGTTGAAGAAAATGAAGAGGGGAACAAGATGTGATAAAGGACGGTCTGGCTATTCAGATATGGACATAAAACACAACAAATATTGCAAATGGCGGGCCGGGTTAATATATTTATTCCACAGCACCCCGTATTATTTACCGTTATTTGTCAACTTTAATTGAAAATAGTACGAATTTCAATTATTAAATGGATATTGGCTACACATTGGAGGGGACCCACCCTTTCCCGACGGCTGTGTGAGGAAACTGATTGTTTAACCTCCTTAGCCGCACACGTCAGGACTCTAATTTTTTTTGTAAAAAGAAGCTACATTTATTTTAAAACGATTCTAGACCCTCCAATGTCCCTGCATGCATGATTGTTAGTACGAAATAATGTATGCATACTTACATTAATAGTAACACAAAATAAGAACACATATGAAATGTGTTCGCCTGGTGGTTTGGCATCTAAAATTAAATAATAAATAAGGAGCACAAATTTTATAAGTGGAAGTATGATTGAAACATAAAAATATACAAGCCGCGTATCGAGGGCAGTTTACCCCACTATCACGGGGCGGTCCCGGCAAGAATGAGCTTGGCAAGCGGCCTGGCCACAACGATCCCAAGCACCCGCGTCCCTTAGCCAGTTTCCGAGAGTACCCTCGAAGAAATGTAAATGGGGGGAGGGGGGGGGGGGAGATACTCCCAAAGACCCTAGGGAATGAAGTGAGCCTCAGGTCACCGGAGGCAGGACGGAAGGGGACCGGGCCCGCGCAAACATTCCCCAGGCCCGCTCATGGTGCCGGGGGAGGCACCCGTGGTTCGTGGGACAGCCGCCCCGGATTAATGTCACCTTACTGGATGCAGGAACAGGGTCTATCCGCCCCCGTGGTGGGGAAATGAACAATACAGTACGATAGAGTTCAGTTCGACAACCTATTCATAAACCAATTTGTTAGTAACAAATAAAAAGGCAAATAACAAACGTAGAAAATAAGTTGTGATCAACAACAAATTGACTGTTCATAATAGAAAAAAAAGAAGGGAAAACAAAAGATTAACATAGTATTAAAGAGCTAAAACACAAAAAGAAACAGTATTATCATTATCAACGCGTTCCTAATAAATAAGGCCCAAATTCAAAAGTAAAAGGAAGAATGTGCATAAAAAATAAAAACAGTGTAAAGAACTGGCAAAAACGGTGTAAAAAGCCAATATACACAATAAATGAATAATAAATAATAAAACAAACAAATAAAATAATAAATGCATTGCGATCATGCCATAAGACAAAGAAAGTAAAACCAATGAGTATATAAAAATAAAACATAAAGCAATCGCGCATAAACAATATTAAAGTTGTTATAGAGGAGTAACCGTGGAGTGACAGGAACAATACGCTTGGCACCTGAAACAAAGATGATTTTAATCTAAATCAGCGACTCTAAGCACAGGCCATCTCTCTACCCAGGACTTTACAAACTTTTTGAAGCATTCAAAATTCTCTCTGTTCAACACGAGATCGGCATTCCATGCCGGTCTTGTAATCCCTCTCAAACCATCCAACATTTCCTCTCGGGCATCCTTCATCAACTCGCAGTGCCACAGAATGTGCTCGGCTGTCTGGTTAGTGTCACCACATGAACAGTTCGGATGAGGAGACAAGGCGAGACTATGTAACCGCCCCCTGAGCTCCCCATGACCGGACACCAATTGCGTCATATAGTGATCCAGTTTTATGTGCGCCCCTTCCATTCTGCTTTTAACTGAAGGGAAGAAAGAGAAAGTCAATCTACCCTTCGTCGACCTATCCCATCGCTCTTGCCATACACTCAGCGTTCTATCTCGCATGGCTTTCAATAAGCCAGGAAGGGACACCGCTCCACCGGGTGTCAGTTCGACTCCCAGGTGGACAGCGGCCTTACCTCTTGTCAATGCCTTTTTTGTCAAAACTTCCCTAATTTCCAAGTCAATCGGCAGTGTACCAGCCAGAACCGGTAATGCATCATTAGCCACAGTTCTATATGCGCCCGAAAGAGCCAACAGGGGAGTCCGTTGGCCCCGCTTGAGGGCCAAGTGGATCAATGCATTATCCAGCCGGTGCTCCCACACAGAAGCTGCATACGAGACATGCGTCACGTAAACACCCCTATATATGAGGCGAAGTGCCGGAGTCCGCAATCCCCACTCAGCCGTTGAGAGCCTTCTCAATTTCAAGAATAGGGCCTGGGCCCTGCTAGAAACGCTCTTGACGTGCGCTAGGAACGAAGAAGATCTATCTAAAGTGACGCCTAAATACCTGGTGCTTTCAACGAATCGAATAGTGGAGCCTCCCATTCTGATGGTAGGGTTTCTGGCACGACTGAGCATACCCTTCATCAAGAGTCCCACGGTCTTATGGGGAGCGAAGTTCAGCCTGTTTCTCTTACCCCATTCAAGAATTTCACGTAGACCCTCTTCTGCTTTACTCTCCACTTCCTTTCTGCTGTCCCCTGAGACCAAAAGAAACTTATCATCTGCGTAGTCGACCGATATGCATCCTTCAGGCAAGGGTAACCTAGAGGAGTCGTCAAAAAGGATGTTCCACAGGTCAGGCCCGAGGACTGACCCTTGTGGACAGCCCATGTTAACGTCACGTATGATGAAAAAATCACCATACATCACAATAACCTTTCTGTTACGTAAATAATCACTAATAATATTGAACAGTAAAGGCGGGCAATTACGACTTTTCAACTTAGTTAAAATCATCGGCCACCACGCATGATCGAAGGCACCCGAGATGTCCAAAAATATTCCAATTACATACTTCTTAGTACAAACCCTCACCCATTCAAGCGCATACTTAATGGCGTGCTCAGTGGACTTACCGGGGACGAACCCAAATTGGCGGTCGCAGGGTGGAGACAGGGTGAGACGTAGCCTATGTTTGATGATTTTTTCCAGTATTTTACCTAAGATTGGAAGTAAAGTGATGGGTCTGTAGGCTCCGATATCTGTTCTCGGCTTGTTGTTCCCCTTTGGTATAATCCGGAGCACGCCTTTCTTCCATTCTGTAGGGAATACTCCTCTACGCAAGCACGTTTCCAACACTTGATAAAGCTCCTCTTTAGCGTGGATCCAAACATTCTTCGCTATTATGCCGTTCAATCTGTCAAATCCCGGTGCCTTCTTCGGACCCAAACCCTTAATTATGATTTCAACCTCTGCTCGACTTAATGGTGGTACGCCGTCCCCCTGGGCGAGGTCTCTAGGTGGAAGCCGTGACAGGTTTCTAACCTGTTGATGGTGAACACTTTCCCCATTAACTGAGTCTAGAGGAACTAACTTGCCCAGAAGTGTCTCAAGAGTGGAGACTATGTCAACACTCTCTGCGTTCCCTTCGCTATTACCGAGCACAACGCTCGATAAGTATCGTTCTGATCCTTTTCCCGAGTTTTCAAGAGCGCTGTGGATTTCCCACGGGTTGGCGTTACCCACTTCATCTACCCAACTATGCCATGCAGCTCGTTTTGCTGAGAGGACGGCCGAACGATAGGCGCCACGGGAAGCCCTAAAACGGGCCTGAAGTGCAGCCGCTTCTTCAGGCGAGCATATACTCCACCTAACCACTACCAGGCCCCTATAGGCTCTTTTGTAGGCCCCTTTCAGCAAAGTCAGCTCTTGTGTCCACCACGGCGTCCTAATTAACTTCTTTGGGTTTGATCTGCCCAAAGAAGTTTCAGCGGCTGATACCACCGCCGCGTTGAAGAAATTCCCCAAGTTGTCCGGTTCCCTAGCGGCTACGTCATGAAAACCCCTTAAAGATTGACGCAGCGCATCCCCAAAGCTATCCCAATTCGCCCTAGTGGTTCTGAAGTTCCAAGATGATTGTGGAGCTTCTGTCTTTGTAATTCCCACTGAAAAAGTTATCAATCTATGATCAGAAACTATCGCACACTCATGAACCGTCCACTTTGATATTTTTGACGCAACAGATCCAGAGCAGAGAGTGAGATCAATGTTGCTTTCGCCACCAGTTCCTGAAAATGTTGAAAACGTACCTGGTTCATTGAGGATGAACAGACCTTGCGCTGAGATAAGATCTTCGACGGCATAGGATCTTTCCGTTCGATTTCCGTTAAAGTCAAACCAGAGAGGCGAGCGCGCATTGAAGTCACCTCCAATAATTATGTTTCGGCCTTTTAATTTATGCAAGGCACGCGTGAGGCTCAAAATATGCGGTTCAACTAAATTACCATATTTAAAATATACTGATATCACGATGATCTCAGTATCGCCAAATTTAAAGGAAACACAGGTTTGGTATTCGTTCGACAGTCCCTCGAGAAGGAGGGGGCTAATCAACGAAGTATTGACCAGAACACCCGCCCCGGGAGAGCTGCCTACTTCAAGTACCACCCCTGGACTAATGATACCAGGTGTTTTCCCTTGCCAAACGTATTGTTCCTGAATGAGCAGAATGTCGATCCCAAGGTCGGTCATGACCCGCTGGGCCTCAAGGGTGGCTATCCGAGACCGCTGCAGGTTGATCTGGCCTATGGAGAGGGGATTAGCGACGGCCATAATCGGTCATGCGAACTTGAGCCTCGATCGCAGCTCTGTTTGCGGGGCAGGCTCGGTCACCAGTACAATGATCGGCTGGTTTCTGAAACTTGGTACAAGTTGCGCAGATAGCGGCCTGTGCCTTCTTGGGGCACTCCTCGAAATCATGACCGGCTGCGGCGCAGTGGCGGCAAGAAATAAACTCCTGAGTACAAGATTTGCTTACATGGCCGTACATGTGGCATTTGAAGCAACGGGTAGCTCTCAGGTAGTCACGAACCCGACAGGCATTCCACCCAAGGTAGCAAAGACCGCTATCTATTAGTACCTTCCGGCAATCCGGATGACACGTGACAATCATATTCATAGTCCCGCCTTCACGTTTCCCAAAGAGGGATACCCTCCGCATTGTCCTTAAATGGTCTTCCCTGGAGAGAATTGATTTTTCTGCGACGTTATTATCAAAAATTTCCTTGAAAAGAGCTGTGTCAGCAGCTGCGTCTCCTCTGGGGACGTCATAAATGACTATCTTGGGTAGTCGTCCCTGTGGGTTAACCATTTTCAAACCTTTGAGGGTTAATTTTTCCGCCGCCTTCTGAATGTTTTTGACACCCCCCGGGCTATCAGTTTGCAGAAGAACGCCTCCACCCTTGATCTTACGTGTCCTAACCACTTTAAAACCGTCGGTTTTGGGATCCAGAACCGATGTAAGTACATTCTGGGTCTCCTCAGATGTTTTGCCTTCAGGGGCAGTGGGGTAGAATAGAATAGTGGGCCTCAGAGAAGGCAGCTCACGCTCCTGTCCCTCGAATAAGATGGAACCACTGGGAGGCGCTCCGGAAGCTGCACCCGCATATGTTTTTTTACCTACCACTTTTTCAATAACTGGTGGCACATGAGACGGACGTTTAATGAGTAAATCTATTTTTTCCGATAATCCCTTCTGTGATTTAATAACCTCGGCAAAGGCGCCAGCTCTCGCGTTGGCGGCGGCACAGGTATTTGCCAGGTTCGCGAGCTCATTACGAATTAGATCTATACTTACCTCTATAACTGAGCGGTCCTCCTTTTTCATTTTATTTTTCATCTCATTTACCTTTGCAGAGATCGTCGAAAGAGGGCTCCAAAATGGGGCGAGATAATCCTCCTCGACTGGCATATCGTAGTTGTCACCTGAAATTAACTGTTCCTCAATTCTGCCACGCTTCTTTTTTGCTGGGTTAGGCGACGGGTTTTTGGCCACGTCACCAGTACCAGTGGAAATAATTCCAGAAGGAGCGTTCGCTACATCCTTCGGGGCGGCCAAAATTGATGCTGCTCCCTCTTCACGGAGTAAGCTGCCATGGATACTGGTAAACGGTGAAGTGGGCCGTCTAGGACTACCAGGCTCCTTGTGGGCTTGAATACTCTCCATGAGCATATAGGATCTGGGAGAAGGTCGTCTCCTTTGTGAGGATATCTCCTTCCCTCTTGCCTGCGCTATTTTAATAACTTCCTCCTTTGAAAGCTCATGGAGGGCAACTTCCTCCTCGTAGGAGGAGTCCACGGAGGACATATTACATATAATAAAAATAAATTAAAAAGAAACCAACCTAAAAATTAACAAAAATAAAAAATCCAGACAAAATGCTAGAACTTACCGCTGTGGGTAGAATGCAAATACAGATGTTATTTACAAAATCTGCTAACTCACCAGAATTTCACAAAATCCGAATTTAATTATGTAATTGAAGATTAACACAGTACTGATAATAGTTTCTGCTGTGTTTATACAATTCAGATTAACTCAAAACACATTTAAACGTCACTACAATTTTCGGTAATCCGACCCGAAAATTAACTAAAAAAAAACTATTTTTAACACTTATTATGTACTATTTTATTGCTGAAGAATAGAAATACAGTAAATAACCGCCAGAAATGCGATTAAATGTGATTATAATTAAGATTAACACCGTTTCGTTTCAAAAGTAAACAAACCGGCGCACGAAGGTAGGTATATCAACTGCCCGGTTCGGCCGGGCGAACTGAACTAGACTATTGGCTACACAACTATAACAAACACCACATTTGTTGTATGAGGAGATTTCTACATTATCTTATTATGACATCGATAATAATAACAAATTATTATAAGCCTTACAACTGGCGGTCAGCTGCGCTAAACATTATTTTTACTCAAAAATTATTACTTATTTTTAGATTTTTTTCACCTAAAAACAACCAACTTTTCAGGTGAAAATATCCAAAGCAATAATTATTGAATATAAATACTAGTACATATTGAATTATTTGACGGGCTTAGAATAAGCCGACTTAGCGTCGTGGTTAGCGCAGCTGACCGGCAAACAGAAGTTCTGCGGGTTTAATTTCCGTCGGCGGCATTTATTTTTTCCCGGAAGATTTATTTAATTTGTATGCGTGTTTCAGGCAAATAATTAATGCTTATAACAATTTGTTAACATGTCTTGTAAATATTAGTTTATCAGTAATAATACGTAACATAAAAAGGTTCATTGTGTATTTTTGCTAAGGCGGTTCTATAGTCTACAGTCTACCAGCTTATAGAATAAACAGAACAAATCCCACCCCACCTTTTAACAAAGCTCAAAGATTTAACAATGAGTTCTCGGGCAACGTCGAGCTTCCATTGTTATGTTGTTCTAGAACATTACCGATATAAAAGCTAATCGAATGAGATCTCCGTGAAAAGAAAACTCGACTTATACTTACTGGAGAAAAATCGTACTGCAAAATGGATATTATAGATTCTCTAGATTTTATAGGGGAAGTCCTTAGCGAGAGCATATTCTGATGTATTCATTTAAACGTAATAGTCTACGTAATGGTCTACAACGATATTCAAATTAAACAAATACCTACCTGTATCGATGTTTCTTAAACTTTTTGAACTGCATTTGAGTTGTGAACAATACTCTGAGTATCATAATTGCAGTCAGAAACAAGACCGTGTTTGATCTGAACTTTCTCATGAAAAAAATCTCCACACAGGAGGCCTTGACGAAACTAAGTTCCTTAGGGGCCTATGTCATCTTTGTGATGCTGTGTGGAGGCTCTTTATAAGGACAGGAAGGAGATAACAATTTGGGAAGGAAAAGGGCGTGAGGGGTGGGTAAGAATCTGGGGATCAATGTGTCCAGGGGTGACGGACGTATGAAACCATCCCTCCCATTGCCACGCAAGGCGAGTGGTCAAAGGTCTTCCGAAATAATTCTCTCCCATTCCAGCCCGCAAAGCAGTCGGTGGGCGGACGCATCCACTGCCAAAATCTAGACAAATATCCCCCATGAACCCGGGCACCCCTGCTAAGTTATTAAACGTAGCGAACCTCCTGGGGTATAAATATATATGTACCTATGGCAGAGGTGTTGGTTATCCAATAAACAGTTCCCCGGGAGGCGGTACCCATACCCGCCTCCCAAATTGAAAGTCAAGTTCTTCCTTACCTTCTTCTTTCTATTCAATGTTTTTTCCGGCTCGCAACATTTTTCAACACAGGTTCCATAATCCTGCTGGTCTTGGGCTGCAAAAATCTTGTATCGTTTCACACAAATACACAGTTACTCGACATTACTGCCACAATAAAAGTACTTGCATTTCGCAATCAACAGATAACCATTTGAATTTCAATATCATTGACTTACGCCCTGGAAATGAAAGTGACTTTAAGATTTAGTTAGATTTAGGAATCCAAAAAAATTTCGTTCCTCTTGTAGGAAAGGATACATATCATAATTAGGTAATACAAAGCACGAGCAAAAATAAAGTCTAAAAAATAAAAATAAATTGATATAAAAGAATAATTGAAGAAGAAGATAATATTGATAAATCTAAGCAAAACATGAAACATAACAAGACACGGAAAGAAATATATATCGGTCACAGCGAGGAATCGGACCGAGAATTTCTTATCTTACCGGTATAAAAGTATCAAAAAATAATCTTGGTAAGTAAACAAATCATAATTTATTTTTTCAAATATTAGGCACATTTTTTTCGAAAAGTGCCAAAACTTGTGGCTTCCTTTGCGGCAGTTAAAAAGTTTTTTTTTGTGAGAATAAAACGCTGTTTCATGTCCACCAAGCTTAGTTTTGTGAAGCCTAAAATCATGACAACTTTTTGTCGGAATATTTTGAACACGGTACATAATATTACTTTGCTAATACTTAATATTACTATTATTTATGGAATATGCTTTTTTTAAGCTTATAAAACTTTGTATAACCTGCAATTTATTATTTTGGGCTTCGTGACATAGAATATTATTACGTTGTTTTGAAATCTATGTCACATTATTTTTTGTTTTTTATTATTTCTCGCTAGAGCATCTAGATGAGTTACAAAACTCATTGTAGGACGAAAAGAACTTTACATAGGTGAGAGTAAATAAATACAATCTAACATTGGTATTTTGATTTCAAAATTATAAGTTTCACATACAAAACAGTACAAAAATAGAAAAAAAGAGGTTAAGTAGAACAAACAAGAAGAACCAAAAAATAAACAGACTTGGATATACACATAAGCGCAGAGCCGAAGTAGGAATTAAGAAGAAGGTACCTACCCACTAATACATCGGTAAAAATATATTATGCTCGATTACAAATACAGGGGATAGAAAAGAGAGAGAGATAGAAACAAAACAAAGTATAACACAACAAGAATTACGAGTTTTCGTTTTTATTTGTTTTAAAAAATATTCTTTTAAGGCTTTACATTGAATCTTTGGATTATGCTGGCTGTTTTAATACACATCTGGAAGAGAGTTATAGAGTGTTTAGGCAATACAGTTTTTATTTTATTCCATATTTCGTAGTGTGTGTTAGAAGAATGCGGATTTAATTGTTATTACGAGTATTGTGGTTGTGGATATCTTGATTGTAGCTTGATGTTGGTGTGGGTTGTTTGTTGGGTAAGTTGTAGGATGATGGTCATGATTTCACGTTTGAGAAGGACCGTTTGATGTGAATTCAAGTAAGTTGGGTATATTTTAAGGGTGAAAATAATAAAATTGTCAGTCAATGATTTTATTTTGAATATTCGATTCCTTGTAACGTGCCATATCTTCCTCGGGCTTCTCCAACTTGTTCTACCATCAATTTAATAGCTTGTTTTATAAAATGAATAATAAATGGAAAATAATAGTTAATGATAACATGAAAATAAATTTAATTAAAATTGACGGGTCGTCTTTCAGGGTGGTTGCCGCATCATCATTCGCATCCATCACTCATCGGGTGGACAGCTCAACAACGACAATGTCTTTGGTTTGGTTTTGAGCTTTAAGCTTCATGTTTTGAGTTTTTAGCTTTGAATTTTGAGCTTTAAGCTTTGAAGTTTGAGCTTAATCGATTTTAGAATTTTTTGCCTATAAATTTAAAAATTACGTATTTTGAATTAAAATTTTTGACGACGCAAATTTAACACCTGTCGAAAAGACAGTTTTATGTCCCGGCGTTCCACGGGCTATTCGCATTCAGATGGAGACGGTCATGATCCACTTATTTTGAACTTCAATTGTGCAAAATTTAATCAAAAAGTATCAAAATACTGCTTTAAAGTGTGGGAAAAGAAGAAGGGATGTTATTTTTGGAAATCTCATGTAGACTTTCTTAGTAGCCTTTCTCTTATCTTGAAGATCAAGTCAATTAAAAAAATCTTCAACTTCTGAATAAAACAGTAAATCTGTATGCAAGTAAAATCCATGCCGCTTTCCCGCCCGCCCGCTACAAACAATCAGATAGATGAGGAACGGTGAATCTAAGATGCGATGGGATAGACAATCTGCCTGCTTCTGCTAGGTGAAAACTTCTAAAAATCGGCAAACTGGAGACATTTATGGGTGGTGTTAGTATAAAGTAGCAAGAAGTCTTTTAATGAAGAAGAACTAACTAGCTATCTAACCATCATCTCGTTTCTCCGCAAAGTTAGGCAGATAGGATGGAAAATCTTTGATATGAGAATAATATGCGTGCTGTAACTGTAACCGTTACAGATACAGTACCCTACTTCTAGTCTCGGCCACGTACAATGTACATTGTGCAGTCTATGATTTTAGTAACGGTAACGGTTACAGATAGCAAAAAAAAGTGCTGTGCCACAATTATATGTTCTAAAGAAAGGTTTGATTTATTTATTATGAAAATTGTATTAAAAATATCGATACAGATAAGTTTTCTGATAATATATATATTAAATTGTTATGTCTCAGCATTTCCTGTGTTATGAATAGTTCCTGTGGTCTCAAAACAGAATAAATATAAAATATTTTTGGACGTAAAACCCTGTAAACATCGTCACAGGATGCGTATCGTGTACTTACAATTCTCTTCGTTCCACCAGCGTAAGAACCTTTTATTTACTGAATATCAGCAGAAAATCAATATCCTTATATTTTTTGCACGCTGGCAACCTTCCAAATACCAGTGAATGGAACCCTACCAGAATGAGTGTTTCCGTAGTTTGCCCCTGTCTGGAGCAATGAAATGAAAATGATAATAATATTTACAGTTTTCATTATCAGAACAAAGCCGAGGATATAAAATAAACAGCCCTTATTTGCAATCACACTACAGAATGGCGCAATGTAGGGAGAATAAAACGAGGGTGCTGAAGCAATTATTACATTTACCAACATAATATTATACTATTTCGTCGGGGTGAGTGTGATCGTGTCACACAGTAAAAGGAATTCGGTCCGAAATAAATAAATACGTTTTACAATAAAAGTAAAAATACCTCCGTTCAATTGCTGAGAATTGGTTATTTAAAATAGTTAGGCTGTTTGGCTCTGGACTTAGCAGTCGCGGGTTCAAATGATGTCTGAACAAACAAAACCAAAAAAACTTTATTACTATATTTCCCCCTTAATTTATAAAAAAATATTTTGTACAAAAAATTATCGACCCATCAGATAGGCACATTATGCTCGTATTATGATAATCGATGTTAGGTATGTATGTATATATAATAAATGAATGTACGTATTAATATAAATATAAAGAGATATTATTATCGCTTTATATTTATATAAAGAGAGAATCAATGTATTATAATAACAAAACAAAAGTATTACAAAAAAGAGACATAATGTGTACGTAATCATAAATATTTAAAGGAAAAGTGAAAGAAAGAAAACGTTTAAATAAGGTTGATCTAGTACCATTCTTATATTACATGTTGTGCAAAAAAAGAGTTTAAAAAATATTCTCAAAATCATTGAATAATTGCACTGCGTTCCAGAGTGGAAGATACTCTCAGTATCACCCGGTGCGAGACCACCATTAGGAATCAAAACTTCACGTCGAGGTATTTTTAGTAACCAGACCTGAATAGCCAGTTACTTCTATAGTTTGGCCAGCCTTGAGCCAAACGGCGCCTGGCGCGTTTAAAATTTTGACGCCCGTTTGTGATCACCTACCTAGATGTCTACTGGTTTTGATTGGTTCCCGATTCGTTTCAGGTGAATACATAAAAAAATAATATCGCCTATTTTAGTCCTCTTACCCAAATGTTCGACATTATAATGAGAAAGGATAAGAGTGTGTTGAAGTAGACATTTTTGTCGATAATTTATGCAGATTCAGAAAAAAATGAACTGCTTTGTTAAATATATATGCAATGATAATAATTGTTGAGCTTATTATATTATTTATCATTTGCGTCTCTTGTCTTTCTTTGTATTTTTTGTCGTTTCAGTGAGTTTTTATTAAATTTTATGATTTCGTAATCTTATGTAGATATATAGTATCGTTAGACTCGATTTACCGAAGAAGACTGGAGAAAAGTTGACAACATGACTTACCAACAAGCAGTAAGATCTAAACAGTCAACAGATGCGAGACAGAAACAAAAGTTTGAAAGGCTCAACCGAGACAAAAAAGGTGATCGAAAACAACTCGATCAAAATAAAGTTGTCATCAACATTTCGACCCTTGCATTGAGCCCAGACGCAACTTCTGTGCTAGCAAAGGGGATGAACTTTACAGTGGCCCCCAAAAAGATACCTGTGGAATCCATCGTATGTGGCGTAGAGACTGCACTACATACAATGATGAAAGTACACAAAATGTCAGAGGTGCAAGCAGAGGACATCCGGCAAGAGACTTGCCATATTTTGAAAAGGGCTGAAATACCCCGCCCCAATATCACGAAAGGAGAGTTTGCGGCCCTAAAAGAATTACGCGCCAATGAGGATATCTTGGTTCTGCCAGCCGATAAAGGAAATGCCACTGTCGTGATTAATACGGTAGACTACACAAAGAAGATGGAAGACCTCTTGTGCGATTCCGGCACCTATAAGAAGATTAAAAACAACCCCACCAACAAGATTGACATAAAGACAAGGGAACTAGTGAAAGCTTCTAGCATCAGGAAAGAGGATTGGTCTAAGCTTTTTGTAAAAGCCTCTAAAACTCCTGCCCTGTACGGTCTCCCAAAAATACATAAAAAGGAAATCCCAATGAGACCGATTATCAGCGCTATTGGTGCTCCTACATACAAACTTTCCCAATACCTCTCGAGATTACTGCAGATGCAAACTGGAAAAACCGAATCGTGGATTAAGGATTCAACAGATCTGATTAGTAAGCTCAAGAAAGTTAAGACTGAGGAAGGAGATATTCTGGTCAGCTTTGACGTCGTGTCTCTTTTCACAAATGTGCCTCTAGAAGACTCCATGACAATGCTCAGGGAGATATATGAGGAAGACATTTGCAAACTTTTTGAACACTGCCTCAAAACGGGATACTTTGCGTTTCAGGGTGAACTGTTTGAGCAATTGGAGGGAGTTGCGATGGGCAGTCCGTTGTCGCCAGTACTAGCCAACTTTTTTATGGAGAAGTTTGAAGAAATGGCACTCGACACAGCTTCGGCTGTCCCCAAAGTATGGTGGCGCTACGTCGACGATGTCTTCGCCATTTGGCCTCATGGAACGGAGAAACTAAACGAATTCCTAGACCATCTTAATTCTCTCCACAGCAAAATAAAATTCACAATGGAACTGGAAAACGAAGATAAAATCCTGCCTTTTCTAGATGTGGAGGTGATGCGAAAACACGATGGTAGCCTAGGACATATTGTGTATAGGAAACCAACCCATACGAATCGGCACTTACACGCTGATTTGCACCACCACCCAGCGCAGAAGAGAGGACTTATCCATACATTGGTGACCCGAGCGACCAGAATATGTGAAGAACATAAAATCGGAGCGGAACTTACGAAGCTGACCGATGCACTGGAGCGTAACGGTTACCCAGCAAGTCAGACAAGGCAAATCATAAGAGCAAAATCTGCACCAAACGAAGACAGAATTGAACGAGAGTCGAAAGGCTGTGCCTTCCTGCCTTATGTGCACAATGTAACAGACAGAATTGCCAGGCTATTGAGAAAGGAAAGTATCAAGACTGTCTTCGGAAGAACAACAAAGATACAGGACTTACTGAGTTCTGCAAAGACTAAGTTTCCTCTGGAAACAGATGGAGTGTATAAACTCAGCTGTTCCGGATGTGACAAGGTCTATGTAGGCCAGACAGAGCGGACTATCTCCAAAAGGATTTCAGAACACTTCAGAGCTTGTAAACTCGGCCACCCTGACAAATCGGCAATTGCCGAGCATTTGATTGACACCGGGCATTACTTTGGATTTGTTCCTGAAATCCTGGGGAGACCCAAAACTTATAGAGCACGGCTGATTACGGAAGCCATTGAAATTCATAAAAATCCCGTAAACATTAATAGAGACGATGGAGCTAAGCTCAATAGTTCTTGGTATCCGGTAATTGACGGATACACCAGAGCTAAACGAAGAAAACCACTGTAAATAAAAAAAAAATAAAAAAAAATTATACGTTAATGTTAGCTCAGAGGGTTGGAGCTGGCAACACGGTATCACAACCTCATACATAAGCTAACATTTTTACACAACCTCAAATAACACATCTGCCCTGATGATGGACACTGCAATGTTGTCCGAAACGTTGGCTAAAGAAGGAGTTAGCGCAACACGGCATAACACCCCAAAAACAAATAACAAAAAAGAGTTTATTTTAGTTTTCATAACTGGATTAATCTTACAATCTGTAAGAACTCAGTTTAAATTAATTTATAAGCACCACGCAGGTAGCTCCGAATAAGATAACTTTCCTTAAGGCCTTTACTATCTTTGGGGATGCTGTGTCGAGAGTTTGTAAGTAATGGACGATGGGTATGTTCCTGGAAAGAAAAGTAATCAGGGGTATGTAGGAATGTGGGGATCAGTGTGTCAAGGATTGACGTCGGAATCCACCCCTCCTGCTGCGGCGCAAGGCGACGCGGGTCAAGAGGGTTCGGCTAGTGAAGTCAAAGGGTCTCACTCAATCGTCCTTTCCTGATCTGGTTCACCACTTAGCTGGTGAGCACGCGGATAAACGGGACTGGAGGCCTTTAACGAATAAATTGACAGATTTCCCATCAAATTATCACTAAAACACGAATGTGTTGTGAGGACAGCGAGAAACGTGTTCATAAAAATACTAATAATATCGTATTTCGATCCATCCGCTGCCAAGACCCGGACAAACCTCACGCTATCAACCCGAGCACCCCTACTAAGTCACCATTCGTAGCGTAGCGCTTATAGAGGTGTTAGTTATTCAATTAAAGGCTCAAAAACAAAAATAAATAGAGCAGGTCATTCAAGGAGTGTGGGTCACAAAATATTTAGGTCTGAATCATCTCTGCCTATTCCAGTGGAGGAAAGGCGTGATGGTTAATTTGTTAACACACAGCGACCTTGAGGTGATTTTTCACAAAAGCGGTCCTATTCAAGTTATAGAAGTTTTAAATGGAACTACAATTAAATAAGAAATATTTTTATGCAATTTCTGGGTAGCTTGCCACAATTTTTATTGCTTGGAAACGGAAGTCGTCAAGTTGCGACACATCCAAATAAGTCGTTTGCCAGATTAGCAGCATTATTGTAATATTAATTTTCCCATCCTCGCGATTTGCTAAACAAAGGTAGAGGTTGCCAAGATTTCTTACAAAGCCGAAGGAGCATATTCTGTGAAGAAGGGTTTATGGGATGTTTAAATATTTTTTCAAGACTTGTTGGTGGTTACCCGCGCTAAGGACCCAGGGAAGCTGTAAAATAAATAAAACAAAATACAGTCATGAAATAAAACTGTGCAATATGTATGTAATTATTAGTCCGGTTGTTTATGATATGTGTACTATATAGGTATTTTTTTTCAATTCTTAGAGATTTTTTTTTGTAAAACACATTTTTTTGTTCTTTAATCCATTTCTTAATTTTGTTTGTGAATTTTTTTTTCTGTACTCATTTTTCCGTGTCAAGTGTAAGATTGTTAAATGCTTTTATTGCCTGGTATTTGTGGAATTTGTTCAAAGTTTGTGCTTATCGATGAAGTTTTTACGTTTTGTATGAACGCTAGTCTAACTGGTATAAATGTTAGTTTGGATTTATTGAAATTAATTTTTTTTTTGTCAAAAATGTACTTTAGTGGTGTTTTCATATGTATTTTATGTATTGGTGTATAATTTCAGTACGTCAAACATTTTGAATATTTGGTAACTGTCAGTAATTCTATGTTTTTCAAATTTTATTTTTAATTTACCTGTATGATAGTTTTCTGTGTAATTTTCATACGACCGATAGCAAAGATACCGATATTGCTCCCTCCCAAGCAATTATACCGTATTCTATTATGGATTTGAAAATTGCATAATATATTGTCTTCAATTTTTTTAGTTTCAATAAGTTTCTTTTATTTATGTTCAGAAAAATGTGTATTGTTTTGAGAAGTTTATTTAAGATGTGTATATCTGAGGTTATTGTCTATTATGATTCCTGGACATTTTATTTGGTCAGTTTTTTCTAGATTAAGGCAATCGCATATGTTGGTGTCTATGCATTCATGCGTTTTCATGGTGATTGTCTTATGTTTTGAATTTGGTTTTCGATATGTTTAGTGTAATCAAGTTTGCGTCTAACCACGTTTTTACTTGCGTGATTCCTAATCCCGCTATTAAGGGGGTAATATGTCTCCTATTCTATTTAATGTATACATTAATGACCTCTTACAAGAACTGAATGATACACAATTGGTTGTCATATCTGCGGTCAAGGCAGTAACAACATTAATTACGCGGAAGACATGGTGCTGTTTCCGCCTTCGATTAAAGCGATGAGACTACTTGTGCAAATATGCAAAGAGTATACAATCTCACATAACCTGCTGTACAATGCAAAAAAGTCAGTAATCGTTATTTTTAAATACAATAAGGAGCCAATAAATATTCCTCCAATCTGTTTAGACGGAAAAGAACTACTTGTAGCCTCTCAGGTTAAATATCTGGAACATATCCTAACCGAACATATGAAGGATATGGAAGAAAACATGGAACTACAAAGAAAAGCAATCAATATACGGGCCGGAATGCTCTTAAGGCGGTTCTACCACTATAGCGATGATGTCAGAAAATTACCTTTCAAGGCATTCTGCACTGCACTGTACACATCTGAGCTGTGGACACAATACCCAGCAGCGCAATGGGAAAAGCTGAGGGTGTGCTACAATAATGCATACAGGCAGCTCATGCAACTACCGAGGTTTTGCAGTGCCTCCACAATGTTTACTGAAGGGAGGGTACACTCATTCCCCGCCTTACTTCGCCACCGACTCACCAGCTTCTGGGGTAGGACTCGGAAGTCAACCAACATCATCGTTGTGGCTGCATTCGAGTGGCTCAGTTCCCCTCTCAATGAGCGATGGATGCAGATGATGCGGCGACCTCCCTGATGGACGGTTTAATTTATTTTAATCTAATTGTTTTTATTGTATTACCTATTTATATGACTATTTTATTTTTGATTTATATTTTAATTTTATGTTTAGGTACCTGCCTAATATTTTTTTTTCTCTTTGTTTTATCTTATTTCCATTTTTATAATTTTTTACTTTATTTTATTGTTTCCCTGTTTTACTGTATTTCATGTAATATGGCAGACTGGGATTGCACTATCCTTCCAGTCCTGCTGGATTAAAACTTAAATAAATAAAAATCAAAAAAAATATATTGTACACCTTAGTCCAATCTTTAGATTTGAATAGTAAAACTGTATTGTCCGCATAACTAACAATTTATCCGTTTTATTTTCGTGTTAATTTATGTAAATAGTGAATAGAATGGGCCCTAGAATACTTCCTTGTTGAATTCCATATGTAATCGGCAGTCGCTTACTAGTACGGTGATTAATTTTGACTTGCTGAGTTCTGTTACTCATATAACTTTTCGTTAGTTGGGGTTCCTCGCCATTGATACCCATGTTTTCCAACCTTTTTAATTGGATTTTGCGGCAAATCGAATCCAAGGCTTTAGCTAAATCTAAATATATTGCTGTGCAGTTATGTACTTGATCAAAGTTGCTGTGTATATAAACTATTACGTATGCAAATACTTCTTTTGTGCCTCTTTTTTCTCTAAATCCATATTGTTTATCTTCCAGGTATTTTACAATTTGGTTTTTTAATACTCTTTCAAAGATCCTTGATAGTGACGTTAACAATGTGATTGGTCTATTTTTTTAAAATTTTTCTCATTTCAGTGTTTTTTGGATCACCAAACTAGGCACATGCCCGTGATGTTGGTTATTTCCATTTTTCTCTTGTTTTATAAATAGGGATCACCGATATTTGTTTAAGAGTACCAGGAAAGCAACTTTGTGTTATACTTAGGTTGGTTAAGTGTGTTATAGGTTTTAATATTTCATTTAATATTTTCTTAATGCAATTTGTTGTTATTTCAGACATATAGATTAAAGACATTCCCGGTGCAATGTTGTTTTTGAAAGTGTTAATTATTTTGCCAATTTCTTCTTCTGAAGTTTTTTTTATTGTAAGTCTTTGTTGTGTCGGTTGTGTATTGATACTTGGACTTTTTGTTTTACGGTTTCTTAAAAGTTTTCCTACATTTGCGAAGAAGTTATTCATATACTTTGCGATTATCTACCATAATACGGACATGTGTCTAGTGTGGTAGTCGAAAAGCATGTAAAAAACTGTATTCAAATATATTTTGTAAATAAAGAAAAGAACAAAAGAAATTCTATATTTGTATTAGCATCTATTTTTTGAATCAATATTTAGTTTTATTTTCTGTTTATATTTTTCTATGTATGTAATTGCTTTTAATATTTTCATATAGCTTTTGGGTTATTCTTTAATTTTTTGTCTGTAGTATTTCTCCTTAGCTACTCTAATATTTTTCGTTCGAATGTTTCAATATCTGCTACAGTTGTTCTATATCATACGGAATATGTTTAATTTGTAGGAGTATTTTCCTCCATCCATAGTTTTTTTAGTTTGTGTGCAAGTTTTAAATGTTTAAGATTGGTGTATTAATTATTTTTTGTATTAACCTAGTTGTAAATTTAACCCGGGCCTCTTCAGCATTCTGTATTCGGTATTTTTTGATCCAGTCCTTTTTTTAGTTTTTTTTTTTAATTTTTGAGTAGTCAATTACTTTTTTCGTAAATATTTTATGTTGGTTAGGTTTCGTGTTTTCGGTGTCTGTTGCTATCACGTTCATCTAGTGATCTGTGATTGTGTTTTCTAGTACTATTGTTTTCGTTTTTAGTTTTGTTTATAGTGTTTTATGTATCTCGTAATTGAACATTTATCGTGGGATGGAGTCTATGCTGTACTATTATTGTTAGGAATTCTTTGCTTTGTGGGTGTCCGTAATGTAAAGTGTTTACGTACAGGTCACCTATGATGATGATATTTTTGTTTTTATTGTGCTCAGTTAATGAAAGGTTAAGTGCAGATAGAAAATTGGTAATGCTATTTTTGGATGGCGATCTATACATAGCTAGAATACTTGTTACTTCATGGTATATTATTTTCCATGATGTTTATTTCTTGAATAATCATGTTATTTTTATTACTGGAAAACTATAACCATACCATAATTTTGGCTTTTAAGTTTCGTTGTGTGGTGTGTGTTATAGTTTTCGATTGTTTTTGGTGTGAATTAATCATTCAACTAGCACTCATTTAGCACAATGATATCAAAATTCGTTTCAAGCCGTTGAAGGTATATCAAACAATCATCAAAGTTTTGATATTCGATTTAATATTTTGGTGGAATATTTTGATTATATATTTTTTATTTGTTGATAATGATTAATTGACTATAGTAATTTATAATTAGACAGTAATGTTGGTTGTCCGAGTCGATAAATTTCATGAAGTCATCTATGTTTATGTGAGTATTTGTGTAAGTATATAAAGAGTTGCGCTAGGTATGCAATTGTATTTGTTATTTTATTCATGTCAATGAATTGTCTCTATCTATGTTCACTGAATTTTAATTTAAATGACAAACTCCAATGTTTATTTTCAATGCTTAAATAAGCAACATTAAGATAAGTAATAAGATAAATATTATTTAACCTATGAATTATTTTAGCGGAATAAATTAATAACACAGTTGTGAACTATTTACTTCACTCAGAGTATTTTATCAGGGTAAGGTAATCAGACACGACATATTAAAGTCTATTTTTACGTAGTCTTCCTAATTTTACTACTCCGCTATACTCCAATAACAAATAATAATGTACATCCGAAGTAAAAACCGAGGCTCCCTTATTAAGATTATCCCTTATATAAGTTAAGATTTTTCCACAAATGCTACTCTAACATGCACAATTTGAAGACTTTGGTAAGAACTTTCGGAGTCGTTTTCTAAGGGTCTATGGCACCGAACGGACTAAAAATTTTGAATCCCATTAAGAATCATGTTCTTAACCGAAATCACAACGAAAATCGGCATAAAGAATTATTACCCAAGTCTTCAAATTGTGTTTCATAGAGAAAAGATTTTTCCACAAATGATAAAGAAGTAAGCTGATTTTCATTGTGATTTCGGTTAAAAGCATGTTTCTTAGAGTGATCCCGAAATATGAGTACGTTCGGTGCCATAGAGCCTGAGAAAACGACTCCCGGATTTCGAACCCAAGTCCTCAAATTGTGCATGGTAGGCTAAGGATTTTTCCAAAAATGAGACTCTATGCAGATTTTCATTGTGATTTTGGTTAAGAGCAAAATTCTTAGTGGGATTCCAAATTTTTAGTCCGTTCGTCGCCATAGAGCCAGAGAAAACGACTACCAAATCTCGAACCGGGGTGTGCCAATTGTGCTTGTTAGAGAAAAGATTTTCCACAAACGCTTCTTTATGCAGATTTTCATTGTGATTTCGGTTAAGAACATGATTCTTAGTGGGATTCCAAATTTTGAAGTCCGTTCGGTGCCATAAAGCCTGAGAAAATGACTCCGAAAGTTCGAACCCAAGTCTTCAAATTGTACATGTTAGAATAAGAATTTTTCAAAAATTATTATTTATACAGATTTTAATTGTTATTTCGGAGCATGATTCTAATAGTGATCCCAAAATATAAATCCGTTTGGTGCCATAGAGCCTGAGAAAACGAATTCCAAAGTTCGAACCAAAGTCTTCAAATTGTGCATAGTAGACTAAGGATTTTTCCAAAAATAAGACTCTTTGCAGATTTTCATTGTGATTTTTGTTGAGAGCAAGATTCTAAGTGGGATTCCAAATTTTTAGTCCGTTCGGTGCCATAGAGCCTGAGAAAACGACTTCAGAATTTCGAACCCAAGCCTTCAAACTGTGCTTGTTAGAGAAAAGATTTTTCCACAAATCCTTCTTTATGCAGATTTTATGCAATTCTTAAAACTGTGCTTTTTAGAGAAAAGATTTTCCACAAATGCTTCTTTTGGCAGAATTTCATTGTTATTTCAGTTGAGACCATGATTCTTAGTGGGATTCCAAATTTTTAGTCCGTTAGGTGCCATAGAGCTTAAGAAAACGACTACGAAAGTTCGAACCCAAGTCTACAAATTGTGAATGTTAGACTAAGAATTTTTCCAAAAATGATACTTTATGCAGATTTTTATTGTGAATTCGGTGAAGAGTATGATTCTTAGTGGGATTCCAAATTTTTAGTCCTTTCGTCACCATAGAGCCTGAGAAAACGACTCCCAAATATCGAACCCTAGTCTGCAAATTGTGCTTGTTAGAGAAAAGATTTTTCACAAACGCTTCTTAATGCAGAATTTCATTGTGATTTCGGTTAAGAACATGATTCTAAGTGGAATTCCAAAATTTTAGACCTTACAGGGGTATAGAGCCTGAGAAAACGACTCCAAATTTTCAGTCTTCAAATTGTGCTATTTAGAGTAAAGGTTTTTCAACAAATTATTAAAAAAAACAAGCGGATTTTCATTGAGATTTCGGTTAAGATCATGATACTTAAGGTGATCCGAAAATTTGAGTCCGTTCGGTGCCAAAGAGCCTGAGAAAACGAGTGCCGAAATTCGAGACAAAGTCTTCAAATCGTGCATGGTAGACTAAGGATTTTTCCAAAAATGAGACTTTTTGCAGTTCGAACCCAAGTCTTCAAATTGTGCTTTTTGGAGTAAAGATTTTTCCACAAATGCTTCTTTATGCAGATTTTCATTGTGATTTCGGTTAAGAAAATGATTATTAGTGGGTTTCAAATTTTTTAGTCTTTTCGGCGTCATAAAGCCTGAGAAAAAGACTCTGAAAGTTCGAACCCAAGTCTTCAAATTGTGCTTTTATAAGTAAAGATTTTTCCACAAATGCTTCTTTATGCAGATTTTCATTGTTATTTCGGTAAAGATCATTCTTCTTAGTGGGATTCCAAATTTTAAGTATGTTCGGCGCCATAGAACCTGAGAAACCGACTCAGAAAGTTGGAACCCAAGTCTTCAAATTGTGTTTTTTGGAGTAAAGATTTTTCCACAAATTCTTCTTTATGCTGATTTTCATTGTGTTTTTGGTTAAGAGTATGATTCTTAGTGGGATTTAAAATTTTAAGTCTGTTCGGCGCCATAGAGACTGAGAAAACGACTCCGAAAGTTCGAACACAAGTCTTCAAATTGTGCTTTTTAGAGTAAATTTTTTTCCATAAATGCATCTTTATGCAGACTTTCGTTGTTAGTTCGAATGAGCCAATGATTTTTAGTTGGATTCAAAATTTTTAGTCTGTTCGACGCCATAAAGCCTGAGAAAACGACTCCCAAAGTCCAAACCCAAGTCTTCAAATTGTGCATGGTAGAGAAAAGATTTTTCCACAAATGCTTCTTTATGCTGATTTTCATTGTTATTTCGGATGAGAGCATGATTTTTAGTGGGATTCCAAATTTAAAGTCTGTTCGGCGCCATAAAGCCTGAGAAAACGACTCCCAAAGTCCGAACCCAAGTCTTCAAATTGTGCATGGTAGAGAAAAGAATTTTCCACAAATGCTTCTTCAGGCAGATTTTTACTTTGATTTCGGTTTAAAGTATTATTCTTGGTGGGATTCCAAATTTTTAGTCTGTTCGGCGCAATAGAGCCTGAGAAAACGACTCCGAAAGTTCGAACCCAAATCTTCAAATTGTGCTTTTTGGAGTAGAAATTTTTCCACAAATATTTCTTTATGCTGATTTTCATTGTGATTTCGGTTAAGAGTATGATTCTAAGTGGGATTCCTAATTTTAAGTCTGTTCGGCGCCATAGAGACTGAAAAAACGACTCCGAAAGTTCGAACCCAAGTCCTCAAATTGTGCATGGTAGAGAAAAGATTTTTCCACAAAAGCTTCTTTATGCAGATTTTCACTGTGATTTCGGTTATGAGTATGATTCTTAGTGGGATTCCAAAAGTTCGAACCCAAGTTTTCAAATTGTGCTTTTTGGAGTAAAGATTTTTCCACAAATGCTTCTTTATACAGGTTTTCATTGTGATTTCGGTAAAAAAAATGATTATTAGTGGGTTTCAATTTTTTAAGTCTTTTCGGCGTCATAAAGCCTGAGAAAAAGACTACCAAAGTCCGAACCCAAGTCTTCAAATTGTGCATGGTAGAGAGAAGATTTGTCCACAAATGCTTCTTTATGCTGATTTTCATTGTTATTTCGGATGAGAGCATGATTTTGAGTGGGATTCCAAATTTTTAGTCTGTTCGGCGGAGTAAAGCCTGAGAAAACGACTCCGAAAGTTCCAACCCAAGTCGTCAAATTGTGCTTTTTGGAATAAAGATTTTTCAACAAATGCTTCTTTATGCAGACTTTTATTGTTATTCCGGATGAGAGCATGATTTTTATTGGGATTCCAAATTGTTAGTCTATTCGGCGTCATAAGGCCTGATAGACGAAACCAAAAGTCCGAACCCAAGTCTTCAAATTGTGCATGGTAGAAAAAAGATTTTTCAACAAATGCTTCTTTAGGCATATTTTCATTGTGATTTCGGTAAAGATCATGATTCTTAGTGGGTTTTCAAATTTTTAGTCGGTTCGGCGCCATAAAGCCTGAGAAAACGACTCCCAAAGTCCGAACCCAAGTCTTCAAATTGTGCATGGTAGAGAAAAGATTTTTCCACAAATGCTTCTTTATGCAGATTTTCATTGTTATTTCGGATGAGAGCATGATTTTTAGTGGGATTCCAAATTTTTAGTCTGTTCGGCGCCATAAAGCCTGAGAAAACGACTCCCAAAGTCCGAACCCATGTCTTCAAATTGTGCATGGTAGAGAAAAGATTTTTCCACAAATGCTTCTTTATGCTGATTTTCATTGTTATTTCAGATGAGAGCATGATTTTTAGTGGGATTCCAAATTTTGAGTCTGTTCGGCGCCATAAAGCCTGAGAAAACGACTCCCAAAGTCCGAACCCAAGTCTTCAAATTGTGCATGGTAGAGAAAAATTTTTTCCACAAATGCTTCTTTATGCAGATTTTCACTGTGATTTCGGTTAAGAGTATGATTTTTATTGGGATTCCAAATTTTTAGTCTGTTCGGTGCCATAGAGACTGAGAAAACAACTCCGAAAGTTCGAACACAAGTTTTAGAATTTTTTTCCATAAATGCTTCTTTATGCAGATTTCCATTGATATTTCGGATAAGAGCATGATTTTCAGTAGGATTCAAAATTTTTAGTGTGTTCGGCGCCATAGAGCCTGAGAAAATGACTCTGAAAGTTCGAACCCAAATCTTCAAATTGTGCTTTTTGGAGTAGAGATTTTTCCACAAATATTTCTTTAAGCTGATTTTCATTGTGATTTCGGTTAAGAGTATGATTCTAAATGGGATTCCTAATTTTTAGTCTGTTTGGCGCCATAGAGACTGAAAAAACGACTCCGAAAGTTCGAACCCAAGTTGTTCAAATTGTGCATGGTAGAAATTTTTTTTTCCAAAAATGAAACTTTTTGCAGATTTTCATTGGGATTTCGGTTGAGAGCGAGATTCTTGGTGGGATTCCAAAATATCAGTCCGTTCGACACCATAGAGCCTGAGAAAACGACTCCCAAAGTCCGAACCCAAGTCTTCAAATTGTGCTTTTTGGAGTAAAGATTTTTCCACAAATGCTTATTTATGCAGATTTTCGTTGTGATTTCGTTTAAGAGTATGATTATTATTGGGTTTCCAAATATTTTTTCTGTTCGGAGCCATAGAGACTGAGAAAACGACTCGGAAAATTTGAACCCAAGTTGTTCAAATTGTGCATGTAAGAAATTTTTTTTTCAAAAAATAAACTTTTTGCAGATTTTCATTAGGATTTCGGTGCAGAGCGACATTGTTAGTGGGATTCCAAAATATCAGTCCGTTCGACACCATAGAGCCTGAGAAAACGACTCCCAAAGTCCGAACCTAAGTCCTCAAATTGTGCATGGTAGAGAAAAGATTTTTCCACAAAAGCTTCTTTATGCAGATTTTCATTGTGATTTCGGTAAAAAAAATGATTATTAGTGTTTTTGAAATTTTTTAGTCTTTTCGGCGTCATAAAGCCTGAGAAAAAGACTCTGAATGTTCGAAAAAAAGTTTTCAAATTGTGCTTTTATAAGTAAAGATTTTTCCACAAATGCTTCTTTATGCAGACTTTCATTGTTATTTCGGATGAGAGCATGATTTTTAGTGGGATTCCAAATTTTTAGTCTGTTCGGCGCCATAAAGCCTGATAGACGAAACCAAAAGTCCGAACCCAAGTCTTCAAATTGTGCATGGTAGAAAAAAGATTTTTCAACAAATGCTTCTTTAGGCATATTTTTATTGTGATTTCGGTAAAGATCATGATTCTTAGTGGGTTTTCAAATTTTTAGTCGGTTCGGCGCCATAAAGCCTGAGAAAACGACTCCCAAAGTCCGAACCCAAGTCTTCAAATTGTGCATGGTAGAGAAAAGATTTTTCCACAAATGCTTTTTTATGCAGATTTTCATTGTTATTTCGGATGAGAGCATGATTTTTAGTGGGATTCCAAATTTTTAGTCTGTTCGGCGCCATAAAGCCTGAGAAAACGACTCCCAAAGTCCGAACCCATGTCTTCAAATTGTGCATGGTAGAAAAAATATTTTTCCACAAATGCTTCTTTATGCTGATTTTCAATGTTATTTCGGATGAGACTATGATTTTTATTGGGATTCCAAATTTTTAGTCTGTTCGGTGCCATAGAGACTGAGAAAACAACTCCGAAAGTTCGAACACAAGTCTTCAAATTGTGCTTTTTAGAGTAAATTTTTTTCCATAAATGCTTCTTTATGCAGATTTCCATTGATATTTCGGCTGAGAGCATGATTTTCAGTAGGATTCAAAATTTTTAGTGTGTTCGGCGACATAGAGCCTGAGAAAAAGACTCTGAAAGTTCGAACCCAAATCTTCAAATTGTGCTTTTTGGAGTAGAGATTTTTCCACAAATATTTCTTTAAGCTGATTTTCATTGTGATTTCGGTTAAGAGTATGATTCTAAGTGGGATTCCTAATTTTAAGTCTGTTCGGCGCCATAGAGACTGAAAAAACGACTCCGAAAGTTCGAACCCAAGTTGTTCAAATTGTGCATGGTAGAAAATTTTTTTTCCAAAAATGAAACTTTTTGCAGATTTTCATTGGGATTTCGGTTGAGAGCGAGATTCTTGGTGGGATTCCAAAATATCAGTCCGTTCGACACCATAGAGCCTGAGAAAACGACTCCCAAAGTCCGAACCCAAGTCTTCAAATTGTGCTTTTTGGAGTAAAGATTTTTCCACAAATGCTTATTTATGCAGATTTTCGTTGTGATTTCGTTTAAGAGTATGATTATTATTGGGTTTACAAATATTTTTTCTGTTCGGAGCCATAGAGACTGAGAAAACGACTCGGAAAATTTGAACCCAAGTTGTTCAAATTGTGCATGTAAGAAATTTTTTTTTTTAAAAATAAACTTTTTGCAGATTTTCTTTTTTCGCAGAGCGACATTGTTAGTGGGATTCCAAAATATCAGTCCGTTCGACACCATAGAGCCTGAGAAAACGACTCCCAAAGTCCGAACCTAAGTCCTCAAATTGTGCATGGTAGAGAAAAGATTTTTCCACAAAAGCTTCTTTATGCAGATTTTCATTGTGATTTCGGTAAAAAAAATGATTATTAGTGTTTTTGAAATTTTTTAGTCTTTTCGGCGTCATAAAGCCTGAGAAAAAGACTCTGAATGTTCGAAAAAAAGTTTTCAAATTGTGCTTTTATAAGTAAAGATTTTTCCACAAATGCTTCTTTATGCAGACTTTCATTGTTATTTCGGATGAGAGCATGATTTTTAGTGGGATTCCAAATTTTTAGTCTGTTCGGCGCCATAAAGCCTGAGAAAACGACTCCCAAAGTCCGAACCCAAGTCTTCAAATTGTGCATGGTAGAGAAAAGATTTTTCCACAAATGCTTCTTTATGCAGATTTTCATTGTGATTTCGGTAAAAAAAATGATTATTAGTGTTTTTGAAATTTTTTAGTCTTTTCGGCGTCATAAAGCCTGAGAAAAAGACTCTGAATGTTCGAAAAAAAGTTTTCAAATTGTGCTTTTATAAGTAAAGATTTTTCCACAAATGCTTCTTTATGCAGACTTTCATTGTTATTTCGGAAGAGAGCATGATTTTTAGTGGGATTCCAAATTTTTAGTCTGTTCGGCGCCATAAAGCCTGATAGACGAAACCAAAAGTCCGAACCCAAGTCTTCAAATTGTGCATGGTAGAAAAAAGATTTTTCAACAAATGCTTCTTCAGGCAGATTTTCACTTTGATTTCGGTTAAGAGTATTATTCTTGGTGGGATTCCAAATTTTTAGTCTGTTCGGCGCCTTAGAGCCTGAGAAAACGACTCGGAAAGTTCGAACCCAAGTCTTCAAATTGTGCATGGTAGAGAAAAGATTTTTCCACAAATGCTTCTTTATGCAGATTTTCATTGTTATTTCGGATGAGAGCATGATTCTTAGTGGGTTTCCAAATTTTCGGTCTGTTCGGCGCCATAAAGCATGATAAATCGACTCCCAAAGTCCGAACCCAAGTCTACAAATTGTGCATGGTAGGAAAAAGATTTTTCCACAAATGCTTCTTATCGCAAACTTTCGTTGTGATTTCTGTTAAGAGTATGATTCTTAGTGAGATTCCAAATTTTTAGTCTGATCGGCGCCATAAAGCCTGATAAAACGACTCCCAAAGTCCGAACCCAAGTCTTCAAATTGTGCATGGTAGAGAAAAGATTTTTCCACAAATGCTTCTTCAGACAGATTTTCACTTTGATTTCGGTTAAGAGTATTATTCTTGGTGGGATTCCAAATT
Organism: Hesperophylax magnus; assembly: GCA_026573805.1. Classification (NCBI taxonomy): domain Eukaryota; kingdom Metazoa; phylum Arthropoda; class Insecta; order Trichoptera; family Limnephilidae; genus Hesperophylax; species Hesperophylax magnus. The sequence continues at coordinate 23,243,689 of JAIUSX010000011.1, forward strand.
TAAAGTCTGTTCGGCGCCATTCAGACTGAGAAAACGACCCCGAAAGTTCGAACCCAGGTCTTCAAATTGTGCTTTTTGGATTAAAGATTTTTCCACAAATGCTTCTTAATGCAGATTTCCATTGATATTTTGGATGAGAGCATGATTTTTAGTAGGATTCCAAATTTTTAGTCGGTTCGGCGCCATAGAGCCTGAGAAAACGACTACGAAAGTTCGAAACCAAGTCTTCAAATTGTGCTTTTTGGAGTAAAGATTTTTCCACAAATGCTTCTATACGCAGATTTTCACTGTGATTTCTGTTAAGAGTATGATTCTTAGTGAGATTCCAAATTTTTGGTCTGTTCGGTGCCATAGAGAATTAGAAAACGACTCCCAAAGTCCGAACACAAGTCTTCAAATTGTGCATGGTAGAGAAAAGATTTTTCCACAAATGCTTCTTTATGCTGATTTTCATTGTTATTTCGGATGAGACTGTGATTTTTAGTGTGATTCCAAATTTTGAGTCTGTTCGGCGCAATAAAGCCTGAGAAAACGACTCCCAAAGTCCGAACCCAAGTCTTCAAATTGTGCATGGTAGAGAAAAGATTTTTCCACAAATGCTCCTTTATGAAGACTTTCATTGTTATTTCGGATGCGCGAATGATTTATAGTTTGATTTCAAATTTTTAGTCTGTTCGGCGCCATAAATCCTGAGAAAACGACTCCCAAAGTCCGAACCCAAGTCTTCAAATTGTGCATGGTAGAGAAAAGATTTTTCCACAAATGCTTCTTCAGGCAGATTTTCACTTTGATTTCGGTTAAGAGTATTATTCTTGGTGGGATTCCAAATTTTAAGTCTGTTCGGCGCCATTAAGACTGAGAAAACGACTCCGATAGTTTGAACCCAAGTCTTCAAATTGTGCTTTTTGGATTAAAGATTTTTCCACAAATGCTTCTTTATGCAGATTTCCATTGATATTTCGGATGAGAGCATGATTTTTAGTAGGATTCCAAATTTTTAGTCTGTTCGGCGCCATAAAGCCTGATAAAACGACACCTAAAATCCGAACCCAAGTCCTCAAATTGTGCATGGTAGAGAAATTTTTTTTCCACAAATGCTTCTTTATGCAGATTTTCATTGTTATTTCGGATGAGAGCATGATTTTTAGTGGGAATCAAAATTTTTAGTCTGTTCGGCGGCATAATGCCTGAGAAATCGACTCCCAAAGTCCGAACCCAAGTCCTCAAATTGTGCATGGTAGAGAAAAGATTTTTCCACAAATGCTTCGGTATGAAGACTTTCATTGTTATTTCGGATGAGCGAATGATTTTTAGTTGGATTCCAAATTTTTAGTCTGTTCGGCTCCATAAAGCCTGAGAAAACGACTCCCAAAGTCCGAACCCAAGTCTTCAAATTGTGTTTGGTAGAGAAAAGATTTTTCCACAAATGCTTCTTCAGGCAGATTTTCACTTTGATTTCGGTTAAGAGTATTATTCTTGGTGGGATTCCAAATTTTAAGTCTGTTCGGCGCCATTGAGACTGAGAAAACGACTCCGAAAGTTTGAACCCAAGTCTTCAAATTGTGCTTTTTGGATTAAAGATTTTTCCACAAATGCTTCTTTATGCAGATTTCCATTGATATTTCGGATGAGAGCATGATTTTTAGTAGGATTCCAAATTTTTAGTCTGTTCGGCGCCTTAGAGCCTGAGAAAACGACTCGGAAAGTTCGAACCCAAGTCTTCAAATTGTGCATGGTAGAGAAAAGATTTTTCCACAAATGCTTCTTTATGCAGATTTTCATTGTTATTTCGGATGAGAGCATGATTCTTAGTGGGTTTCCAAATTTTCGGTCTGTTCGGCGCCATAAAGCATGATAAATCGACTCCCAAAGTCCGAACCCAAGTCTACAAATTGTGCATGGTAGGAAAAAGATTTTTCCACAAATGCTTCTTATCGCAAACTTTCGTTGTGATTTCTGTTAAGAGTATGATTCTTAGTGAGATTCCAAATTTTTAGTCTGATCGGCGCCATAAAGCCTGATAAAACGACTCCAAAAGTCCGAACCCAAGTCTTCAAATTGTGCATGGTAGAGAAAAGATTTTTCCACAAATGCTTCTTCAGGCAGATTTTCACTTTGATTTCGGTTGAGAGTATTATTCTTGGTGGGATTCCAAATTTAAAGTCTGTTCGGCGCCATTCAGACTGAGAAAACGACCCCGAAAGTTCGAACCCAGGTCTTCAAATTGTGCTTTTTGGATTAAAGATTTTTCCACAAATGCTTCTTAATGCAGATTTCCATTGATATTTTGGATGAGAGCATGATTTTTAGTAGTATTCCAAATTTTTAGTCTGTTCGGCGCCATAGAGCCTGAGAAAACGACTCTGAAAGTTCGAACCCAAGTCTTCAAATTGTGCTTTTTGGAGTAAAGATTTTTCCACAAATGCTTCTATATGCAGATTTTCACTGTGATTTCTGTTAAGAGTATGATTCTAAGTGAGATTCCAAATTTTTGGTCTGTTCGGTGCCATAGAGAATTAGAAAACGACTCCCAAAGTCCGAACCCAAGTCTTCAAATTGTGCATGGTAGAGAAAAAATTTTTCCACAAATGCTTCTTCAGGCAGATTTTTACTTTGATTTCGGTTGAGAGTATTATTCTTAGTGGGTTTCCAAATTTTCGGTCTGTTCGGCGCCATAAAGCCTGATAAATCGACTCCCAAAGTCCGAACACAAGTCTACAAATTGTGCATGGTAAGAAAAAGATTTTTCCACAAATGCTTCTTAAGCCAAACTTTCGTTGTGATTTCTGTTAAGAGTATGATTCTTAGTGAGATTCAAAATTTTTGGTCTGTTCGGTGCCATAGAGACTTAGAAAACGACTCCAAAAGTCCGAACCCAAGTCTTCAAATTGTGCATGGTAGAGAAAAGATTTTTCCACAAATGCTTCATCAGGCAGATTTTTACTTTGATTTCGCTTAAGAGTATTATTCTTAGTGGGTTTCCAAATTTTCAGTCTGTTCGGCGCCATAAAGCCTGATGAATCGACTCCCAAAGTCCGAACCCAAGTCTACAAATTGTGCATGGTAGGAAAAAGATTTTTCCACCAATGCTTCTTAAGACAAATTTTCATTGTGATTTCGGTTAAGAGTATGATTCTTAGTGGGATTCCAAATTATTAGTCTGTTCGGCACCATAGAGCCTGAGAAAACAACTCTGAAAGTTCGAACCCAAGTCTTTAAATTGTGCTTTATGGAGTAAAGATTTTTACACAAATGCTTCTTTATTCAGATTTTCATTGTTATTTCGGATGTGAGAATGATTTTTATTGGGATTCCAAATTATTAGTCTGTTCGGCGCCATAAAGCCTGATAAAACGACTCCCAAAGTTCGAACCCCATTCTTCAAATTTTGCATTGTAGAAAAAAGATTTTTCCACAAATGCATCTTTAGGCACATTTTCATTGTGATTTAGGTAAAGATCATGATTCTTAGTGAGTTTCCAAATTTTAAGTCTGTTCGGTGCCATAAGAACTGAGAAAATAATTCTGAAAGTTCGAACCCAAGTCTTTAAATTGTGCTTTTTGGAGTAAAGATTTTTACACAAATGCTTCTTTATGCAGATTTTCATTGTTATTTCGGATGTGAGCATGATTTTTATTGGGATTCCAAATTTTTAGTCTGTTCGGCGCCATAAAGCCTGATAAAACGACTCCTAAAGTCCGAACCCAAGACCTCAAATTGTGCATGGTAGAGAAAAGATTTTTCCACAAATGCTCCTTTATGAAGACTTTCATTGTTATTTCGGATGCGCGAATGATTTATAGTTTGATTCCAAATTTTTAGTCTGTTCGGCGCCATAAATCCTGAGAAAACGACTCCCAAAGTCCGAACCCAAGTCTTCAAATTTTGCATGGTAAAGAAAAGATTTTTCCACAAATGCTTCTTCAGGCAGATTTTCACTTTGATTTCGGTTAAGAGTATTATTCTTGGTGGGATTCCAAATTTAAAGTCTATTCGGCGCCATTCAGACTGAGAAAACGACCCCGAAAGTTCGAACCCAGGTCTTCAAATTGTGCTTTTTGGATTAAAGATTTTTCCACAAATGCTTCTTAATGCAGATTTCCATTGATATTTTGGATGAGAGCATGATTTTTAGTAGTATTCCAAATTTTTAGTCTGTTCGGCGCCATAGAGCCTGAGAAAACGACTCTGAAAGTTCGAACCCAAGTATTCAAATTGTGCTTTTTGGATTAAAGATTTTTCCACAAATGCTTCTTTATGGAAATTTCCATTAATATTTCGGATGAGAGCATGATTTTTAGTAGGATTCCAAATTTTTAGTCGGTTCGGCGCCATAGAGCCTGAGAAAACGACTACGAAAGTTCGAAACCAAGTCTTCAAATTGTGCTTTTTGGAGTAAAGATTTTTCCACAAATGCTTCTATATGCAGATTTTCACTGTGATTTCTGTTAAGAGTATGATTCTAAGTGAGATTCCAAACTTTTGGTCTGTTCGGTGCCATAGAGAATTAGAAAACGACTCCCAAAGTCCGAACCCAAGTCTTCAAATTGTGCATGGTAGAGAAAAAATTTTTCCACAAATGCTTCTTCAGGCAGATTTTTACTTTGATTTCGGTTGAGAGTATTATTCTTAGTGGGTTTCCAAATTTTCGGTCTGTTCGGCGCCATAAAGCCTGATAAATCGACTCCCAAAGTCCGAACCCAAGTCTACAAATTGTGCATGGTAGGAAAAAGATTTTTCGACCAATGCTTCTTAAGACAAATTTTCATTGTGCTTTCGGTTAAGAGTATGATTCTTAGTGGGATTCCAAATTATTAGTCTGTTCGGCACCATAGAGCCTGAGAAAACAACTCTGAAAGTTCGAACCCAAGTCTTTAAATTGTGCTTTATGGAGTAAAGATTTTTACACAAATGCTTCTTTATTCAGATTTTCATTGAAAATTTCGGATGTGAGAATGATTTTTATTGGGATTCCAAATTATTAGTCTGTTCGGCGCCATAAAGCCTGATAAAACGACTCCCAAAGTCCGAACCCCATTCTTCAAATTTTGCACTGTAAAAAAAAGATTTTTCCACAAATGCATCTTTAGGCACATTTTCATTGTGATTTAGGTAAAGATCATGATTCTTAGTGAGTTTCCAAATTTTAAGTCTGTTCGGTGCCATAAGAACTGAGAAAATAATTCTGAAAGTTCGAACCCAAGTCTTTAAATTGTGCTTTTTGGAGTAAAGATTTTTACACAAATGCTTCTTTATGCAGATTTTTATTGTTATTTCGGATGTGAGCATGATTTTTATTGGGATTCCAAATTTTTAGTCTGTTCGGCGCCATAAAGCCTGATAAAACGACTCCTAAAGTCCGAACCCAAGTTCTCAAATTGTGCATGGTAGAGAAAAGATTTTTCCACAAATGCTCCTTTATGAAGACTTTCATTGTTATTTCGGATGCGCGAATGATTTATAGTTTGATTCCAAATTTTTAGTCTGTTCGGCGCCTTAAATCCTGAGAAAACGACTCCCAAAGTCCGAACCCAAGTCTTCAAATTTTGCATGGTAGAGAAAAGATTTTTCCACAAATTCTTCTTCAGGCAGATTTTCACTTTGATTTCGGTTAAGAGTATTATTCTTGGTGGGATTCCAAATTTTAAGTCTGTTCGGCGCCATTAAGACTGAGAAAAGGACTCCGAAAGTTTGAACCCAAGTCTTCAAATTGTGCTTTTTGGATTAAAGATTTTTCCACAAATAGTTTTTTAAGCAGATTTTCATTGTTATTTCGGATGAGAGCATGATTTTTAGTGGGATTCCAAATTTTTAGTCTGTTCGGCGCCATAAAGCCTGAGAAAACGACTCCCAAAGTCCGAACCCATGTCTTCAAATTGTGCATGGTAGAAAAAAGATTTTTCCACAAATGTTTCTTTATGCAGATTTTCACTGTGATTTCGGTTAAGATTATGATTTTTATTGGGATTCCAAATTTTTAGTCTGTTCGGTGCCATAGAGACTGAGAAAACAACTCCGAAAGTTCGAACACAAGTCTTCAAATTGTGCTTTTTAGAGTAAATTTTTTTCCATAAATGCTTCTTTATGCAGATTTCCATTGATATTTCGGATGAGAGCATGATTTTCAGTAGGATTCCTAATTTTAAGTCTGTTCGGCGCCATAGAGACTGAAAAAACGACTCCGAAAGTTCGAACCCAAGTCCTCAAATTGTGCATGGTAGAGAAAAGATTTTTCCACAAAAGCTTCTTTATGCAGATTTTCACTGTGATTTCGGTTATGAGAATGATTCTTAGTGGGATTCCAAAAGTTCGAACCCAAGTTTTCAAATTGTGCTTTTTGGAGTAAAGATTTTTCCACAAATGCTTCTTTATACAGGTTTTCATTGTGATGTCGGTAAAAAAAATGATTATTAGTGGGTTTCAATTTTTTAAGTCTTTTCGGCGTCATAAAGCCTGAGAAAAAGACTACCAAAGTCCGAACCCAAGTCTTCAAATTGTGCATGGTAGAGAGAAGATTTGTCCACAAATGCTTCTTCATGTTGATTTTCATTGTTATTTCGGATGAGAGCATGATTTTGAGTGGGATTCCAAATTTTTAGTCTGTTCGGCGCAGTAAAGCCTGAGAAAACGACTCCGAAAGTTCCAACCCAAGTCGTCAAATTATGCTTTTTGGAATAAAGATTTTTCAACAAATGCTTCTTTATGCAGACTTTTATTGTTATTCCGGATGAGAGCATGATTTTTATTGGGATTCCAAATTGTTAGTCTATTCGGCGTCATAAGGCCTGATAGACGAAACCAAAAGTCCGAACCCAAGTCTTCAAATTGTGCATGGTAGAAAAAAGATTTTTCAACAAATGCTTCTTTAGGCATATTTTCATTGTGATTTCGGTAAAGATCATGATTCTTAGTGGGTTTTCAAATTTTTAGTCGGTTCGGCGCCATAAAGCCTGAGAAAACGACTCCCAAAGTCCGAACCCAAGTCTTCAAATTGTGCATGGTAGAGAAAAGATTTTTCCACAAATGCTTCTTTATGCAGATTTTCATTGTTATTTCGGATGAGAGCATGATTTTTATTGGGATTCCAAATTTTTAGTCTGTTCGGCGCCATAGAGCCTGAGAAAACAACACTGAAAGTTCGAACCCAAGTCTTTAAATTGTGCTTTATGGAGTAAAGATTTTTACACAAATGCTTCTTTATTCAGATTTTCATTGTTATTTCGGATGTGAGAATGATTTTTATTGGGATTCCAAATTATTAGTCTGTTCGGCGCCATAAAGCCTGATAAAACGACTCCCAAAGTCCGAACCCCATTCTTCAAATTTTGCACTGTAAAAAAAAGATTTTTCCACAAATGCATCTTTAGGCACATTTTCATTGTGATTTAGGTAAAGATCATGATTCTTAGTGAGTTTCCAAATTTTAAGTCTGTTCGGTGCCATAAGAACTGAGAAAATAATTCTGAAAGTTCGAACCCAAGTCTTTAAATTGTGCTTTTTGGAGTAAAGATTTTTACACAAATGCTTCTTTATGCAGATTTTCATTGTTATTTCGGATGTGAGCAAGATTTTTATTGGGATTCCAAATTTTTAGTCTGTTCGGCGCCATAAAGCCTGATAAAACGACTCCTAAAGTCCGAACCCAAGTTCTCAAATTGTGCATGGTAGAGAAAAGATTTTTCCACAAATGCTCCTTTATGAAGACTTTCATTGTTATTTCGGATGCGCGAATGATTTATAGTTTGATTCCAAATTTTTAGTCTGTTCGGCGCCATAAATTCTGAGAAAACGACTCCCAAAGTCCGAACCCAAGTCTTCAAATTTTGCATGGTAGAGAAAAGATTTTTCCACAAATTCTTCTTCAGGCAGATTTTCACTTTGATTTCGGTTAAGAGTATTATTCTTGGTGGGATTCCAAATTTTAAGTCTGTTCGGCGCCATTAAGACTGAGAAAAGGACTCCGAAAGTTTGAACCCAAGTCTTCAAATTGTGCTTTTTGGATTAAAGATTTTTCCACAAATGCTTTTTTATGCAGATTTTCATTGTTATTTCGGATGAGAGCATGATTTTTAGTGGGATTCCAAATTTTTAGTCTGTTCGGCGCCATAAAGCCTGAGAAAACGACTCCCAAAGTCCGAACCCATGTCTTCAAATTGTGCATGGTAGAAAAAAGATTTTTCCACAAATGTTTCTTTATGCAGATTTTCACTGTGATTTCGGTTAAGATTATGATTTTTATTGGGATTCCAAATTTTAAGTCTGTTCGGTGCCATAGAGACTGAGAAAACAACTCCGAAAGTTCGAACACAAGTCTTCAAATTGTGCTTTTTAGAGTAAATTTTTTTCCATAAATGCTTCTTTATGCAGATTTCCATTGATATTTCGGATGAGAGCATGATTTTCAGTAGGATTCCTAATTTTAAGTCTGTTCGGCGCCATAGAGACTGAAAAAACGACTCCGAAAGTTCGAACCCAAGTCCTCAAATTGTGCATGGTAGAGAAAAGATTTTTCCACAAAAGCTTCTTTATGCAGATTTTCACTGTGATTTCGGTTATGAGAATGATTCTTAGTGGGATTCCAAAAGTTCGAACCCAAGTTTTCAAATTGTGCTTTTTGGAGTAAAGATTTTTCCACAAATGCTTCTTTATACAGGTTTTCATTGTGATGTCGGTAAAAAAAATGATTATTAGTGGGTTTCAATTTTTTAAGTCTTTTCGGCGTCATAAAGCCTGAGAAAAAGACTACCAAAGTCCGAACCCAAGTCTTCAAATTGTGCATGGTAGAGAGAAGATTTGTCCACAAATGCTTCTTCATGCTGATTTTCATTGTTATTTCGGATGAGAGCATGATTTTGAGTGGGATTCCAAATTTTTAGTCTGTTCGGCGCAGTAAAGCCTGAGAAAACGACTCCGAAAGTTCCAACCCAAGTCGTCAAATTATGCTTTTTGGAATAAAGATTTTTCAACAAATGCTTCTTTATGCAGACTTTTATTGTTATTCCGGATGAGAGCATGATTTTTATTGGGATTCCAAATTGTTAGTCTATTCGGCGTCATAAGGCCTGATAGACGAAACCAAAAGTTCGAACCCAAGTCTTCAAATTGTGCATGGTAGAAAAAAGATTTTTCAACAAATGCTTCTTTAGGCATATTTTCATTGTGATTTCGGTAAAGATCATGATTCTTAGTGGGTTTTCAAATTTTTAGTCGGTTCGGCGCCATAAAGCCTGAGAAAACGACTCCCAAAGTCCGAACCCAAGTCTTCAAATTGTGCATGGTAGAGAAAAGATTTTTCCACAAATGCTTCTTTATGCAGATTTTCATTGTTATTTCGGATGAGAGCATGATTTTTAGTGGGATTCCAAATTTTTAGTCTGTTCGGCGCCATAAAGCCTGAGAAAACGACTCCCAAAGTCCGAACCCATGTCTTCAAATTGTGCATGGTAGAGAAAAGATTTTTCCACAAATGCTTCTTTATGCAGACTTTCGTTGTTATTTCAGATGAGAGCATGATTTTTAGTGGGATTCCAAATTTTGAGTCTGTTCGGCGCCATAAAGCCTGAGAAAACGACTCCCAAAGTCCGAACCCAAGTCTTCAAATTGTGCATGGTAGAGAAAAAATTTTTCCACAAATGCTTCTTTATGCAGATTTTCACTGTGATTTCGGTTAAGAGTATGATTTTTTTTGGGATTCCAAATTTTTAGTCTGTTCGGTGCCATAGAGACTGAGAAAACAACTCCGAAAGTTCGAACACAAGTCTTCAAATTGTGCTTTTTAGAGTAAATTTTTTTCCATAAATGCTTCTTTATGCAGATTTCCATTGATATTTCGGATAAGAGCATGATTTTCAGTAGGATTCAAAAGTTTTAGTGTGTTCGGCGCCATAGAGCCTGAGAAAATGACTCTGAAAGTTCGAACCCAAATCTTCAAATTGTGCTTTTTGGAGTAGAGATTTTTCCACAAATATTTCTTTAAGCTGATTTTCATTGTGATTTCGGTTAAGAGTATGATTCTAAGTGGGATTCCTAATTTTTAGTCTGTTTGGCGCCATAGAGACTGAAAAAACGACTCCGAAAGTTCGAACCCAAGTTGTTCAAATTGTGCATGGTAGAAATTTTTTTTTCCAAAAATGAAACTTTTTGCAGATTTTCATTGGGATTTCGGTTGAGAGCGAGATTCTTGGTGGGATTCCAAAATATCAGTCCGTTCGACACCATAGAGCCTGAGAAAACGACTCCCAAAGTCCGAACCCAAGTCTTCAAATTGTGCTTTTTGGAGTAAAGATTTTTCCACAAATGCTTATTTATGCAGATTTTCGTTGTGATTTCGTTTAAGAGTATGATTATTATTGGGTTTCCAAATATTTTTTCTGTTCGGAGCCATAGAGACTGAGAAAACGACTCGGAAAATTTGAACCCAAGTTGTTCAAATTGTGCATGTAAGAAATTTTTTTTTCCAAAAATAAACTTTTTGCAGATTTTCATTAGGATTTTTAGTGGGATTCCAAATTTTTAGTCTGTTCGGCGCCATAAAGCCTGATTGACGAAACCAAAAGTCCGAACCCAAGTCTTCAAATTGTGCATGGTAGAAAAAAGATTTTTCAACAAATGCTTCTTTAGGCATATTTTCATTGTGATTTCGGTAAAGATCATGATTCTTAGTGGGTTTTCAAATTTTTAGTCTGTTCGGCGCCATAAAGCCTGAGAAAACGACTCCCGAAGTCCGAACCCATGTCTTCAAATTGTGCATGGTAGAAAAAAGATTTTTCAACAAATGCTTCTTTAGGCATATTTTCATTGTGATTTCGGTAAAGATCATGATTCTTAGTGGGTTTTCAAATTTTTAGTCGGTTCGGCGCCATAAAGCCTGAGAAAACGACTCCCAAAGTCCGAACACAAGTCTTCAAATTGTGCATGGTAGAGAAAAGATTTTTCCACAAATGCTTCTTAATGCAGATTTTCATTGTTATTTCGGATGAGAGGATGATTTTTAGTGGGATTCCAAATTTTTAGTCTGTTCGGCGCCATAAAGCCTGAGAAAACGACTCCCAAAGTCCGAACCCATGTCTTCAAATTGTGCATGGTAGAAAAAAGATTTTTCCACAAATGCTTCTTTATGCTGATTTTCATTGTTATTTCGGATGAGACTATGATTTTTAGTGTGATTCCAAATTTTGAGTCTGTTCGGCGCAATAAAGCCAGAGAAAACGACTCCCAAAGTCCGAACCCAAGTCTTCAAATTGTGCATGGTAGAGAAAAGATTTTTCCACAAATGCTCCTTTATGAAGACTTTCATTGTTATTTCGGATGCGCGAATGATTTATAGTTTGATTTCAAATTTTTAGTCTGTTCGGCGCCATAAATCCTGAGAAAACGACTCCCAAAGTCCGAACCCACGTCTTCAAATTGTGCATGGTAGAGAAAAGATTTTTCCACAAATGCTTCTTCAGGCAGATTTTCACTTTGATTTCGGTTAAGAGTATTATTCTTGGTGGGATTCCAAATTTTAAGTCTTTTCGGCGCCATTAAGACTGAGAAAACGACTTCGATAGTTTGAACCCAAGTCTTCAAATTGTGCTTTTTGGATTAAAGATTTTTCCACAAATGCTTCTTTATGCAGATTTCCATTGATATTTCGGATGAGAGCATGATTTTTAGTAGGATTCCAAATTTTTAGTCTGTTCGGCGCCATAAAGCCTGATAAAACGACTCCTAAAATCCGAACCCAAGTCCTCAAATTGTGCATGGTAGAGAAATTTTTTTTCCACAAATGCTTCTTTATGCAGATTTTCATTGTTATTTCGGATGAGAGCATGATTTTTAGTGGGAATCAAAATTTTTAGTCTGTTCGGCGCCATAATGCCTGAGAAATCGACTCCCAAAGTCCGAACCCAAGTCCTCAAATTGTGCATGGTAGAGAAAAGATTTTTCCACAAATGCTTCGGTATGAAGACTTTCATTGTTATTTCGGATGAGCGAATGATTTTTAGTTGGATTCCAAATTTTTAGTCTGTTCGGCGCCATAAAGCCTGAGAAAACGACTCCCAAAGTCCGAACCCAAGTCTTCAAATTGTGTTTGGTAGAGAAAAGATTTTTCCACAAATGCTTCTTCAGGCAGATTTTCACTTTGATGCTTCTTAAATGCTTCTTTTCGCAAACTTTCGTTGTGATTTCTGTTAAGAGTATGATTCTTAGTGAGATTCCAAATTTTTAGTCTGTTCGGCGCCATAAAGCCTGATAAAACGACTCCCAAAGTCCAAACCCAAGTCTTCAAATTGTGCATGGTAGAGAAAAGATTTTTCCACAAATGCTTCTTCAGGCAGATTTTCACTTTGATTTCGGTTAAGAGTATTATTCTTGGTGGGATTCCAAATTTAAAGTCTGTTCGGCGCCATTCAGACTGAGAAAACGACCCCGAAAGTTCGAACCCAGGTCTTCAAATTGTGCTTTTTGGATTAAAGATTTTTCCACAAATGCTTCTTAATGCAGATTTCCATTGATATTTTGGATGAGAGCATGATTTTTAGTAGTATTCCAAATTTTTAGTCTGTTCGGCGCCATAGAGCCTGAGAAAACGACTCTGAAAGTTCGAACCCAAGTATTCAAATTGTGCTTTTTGGATTAAAGATTTTTCCACAAATGCTTCTTTATGGAAATTTCCATTAATATTTCGGATGAGAGCATGATTTTTAGTAGGATTCCAAATTTTTAGTCGGTTCGGCGCCATAGAGCCTGAGAAAACGACTACGATAGTTCGAAACCAAGTCTTCAAATTGTGCTTTTTGGAGTAAAGATTTTTCCACAAATGCTTCTATATGCAGATTTTCACTGTGATTTCTGTTAAGAGTATGATTCTAAGTGAGATTCCAAATTTTTGGTCTGTTCGGTGCCATAGAGAATTAGAAAACGACTCCCAAAGTCCGAACCCAAGTCTTCAAATTGTGCATGGTAGAGAAAAAATTTTTCCACAAATGCTTCTTCAGGCAGATTTTTACTTTGATTTCGGTTGAGAGTATTATTCTTAGTGGGTTTCCAAATTTTCGGTCTGTTCGGCGCCATAAAGCCTGATAAATCGACTCCCAAAGTCCGAACCCAAGTCTACAAATTGTGCATGGTAAGAAAAAGATTTTTCCACAAATGCTTCTTAAGCCAAACTTTCGTTGTGATTTCTGTTAAGAGTATGATTCTTAGTGAGATTCAAAATTTTTGGTCTGTTCGGTGCCATAGAGACTTAGAAAACGACTCCAAAAGTCCGAACCCAAGTCTTCAAATTGTGCATGGTAGAGAAAAGATTTTTCCACAAATGCTTCATCAGGCAGATTTTTACTTTGATTTCGCTTAAGAGTATTATTCTTAGTGGGTTTCCAAATTTTCAGTCTGTTCGGCGCCATAAAGCCTGATAAATCGACTCCCAAAGTCCGAACCCAAGTCTACAAATTGTGCATGGTAGGAAAAAGATTTTTCCACCAATGCTTCTTAAGACAAATTTTCATTGTGATTTCGGTTAAGAGTATGATTCTTAGTGGGATTCCAAATTATTAGTCTGTTCGGCACCATAGAGCCTGAGAAAACAACTCTGAAAGTTCGAACCCAAGTCTTTAAATTGTGCTTTATGGAGTAAAGATTTTTACACAAATGCTTCTTTATTCAGATTTTCATTGTTATTTCGGATGTGAGAATGATTTTTATTGGGATTCCAAATTATTAGTCTGTTCGGCGCCATAAAGCCTGATAAAACGACTCCCAAAGTCCGAAGCCCATTCTTCAAATTTTGCATTGTAGAAAAAAGATTTTTCCACAAATGCATCTTTAGGCACATTTTCATTGTGATTTAGGTAAAGATCATGATTCTTAGTGAGTTTCCAAATTTTAAGTCTGTTCGGTGCCATAAGAACTGAGAAAATAATTCTGAAAGTTCGAACCCAAGTCTTTAAATTGTGCTTTTTGGAGTAAAGATTTTTACACAAATGCTTCTTTATGCAGATTTTCATTGTTATTTCGGATGTGAGCATGATTTTTATTGGGATTCCAAATTTTTAGTCTGTTCGGCGCCATAAAGCCTGATAAAACGACTCCTAAAGTCCGAACCCAAGACCTCAAATTGTGCATGGTAGAGAAAAGATTTTTCCACAAATGCTCCTTTATGAAGACTTTCATTGTTATTTCGGATGCGCGAATGATTTATAGTTTGATTCCAAATTTTTAGTCTGTTCGGCGCCATAAATCCTGAGAAAACGACTCCCAAAGTCCGAACCCAAGTCTTCAAATTTTGCATGGTAAAGAAAAGATTTTTCCACAAATGCTTCTTCAGGCAGATTTTCACTTTGATTTCGGATAAGAGTATTATTCTTGGTGGGATTCCAAATTTAAAGTCTGTTCGGCGCTATTCAGACTGAGAAAACGACCCCGAAAGTTCGAACCCAGGTCTTCAAATTGTGCTTTTTGGATTAAAGATTTTTCCACAAATGCTTCTTAATGCAGATTTCCATTGATATTTTGGATGAGAGCATGATTTTTAGTAGTATTCCAAATTTTTAGTCTGTTCGGCGCCATAGAGCCTGAGAAAACGACTCTGAAAGTTCGAACCCAAGTATTCAAATTGTGCTTTTTGGATTAAAGATTTTTCCACAAATGCTTCTTTATGGAAATTTCCATTAATATTTCGGATGAGAGCATGATTTTTAGTAGGATTCCAAATTTTTAGTCGGTTCGGCGCCATAGAGCCTGAGAAAACGACTACGAAAGTTCGAAACCAAGTCTTCAAATTGTGCTTTTTGGAGTAAAGATTTTTCCACAAATGCTTCTATATGCAGATTTTCACTGTGATTTCTGTTAAGAGTATGATTCTAAGTGAGATTCCAAATTTTTGGTCTGTTCGGTGCCATAGAGAATTAGAAAACGACTCCCAAAGTCCGAACCCAAGTCTTCAAATTGTGCATGGTAGAGAAAAAATTTTTCCACAAATGCTTCTTCAGGCAGATTTTTACTTTGATTTCGGTTGAGAGTATTATTCTTAGTGGGTTTCCAAATTTTCGGTCTGTTCGGCGCCATAAAGCCTGATAAATCGACTCCCAAAGTCCGAACCCAAGTCTACAAATTGTGCATGGTAGGAAAAAGATTTTTCCACAAATGCTTCTTAAGCCAAACTTTCGTTGTGATTTCTGTTAAGAGTATGATTCTTAGTGAGATTCAAAATTTTTGGTCTGTTCGGTGACATAGAGACTTAGAAAACGACTCCAAAAGTCCGAACCCAAGTCTTCAAATTGTGCATGGTAGAGAAAAGATTTTTCCACAAATGCTTCATCAGGCAGATTTTTACTTTGATTTCGCTTAAGAGTATTATTCTTAGTGGGTTTCCAAATTTTCAGTCTGTTCGGCGCCATAAAGCCTGATAAATCGACTCCCAAAGTCCGAACCCAAGTCTACAAATTGTGCATGGTAGGAAAAAGATTTTTCCACCAATGCTTCTTAAGACAAATTTTCATTGTTATTTCGGTTAAGAGTATGATTCTTAGTGGGATTCCAAATTATTAGTCTGTTCGGCACTATAGAGCCTGAGAAAACAACTCTGAAAGTTCGAACCCAAGTCTTTAAATTGTGCTTTATCGAGTAAAGATTTTTACACAAATGCTTCTTTATTCAGATTTTCATTGTTATTTCGGATGTGAGAATGATTTTTATTGGGATTCCAAATTATTAGTCTGTTCGGCGCCATAAAGCCTGATAAAACGACTCCCAAAGTCCGAACCCCATTCTTCAAATTTTGCATTGTAGAAAAAAGATTTTTCCACAAATGCATCTTTAGGCACATTTTCATTGTGATTTAGGTAAAGATCATGATTCTTAGTGAGTTTCCAAATTTTAAGTCTGTTCGGTGCCATAAGAACTGAGAAAATAATTCTGAAAGTTCGAACCCAAGTCTTTAAATTGTGCTTTTTGGAGTAAAGATTTTTACACAAATGCTTCTTTATGCAGATTTTCATTGTTATTTCGGATGTGAGCATGATTTTTATTGGGATTCCAAATTTTTAGTCTGTTCGGCGCCATAAAGCCTGATAAAACGACTCCTAAAGTCCGAACCCAAGTCCTCAAATTGTGCATGGTAGAGAAAAGATTTTTCCACAAATGCTCCTTTATGAAGACTTTCATTGTTATTTCGGATGCGCGAATGATTTATAGTTTGATTCCAAATTTTTAGTCTGTTCGGCGCCATAAATCCTGAGAAAACGACTCCCAAAGTCCGAACCCAAGTCTTCAAATTTTGCATGGTAAAGAAAAGATTTTTCCACAAATGCTTCTTCAGGCAGATTTTCACTTTGATTTCGGTTAAGGTTATTATTCTTGGTGGGATTCCAAATTTTAAGTCTGTTCGGAGCAATAGAGACAGAGAAAACAACTCTGATAGTTCGAACTCAAGTCTTTAAATTGTGCTTTTGGGAGTAAATTTTTTTAGAAAAAAGATTTTTCCACAAATGCTTCTTAAGCCAAAATTTCGTTGTGATTTCTGTTAAGAGTATGATTCTTAGTGGGATTCCAAATTATTAGTCTGTTCGGCACCATAGAGCCTGAGAAAACAACTCTGAAAGTTCGAACCCAAGTCTTTAAATTGTGCTTTATGGAGTAAAGATTTTTACACAAATGCTTCTTTATTCAGATTTTCATTGTTATTTCGGATGTGAGAATGATTTCTATTGGGATTCCAAATTATTAGTCTGTTCGGCGCCATAAAGCCTGATAAAACGACTCCCAAAGTCCGAACCCCATTCTTCAAATTTTGCATTGTAGAAAAAAGATTTTT
This sequence comes from Hesperophylax magnus, assembly GCA_026573805.1. Lineage (NCBI taxonomy): Eukaryota > Metazoa > Arthropoda > Insecta > Trichoptera > Limnephilidae > Hesperophylax > Hesperophylax magnus. The sequence continues at coordinate 23,260,488 of JAIUSX010000011.1, forward strand.
CCACAAATGCATCTTTAGGCACATTTTCATTGTGATTTAGGTAAAGATCATGATTCTTAGTGAGTTTCCAAATTTTAAGTCTGTTCGGTGCCATAAGAACTGAGAAAATAATTCTGAAAGTTCGAACCCAAGTCTTTAAATTGTGCTTTTTGGAGTAAAGATTTTTACACAAATGCTTCTTTATGCAGATTTTCATTGTTATTTCGGATGTGAGCATGATTTTTATTGGGATTCCAAATTTTTAGTCTGTTCGGCGCCATAAAGCCTGATAAAACGACTCCTAAAGTCCGAACCCAAGTCCTCAAATTGAGCATGGTAGAGAAAAGATTTTTCCACAAATGCTCCTTTATGAAGACTTTCATTGTTATTTCGGATGCGCGAATGATTTATAGTTTGATTCCAAATTTTTAGTCTGTTCGGCGCTATAAATCCTGAGAAAACGACTCCCAAAGTCCGAACCCAAGTCTTCAAATTTTGCATGGTAGAGAAAAGATTTTTCCACAAATTCTTCTTCAGGCAGATTTTCACTTTGATTTCGGTTAAGAGTATTATTCTTGGTGGGATTCCAAATTTTAAGTCTGTTCGGCGCCATTAAGACTGAGAAAAGGACTCCGAAAGTTTGAACCCAAGTCTTCAAATTGTGCTTTTTGGATTAAAGATTTTTCCACAAATGCTTCTTCATGCAGATTTCCATTGATATTTTGGATGAGAGCATGATTTTTTGTAGGATTCCAAATTTTTAGTCTGTTTGGCGCCATAGAGCCTGAGAAAACGACTCGGAAAGTTCGAACCCAAGTCTTCAAATTGTGCATGGTAGAGAAAAGATTTTTCCACAAATGCTTCTTTATGCAGATTTTCAATGTTATTTGGGATGAGAGCATGATTCTTAGTGGGTTTCCAAATTTTCGGTCTGTTCGGCGCCATAAAGCATGATAAATCGACTCCCAAAATCCGAACCCAAGTCTACAAATTGTGCATGGTAGGAAAAAGATTTTTCCACAAATGCTTCTTATCGCAAACTTTCGTCGTGATTTCTGTTAAGAGTATGATTCTTAGTGATTTTCCAAATTTTTAGTCTGTTCGGCGCCATAAAGCCTGATAAAACGACTCCCAAAGTCCGAACCCAAGTCTTCAAATTGTGTTTGGTAGAGAAAAGATTTTTCCACAAATGCTTCTTCAAGCAGATTTTCACTTTGATTTCGGTTAAGAGTATTATTCTTGGTGGGATTCCAAATTTTAAGTCTGTTCGGCGCCATTGAGACTGAGAAAACGACTCCGAAAGTTTGAACCCAAGTCTTCAAATTGTGCTTTTTGGATTAAAGATTTTTCCACAAATGCTTCTTTATGCAGATTTCCATTGATATTTCGGATGAGAGCATGGTTTTTAGTAGGATTCCAAATTTTTAGTCTGTTCGGCGCCTTAGAGCCTGAGAAAACGACTCGGAAAGTTCGAACCCAAGTCTTCAAATTGTGCATGGTAGAGAAAAGATTTTTCCACAAATGCTTCTTTATGCAGATTTTCATTGTTATTTCGGAAGAGAGCATGATTCTTAGTGGGTTTCCAAATTTTCGGTCTGTTCGGCGCCATAAAGCATGATAAATCGACTCCCAAAGTCCGAACCCAAGTCTACAAATTGTGCATGGTAGGAAAAAGATTTTTCCACAAATGCTTCTTATCGCAAACTTTCGTTGTGATTTCTGTTAAGAGTATGATTCTTAGTGAGATTCCAAATTTTTAGTCTGATCGGCGCCATAAAGCCTGATAAAACGACTCCAAAAGTCCGAACCCAAGTCTTCAAATTGTGCATGGTAGAGAAAAGATTTTTCCACAAATGCTTCTTCAGGCAGATTTTCACTTTGATTTCGGTTGAGAGTATTATTCTTGGTGGGATTCCAAATTTAAAGTCTGTTCGGCGCCATTCAGACTGAGAAAACGACCCCGAAAGTTCGAACCCAGGTCTTCAAATTGTGCTTTTTGGATTAAAGATTTTTCCACAAATGCTTCTTAATGCAGATTTCCATTGATATTTTGGATGAGAGCATGATTTTTAGTAGTATTCCAAATTTTTAGTCTGTTCGGCGCCATAGAGCCTGAGAAAACGACTCTGAAAGTTCGAACCCAAGTCTTCAAATTGTGCTTTTTGGAGTAAAGATTTTTCCACAAATGCTTCTATATGCAGATTTTCACTGTGATTTCTGTTAAGAGTATGATTCTAAGTGAGATTCCAAATTTTTGGTCTGTTCGGTGCCATAGAGAATTAGAAAACGACTCCCAAAGTCCGAACCCAAGTCTTCAAATTGTGCATGGTAGAGAAAAATTTTTCCACAAATGCTTCTTCAGGCAGATTTTTACTTTGATTTCGGTTGAGAGTATTATTCTTAGTGGGTTTCCAAATTTTCGGTCTGTTCGGCGCCATAAAGCCTGATAAATCGACTCCCAAAGTCCGAACCCAAGTCTACAAATTGTGCATGGTAAGAAAAAGATTTTTCCACAAATGCTTCTTAAGCCAAACTTTCGTTGTGATTTCTGTTAAGAGTATGATTCTTAGTGAGATTCAAAATTTTTGGTCTGTTCGGTGCCATAGAGACTTAGAAAACGACTCCAAAAGTCCGAACCCAAGTCTTCAAATTGTGCATGGTAGAGAAAAGATTTTTCCACAAATGCTTCATCAGGCAGATTTTTACTTTGATTTCGCTTAAGAGTATTATTCTTAGTGGGTTTCCAAATTTTCAGTCTGTTCGGCGCCATAAAGCCTGATGAATCGACTCCCAAAGTCCGAACCCAAGTCTACAAATTGTGCATGGTAGGAAAAAGATTTTTCCACCAATGCTTCTTAAGACAAATTTTCATTGTGATTTCGGTTAAGAGTATGATTCTTAGTGGGATTCCAAATTATTAGTCTGTTCGGCACCATAGAGCCTGAGAAAACAACTCTGAAAGTTCGAACCCAAGTCTTTAAATTGTGCTTTATGGAGTAAAGATTTTTACACAAATGCTTCTTTATTCAGATTTTCATTGTTATTTCGGATGTGAGAATGATTTTTATTGGGATTCCAAATTATTAGTCTGTTCGGCGCCATAAAGCCTGATAAAAAGACTCCCAAAGTTCGAACCCCATTCTTCAAATTTTGCATTGTAGAAAAAAGATTTTTCCACAAATGCATCTTTAGGCACATTTTCATTGTGATTTAGGTAAAGATCATGATTCTTAGTGAGTTTCCAAATTTTAAGTCTGTTCGGTGCCATAAGAACTGAGAAAATAATTCTGAAAGTTCGAACCCAAGTCTTTAAATTGTGCTTTTTGGAGTAAAGATTTTTACACAAATGCTTCTTTATGCAGATTTTCATTGTTATTTCGGATGTGAGCATGATTTTTATTGGGATTCCAAATTTTTAGTCTGTTCGGCGCCATAAAGCCTGATAAAACGACACCTAAAGTCCGAACCCAAGACCTCAAATTGTGCATGGTAGAGAAAAGATTTTTCCACAAATGCTCCTTTATGAAGACTTTCATTGTTATTTCGGATGCGCGAATGATTTATAGTTTGATTCCAAATTTTTAGTCTGTTCGGCGCCATAAATCCTGAGAAAACGACTCCCAAAGTCCGAACCCAAGTCTTCAAATTTTGCATGGTAAAGAAAAGATTTTTCCACAAATGCTTCTTCAGGCAGATTTTCACTTTGATTTCGGTTAAGAGTATTATTCTTGGTGGGATTCCAAATTTAAAGTCTATTCGGCGCCATTCAGACTGAGAAAACGACCCCGAAAGTTCGAACCCAGGTCTTCAAATTGTGCTTTTTGGATTAAAGATTTTTCCACAAATGCTTCTTAATGCAGATTTCCATTGATATTTTGGATGAGAGCATGATTTTTAGTAGTATTCCAAATTTTTAGTCTGTTCGGCGCCATAGAGCCTGAGAAAACGACTCTGAAAGTTCGAACCCAAGTATTCAAATTGTGCTTTTTGGATTAAAGATTTTTCCACAAATGCTTCTTTATGGAAATTTCCATTAATATTTCGGATGAGAGCATGATTTTTAGTAGGATTCCAAATTTTTAGTCGGTTCGGCGCCATAGAGCCTGAGAAAACGACTACGAAAGTTCGAAACCAAGTCTTCAAATTGTGCTTTTTGGAGTAAAGATTTTTCCACAAATGCTTCTATATGCAGATTTTCACTGTGATTTCTGTTAAGAGTATGATTCTAAGTGAGATTCCAAATTTTTGGTCTGTTCGGTGCCATAGAGAATTAGAAAACGACTCCCAAAGTCCGAACCCAAGTCTTCAAATTGTGCATGGTAGAGAAAAAATTTTTCCACAAATGCTTCTTCAGGCAGATTTTTACTTTGATTTCGGTTGAGAGTATTATTCTTAGTGGGTTTCCAAATTTTCGGTCTGTTCGGCGCCATAAAGCCTGATAAATCGACTCCCAAAGTCCGAACCCAAGTCTACAAATTGTGCATGGTAGGAAAAAGATTTTTCGACCAATGCTTCTTAAGACAAATTTTCATTGTGATTTCGGTTAAGAGTATGATTCTTAGTGGGATTCCAAATTATTAGTCTGTTCGGCACCATAGAGCCTGAGAAAACAACTCTGAAAGTTCGAACCCAAGTCTTTAAATTGTGCTTTATGGAGTAAAGATTTTTACACAAATGCTTCTTTATTCAGATTTTCATTGTTATTTCGGATGTGAGAATGATTTTTATTGGGATTCCAAATTATTAGTCTGTTCGGCGCCATAAAGCCTGATAAAACGACTCCCAAAGTCCGAACCCCATTCTTCAAATTTTGCATTGTAAAAAAAAGATTTTTCCACAAATGCATCTTTAGGCACATTTTCATTGTGATTTAGGTAAAGATCATGATTCTTAGTGAGTTTCCAAATTTTAAGTCTGTTCGGTGCCATAAGAACTGAGAAAATAATTCTGAAAGTTCGAACCCAAGTCTTTAAATTGTGCTTTTTGGAGTAAAGATTTTTACACAAATGCTTCTTTATGCAGATTTTCATTGTTATTTCGGATGTGAGCAAGATTTTTATTGGGATTCCAAATTTTTAGTCTGTTCGGCGCCATAAAGCCTGATAAAACGACTCCTAAAGTCCGAACCCAAGTTCTCAAATTGTGCATTGTAGAGAAAAGATTTTTCCACAAATGCTCCTTTATGAAGACTTTCATTGTTATTTCGGATGCGCGAATGATTTATAGTTTGATTCCAAATTTTTAGTCTGTTCGGCGCCATAAATTCTGAGAAAACGACTCCCAAAGTCCGAACCCAAGTCTTCAAATTTTGCATGGTAGAGAAAAGATTTTTCCACAAATTCTTCTTCAGGCAGATTTTCACTTTGATTTCGGTTAAGAGTATTATTCTTGGTGGGATTCCAAATTTTAAGTCTGTTCGGCGCCATTAAGACTGAGAAAAGGACTCCGAAAGTTTGAACCCAAGTCTTCAAATTGTGCTTTTTGGATTAAAGATTTTTCCACAAATGCTTTTTTATGCAGATTTTCATTGTTATTTTGGATGAGAGCATGATTTTTAGTAGTATTCCAAATTTTTAGTCTGTTCGGCGCCATAGAGCCTGAGAAAACGACTCTGAAAGTTCGAACCCAAGTCTTCAAATTGTGCTTTTTGGAGAAAAGATTTTTCCACAAATGCTTCTATATGCAGATTTTCACTGTGATTTCTGTTAAGAGTATGATTCTAAGTGAGATTCCAAATTTTTGGTCTGTTCGGTGCCATAGAGAATTAGAAAACGACTCCCAAAGTCCGAACCCAAGTCTTCAAATTGTGCATGGTAGAGAAAAAATTTTTCCACAAATGCTTCTTCAGGCAGATTTTCACTTTGATTTCGGTTAAGAGTATTATTCTTGGTGGGATTCCAAATTTTAAGTCTGTTCGGCGCCATTAAGACTGAGAAAAGGACTCCGAAAGTTTGAACCCAAGTCTTCAAATTGTGCTTTTTGGATTAAAGATTTTTCCACAAATGCTTTTTTATGCAGATTTTCATTGTTATTTCGGATGAGAGCATGATTTTTAGTGGGATTCCAAATTTTTAGTCTGTTCGGCGCCATAAAGCCTGAGAAAACGACTCCCAAAGTCCGAACCCATGTCTTCAAATTGTGCATGGTAGAAAAAAGATTTTTCCACAAATGTTTCTTTATGCAGATTTTCACTGTGATTTCGGTTAAGATTATGATTTTTATTGGGATTCCAAATTTTAAATCTGTTCGGTGCCATAGAGACTGAGAAAACAACTCCGAAAGTTCGAACACAAGTCTTCAAATTGTGCTTTTTAGAGTAAATTTTTTTCCATAAATGCTTCTTTATGCAGATTTCCATTGATATTTCGGATGAGAGCATGATTTTCAGTAGGATTCCTAATTTTAAGTCTGTTCGGCGCCATAGAGACTGAAAAAACGACTCCGAAAGTTCGAACCCAAGTCCTCAAATTGTGCATGGTAGAGAAAAGATTTTTCCACAAAAGCTTCTTTATGCAGATTTTCACTGTGATTTCGGTTATGAGAATGATTCTTAGTGGGATTCCAAAAGTTCGAACCCAAGTTTTCAAATTGTGCTTTTTGGAGTAAAGATTTTTCCACAAATGCTTCTTTATACAGGTTTTCATTGTGATGTCGGTAAAAAAAATGATTATTAGTGGGTTTCAATTTTTTAAGTCTTTTCGGCGTCATAAAGCCTGAGAAAAAGACTACCAAAGTCCGAACCCAAGTCTTCAAATTGTGCATGGTAGAGAGAAGATTTGTCCACAAATGCTTCTTCATGCTGATTTTCATTGTTATTTCGGATGAGAGCATGATTTTGAGTGGGATTCCAAATTTTTAGTCTGTTCGGCGCAGTAAAGCCTGAGAAAACGACTCCGAAAGTTCCAACCCAAGTCGTCAAATTATGCTTTTTGGAATAAAGATTTTTCAACAAATGCTTCTTTATGCAGACTTTTATTGTTATTCCGGATGAGAGCATGATTTTTATTGGGATTCCAAATTGTTAGTCTATTCGGCGTCATAAGGCCTGATAGACGAAACCAAAAGTCCGAACCCAAGTCTTCAAATTGTGCATGGTAGAAAAAAGATTTTTCAACAAATGCTTCTTTAGGCATATTTTCATTGTGATTTCGGTAAAGATCATGATTCTTAGTGGGTTTTCAAATTTTTAGTCGGTTCGGCGCCATAAAGCCTGAGAAAACGACTCCCAAAGTCCGAACCCAAGTCTTCAAATTGTGCATGGTAGAGAAAAGATTTTTCCACAAATGCTTCTTTATGCAGATTTTCATTGTTATTTCGGATGAGAGCATGATTTTTAGTGGGATTCCAAATTTTTAGTCTGTTCGGCGCCATAAAGCCTGAGAAAACGATTCCCAAAGTCCGAACCCATGTCTTCAAATTGTGCATGGTAGAGAAAAGATTTTTCCACAAATGCTTCTTTATGCAGACTTTCGTTGTTATTTCAGATGAGAGCATGATTTTTAGTGGGATTCCAAATTTTGAGTCTGTTCGGCGCCATAAAGCCTGAGAAAACGACTCCCAAAGTCCGAACCCAAGTCTTCAAATTGTGCATGGTAGAGAAAAATTTTTTCCACAAATGCTTCTTTATGCAGATTTTCACTGTGATTTCGGTTAAGAGTATGATTTTTTTTGGGATTCCAAATTTTTAGTCTGTTCGGTGCCATAGAGACTGAGAAAACAACTCCGAAAGTTCGAACACAAGTCTTCAAATTGTGCTTTTTAGAGTAAATTTTTTTCCATAAATGCTTCTTTATGCAGATTTCCATTGATATTTCGGATAAGAGCATGATTTTCAGTAGGATTCAAAAGTTTTAGTGTGTTCGGCGCCATAGAGCCTGAGAAAATGACTCTGAAAGTTCGAACCCAAATCTTCAAATTGTGCTTTTTGGAGTAGAGATTTTTCCACAAATATTTCTTTAAGCTGATTTTCATTGTGATTTCGGTTAAGAGTATGATTCTAAGTGGGATTCCTAATTTTTAGTCTGTTTGGCGCCATAGAGACTGAAAAAACGACTCCGAAAGTTCGAACCCAAGTTGTTCAAATTGTGCATGGTAGAAATTTTTTTTTCCAAAAATGAAACTTTTTGCAGATTTTCATTGGGATTTCGGTTGAGAGCGAGATTCTTGGTGGGATTCCAAAATATCATTCCGTTCGACACCATAGAGCCTGAGAAAACGACTCCCAAAGTCCGAACCCAAGTCTTCAAATTGTGCTTTTTGGAGTAAAGATTTTTCCACAAATGCTTATTTATGCAGATTTTCGTTGTGATTTCGTTTAAGAGTATGATTATTATTGGGTTTCCAAATATTTTTTCTGTTCGGAGCCATAGAGACTGAGAAAACGACTCGGAAAATTTGAACCCAAGTTGTTCAAATTGTGCATGTAAGAAATTTTTTTTTCCAAAAATAAACTTTTTGCAGATTTTCATTAGGATTTTTAGTGGGATTCCAAATTTTTAGTCTGTTCGGCGCCATAAAGCCTGATAGACGAAACCAAAAGTCCGAACCCAAGTCTTCAAATTGTGCATGGTAGAAAAAAGATTTTTCAACAAATGCTTCTTTAGGCATATTTTCATTGTGATTTCGGTAAAGATCATGATTCTTAGTGGGTTTTCAAATTTTTAGTCTGTTCGGCGCCATAAAGCCTGAGAAAACGAATCCCGAAGTCCGAACCCATGTCTTCAAATTGTGCATGGTAGAAAAAAGATTTTTCAACAAATGCTTCTTTAGGCATATTTTCATTGTGATTTCGGTAAAGATCATGATTCTTAGTGGGTTTTCAAATTTTTAGTCGGTTCGGCGCCATAAAGCCTGAGAAAACGACTCCCAAAGTCCGAACACAAGTCTTCAAATTGTGCATGGTAGAGAAAAGATTTTTCCACAAATGCTTCTTAATGCAGATTTTCATTGTTATTTCGGATGAGAGGATGATTTTTAGTGGGATTCCAAATTTTTAGTCTGTTCGGCGCCATAAAGCCTGAGAAAACGACTCCCAAAGTCCGAACCCATGTCTTCAAATTGTGCATGGTAGAAAAAAGATTTTTCCACAAATGCTTCTTTATGCTGATTTTCATTGTTATTTCGGATGAGACTATGATTTTTAGTGTGATTCCAAATTTAGAGTCTGTTCGGCGCAATAAAGCCTGAGAAAACGAATCCCAAAGTCCGAACCCAAGTCTTCAAATTGTGCATGGTAGAGAAAAGATTTTTCCACAAATGCTCCTTTATGAAGACTTTCATTGTTATTTCGGATGCGCGAATGATTTATAGTTTGATTTCAAATTTTTAGTCTGTTCGGCGCCATAAATCCTGAGAAAACGACTCCCAAAGTCCGAACCCAAGTCTTCAAATTGTGCATGGTAGAGAAAAGATTTTTCCACAAATGCTTCTTCAGGCAGATTTTCACTTTGATTTCGGTTAAGAGTATTATTCTTGGTGGGATTCCAAATTTTAAGTCTGTTCGGCGCCATTAAGACTGAGAAAACGACTTCGATAGTTTGAACCCAAGTCTTCAAATTGTGCTTTTTGGATTAAAGATTTTTCCACAAATGCTTCTTTATGCAGATTTCCATTGATATTTCGGATGAGAGCATGATTTTTAGTAGGATTCCAAATTTTTAGTCTGTTCGGCGCCATAAAGCCTGAGAAATCGACTCCCAAAGTCCGAACCCAAGTCCTCAAATTGTGCATGGTAGAGAAAAGATTTTTCCACAAATGCTTCGGTATGAAGACTTTCATTGTTATTTCGGATGAGCGAATGATTTTTAGTTGGATTCCAAATTTTTAGTCTGTTCGGCGCCATAAAGCCTGAGAAAACGACTCCCAAAGTCCGAACCCAAGTCTTCAAATTGTGTTTGGTAGAGAAAAGATTTTTCCACAAATGCTTCTTCAGGCAGATTTTCACTTTGATGCTTCTTAAATGCTTCTTATCGCAAACTTTCGTTGTGATTTCTGTTAAGAGTATGATTTATAGTTTGATTCCAAATTTTTAGTCTGTTCGGCGCCATAAATCCTGAGAAAACGACTCCCAAAGTCCGAACCCAAGTCTTCAAATTTTGCATGGTAAAGAAAAGATTTTTCCACAAATGCTTCTTCAGGCAGATTTTCACTTTGATTTCGGTTAAGAGTATTATTCTTGGTGGGATTCCAAATTTAAAGTCTGTTCGGCGCCATTCAGACTGAGAAAACGACCCCGAAAGTTCGAACCCAGGTCTTCAAACTGTGCTTTTTGGATTAAAGATTTTTCCACAAATGCTTCTTAATGCAGATTTCCATTGATATTTTGGATGAGAGCATGATTTTTAGTAGTATTCCAAATTTTTAGTCTGTTCGGCGCCATAGAGCCTGAGAAAACGACTCTGAAAGTTCGAACCCAAGTATTCAAATTGTGCTTTTTGGATTAAAGATTTTTCCACAAATGCTTCTTTATGGAAATTTCCATTAATATTTCGGATGAGAGCATGATTTTTAGTAGGATTCCAAATTTTTAGTCGGTTCGGCGCCATAGAGCCTGAGAAAACGACTACGAAAGTTCGAAACCAAGTCTTCAAATTGTGCTTTTTGGAGTAAAGATTTTTCCACAAATGCTTCTATATGCAGATTTTCACTGTGATTTCTGTTAAGAGTATGATTCTAAGTGAGATTCCAAATTTTTGGTCTGTTCGGTGCCATAGAGAATTAGAAAACGACTCCCAAAGTCCGAACCCAAGTCTTCAAATTGTGCATGGTAGAGAAAAAATTTTTCCACAAATGCTTCTTCAGGCAGATTTTTACTTTGATTTCGGTTGAGAGTATTATTCTTAGTGGGTTTCCAAATTTTCGGTCTGTTCGGCGCCATAAAGCCTGATAAATCGACTCCCAAAGTCCGAACCCAAGTCTACAAATTGTGCATGGTAGGAAAAAGATTTTTCCACAAATGCTTCTTAAGCCAAACTTTCGTTGTGATTTCTGTTAAGAGTATGATTCTTAGTGAGATTCAAAATTTTTGGTCTGTTCGGTGACATAGAGACTTAGAAAACGACTCCAAAAGTCCGAACCCAAGTCTTCAAATTGTGCATGGTAGAGAAAAGATTTTTCCACAAATGCTTCATCAGGCAGATTTTTACTTTGATTTCGCTTAAGAGTATTATTCTTAGTGGGTTTCCAAATTTTCAGTCTGTTCGGCGCCATAAAGCCTGATAAATCGACTCCCAAAGTCCGAACCCAAGTCTACAAATTGTGCATGGTTGGAAAAAGATTTTTCCACCAATGCTTCTTAAGACAAATTTTCATTGTTATTTCGGTTAAGAGTATGATTCTTAGTGGGATTCCAAATTATCAGTCTGTTCGGCACTATAGAGCCTGAGAAAACAACTCTGAAAGTTCGAACCCAAGTCTTTAAATTGTGCTTTATCGAGTAAAGATTTTTACACAAATGCTTCTTTATTCAGATTTTCATTGTTATTTCGGATGTGAGAATGATTTTTATTGGGATTCCAAATTATTAGTCTGTTCGGCGCCATAAAGCCTGATAAAACGACTCCCAAAGTCCGAACCCCATTCTTCAAATTTTGCATTGTAGAAAAAAGATTTTTCCACAAATGCATCTTTAGGCACATTTTCATTGTGATTTAGGTAAAGATCATGATTCTTAGTGAGTTTCCAAATTTTAAGTCTGTTCGGTGCCATAAGAACTGAGAAAATAATTCTGAAAGTTCGAACCCAAGTCTTTAAATTGTGCTTTTTGGAGTAAAGATTTTTACACAAATGCTTCTTTATGCAGATTTTCATTGTTATTTCGGATGTGAGCATGATTTTTATTGGGATTCCAAATTTTTAGTCTGTTCGGCGCCATAAAGCCTGATAAAACGACTCCTAAAGTCCGAACCCAAGTCCTCAAATTGTGCATGGTAGAGAAAAGATTTTTCCACAAATGCTCCTTTATGAAGACTTTCATTGTTATTTCGGATGCGCGAATGATTTATAGTTTGATTCCAAATTTTTAGTCTGTTCGGCGCCATAAATCCTGAGAAAACGACTCCCAAAGTCCGAACCCAAGTCTTCAAATTTTGCATGGTAAAGAAAAGATTTTTCCACAAATGCTTCTTCAGGCAGATTTTCACTTTGATTTCGGTTAAGGTTATTATTCTTGGTGGGATTCCAAATTTTAAGTCTGTTAGGCGCCATTGAGACTGAGAAAACGACTCCGAAAGTTTGAACCCAAGTCTTCAAATTGTGCTTTTTGGATTAAAGATTTTTCCACAAATGCTTCTTTATGCAGATTTCCATTGATATTTCGGATGAGAGCATGATTTTTAGTAGGATTCCAAATTTTTAGTCTGTTCGGCGCCTTAGAGCCTGAGAAAACGACTCGGAAAGTTCGAACCCAAGTCTTCAAATTGTGCATGGTAGAGAAAAGATTTTTCCACAAATGCTTCTTTATGCAGATTTTCATTGTTATTTCGGATGAGAGCATGATTCTTAGTGGGTTTCCGAATTTTCGGTCTGTTCGGCGCCATAAAGCATGATAAATCGACTCCCAAAGTCCGAACCCAAGTCTACAAATTGAGCATGGTAGGAAAAAGATTTTTCCACAAATGCTTCTTATCGCAAACTTTCGTTGTGATTTCTGTTAAGAGTATGATTCTTAGTGAGATTCCAAATTTTTAGTCAGTTCGGCGCCATAAAGCCTGATAAAACGACTCCCAAAGTCCGAACCCAAGTCTTCAAATTGTGCATGGTAGAGAAAAGATTTTTCCACAAATGCTTCTTCAGGCAGATTTTCACTTTGATTTCGGTTAAGAGTATTATTCTTGGTGGGATTCCAAATTTAAAGTCTGTTCGGCGCCATTCAGACTGAGAAAACGACCCCGAAAGTTCGAACCCAGGTCTTCAAATTGTGCTTTTTGGATTAAAGAATTTTCCACAAATGCTTCTTAATGCAGATTTCCATTGATATTTTGGATGAGAGGATGATTTTTAGTAGGATTCCAAATTTTTAGTCGGTTCGGCGCCATAGAGCCTGAGAAAACGACTACGAAAGTTCGAAACCAAGTCTTCAAATTGTGCTTTTTGGAGTAAAGATTTTTCCACAAATGCTTCTATATGCAGATTTTCACTGTGATTTCTGTTAAGAGTATGATTCTAAGTGAGATTCCAAATTTTTGGACTGTTCGGTGCCATAGAGAATTAGAAAACGACTCCCAAAGTCCGAACCCAAGTCTTCAAATTGTGCATGGTAGAGAAAAAAATTTTCCACAAATGCTTCTTCAGGCAGATTTTTACTTTGATTTCGGTTGAGAGTATTATTCTTAGTGGGTTTCCAAATTTTTAGTCTGTTCATCGCCATAGAGCCTGAGAAAACGACTCTGAAAGTTCGAACCCAAGTATTCAAATTGTGCTTTTTGGATTAAAGATTTTTCCACAAATGCTTCTTTATGGAAATTTCCATTAATATTTCGGATGAGAGCATTATTTTTAGTAGGATTCCAAATTTTTAGTCGGTTCGGCGCCATAGAGCCTGAGAAAACGACTACGAAAGTTCGAAACCAAGTCTTCAAATTGTGCTTTTTGGAGTAAAGATTTTTCCACAAATGCTTCTATATGCAGATTTTCACTGTGATTTCTGTTAAGAGTATGATTCTAAGTGAGATTCATTGTAGAAAAAAGATTTTTCCACAAATGCATCTTTAGGCACATTTTCATTGTGATTTAGGTAAAGATCATGATTCTTAGTGAGTTTCCAAATTTTAAGTCTGTTCGGTGCCATAAGAACTGAGAAAATAATTCTGAAAGTTCGAACCCAAGTCTTTAAATTGTGCTTTTTGGAGTAAAGATTTTTACACAAATGCTTCTTTATGCAGATTTTCATTGTTATTTCGGATGTGAGCATGATTTTTATTGGGATTCCAAATTTTTAGTCTGTTCGGCGCCATAAAGCCTGAGAAAACGACTCCTAAAGTCCGAACCCAAGACCTCAAATTGTGCATGGTAGAGAAAAGATTTTTCCACAAATGCTCCTTTATGAAGACTTTCATTGTTATTTCGGATGCGCGAATGATTTATAGTTTGATTCCAAATTTTTAGTCTGTTCGGCGCCATAAATCCTGAGAAAACGACTCCCAAAGTCCGAACCCAAGTCTTCAAATTTTGCATGGTAAAGAAAAGATTTTTCCACAAATGCTTCTTCAGGCAGATTTTCACTTTGATTTCGGTTAAGAGTATTATTCTTGGTGGGATTCCAAATTTAAAGTCTGTTCGGCGCCATTCAGACTGAGAAAACGACCCCGAAAGTTCGAACCCAGGTCTTCAAATTGTGCTTTTTGGATTAAAGATTTTTCCACAAATGCTTCTTAATGCAGATTTCCATTGATATTTTGGATGAGAGCATGATTTTTAGTAGTATTCCAAATTTTTAGTCTGTTCGGCGCCATAGAGCCTGAGAAAACGACTCTGAAAGTTCGAAACCAAGTCTTCAAATTGTGCTTTTTGGAGTAAAGATTTTTCCACAAATGCTTCTATATGCAGATTTTCACTGTGATTTCTGTTAAGAGTATGATTCTAAGTGAGATTCCAAATTTTTGGTCTGTTCGGTGCCATAGAGAATTAGAAAACGACTCCCAAAGTCCGAACCCAAGTCTTCAAATTGTGCATGGTAGAGAAAAAAATTTTCCACAAATGCTTCTTCAGGCAGATTTTTACTTTGATTTCGGTTGAGAGTATTATTCTTAGTGGGTTTCCAAATTTTCGGTCTGTTCGGCGCCATAAAGCCTGATAAATCGACTACCAAAGTCCGAACCCAAGTCTACAAATTGTGCATGGTAGGAAAAAGATTTTTCCACAATGCTTCTTAAGCCAAACTTTCGTTGTGATTTCTGTTAAGAGTATGATTCTTAGTGAGATTCAAAATTTTTGGTCTGTTCGGTGCCATAGAGACTTAGAAAACGACTCCAAAAGTCCGAACCCAAGTCTTCAAATTGTGCATGGTAGAGAAAAGATTTTTCCACAAATGCTTCATCAGGCAGATTTTTACTTTGATTTCGCTTAAGAGTATTATTCTTAGTGGGTTTCCAAATTTTCAGTCTGTTCGGCGCCATAAAGCCTGATAAATCGACTCCCAAAGTCCGAACCCAAGTCTACAAATTGTGCATGGTAGGAGAAAGATTTTTCCACCAATGCTTCTTAAGACAAATTTTCATTGTGATTTCGGTTAAGAGTATGATTCTTAGTGGGATTCCAAATTATTAGTCTGTTCGGCACCATAGAGCCTGAGAAAACAACTCTGAAAGTTCGAACCCAAGTCTTTAAATTGTGCTTTATGGAGTAAAGATTTTTACACAAATGCTTCTTTATTCAGATTTTCATTGTTATTTCGGATGTGAGAATGATTTTTATTGGGATTCCAAATTTTCGGTCTGTTCGGCGCCATAAAGCCTGATAAAACGACTACCAAAGTCCGAACCCAAGTCTACAAATTGTGCATGGTAGGAAAAAGATTTTTCCACAATGCTTCTTAAGCCAAACTTTCGTTGTGATTTCTGTTAAGAGTATGATTCTTAGTGAGATTCAAAATTTTTGGTCTGTTCGGTGCCATAGAGACTTAGAAAACGACTCCAAAAGTCCGAACCCAAGTCTTCAAATTGTGCATGGTAGAGAAAAGATTTTTCCACAAATGCTTCATCAGGCAGATTTTTACTTTGATTTCGCTTAAGAGTATTATTCTTAGTGGGTTTCCAAATTTTCAGTCTGTTCGGCGCCATAAAGCCTGATAAATCGACTCCCAAAGTCCGAACCCAAGTCTACAAATTGTGCATGGTAGGAGAAAGATTTTTCCACCAATGCTTCTTAAGACAAATTTTCATTGTGATTTCGGTTAAGAGTATGATTCTTAGTGGAATTCCAAATTATTAGTCTGTTCGGCACCATAGAGCCTGAGAAAACAACTCTGAAAGTTCGAACCCAAGTCTTTAAATTGTGCTTTATGGAGTAAAGATTTTTACACAAATGCTTCTTTATTCAGATTTTCATTGTTATTTCGGATGTGAGAATGATTTTTATTGGGATTCCAAATTATTAGTCTGTTCGGCGCCATAAAGCCTGATAAAACGACTCCCAAAGTCCGAACCCCATTCTTCAAATTTTGCATTGTAGAAAAAAGATTTTTCCACAAATGCATCTTTAGGCACATTTTCATTGTGATTTAGGTAAAGATCATGATTCTTAGTGAGTTTCCAAATTTTAAGTCTGTTCGGTGCCATAAGAACTGAGAAAATAATTCTGAAAGTTCGAACCCAAGTCTTTAAATTGTGCTTTTTGGAGTAAAGATTTTTACACAAATGCTTCTTTATGCAGATTTTCATTGTTATTTCGGATGTGAGCATGATTTTTATTGGGATTCCAAATTTTTAGTCTGTTCGGCGCCATAAAGCCTGAGAAAACGACTCCTAAAGTCCGAACCCAAGACCTCAAATTGTGCATGGTAGAGAAAAGATTTTTCCACAAATGCTCCTTTATGAAGACTTTCATTGTTATTTCGGATGCGCGAATGATTTATAGTTTGATTCCAAATTTTTAGTCTGTTCGGCGCCATAAATCCTGAGAAAACGACTCCCAAAGTCCGAACCCAAGTCTTCAAATTTTGCATGGTAAAGAAAAGATTTTTCCACAAATGCTTCTTCAGGCAGATTTTCACTTTGATTTCGGTTAAGAGTATTATTCTTGGTGGGATTCCAAATTTAAAGTCTGTTCGGCGCCATTCAGACTGAGAAAACGACCCCGAAAGTTCGAACCCAGGTCTTCAAATTGTGCTTTTTGGATTAAAGATTTTTCCACAAATGCTTCTTAATGCAGATTTCCATTGATATTTTGGATGAGAGCATGATTTTTAGTAGTATTCCAAATTTTTAGTCTGTTCGGCGCCATAGAGCCTGAGAAAACGACTCTGAAAGTTCGAAACCAAGTCTTCAAATTGTGCTTTTTGGAGTAAAGATTTTTCCACAAATGCTTCTATATGCAGATTTTCACTGTGATTTCTGTTAAGAGTATGATTCTAAGTGAGATTCCAAATTTTTGGTCTGTTCGGTGCCATAGAGAATTAGAAAACGACTCCCAAAGTCCGAACCCAAGTCTTCAAATTGTGCATGGTAGAGAAAAAAATTTTCCACAAATGCTTCTTCAGGCAGATTTTTACTTTGATTTCGGTTGAGAGTATTATTCTTAGTGGGTTTCCAAATTTTCGGTCTGTTCGGCGCCATAAAGCCTGATAAATCGACTACCAAAGTCCGAACCCAAGTCTACAAATTGTGCATGGTAGGAAAAAGATTTTTCCACAATGCTTCTTAAGCCAAACTTTCGTTGTGATTTCTGTTAAGAGTATGATTCTTAGTGAGATTCAAAATTTTTGGTCTGTTCGGTGCCATAGAGACTTAGAAAACGACTCCAAAAGTCCGAACCCAAGTCTTCAAATTGTGCATGGTAGAGAAAAGATTTTTCCACAAATGCTTCATCAGGCAGATTTTTACTTTGATTTCGCTTAAGAGTATTATTCTTAGTGGGTTTCCAAATTTTCAGTCTGTTCGGCGCCATAAAGCCTGATAAATCGACTCCCAAAGTCCGAACCCAAGTCTACAAATTGTGCATGGTAGGAGAAAGATTTTTCCACCAATGCTTCTTAAGACAAATTTTCATTGTGATTTCGGTTAAGAGTATGATTCTTAGTGGGATTCCAAATTATTAGTCTGTTCGGCACCATAGAGCCTGAGAAAACAACTCTGAAAGTTCGAACCCAAGTCTTTAAATTGTGCTTTATCGAGTAAAGATTTTTACACAAATGCTTCTTTAGGCACATTTTCATTGTGATTTAGGTAAAGATCATGATTCTTAGTGAGTTTCCAAATTTTAAGTCTGTTCGGTGCCATAAGAACTGAGAAAATAATTCTGAAAGTTCGAACCCAAGTCTTTAAATTGTGCTTTTTGGAGTAAAGATTTTTACACAAATGCTTCTTTATGCAGATTTTCATTGTTATTTCGGATGTGAGCATGATTTTTATTGGGATTCCAAATTTTTAGTCTGTTCGGCGCCATAAAGCCTGATAAAACGACTCCTAAAGTCCGAACCCAAGTCCTCAAATTGTGCATGGTAGAGAAAAGATTTTTCCACAAATGCTCCTTTATGAAGACTTTCATTGTTATTTCGGATGCGCGAATGATTTATAGTTTGATTCCAAATTTTTAGTCTGTTCGGCGCCATAAATCCTGAGAAAACGACTCCCAAAGTCCGAACCCAAGTCTTCAAATTTTGCATGGTAAAGAAAAGATTTTTCCACAAATGCTTCTTCAGGCAGATTTTCACTTTGATTTCGGTTAAGGTTATTATTCTTGGTGGGATTCCAAATTCTAAGTCTGTTCGGAGCAATAGAGACAGAGAAAACAACTCTGATAGTTCGAACTCAAGTCTTTAAATTGTGCTTTTTGGAGTAAATTTTTTTAGGAAAAAGATTTTTCCACAAATGCTTCTTAAGCCAAAATTTCGTTGTGATTTCTGTTAAGAGTATGATTCTTAGTGGGATTCCAAATTATTAGTCTGTTCGGCACCATAGAGCCTGAGAAAACAACTCTGAAAGTTCGAACCCAAGTCTTTAAATTGTGCTTTATGGAGTAAAGATTTTTACACAAATGCTTCTTTATTCAGATTTTCATTGTTATTTCGGATGTGAGAATGATTTCTATTGGGATTCCAAATTATTAGTCTGTTCGGCGCCATAAAGCCTGATAAAACGACTCCCAAAGTCCGAACCCCATTCTTCAAATTTTGCATTGTAGAAAAAAGATTTTTCCACAAATGCATCTTTAGGCACATTTTCATTGTGATTTTGGTAAAGATCATGATTCTTAGTGAGTTTCCAAATTTTAAGTCTGTTCGGTGCCATAAGAACTGAGAAAATAATTCTGAAAGTTCGAACCCAAGTCTTTAAATTGTGCTTTTTGGAGTAAAGATTTTTACACAAATGCTTCTTTATGCAGATTTTCATTGTTATTTCGGATGTGAGCATGATTTTTATTGGGATTCCAAATTTTTAGTCTGTTCGGCGCCATAAAGCCTGATAAAACGACTCCTAAAGTCCGAACCCAAGTCCTCAAATTGAGCATGGTAGAGAAAAGATTTTTCCACAAATGCTCCTTTATGAAGACTTTCATTGTTATTTCGGATGCGCGAATGATTTATAGTTTGATTCCAAATTTTTAGTCTGTTCGGCGCCATAAATCCTGAGAAAACGACTCCCAAAGTCCGAACCCAAGTCTTCAAATTTTGCATGGTAGAGAAAAGATTTTTCCACAAATTCTTCTTCAGGCAGATTTTCACTTTGATTTCGGTTAAGAGTATTATTCTTGGTGGGATTCCAAATTTTAAGTCTGTTCGGCGCCATTAAGACTGAGAAAAGGACTCCGAAAGTTTGAACCCAAGTCTTCAAATTGTGCTTTTTGGATTAAAGATTTTTCCACAAATGCTTCTTTATGCAGATTTCCATTGATATTTTGGATGAGAGCATGATTTTTAGTAGGATTCCAAATTTTTAGTCTGTTTGGCGCCATAGAGCCTGAGAAAACGACTCGGAAAGTTCGAACCCAAGTCTTCAAATTGTGCATGGTAGAGAAAAGATTTTTCCACAAATGCTTCTTTATGCAGATTTTCAATGTTATTTGGGATGAGAGCATGATTCTTAGTGGGTTTCCAAATTTTCGGTCTGTTCGGCGCCATAAAGCATGAAAAATCGACTCCCAAAATCCGAACCCAAGTCTACAAATTGTGCATGGTAGGAAAAAGATTTTTCCACAAATGCTTCTTATCGCAAACTTTCGTCGTGATTTCTGTTAAGAGTATGATTCTTAGTGATTTTCCAAATTTTTAGTCTGTTCGGCGCCATAAAGCCTGATAAAACGACTCCCAAAGTCCGAACCCAAGTCTTCAAATTGTGCATGGTAGAGAAAAGATTTTTCCACAAATGCTTCTTCAGGCAGATTTTCACTTTGATTTCGGTTAAGAGTATTATTCTTGGTGGGATTCCAAATTTAAAGTCTGTTCGGCGCCATTCAGACTGAGAAAACGACCCCGAAAGTTCGAACCCAGGTCTTCAAATTGTGCTTTTTGGATTAAAGATTTTTCCACAAATGCTTCTTAATGCAGATTTCCATTGATATTTTGGATGAGAGCATGATTTTTAGTAGTATTCCAAATTTTTAGTCTGTTCGGCGCCATAGAGCCTGAGAAAACGACTCTGAAAGTTCGAACCCAAGTATTCAAATTGTGCTTTTTGGATTAAAGATTTTTCCACAAATGCTTCTTTATGGAAATTTCCATTGATATTTCGGATGAGAGCATGATTTTTAGTAGGATTCCAAATTTTTAGTCGGTTCGGCGCCATAGAGCCTAAGAAAACGACTACGAAAGTTCGAAACCAAGTCTTCAAATTGTGCTTTTTGGAGTAAAGATTTTTCCACAAATGCTTCTATATGCAGATTTTCACTGTGATTTCTGTTAAAAGTATGATTCTAAGTGAGATTCCAAATTTTTGGTCTGTTCGGTGACATAGAGAATTAGAAAACGACTCCCAAAGTCCGAACCCAAGTCTTCAAATTGTGCATGGTAGAGAAAAAATTTTTCCACAAATGCTTCTTCAGGCAGATTTTTACTTTGATTTCGGTTAAGAGTATTATTCTTAGTGGGTTTCCAAATTTTCAGTCTGTTCGGCGCCATTAAGACTGAGAAAACGACTCCGAAAGTTCGAACCCAAGTCTTCAAATTGTGCTTTTTGGGTTAAAGATTTTTCCACAAATGCTTCTTTATGCAGATTTCCATTGATATTTCGGATGAGAGCATGATTTTTAGTAGGATTCCAAATTTTTAGTCGGTTCGGCGCCATAGAGCCTGAGAAAACGACTACGAAAGTTCGAAACCAAGTCTTCAAATTGTGCTTTTTGGAGTAAAGATTTTTCCACAAATGCTTCTATATGCAGATTTTCATTGTGATTTCTGTTAAGAGTATGATTCTAAGTGAGATTCCAAATTTTTGGTCTGTTCGGTGCCATAGAGAATTAGAAAACGACTCCCAAAGTCCGAACCCAAGTCTTCAAATTGTGCATGGTAGAGAAAAAAATTTTCCACAAATGCTTCTTCAGGCAGATTTTTACTTTGATTTCGGTTGAGAGTATTATTCTTAGTGGGTTTCCAAATTTTCGGTCTGTTCGGCGCCATAAAGCCTGATAAATCGACTACCAAAGTCCGAACCCAAGTCTACAAATTGTGCATGGTAGGAAAAAGATTTTTCCACAATGCTTCTTAAGCCAAACTTTCGTTGTGATTTCTGTTAAGAGTATGATTCTTAGTGAGATTCAAAATTTTTGGTCTGTTCGGTGCCATAGAGACTTAGAAAACGACTCCAAAAGTCCGAACCCAAGTCTTCAAATTGTGCATGGTAGAGAAAAGATTTTTCCACAAATGCTTCATCAGGCAGATTTTTACTTTGATTTCGCTTAAGAGTATTATTCTTAGTGGGTTTCCAAATTTTCAGTCTGTTCGGCGCCATAAAGCCTGTTAAATCGACTCCCAAAGTCCGAACCCAAGTCTACAAATTGTGCATGGTAGGAGAAAGATTTTTCCACCAATGCTTCTTAAGACAAATTTTCATTGTGATTTCGGTTAAGAGTATGATTCTTAGTGGGATTCCAAATTATTAGTCTGTTCGGCACCATAGAGCCTGAGAAAACAACTCTGAAAGTTCGAACCCAAGTCTTTAAATTGTGCTTTATCGAGTAAAGATTTTTACACAAATGCTTCTCTATTCAGTTTTTCATTGTTATTTCGGATGTGAGAATGATTTTTATTGGGATTCCAAATTATTAGTCTGTTCGGCGCCATAAAGCCTGATAAAACGACTCCCAAAGTCCGAACCCCATTCTTCAAATTTTGCATTGTAGAAAAAAGATTTTTCCACAAATGCATCTTTAGGCACATTTTCATTGTGATTTAGGTAAAGATCATGATTCTTAGTGAGTTTCCAAATTTTAAGTCTGTTCGGTGCCATAAGAACTGAGAAAATAATTCTGAAAGTTCGAACCCAAGTCTTTAAATTGTGCTTTTTGGAGTAAAGATTTTTACACAAATGCTTCTTTATGCAGATTTTCATTGTTATTTCGGATGTGAGTATGATTTTTATTGGGATTCCAAATTTTTAGTCTGTTCGGCGCCATAAAGCCTGATAAAACGACTCCTAAAGTCCGAACCCAAGTCCTCAAATTGTGCATGGTAGAGAAAAGATTTTTCCACAAATGCTCCTTTATGAAGACTTTCATTGTTATTTCGGATGCGCGAATGATTTATAGTTTGATTCCAAATTTTTAGTCTGTTCGGCGCCATAAATCCTGAGAAAACGACTCCCAAAGTCCGAACCCAAGTCTTCAAATTTTGCATGGTAAAGAAAAGATTTTTCCACAAATGCTTCTTCAGGCAGATTTTCACTTTGATTTCGGTTAAGGTTATTATTCTTGGTGGGATTCCAAATTCTAAGTCTGTTCGGAGCAATAGAGACAGAGAAAACAACTCTGATAGTTCGAACTCAAGTCTTTAAATTGTGCTTTTTGGAGTAAATTTTTTTAGGAAAAAGATTTTTCCACAAATGCTTCTTAAGCCAAAATTTCGTTGTGATTTCTGTTAAGAGTATGATTCTTAGTGGGATTCCAAATTATTAGTCTGTTCGGCACCATAGAGCCTGAGAAAACAACTCTGAAAGTTCGAACCCAAGTCTTTAAATTGTGCTTTATGGAGTAAAGATTTTTACACAAATGCTTCTTTATTCAGATTTTCATTGTTATTTCGGATGTGAGAATGATTTCTATTGGGATTCCAAATTATTAGTCTGTTCGGCGCCATAAAGCCTGATAAAACGACTCCCAAAGTCCGAACCCCATTCTTCAAATTTTGCATTGTAGAAAAAAGATTTTTCCACAAATGCATCTTTAGGCACATTTTCATTGTGATTTTGGTAAAGATCATGATTCTTAGTGAGTTTCCAAATTTTAAGTCTGTTCGGTGCCATAAGAACTGAGAAAATAATTCTGAAAGTTCGAACCCAAGTCTTTAAATTGTGCTTTTTGGAGTAAAGATTTTTACACAAATGCTTCTTTATGCAGATTTTCATTGTTATTTCGGATGTGAGCATGATTTTTATTGGGATTCCAAATTTTTAGTCTGTTCGGCGCCATAAAGCCTGATAAAACGACTCCTAAAGTCCGAACCCAAGTCCTCAAATTGAGCATGGTAGAGAAAAGATTTTTCCACAAATGCTCCTTTATGAAGACTTTCATTGTTATTTCGGATGCGCGAATGATTTATAGTTTGATTCCAAATTTTTAGTCTGTTCGGCGCCATAAATCCTGAGAAAACGACTCCCAAAGTCCGAACCCAAGTCTTCAAATTTTGCATGGTAGAGAAAAGATTTTTCCACAAATTCTTCTTCAGGCAGATTTTCACTTTGATTTCGGTTAAGAGTATTATTCTTGGTGGGATTCCAAATTTTAAGTCTGTTCGGCGCCATTAAGACTGAGAAAAGGACTCCGAAAGTTTGATCCCAAGTCTTCAAATTGTGCTTTTTGGATTAAAGATTTTTCCACAAATGCTTCTTTATGCAGATTTCCATTGATATTTTGGATGAGAGCATGATTTTTAGTAGGATTCCAAATTTTTAGTCTGTTTGGCGCCATAGAGCCTGAGAAAACGACTCGGAAAGTTCGAACCCAAGTCTTCAAATTGTGCATGGTAGAGAAAAGATTTTTCCACAAATGCTTCTTTATGCAGATTTTCAATGTTATTTGGGATGAGAGCATGATTCTTAGTGGGTTTCCAAATTTTCGGTCTGTTCGGCGCCATAAAGCATGAAAAATCGACTCCCAAAATCCGAACCCAAGTCTACAAATTGTGCATGGTAGGAAAAAGATTTTTCCACAAATGCTTCTTATCGCAAACTTTCGTCGTGATTTCTGTTAAGAGTATGATTCTTAGTGATTTTCCAAATTTTTAGTCTGTTCGGCGCCATAAAGCCTGATAAAACGACTCCCAAAGTCCGAACCCAAGTCTTCAAATTGTGCATGGTAGAGAAAAGATTTTTCCACAAATGCTTCTTCAGGCAGATTTTCACTTTGATTTCGGTTAAGAGTATTATTCTTGGTGGGATTCCAAATTTAAAGTCTGTTCGGCGCCATTCAGACTGAGAAAACGACCCCGAAAGTTCGAACCCAGGTCTTCAAATTGTGCTTTTTGGATTAAAGATTTTTCCACAAATGCTTCTTAATGCAGATTTCCATTGATATTTTGGATGAGAGCATGATTTTTAGTAGTATTCCAAATTTTTAGTCTGTTCGGCGCCATAGAGCCTGAGAAAACGACTCTGAAAGTTCGAACCCAAGTATTCAAATTGTGCTTTTTGGATTAAAGATTTTTCCACAAATGCTTCTTTATGGAAATTTCCATTGATATTTCGGATGAGAGCATGATTTTTAGTAGGATTCCAAATTTTTAGTCGGTTCGGCGCCATAGAGCCTAAGAAAACGACTACGAAAGTTCGAAACCAAGTCTTCAAATTGTGCTTTTTGGAGTAAAGATTTTTCCACAAATGCTTCTATATGCAGATTTTCACTGTGATTTCTGTTAAGAGTATGATTCTAAGTGAGATTCCAAATTTTTGGTCTGTTCGGTGACATAGAGAATTAGAAAACGACTCCCAAAGTCCGAACCCAAGTCTTCAAATTGTGCATGGTAGAGAAAAAATTTTTCCACAAATGCTTCTTCAGGCAGATTTTTACTTTGATTTCGGTTAAGAGTATTATTCTTAGTGGGTTTCCAAATTTTCAGTCTGTTCGGCGCCATTAAGACTGAGAAAACGACTCCGAAAGTTCGAACCCAAGTCTTCAAATTGTGCTTTTTGGGTTAAAGATTTTTCCACAAATGCTTCTTTATGCAGATTTCCATTGATATTTCGGATGAGAGCATGATTTTTAGTAGGATTCCAAATTTTTAGTCTGTTCGGCGCCATAGAGCCTGAGAAAACGACTCCGAAAGTTCGAACCAAAATCTTCAAATTGTGCTTTATGGAGTAGAGAATTTTCCACAAATGCTTATTTATGCAGATTTTCGTTGTGATTTCGGTCAAGAGTATGATTCTTAGTGGGTTTTCAACTATTTATTCTGTTCGGAGCCATAGAGCCTGAGAAAACGACTCCGAAAGTACCAACCCAAGTCTTCAAATTGTGCTTTTTGGAGTAAAGATTTTTCCACAAATGCTTCTTTATGAAGATTTTCACTCTGATTTCGGTTAAGAGTATGATTCTTAGTGGGATTCCAAATTCTTAGTCTGTTCGGCACCATAGAGACAGAGAAAACAACTCTGAAAGTTCGAACCCAAGTCTTTAAATTGTGCTTTTTGGAGTAAAGATTTTTACACAAATGCTTCTTTATGCAGATTTTCATTGTTATTTCGGATGTGAGCATGATTTTTATTGGGATTCCAAATTTTTAGTCTGTTCGGCGCCATAAAGCCTGAGAAAACGACTCCGAAAGTTCGAACCAAAATCTTCAAATTGTGCTTTATGGAGTAGAGAATTTTCCACAAATGCTTATTTATGCAGATTTTCGTTGTGATTTCGGTCAAGAGTATGATTCTTAGTGGGTTTTCAACTATTTATTCTGTTCGGAGCCATAGAGCCTGAGAAAACGACTCCGAAAGTACCAACCCAAGTCTTCAAATTGTGCTTTTTGGAGTAAAGATTTTTCCACAAATGCTTCTTTATGAAGATTTTCACTCTGATTTCGGTTAAGGTTATTATTCTTGGTGGGATTCCAAATTCTAAGTCTGTTCGGAGCAATAGAGACAGAGAAAACAACTCTGATAGTTCGAACTCAAGTCTTTAAATTGTGCTTTTTGGAGTAAATTTTTTTAGGAAAAAGATTTTTCCACAAATGCTTCTTAAGCCAAAATTTCGTTGTGATTTCTGTTAAGAGTATGATTCTTAGTGGGATTCCAAATTATTAGTCTGTTCGGCACCATAGAGCCTGAGAAAACAACTCTGAAAGTTCGAACCCAAGTCTTTAAATTGTGCTTTATGGAGTAAAGATTTTTACACAAATGCTTCTTTATTCAGATATTCATTGTTATTTCGGATGTGAGAATGATTTCTATTGGGATTCCAAATTATTAGTCTGTTCGGCGCCATAAAGCCTGATAAAACGACTCCCAAAGTCCGAACCCCATTCTTCAAATTTTGCATTGTAGAAAAAAGATTTTTCCACAAATGCATCTTTAGGCACATTTTCATTGTGATTTTGGTAAAGATCATGATTCTTAGTGAGTTTCCAAATTTTAAGTCTGTTCGGTGCCATAAGAACTTAGAAAATAATTCTGAAAGTTCGAACCCAAGTCTTTAAATTGTGCTTTTTGGAGTAAAGATTTTTACACAAATGCTTCTTTATGCAGATTTTCATTGTTATTTGGGATGAGAGCATGATTCTTAGTGGGTTTCCAAATTTTCGGTCTGTTCGGCGCCATAAAGCATGAAAAATCGACTCCCAAAATCCGAACCCAAGTCTACAAATTGTGCATGGTAGGAAAAAGATTTTTCCACAAATGCTTCTTATCGCAAACTTTCGTCGTGATTTCTGTTAAGAGTATGATTCTTAGTGATTTTCCAAATTTTTAGTCTGTTCGGCGCCATAAAGCCTGATAAAACGACTCCCAAAGTCCGAACCCAAGTCTTCAAATTGTGCATGGTAGAGAAAAGATTTTTCCACAAATGCTTCTTCAGGCAGATTTTCACTTTGATTTCGGTTAAGAGTATTATTCTTGGTGGGATTCCAAATTTAAAGTCTGTTCGGCGCCATTCAGACTGAGAAAACGACCCCTAAAGTTCGAACCCAGGTCTTCAAATTGTGCTTTTTGGATTAAAGATTTTTCCACAAATGCTTCTTAATGCAGATTTCCATTGATATTTTGGATGAGAGCATGATTTTTAGTAGTATTCCAAATTTTTAGTCTGTTCGGCGCCATAGAGCCTGAGAAAACGACTCTGAAAGTTCGAACCCAAGTATTCAAATTGTGCTTTTTGGATTAAAGATTTTTCCACAAATGCTTCTTTATGGAAATTTCCATTGATATTTCGGATGAGAGCATGATTTTTAGTAGGATTCCAAATTTTTAGTCGGTTCGGCGCCATAGAGCCTAAGAAAACGACTACGAAAGTTCGAAACCAAGTCTTCAAATTGTGCTTTTTGGAGTAAAGATTTTTCCACAAATGCTTCTATATGCAGATTTTCACTGTGATTTCTGTTAAGAGTATGATTCTAAGTGAGATTCCAAATTTTTGGTCTGTTCGGTGACATAGAGAATTAGAAAACGACTCCCAAAGTCCGAACCCAAGTCTTCAAATTGTGCATGGTAGAGAAAAAATTTTTCCACAAATGCTTCTTCAGGCAGATTTTTACTTTGATTTCGGTTAAGAGTATTATTCTTAGTGGGTTTCCAAATTTTCAGTCTGTTCGGCGCCATTAAGACTGAGAAAACGACTCCGAAAGTTCGAACCCAAGTCTTCAAATTGTGCTTTTTGGGTTAAAGATTTTTCCACAAATGCTTCTTTATGCAGATTTCCATTGATATTTCGGATGAGAGCATGATTTTTAGTAGGATTCCAAATTTTTAGTCTGTTCGGCGCCATAGAGCCTGAGAAAACGACTCCGAAAGTTCGAACCAAAATCTTCAAATTGTGCTTTATGGAGTAGAGAATTTTCCACAAATGCTTATTTATGCAGATTTTCGTTGTGATTTCGGTCAAGAGTATGATTCTTAGTGGGTTTTCAACTATTTATTCTGTTCGGAGCCATAGAGCCTGAGAAAACGACTCCGAAAGTACCAACCCAAGTCTTCAAATTGTGCTTTTTGGAGTAAAGATTTTTCCACAAATGCTTCTTTATGAAGATTTTCACTCTGATTTCGGTTAAGAGTATGTTTCTTAGTGGGATTCCAAATTCTTAGTCTGTTCGGCACCATAGAGACAGAGAAAACAACTCTTAAAGTTCGAACTTAAGCCTTTAAATTGTGCTTTTAGGAGTAAAGATTTTTACACAAATGCTTCTTTATGCAGATTTTCATTGTTATTTCGGATGAGAGCATGATTTTTAGTGGGATTCAAAATTTTTAGTCTGTTCGGCGCCATAAGGCCTGAGAAATCGACTCCCAAAGTCCGAACCCAAGTCCTCAAATTGTGCATGGTAGAGAAAAGATTTTTCCACAAATGCTTCTTTATGAAGACTTTCATTGTTATTTCGGATGAGCGAATGATTTTTAGTTGGATTCCAAATTTTTAGTCTGTTCGGCGCCATAAAGCCTGAGAAAACGACTCCCAAAGTCCGAACCCATGTCTTCAAATTGTGTATGGTAGAGAAAAGATTTTTCCACAAATGCTTCTTCAGGCAGATTTTCACTTTGATTTCGGTTGAGATTATTATTCTTGGTGGGATTCCAAATTCTAAGTCTGTTCGGAGCAATAGAGACAGAGAAAACAACTCTGATAGTTCGAACCCAAGTCTTTAAATTGTGCTTTTTGGAGTAAATTTTTTTACACAAATGCTTCGTTATGCAGATTTTCATTGTTATTTCTGATGAGAGCATGATTTTAAGTAGGATTCCAAATTTTTAGTCTGTTCGGCGCCATAAAGCCTGATAAAACGACTCCTAAAGTCCGAACCCAAGTCCTCAAATTGTGCATGGTAGAGAAATTTTTTTTCCACAAATGCTTCTTTATGCAGATTTTCATTGTTATTTCGGATGAGAGCATGATTTTTAGTGGGAATCAAAATTTTTAGTCTGTTCGGCGCCATAATGCCTGAGAAATCGACTCCCAAAGTCCGAACCCAAGTCCTCAAATTGTGCATGGTAGAGAAAAGATTTTTCCACAAATGCTTCTTTATGAAGACTTTCATTGTTATTTCGGATGAGCGAATGATTTTTAGTTGCATTCCAAATTTTTAGTCTGTTCGGCGCCATAAAGCCTGAGAAAACGACTCCCAAAGTCCGAACCCAAGTCTTCAAATTGTGTTTGGTAGAGAAAAGATTTTTTAACAAATGCTTCTTCAGGCAGATTTTTACTTTGATTTCGGTTGAGAGTATTATTCTTAGTGGGTTTCCAAATTTTCGGTCTGTTCGGCGCCATAAAGCCTGATAAATCGACTCCCAAAGTCCGAACCCAAGTCTACAAATTGTGCATGGTAGGAAAAAGATTTTTCCACAAATGCTTCTTAAGCCAAACTTTCGTTGTGATTTCTGTTAAGAGTATGATTCTTAGTGAGATTCAAAATTTTTGGTCTGTTCGGTGCCATAGAGACTTAGAAAACGACTCCAAAAGTCCGAACCCAAGTCTTCAAATTGTGCATGGTAGAGAAAAATTTTTCCACAAATGCTTCTTCAGGCAGATTTTTACTTTGATTTCGCTTAAGAGTATTATTCTTAGTGGGTTTCCAAATTTTCAGTCTGTTCGGCGCCATAAAGCCTGATAAATCGACTCCCAAAGTCCGAACCCAAGTCTACAAATTGTGCATGGTAGGAAAAAGATTTTTCCACCAATGCTTCTTAAGACAAATTTTCATTGTGATATCGGTTAAGAGTATGATTCTTAGTGGGATTCCAAATTATTAGTCTGTTCGGCACCATAGAGCCTGAGAAAACAACTCTAAAAGTTCGAACCCAAGTCTTTAAATTGTGCTTTATGGAGTAAAGATATTTACACAAATGCTTCTTTATTCAGATTTTCATTGTTATTTCGGATGTGAGAATGATTTTTATTGGGATTCCAAATTATTAGTCTGTTCGGCGCCATAAAGCCTGATA
This sequence comes from Hesperophylax magnus, assembly GCA_026573805.1. NCBI lineage: Eukaryota > Metazoa > Arthropoda > Insecta > Trichoptera > Limnephilidae > Hesperophylax > Hesperophylax magnus. Next base: position 23,290,406 of record JAIUSX010000011.1, read on the forward strand.
AAACGACTCCCAAAGTCCGAACCCCATTCTTCAAATTTTGCATTGTAGAAAAAAGATTTTTCCACAAATGCATCTTTAGGCACATTTTCATTGTGATTTAGGTAAAGATCATGATTCTTAGTGAGTTTCCAAATTTTAAGTCTGTTCGGTGCCATAAGAACTGAGAAAATAATTCTGAAAGTTCGAACCCAAGTCTTTAAATTGTGCTTTTTGGAGTAAAGATTTTTACACAAATGCTTCTTTATGCAGATTTTCATTGTTATTTCGGATGTGAGCATGATTTTTATTGGGATTCCAAATTTTTAGTCTGTTCGGCGCCATAAAGCCTGATAAAACGACTCCTAAAGTCCGAACCCAAGTCCTCAAATTGTGCATGGTAGAGAAAAGATTTTTCCACAAATGCTCCTTTATGAAGACTTTCATTGTTATTTCGGATGCGCGAATGATTTATAGTTTGATTCCAAATTTTTAGTCTGTTCGGCGCCATAAATCCTGAGAAAACGACTCCCAAAGTCCGAACCCAAGTCTTCAAATTGTGCATGGTAGTGAAAAGATTTTTCCACAAATTCTTCTTCAGGCAGATTTTCACTTTGATTTCGGTTAAGAGTATTATTCTTGGTGGGATTTCAAATTTTAAGTCTGTTCGGCGCCATTATGACTGAGAAAACGACTCCGAAAGTTTGAACCCAAGTCTTCAAATTGTGCTTTTTGGATTAAAGATTTTTCCACAAATGCTTCTTTATGCAGATTTCCATTGATATTTCGGATGAGAGCATGATTTTTAGTAGGATTCCAAATTTTTAGTCTGTTCGGCGCCATAGAGCCTGAGAAAACGACTCGGAAAGTTCGAACCCAAGTCTTCAAATTGTGCTTGGTAGAGAAAAGATTTTTCCACAAATGCTTCTTCAGGCATATTTTCACTTTGATTTCGGTTAAGATTATTATTCTTGGTGGGATTCCAAATTCTGAGTCTGTTCGGAGCAATAGAGACAGAGAAAACAACTCTGATAGTTCGAACCCAAGTCTTTAAATTGTGCTTTTTGGAGTAAATTTTTTTACACAAATGCTTCTTTATGCAGATTTTCATTGTTATTTCTGATGAGAGCATGATTTTAAGTAGGATTCCAAATTTTTAGTCTGTTCGGCGCCATAAAGCCTGATAAAACGACTCCTAAAGTCCGAACCCAAGTCCTCAAATTGTGCATGGTAGAGAAATTTTTTTTCCACAAATGCTTCTTTATGCAGATTTTCATTGTTATTTCGGATGAGAGCATGATTTTTAGTGGGAATCAAAATTTTTAGTCTGTTCGGCGCCATAATGCCTGAGAAATCGACTCCCAAAGTCCGAACCCAAGTCCTCAAATTGTGCATGGTAGAGAAAATATTTTTCCACAAATGCTTCTTTATGGATACTTTCATTGTTATTTCGGATGAGCGAATGATTTTTAGTTGGATTCCAAATTTTTAGTCTGTTCGGCGCCATAAAGCCTGAGAAAACGACTCCCAAAGTCCGAACCCAAGTCTACAAATTGTGCATGGTAGGAAAAAGATTCTTCCACAAATGCTTCTTAAGCCAAACTTTCGTTGTGATTTCTGTTAAGAGTATGATTCTTAGTGAGATTCAAAATTTTTGGTCTGTTCGGTGCCATAGAGACTTAGAAAACGACTCCAAAAGTCCGAACCCAAGTCTTCAAATTGTGCATGGTAGAGAAAAGATTTTTCCACAAATGCTTCTTCAGGCAGATTTTTACTTTGATTTCGCTTAAGAGTATTATTCTTAGTGGGTTTCCAAATTTTCAGTCTGTTCGGCGCCATAAAGCCTGATAAATCGACTCCCAAAGTCCGAACCCAAGTCTACAAATTGTGCATGGTAGGAAAAAGATTTTTCCACCAATGCTTTTTAGGACAAATTTTTATTTTGATTTCGGTTAAGAGTATGATTCTTAGTGGGATTCCAAATTATTAGTCTGTTCGGCACCATAGAGCCTGAGAAAACAACTCTGAAAGTTCGAACCCAAGTCTTTAAATTGTGCTTTATGGAGTAAAGATTTTTACACAAATGCTTTCTTATTCAGATTTTCATTGTTATTTCGGATGTGAGAATGATTTTTATTGGGATTCAAAATTATTAGTCTGTTCGGCGCCATAAAGCCTGATAAAACGACTCCCAAAGTCCGAACCCCATTCTTCAAATTTGCATTGTAGAAAAAAGATTTTTCCACAAATGCATCTTTAGGCACATTTTCATTGTGATTTAGGTAAAGATCATGATTCTTAGTGAGTTTCCAAATTTTAAGTCTGTTCGGTGCCATAAGAACTGAGAAAATAATTCTGAAAGTTCGAACCCAAGTCTTTAAATTGTGCTTTTTGGAGTAAAGATTTTTACACAAATGCTTCTTTATGCAGATTTTCATTGTTATTCCGGATGTGAGCATGATTTTTATTGGGATTCCAAATTTTTAGTCTGTTCGGCGCCATAAAGCCTGATAAAACGACTCCTAAAGTCCGAACCCAAGTCCTCAAATTGTGCATGGAAGAGAAAAGATTTTTCCACAAATGCTCCTTTATGAAGACTTTCATTGTTATTTCGGATGCGCGAATGATTTATAGTTTGATTCCAAATTTTTAGTCTGTTCGGCGCCATAAATCCTGAGAAAACGACTCCCAAAGTCCGAACCCAAGTCTTCAAATTGTGCATGGTAGAGAAAAGATTTTTCCACAAATGCTTCTTCAGGCAGATTTTCACTGTTATTTCGGATGAGAGCATGATTCTTAGTGGGTTTCCAAATTTTCGGTCTGTTCGGCGCCATAAAGCATGATAAATCGACTCCCAAAGTCCGAACCCAAGTATACAAATTGTGCATGGTAGGAAAAAGATTTTTCCACAAATGCTTCTTATCGCAAACTTTCGTTGTGATTTCTGTTAAGAGTATGATTCTTAGTGAGATTCCAAATTTTTAGTCTGTTCGGCGCCATAAAGCCTGATAAAACGACTCCCAAAGTCCGAACCCAAGTCTTCAAATTGTGCATGGTAGCGAAAAGATTTTTCCACAAATGCTTCTTCAGGCAGATTTTCACTTTGATTTCGGTTAAGAGTATGATTCTTGGTGGGATTCCAAATTTAAAGTCTGTTCGGCGCCATTCAGACTGAGAAAACGACCCCGAAAGTTCGAACCCAGGTCTTCAAATTGTGCTTTTTGGATTAAAGAATTTTCCACAAATGCTTCTTAATGCAGATTTCCATTGATATTTTGGATGAGAGCATGATTTTTAGTAGTATTCCAAATTTTTAGTCTGTTCATCGCCATAGAGCCTGAGAAAACGACTCTGAAAGTTCGAACCCAAGTATTCAAATTGTGCTTTTTGGATTAAAGATTTTTCCACAAATGCTTCTTTATGGAAATTTCCATTGATATTTCGGATGAGAGCATGATTTTTAGTAGGATTCCAAATTTTTAGTCGGTTCGGCGCCATAGAGCCTGAGAAAACGACTTCGAAAGTTCGAAACCAAGTCTTCAAATTGTGCTTTTTGGAGTAAAGATTTTTCCACAAATGCTTCTATATGCAGATTTTCACTGTGATTTTTGTTAAGAGTATGATTCTAAGTGAGATTCCAAATTTTTGGTCTGTTCGGTGCCATAGAGAATTAGAAAACGACTCCCAAAGTCCGAACCCAAGTCTTCAAATTGTGCATGGTAGAGAAAATTTTTTTCCACAAATGCTTCTTCAGGCAGATTTTTACTTTGATTTCGGTTAAGAGTATTATTCTTAGTGGGTTTACAAATTTTCAGTCTGTTCGGCGCCATTAAGACTGAGAAAACGACTCCGAAAGTTCGAACCCAAGTCTTCAAATTGTGCTTTTTGGGTTAAAGATTTTTCCACAAATGCTTCTTTATGCAGATTTTTACTTTGATTTCGGTTGAGAGTATTATTCTTAGTGGGTTTCCAAATTTTCGGTCTGTTCGGCGCCATAAAGCCTGATAAATCGACTCCCAAAGTCCGAACCCAAGTCTACAAATTGTGCATGGTAGGAAAAAGATTTTTCCACAAATGCTTCTTAAGCCAAACTTTCGTTGTGATTTCTGTTAAGAGTATGATTCTTAGTGAGATTCAAAATTTTTGGTCTGTTCGGTGCCATAGAGACTTAGAAAACGACTCCAAAAGTCCGAACCCAAGTCTTCAAATTGTGCATGGTAGAGAAAAGATTTTTCCACAAATGCTTCTTCAGGCAGATTTTTACTTTGATTTCGCTTAAGAGTATTATTCTTAGTGGGTTTCCAAATTTTCAGTCTGTTCGGCGCCATAAAGCCTGATAAATCGACTCCCAAAGTCCGAACCCAAGTCTACAAATTGTGCATGGTAGGAAAAAGATTTTTCCACCAATGCTTCTTAATACACATTTTCATTGTGATTTCGGTTAAGAGTATGATTCTTAGTGGGATTCCAAATTATTAGTCTGTTCGGCACCATAGAGCCTGAGAAAACAACTCTGAAAGTTCGAACCCAAGTCTTTAAATTGTGCTTTATGGAGTAGAGAATTTTCCACAAATGCTTATTTATGCAGATTTTCGTTGTGATTTCGGTCAAGAGTATGATTCTTAGTGGGTTTTCAACTATTTATTCTGTTCGGAGCCATAGAGCCTGAGAAAACGACTCCGAAAGTACCAACCCAAGTCTTCAAATTGTGCTTTTTGGAGTAAAGATTTTTCCACAAATGCTTCTTTATGAAGATTTTCACTCTGATTTCGGTTAAGAGTATGATTTTTAGTGGGATTCCAAATTCTTAGTCTGTTCGGCGCCATAAAGCCTGAGAAAACGACTCCCAAAGTCCGAACCCAAGTCTTCAAATTGTGTTTGGTAGAGAAAAGATTTTTTCACAAATGCTTCTTCAGGCAGATTTTTACTTTGATTTCGGTTGAGAGTATTTTTCTTAGTGGGTTTCCAAATTTTCGGTCTGTTCGGCGCCATAAAGCCTGATAAATCGACTCCCAAAGTCCGAACCCGAGTCTACAAATTGTGCATGGTAGGAAAAAGATTTTTTCACAAATGCTTCTTAAGCCAAACTTTCGTTGTGATTTCTGTTAAGAGTATGATTCTTAGTGAGATTCAAAATTTTTGGTCTGTTCGGTGCCATAGAGACTTAGAAAATGACTCCAAAAGTCCGAACCCAAGTCTTCAAATTGTGCATGGTAGAGAAAAGAATTTTCCACAAATGCTTCTTTATGCAGATTTTCATTGTTATTCCGGATGTGAGCATGATTTTTATTGGGATTCCAAATTTTTAGTCTGTTCGGCGCCATAAAGCCTGATAAAACGACTCCTAAAGTCCGAACCCAAGTCCTCAAATTGTGCATGGAAGAGAAAAGATTTTTCCACAAATGCTCCTTTATGAAGACTTTCATTGTTATTTCGGATGCGCGAATGATTTATAGTTTGATTCCAAATTTTTAGTCTGTTCGGCGCCATAAATCCTGAGAAAACGACTCCCAAAGTCCGAACCCAAGTCTTCAAATTGTGCATGGTAGAGAAAAGATTTTTCCACAAATGCTTCTTCAGGCAGATTTTCACTGTTATTTCGGATGAGAGCATGATTCTTAGTGGGTTTCCAAATTTTCGGTCTGTTCGGCGCCATAAAGCATGATAAATCGACTCCCAAAGTCCGAACCCAAGTATACAAATTGTGCATGGTAGGAAAAAGATTTTTCCACAAATGCTTCTTATCGCAAACTTTCGTTGTGATTTCTGTTAAGAGTATGATTCTTAGTGAGATTCCAAATTTTTAGTCTGTTCGGCGCCATAAAGCCTGATAAAACGACTCCCAAAGTCCGAACCCAAGTCTTCAAATTGTGCATGGTAGAGAAAAGATTTTTCCACAAATGCTTCTTCAGGCAGATTTTCACTTTGATTTCGGTTAAGAGTATGATTCTTGGTGGGATTCCAAATTTAAAGTCTGTTCGGCGCCATTCAGACTGAGAAAACGACCCCGAAAGTTCGAACCCAGGTCTTCAAATTGTGCTTTTTGGATTAAAGAATTTTCCACAAATGCTTCTTAATGCAGATTTCCATTGATATTTTGGATGAGAGCATGATTTTTAGTAGTATTCCAAATTTTTAGTCTGTTCATCGCCATAGAGCCTGAGAAAACGACTCTGAAAGTTCGAACCCAAGTATTCAAATTGTGCTTTTTGGATTAAAGATTTTTCCACAAATGCTTCTTTATGGAAATTTCCATTGATATTTCGGATGAGAGCATGATTTTTAGTAGGATTCCAAATTTTTAGTCGGTTCGGCGCCATAGAGCCTGAGAAAACGACTTCGAAAGTTCGAAACCAAGTCTTCAAATTGTGCTTTTTGGAGTAAAGATTTTTCCACAAATGCTTCTATATGCAGATTTTCACTGTGATTTTTGTTAAGAGTATGATTCTAAGTGAGATTCCAAATTTTTGGTCTGTTCGGTGCCATAGAGAATTAGAAAACGACTCCCAAAGTCCGAACCCAAGTCTTCAAATTGTGCATGGTAGAGAAATTTTTTTTCCACAAATGCTTCTTCAGGCAGATTTTTACTTTGATTTCGGTTAAGAGTATTATTCTTAGTGGGTTTACAAATTTTCAGTCTGTTCGGCGCCATTAAGACTGAGAAAACGACTCCGAAAGTTCGAACCCAAGTCTTCAAATTGTGCTTTTTGGGTTAAAGATTTTTCCACAAATGCTTCTTTATGCAGATTTTTACTTTGATTTCGGTTGAGAGTATTATTCTTAGTGGGTTTCCAAATTTTCGGTCTGTTCGGCGCCATAAAGCCTGATAAATCGACTCCCAAAGTCCGAACCCAAGTCTACAAATTGTGCATGGTAGGAAAAAGATTTTTCCACAAATGCTTCTTAAGCCAAACTTTCGTTGTGATTTCTGTTAAGAGTATGATTCTTAGTGAGATTCAAAATTTTTGGTCTGTTCGGTGCCATAGAGACTTAGAAAACGACTCCAAAAGTCCGAACCCAAGTCTTCAAATTGTGCATGGTAGAGAAAAGATTTTTCCACAAATGCTTCTTCAGGCAGATTTTTACTTTGATTTCGCTTAAGAGTATTATTCTTAGTGGGTTTCCAAATTTTCAGTCTGTTCGGCGCCATAAAGCCTGATAAATCGACTCCCAAAGTCCGAACCCAAGTCTACAAATTGTGCATGGTAGGAAAAAGATTTTTCCACCAATGCTTCTTAATACACATTTTCATTGTGATTTCGGTTAAGAGTATGATTCTTAGTGGGATTCCAAATTATTAGTCTGTTCGGCACCATAGAGCCTGAGAAAACAACTCTGAAAGTTCGAACCCAAGTCTTTAAATTGTGCTTTATGGAGTAGAGAATTTTCCACAAATGCTTATTTATGCAGATTTTCGTTGTGATTTCGGTCAAGAGTATGATTCTTAGTGGGTTTTCAACTATTTATTCTGTTCGGAGCCATAGAGCCTGAGAAAACGACTCCGAAAGTACCAACCCAAGTCTTCAAATTGTGCTTTTTGGAGTAAAGATTTTTCCACAAATGCTTCTTTATGAAGATTTTCACTCTGATTTCGGTTAAGAGTATGATTTTTAGTGGGATTCCAAATTCTTAGTCTGTTCGGCGCCATAAAGCCTGAGAAAACGACTCCCAAAGTCCGAACCCAAGTCTTCAAATTGTGTTTGGTAGAGAAAAGATTTTTTCACAAATGCTTCTTCAGGCAGATTTTTACTTTGATTTCGGTTGAGAGTATTTTTCTTAGTGGGTTTCCAAATTTTCGGTCTGTTCGGCGCCATAAAGCCTGATAAATCGACTCCCAAAGTCCGAACCCGAGTCTACAAATTGTGCATGGTAGGAAAAAGATTTTTTCACAAATGCTTCTTAAGCCAAACTTTCGTTGTGATTTCTGTTAAGAGTATGATTCTTAGTGAGATTCAAAATTTTTGGTCTGTTCGGTGCCATAGAGACTTAGAAAATGACTCCAAAAGTCCGAACCCAAGTCTTCAAATTGTGCATGGTAGAGAAAAGATTTTTCCACAAATGCTTCTTCAGGCAGATTTTTACTTTGATTTCGCTTAAGAGTATTATTCTTAGTGGGTTTCCAAATTTTCAGTCTGTTCGGCGCCATAAAGCCTGATAAATCGACTCCCAAAGTCCGAACCCAAGTCTACAAATTGTGCATGGTAGGAAAAAGGCTTTTTCCACCAATGCTTCTTAAGACAAATTTTCATTGTGATTTCGGTTAAGAGTATGATTCTTAGTGGGATTCCAAATTATTAGTCTGTTCGGCACCATAGAGCCTGAGAAAACAACTCTGAAAGTTCGAACCCAAGTCTTTAAATTGTGCTTTATGGAGTAAAGATTTTTACACAAATGCTTCTTTATTCAGATTTTCATTGTTATTTCGGATGTGAGAATGATTTTAATTGGGATTCCAAATTTTTAGTCTGTTCGGCGCCATAAAGCCTGATAAAACGACTCCCAAAGTCCGAACCCAAGTCTTCAAATTGTGCATGGTAGAGAAAAGATTTTTCCACAAATGCTTCTTCAGGCAGATTTTCACTTTGATTTCGGTTAAGAGTATGATTCTTGGTGGGATTCCAAATTTAAAGTCTGTTCGGCGCCATTCAGACTGAGAAAACGACCCCGAAAGTTCGAACCCAGGTCTTCAAATTGTGCTTTTTGGATTAAAGAATTTTCCACAAATGCTTCTTAATGCAGATTTCCATTGATATTTTGGATGAGAGCTTGATTTTTAGTAGTATTCCAAATTTTTAGTCTGTTCATCGCCATAGAGCCTGAGAAAACGACTCTGAAAGTTCGAACCCAAGTATTCAAATTGTGCTTTTTGGATTAAAGATTTTTCCACAAATGCTTCTTTATGGAAATTTCCATTGATATTTCGGATGAGAGCATGATTTTTAGTAGGATTCCAAATTTTTAGTCGGTTCGGCGCCATAGAGCCTGAGAAAACGACTTCGAAAGTTCGAAACCAAGTCTTCAAATTGTGCTTTTTGGAGTAAAGATTTTTCCACAAATGCTTCTATATGCAGATTTTCACTGTGATTTTTGTTAAGAGTATGATTCTAAGTGAGATTCCAAATTTTTGGTCTGTTCGGTGCCATAGAGAATTAGAAAACGACTCCCAAAGTCCGAACCCAAGTCTTCAAATTGTGCATGGTAGAGAAAATTTTTTTCCACAAATGCTTCTTCAGGCAGATTTTTACTTTGATTTCGGTTAAGAGTATTATTCTTAGTGGGTTTACAAATTTTCAGTCTGTTCGGCGCCATTAAGACTGAGAAAACGACTCCGAAAGTTCGAACCCAAGTCTTCAAATTGTGCTTTTTGGGTTAAAGATTTTTCCACAAATGCTTCTTTATGCAGATTTTTACTTTGATTTCGGTTGAGAGTATTATTCTTAGTGGGTTTCCAAATTTTCGGTCTGTTCGGCGCCATAAAGCCTGATAAATCGACTCCCAAAGTCCGAACCCAAGTCTACAAATTGTGCATGGTAGGAAAAAGATTTTTCCACAAATGCTTCTTAAGCCAAACTTTCGTTGTGATTTCTGTTAAGAGTATGATTCTTAGTGAGATTCAAAATTTTTGGTCTGTTCGGTGCCATAGAGACTTAGAAAACGACTCCAAAAGTCCGAACCCAAGTCTTCAAATTGTGCATGGTAGAGAAAAGATTTTTCCACAAATGCTTCTTCAGGCAGATTTTTACTTTGATTTCGCTTAAGAGTATTATTCTTAGTGGGTTTCCAAATTTTCAGTCTGTTCGGCGCCATAAAGCCTGATAAATCGACTCCCAAAGTCCGAACCCAAGTCTACAAATTGTGCATGGTAGGAAAAAGATTTTTCCACCAATGCTTCTTAATACACATTTTCATTGTGATTTCGGTTAAGAGTATGATTCTTAGTGGGATTCCAAATTATTAGTCTGTTCGGCACCATAGAGCCTGAGAAAACAACTCTGAAAGTTCGAACCCAAGTCTTTAAATTGTGCTTTATGGAGTAGAGAATTTTCCACAAATGCTTATTTATGCAGATTTTCGTTGTGATTTCGGTCAAGAGTATGATTCTTAGTGGGTTTTCAACTATTTATTCTGTTCGGAGCCATAGAGCCTGAGAAAACGACTCCGAAAGTACCAACCCAAGTCTTCAAATTGTGCTTTTTGGAGTAAAGATTTTTCCACAAATGCTTCTTTATGAAGATTTTCACTCTGATTTCGGTTAAGAGTATGATTTTTAGTGGGATTCCAAATTCTTAGTCTGTTCGGCGCCATAAAGCCTGAGAAAACGACTCCCAAAGTCCGAACCCAAGTCTTCAAATTGTGTTTGGTAGAGAAAAGATTTTTTCACAAATGCTTCTTCAGGCAGATTTTTACTTTGATTTCGGTTGAGAGTATTTTTCTTAGTGGGTTTCCAAATTTTCGGTCTGTTCGGCGCCATAAAGCCTGATAAATCGACTCCCAAAGTCCGAACCCGAGTCTACAAATTGTGCATGGTAGGAAAAAGATTTTTTCACAAATGCTTCTTAAGCCAAACTTTCGTTGTGATTTCTGTTAAGAGTATGATTCTTAGTGAGATTCAAAATTTTTGGTCTGTTCGGTGCCATAGAGACTTAGAAAACGACTCCAAAAGTCCGAACCCAAGTCTTCAAATTGTGCATGGTAGAGAAAAGATTTTTCCACAAATGCTTCTTCAGGCAGATTTTTACTTTGATTTCGCTTAAGAGTATTATTCTTAGTGGGTTTCCAAATTTTCAGTCTGTTCGGCGCCATAAAGCCTGATAAATCGACTCCCAAAGTCCGAACCCAAGTCTACAAATTGTGCATGGTAGGAAAAAGATTTTTCCACCAATGCTTCTTAATACACATTTTCATTGTGATTTCGGTTAAGAGTATGATTCTTAGTGGGATTCCAAATTATTAGTCTGTTCGGCACCATAGAGCCTGAGAAAACAACTCTGAAAGTTCGAACCCAAGTCTTTAAATTGTGCTTTATGGAGTAGAGAATTTTCCACAAATGCTTATTTATGCAGATTTTCGTTGTGATTTCGGTCAAGAGTATGATTCTTAGTGGGTTTTCAACTATTTATTCTGTTCGGAGCCATAGAGCCTGAGAAAACGACTCCGAAAGTACCAACCCAAGTCTTCAAATTGTGCTTTTTGGAGTAAAGATTTTTCCACAAATGCTTCTTTATGAAGATTTTCACTCTGATTTCGGTTAAGAGTATGATTTTTAGTGGGATTCCAAATTCTTAGTCTGTTCGGCGCCATAAAGCCTGAGAAAACGACTCCCAAAGTCCGAACCCAAGTCTTCAAATTGTGTTTGGTAGAGAAAAGATTTTTTCACAAATGCTTCTTCAGGCAGATTTTTACTTTGATTTCGGTTGAGAGTATTTTTCTTAGTGGGTTTCCAAATTTTCGGTCTGTTCGGCGCCATAAAGCCTGATAAATCGACTCCCAAAGTCCGAACCCGAGTCTACAAATTGTGCATGGTAGGAAAAAGATTTTTTCACAAATGCTTCTTAAGCCAAACTTTCGTTGTGATTTCTGTTAAGAGTATGATTCTTAGTGAGATTCAAAATTTTTGGTCTGTTCGGTGCCATAGAGACTTAGAAAATGACTCCAAAAGTCCGAACCCAAGTCTTCAAATTGTGCATGGTAGAGAAAAGATTTTTCCACAAATGCTTCTTCAGGCAGATTTTTACTTTGATTTCGCTTAAGAGTATTATTCTTAGTGGGTTTCCAAATTTTCAGTCTGTTCGGCGCCATAAAGCCTGATAAATCGACTCCCAAAGTCCGAACCCAAGTCTACAAATTGTGCATGGTAGGAAAAAGGCTTTTTCCACCAATGCTTCTTAAGACAAATTTTCATTGTGATTTCGGTTAAGAGTATGATTCTTAGTGGGATTCCAAATTATTAGTCTGTTCGGCACCATAGAGCCTGAGAAAACAACTCTGAAAGTTCGAACCCAAGTCTTTAAATTGTGCTTTATGGAGTAAAGATTTTTACACAAATGCTTCTTTATTCAGATTTTCATTGTTATTTCGGATGTGAGAATGATTTTAATTGGGATTCCAAATTATTAGTCTGTTCGGCGCCATAAAGCCTGATAAAACGACTCCCAAAGTCCGAACCCAAGTCTTCAAATTGTGCATGGTAGAGAAAAGATTTTTCCACAAATGCTTCTTCAGGCAGATTTTCACTGTTATTTCGGATGAGAGCATGATTCTTAGTGGGTTTCCAAATTTTCGGTCTGTTCGGCGCCATAAAGCCTGAGAAAACAACTCTGAAAGTTCGAACCCAAGTCTTTAAATTGTGCTTTATGGAGTAAAGATTTTTACACAAATGCTTCTTTATTCAGATTTTCATTGTTATTTCGGATGTGAGAATGATTTTTATTGGGATTCCAAATTATTAGTCTGTTCGGCGCCATAAAGCCTGATAAAACGACTCCCAAAGTCCGAACCCCATTCTTCAAATTTTGCATTGTAGAAAAAAGATTTTTCCACAAATGCATCTTTAGGCACATTTTCATTGTGATTTAGGTAAAGATCATGATTCTTAGTGAGTTTCCAAATTTTAAGTCTGTTCGGTGCCATAAGAACTGAGAAAATAATTCTGAAAGTTCGAACCCAAGTCTTTAAATTGTGCTTTTTGGAGTAAAGATTTTTACACAAATGCTTCTTTATGCAGATTTTCATTGTTATTTCGGATGTGAGCATGATTTTTATAGGGATTCCAAATTTTTAGTCTGTTCGGCGCCATAAAGCCTGATAAAACGACTCCTAAAGTCCGAACCCAAGTCCTCAAATTGTGCATGGTAGAGAAAAGATTTTTCCACAAATGCTCCTTTATGAAGACTTTCATTGTTATTTCGGATGCGCGAATGATTTATAGTTTGATTCCAAATTTTTAGTCTGTTCGGCGCCATTAATCCTGAGAAAACGACTCCCAAAGTCCGAACCCAAGTCTTCAAATTGTGCATGGTAGAGAAAAGATTTTTCCACAAATGCTTCTTCAGGCAGATTTTCACTGTTATTTCGGATGAGAGCATGATTCTTAGTGGGTTTCCAAATTTTCGGTCTGTTCGGCGCCATAAAGCATGATAAATCGACTCCCAAAGTCCGAACCCAAGTATACAAATTGTGCATGGTAGGAAAAAGATTTTTCCACAAATGCTTCTTATCGCAAATTTTCGTTGTGATTTCTGTTAAGAGTATGATTCTTAGTGAGATTCCAAATTTTTAGTCTGTTCGGCGCCATAAAGCCTGATAAAACGACTCCCAAAGTCCGAACCCAAGTCTTCAAATTGTGCATGGTAGAGAAAAGATTTTTCCACAAATGCTTCTTCAGGCAGATTTTCACTTTGATTTCGGTTAAGAGTATTATTCTTGGTGGGATTCCAAATTTAAAGTCTGTTCGGCGCCATTCAGACTGAGAAAACGACCCCGAAAGTTCGAACCCAGGTCTTCAAATTGTGCTTTTTGGATTAAAGAATTTTCCACAAATGCTTCTTAATGCAGATTTCCATTGATATTTTGGATGAGAGCATGATTTTTAGTAGTATTCCAAATTTTTAGTCTGTTCATCGCCATAGAGCCTGAGAAAACGACTCTGAAAGTTCGAACCCAAGTATTCAAATTGTGCTTTTTGGATTAAAGATTTTTCCACAAATGCTTCTTTATGGAAATTTCCATTGATATTTTGGATGAGAGCATGATTTTTAGTAGGATTCCAAATTTTTAGTCGGTTCGGCGCCATAGAGCCTGAGAAAACGACTTCGAAAGTTCGAAACCAAGTCTTCAAATTGTGCTTTTTGGAGTAAAGATTTTTCCACAAATGCTTCTATATGCAGATTATCACTGTGATTTCTGTTAAGAGTATGATTCTAAGTGAGATTCCAAATTTTTGGTCTGTTCGGTGCCATAGAGAATTAGAAAACGACTCCCAAAGTCCGAACCCAAGTCTTCAAATTGTGCATGGTAGAGAAAATTTTTTTCCACAAATGCTTCTTCAGGCAGATTTTTACTTTGATTTCGGTTAAGAGTATTATTCTTAGTGGGTTTCCAAATTTTCAGTCTGTTCGGCGACATTCAGACTGAGAAAACGACTCCGAAAGTTCGAACCCAAGTCTTCAAATTGTGCTTTTTGGGTTAAAGATTTTTCCACAAATGCTTCTTTATGCAGATTTTTACTTTGATTTCGGTTGAGAGTATTATTCTTAGTGGGTTTCCAAATTTTCGGTCTGTTCGGCGCCATAAAGCCTGATAAATCGACTCCCAAAGTCCGAACCCAAGTCTACAAATTGTGCATGGTAGGAAAAAGATTTTTCCACAAATGCTTCTTAAGCCAAACTTTCGTTGTGATTTCTGTTAAGAGTATGAATCTTAGTGAGATTCAAAATTTTTGGTCTGTTCGGTGCCATAGAGACTTAGAAAACGACTCCAAAAGTCCGAACCCAAGTCTTCAAATTGTGCATGGTAGAGAAAAGATTTTTCCACAAATGCTTCTTCAGGCAGATTTTTACTTTGATTTCGCTTAAGAGTATTATTCTTAGTGGGTTTCCAAATTTTCAGTCTGTTCGGCGCCATTCAGACTGAGAAAACGACTCCGAAAGTTCGAACCCAAGTCTTCAAATTGTGCTTTTTGGGTTAAAGATTTTTCCACAAATGCTTCTTTATGCAGATTTTTACTTTGATTTCGGTTGAGAGTATTATTCTTAGTGGGTTTCCAAATTTTCGGTCTGTTCGGCGCCATAAAGCCTGATAAATCGACTCCCAAAGTCCGAACCCAAGTCTACAAATTGTGCATGGTAGGAAAAAGATTTTTCCACAAATGCTTCTTAAGCCAAACTTTCGTTGTGATTTCTGTTAAGAGTATGATTCTTAGTGAGATTCAAAATTTTCAGTCTGTTCGGCGCCATAAAGCCTGATTAATCGACTCCCAAAGTCCGAACCCAAGTCTACAAATTGTGCATGGTAGGAAAAAGATTTTTCCACCAATGCTTCTTAATACACATTTTCATTGTGATTTCGGTTAAGAGTATGATTCTTAGTGGGATTCCAAATTATTAGTCTGTTCGGCACTATAGAGCCTGAGAAAACAACTCTGAAAGTTCGAACCCAAGTCTTTAAATTGTGCTTTATGGAGTAGAGAATTTTCCACAAATGCTTATTTATGCAGATTTTCGTTGTGATTTCGGTCAAGAGTATGATTCTTAGTGGGTTTTCAACTATTTATTCTGTTCGGAGCCATAGAGCCTGAGAAAACGACTCCGAAAGTACCAACCCAAGTCTTCAAATTGTGCTTTTTGGAGTAAAGATTTTTCCACAAATGCTTCTTTATGAAGATTTTCACTCTGATTTCGGTTAAGAGTATGATTTTTAGTGGGATTCCAAATTCTTAGTCTGTTCGGCACCATAGAGACAGATAAAACAACTCTTAAAGTTCGAACTTAAGCCTTTAAATTGTGCTTTTAGGAGTAAAGATTTTTACACAAATGCTTCTTTATGCAGATTTTCATTGTTATTTCGGATGAGAGCATGATTTTTAGTGGGATTCAAAATTTTTAGTCTGTTCGGCGCCATAAGGCCTGAGAAATCGACTCCCAAAGTCCGAACCCAAGTCCTCAAATTGTGCATGGTAGAGAAAAGATTTTTCCACAAATGCTTCTTTATGAAGACTTTCATTGTTATTTCGGATGAGCGAATGATTTTTAGTTGGATTCCAAATTTTTAGTCTGTTCGGCGCCATAAAGCCTGAGAAAACGACTCCCAAAGTCCGAACCCATGTCTTCAAATTGTGTATGGTAGAGAAAAGATTTTTCCACATATGCTTCTTCAGGCAGATTTTCACTTTGATTTCGGTTAAGATTATTATTCTTGGTGGGATTCCAAATTCTAAGTCTGTTCGGAGCAATAGAGACAGAGAAAACAACTCTGATAGTTCGAACCCAAGTCTTTAAATTGTGCTTTTTGGAGTAAATTTTTTTACACAAATGCTTCTTTATGCAGATTTTCATTGTTATTTCTGATGAGAGCATGATTTTAAGTAGGATTCCAAATTTTTAGTCTGTTCGGCGCCATAAAGCCTGATAAAACGACTCCTAAAGTCCGAACCCAAGTCCTCAAATTGTGCATGGTAGAGAAATTTTTTTTCCACAAATGCTTCTTTATGCAGATTTTCATTGTTATTTCGGATGAGAGCATGATTTTTAGTGGGAATCAAAATTTTTAGTCTGTTCGGCGCCATAATGCCTGAGAAATCGACTCCCAAAGTCCGAACCCAAGTCCTCAAATTGTGCATGGTAGAGAAAAGATTTTTCCACAAATGCTTCTTTATGAAGACTTTCATTGTTATTTCGGATGAGCGAATGATTTTTAGTTGGATTCCAAATTTTTAGTCTGTTCGGCGCCATAAAGCCTGAGAAAACGACTCCCAAAGTCCGAACCCAAGTCTTCAAATTGTGTTTGGTAGAGAAAAGATTTTTTCACAAATGCTTCTTCAGGCAGATTTTTACTTTGATTTCGGTTGAGAGTATTATTCTTAGTGGGTTTCCAAATTTTCGGTCTTTTCGGCGCCATAAATCCTGAGAAAACGACTCCCAAAGTCCGAACCCAAGTCTTCAAATTGTGCATGGTAGAGAAAAGATTTTTCCACAAATTCTTCTTCAGGCAGAT
The DNA here is from genome assembly GCA_026573805.1 of Hesperophylax magnus. Lineage (NCBI taxonomy): Eukaryota > Metazoa > Arthropoda > Insecta > Trichoptera > Limnephilidae > Hesperophylax > Hesperophylax magnus. Next base: position 23,307,092 of record JAIUSX010000011.1, read on the forward strand.
TTTCACTTTGATTTCGGTTAAGAGTATTATTCTTGGTGGGATTCCAAATTTTAAGTCTGTTCGGCGCCATTATGACTGAGAAAACGACTCCGAAAGTTTGAACCCAAGTCTTCAAATTGTGCTTTTTGGATTAAAGATTTTTCCACAAATGCTTCTTTATGCAGATTTCCATTGATATTTCGGATGAGAGCATGATTTTTAGTAGGATTCCAAATTTTTAGTCTGTTCGGCGCCATAGAGCCTGAGAAAACGACTCGGAAAGTTCGAACCCAAGTCTTCAAATTGTGCATGGTAGAGAAAAGATTTTTCCACAAATGCTTCTTCAGGCAGATTTTCACTTTGATTTCGGTTAAGATTATTATTCTTGGTGGGATTCCAAATTCTAAGTCTGTTCGGAGCAATAGAGACAGAGAAAACAACTCTGATAGTTCGAACCCAAGTCCTTAAATTGTGCTTTTTGGAGTAAATTTTTTTACACAAATGCTTCTTTATGCAGATTTTCATTGTTATTTCTGATGAGAGCATGATTTTAAGTAGGATTCCAAATTTTTAGTCTGTTCGGCGCCATAAAGCCTGATAAAACGACTCCTAAAGTCCGAACCCAAGTCCTCAAATTGTGCATGGTAGAGAATTTTTTTTTCCACAAATGCTTCTTTATGCAGATTTTCATTGTTATTTCGGATGAGAGCATGATTTTTAGTGGGAATCAAAATTTTTAGTCTGTTCGGCGGCATAATGCCTGAGAAATCGACTCCCAAAGTCCGAACCCAAGTCCTCAAATTGTTTTTGGTAGAGAAAAGATTTTTCCACAAATGCTTCTTCAGGCAGATTTTTACTTTGATTTCGGTTGAGAGTATTATTCTTAGTGGGTTTCCAAATTTTCGGTCTGTTCGGCGCCATAAAGCCTGATAAATCGACTCCCAAAGTCCGAACCCAAGTCTACAAATTGTGCATGGTAGGAAAAAGATTTTTCCACAAATGCTTCTTAAGCCAAACTTTCGTTGTGATTTCTGTTAAGAGTATGAATCTTAGTGAGATTCAAAATTTTTGGTCTGTTCGGTGCCATAGAGACTTAGAAAACGACTCCAAAAGTCCGAACCCAAGTCTTCAAATTGTGCATGGTAGAGAAAAGATTTTTCCACAAATGCTTCTTCAGGCAGATTTTTACTTTGATTTCGCTTAAGAGTATTATTCTTAGTGGGTTTCCAAATTTTCAGTCTGTTCGGCGCCATTCAGACTGAGAAAACGACTCCGAAAGTTCGAACCCAAGTCTTCAAATTGTGCTTTTTGGGTTAAAGATTTTTCCACAAATGCTTCTTTATGCAGATTTTTACTTTGATTTCGGTTGAGAGTATTATTCTTAGTGGGTTTCCAAATTTTCGGTCTGTTCGGCGCCATAAAGCCTGATAAATCGACTCCCAAAGTCCGAACCCAAGTCTACAAATTGTGCATGGTAGGAAAAAGATTTTTCCACAAATGCTTCTTAAGCCAAACTTTCGTTGTGATTTCTGTTAAGAGTATGATTCTTAGTGAGATTCAAAATTTTCAGTCTGTTCGGCGCCATAAAGCCTGATTAATCGACTCCCAAAGTCCGAACCCAAGTCTACAAATTGTGCATGGTAGGAAAAAGATTTTTCCACCAATGCTTCTTAATACACATTTTCATTGTGATTTCGGTTAAGAGTATGATTCTTAGTGGGATTCCAAATTATTAGTCTGTTCGGCACTATAGAGCCTGAGAAAACAACTCTGAAAGTTCGAACCCAAGTCTTTAAATTGTGCTTTATGGAGTAGAGAATTTTCCACAAATGCTTATTTATGCAGATTTTCGTTGTGATTTCGGTCAAGAGTATGATTCTTAGTGGGTTTTCAACTATTTATTCTGTTCGGAGCCATAGAGCCTGAGAAAACGACTCCGAAAGTACCAACCCAAGTCTTCAAATTGTGCTTTTTGGAGTAAAGATTTTTCCACAAATGCTTCTTTATGAAGATTTTCACTCTGATTTCGGTTAAGAGTATGATTTTTAGTGGGATTCCAAATTCTTAGTCTGTTCGGCACCATAGAGACAGAGAAAACAACTCTTAAAGTTCGAACTTAAGCCTTTAAATTGTGCTTTTAGGAGTAAAGATTTTTACACAAATGCTTCTTTATGCAGATTTTCATTGTTATTTCGGATGAGAGCATGATTTTTAGTGGGATTCAAAATTTTTAGTCTGTTCGGCGCCATAAGGCCTGAGAAATCGACTCCCAAAGTCCGAACCCAAGTCTTCAAATTGTGTTTGGTAGAGAAAAGATTTTTTCACAAATGCTTCTTCAGGCAGATTTTTACTTTGATTTCGGTTGAGAGTATTATTCTTAGTGGGTTTCCAAATTTTCGGTCTTTTCGGCGCCATAAATCCTGAGAAAACGACTCCCAAAGTCCGAACCCAAGTCTTCAAATTGTGCATGGTAGAGAAAAGATTTTTCCACAAATTCTTCTTCAGGCAGATTTTCACTTTGATTTCGGTTAAGAGTATTATTCTTGGTGGGATTCCAAATTTTAAGTCTGTTCGGCGCCATTATGACTGAGAAAACGACTCCGAAAGTTTGAACCCAAGTCTTCAAATTGTGCTTTTTGGATTAAAGATTTTTCCACAAATGCTTCTTTATGCAGATTTCCATTGATATTTCGGATGAGAGCATGATTTTTAGTAGGATTCCAAATTTTTAGTCTGTTCGGCGCCATAGAGCCTGAGAAAACGACTCGGAAAGTTCGAACCCAAGTCTTCAAATTGTGCATGGTAGAGAAAAGATTTTTCCACAAATGCTTCTTCAGGCAGATTTTCACTTTGATTTCGGTTAAGATTATTATTCTTGGTGGGATTCCAAATTCTAAGTCTGTTCGGAGCAATAGAGACAGAGAAAACAACTCTGATAGTTCGAACCCAAGTCTTTAAATTGTGCTTTATGGAGTAAAGATTTTTACACAAATGCTTCTTTATTCAGATTTTCATTGTTATTTCGGATGTGAGAATGATTTTAATTGGGATTCCAAATTATTAGTCTGTTCGGCGCCATAAAGCCTGATAAAACGACTCCCAAAGTCCGAACCCAAGTCTACAAATTGTGCATGGTAGGAAAAAGGCTTTTTCCACCAATGCTTCTTAAGACAAATTTTCATTGTGATTTCGGTTAAGAGTATGATTCTTAGTGGGATTCCAAATTATTAGTCTGTTCGGCACCATAGAGCCTGAGAAAACAACTCTGAAAGTTCGAACCCAAGTCTTTAAATTGTGCTTTATGGAGTAAAGATTTTTACACAAATGCTTCTTTATTCAGATTTTCATTGTTATTTCGGATGTGAGAATGATTTTAATTGGGATTCCAAATTATTAGTCTGTTCGGCGCCATAAAGCCTGATAAAACGACTCCCAAAGTCCGAACCCAAGTCTTCAAATTGTGCATGGTAGAGAAAAGATTTTTCCACAAATGCTTCTTCAGGCAGATTTTTACTTTGATTTCGCTTAAGAGTATTATTCTTAGTGGGTTTCCAAATTTTCAGTCTGTTCGGCGCCATAAAGCCTGATAAATCGACTCCCAAAGTCCGAACCCAAGTCTACAAATTGTGCATGGTAGGAAAAAGATTTTTCCACCAATGCTTCTTAAGACAAATTTTCATTTTGATTTCGGTTAAGAGTATGATTCTTAGTGGGATTCCAAATTATTAGTCTGTTCGGCACCATAGAGCCTGAGAAAACAACTCTGAAAGTTCGAACCCAAGTCTTTAAATTGTGCTTTATGGAGTAAAGATTTTTACACAAATGCTTCTTTATTCAGATTTTCATTGTTATTTCGGATGTGAGAATGATTTTTATTGGGATTCCAAATTATTAGTCTGTTCGGCGCCATAAAGCCTGATAAAACGACTCCCAAAGTCCGAACCCCATTCTTCAAATTTTGCATTGTAGAAAAAAGATTTTTCCACAAATGCATCTTTAGGCACATTTTCATTGTGATTTAGGTAAAGATCATGATTCTTAGTGAGTTTCCAAATTTTAAGTCTGTTCGGTGCCATAAGAACTGAGAAAATAATTCTGACAGTTCGAACCCAAGTCTTTAAATTGTGCTTTTTGGAGTAAAGATTTTTACACAAATGCTTCTTTATGCAGATTTTCATTGTTATTTCGGATGTGAGCATGATTTTTATTGGGATTCCAAATTTTTAGTCTGTTCGGCGCCATAAAGCCTGATAAAACGACTCCTAAAGTCCGAACCCAAGTCCTCAAATTGTGCATGGTAGAGAAAAGATTTTTCCACAAATGCTCCTTTATGAAGACTTTCATTGTTATTTCGGATGCGCGAATGATTTATAGTTTGATTCCAAATTTTTAGTCTGTTCGGCGCCATAAATCCTGAGAAAACGACTCCCAAAGTCCGAACCCAAGTCTTCAAATTGTGCATGGTAGAGAAAAGATTTTTCCACAAATGCTTCTTCAGGCAGATTTTCACTGTTATTTCGGATGAGAGCATGATTCTTAGTGGGTTTCCAAATTTTCGGTCTGTTCGGCGCCATAAAGCATGATAAATCGACTCCCAAAGTCCGAACCCAAGTATACAAATTGTGCATGGTAGGAAAAAGATTTTTCCACAAATGCTTCTTATCGCAAATTTTCGTTGTGATTTCTGTTAAGAGTATGATTCTTAGTGAGATTCCAAATTTTTAGTCTGTTCGGCGCCATAAAGCCTGATTAAACGACTCCCAAAGTCCGAACCCAAGTCTTCAAATTGTGCATGGTAGAGAAAAGATTTTTCCACAAATGCTTCTTCAGGCAGATTTTCACTTTGATTTCGGTTAAGAGTATTATTCTTGGTGGGATTCCAAATTTAAAGTCTGTTCGGCGCCATTCAGACTGAGAAAACGACCCCGAAAGTTCGAACCCAGGTCTTCAAATTGTGCTTTTTGGATTAAAGAATTTTCCACAAATGCTTCTTAATGCAGATTTCCATTGATATTTTGGATGAGAGCATGATTTTTAGTAGTATTCCAAATTTTTAGTCTGTTCATCGCCATAGAGCCTGAGAAAACGACTCTGAAAGTTCGAACCCAAGTATTCAAATTGTGCTTTTTGGATTAAAGATTTTTCCACAAATGCTTCTTTATGGAAATTTCCATTGATATTTTGGATGAGAGCATGATTTTTAGTAGGATTCCAAATTTTTAGTCGGTTCGGCGCCATAGAGCCTGAGAAAACGACTTCGAAAGTTCGAAACCAAGTCTTCAAATTGTGCTTTTTGGAGTAAAGATTTTTCCACAAATGCTTCTATATGCAGATTATCACTGTGATTTCTGTTAAGAGTATGATTCTAAGTGAGATTCCAAATTTTTGGTCTGTTCGGTGCCATAGAGAATTAGAAAACGACTCCCAAAGTCCGAACCCAAGTCTTCAAATTGTGCATGGTAGAGAAAATTTTTTTCCACAAATGCTTCTTCAGGCAGATTTTTACTTTGATTTCGGTTAAGAGTATTATTCTTAGTGGGTTTCCAAATTTTCAGTCTGTTCGGCGCCATTCAGACTGAGAAAACGACTCCGAAAGTTCGAACCCAAGTCTTCAAATTGTGCTTTTTGGGTTAAAGATTTTTCCACAAATGCTTCTTTATGCAGATTTTTACTTTGATTTCGGTTGAGAGTATTATTCTTAGTGGGTTTCCAAATTTTCGGTCTGTTCGGCGCCATAAAGCCTGATAAATCGACTCCCAAAGTCCGAACCCAAGTCTACAAATTGTGCATGGTAGGAAAAAGATTTTTCCACAAATGCTTCTTAAGCCAAACTTTCGTTGTGATTTCTGTTAAGAGTATGATTCTTAGTGAGATTCAAAATTTTCAGTCTGTTCGGCGCCATAAAGCCTGATAAATCGACTCCCAAAGTCCGAACCCAAGTCTACAAATTGTGCATGGTAGGAAAAAGATTTTTCCACCAATGCTTCTTAATACACATTTTCATTGTGATTTCGGTTAAGAGTATGATTCTTAGTGGGATTCCAAATTATTAGTCTGTTCGGCACTATAGAGCCTGAGAAAACAACTCTGAAAGTTCGAACCCAAGTCTTTAAATTGTGCTTTATGGAGTAGAGAATTTTCCACAAATGCTTATTTATCCAGATTTTCGTTGTGATTTCGGTCAAGAGTATGATTCTTAGTGGGTTTTCAACTATTTATTCTGTTCGGAGCCATAGAGCCTGAGAAAACGACTCCGAAAGTACCAACCCAAGTCTTCAAATTGTGCTTTTTGGAGTAAAGATTTTTCCACAAATGCTTCTTTATGAAGATTTTCACTCTGATTTCGGTTAAGAGTATGATTTTTAGTGGGATTCCAAATTCTTAGTCTGTTCGGCACCATAGAGACAGAGAAAACAACTCTTAAAGTTCGAACTTAAGCCTTTAAATTGTGCTTTTACGAGTAAAGATTTTTACACAAATGCTTCTTTATGCAGATTTTCATTGTTATTTCGGATGAGAGCATGATTTTTAGTGGGAATCAAAATTTTTAGTCTGTTCGGCGCCATAATGCCTGAGAAATCGACTCCCAAAGTCCGAACCCAAGTCCTCAAATTGTGCATGGTAGAGAAAAGATTTTTCCACAAATGCTTCTTTATGAAGACTTTCATTGTTATTTCGGATGAGCGAATGATTTTTAGTTGGATTCCAAATTTTTAGTCTGTTCGGCGCCATAAAGCCTGAGAAAACGACTCCCAAAGTCCGAACCCAAGTCTTCAAATTGTGTTTGGTAGAGAAAAGATTTTTTCACAAATGCTTCTTCAGGCAGATTTTTACTTTGATTTCGGTTGAGAGTATTATTCTTAGTGGGTTTCCAAATTTTCGGTCTTTTCGGCGCCATAAATCCTGAGAAAACGACTCCCAAAGTCCGAACCCAAGTCTTCAAATTGTGCATGGTAGAGAAAAGATTTTTCCACAAATTCTTCTTCAGGCAGATTTTCACTTTGATTTCGGTTAAGAGTATTATTCTTGGTGGGATTCCAAATTTTAAGTCTGTTCGGCGCCATTATGACTGAGAAAACGACTCCGAAAGTTTGAACCCAAGTCTTCAAATTGTGCTTTTTGGATTAAAGATTTTTCCACAAATGCTTCTTTATGCAGATTTCCATTGATATTTCGGATGAGAGCATGATTTTTAGTAGGATTCCAAATTTTTAGTCTGTTCGGCGCCATAGAGCCTGAGAAAACGACTCGGAAAGTTCGAACCCAAGTCTTCAAATTGTGCATGGTAGAGAAAAGATTTTTCCACAAATGCTTCTTCAGGCAGATTTTCACTTTGATTTCGGTTAAGATTATTATTCTTGGTGGGATTCCAAATTCTAAGTCTGTTCGGAGCAATAGAGACAGAGAAAACAACTCTGATAGTTCGAACCCAAGTCCTTAAATTGTGCTTTTTGGAGTAAATTTTTTTACACAAATGCTTCTTTATGCAGATTTTCATTGTTATTTCTGATGAGAGCATGATTTTAAGTAGGATTCCAAATTTTTAGTCTGTTCGGCGCCATAAAGCCTGATAAAACGACTCCTAGTGTCCGAACCCAAGTCCTCAAATTGTGCATGGTAGAGAAATTTTTTTTCCACAAATGCTTCTTTATGCAGATTTTCATTGTTATTTCGGATGAGAGCATGATTTTTAGTGGGAATCAAAATTTTTAGTCTGTTCGGCGGCATAATGCCTGAGAAATCGACTCCCAAAGTCCGAACCCAAGTCCTCAAATTGTGCATGGTAGAGAAAAGATTTTTCCACAAATGCTTCTTTATGGAGACTTTCATTGTTATTTCGGATGAGCGAATTATTTTTAGTTGGATTCCAAATTTTTAGTCTGTTCGGCGCCATAATGCATGAGAAAACGACTCCCAAAGTCCGAACCCAAGTCTTCAAATTGTTTTTGGTAGAGAAAAGATTTTTCCACAAATGCTTCTTCAGGCAGATTTTTACTTTGATTTCGGTTGAGAGTATTATTCTTAGTGGGTTTCCAAATTTTCGGTCTGTTCGGCGCCATAAAGCCTGATAAATCGACTCCCAAAGTCCGAACCCAAGTCTACAAATTGTGCATGGTAGGAAAAAGATTTTTCCACAAATGCTTCTTAAGCCAAACTTTCGTTGTGATTTCTGTTAAGAGTATGATTCTTAGTGAGATTCAAAATTTTTGGTCTGTTCGGTGCCATAGAGACTTAGAAAACGACTCCAAAAGTCCGAACCCAAGTCTTCAAATTGTGCATGGTAGAGAAAAGATTTTTCCACAAATGCTTCTTCAGGCAGATTTTTACTTTGATTTCGCTTAAGAGTATTATTCTTAGTGGGTTTCCAAATTTTCAGTCTGTTCGGCGCCATAAAGCCTGATAAATCGACTCCCAAAGTCCGAACCCAAGTCTACAAATTGTGCATGGTAGGAAAAAGATTTTTCCACCAATGCTTCTTAAGACAAATTTTCATTTTGATTTCGGTTAAGAGTATGATTCTTAGTGGGATTCCAAATTATTAGTCTGTTCGGCACCATAGAGCCTGAGAAAACAACTCTGAAAGTTCGAACCCAAGTCTTTAAATTGTGCTTTATGGAGTAAAGATTTTTACACAAATGCTTCTTTATTCAGATTTTCATTGTTATTTCGGATGTGAGAATGATTTTTATTGGGATTCCAAATTATTAGTCTGTTCGGCGCCATAAAGCCTGATAAAACGACTCCCAAAGTCCGAACCCCATTCTTCAAATTTTGCATTGTAGAAAAAAGATTTTTCCACAAATGCATCTTTAGGCACATTTTCATTGTGATTTAGGTAAAGATCATGATTCTTAGTGAGTTTCCAAATTTTAAGTCTGTTCGGTGCCATAAGAACTGAGAAAATAATTCTGAAAGTTCGAACCCAAGTCTTTAAATTGTGCTTTTTGGAGTAAAGATTTTTACACAAATGCTTCTTTATGCAGATTTTCATTGTTATTTCGGATGTGAGCATGATTTTTATTGGGATTCCAAATTTTTAGTCTGTTCGGCGCCATAAAGCCTGATAAAACGACTCCTAAAGTCCGAACCCAAGTCCTCAAATTGTGCATGGTAGAGAAAAGATTTTTCCACAAATGCTCCTTTATGAAGACTTTCATTGTTATTTCGGATGCGCGAATGATTTATAGTTTGATTCCAAATTTTTAGTCTGTTCGGCGCCATAAATCCTGAGAAAACGACTCCCAAAGTCCGAACCCAAGTCTTCAAATTGTGCATGGTAGAGAAAAGATTTTTCCACAAATGCTTCTTCAGGCAGATTTTCACTGTTATTTCGGATGAGAGCATGATTCTTAGTGGGTTTCCAAATTTTCGGTCTGTTCGGCGCCATAAAGCATGATAAATCGACTCCCAAAGTCCGAACCCAAGTATACAAATTGTGCATGGTAGGAAAAAGATTTTTCCACAAATGCTTCTTATCGCAAACTTTCGTTGTGATTTCTGTTAAGAGTATGATTCTTAGTGAGATTCCAAATTTTTAGTCTGTTCGGCGCCATAAAGCCTGATAAAACGACTCCCAAAGTCCGAACCCAAGTCTTCAAATTGTGCATGGTAGAGAAAAGATTTTTCCACAAATGCTTCTTCAGGCAGATTTTCACTTTGATTTCGGTTAAGAGTATTATTCTTGGTGGGATTCCAAATTTAAAGTCTGTTCGGCGCCATTCAGACTGAGAAAACGACCCCGAAAGTTCGAACCCAGGTCTTCAAATTGTGCTTTTTGGATTAAAGAATTTTCCACAAATGCTTCTTAATGCAGATTTCCATTGATATTTTGGATGAGAGCATGATTTTTAGTAGTATTCCAAATTTTTAGTCTGTTCATCGCCATAGAGCCTGAGAAAACGACTCTGAAAGTTCGAACCCAAGTATTCAAATTGTGCTTTTTGGATTAAAGATTTTTCCACAAATGCTTCTTTATGGAAATTTCCATTGATATTTCGGATGAGAGCATGATTTTTAGTAGGATTCCAAATTTTTAGTCGGTTCGGCGCCATAGAGCCTGAGAAAACGACTTCGAAAGTTCGAAACCAAGTCTTCAAATTGTGCTTTTTGGAGTAAAGATTTTTCCACAAATGCTTCTATATGCAGATTTTCAATGTGATTTCTGTTAAGAGTATGATTCTAAGTGAGATTCCAAATTTTTGGTCTGTTCGGTGCCATAGAGAATTAGAAAACGACTCCCAAAGTCCGAACCCAAGTCTTCAAATTGTGCATGGTAGAGAAAATTTTTTTCCACAAATGCTTCTTCAGGCAGATTTTTACTTTGATTTCGGTTAAGAGTATTATTCTTAGTGGGTTTCAAAATTTTCAGTCTGTTCGGCGCCATTAAGACTGAGAAAACGACTCCGAAAGTTCGAACCCAAGTCTTCAAATTGTGCTTTTTGGGTTAAAGATTTTTCCACAAATGCTTCTTTATGCAGATTTTTACTTTGATTTCGGTTGAGAGTATTATTCTTAGTGGGTTTCCAAATTTTCGGTCTGTTCGGCGCCATAAAGCCTGATAAATCGACTCCCAAAGTCCGAACCCAAGTCTACAAATTGTGCATGGTAGGAAAAAGATTTTTCCACAAATGCTTCTTAAGCCAAACTTTCGTTGTGATTTCTGTTAAGAGTATGATTCTAAGTGAGATTCAAAATTTTTGGTCTGTTCGGTGCCATAGAGACTTAGAAAACGACTCCAAAAGTCCGAACCCAAGTCTTCAAATTGTGCATGGTAGAGAAAAGATTTTTCCACAAATGCTTCTTCAGGCAGATTTTTACTTTGATTTCGCTTAAGAGTATTATTCTTAGTGGGTTTCTAAATTTTCAGTCTGTTCGGCGCCATAAAGCCTGATAAATCGACTCCCAAAGTCCGAACCCAAGTCTACAAATTGTGCATGGTAGGAAAAAGATTTTTCCACCAATGCTTCTTAAGACAAATTTTCATTGTGATTTCGGTTAAGAGTATGATTCTTAGTGGGATTCCAAATTATTAGTCTGTTCGGCACCATAGAGCCTGAGAAAACAACTCTGAAACTTCGAACCCAAGTCTTTAAATTGTGCTTTATGGAGTAAAGATTTTTACACAAATGCTTCTTTATTCAGATTTTCATTGTTATTTCGGATGTGAGAATGATTTTTATTGGGATTCAAAATTATTAGTCTGTTCGGCGCCATAAAGCCTGATAAAACGACTCCCAAAGTCCGAACCCCATTCTTCAAATTTTGCATTGTAGAAAAAAGATTTTTCCACAAATGCATCTTTAGGCACATTTTCATTGTGATTTAGGTAAAGATCATGATTCTTAGTGAGTTTCCAAATTTTAAGTCTGTTCGGTGCCATAAGAACTGAGAAAATAATTCTGAAAGTTCGAACCCAAGTCTTTAAATTGTGCTTTTTGGAGTAAAGATTTTTACACAAATGCTTCTTTATGCAGATTTTCATTGTTATTTCGGATGTGAGCATGATTTTTATTGGGATTCCAAATTTTTAGTCTGTTCGGCGCCATAAAGCCTGATAAAACGACTCCTAAAGTCCGAACCCAAGTCCTCAAATTGTGCATGGTTGAGAAAAGATTTTTCCACAAATGCTCCTTTATGAAGACTTTCATTGTTATTTCGGATGCGCGAATGATTTATAGTTTGATTCCAAATTTTTAGTCTGTTCGGCGCCATAAATCCTGAGAAAACGACTCCCAAAGTCCGAACCCAAGTCTTCAAATTGTGCATGGTAGAGAAAAGATTTTTCCACAAATTCTTCTTCAGGCAGATTTTCACTTTGATTTCGGTTAAGAGTATTATTCTTGGTGGGATTCCAAATTTTAAGTCTGTTCGGCGCCATTATGACTGAGAAAACGACTCCGAAAGTTTGAACCCAAGTCTTCAAATTGTGCTTTTTGGATTAAAGATTTTTCAACAAATGCTTCTTTATGCAGATTTCCATTGATATTTCGGATGAGAGCATGATTTTTAGTAGGATTCCAAATTTTTAGTCTGTTCGGCGCCATAGAGCCTGAGAAAACGACTCGGAAAGTTCGAACCCAAGTCTTCAAATTGTGCATGGTAGAGAAAAGATTTTTCCACAAATGCTTCTTCAGGCAGATTTTCACTTTGATTTCGGTTAAGATTATTATTCTTGGTGGGATTCCAAATTCTAAGTCTGTTCGGAGCAATAGAGACAGAGAAAACAACTCTGATAGTTCGAACCCAAGTCCTTAAATTGTGCTTTTTGGAGTAAATTTTTTTACACAAATGCTTCTTTATGCAGATTTTCATTGTTATTTCTGATGAGAGCATGATTTTAAGTAGGATTCCAAATTTTTAGTCTGTTCGGCGCCATAAAGCCTGATAAAACGACTCCTAAAGTCCGAACCCAAGTCCTCAAATTGTGCATGGTAGAGAAATTTTTTTTCCACAAATGCTTCTTTATGCAGATTTTCATTGTTATTTCGGATGAGAGCATGATTTTTAGTGGGAATCAAAATTTTTAGTCTGTTCGGCGCCATAATGCCTGAGAAATCGACTCCCAAAGTCCGAACCCAAGTCCTCAAATTGTGCATGGTAGAGAAAAGATTTTTCCACAAATGCTTCTTTATGGAGACTTTCATTGTTATTTCGGATGAGCGAATGATTTTTAGTTTGATTCCAAATTTTTAGTCTGTTCGGCGCCATAAAGCCTGAGAAAACGACTCCCAAAGTCCGAACCCAAGTCTTCAAATTGTTTTTGGTAGAGAAAAGATTTTTCCACAAATGCTTCTTCAGGCAGATTTTTACTTTGATTTCGGTTGAGAGTATTATTCTTAGTGGGTTTCCAAATTTTCGGTCTGTTCGGCGCCATAAAGCCTGATAAATCGACTCCCAAAGTCCGAACCCAAGTCTACAAATTGTGCATGGTAGGAAAAAGATTTTTCCACAAATGCTTCTTAAGCCAAACTTTCGTTGTGATTTCTGTTAAGAGTATGATTCTTAGTGAGATTCAAAATTTTTGGTCTGTTCGGTGCCATAGAGACTTAGAAAACGACTCCAAAAGTCCGAACCCAAGTCTTCAAATTGTGCATGGTAGAGAAAAGATTTTTCCACAAATGCTTCTTCAGGCAGATTTTTACTTTGATTTCGCTTAAGAGTATTATTCTTAGTGGGTTTCCAAATTTTCAGTCTGTTCGGCGCCATAAAGCCTGATAAATCGACTCCCAAAGTCCGAACCCAAGTCTACAAATTGTGCATGGTAGGAAAAAGATTTTTCCACCAATGCTTCTTAAGACAAATTTTCATTTTGATTTCGGTTAAGAGTATGATTCTTAGTGGGATTCCAAATTATTAGTCTGTTCGGCACCATAGAGCCTGAGAAAACAACTCTGAAATTTCGAACCCAAGTCTTTAAATTGTGCTTTATGGAGTAAAGATTTTTACACAAATGCTTCTTTATTCAGATTTTCATTGTTATTTCGGATGTAAGAATGATTTTTATTGGGATTCCAAATTATTAGTCTGTTCGGCGCCATAAAGCCTGATAAAACGACTCCCAAAGTCCGAACCCCATTCTTCAAATTTTGCATTGTAGAAAAAAGATTTTTCCACAAATGCATCTTTAGGCACATTTTCATTGTGATTTAGGTAAAGATCATGATTCTTAGTGAGTTTCCAAATTTAAAGTCTGTTCGGTGCCATAAGAACTGAGAAAATAATTCTGAAAGTTCGAACCCAAGTCTTTAAATTGTGCTTTTTGGAGTAAAGATTTTTACACAAATGCTTCTTTATGCAGATTTTCATTGTTATTTCGGATGTGAGCATGATTTTTATTGGGATTCCAAATTTTTAGTCTGTTCGGCGCCATAAAGCCTGATAAAACGACTCCTAAAGTCCGAACCCAAGTCCTCAAATTGTGCATGGTAGAGAAAAGATTTTTCCACAAATGCTCCTTTATGAAGACTTTCATTGTTATTTCGGATGCGCGAATGATTTATAGTTTGATTCCAAATTTTTAGTCTGTTCGGCGCCATAAATCCTGAGAAAACGACTCCCAAAGTCCGAACCCAAGTCTTCAAATTGTGCATGGTAGAGAAAAGATTTTTCCACAAATGCTTCTTCAGGCAGATTTTCACTGTTATTTCGGATGAGAGCATGATTCTTAGTGGGTTTCCAAATTTTCGGTCTGTTCGGCGCCATAAAGCATGATAAATCGACTCCCAAAGTCCGAACCCAAGTATACAAATTGTGCATGGTAGGAAAAAGATTTTTCCACAAATGCTTCTTATCGCAAACTTTCGTTGTGATTTCTGTTAAGAGTATGATTCTTAGTGAGATTCCAAATTTTTAGTCTGTTCGGCGCCATAAAGCCTGATAAAACGACTCCCAAAGTCCGAACCCAAGTCTTCAAATTGTGCATGGTAGAGAAAAGATTTTTCCACAAATGCTTCCTTAGGCAGATTTTCACTTTGATTTCGGTTAAGAGTATTATTCTTGGTGGGATTCCAAATTTAAAGTCTGTTCGGCGCCATTCAGACTGAGAAAACGACCCCGAAAGTTCGAACCCAGGTCTTCAAATTGTGCTTTTTGGATTAAAGATTTTTCCACAAATGCTTCTTTATGGAAATTTCCATTGATATTTCGGATGAGAGCATGATTTTTAGTAGGATTCCAAATTTTTAGTCGGTTCGGCGCCATAGAGCCTGAGAAAACGACTTCGAAAGTTCGAAACCAAGTCTTCAAATTGTGCTTTTTGGAGTAAAGATTTTTCCACAAATGCTTCTATATGCAGATTTTCACTGTGATTTCTGTTAAGAGTATGATTCTAAGTGAGATTCCAAATTTTTGGTCTGTTCGGTGCCATAGAGAATTAGAAAACGACTCCCAAAGTCCGAACCCAAGTCTTCAAATTGTGCATGGTAGAGAAATTTTTTTTCCACAAATGCTTCTTCAGGCAGATTTTTACTTTGATTTCGGTTAAGAGTATTATTCTTAGTGGGTTTCCAAATTTTCAGTCTGTTCGGCGCCATTAAGACTGAGAAAACGACTCCGAAAGTTCGAACCCAAGTCTTCAAATTGTGCTTTTTGGGTTAAAGATTTTTCCACAAATGCTTCTTTATGCAGATTTTTACTTTGATTTCGGTTGAGAGTATTATTCTTAGTGGGTTTCCAAATTTTCGGTCTGTTCGGCGCCATAAAGCCTGATAAATCGACTCCCAAAGTCCGAACCCAAGTCTACAAATTGTGCATGGTAGGAAAAAGATTTTTCCACAAATGCTTCTTAAGCCAAACTTTCGTTGTGATTTCTGTTAAGAGTATGATTCTTAGTGAGATTCAAAATTTTTGGTCTGTTCGGTGCCATAGAGACTTAGAAAACGACTCCAAAAGTCCGAACCCAAGTCTTCAAATTGTGCATGGTAGAGAAAAGATTTTTCCACAAATGCTTCTTCAGGCAGATTTTTACTTTGATTTCGCTTAAGAGTATTATTCTTAGTGGGTTTCCAAATTTTCAGTCTGTTCGGCGCCATAAAGCCTGATAAATCGACTCCCAAAGTCCGAACCCAAGTCTTCAAATTGTGCATGGTAGGAAAAAGATTTTTCCACCAATGCTTCTTAATAAACATTTTCATTGTGATTTCGGTTAAGAGTATGATTCTTAGTGGGTTTTCAACTATTTATTCTGTTCGGAGCCATAGAGCCTGAGAAAACGACTCCGAAAGTACCAACCCAAGTCTTCATATTGTGCTTTTTGGAGTAAAGATTTTTCCACAAATGCTTCTTTATGAAGATTTTCACTCTGATTTCGGTTAAGAGTATGATTTTTAGTGGGATTCCAAATTCTTAGTCTGTTCGGCACCATGGAGACAGAGAAAACAACTCTTAAAGTTCGAACTTAAGCCTTTAAATTGTGCTTTTAGGAGTAAAGATTTTTACACAAATGCTTCTTTATGCAGATTTTCATTGTTATTTCGGATGAGAGCATGATTTTTAGTGGGATTCAAAATTTTTAGTCTGTTCGGCGCCATAAGGCCTGAGAAATCGACTCCCAAAGTCCGAACCCAAGTCCTCAAATTGTGCATGGTAGAGAAAAGATTTTTCCACAAATGCTTCTTTATGAAGACTTTCATTGTTATTTCGGATGAGCGAATGATTTTTAGTTGGATTCCAAATTTTTAGTCTGTTCGGCGCCATAAAGCCTGAGAAAACGACTCCCAAAGTCCGAACCCATGTCTTCAAATTGTGTATGGTAGAGAAAAGATTTTTCCACAAATGCTTCTTCAGGCAGATTTTCACTTTGATTTCGGTTAAGATTATTATTCTTGGTGGGATTCCAAATTCTAAGTCTGTTCGGAGCAATAGAGACAGAGAAAACAACTCTGATAGTTCGAACCCAAGTCTTTAAATTGTGCTTTTTGGAGTAAATTTTTTTACACAAATGCTTCTTTATGCAGATTTTCATTGTTATTTCGGATGAGAGCATGATTTTTAGTGGGAATCAAAATTTTTAGTCTGTTCGGCGCCATAATGCCTGAGAAATCGACTCCCAAAGTCCGAACCCAAGTCCTCAAATTGTGCATGGTAGAGAAAAGATTTTTCCACAAATGCTTCTTTATGAAGACTTTCATTGTTATTTCGGATGAGCGAATGATTTTTAGTTGGATTCCAAATTTTTAGTCTGTTCGGCGCAATAAAGCCTGAGAAAACGACTCCCAAAGTCCGAACCCAAGTCTTCAAATTGTGTTTGGTAGAGAAAAGATTTTTTCACAAATGCTTCTTCAGGCAGATTTTTACTTTGATTTCGGTTGAGAGTATTAGTCTTAGTGGGTTTCCAAATTTTCAGTCTGTTCGGCGCCATAAAGCCTGATAAATCGACTCCCAAAGTCCGAACCCAAGTCTACAAATTGTGCATGGTAGGAAAAAGATTTTTCCACAAATGCTTCTTAAGCCAAACTTTCGTTGTGATTTCTGTTAAGAGTATGATTCTTAGTGAGATTCAAAATTTTTGGTCTGTTCGGTGCCATAGAGACTTAGAAAACGACTCCAAAAGTCCGAACCCAAGTCTTCAAATTGTGCATGGTAGAGAAAAGATTTTTCCACAAATGCTTCTTCAGGCAGATTTTTACTTTGATTTCGCTTAAGAGTATTATTCTTAGTGGGTTTCCAAATTTTCAGTCTGTTCGGCGCCATAAAGCCTGATAAATCGACTACCAAAGTCCGAACCCAAGTCTACAAATTGTGCATGGTAGGAAAAAGATTTTTCCACCAATGCTTCTTAAGAAAAATTTTCATTGTGATTTCGGTTAAGAGTATGATTCTTAGTGGGATTCCAAATTATTAGTCTGTTCGGCACCATAGAGCCTGAGAAAACAACTCTGAAAGTTCGAACCCAAGTCTTTAAATTGTGCTTTATGGAGTAAAGATTTTTACACAAATGCTTCTTTATTCAGATTTTCATTGTTATTTCGGATGTGAGAATGATTTTTATTGGGATTCCAAATTATTAGTCTGTTCGGCGCCATAAAGCCTGATAAAACGACTCCCAAAGTCCGAACCCCATTCTTCAAATTTTGTATTGTAGAAAAAAGATTTTTCCACAAATGCATCTTTAGGCACATTTTCATTGTGATTTAGGTAAAGATCATGATTCTTAGTGAGTTTCCAAATTTTAAGTCTGTTCGGTGCCATAAGAACTGAGAAAATAATTCTGAAAGTTCGAACCCAAGTCTTTAAATTGTGCTTTTTGGAGTAAAGATTTTTACACAAATGCTTCTTTATGCAGATTTTCATTGTTATTTCGGATGTGAGCATGATTTTTATTGGGATTCCAAATTTTTAGTCTGTTCGGCGCCATAAAGCCTGATAAAACGACTCCTTACGTCCGAACCCAAGTCCTCAAATTGTGCATGGTAGAGAAAAGATTTTTCCACAAATGCTCCTTTATGAAGACTTTCATTGTTATTTCGGATGCGCGAATGATTTATAGTTTGATTCCAAATTTTTAGTCTGTTCGGCGCCATAAATCCTGAGAAAACGACTCCCAAAGTCCGAACCCAAGTCTTCAAATTGTGCATGGTAGAGAAAAGATTTTTCCACAAATTCTTCTTCAGGCAGATTTTCACTTTGATTTCGGTTAAGAGTATTATTCTTGGTGGGATTCCAAATTTTAAGTCTGTTCGGCGCCATTATGACTGAGAAAACGACTCCGAAAGTTTGAACCCAAGTCTTCAAATTGTGCTTTTTGGATTAAAGATTTTTCCACAAATGCTTCTTTATGCAGATTTCCATTGATATTTCGGATGAGAGCATGATTTTTAGTAGGATTCCAAATTTTTAGTCTGTTCGGCGCCATAGAGCCTGAGAAAACGACTCGGAAAGTTCGAACCCAAGTCTTCAAATTGTGCATGGTAGAGAAAAGATTTTTCCACAAATGCTTCTTCAGGCAGATTTTCACTTTGATTTCGGTTAAGATTATTATTCTTGGTGGGATTCCAAATTCTAAGTCTGTTCGGAGCAATAGAGACAGAGAAAACAACTCTGATAGTTCGAACCCAAGTCCTTAAATTGTGCTTTTTGGAGTAAATTTTTTTACACAAATGCTTCTTTATGCAGATTTTCATTGTTATTTCTGATGAGAGCATGATTTTAAGTAGGATTCCAAATTTTTAATCTGTTCGGCGCCATAAAGCCTGATAAAACGACTCCTAAAGTCCGAACCCAAGTCCTTAAATTGTGCTTTTTGGAGTAAATTTTTTTACACAAATGCTTCTTTATGCAGATTTTCATTGTTATTTCGGATGAGAGCATGATTTTTAGTGAAATCAAAATTTTTAGTCTGTTCGGCGCCATAATGCCTGAGAAATCGACTCCCAAAGTCCGAACCCAAGTCCTCAAATTGTGCATGGTAGAGAAAAGATTTTTCCACAAATGCTTCTTTATGGAGACTTTCATTGTTATTTCGGATGAGCGAATGATTTTTAGTTGGATTCCAAATTTTTAGTCTGTTCGGCGCCATAAAGCCTGAGAAAACGACTCCCAAAGTCCGAACCCAAGTCTTCAAATTGTTTTTGGTAGAGAAAAGATTTTTCCACAAATGCTTCTTCAGGCAGATTTTTACTTTGATTTCGGTTGAGAGTATTATTCTTAGTGGGTTTCCAAATTTTCGGTCTGTTCGGCGCCATAAAGCCTGATAAATCGACTCCCAAAGTCCGAACCCAAGTCTACAAATTGTGCATGGTAGGAAAAAGATTTTTCCACAAATGCTTCTTAAGCCAAACTTTCGTTGTGATTTCTGTTAAGAGTATGATTCTTAGTGAGATTCAAAATTTTTGGTCTGTTCGGTGCCATAGAGACTTAGAAAACGACTCCAAAAGTCCGAACCCAAGTCTTCAAATTGTGCATGGTAGAGAAAAGATTTTTCCACAAATGCTTCTTCAGGCAGATTTTTACTTTGATTTCGCTTAAGAGTATTATTCTTAGTGGGTTTCCAAATTTTCAGTCTGTTCGGCGCCATAAAGACTGATAAATCGACTCCCAAAGTCCGAACCCAAGTCTACAAATTGTGCATGGTAGGAAAAAGATTTTTCCACCAATGCTTCTTAATAAACATTTTCATTGTGATTTCGGTTAAGAGTATGATTCTTAGTGGGTTTTCAACTATTTATTCTGTTCGGAGCCATAGAGCCTGAGAAAACGACTCCGAAAGTACCAACTCAAGTCTTCAAATTGTGCTTTTTGGAGTAAAGATTTTTCCACCAATGCTTCTTAAGACATATTTTCATTTTGATTTCGGTTAAGAGTATGATTCTTAGTGGGATTCCAAATTATTAGTCTGTTCGGCACCATAGAGCCTGAGAAAACAACTCTGAAAGTTCGAACCCAAGTCTTTAAATTGTGCTTTATGGAGTAAAGATTTTTACACAAATGCTTCTTTATTCAGATTTTCATTGTTATTTCGGATGTGAGAATGATTTTTATTGGGATTCCAAATTATTAGTCTGTTCGGCGCCATAAAGCCTGATAAAACGACTCCCAAAGTCCGAACCCCATTCTTCAAATTTTGCATTGTAGAAAAAAGATTTTTCCACAAATGCATCTTTAGGCACATTTTCATTGTGATTTAGGTAAAGATCATGATTCTTAGTGAGTTTCCAAATTTTTAGTCTGTTCGGTGCCATAAGAACTGAGAAAATAATTCTGAAAGTTCGAACCCAAGTCTTTAAATTGTGCTTTTTGGAGTAAAGATTTTTACACAAATGCTTCTTTATGCAGATTTTCATTGTTATTTCGGATGTGAGCATGATTTTTATTGGGATTCCAAATTTTTAGTCTGTTCGGCGCCATAAAGCCTGATAAAACGACTCCTAAAGTCCGAACCCAAGTCCTCAAATTGTGCATGGTAGAGAAAAGATTTTTCCACAAATGCTCCTTTATGAAGACTTTCATTGTTATTTCGGATGCGCGAATGATTTATAGTTTGATTCCAAATTTTTAGTCTGTTCGGCGCCATAAATCCTGAGAAAACGACTCCCAAAGTCCGAACCCAAGTCTTCAAATTGTGCATGGTAGAGAAAAGATTTTTCCACAAATGCTTCTTCAGGCAGATTTTCACTGTTATTTCGGATGAGAGCATGATTCTTAGTGGGTTTCCAAATTTTCGGTCTGTTCGGCGCCATAAAGCATGATAAATCGACTCCCAAGTCCGAACCCAAGTATACAAATTGTGCATGGTAGGAAAAAGATTTTTCCACAAATGCTTCTTATCGCAAACTTTCGTTGTGATTTCTGTTAAGAGTATGATTCTTAGTGAGATTCCAAATATTTAGTCTGTTCGGCGCCATAAAGCCTGATAAAACGACTCCCAAAGTCCGAACCCAAGTCTTCAAATTGTGCATGGTAGAGAAAAGATTTTTCCACAAATGCTTCTTCAGGCAGATTTTCACTTTGATTTCGGTTAAGAGTATTATTCTTGGTGGGATTCCAAATTTAAAGTCTGTTCGGCGCCATTCAGACTGAGAAAACGACCCCGAAAGTTCGAACCCAGGTCTTCAAATTGTGCTTTTTGGATTAAAGAATTTTCCACAAATGCTTCTTAATGCAGATTTCCATTGATATTTTGGATGAGAGCATGATTTTTAGTAGTATTCCAAATTTTTAGTCTGTTCATCGCCATAGAGCCTGAGAAAACGACTCTGAAAGTTCGAACCCAAGTATTCAAATTGTGCTTTTTGGATTAAAGATTTTTCCACAAATGCTTCTTTATGGAAATTTCCATTGATATTTCGGATGAGAGCATGATTTTTAGTAGGATTCCAAATTTTTAGTCGGTTCGGCGCCATAGAGCCTGAGAAAACGACTCTGAAAGTTCGAACCCAAGTCTTCAAATTGTGCTTTTTGGGTTAAAGATTTTTCCACAAATGCTTCTTTATGCAGATTTTTACTTTGATTTCGGTTGAGAGTATTATTCTTAGTGGGTTTCCAAATTTAAAGTCTGTTCGGCGCCATTCAGACTGAGAAAACGACCCCGAAAGTTCGAACCCAGGTCTTCAAATTGTGCTTTTTGGATTAAAGATTTTTCCACAAATGCTTCTTAATGCAGATTTCCATTGATATTTTGGATGAGAGCATGATTTTTAGTAGTATTCCAAATTTTTATTCTGTTCGGCGCCATAAAGCCTGAGAAAACGACTCCCAAATTCCGAACCCATGTCTTCAAATTGTGTATGGTAGAGAAAAGATTTTTCCACAAATGCTTCTTCAGGCAGATTTTCACTTTGATTTCGGTTAAGATTATTATTCTTGGTGGGATTCCAAATTCTAAGTCTGTTCGGAGCAATAGAGACAGAGAAAACGACTCCGAAAGTTCGAACCCAAATCTTCAAATTGTGCTTTATGGAGTAGAGAATTTTCCACAAATGCTTATTTATGCAGATTTTCGTTGTGATTTCGGTTAAGAGTATGATTCTTAGTGGGTTTTCAAATATTTATTCTGTTCGGAGCTATAGAGCCTGAGAAAACGACTCCGAAAGTACCAACCCAAGTCTTCAAATTGTGCTTTTTGGAGTAAAGATTTTTCCACAAATGCTTCTTTATGAAGATTTTCACTCTGATTTCGGTTAAGAGTATGATTCTTAGTAGGATTCCAAATTCTGAGTCTGTTCGGCACCATAGAGACAGAGAAAACAACTCTGAAAGTTCGAACTTAAGCCTTTAAATTGTGCTTTTAGGAGTAAAGATTTTTACACAAATGCTTCTTTATGCAGATTTTCTTTGTTATTTCGGATGTGAGCATGATTTTTATTGGGATTCCAAATTGTTAGTCTGTTCGGCATCATAAAGCCTGATAGACGAAACCAAAAGTCCGAACCCAAGTCTTCAAATTGTGCATGGTAGAAAAAAGATTTTTCAACAAATGCTTCTTTAGGCATATTTTCACTGTGATTTCGGTAAAGATCATGATTCTTAGTGGGTTTTCAAATTTTTGTCGGTTCGGCGCCATAGAGCCTGAGAAAACGACTCCGAAAGTTCGAACACAAGTCTTCAAATTGTGCAGGGTAGAGAAAAGATTTTTCCACAAATGCTTCTTTATGCAGATTTTCATTGTTATTTCGGATGAGAGCATGATTTTAAGTAGGATTCCAAATTTTTAGTCTGTTCGGCGCCATAAAGTCTGATAAAACGACTCCTAAGGTCTGAACCCAAGTCCTCAAATTGTGCATGGTAGAGAAATTTTTTTTCCACAAATGCTTCTTTATGCAGATTTTCATTGATATTTCGGATGAGAGCATGATTTTTAGTGGGATTCAAATTTTTTAGTCTGTTCGGCGCCATAAGGCCTGAGAAATCGACTCCCAAAGTCCGAACCCAAGTCCTCAAATTGTGCATGGTAGAGAAAAGATTTTTCCACAAATGCTTCTTTACGAAGACTTTCATTGTTATTTCGGATGAGCGAATGATTTTTAGTTGGATTCCAAATTTTTAGTCTGTTCGGCGCCATAAAGCCTGAGAAAACGACTCCCAAAGTCCGAACCCATGTCTTCAAATTGTGTATGGTAGAGAAAAGATTTTTCCACAAATGCTTCTTCAGGCAGATTTTCACTTTGATTTCGGTTAAGATTATTATTCTTGGTGGGATTCCAAATTCTAAGTCTGTTCGGAGCAATAGAGACAGAGAAAACAACTCTGATAGTTCGAACCCAAGTCTTTAAATTGTGCTTTTTGGAGTAAATTTTTTTACACAAATGCTTCTTTATGCAGATTTTCATTGTTATTTCTGATGACAGCACGATTTTAAGTAGGATTCCAAATTTTTAGTCTGTTCGGCGCCATAAAGCCTGCTAAAACGACTCCTAAAGTCCGAACCCAAGTCCTCAAATTGTGCATGGTAGAGAAAAGATTTTTCCACAAATGCTTCTTCAGGCAGATTTTTACTTTGATTTCGGTTGAGAGTATTATTCTTAGTGGGTTTCCAAATTTTCGGTCTGTTCGGCGCCATAAAGCCTGATAAATCGACTCCCAAAGTCCGAACCCAAGTCTACAAATTGTGCATGGTAGGAAAAAGATTTTTCCACAAATGCTTCTTAAGCCAAACTTTCGTTGTGATTTCTGTTAAGAGTATGATTCTTAGTGAGATTCAAAATTTTTGGTCTGTTCGGTGCCATAGAGACTTAGAAAACGACTCCAAAAGTCCGAACCCAAGTCTTCAAATTGAGCATGGTAGAGAAAAGATTTTTCCACAAATGCTTCTTCAGGCAGATTTTTACTTTGATTTCGCTTAAGAGTATTATTCTTAGTGGGTTTCCTAATTTTCAGTCTGTTCGGCGCCATAAAGCCTGATAAATCGACTCCCAAAGTCCGAACCCAAGTCCTCAAATTGTGCATGGTAGAGAAAAGATTTTTCCACAAATGCTTCTTTATGAAGACTTTCATTGTTATTTCGGATGAGCGAATGATTTTTAGTTGGATTCCAAATTTTTAGTCTGTTCGGCGCCATAAAGCCTGATAAAACGACTCCTAAAGTCCGAACCCAAGTCCTCAAATTGTGCATGGTAGAGAAAAGATTTTTCCACAAATGCTCCTTTATGAAGACTTTCATTGTTATTTCGGATGCGCGAATGATTTATAGTTTGATTCCAAATTTTTAGTCTGTTCGGCGCCATAAATCCTGATAAAACGACTCCCAAAGTCCGAACCCAAGTCTTCAAATTGTGCATGGTAGAGAAAAGATTTTTCCACAAATGCTTCTTCAGGCAGATTTTCACTTTGATTTCGGTTAAGAGTATTATTCTTGGTGGGATTCTAAATTTAAAGTCTGTTCGGCGCCATTAAGACTGAGAAAACGACTCCGAAAGTTTGAACCCAAGTCTTCAAATTGTGCTTTTTGGATTAAAGATTTTTCCACAAATGCTTCTTTATGCAGATTTCCATTGATATTTCGGATTAGAGCATGATTTTTAGTAGGATTCCAAATTTTTAGTCTGTTCGGCGCCATAGAGCCTGAGAAAACGACTCGGAAAGTTCGACCCCAAGTCTTCAAATTGTGCATGGTAGAGAAAAGATTTTTCCACAAATGCTTCTTTATGAAGACTTTCATTGTTATTTCGGATGAGCGAATGATTTTTAGTTGGATTCCAAATTTTTAGTCTGTTCGGCGCCATAAAGCCTGAGAAAACGACTCCCAAAGTCCGAACCCAAGTCTTCAAATTGTGTTTGGTAGAGAAAAGATTTTTCCACAAATGCTTCTTCAGGCAGATTTTTACTTTGATTTCGGTTGAGAGTATTATTCTTAGTGGGTTTCCAAATTTTCGGTCTGTTCGGCGCCATAAAGCCTGATAAATCGACTCCCAAAGTCCGAACCCAAGTCTTCAAATTGTGCATGGTAGAGAAAAGATTTTTCCACAAATGCTTCTTCAGGCAGATTTTCACTTTGATTTCGGTTAAGAGTATTATTCTTGGTGCGATTCTAAATTTAAAGTCTGTTCAGCGCCATTCAGACTGAGAAAACGACCCCGAAAGTTCGAACCCAGGTCTTCAAATTGTGCTTTTTGGATTAAAGATTTTTCCACAAATGCTTCTAAATGCAGATTTCCATTGATATTTTGGATAAGAGCATGATTTTTAGTAGTATTCCAAATTTTTAGTCTGTTCGGCGCCATAGAGCCTGAGAAAACGACTCTGAAAGTTCGAACCCAAGTATTCAAATTGTGCTTTTTGGATTAAAGATTTTTCCACAAATGCTTCTTTATGCAGATTTTCACTGTGATTTCTGTTAAGAGTATGATTCTTAGTGAGATTCCAAATTTTCGGTCTGTTCGGCGCCATAAAGCCTGATAAATCGACTCCCAAAGTCCGAACCCAAGTCTACAAATTGTGCATGGTAGGAAAAAGATTTTTCCACAAATGCTTTTTAAGCAAAACTTTCGTTGTGATTTCTGTTAAGAGTATGATTCTTAGTGAGATTCAAAATTTTTTATCTGTTCGGTGCCATAGAGACTTAGAAAACGACTCCAAAAGTCCGAACCGAAGTCTTCAAATTGAGCATGGTAGAGAAAAGATTTTTCCACAAATGCTTCTTCAGGCAGATTTTTACTTTGATTTCGCTTAAGAGTATTATTCTTAGTGGGTTTCCAAATTTTCAGTCTGTTCGGCGCCATAAAGCCTGATAAATCGACTCCCAAAGTCCGAACCCATGTCCTCAAATTGTGCATGGTAGAGAAAAGATTTTTCCACAAATGCTTCTTTATGAAGACTTTCATTGTTATTTCGGATGAGCGAATGATTTTTAGTTGGATTCCAAATTTTTAGTCTGTTCGGTGCCATAGAGAATTAGAAAACGACTCCTAAAGTCTGAACCCAAGTCCTCAAATTGTGCATGGTAGAGAAATTTTTTTTCCACAAATGCTTCTTTATGCAGATTTTCATTGTTATTTCGGATGAGAGAATGATTTTTAGTGGGATTCAAAATTTTTAGTCTGTTCGGCGCCATAAAGCCTGAGAAAACGACTCCCAAAGTCCGAACCCAAGTCTTCAAATTGTGTTTGGTAGAGAAAAGATTTTTCCACAAATGCTTCTTCAGGCAGATTTTTACTTTGATTTCGGTTGAGAGTATTATTCTTAGTGGGTTTCCAAATTTTCGGTCTGTTCGGCGCCATAAAGCCTGATAAATCGACTCCCAAAGTCCGAACCCAAGTCTTCAAATTGTGCATGGTAGAGAAAAGATTTTTCCACAAATGCTTCTTCAGGCAGATTTTCACTTTGATTTCGGTTAAGAGTATTATTCTTGGTGCGATTCTAAATTTAAAGTCTGTTCGGCGCCATTCAGACTGAGAAAACGACCCCGAAAGTTCGAACCCAGGTCTTCAAATTGTGCTTTTTGGATTGAAGATTTTTCCACAAATGCTTCTTAATGCAGATTTCCATTGATATTTTGGATGAGAGCATGATTTTTAGTAGTATTCCAAATTTTTAGTCTGTTCGGCGCCATAGAGCCTGAGAAAACGACTCTGAAAGTTCGAACCCAAGTATTCAAATTGTGCTTTTTGGATTAAAGATTTTTCCACAAATGCTTCTTTATGCAGATTTTCACTGTGATTTCTGTTAAGAGTATGATTCTAAGTGAGATTCCAAATTTTCGGTCTGTTCGGCGCCATAAAGCCTGATAAATCGACTCCCAAAGTCCGAACCCAAGTCTACAAATTGTGCATGGTAGGAAAAAGATTTTTCCACAAATGCTTCTTAAGCCAAACTTTCGTTGTGATTTCTGTTAAGAGTATGATTCTTAGTGAGATTCAAAATTTTTGATCTGTTCGGTGCCAAAGAGACTTAGAAAACGACTCCAAAAGTCCGAACCCAAGTCTTCAAATTGAGCATGGTAGAGAAAAGATTTTTCCACAAATGCTTCTTCAGGCAGATTTTTACTTTGATTTCGCTTAAGAGTATAATTCTTAGTGGGTTTCCAAATTTTCAGTCTGTTCGGCGCCATAAAGCCTGATAAATCGACTCCCAAAGTCTGAACCCAAGTCCTCAAATTGTGCATGGTAGAGAAAAGATTTTTCCACAAATGCTTCTTTATGAAGACTTTCATTGTTATTTCGGATGAGCGAATGATTTTTAGTTGGATTCCAAATTTTGAATCCAACTAAACATGAGCGAATGATTTTTAGTTGGATTCCAAATTTTTAGTCTGTTCGGCGCCATAAAGCCTGAGAAAACGACTCCCAAAGTCCGAACCCAAGTCTTCAAATTGTGTTTGGTAGAGAAAAGATTTTTCCACAAATGCTTCTTCAGGCAGATTTTTACATTGATTTCGGTTGAGAGTATTATTCTTAGTGGGTTTCCAAATTTTCGGTCTGTTCGGCGCCATAAAGCCTGATAAATCGACTCCCAAAGTCCGAACCCAAGTCTTCAAATTGTGCATGGTAGAGAAAAGATTTTTCCACAAATGCTTCTTCAGGCAGATTTTCACTTTGATTTCGGTTAAGAGTATTATTCTTGGTGCGATTCTAAATTTAAAGTCTGTTCGGCGCCATTCAGACTGAGAAAACGACCCCGAAAGTTCGAACCCAGGTCTTCAAATTGTGCTTTTTGGATTAAAGATTTTTCCACAAATGCTTCTTAATGCAGATTTCCATTGATATTTTGGATGAGAGCATGATTTTTAGTAGTATTCCAAATTTTTAGTCTGTTCGGCGCCAAAGAGCCTGAGAAAACGACTCTGAAAGTTCGAACCCAAGTATTCAAATTGTGCTTTTTGGATTAAAGATTTTTCCACAAATGCTTCTTTATGCAGATTTTCACTGTGATTTCTGTTAAGAGTATGATTCTAAGTGAGATTCCAAATTTTCGGTCTGTTCGGCGCCATAAAGCCTGATAAATCGACTCCCAAAGTCCAAACCCAAGTCTACAAATTGTGCATGGTAGGAAAAAGATTTTTCCACAAATGCTTCTTAAGCCAAACTTTCGTTGTGATTTCTGTTAAGAGTATGATTCTTAGTGAGATTCAAAATTTTTGATCTGTTCGGTGCCAAAGAGACTTAGAAAACGACTCCAAAAGTCCGAACCCAAGTCTTCAAATTGAGCATGGTAGAGAAAAGATTTTTCCACAAATGCTTCTTCAGGCAGATTTTTACTTTGATTTCGCTTAAGAGTATTATTCTTAGTGGGTTTCCAAATTTTCAGTATGTTCGGCGCCATAAAGCCTGATAAATCGACTCCCAAAGTCCGAACCCAAGTCCTCAAATTGTGCATGGTAGAGAAAAGATTTTTCCACAAATGCTTCTTTATGAAGACTTTCATTGTTATTTCGGATGAGCGAATGATTTTTAGTTGGATTCCAAATTTTTAGTCTGTTCGGTGCCATAGAGAATTAGAAAACGACTCCTTAAGTCTGAACCCAAGTCCTCAAATTGTGCATGGTAGAGAAATTTTTTTTCCACAAATGCTTCTTTATGCAGATTTTCATTGTTATTTCGGATGAGAGCATGATTTTTAGTGGGATTCAAAATTTTTAGTCTGTTCGGCGCCATAAGGCCTGAGAAATCGACTCCGAAAGTCCGAACCCAAGTCCTCAAATTGTGCATGGTAGAGAAAAGATTTTCCCACAAATGCTTCTTTATGAAGACTTTCATTGTTATTTCGGATGAGCGAATGATTTTTAGTTGGATTCCAAATTTTTAGTCTGTTCGGCGCCATAAAGCCTGAGAAAACGACTCCCAAAGTCCGAACCCAAGTCTTCAAATTGTGTTTGGTAGAGAAAAGATTTTTCCACAAATGCTTCTTCAGGCAGATTTTTACTTTGATTTCGGTTGAGAGTATTATTCTTAGTGGGTTTCCAAATTTTCGGTCTGTTCGGCGCCATAAAGCCTGATAAATCGACTCCCAAAGTCCGAACCCAAGTCTTCAAATTGTGCATGGTAGAGAAAAGATTTTTCCACAAATGCTTCTTCAGGCAGATTTTCACTTTGATTTCGGTTAAGAGTATTATTCTTGGTGGGATTCCAAATTAAAAGTCTGTTCGGCGCCATTCAGACTGAGAAAACGACCCCGAAAGTTCGAACCCAGGTCTTCAAATTGTGCTTTTTGGATTAAAGATTTTTCCACAAATGCTTCTTAATGCAGATTTCCATTGATATTTTGGATGAGAGCATGATTTTTAGTAGTATTCCAAATTTTTAGTCTGTTCGGCGCCATAGAGCCTGAGAAAACGACTCTGAAAGTTCGAACCCAAGTATTCAAATTGTGCTTTTTGGATTAAAGATTTTTCCACAAATGCTTCTTTATGCAGATTTTCACTGTGATTTCTGTTAAGAGTATGATTCTAAGTGTGGTGATCTGCCGTGTCGATCACTCAGATAAGATGTAAATAATAGTCGTTTGGATACTCCATACTATTTGGTTTATTTAGTGTTATTACTAATGTACAGTATTCGAGATGTTGTTGTTAAGAGAGGACGAGTTACAACAGACACGCCTTTTTATACGTCTCGGTCATGCTGTCTCACTCAGATATGCCTGTCTCTTTCATACCGACAGACATACGTTCACCACATCCCTCCACACTTAAATCAGCAGACAGTAACACAACATGATTATCATAATAATAATTATAAAACATACATACACATATTTAATTATTATTTTACAACATTTTCTTTTTTATTTATAACCATGTTGATTCGGAGAGTTGACTGCTGCTTATTTTGATTTCTCTGTCCTTGGTCGAAGGCGCTCCTTCCAGTTCCCCGACGTTGACGCCACGGGTTCACTGGAGGAATCTGATGATTGATGCTGCCGCCGATCGCCGCCCTTCCGCGTCCGACCGTCTTCTGGCTCCGTCCGGATTCCTGGTCGTCCTTCTCGTCCGGTCACCACCGCCACGCCTTCCCGTGTCGGGTCCCCGTACAAGCTGCCTGGATCCGTTTTTCATCCGGTTTCTCGGCTGCTGATTCCTTGAGCTCAGCGCCTTGAATCTCCTCACCAGTTCCTTGCCTTGATGCTCCTTCAATGTCCGATACTGTCCGTGAAGCTGCCCCCAAATTATTTTATTTTTTATGCGACAATAATCCCTTCCGCGGTGCTCGGTGGGATTATAACCAAACTATGGTTCTTTCAGCTGCGCCTACTGTGGTTCTTCCTCCAGGAAGAATTTAATGGCTGATCAGCTTCCTTTTTCGGCTGCTCCAACTGTAGTTCTTCCTCCAGGAAGAATTTAATAGCTGTTCAGATTCCTTTTTCGGCTGCTCCAACTGTAGTTCTTTCAGCTGCGGCTACGGTTCTTCCTCCAGGAAGAATTTTGCGGCCGTTCAGCTTCCTTTTTCGGCTGCGCCAACTGTGGTGATCCGCCGTGTCGATCACTCAGATAAGATGTAAATAATAGTCGTTTGGATACTCCATACTATTTGGTTTATTTAGTGTTATTACTAATGTACAGTATTCGAGATGTTGTTGTTAAGAGAGGACGAGTTACAACAGACACGCCTTTTTATACGTCTCGGTCATGCTGTCTCACTCAGATATGCCTGTCTCTTTCATACCGACAGACATACGTTCACCACACTAAGTGAGATTCCAAATTTTTGGTCTGTTCGGTGCCATAGAGAATTAGAAAACGACTCCCAAAGTCCGAACCCAAGTCTTCAAATTGTGCATGGTAGAGAAAAATTTTTTCCACAAATGCTTCTTCAGGCAGATTTTTACTTTGATTTCGGTTAAGAGTATTATTCTTGGTGCGATTCTAAATTTAAAGTCTGTTCGGCGCCATTCAGACTGAGAAAACGACCCCGAAAGTTCGAACCCAGGTCTTCAAATTGTGCTTTTTGGATTAAAGATTTTTCCACAAATGCTTCTTAATGCAGATTTCCATTGATATTTCGGATGAGAGCATGATTTTTAGTAGGATTCCAAATTTTTAGTCTGTTCGGCGCCATAGAGCCTGAGAAAACGACTCTGAAAGTTCGAACCCAAGTATACAAATTGTGCTTTTTGGATTAAAGATTTTTCCACAAATGCTTCTTTATGCAGATTTTCACTGTGATTTCTGTTAAGAGTATGATTCTAAGTGTGATTCCAAATTTTCGGTCTGTTCGGCGCCATAAAGCCTGATAAATCGACTCCCAAAGTCCGAACCCAAGTCTACAAATTGTGCATGGTAGGAAAAAGATTTTTCCACAAATGCTTCTTAAGCCAAACTTTCGTTGTGATTTCTGTTAAGAGTATGATTCTTAGTGAGATTCAAAATTTTTGATCTGTTCGGTGCCATAGAGACTTAGAAAACGACTCCAAAAGTCCGAACCCAAGTCTTCAAATTGAGCATGGTAGAGAAAAGATTTTTCCACAAATGCTTCTTCAGGCAGATTTTTACTTTGATTTCGCTTAAGAGTATTATTCTTAGTGGGTTTCCAAATTTTCAGTCTGTTCGGCGCCATAAAGCCTGATAAATCGACTCCCAAAGTCCGAACCCATGTCCTCAAATTGTGCATGGTAGAGAAAAGATTTTTCCACAAATGCTTCTTTATGAAGACTTTCATTGTTATTTCGGATGAGCGAATGATTTTTAGTTGGATTCCAAATTTTTAGTCTGTTCGGTGCCATAGAGAATTAGAAAACGACTCCTAAAGTCTGAACCCAAGTCCTCAAATTGTGCATGGTAGAGAAATTTTTTTTCCACAAATGCTTCTTTATGCAGATTTTCATTGTTATTTCGGATGAGAGCATGATTTTTAGTGGGATTCAAAATTTTTAGTCTGTTCGGCGCCATAAGGCCTGAGAAATCGACTCCGAAAGTCCGAACCCAAGTCCTCAAATTGTGCATAGTAGAGAAAAGATTTTCCCACAAATGCTTCTTTATGAAGACTTTCATTGTTATTTCGGATGAGCGAATGATTTTTAGTTGGATTCCAAATTTTTAGTCTGTTCGGCGCCATAAAGCCTGAGAAAACGACTCCCAAAGTCCGAACCCAAGTCTTCAAATTGTGTTTGGTAGAGAAAAGATTTTTCCACAAATGCTTCTTCAGGCAGATTTTTACTTTGATTTCGGTTGAGAGTATTATTCTTAGTGGGTTTCCAAATTTTCGGTCTGTTCGGCGCCATAAAGCCTGATAAATCGACTCCCAAAGTCCGAACCCAAGTCTTCAAATTGTGCATGGTAGAGAAAAGATTTTTCCACAAATGCTTCTTCAGGCAGATTTTCACTTTGATTTCGGTTAAGAGTATTATTCTTGGTGGGATTCCAAATTAAAAGTCTGTTCGGCGCCATTCAGACTGAGAAAACGACCCCGAAAGTTCGAACCCAGGTCTTCAAATTGTGCTTTTTGGATTAAAGATTTTTCCACAAATGCTTCTTAATGCAGATTTCCATTGATATTTTGGATGAGAGCATGATTTTTAGTAGTATTCCAAATTTTTAGTCTGTTCGGCGCCATAGAGCCTGAGAAAACGACTCTGAAAGTTCGAACCCAAGTATTCAAATTGTGCTTTTTGGATTAAAGATTTTTCCACAAATGCTTCTTTATGCAGATTTTCACTGTGATTTCTGTTAAGAGTATGATTCTAAGTGAGATTCCAAATTTTTGGTCTGTTCGGTGCCATAGAGAATTAGAAAACGACTCCCAAAGTCCGAACCCAAGTCTTCAAATTGTGCATGGTAGAGAAAAATTTTTTCCACAAATGCTTCTTCAGGCAGATTTTTACTTTGATTTCGGTTAAGAGTATTATTCTTGGTGCGATTCTAAATTTAAAGTCTGTTCGGCGCCATTCAGACTGAGAATACGACCCCGAAAGTTCGAACCCAGGTCTTCAAATTGTGCTTTTTGGATTAAAGATTTTTCCACAAATGCTTCTTAATGCAGATTTCCATTGATATTTCGGATGAGAGCATGATTTTTAGTAGGATTCCAAATTTTTAGTCTGTTCGGCGCCATAGAGCCTGAGAAAACGACTCTGAAAGTTCGAACCCAAGTATTCAAATTGTGCTTTTTGGATTAAAGATTTTTCCACAAATGCTTCTTTATGCAGATTTTCACTGTGATTTCTGTTAAGAGTATGATTCTAAGTGAGATTCCAAATTTTCGGTCTGTTCGGCGCCATAAAGCCTGATAAATCGACTCCCAAAGTCCGAACCCAAGTCTACAAATTGTGCATGGTAGGAAAAAGATTTTTCCACAAATGCTTCTTAATCCAAACTTTCGTTGTGATTTCTGTTAAGAGTATGATTCTTAGTGAGATTCAAAATTTTTGATCTGTTCGGTGCCATAGAGACTTAGAAAACGACTCCAAAAGTCCGAACCCAAGTCTTCAAATTGAGCATGGTAGAGAAAAGATTTTTCCACAAATGCTTCTTCAGCCAGATTTTTACTTTGATTTCGCTTAAGAGTATTATTCTTAGTGGGTTTCCAAATTTTCAGTCTGTTCGGCGCCATAAAGCCTGATAAATCGACTCCCAAAGTCCGAACCCATGTCCTCAAATTGTGCATGGTAGAGAAAAGATTTTTCCACAAATGCTTCTTTATGAAGACTTTCATTGTTATTTCGGATGAGCGAATGATTTTTAGTTGGATTCCAAATTTTTAGTCTGTTCGGTGCCATAGAGAATTAGAAAACGACTCCTAAAGTCTGAACCCAAGTCCTCAAATTGTGCATGGTAGAGAAATTTTTTTTCCACAAATGCTTCTTTATGCAGATTTTCATTGTTATTTCGGATGAGAGCATGATTTTTAGTGGGATTCAAAATTTTTAGTCTGTTCGGCGCCATAAGGCCTGAGAAATCGACTCCCAAAGTCCGAACCCAAGTCCTCAAATTGTGCATGGTAGAGAAAAGATTTTCCCACAAATGCTTCTTTATGAAGACTTTCATTGTTATTTCGGATGAGCGAATGATTTTTAGTTGGATTCCAAATTTTTAGTCTGTTCGGCGCCATAAAGCCTGAGAAAACGACTCCCAAAGTCCGAACCCAAGTCTTCAAATTGTGTTTGGTAGAGAAAAGATTTTTCCACAAATGCTTCTTCAGGCAGATTTTTACTTTGATTTCGGTTGAGAGTATTATTCTTAGTGGGTTTCCAAATTTTCGGTCTGTTCGGCGCCATAAAGCCTGATAAATCGACTCCCAAAGTCCGAACCAAAGTCTTCAAATTGTGCATGGTAGAGAAAAGATTTTTCCACAAATGCTTCTTCAGGCAGATTTTCACTTTGATTTCGGTTAAGAGTATTATTCTTGGTGCGATTCTAAATTTAAAGTCTGTTCGGCGCCATTCAGACTGAGAAAAAGACCCCGAAAGTTCGAACCCAGGTCTTCAAATTGTGCTTTTTGGATTAAAGATTTTTCCACAAATGCTTCTTAATGCAGATTTCCATTGATATTTTGGATGAGAGCATGATTTTTAGTAGTATTCCAAATTT
This sequence comes from Hesperophylax magnus, assembly GCA_026573805.1. Taxonomy (NCBI): domain Eukaryota; kingdom Metazoa; phylum Arthropoda; class Insecta; order Trichoptera; family Limnephilidae; genus Hesperophylax; species Hesperophylax magnus. The sequence goes on from JAIUSX010000011.1 coordinate 23,341,461, forward strand.
TTAGTCTGTTCGGCGCCATAGAGCCTGAGAAAACGACTCTGAAAGTTCGAACCCAAGTATTCAAATTGTGCTTTTTGGATTAAAGATTTTTCCACAAATGCTTCTTTATGCAGATTTTCACTGTGATTTCTGTTAAGAGTATGATTCTAAGTGAGATTCCAAATTTTCGGTCTGTTCGGCGCCATAAAGCCTGATAAATCGACTCCCAAAGTCCGAACCCAAGTCTACAAATTGTGCATGGTAGGAAAAAGATTTTTCCACAAATGCTTCTTAAGCCAAACTTTCGTTGTGATTTCTGTTAAGAGTATGATTCTTAGTGAGATTCAAAATTTTTGATCTGTTCGGTGCCAAAGAGACTTAGAAAACGACTCCAAAAGTCCGAACCCAAGTCTTCAAATTGAGCATGGTAGAGAAAAGATTTTTCCACAAATGCTTCTTCAGGCAGATTTTTACTTTGATTTCGCTTAAGAGTATTATTCTTAGTGGGTTTCCAAATTTTCAGTATGTTCGGCGCCATAAAGCCTGATAAATCGACTCCCAAAGTCCGAACCCAAGTCCTCAAATTGTGCATGGTAGAGAAAAGATTTTTCCACAAATGCTTCTTTATGAAGACTTTCATTGTTATTTCGGATGAGCGAATGATTTTTAGTTGGATTCCAAATTTTTAGTCTGTTCGGTGCCATAGAGAATTAGAAAACGACTCCTAAAGTCTGAACCCAAGTCCTCAAATTGTGCATGGTAGAGAAATTTTTTTTCCACAAATGCTTCTTTATGCAGATTTTCATTGTTATTTCGGATGAGAGCATGATTTTTAGTGGGATTCAAAATTTTTAGTCTGTTCGGTGCCAAAGAGACTTAGAAAACGACTCCAAAAGTCCGAACCCAAGTCTTCAAATTGAGCATGGTAGAGAAAAGATTTTTCCACAAATGCTTCTTCAGGCAGATTTTTACTTTGATTTCGCTTAAGAGTATTATTCTTAGTGGGTTTCCAAATTTTCAGTATGTTCGGCGCCATAAAGCCTGATAAATCGACTCCGAAAGTCCGAACCCAAGTCCTCAAATTGTGCATGGTAGAGAAAAGATTTTCCCACAAATGCTTCTTTATGAAGACTTTCATTGTTATTTCGGATGAGCGAATGATTTTTAGTTGGATTCCAAATTTTTAGTCTGTTCGGCGCCATAAAGCCTGAGAAAACGACTCCCAAAGTCCGAACCCAAGTCTTCAAATTGTGTTTGGTAGAGAAAAGATTTTTCCACAAATGCTTCTTCAGGCAGATTTTTACTTTGATTTCGGTTGAGAGTATTATTCTTAGTGGGTTTCCAAATTTTCGGTCTGTTCGGCGCCATAAAGCCTGATAAATCGACTCCCAAAGTCCGAACCCAAGTCTTCAAATTGTGCATGGTAGAGAAAAGATTTTTCCACAAATGCTTCTTCAGGCAGATTTTCACTTTGATTTCGGTTAAGAGTATTATTCTTGGTGGGATTCCAAATTAAAAGTCTGTTCGGCGCCATTCAGACTGAGAAAACGACCCCGAAAGTTCGAACCCAGGTCTTCAAATTGTGCTTTTTGGATTAAAGATTTTTCCACAAATGCTTCTTAATGCAGATTTCCATTGATATTTTGGATGAGAGCATGATTTTTAGTAGTATTCCAAATTTTTAGTCTGTTCGGCGCCATAGAGCCTGAGAAAACGACTCTGAAAGTTCGAACCCAAGTATTCAAATTGTGCTTTTTGGATTAAAGATTTTTCCACAAATGCTTCTTTATGCAGATTTTCACTGTGATTTCTGTTAAGAGTATGATTCTAAGTGAGATTCAAAATTTTTGGTCTGTTCGGTGCCATAGAGAATTAGAAAACGACTCCCAAAGTCCGAACCCAAGTCTTCAAATTGTGCATGGTAGAGAAAAATTTTTTCCACAAATGCTTCTTCAGGCAGATTTTTACTTTGATTTCGCTTAAGAGTATTATTCTTAGTGGGTTTCCAAATTTTCAGTCTGTTCGGCGCCATAAAGCCTGATAAATCGACTCCCAAAGTCCGAACCCATGTCCTCAAATTGTGCATGGTAGAGAAAAGATTTTTCCACAAATGCTTCTTTATGAAGACTTTCATTGTTATTTCGGATGAGCGAATGATTTTTAGTTGGATTCCAAATTTTTAGTCTGTTCGGTGCCATAGAGAATTAGAAAACGACTCCTAAAGTCTGAACCCAAGTCCTCAAATTGTGCATGGTAGAGAAATTTTTTTTCCACAAATGCTTCTTTATGCAGATTTTCATTGTTATTTCGGATGAGAGAATGATTTTTAGTGGGATTCAAAATTTTTAGTCTGTTCGGCGCCATAAGGCCTGAGAAATCGACTCCCAAAGTCCGAACCCAAGTCCTCAAATTGTGCATGGTAGAGAAAAGATTTTCCCACAAATGCTTCTTCAGGCAGATTTTTACTTTGATTTCGGTTAAGAGTATTATTCTTAGTGGGTTTCCAAATTTTCAGTCTATTCGGCGCCATTAAGACTGAGAAAACGACTCCGAAATTTCGAACCCAAGTCTTCAAATTGTGCTTTTTGGGTTAAAGATTTTTCCACAAATGCTTCTTTATGCAGATTTCCATTGATATTTCGGATGAGAGCATGATTTTTAGTAGGATTCCAAATTTTTAGTCTGTTCGGCGCCATAGAGCCAAAGAAAACGACTCCGAAAGTTCGAACCCAAATCTTCAAATTGTGCTTTATGGAGTAGAGAATTTTCCACAAATGCTTATTTATGCAGATTTTCGTTGTGATTTCGGTTAAAAGTATGATTCTTAGTGAGATTCAAAATTTTTTATCTGTTCGGTGCCATAGAGACTTAGAAAACGACTCCAAAAGTCCGAACCGAAGTCTTCAAATTGAGCATGGTAGAGAAAAGATTTTTCCACAAATGCTTCTTCAGGCAGATTTTTACTTTGATTTCGCTTAAGAGTATTATTCTTAGTGGGTTTCCAAATTTTCAGTCTGTTCGGCGCCATAAAGCCTGATAAATCGACTCCCAAAGTCCGAACCCATGTCCTCAAATTGTGCATGGTAGAGAAAAGATTTTTCCACAAATGCTTCTTTATGAAGACTTTCATTGTTATTTCGGATGAGCGAATGATTTTTAGTTGGATTCCAAATTTTTAGTCTGTTCGGTGCCATAGAGAATTAGAAAACGACTCCTAAAGTCTGAACCCAAGTCCTCAAATTGTGCATGGTAGAGAAATTTTTTTTCCACAAATGCTTCTTTATGCAGATTTTCATTGTTATTTCGGATGAGAGAATGATTTTTAGTGGGATTCAAAATTTTTAGTCTGTTCGGCGCCATAAGGCCTGAGAAATCGACTCCCAAAGTCCGAACCCAAGTCCTCAAATTGTGCATGGTAGAGAAAAGATTTTCCCACAAATGCTTCTTCAGGCAGATTTTTACTTTGATTTCGGTTAAGAGTATTATTCTTAGTGGGTTTCCAAATTTTCAGTCTATTCGGCGCCATTAAGACTGAGAAAACGACTCCGAAATTTCGAACCCAAGTCTTCAAATTGTGCTTTTTGGGTTAAAGATTTTTCCACAAATGCTTCTTTATGCAGATTTCCATTGATATTTCGGATGAGAGCATGATTTTTAGTAGGATTCCAAATTTTTAGTCTGTTCGGCGCCATAGAGCCTGAGAAAACGACTCCGAAAGTTCGAACCCAAATCTTCAAATTGTGCTTTATGGAGTAGAGAATTTTCCACAAATGCTTATTTATGCAGATTTTCGTTGGGATTTCGGTTAAAAGTATGATTCTTAGTGGGTTTTCAAATATGTATTCTGTTCCGCACCATAGAGACAGAGAAAACAACTCTGAAAGTTCGAACTTAAGCCTTTAAATTGTGCTTTTAGGAGTAAAGATTTTTACACAAATGCTTCTTTATGCAGATTTTCTTTGTTATTTCGGATGTGAGCATGATTTTTATTGGGATTCCAAATTGTTAGTCTGTTCGGCATCATAAAGCCTGATAGACGAAAACAAAAGTCCGAACCCAAGTCTTCAAATTGTGCATGGTAGAAAAAAGATTTTTCAACAAATGATTCTTTAGGCATATTTTCACTGTGATTTCGGTAAAGATCATGATTTTTAGTGGGTTTTCAAATTTTTAGTCGGTTCGGCGCCATAGAGCCTGAGAAAACGACTCCGAAAGTTCGAACACAAGTCTTCAAATTGTGCATGTAAGAGAAAAGATTTTTCCACAAATGCTTCTTTATGCAGATTTTCATTGTTATTTCGGATGAGAGCGTGATTTTAAGTAGGATTCCAAATTTTTAGTCTGTTCGGCGCCATAAAGCCTGATAAAACGACTCCTAAAGTCTGAACCCAAGTCCTCAAATTGTGCATGGTAGAGAAATTTTTTTTCCACAAATGCTTCTTTATGCAGATTTTCATTGTTATTTCGGATGAGAGCATGATTTTTAGTGGGATTCAAAATTTTTAGTCTGTTCGGCGCCATAAGGCCTGAGAAATCGACTCCCAAAGTCCGAACCCAAGTCCTCAAATTGTGCATGGTAGAGAAAAGATTTTTCCACAAATGCTTCTTTATGAAGACTTTCATTGTTATTTCGGATGAGCGAATGATTTTTAGTTGGTTTCCAAATTTTTAGTCTGTTCGGCGCCATAAAGCCTGAGAAAACGACTCCCAAAGTCCGAACCCAAGTCTTCAAATTGTGTTTGGTAGAGAAAAGATTTTTCCACAAATGCTTCTTCAGGCAGATTTTTACTTTGATTTCGGTTGAGAGTATTATTCTTAGTGGGTTTCCAAATTTTCGGTCTGTTCGGCGCCATAAAGCCTGATAAATCGACTCCCAAAGTCCGAACCCAAGTTTTCAAATTGTGCATGGTAGAGAAAAGATTTTTCCACAAATGCTTCTTCAGGCAGATTTTCACTTTGATTTCGGTTAAGAGTATTATTCTTGGTGGGATTCCAAATTTAAAGTCTGTTCGGCGCCATTCAGACTGAGAAAACGACCCCGAAAGTTCGAACCCAGGTCTTCAAATTGTGCTTTTTGGATTAAAGATTTTTCCACAAATGCTTCTTAATGCAGATTTCCATTGATATTTTGGATGAGAGCATGATTTTTAGTAGTATTCCAAATTTTTAGTCTGTTCGGCGCCATAGAGCCTGAGAAAACGACTCTGAAAGTTCGAACCCAAGTATTCAAATTGTGCTTTTTGGATTAAAGAGTTTTCCACAAATGCTTCTTTATGCAGATTTTCACTGTGATTTCTGTTAAGAGTATGATTCTAAGTGAGATTCCAAATTTTCGGTCTGTTCGGCGCCATAAAGCCTGATAAATCGACTCCCAAAGTCCGAACCCAAGTCTACAAATTGTGCATGGTAGGAAAAAGATTTTTCCACAAATGCTTCTTAAGCCAAACTTTCGTTGTGATTTCTGTTAAGAGTATGATTCTTAGTGAGATTCAAAATTTTTGATCTGTTCGGTGCCAAAGAGACTTAGAAAACGACTCCAAAAGTCCGAACCCAAGTCTTCAAATTGAGCATGGTAGAGAAAAGATTTTTCCACAAATGCTTCTTCAGGCAGATTTTTACTTTGATTTCGCTTAAGAGTATTATTCTTAGTGGGTTTCCAAATTTTCAGTATGTTCGGCGCCATAAAGCCTGATAAATCGACTCCCAAAGTCCGAACCCAAGTCCTCAAATTGTGCATGGTAGAGAAAAGATTTTTCCACAAATGCTTCTTTATGAAGACTTTCATTGTTATTTCGGATGAGCGAATGATTTTTAGTTGGATTCCAAATTTTTAGTCTGTTCGGTGCCATAGAGAATTAGAAAACGACTCCTAAAGTCTGAACCCAAGTCCTCAAATTGTGCATGGTAGAGAAATTTTTTTTCCACAAATGCTTCTTTATGCAGATTTTCATTGTTATTTCGGATGAGAGCATGATTTTTAGTGGGATTCAAAATTTTTAGTCTGTTCGGTGCCAAAGAGACTTAGAAAACGACTCCAAAAGTCCGAACCCAAGTCTTCAAATTGAGCATGGTAGAGAAAAGATTTTTCCACAAATGCTTCTTCAGGCAGATTTTTACTTTGATTTCGCTTAAGAGTATTATTCTTAGTGGGTTTCCAAATTTTCAGTATGTTCGGCGCCATAAAGCCTGATAAATCGACTCCGAAAGTCCGAACCCAAGTCCTCAAATTGTGCATGGTAGAGAAAAGATTTTCCCACAAATGCTTCTTTATGAAGACTTTCATTGTTATTTCGGATGAGCGAATGATTTTTAGTTGGATTCCAAATTTTTAGTCTGTTCGGCGCCATAAAGCCTGAGAAAACGACTCCCAAAGTCCGAACCCAAGTCTTCAAATTGTGTTTGGTAGAGAAAAGATTTTTCCACAAATGCTTCTTCAGGCAGATTTTTACTTTGATTTCGGTTGAGAGTATTATTCTTAGTGGGTTTCCAAATTTTCGGTCTGTTCGGCGCCATAAAGCCTGATAAATCGACTCCCAAAGTCCGAACCCATGTCCTCAAATTGTGCATGGTAGAGAAAAGATTTTTCCACAAATGCTTCTTTATGAAGACTTTCATTGTTATTTCGGATGAGCGAATGATTTTTAGTTGGATTCCAAATTTTTAGTCTGTTCGGTGCCATAGAGAATTAGAAAACGACTCCTAAAGTCTGAACCCAAGTCCTCAAATTGTGCATGGTAGAGAAATTTTTTTTCCACAAATGCTTCTTTATGCAGATTTTCATTGTTATTTCGGATGAGAGAATGATTTTTAGTGGGATTCAAAATTTTTAGTCTGTTCGGCGCCATAAGGCCTGAGAAATCGACTCCCAAAGTCCGAACCCAAGTCCTCAAATTGTGCATGGTAGAGAAAAGATTTTCCCACAAATGCTTCTTCAGGCAGATTTTTACTTTGATTTCGGTAAAGAGTATTATTCTTAGTGGGTTTCCAAATTTTCAGTCTATTCGGCGCCATTAAGACTGAGAAAACGACTCCGAAATTTCGAACCCAAGTCTTCAAATTGTGCTTTTTGGGTTAAAGATTTTTCCACAAATGCTTCTTTATGCAGATTTCCATTGATATTTCGGATGAGAGCATGATTTTTAGTAGGATTCCAAATTTTTAGTCTGTTCGGCGCCATAGAGCCAAAGAAAACGACTCCGAAAGTTCGAACCCAAATCTTCAAATTGTGCTTTATGGAGTAGAGAATTTTCCACAAATGCTTATTTATGCAGATTTTCGTTGTGATTTCGGTTAAAAGTATGATTCTTAGTGAGATTCAAAATTTTTTATCTGTTCGGTGCCATAGAGACTTAGAAAACGACTCCAAAAGTCCGAACCGAAGTCTTCAAATTGAGCATGGTAGAGAAAAGATTTTTCCACAAATGCTTCTTCAGGCAGATTTTTACTTTGATTTCGCTTAAGAGTATTATTCTTAGTGGGTTTCCAAATTTTCAGTCTGTTCGGCGCCATAAAGCCTGATAAATCGACTCCCAAAGTCCGAACCCATGTCCTCAAATTGTGCATGGTAGAGAAAAGATTTTTCCACAAATGCTTCTTTATGAAGACTTTCATTGTTATTTCGGATGAGCGAATGATTTTTAGTTGGATTCCAAATTTTTAGTCTGTTCGGTGCCATAGAGAATTAGAAAACGACTCCTAAAGTCTGAACCCAAGTCCTCAAATTGTGCATGGTAGAGAAATTTTTTTTCCACAAATGCTTCTTTATGCAGATTTTCATTGTTATTTCGGATGAGAGAATGATTTTTAGTGGGATTCAAAATTTTTAGTCTGTTCGGCGCCATAAGGCCTGAGAAATCGACTCCCAAAGTCCGAACCCAAGTCCTCAAATTGTGCATGGTAGAGAAAAGATTTTCCCACAAATGCTTCTTCAGGCAGATTTTTACTTTGATTTCGGTTAAGAGTATTATTCTTAGTGGGTTTCCAAATTTTCAGTCTATTCGGCGCCATTAAGACTGAGAAAACGACTCCGAAATTTCGAACCCAAGTCTTCAAATTGTGCTTTTTGGGTTAAAGATTTTTCCACAAATGCTTCTTTATGCAGATTTCCATTGATATTTCGGATGAGAGCATGATTTTTAGTAGGATTCCAAATTTTTAGTCTGTTCGGCGCCATAGAGCCAAAGAAAACGACTCCGAAAGTTCGAACCCAAATCTTCAAATTGTGCTTTATGGAGTAGAGAATTTTCCACAAATGCTTATTTATGCAGATTTTCGTTGTGATTTCGGTTAAAAGTATGATTCTTAGTGAGATTCAAAATTTTTTATCTGTTCGGTGCCATAGAGACTTAGAAAACGACTCCAAAAGTCCGAACCGAAGTCTTCAAATTGAGCATGGTAGAGAAAAGATTTTTCCACAAATGCTTCTTCAGGCAGATTTTTACTTTGATTTCGCTTAAGAGTATTATTCTTAGTGGGTTTCCAAATTTTCAGTCTGTTCGGCGCCATAAAGCCTGATAAATCGACTCCCAAAGTCCGAACCCATGTCCTCAAATTGTGCATGGTAGAGAAAAGATTTTTCCACAAATGCTTCTTTATGAAGACTTTCATTGTTATTTCGGATGAGCGAATGATTTTTAGTTGGATTCCAAATTTTTAGTCTGTTCGGTGCCATAGAGAATTAGAAAACGACTCCTAAAGTCTGAACCCAAGTCCTCAAATTGTGCATGGTAGAGAAATTTTTTTTCCACAAATGCTTCTTTATGCAGATTTTCATTGTTATTTCGGATGAGAGAATGATTTTTAGTGGGATTCAAAATTTTTAGTCTGTTCGGCGCCATAAGGCCTGAGAAATCGACTCCCAAAGTCCGAACCCAAGTCCTCAAATTGTGCATGGTAGAGAAAAGATTTTCCCACAAATGCTTCTTCAGGCAGATTTTTACTTTGATTTCGGTTAAGAGTATTATTCTTAGTGGGTTTCCAAATTTTCAGTCTATTCGGCGCCATTAAGACTGAGAAAACGACTCCGAAATTTCGAACCCAAGTCTTCAAATTGTGCTTTTTGGGTTAAAGATTTTTCCACAAATGCTTCTTTATGCAGATTTCCATTGATATTTCGGATGAGAGCATGATTTTTAGTAGGATTCCAAATTTTTAGTCTGTTCGGCGCCATAGAGCCTGAGAAAACGACTCCGAAAGTTCGAACCCAAATCTTCAAATTGTGCTTTATGGAGTAGAGAATTTTCCACAAATGCTTATTTATGCAGATTTTCGTTGGGATTTCGGTTAAAAGTATGATTCTTAGTGGGTTTTCAAATATGTATTCTGTTCCGCACCATAGAGACAGAGAAAACAACTCTGAAAGTTCGAACTTAAGCCTTTAAATTGTGCTTTTAGGAGTAAAGATTTTTACACAAATGCTTCTTTATGCAGATTTTCTTTGTTATTTCGGATGTGAGCATGATTTTTATTGGGATTCCAAATTGTTAGTCTGTTCGGCATCATAAAGCCTGATAGACGAAAACAAAAGTCCGAACCCAAGTCTTCAAATTGTGCATGGTAGAAAAAAGATTTTTCAACAAATGATTCTTTAGGCATATTTTCACTGTGATTTCGGTAAAGATCATGATTTTTAGTGGGTTTTCAAATTTTTAGTCGGTTCGGCGCCATAGAGCCTGAGAAAACGACTCCGAAAGTTCGAACACAAGTCTTCAAATTGTGCATGTAAGAGAAAAGATTTTTCCACAAATGCTTCTTTATGCAGATTTTCATTGTTATTTCGGATGAGAGCGTGATTTTAAGTAGGATTCCAAATTTTTAGTCTGTTCGGCGCCATAAAGCCTGATAAAACGACTCCTAAAGTCTGAACCCAAGTCCTCAAATTGTGCATGGTAGAGAAATTTTTTTTCCACAAATGCTTCTTTATGCAGATTTTCATTGTTATTTCGGATGAGAGCATGATTTTTAGTGGGATTCAAAATTTTTAGTCTGTTCGGCGCCATAAGGCCTGAGAAATCGACTCCCAAAGTCCGAACCCAAGTCCTCAAATTGTGCATGGTAGAGAAAAGATTTTTCCACAAATGCTTCTTTATGAAGACTTTCATTGTTATTTCGGATGAGCGAATGATTTTTAGTTGGTTTCCAAATTTTTAGTCTGTTCGGCGCCATAAAGCCTGAGAAAACGACTCCCAAAGTCCGAACCCAAGTCTTCAAATTGTGTTTGGTAGAGAAAAGATTTTTCCACAAATGCTTCTTCAGGCAGATTTTTACTTTGATTTCGGTTGAGAGTATTATTCTTAGTGGGTTTCCAAATTTTCGGTCTGTTCGGCGCCATAAAGCCTGATAAATCGACTCCCAAAGTCCGAACCCAAGTTTTCAAATTGTGCATGGTAGAGAAAAGATTTTTCCACAAATGCTTCTTCAGGCAGATTTTCACTTTGATTTCGGTTAAGAGTATTATTCTTGGTGGGATTCCAAATTTAAAGTCTGTTCGGCGCCATTCAGACTGAGAAAACGACCCCGAAAGTTCGAACCCAGGTCTTCAAATTGTGCTTTTTGGATTAAAGATTTTTCCACAAATGCTTCTTAATGCAGATTTCCATTGATATTTTGGATGAGAGCATGATTTTTAGTAGTATTCCAAATTTTTAGTCTGTTCGGCGCCATAGAGCCTGAGAAAACGACTCTGAAAGTTCGAACCCAAGTATTCAAATTGTGCTTTTTGGATTAAAGAGTTTTCCACAAATGCTTCTTTATGCAGATTTTCACTGTGATTTCTGTTAAGAGTATGATTCTAAGTGAGATTCCAAATTTTCGGTCTGTTCGGCGCCATAAAGCCTGATAAATCGACTCCCAAAGTCCGAACCCAAGTCTACAAATTGTGCATGGTAGGAAAAAGATTTTTCCACAAATGCTTCTTAAGCCAAACTTTCGTTGTGATTTCTGTTAAGAGTATGATTCTTAGTGAGATTCAAAATTTTTGATCTGTTCGGTGCCAAAGAGACTTAGAAAACGACTCCAAAAGTCCGAACCCAAGTCTTCAAATTGAGCATGGTAGAGAAAAGATTTTTCCACAAATGCTTCTTCAGGCAGATTTTTACTTTGATTTCGCTTAAGAGTATTATTCTTAGTGGGTTTCCAAATTTTCAGTATGTTCGGCGCCATAAAGCCTGATAAATCGACTCCCAAAGTCCGAACCCAAGTCCTCAAATTGTGCATGGTAGAGAAAAGATTTTTCCACAAATGCTTCTTTATGAAGACTTTCATTGTTATTTCGGATGAGCGAATGATTTTTAGTTGGATTCCAAATTTTTAGTCTGTTCGGTGCCATAGAGAATTAGAAAACGACTCCTAAAGTCTGAACCCAAGTCCTCAAATTGTGCATGGTAGAGAAATTTTTTTTCCACAAATGCTTCTTTATGCAGATTTTCATTGTTATTTCGGATGAGAGCATGATTTTTAGTGGGATTCAAAATTTTTAGTCTGTTCGGTGCCAAAGAGACTTAGAAAACGACTCCAAAAGTCCGAACCCAAGTCTTCAAATTGAGCATGGTAGAGAAAAGATTTTTCCACAAATGCTTCTTCAGGCAGATTTTTACTTTGATTTCGCTTAAGAGTATTATTCTTAGTGGGTTTCCAAATTTTCAGTATGTTCGGCGCCATAAAGCCTGATAAATCGACTCCGAAAGTCCGAACCCAAGTCCTCAAATTGTGCATGGTAGAGAAAAGATTTTCCCACAAATGCTTCTTTATGAAGACTTTCATTGTTATTTCGGATGAGCGAATGATTTTTAGTTGGATTCCAAATTTTTAGTCTGTTCGGCGCCATAAAGCCTGAGAAAACGACTCCCAAAGTCCGAACCCAAGTCTTCAAATTGTGTTTGGTAGAGAAAAGATTTTTCCACAAATGCTTCTTCAGGCAGATTTTTACTTTGATTTCGGTTGAGAGTATTATTCTTAGTGGGTTTCCAAATTTTCGGTCTGTTCGGCGCCATAAAGCCTGATAAATCGACTCCCAAAGTCCGAACCCATGTCCTCAAATTGTGCATGGTAGAGAAAAGATTTTTCCACAAATGCTTCTTTATGAAGACTTTCATTGTTATTTCGGATGAGCGAATGATTTTTAGTTGGATTCCAAATTTTTAGTCTGTTCGGTGCCATAGAGAATTAGAAAACGACTCCTAAAGTCTGAACCCAAGTCCTCAAATTGTGCATGGTAGAGAAATTTTTTTTCCACAAATGCTTCTTTATGCAGATTTTCATTGTTATTTCGGATGAGAGAATGATTTTTAGTGGGATTCAAAATTTTTAGTCTGTTCGGCGCCATAAGGCCTGAGAAATCGACTCCCAAAGTCCGAACCCAAGTCCTCAAATTGTGCATGGTAGAGAAAAGATTTTCCCACAAATGCTTCTTCAGGCAGATTTTTACTTTGATTTCGGTTAAGAGTATTATTCTTAGTGGGTTTCCAAATTTTCAGTCTATTCGGCGCCATTAAGACTGAGAAAACGACTCCGAAATTTCGAACCCAAGTCTTCAAATTGTGCTTTTTGGGTTAAAGATTTTTCCACAAATGCTTCTTTATGCAGATTTCCATTGATATTTCGGATGAGAGCATGATTTTTAGTAGGATTCCAAATTTTTAGTCTGTTCGGCGCCATAGAGCCAAAGAAAACGACTCCGAAAGTTCGAACCCAAATCTTCAAATTGTGCTTTATGGAGTAGAGAATTTTCCACAAATGCTTATTTATGCAGATTTTCGTTGTGATTTCGGTTAAAAGTATGATTCTTAGTGAGATTCAAAATTTTTTATCTGTTCGGTGCCATAGAGACTTAGAAAACGACTCCAAAAGTCCGAACCGAAGTCTTCAAATTGAGCATGGTAGAGAAAAGATTTTTCCACAAATGCTTCTTCAGGCAGATTTTTACTTTGATTTCGCTTAAGAGTATTATTCTTAGTGGGTTTCCAAATTTTCAGTCTGTTCGGCGCCATAAAGCCTGATAAATCGACTCCCAAAGTCCGAACCCATGTCCTCAAATTGTGCATGGTAGAGAAAAGATTTTTCCACAAATGCTTCTTTATGAAGACTTTCATTGTTATTTCGGATGAGCGAATGATTTTTAGTTGGATTCCAAATTTTTAGTCTGTTCGGTGCCATAGAGAATTAGAAAACGACTCCTAAAGTCTGAACCCAAGTCCTCAAATTGTGCATGGTAGAGAAATTTTTTTTCCACAAATGCTTCTTTATGCAGATTTTCATTGTTATTTCGGATGAGAGAATGATTTTTAGTGGGATTCAAAATTTTTAGTCTGTTCGGCGCCATAAGGCCTGAGAAATCGACTCCCAAAGTCCGAACCCAAGTCCTCAAATTGTGCATGGTAGAGAAAAGATTTTCCCACAAATGCTTCTTCAGGCAGATTTTTACTTTGATTTCGGTTAAGAGTATTATTCTTAGTGGGTTTCCAAATTTTCAGTCTATTCGGCGCCATTAAGACTGAGAAAACGACTCCGAAATTTCGAACCCAAGTCTTCAAATTGTGCTTTTTGGGTTAAAGATTTTTCCACAAATGCTTCTTTATGCAGATTTCCATTGATATTTCGGATGAGAGCATGATTTTTAGTAGGATTCCAAATTTTTAGTCTGTTCGGCGCCATAGAGCCTGAGAAAACGACTCCGAAAGTTCGAACCCAAATCTTCAAATTGTGCTTTATGGAGTAGAGAATTTTCCACAAATGCTTATTTATGCAGATTTTCGTTGGGATTTCGGTTAAAAGTATGATTCTTAGTGGGTTTTCAAATATGTATTCTGTTCCGCACCATAGAGACAGAGAAAACAACTCTGAAAGTTCGAACTTAAGCCTTTAAATTGTGCTTTTAGGAGTAAAGATTTTTACACAAATGCTTCTTTATGCAGATTTTCTTTGTTATTTCGGATGTGAGCATGATTTTTATTGGGATTCCAAATTGTTAGTCTGTTCGGCATCATAAAGCCTGATAGACGAAAACAAAAGTCCGAACCCAAGTCTTCAAATTGTGCATGGTAGAAAAAAGATTTTTCAACAAATGATTCTTTAGGCATATTTTCACTGTGATTTCGGTAAAGATCATGATTTTTAGTGGGTTTTCAAATTTTTAGTCGGTTCGGCGCCATAGAGCCTGAGAAAACGACTCCGAAAGTTCGAACACAAGTCTTCAAATTGTGCATGTAAGAGAAAAGATTTTTCCACAAATGCTTCTTTATGCAGATTTTCATTGTTATTTCGGATGAGAGCGTGATTTTAAGTAGGATTCCAAATTTTTAGTCTGTTCGGCGCCATAAAGCCTGATAAAACGACTCCTAAAGTCTGAACCCAAGTCCTCAAATTGTGCATGGTAGAGAAATTTTTTTTCCACAAATGCTTCTTTATGCAGATTTTCATTGTTATTTCGGATGAGAGCATGATTTTTAGTGGGATTCAAAATTTTTAGTCTGTTCGGCGCCATAAGGCCTGAGAAATCGACTCCCAAAGTCCGAACCCAAGTCCTCAAATTGTGCATGGTAGAGAAAAGATTTTTCCACAAATGCTTCTTTATGAAGACTTTCATTGTTATTTCGGATGAGCGAATGATTTTTAGTTGGTTTCCAAATTTTTAGTCTGTTCGGCGCCATAAAGCCTGAGAAAACGACTCCCAAAGTCCGAACCCAAGTCTTCAAATTGTGTTTGGTAGAGAAAAGATTTTTCCACAAATGCTTCTTCAGGCAGATTTTTACTTTGATTTCGGTTGAGAGTATTATTCTTAGTGGGTTTCCAAATTTTCGGTCTGTTCGGCGCCATAAAGCCTGATAAATCGACTCCCAAAGTCCGAACCCAAGTTTTCAAATTGTGCATGGTAGAGAAAAGATTTTTCCACAAATGCTTCTTCAGGCAGATTTTCACTTTGATTTCGGTTAAGAGTATTATTCTTGGTGGGATTCCAAATTTAAAGTCTGTTCGGCGCCATTCAGACTGAGAAAACGACCCCGAAAGTTCGAACCCAGGTCTTCAAATTGTGCTTTTTGGATTAAAGATTTTTCCACAAATGCTTCTTAATGCAGATTTCCATTGATATTTTGGATGAGAGCATGATTTTTAGTAGTATTCCAAATTTTTAGTCTGTTCGGCGCCATAGAGCCTGAGAAAACGACTCTGAAAGTTCGAACCCAAGTATTCAAATTGTGCTTTTTGGATTAAAGAGTTTTCCACAAATGCTTCTTTATGCAGATTTTCACTGTGATTTCTGTTAAGAGTATGATTCTAAGTGAGATTCCAAATTTTCGGTCTGTTCGGCGCCATAAAGCCTGATAAATCGACTCCCAAAGTCCGAACCCAAGTCTACAAATTTTGCATGGTAGGAAAAAGATTTTTCCACAAATGCTTCTTAAGCCAAACTTTCGTTGTGATTTCTGTTAAGAGTATGATTCTTAGTGAGATTCAAAATTTTTGATCTGTTCGGTGCCATAGAGACTTAGAAAACGACTCCAAAAGTCCGAACCCAAGTCTTCAAATTGAGCATGGTAGAGAAAAGATTTTTCCACAAATGCTTCTTCAGGCAGATTTTTACTTTGATTTCGCTTAAGAGTATTATTCTTAGTGGGTTTCCAAATTTTCAGTCTGTTCGGCGCCATAAAGCCTGATAAATTGACTCCCAAAGTCCGAACCCATGTCCTCAAATTGTGCATGGTAGAGAAAAGATTTTTCCACAAATGCTTCTTTATGAAGACTTTCATTGTTATTTCGGATGAGCGAATGATTTTTAGTTGGATTCAAAATTTTTAGTCTGTTCGGTGCCATAGAGAATTAGAAAACGACTCCTAAAGTCTGAACCCAAGTCCTCAAATTGTGCATGGTAGAGAAATTTTTTTTCCACAAATGCTTCTTTATGCAGATTTTCATTGTTATTTCGGATGAGAGCATGATTTTTAGTGGGATTCAAAATTTTTAGTCTGTTCGGCGCCATAAGGCCTGAGAAATCGACTCCCAAAGTCCGAACCCAAGTCCTCAAATTGTGCATGGTAGAGAAAAGATTTTCCCACAAATGCTTCTTCAGGCAGATTTTTACTTTGATTTCGGTTAAGAGTATTATTCTTAGTGGGTTTCCAAATTTTCAGTCTATTCGGCGCCATTAAGACTGAGAAAACGACTCCGAAATTTCGAACCCAAGTCTTCAAATTGTGCTTTTTGGGTTAAAGATTTTTCCACAAATGCTTCTTTATGCAGATTTCCATTGATATTTCGGATGAGAGCATGATTTTTAGTAGGATTCCAAATTTTTAGTCTGTTCGGCGCCATAGAGCCTGAGAAAACGACTCCGAAAGTTCGAACCCAAATCTTCAAATTGTGCTTTATGGAGTAGAGAATTTTCCACAAATGCTTATTTATGCAGATTTTCGTTGTGATTTCGGTTAAAAGTATGATTCTTAGTGGGTTTTCAAATATTTATTCTGTTCCGCACCATAGAGACAGAGAAAACAACTCTGAAAGTTCGAACTTAAGCCTTTAAATTGTGCTTTTAGGAGTAAAGATTTTTACACAAATGCTTCTTTATGCAGATTTTCTTTGTTATTTCGGATGTGAGCATGATTTCTATTGGGATTCCAAATTGTAAGTCTGTTCGGAATCATAAAGCCTGATAGACGAAACCAAAAGTCCGAACCCAAGTCTTCAAATTGTGCATGGTAGAAAAAAGATTTTTCAACAAATGATTCTTTAGGCATATTTTCACTGTGATTTCGGTAAAGATCATGATTCTTAGTAAGTTTTCAAATTTTTAGTCGGTTCGGTGCCATAGAGCCTGAGAAAAAGACTCCGAAAGTTCGAACACAAGTCTTCAAATTGTGCATGTAAGAGAAAAGATTTTTCCACAAATGCTTCTTTATGCAGATTTTCATTGTTATTTCGGATAAGAGCATGATTTTAAGTAGGATTCCAAATTTTTAGTCTGTTCGGGGCCATAAAGCCTGATAAAACGACTCCTAAAGTCTGAACCCAAGTCCTCAAATTGTGCATGGTAGAGAAATTTTTTTTCCACAAATGCTTCTTTATGCAGATTTTCATTGTTATTTCGGATGAGAGCATGATTTTTAGTGGGATTCAAAATTTTTAGTCTGTTCGGCGCCATAAGGCCTGAGAAATCGACTCCCAAAGTCCGAACCCAAGTCCTCAAATTGTGCATGGTAGAGAAAAGATTTTTCCACAAATGCTTCTTTATGAAGACTTTCATTGTTATTTCGGATGAGCGAATGATTTTTAGTTGGATTCCAAATTTTTATTCTGTTCGGCGCCATAAAGCCTGAGAAAACGACTCCCAAATTCCGAACCCATGTCTTCAAATTGTGTATGGTAGAGAAAAGATTTTTCCACAAATGCTTCTTCAGGCAGATTTTCACTTTGATTTCGGTTAAGATTATTATTCTTGGTGGGATTCCAAATTCTAAGTCTGTTCGGAGCAATAGAGACAGAGAAAACAACTCTGATAGTTCGAACCCAAGTCTTTAAATTGTGCTTTTTGGAGTAAATTTTTTTACACAAATGCTTCTTTATGCAGATTTTCATTGTTATTTCTGATAAGAGCATGATTTTAAGTAGGATTCCAAATTTTTAGTCTGTTCGGCGCCATAAAGCCTGATATAACGACTCCTAAAGTCCGAACCCAAGTCCTCAAATTGTGCATGGTAGAGAAATTTTTTTTCCATAAATGCTTCTTAAGGCACATTTTCATTGTGATTTCGGTAAAGATCATGATTCTTAGTGAGTTTCCAAATTTTAAGTCTGTTCGGTGCCATAAGAACTGAGAAAATAATTCTGAAAGTTCGAACCCAAGTCTTTAAATTGTGCTTTTTGGAGTAAAGATTTTTACACAAATGCTTCTTTATGCAGATTTTCATTGTTATTTCGGATGTGAGCATGATTTTTATTGGGATTCCAAATTTTTATTCTGTTTGGCGCCATAAAGCCTGATAAAACGACTCCCAAAGTCCGAACCCAAGTTTTCAAATTGTGCATGGTAGAAAAAAGATTTTTCCATAAATGCTTCTTAAGGCACATTTTCATTGTGATTTCGGTAAAGATCATGATTCTTAGTGGGTTTCCAAATTTGTAGTTGGTTCGGCGCCATAGACCCTGAGAAAACGATTCCGATAGTTGGAAAACAAGTTTTCAAATTGTGCTTTTTGGAGTAAAAATTTTTACACAAATGCTTCTTTATGCAGATTTTCACTGTGATTTCCGTTAAGAGTATGATTTTTAGTGGGATTCCAAATTTTTAGTCTGTTTGGTGTCATAGATACTGAGAATACAACTCCGAAAGTTCAAACCAAGTCCTCAAATTGTGCATGGTAGAGAAATTTTTTTTCCACAAATGCTTCTTTATGCAGATTTTCATTGTTATTCCGGATGAGAGCATGATTTTTAGTGGGATTCCTAATTTTTAGTCTGTTCGGCGCCATAAAGCCTGATAAAACGACTCCTAAAGTCCGAACCCAAGTCCTCAAATTGTGCATGGTAGAGAAAAGATTTTTCCACAAATGCTTCTTTATGCAGATTTTCACTGTGATTTCTGTTAAGAGTATGATTCTAAGTGAGATTCCAAATTTTCGGTCTGTTCGGCGCCATAAAGCCTGATAAATCGACTCCCAAAGTCCGAACCCAAGTCTACAAATTGTGCATGGTAGGAAAAAGATTTTTCCACAAATGCTTCTTAAGCCAAACTTTCGTTGTGATTTCTGTTAAGAGTATGATTCTTAGTGAGATTCAAAATTTTTGATCTGTTCGGTGCCAAAGAGACTTAGAAAACGACTCCAAAAGTCCGAACCCAAGTCTTCAAATTGAGCATGGTAGAGAAAAGATTTTTCCACAAATGCTTCTTCAGGCAGATTTTTACTTTGATTTCGCTTAAGAGTATTATTCTTAGTGGGTTTCCAAATTTTCAGTCTGTTCGGCGCCATAAAGCCTGATAAATCGACTCCCAAAGTCCGAACCCATGTCCTCAAATTGTGCATGGTAGAGAAAAGATTTTTCCACAAATGCTTCTTTATGAAGACTTTCATTGTTATTTCGGATGAGCGAATGATTTTTAGTTGGATTCCAAATTTTTAGTCTGTTCGGTGCCATAGAGAATTAGAAAACGACTCCTAAAGTCTGAACCCAAGTCCTCAAATTGTGCATGGTAGAGAAATTTTTTTTCCACATATGCTTCTTTATGCAGATTTTCATTGTTATTTCGGATGAGAGCATGATTTTTAGTGGGATTCAAAATTTTTAGTCTGTTCGGCGCCATAAGGCCTGAGAAATCGACTCCCAAAGTCCGAACCCAAGTCCTCAAATTGTGCATGGTAGAGAAAAGATTTTCCCACAAATTCTTCTTTATGAAGACTTTCATTGTTATTTCGGATGAGCGAATGATTTTTAGTTGGATTCCAAATTTTTAGTCTGTTCGGCGCCATAAAGCCTGAGAAAACGACTCCCAAAGTCCGAACCCAAGTCTTCAAATTGTGTTTGGTAGAGAAAAGATTTTTCCACAAATGCTTCTTCAGGCAGATTTTTACTTTGATTTCGGTTGAGAGTATTATTCTTAGTGGGTTTCCAAATTTTCGGTCTGTTCGGCGCCATAAAGCCTGATAAATCGACTCCCAAAGTCCGAACCCAAGTCTTCAAATTGTGCATGGTAGAGAAAAGATTTTTCCACAAATGCTTCTTTAGGCAGATTTTCACTTTGATTTCGGTTAAGAGTATTATTCTTGGTGCGATTCTAAATTTAAAGTCTGTTCGGCGCCATTCAGACTGAGAAAACGACCCCGAAAGTTCGAACCCAGGTCTTCAAATTGTGCTTTTTGGATTAAAGATTTTTCCACAAATGCTTCTTAATGCAGATTTCCATTGATATTTTGGATGAGAGCATGATTTTTAGTAGTATTCCAAATTTTTAGTCTGTTCGGCGCCATAGAGCCTGAGAAAACGACTCTGAAAGTTCGAACCCAAGTATTCAAATTGTGCTTTTTGGATTAAAGATTTTTCCACAAATGCTTCTTTATGCAGATTTTCACTGTGATTTCTGTTTAGAGTATGATTCTAAGTGAGATTCCAAATTTTCGGTCTGTTCGGCGCCATAAAGCCTGATAAATCGACTCCCAAAGTCCGAACCCAAGTCTACAAATTGTGCATGGTAGGAAAAAGATTTTTCCACAAATGCTTCTTAAGCCAAACTTTCGTTGTGATTTCTGTTAAGAGTATGATTCTAAGTGAGATTCAAAATTTTTGATCTGTTCGGTGCCAAAGAGACTTAGAAAACGACTCCAAAAGTCCGAACGCAAGTCTTCAAATTGAGCATGGTAGAGAAAAGATTTTTCCACAAATGCTTCTTCAGGCAGATTTTTACTTTGATTTCGCTTAAGAGTATTATTCTTAGTGGGTTTTCAAATTTTCAGTATGTTCGGCGCCATAAAGCCTGATAAATCGACTCCCAAAGTCCGAACCCAAGTCCTCAAATTGTGCATGGTAGAGAAAAGATTTTTCCACAAATGCTTCTTTATGAAGACTTTCATTGTTATTTCGGATGAGCGAATGATTTTTAGTTGGATTCCAAATTTTTAGTCTGTTCGGTGCCATAGAGAATTAGAAAACGACTCCTAAAGTCTGAACCCAAGTCCTCAAATTGTGCATGGTAGAGAAATTTTTTTTCCACAAATGATTCTTTATGCAGATTTTCATTGTTATTTCGGATGAGAGAATGATTTTTAGTGGGATTCAAAATTTTTAGTCTGTTCGGCGCCATTAGGCCTGAGAAATCGACTCCCAAAGTCCGAACCCAAGTCCTCAAATTGTGCATGGTAGAGAAAAGATTTTCCCACAAATGCTTCTTTATGAAGACTTTCATTGTTATTTCGGATGAGCGAATGATTTTTAGTTGGATTCCAAATTTTTAGTCTGTTCGGCGCCATAAAGCCTGAGAAAACGACTCCTAAAGTCTGAACCCAAGTCCTCAAATTGTGCATGGTAGAGAAATTTTTTTTCCACAAATGCTTCTTTATGCAGATTTTCATTGTTATTTCGGATGAGAGCATGATTTTTAGTGGGATTCAAAATTTTTAGTCTGTTCGGCGCCATAAGGCCTGAGAAATCGACTCCCAAAGTCCGAACCCAAGTCCTCAAATTGTGCATGGTAGAGAAAAGATTTTTCCACAAATGCTTCTTTATGAAGACTTTCATTGTTATTTCGGATGAGCGAATGATTTTTAGTTGGTTTCCAAATTTTTAGTCTGTTCGGCGCCATAAAGCCTGAGAAAACGACTCCCAAAGTCCGAACCCAAGTCTTCAAATTGTGTTTGGTAGAGAAAAGATTTTTCCACAAATGCTTCTTCAGGCAGATTTTTACTTTGATTTCGGTTGAGAGTATTATTCTTAGTGGGTTTCCAAATTTTCGGTCTGTTCGGCGCCATAAAGCCTGATAAATCGACTCCCAAAGTCCGAACCCAAGTCTTCAAATTGTGCATGGTAGAGAAAAGATTTTTCCACAAATGCTTCTTCAGGCAGATTTTCACTTTGATTTCGGTTAAGAGTATTATTCTTGGTGGGATTCCAAATTTAAAGTCTGTTCGGCGCCATTCAGACTGAGAAAACGACCCCGAAAGTTCGAACCCAGGTCTTCAAATTGTGCTTTTTGGATTAAAGATTTTTCCACAAATGCTTCTTAATGCAGATTTCCATTGATATTTTGGATGAGAGCATGATTTTTAGTAGTATTCCAAATTTTTAGTCTGTTCGGCGCCATAGAGCCTGAGAAAACGACTCTGAAAGTTCGAACCCAAGTATTCAAATTGTGCTTTTTGGATTAAAGAGTTTTCCACAAATGCTTCTTTATGCAGATTTTCACTGTGATTTCTGTTAAGAGTATGATTCTAAGTGAGATTCCAAATTTTCGGTCTGTTCGGCGCCATAAAGCCTGATAAATCGACTCCCAAAGTCCGAACCCAAGTCTACAAATTTTGCATGGTAGGAAAAAGATTTTTCCACAAATGCTTCTTAAGCCAAACTTTCGTTGTGATTTCTGTTAAGAGTATGATTCTTAGTGAGATTCAAAATTTTTGATCTGTTCGGTGCCATAGAGACTTAGAAAACGACTCCAAAAGTCCGAACCCAAGTCTTCAAATTGAGCATGGTAGAGAAAAGATTTTTCCACAAATGCTTCTTCAGGCAGATTTTTACTTTGATTTCGCTTAAGAGTATTATTCTTAGTGGGTTTCCAAATTTTCAGTCTGTTCGGCGCCATAAAGCCTGATAAATTGACTCCCAAAGTCCGAACCCAAGTCCTCAAATTGTGCATGGTAGAGAAAAGATTTTTCCACAAATGCTTCTTTATGAAGACTTTCATTGTTATTTCGGATGAGCGAATGATTTTTAGTTGGATTCAAAATTTTTAGTCTGTTCGGTGCCATAGAGAATTAGAAAACGACTCCTAAAGTCTGAACCCAAGTCCTCAAATTGTGCATGGTAGAGAAATTTTTTTTCCACAAATGCTTCTTTATGCAGATTTTCATTGTTATTTCGGATGAGAGCATGATTTTTAGTGGGATTCAAAATTTTTAGTCTGTTCGGCGCCATAAGGCCTGAGAAATCGACTCCCAAAGTCCGAACCCAAGTCCTCAAATTGTGCATGGTAGAGAAAAGATTTTCCCACAAATGCTTCTTCAGGCAGATTTTTACTTTGATTTCGGTTAAGAGTATTATTCTTAGTGGGTTTCCAAATTTTCAGTCTATTCGGCGCCATTAAGACTGAGAAAACGACTCCGAAATTTCGAACCCAAGTCTTCAAATTGTGCTTTTTGGGTTAAAGATTTTTCCACAAATGCTTCTTTATGCAGATTTCCATTGATATTTCGGATGAGAGCATGATTTTTAGTAGGATTCCAAATTTTTAGTCTGTTCGGCGCCATAGAGCCTGAGAAAACGACTCCGAAAGTTCGAACCCAAATCTTCAAATTGTGCTTTATGGAGTAGAGAATTTTCCACAAATGCTTATTTATGCAGATTTTCGTTGTGATTTCGGTTAAAAGTATGATTCTTAGTGGGTTTTCAAATATTTATTCTGTTCCGCACCATAGAGACAGAGAAAACAACTCTGAAAGTTCGAACTTAAGCCTTTAAATTGTGCTTTTAGGAGTAAAGATTTTTACACAAATGCTTCTTTATGCAGATTTTCTTTGTTATTTCGGATGTGAGCATGATTTCTATTGGGATTCCAAATTGTAAGTCTGTTCGGCATCATAAAGCCTGATAGACGAAACCAAAAGTCCGAACCCAAGTCTTCAAATTGTGCATGGTAGAAAAAAGATTTTTCAACAAATGATTCTTTAGGCATATTTTCACTGTGATTTCGGTAAAGATCATGATTCTTAGTAAGTTTTCAAATTTTTAGTCGGTTCGGTGCCATAGAGCCTGAGAAAACGACTCCGAAAGTTCGAACACAAGTCTTCAAATTGTGCATGTAAGAGAAAAGATTTTTCCACAAATGCTTCTTTATGCAGATTTTCATTGTTATTTCGGATAAGAGCATGATTTTAAGTAGGATTCCAAATTTTTAGTCTGTTCGGCGCCATAAAGCCTGATAAAACGACTCCTAAAGTCTGAACCCAAGTCCTCAAATTGTGCATGGTAGAGAAATTTTTTTTCCACAAATGCTTCTTTATGCAGATTTTCATTGTTATTTCGGATGAGAGCATGATTTTTAGTGGGATTCAAAATTTTTAGTCTGTTCGGCGCCATAAGGCCTGAGAAATCGACTCCCAAAGTCCGAACCCAAGTCCTCAAATTGTGCATGGTAGAGAAAAGATTTTTCCACAAATGCTTCTTTATGAAGACTTTCATTGTTATTTCGGATGAGCGAATGATTTTTAGTTGGATTCCAAATTTTTATTCTGTTCGGCGCCATAAAGCCTGAGAAAACGACTCCCAAATTCCGAACCCATGTCTTCAAATTGTGTATGGTAGAGAAAAGATTTTTCCACAAATGCTTCTTCAGGCAGATTTTCACTTTGATTTCGGTTAAGATTATTATTCTTGGTGGGATTCCAAATTCTAAGTCTGTTCGGAGCAATAGAGACAGAGAAAACAACTCTGATAGTTCGAACCCAAGTCTTTAAATTGTGCTTTTTGGAGTAAATTTTTTTACACAAATGCTTCTTTATGCAGATTTTCATTGTTATTTCTGATAAGAGCATGATTTTAAGTAGGATTCCAAATTTTTAGTCTGTTCGGCGCCATAAAGCCTGATATAACGACTCCTAAAGTCCGAACCCAAGTCCTCAAATTGTGCATGGTAGAGAAATTTTTTTTCCATAAATGCTTCTTAAGGCACATTTTCATTGTGATTTCGGTAAAGATCATGATTCTTAGTGAGTTTCCAAATTTTAAGTCTGTTCGGTGCCATAAGAACTGAGAAAATAATTCTGAAAGTTCGAACCCAAGTCTTTAAATTGTGCTTTTTGGAGTAAAGATTTTTACACAAATGCTTCTTTATGCAGATTTTCATTGTTATTTCGGATGTGAGCATGATTTTTATTGGGATTCCAAATTTTTATTCTGTTTGGCGCCATAAAGCCTGATAAAACGACTCCCAAAGTCCGAACCCAAGTTTTCAAATTGTGCATGGTAGAAAAAAGATTTTTCCATAAATGCTTCTTAAGGCACATTTTCATTGTGATTTCGGTAAAGATCATGATTCTTAGTGGGTTTCCAAATTTGTAGTTGGTTCGGCGCCATAGACCCTGAGAAAACGATTCCGATAGTTGGAAAACAAGTTTTCAAATTGTGCTTTTTGGAGTAAAAATTTTTACACAAATGCTTCTTTATGCAGATTTTCACTGTGATTTCCGTTAAGAGTATGATTTTTAGTGGGATTCCAAATTTTTAGTCTGTTTGGTGTCATAGATACTGAGAATACAACTCCGAAAGTTCAAACCAAGTCCTCAAATTGTGCATGGTAGAGAAATTTTTTTTCCACAAATGCTTCTTTATGCAGATTTTCATTGTTATTCCGGATGAGAGCATGATTTTTAGTGGGATTCCTAATTTTTAGTCTGTTCGGCGCCATAAAGCCTGATAAAACGACTCCTAAAGTCCGAACCCAAGTCCTCAAATTGTGCATGGTAGAGAAAAGATTTTTCCACAAATGCTTCTTTATGCAGATTTTCACTGTGATTTCTGTTAAGAGTATGATTCTAAGTGAGATTCCAAATTTTCGGTCTGTTCGGCGCCATAAAGCCTGATAAATCGACTCCCAAAGTCCGAACCCAAGTCTACAAATTGTGCATGGTAGGAAAAAGATTTTTCCACAAATGCTTCTTAAGCCAAACTTTCGTTGTGATTTCTGTTAAGAGTATGATTCTTAGTGAGATTCAAAATTTTTGATCTGTTCGGTGCCAAAGAGACTTAGAAAACGACTCCAAAAGTCCGAACCCAAGTCTTCAAATTGAGCATGGTAGAGAAAAGATTTTTCCACAAATGCTTCTTCAGGCAGATTTTTACTTTGATTTCGCTTAAGAGTATTATTCTTAGTGGGTTTCCAAATTTTCAGTCTGTTCGGCGCCATAAAGCCTGATAAATCGACTCCCAAAGTCCGAACCCATGTCCTCAAATTGTGCATGGTAGAGAAAAGATTTTTCCACAAATGCTTCTTTATGAAGACTTTCATTGTTATTTCGGATGAGCGAATGATTTTTAGTTGGATTCCATATTTTTAGTCTGTTCGGTGCCATAGAGAATTAGAAAACGACTCCTAAAGTCTGAACCCAAGTCCTCAAATTGTGCATGGAAGAGAAATTTTTTTTCCACATATGCTTCTTTATGCAGATTTTCATTGTTATTTCGGATGAGAGCATGATTTTTAGTGGGATTCAAAATTTTTAGTCTGTTCGGCGCCATAAGGCCTGAGAAATCGACTCCCAAAGTCCGAACCCATGTCCTCAAATTGTGCATGGTAGAGAAAAGATTTTTCCACAAATGCTTCTTTATGAAGACTTTCATTGTTATTTCGGATGAGCGAATGATTTTTAGTTGGATTCCATATTTTTAGTCTGTTCGGTGCCATAGAGAATTAGAAAACGACTCCTAAAGTCTGAACCCAAGTCCTCAAATTGTGCATGGTAGAGAAATTTTTTTTCCACATATGCTTCTTTATGCAGATTTTCATTGTTATTTCGGATGAGAGCATGATTTTTAGTGGGATTCAAAATTTTTAGTCTGTTCGGCGCCATAAGGCCTGAGAAATCGACTCCCAAAGTCCGAACCCAAGTCCTCAAATTGTGCATGGTAGAGAAAAGATTTTCCCACAAATTCTTCTTTATGAAGACTTTCATTGTTATTTCGGATGAGCGAATGATTTTTAGTTGGATTCCAAATTTTTAGTCTGTTCGGCGCCATAAAGCCTGAGAAAACGACTCCCAAAGTCCGAACCCAAGTCTTCAAATTGTGTTTGGTAGAGAAAAGATTTTTCCACAAATGCTTCTTCAGGCAGATTTTTACTTTGATTTCGGTTGAGAGTATTATTCTTAGTGGGTTTCCAAATTTTCGGTCTGTTCGGCGCCATAAAGCCTGATAAATCGACTCCCAAAGTCCGAACCCAAGTCTTCAAATTGTGCATGGTAGAGAAAAGATTTTTCCACAAATGCTTCTTTAGGCAGATTTTCACTTTGATTTCGGTTAAGAGTATTATTCTTGGTGCGATTCTAAATTTAAAGTCTGTTCGGCGCCATTCAGACTGAGAAAACGACCCCGAAAGTTCGAACCCAGGTCTTCAAATTGTGCTTTTTGGATTAAAGATTTTTCCACAAATGCTTCTTAATGCAGATTTCCATTCATATTTTGGATGAGAGCATGATTTTTAGTAGTATTCCAAATTTTTAGTCTGTTCGGCGCCATAGAGCCTGAGAAAACGACTCTGAAAGTTCGAACCCAAGTATTCAAATTGTGCTTTTTGGATTAAAGATTTTTCCACAAATGCTTCTTTATGCAGATTTTCACTGTGATTTCTGTTAAGAGTATGATTCTAAGTGAGATTCCAAATTTTTGGTCTGTTCGGTGCCATAAAGCCTGATAAATCGACTCCCAAAGTCCGAACCCAAGTCTACAAATTGTGCATGGTAGGAAAAAGATTTTTCCACAAATGCTTCTTAAGCCAAACTTTCGTTGTGATTTCTGTTAAGAGTATGATTCTAAGTGAGATTCAAAATTTTTGATCTGTTCGGTGCCAAAGAGACTTAGAAAACGACTCCAAAAGTCCGAACGCAAGTCTTCAAATTGAGCATGGTAGAGAAAAGATTTTTCCACAAATGCTTCTTCAGGCAGATTTTTACTTTGATTTCGCTTAAGAGTATTATTCTTAGTGGGTTTTCAAATTTTCAGTATGTTCGGCGCCATAAAGCCTGATAAATCGACTCCCAAAGTCCGAACCCAAGTCCTCAAATTGTGCATGGTAGAGAAAAGATTTTTCCACAAATGCTTCTTTATGAAGACTTTCATTGTTATTTCGGATGAGCGAATGATTTTTAGTTGGATTCCAAATTTTTAGTCTGTTCGGTGCCATAGAGAATTAGAAAACGACTCCTAAAGTCTGAACCCAAGTCCTCAAATTGTGCATGGTAGAGAAATTTTTTTTCCACAAATGATTCTTTATGCAGATTTTCATTGTTATTTCGGATGAGAGAATGATTTTTAGTGGGATTCAAAATTTTTAGTCTGTTCGGCGCCATTAGGCCTGAGAAATCGACTCCCAAAGTCCGAACCCAAGTCCTCAAATTGTGCATGGTAGAGAAAAGATTTTCCCACAAATGCTTCTTTATGAAGACTTTCATTGTTATTTCGGATGAGCGAATGATTTTTAGTTGGATTCCAAATTTTTAGTCTGTTCGGCGCCATAAAGCCTGAGAAAACGACTCCTAAAGTCTGAACCCAAGTCCTCAAATTGTGCATGGTAGAGAAATTTTTTTTCCACAAATGCTTCTTTATGCAGATTTTCATTGTTATTTCGGATGAGAGCATGATTTTTAGTGGGATTCAAAATTTTTAGTCTGTTCGGCGCCATAAGGCCTGAGAAATCGACTCCCAAAGTCCGAACCCAAGTCCTCAAATTGTGCATGGTAGAGAAAAGATTTTTCCACAAATGCTTCTTTATGAAGACTTTCATTGTTATTTCGGATGAGCGAATGATTTTTAGTTGGTTTCCAAATTTTTAGTCTGTTCGGCGCCATAAAGCCTGAGAAAACGACTCCCAAAGTCCGAACCCAAGTCTTCAAATTGTGTTTGGTAGAGAAAAGATTTTTCCACAAATGCTTCTTCAGGCAGATTTTTACTTTGATTTCGGTTGAGAGTATTATTCTTAGTGGGTTTCCAAATTTTCGGTCTGTTCGGCGCCATAAAGCCTGATAAATCGACTCCCAAAGTCCGAACCCAAGTCTTCAAATTGTGCATGGTAGAGAAAAGATTTTTCCACAAATGCTTCTTCAGGCAGATTTTCACTTTGATTTCGGTTAAGAGTATTATTCTTGGTGGGATTCCAAATTTAAAGTCTGTTCGGCGCCATTCAGACTGAGAAAACGACCCCGAAAGTTCGAACCCAGGTCTTCAAATTGTGCTTTTTGGATTAAAGATTTTTCCACAAATGCTTCTTAATGCAGATTTCCATTGATATTTTGGATGAGAGCATGATTTTTAGTAGTATTCCAAATTTTTAGTCTGTTCGGCGCCATAGAGCCTGAGAAAACGACTCTGAAAGTTCGAACCCAAGTATTCAAATTGTGCTTTTTGGATTAAAGAGTTTTCCACAAATGCTTCTTTATGCAGATTTTCACTGTGATTTCTGTTAAGAGTATGATTCTAAGTGAGATTCCAAATTTTCGGTCTGTTCGGCGCCATAAAGCCTGATAAATCGACTCCCAAAGTCCGAACCCAAGTCTACAAATTTTGCATGGTAGGAAAAAGATTTTTCCACAAATGCTTCTTAAGCCAAACTTTCGTTGTGATTTCTGTTAAGAGTATGATTCTTAGTGAGATTCAAAATTTTTGATCTGTTCGGTGCCATAGAGACTTAGAAAACGACTCCAAAAGTCCGAACCCAAGTCTTCAAATTGAGCATGGTAGAGAAAAGATTTTTCCACAAATGCTTCTTCAGGCAGATTTTTACTTTGATTTCGCTTAAGAGTATTATTCTTAGTGGGTTTCCAAATTTTCAGTCTGTTCGGCGCCATAAAGCCTGATAAATCGACTCCCAAAGTCCGAACCCATGTCCTCAAATTGTGCATGGTAGAGAAAAGATTTTTCCACAAATGCTTCTTTATGAAGACTTTCATTGTTATTTCGGATGAGCGAATGATTTTTAGTTGGATTCAAAATTTTTAGTCTGTTCGGTGCCATAGAGAATTAGAAAACGACTCCTAAAGTCTGAACCCAAGTCCTCAAATTGTGCATGGTAGAGAAATTTTTTTTCCACAAATGCTTCTTTATGCAGATTTTCATTGTTATTTCGGATGAGAGCATGATTTTTAGTGGGATTCAAAATTTTTAGTCTGTTCGGCGCCATAAGGCCTGAGAAATCGACTCCCAAAGTCCGAACCCAAGTCCTCAAATTGTGCATGGTAGAGAAAAGATTTTCCCACAAATGCTTCTTCAGGCAGATTTTTACTTTGATTTCGGTTAAGAGTATTATTCTTAGTGGGTTTCCAAATTTTCAGTCTATTCGGCGCCATTCAGACTGAGAAAACGACCCCGAAAGTTCGAACCCAGGTCTTCAAATTGTGCTTTTTGGATTAAAGATTTTTCCACAAATGCTTCTTAATGCAGATTTCCATTGATATTTTGGATGAGAGCATGATTTTTGGTAGTATTCCAAATTTTTAGTCTGTTCGGCGCCATAGAGCCTGAGAAAACGACTCTGAAAGTTCGAACCCAAGTATTCAAATTGTGCTTTTTGGATTAAAGAGTTTTCCACAAATGCTTCTTTATGCAGATTTTCACTGTGATTTCTGTTAAGAGTATGATTCTAAGTGAGATTCCAAATTTTCGGTCTGTTCGGCGCCATAAAGCCTGATAAATCGACTCCCAAAGTCCGAACCCAAGTCTACAAATTTTGCATGGTAGGAAAAAGATTTTTCCACAAATGCTTCTTAAGCGAAACTTTCGTTGTGATTTCTGTTAAGAGTATGATTCTTAGTGAGATTCAAAATTTTTGATCTGTTCGGTGCCATAGTGACTTAGAAAACGACTCCAAAAGTCCGAACCCAAGTCTTCAAATTGAGCATGGTAGAGAAAAGATTTTTCCACAAATGCTTCTTCAGGCAGATTTTTACTTTGATTTCGCTTAAGAGTATTATTCTTAGTGGGTTTCCAAATTTTCAGTCTGTTCGGCGCCATAAAGCCTGATAAATCGACTCCCAAAGTCCGAACCCATGTCCTCAAATTGTGCATGGTAGAGAAAAGATTTTTCCACAAATGCTTCTTTATGAAGACTTTCATTGTTATTTCGGATGAGCGAATGATTTTTAGTTGGATTCAAAATTTTTAGTCTGTTCGGTGCCATAGAGAATTAGAAAACGACTCCTAAAGTCTGATCCCAAGTCCTCAAATTGTGCATGGTAGAGAAATTTTTTTTCCACAAATGCTTCTTTATGCAGATTTACATTGTTATTTCGGATGAGAGCATGATTTTTAGTGGGATTCAAAATTTTTAGTCTGTTCGGCGCCATAAGGCCTGAGAAATCGACTCCCAAAGTCCGAACCCAAGTCCTCAAATTGTGCATGGTAGAGAAAAGATTTTCCCACAAATGCTTCTTCAGGCAGATTTTTACTTTGATTTCGGTTAAGAGTATTATTCTTAGTGGGTTTCCAAATTTTCAGTCTATTCGGCGCCATTAAGACTGAGAAAACGACTCCGAAATTTCGAACCCAAGTCTTCAAATTGTGCTTTTTGGGTTAAAGATTTTTCCACAAATGCTTCTTTATGCAGATTTCCATTGATATTTCGGATGAGAGCATGATTTTTAGTAGGATTCCAAATTTTTAGTCTGTTCGGCGCCATAGAGCCTGAGAAAACGACTCCGAAAGTTCGAACCCAAATCTTCAAATTGTGCTTTATGGAGTAGAGAATTTTCCACAAATGCTTATTTATGCAGATTTTCGTTGTGATTTCGGTTAAAAGTATGATTCTTAGTGGGTTTTCAAATATTTATTCTGTTCCGCACCATAGAGACAGAGAAAACAACTCTGAAAGTTCGAACTTAAGCCTTTAAATTGTGCTTTTAGGAGTAAAGATTTTTACACAAATGCTTCTTTATGCAGATTTTCTTTGTTATTTCGGATGTGAGCATGATTTTTATTGGGATTCCAAATTGTTAGTCTGTTCGGCATCATAAAGCCTGATAGACGAAACCAAAAGTCCGAACCCAAGTCTTCAAATTGTGCATGGTAGAAAAAAGATTTTTCAACAAATGCTTCTTTAGGCATATTTTCACTGTGATTTCGGTAAAGATCATGATTCTTAGTGGGTTTTCAAATTTTTAGTCGGTTCGGCGCCATAGAGCCTGAGAAAACGACTCCGAAAGTTCGAACACAAGTCTTCAAATTGTGCATGTAAGAGAAAAGATTTTTCCACAAATGCTTCTTTATGCAGATTTTCATTGTTATTTCGGATGAGAGCATGATTTTAAGTAGGATTCCAAATTTTTAGTCTGTTCGGCGCCATAAAGCCTGATAAAACGACTCCTAAAGTCTGAACCCAAGTCCTCAAATTGTGCATGGTAGAGAAATTTTTTTTCCACAAATGCTTCTTTATGCAGATTTTCATTGTTATTTCGGATGAGAGCATGATTTTTATTGGGATTCAAAATTTTTAGTCTGTTCGGCGCCATAAGGCCTGAGAAATCGACTCCCAAAGTCCGAACCCAAGTCCTCAAATTGTGCATGGTAGAGAAAAGATTTTTCCACAAATGCTTCTTTATGAAGACTTTCATTGTTATTTCGGATGAGCGAATGATTTTTAGTTGGATTCCAAATTTTTATTCTGTTCGGCGCCATAAAGCCTGAGAAAACGACTCCCAAATTCCGAACCCATGTCTTCAAATTGTGTATGGTAGAGAAAAGATTTTTCCACAAATGCTTCTTCAGGCAGATTTTCACTTTGATTTCGGTTAAGATTATTATTCTTGGTGGGATTCCAAATTCTAAGTCTGTTCGGAGCAATAGAGACAGAGAAAACAACTCTGATAGTTCGAACCCAAGTCTTTAAATTGTGCTTTTTGGAGTAAATTTTTTTACACAAATGCTTCTTTATGCAGATTTTCATTGTTATTTCTGATAAGAGCATGATTTTAAGTAGGATTCCAAATTTTTAGTCTGTTCGGCGCCATAAAGCCTGATATAACGACTCCTAAAGTCCGAACCCAAGTCCTCAAATTGTGCATGGTAGAGAATTTTTTTTTCCATAAATGCTTCTTAAGGCACATTTTCATTGTGATTTCGGTAAAGATCATGATTCTTAGTGAGTTTCCAAATTTTAAGTCTGTTCGGTGCCATAAGAACTGAGAAAATAATTCTGAAAGTTCGAACCCAAGTCTTTAAATTGTGCTTTTTGGAGTAAAGATTTTTACACAAATGCTTCTTTATGCAGATTTTCATTGTTATTTCGGATGTGAGCATGATTTTTATTGGGATTCCAAATTTTTATTCTGTTTGGCGCCATAAAGCCTGATAAAACGACTCCCAAAGTCCGAACCCAAGTTTTCAAATTGTGCATGGTAGAAAAAAGATTTTTCCATAAATGCTTCTTAAGGCACATTTTCATTGTGATTTCGGTAAAGATCATGATTCTTAGTGGGTTTCCAAATTTGTAGTTGGTTCGGCGCCATAGACCCTGAGAAAACGACTCCGATAGTTGGAAAACAAGTTTTCAAATTGTGCTTTTTGGAGTAAAAATTTTTACACAAATGCTTCTTTATGCAGATTTTCACTGTGATTTCCGTTAAGAGTATGATTTTTAGTGGGATTCCAAATTTTAAGTCTGTTCGGCGCCATTAAGACTGAGAAAACGACTCCGAAAGTTTGAACCCAAGTCTTCAAATTGTGCTTTTTGGATTAAAGATTTTTCCACAAATGCTTCTTTATGCAGATTTCCATTGATATTTCGGATGAGAGCATGATTTTTAGTAGGATTCCAAATTTTTAGTCTGTTCGGCGCCATAGAGCCTGAGAAAACGACTCTGAAAGTTCGAACCCAAGTATTCAAATTGTGCTTTTTGGATTAAAGATTTTTCCACAAATGCTTCTTTATGCAGATTTTCACTGTGATTTCTGTTAAGAGTATGATTCTAAGTGAGATTCCAAATTTTCGGTCTGTTCGGCGCCATAAAGCCTGTTAAATCGACTCCCAAAGTCCGAACCCAAGTCTACAAATTGTGCATGGTAGGAAAAAGATTTTTCCACAAATGCTTCTTAAGCCAAACTTTCGTTGTGATTTCTGTTAAGAGTATGATTCTTAGTGAGATTCAAAATTTTTGATCTGTTCGGTGCCATAGAGACTTAGAAAACGACTCCAAAAGTCCGAACCCAAGTCTTCAAATTGAGCATGGTAGAGAAAAGATTTTTCCACAAATGCTTCTTCAGGCAGATTTTTACTTTGATTTCGCCTAAGAGTATTATTCTTAGTGGGTTTCCAAATTTTCAGTCTGTTCGGCGCCATAAAGCCTGATAAATCGACTCCCAAAGTCCGAACCCATGTCCTCAAATTGTGCATGGTAGAGAAAAGATTTTTCCACAAATGCTTCTTTATGAAGACTTTCATTGTTATTTCGGATGAGCGAATGATTTTTAGTTGGATTCCAAATTTTTAGTCTGTTCGGTGCCATAGAGAATTAGAAAACGACTCCTAAAGTCTGAACCCAAGTCCTCAAATTGTGCATGGTAGAGAAATTTTTTTTCCACAAATGCTTCTTTATGCAGATTTTCATTGTTATTTCGGATGAGAGCATGATTTTTAGTGGGATTCAAAATTTTTAGTCTGTTCGGCGCCATAAGGCCTGAGAAATCGACTCCCAAAATCCGAACCCAAGTCCTCAAATTGTGCATGGTAGAGAAAAGATTTTCCCACAAATGCTTCTTTATGAAGACTTTCATTGTTATTTCGGATGAGCGAATGATTTTTAGTTGGATTCCAAATTTTTAGTCTGTTCGGCGCCATAAAGCCTGAGAAAACGACTCCCAAAGTCCGAACCCAAGTCTTCAAATTGTGCATGGTAGAGAAAAGATTTTTCCACAAATGCTTCTTCAGGCAGATTTTCACTTTGATTTCGGTTAAGAGTATTATTCTTGGTGCGATTCTAAATTTAAAGTCTGTTCGGCGCCATTCAGACTGAGAAAACGACCCCGAAAGTTCGAACCCAGGTCTTCAAATTGTGCTTTTTGGATTAAAGATTTTTCCACAAATGCTTCTTAATGCAGATTTCCATTGATATTTTGGATGATAGCATGATTTTTAGTAGTATTCCAAATTTTTAGTCTGTTCGGCGCCATAGAGCCTGAGAAAACGACTCTGAAAGTTCGAACCCAAGTATTCAAATTGTGCTTTTTGGATTAAAGATTTTTCCACAAATGCTTCTTTATGCAGATTTTCACTGTGATTTCTGTTAAGAGTATGATTCTAAGTGAGATTCCAAATTTTCGGTCTGTTCGGCGCCATAAAGCCTGATAAATCGACTCCCAAAGTCCGAACCCAAGTCTTCAAATTGAGCATGGTAGAGAAAAGATTTTTCCACAAATGCTTCTTCAGGCAGATTTTTACTTTGATTTCGCTTAAGAGTATTATTCTTAGTGGGTTTCCAAATTTTCAGTCTGTTCGGCGCCATAAAGCCTGATAAATTGACTCCCAAAGTCCGAACCCAAGTCCTCAAATTGTGCATGGTAGAGAAAAGATTTTTCCACAAATGCTTCTTTATGAAGACTTTCATTGTTATTTCGGATGAGCGAATGATTTTTAGTTGGAT
Source organism: Hesperophylax magnus (assembly GCA_026573805.1). Lineage (NCBI taxonomy): Eukaryota > Metazoa > Arthropoda > Insecta > Trichoptera > Limnephilidae > Hesperophylax > Hesperophylax magnus. Next base: position 23,376,470 of record JAIUSX010000011.1, read on the forward strand.
TCAAAATTTTTAGTCTGTTCGGTGCCATAGAGAATTAGAAAACGACTCCTAAAGTCTGAACCCAAGTCCTCAAATTGTGCATGGTAGAGAAATTTTTTTTCCACAAATGCTTCTTTATGCAGATTTTCATTGTTATTTCGGATGAGAGCATGATTTTTAGTGGGATTCAAAATTTTTAGTCTGTTCGGCGCCATAAGGCCTGAGAAATCGACTCCCAAAGTCCGAACCCAAGTCCTCAAATTGTGCATGGTAGAGAAAAGATTTTCCCACAAATGCTTCTTCAGGCAGATTTTTACTTTGATTTCGGTTAAGAGTATTATTCTTAGTGGGTTTCCAAATTTTCAGTCTATTCGGCGCCATTAAGACTGAGAAAACGACTCCGAAATTTCGAACCCAAGTCTTCAAATTGTGCTTTTTGGGTTAAAGATTTTTCCACAAATGCTTCTTTATGCAGATTTCCATTGATATTTCGGATGAGAGCATGATTTTTAGTAGGATTCCAAATTTTTAGTCTGTTCGGCGCCATAGAGCCTGAGAAAACGACTCCGAAAGTTCGAACCCAAATCTTCAAATTGTGCTTTATGGAGTAGAGAATTTTCCACAAATGCTTATTTATGCAGATTTTCGTTGTGATTTCGGTTAAAAGTATGATTCTTAGTGGGTTTTCAAATATTTATTCTGTTCCGCACCATAGAGACAGAGAAAACAACTCTGAAAGTTCGAACTTAAGCCTTTAAATTGTGCTTTTAGGAGTAAAGATTTTTACACAAATGCTTCTTTATGCAGATTTTCTTTGTTATTTCGGATGTGAGCATGATTTCTATTGGGATTCCAAATTGTAAGTCTGTTCGGCATCATAAAGCCTGATAGACGAAACCAAAAGTCCGAACCCAAGTCTTCAAATTGTGCATGGTAGAAAAAAGATTTTTCAACAAATGATTCTTTAGGCATATTTTCACTGTGATTTCGGTAAAGATCATGATTCTTAGTAAGTTTTCAAATTTTTAGTCGGTTCGGTGCCATAGAGCCTGAGAAAACGACTCCGAAAGTTCGAACACAAGTCTTCAAATTGTGCATGTAAGAGAAAAGATTTTTCCACAAATGCTTCTTTATGCAGATTTTCATTGTTATTTCGGATAAGAGCATGATTTTAAGTAGGATTCCAAATTTTTAGTCTGTTCGGCGCCATAAAGCCTGATAAAACGACTCCTAAAGTCTGAACCCAAGTCCTCAAATTGTGCATGGTAGAGAAATTTTTTTTCCACAAATGCTTCTTTATGCAGATTTTCATTGTTATTTCGGATGAGAGCATGATTTTTAGTGGGATTCAAAATTTTTAGTCTGTTCGGCGCCATAAGGCCTGAGAAATCGACTCCCAAAGTCCGAACCCAAGTCCTCAAATTGTGCATGGTAGAGAAAAGATTTTTCCACAAATGCTTCTTTATGAAGACTTTCATTGTTATTTCGGATGAGCGAATGATTTTTAGTTGGATTCCAAATTTTTATTCTGTTCGGCGCCATAAAGCCTGAGAAAACGACTCCCAAATTCCGAACCCATGTCTTCAAATTGTGTATCGTAGAGAAAAGATTTTTCCACAAATGCTTCTTCAGGCAGATTTTCACTTTGATTTCGGTTAAGATTATTATTCTTGGTGGGATTCCAAATTCTAAGTCTGTTCGGAGCAATAGAGACAGAGAAAACAACTCTGATAGTTCGAACCCAAGTCTTTAAATTGTGCTTTTTGGAGTAAATTTTTTTACACAAATGCTTCTTTATGCAGATTTTCATTGTTATTTCTGATAAGAGCATGATTTTAAGTAGGATTCCAAATTTTTAGTCTGTTCGGCGCCATAAAGCCTGATATAACGACTCCTAAAGTCCGAACCCAAGTCCTCAAATTGTGCATGGTAGAGAAATTTTTTTTCCATAAATGCTTCTTAAGGCACATTTTCATTGTGATTTCGGTAAAGATCATGATTCTTAGTGAGTTTCCAAATTTTAAGTCTGTTCGGTGCCATAAGAACTGAGAAAATAATTCTGAAAGTTCGAACCCAAGTCTTTAAATTGTGCTTTTTGGAGTAAAGATTTTTACACAAATGCTTCTTTATGCAGATTTTCATTGTTATTTCGGATGTGAGCATGATTTTTATTGGGATTCCAAATTTTTATTCTGTTTGGCGCCATAAAGCCTGATAAAACGACTCCCAAAGTCCGAACCCAAGTTTTCAAATTGTGCATGGTAGAAAAAAGATTTTTCCATAAATGCTTCTTAAGGCACATTTTCATTGTGATTTCGGTAAAGATCATGATTCTTAGTGGGTTTCCAAATTTGTAGTTGGTTCGGCGCCATAGACCCTGAGAAAACGATTCCGATAGTTGGAAAACAAGTTTTCAAATTGTGCTTTTTGGAGTAAAAATTTTTACACAAATGCTTCTTTATGCAGATTTTCACTGTGATTTCCGTTAAGAGTATGATTTTTAGTGGGATTCCAAATTTTTAGTCTGTTTGGTGTCATAGATACTGAGAATACAACTCCGAAAGTTCAAACCAAGTCCTCAAATTGTGCATGGTAGAGAAATTTTTTTTCCACAAATGCTTCTTTATGCAGATTTTCATTGTTATTCCGGATGAGAGCATGATTTTTAGTGGGATTCCTAATTTTTAGTCTGTTCGGCGCCATAAAGCCTGATAAAACGACTCCTAAAGTCCGAACCCAAGTCCTCAAATTGTGCATGGTAGAGAAAAGATTTTTCCACAAATGCTTCTTTATGCAGATTTTCACTGTGATTTCTGTTAAGAGTATGATTCTAAGTGAGATTCCAAATTTTCGGTCTGTTCGGCGCCATAAAGCCTGATAAATCGACTCCCAAAGTCCGAACCCAAGTCTACAAATTGTGCATGGTAGGAAAAAGATTTTTCCACAAATGCTTCTTAAGCCAAACTTTCGTTGTGATTTCTGTTAAGAGTATGATTCTTAGTGAGATTCAAAATTTTTGATCTGTTCGGTGCCAAAGAGACTTAGAAAACGACTCCAAAAGTCCGAACCCAAGTCTTCAAATTGAGCATGGTAGAGAAAAGATTTTTCCACAAATGCTTCTTCAGGCAGATTTTTACTTTGATTTCGCTTAAGAGTATTATTCTTAGTGGGTTTCCAAATTTTCAGTCTGTTCGGCGCCATAAAGCCTGATAAATCGACTCCCAAAGTCCGAACCCATGTCCTCAAATTGTGCATGGTAGAGAAAAGATTTTTCCACAAATGCTTCTTTATGAAGACTTTCATTGTTATTTCGGATGAGCGAATGATTTTTAGTTGGATTCCATATTTTTAGTCTGTTCGGTGCCATAGAGAATTAGAAAACGACTCCTAAAGTCTGAACCCAAGTCCTCAAATTGTGCATGGTAGAGAAATTTTTTTTCCACATATGCTTCTTTATGCAGATTTTCATTGTTATTTCGGATGAGAGCATGATTTTTAGTGGGATTCAAAATTTTTAGTCTGTTCGGCGCCATAAGGCCTGAGAAATCGACTCCCAAAGTCCGAACCCATGTCCTCAAATTGTGCATGGTAGAGAAAAGATTTTTCCACAAATGCTTCTTTATGAAGACTTTCATTGTTATTTCGGATGAGCGAATGATTTTTAGTTGGATTCCATATTTTTAGTCTGTTCGGTGCCATAGAGAATTAGAAAACGACTCCTAAAGTCTGAACCCAAGTCCTCAAATTGTGCATGGTAGAGAAATTTTTTTTCCACATATGCTTCTTTATGCAGATTTTCATTGTTATTTCGGATGAGAGCATGATTTTTAGTGGGATTCAAAATTTTTAGTCTGTTCGGCGCCATAAGGCCTGAGAAATCGACTCCCAAAGTCCGAACCCAAGTCCTCAAATTGTGCATGGTAGAGAAAAGATTTTCCCACAAATTCTTCTTTATGAAGACTTTCATTGTTATTTCGGATGAGCGAATGATTTTTAGTTGGATTCCAAATTTTTAGTCTGTTCGGCGCCATAAAGCCTGAGAAAACGACTCCCAAAGTCCGAACCCAAGTCTTCAAATTGTGTTTGGTAGAGAAAAGATTTTTCCACAAATGCTTCTTCAGGCAGATTTTTACTTTGATTTCGGTTGAGAGTATTATTCTTAGTGGGTTTCCAAATTTTCGGTCTGTTCGGCGCCATAAAGCCTGATAAATCGACTCCCAAAGTCCGAACCCAAGTCTTCAAATTGTGCATGGTAGAGAAAAGATTTTTCCACAAATGCTTCTTTAGGCAGATTTTCACTTTGATTTCGGTTAAGAGTATTATTCTTGGTGCGATTCTAAATTTAAAGTCTGTTCGGCGCCATTCAGACTGAGAAAACGACCCCGAAAGTTCGAACCCAGGTCTTCAAATTGTGCTTTTTGGATTAAAGATTTTTCCACAAATGCTTCTTAATGCAGATTTCCATTCATATTTTGGATGAGAGCATGATTTTTAGTAGTATTCCAAATTTTTAGTCTGTTCGGCGCCATAGAGCCTGAGAAAACGACTCTGAAAGTTCGAACCCAAGTATTCAAATTGTGCTTTTTGGATTAAAGATTTTTCCACAAATGCTTCTTTATGCAGATTTTCACTGTGATTTCTGTTAAGAGTATGATTCTAAGTGAGATTCCAAATTTTCGGTCTGTTCGGCGCCATAAAGCCTGATAAATCGACTCCCAAAGTCCGAACCCAAGTCTACAAATTGTGCATGGTAGGAAAAAGATTTTTCCACAAATGCTTCTTAAGCCAAACTTTCGTTGTGATTTCTGTTAAGAGTATGATTCTAAGTGAGATTCAAAATTTTTGATCTGTTCGGTGCCAAAGAGACTTAGAAAACGACTCCAAAAGTCCGAACGCAAGTCTTCAAATTGAGCATGGTAGAGAAAAGATTTTTCCACAAATGCTTCTTCAGGCAGATTTTTACTTTGATTTCGCTTAAGAGTATTATTCTTAGTGGGTTTTCAAATTTTCAGTATGTTCGGCGCCATAAAGCCTGATAAATCGACTCCCAAAGTCCGAACCCAAGTCCTCAAATTGTGCATGGTAGAGAAAAGATTTTTCCACAAATGCTTCTTTATGAAGACTTTCATTGTTATTTCGGATGAGCGAATGATTTTTAGTTGGATTCCAAATTTTTAGTCTGTTCGGTGCCATAGAGAATTAGAAAACGACTCCTAAAGTCTGAACCCAAGTCCTCAAATTGTGCATGGTAGAGAAATTTTTTTTCCACAAATGATTCTTTATGCAGATTTTCATTGTTATTTCGGATGAGAGAATGATTTTTAGTGGGATTCAAAATTTTTAGTCTGTTCGGCGCCATTAGGCCTGAGAAATCGACTCCCAAAGTCCGAACCCAAGTCCTCAAATTGTGCATGGTAGAGAAAAGATTTTCCCACAAATGCTTCTTTATGAAGACTTTCATTGTTATTTCGGATGAGCGAATGATTTTTAGTTGGATTCCAAATTTTTAGTCTGTTCGGCGCCATAAAGCCTGAGAAAACGACTCCTAAAGTCTGAACCCAAGTCCTCAAATTGTGCATGGTAGAGAAATTTTTTTTCCACAAATGCTTCTTTATGCAGATTTTCATTGTTATTTCGGATGAGAGCATGATTTTTAGTGGGATTCAAAATTTTTAGTCTGTTCGGCGCCATAAGGCCTGAGAAATCGACTCCCAAAGTCCGAACCCAAGTCCTCAAATTGTGCATGGTAGAGAAAAGATTTTTCCACAAATGCTTCTTTATGAAGACTTTCATTGTTATTTCGGATGAGCGAATGATTTTTAGTTGGTTTCCAAATTTTTAGTCTGTTCGGCGCCATAAAGCCTGAGAAAACGACTCCCAAAGTCCGAACCCAAGTCTTCAAATTGTGTTTGGTAGAGAAAAGATTTTTCCACAAATGCTTCTTCAGGCAGATTTTTACTTTGATTTCGGTTGAGAGTATTATTCTTAGTGGGTTTCCAAATTTTCGGTCTGTTCGGCGCCATAAAGCCTGATAAATCGACTCCCAAAGTCCGAACCCAAGTCTTCAAATTGTGCATGGTAGAGAAAAGATTTTTCCACAAATGCTTCTTCAGGCAGATTTTCACTTTGATTTCGGTTAAGAGTATTATTCTTGGTGGGATTCCAAATTTAAAGTCTGTTCGGCGCCATTCAGACTGAGAAAACGACCCCGAAAGTTCGAACCCAGGTCTTCAAATTGTGCTTTTTGGATTAAAGATTTTTCCACAAATGCTTCTTAATGCAGATTTCCATTGATATTTTGGATGAGAGCATGATTTTTAGTAGTATTCCAAATTTTTAGTCTGTTCGGCGCCATAGAGCCTGAGAAAACGACTCTGAAAGTTCGAACCCAAGTATTCAAATTGTGCTTTTTGGATTAAAGAGTTTTCCACAAATGCTTCTTTATGCAGATTTTCACTGTGATTTCTGTTAAGAGTATGATTCTAAGTGAGATTCCAAATTTTCGGTCTGTTCGGCGCCATAAAGCCTGATAAATCGACTCCCAAAGTCCGAACCCAAGTCTACAAATTTTGCATGGTAGGAAAAAGATTTTTCCACAAATGCTTCTTAAGCCAAACTTTCGTTGTGATTTCTGTTAAGAGTATGATTCTTAGTGAGATTCAAAATTTTTGATCTGTTCGGTGCCATAGAGACTTAGAAAACGACTCCAAAAGTCCGAACCCAAGTCTTCAAATTGAGCATGGTAGAGAAAAGATTTTTCCACAAATGCTTCTTCAGGCAGATTTTTACTTTGATTTCGCTTAAGAGTATTATTCTTAGTGGGTTTCCAAATTTTCAGTCTGTTCGGCGCCATAAAGCCTGATAAATCGACTCCCAAAGTCCGAACCCATGTCCTCAAATTGTGCATGGTAGAGAAAAGATTTTTCCACAAATGCTTCTTTATGAAGACTTTCATTGTTATTTCGGATGAGCGAATGATTTTTAGTTGGATTCAAAATTTTTAGTCTGTTCGGTGCCATAGAGAATTAGAAAACGACTCCTAAAGTCTGAACCCAAGTCCTCAAATTGTGCATGGTAGAGAAATTTTTTTTCCACAAATGCTTCTTTATGCAGATTTTCATTGTTATTTCGGATGAGAGCATGATTTTTAGTGGGATTCAAAATTTTTAGTCTGTTCGGCGCCATAAGGCCTGAGAAATCGACTCCCAAAGTCCGAACCCAAGTCCTCAAATTGTGCATGGTAGAGAAAAGATTTTCCCACAAATGCTTCTTCAGGCAGATTTTTACTTTGATTTCGGTTAAGAGTATTATTCTTAGTGGGTTTCCAAATTTTCAGTCTATTCGGCGCCATTCAGACTGAGAAAACGACCCCGAAAGTTCGAACCCAGGTCTTCAAATTGTGCTTTTTGGATTAAAGATTTTTCCACAAATGCTTCTTAATGCAGATTTCCATTGATATTTTGGATGAGAGCATGATTTTTAGTAGTATTCCAAATTTTTAGTCTGTTCGGCGCCATAGAGCCTGAGAAAACGACTCTGAAAGTTCGAACCCAAGTATTCAAATTGTGCTTTTTGGATTAAAGAGTTTTCCACAAATGCTTCTTTATGCAGATTTTCACTGTGATTTCTGTTAAGAGTATGATTCTAAGTGAGATTCCAAATTTTCGGTCTGTTCGGCGCCATAAAGCCTGATAAATCGACTCCCAAAGTCCGAACCCAAGTCTACAAATTTTGCATGGTAGGAAAAAGATTTTTCCACAAATGCTTCTTAAGCGAAACTTTCGTTGTGATTTCTGTTAAGAGTATGATTCTTAGTGAGATTCAAAATTTTTGATCTGTTCGGTGCCATAGTGACTTAGAAAACGACTCCAAAAGTCCGAACCCAAGTCTTCAAATTGAGCATGGTAGAGAAAAGATTTTTCCACAAATGCTTCTTCAGGCAGATTTTTACTTTGATTTCGCTTAAGAGTATTATTCTTAGTGGGTTTCCAAATTTTCAGTCTGTTCGGCGCCATAAAGCCTGATAAATCGACTCCCAAAGTCCGAACCCATGTCCTCAAATTGTGCATGGTAGAGAAAAGATTTTTCCACAAATGCTTCTTTATGAAGACTTTCATTGTTATTTCGGATGAGCGAATGATTTTTAGTTGGATTCAAAATTTTTAGTCTGTTCGGTGCCATAGAGAATTAGAAAACGACTCCTAAAGTCTGATCCCAAGTCCTCAAATTGTGCATGGTAGAGAAATTTTTTTTCCACAAATGCTTCTTTATGCAGATTTACATTGTTATTTCGGATGAGAGCATGATTTTTAGTGGGATTCAAAATTTTTAGTCTGTTCGGCGCCATAAGGCCTGAGAAATCGACTCCCAAAGTCCGAACCCAAGTCCTCAAATTGTGCATGGTAGAGAAAAGATTTTCCCACAAATGCTTCTTCAGGCAGATTTTTACTTTGATTTCGGTTAAGAGTATTATTCTTAGTGGGTTTCCAAATTTTCAGTCTATTCGGCGCCATTAAGACTGAGAAAACGACTCCGAAATTTCGAACCCAAGTCTTCAAATTGTGCTTTTTGGGTTAAAGATTTTTCCACAAATGCTTCTTTATGCAGATTTCCATTGATATTTCGGATGAGAGCATGATTTTTAGTAGGATTCCAAATTTTTAGTCTGTTCGGCGCCATAGAGCCTGAGAAAACGACTCCGAAAGTTCGAACCCAAATCTTCAAATTGTGCTTTATGGAGTAGAGAATTTTCCACAAATGCTTATTTATGCAGATTTTCGTTGTGATTTCGGTTAAAAGTATGATTCTTAGTGGGTTTTCAAATATTTATTCTGTTCCGCACCATAGAGACAGAGAAAACAACTCTGAAAGTTCGAACTTAAGCCTTTAAATTGTGCTTTTAGGAGTAAAGATTTTTACACAAATGCTTCTTTATGCAGATTTTCTTTGTTATTTCGGATGTGAGCATGATTTTTATTGGGATTCCAAATTGTTAGTCTGTTCGGCATCATAAAGCCTGATAGACGAAACCAAAAGTCCGAACCCAAGTCTTCAAATTGTGCATGGTAGAAAAAAGATTTTTCAACAAATGCTTCTTTAGGCATATTTTCACTGTGATTTCGGTAAAGATCATGATTCTTAGTGGGTTTTCAAATTTTTAGTCGGTTCGGCGCCATAGAGCCTGAGAAAACGACTCCGAAAGTTCGAACACAAGTCTTCAAATTGTGCATGTAAGAGAAAAGATTTTTCCACAAATGCTTCTTTATGCAGATTTTCATTGTTATTTCGGATGAGAGCATGATTTTAAGTAGGATTCCAAATTTTTAGTCTGTTCGGCGCCATAAAGCCTGATAAAACGACTCCTAAAGTCTGAACCCAAGTCCTCAAATTGTGCATGGTAGAGAAATTTTTTTTCCACAAATGCTTCTTTATGCAGATTTTCATTGTTATTTCGGATGAGAGCATGATTTTTATTGGGATTCAAAATTTTTAGTCTGTTCGGCGCCATAAGGCCTGAGAAATCGACTCCCAAAGTCCGAACCCAAGTCCTCAAATTGTGCATGGTAGAGAAAAGATTTTTCCACAAATGCTTCTTTATGAAGACTTTCATTGTTATTTCGGATGAGCGAATGATTTTTAGTTGGATTCCAAATTTTTATTCTGTTCGGCGCCATAAAGCCTGAGAAAACGACTCCCAAATTCCGAACCCATGTCTTCAAATTGTGTATGGTAGAGAAAAGATTTTTCCACAAATGCTTCTTCAGGCAGATTTTCACTTTGATTTCGGTTAAGATTATTATTCTTGGTGGGATTCCAAATTCTAAGTCTGTTCGGAGCAATAGAGACAGAGAAAACAACTCTGATAGTTCGAACCCAAGTCTTTAAATTGTGCTTTTTGGAGTAAATTTTTTTACACAAATGCTTCTTTATGCAGATTTTCATTGTTATTTCTGATAAGAGCATGATTTTAAGTAGGATTCCAAATTTTTAGTCTGTTCGGCGCCATAAAGCCTGATATAACGACTCCTAAAGTCCGAACCCAAGTCCTCAAATTGTGCATGGTAGAGAATTTTTTTTTCCATAAATGCTTCTTAAGGCACATTTTCATTGTGATTTCGGTAAAGATCATGATTCTTAGTGAGTTTCCAAATTTTAAGTCTGTTCGGTGCCATAAGAACTGAGAAAATAATTCTGAAAGTTCGAACCCAAGTCTTTAAATTGTGCTTTTTGGAGTAAAGATTTTTACACAAATGCTTCTTTATGCAGATTTTCATTGTTATTTCGGATGTGAGCATGATTTTTATTGGGATTCCAAATTTTTATTCTGTTTGGCGCCATAAAGCCTGATAAAACGACTCCCAAAGTCCGAACCCAAGTTTTCAAATTGTGCATGGTAGAAAAAAGATTTTTCCATAAATGCTTCTTAAGGCACATTTTCATTGTGATTTCGGTAAAGATCATGATTCTTAGTGGGTTTCCAAATTTGTAGTTGGTTCGGCGCCATAGACCCTGAGAAAACGACTCCGATAGTTGGAAAACAAGTTTTCAAATTGTGCTTTTTGGAGTAAAAATTTTTACACAAATGCTTCTTTATGCAGATTTTCACTGTGATTTCCGTTAAGAGTATGATTTTTAGTGGGATTCCAAATTTTAAGTCTGTTCGGCGCCATTAAGACTGAGAAAACGACTCCGAAAGTTTGAACCCAAGTCTTCAAATTGTGCTTTTTGGATTAAAGATTTTTCCACAAATGCTTCTTTATGCAGATTTCCATTGATATTTCGGATGAGAGCATGATTTTTAGTAGGATTCCAAATTTTTAGTCTGTTCGGCGCCATAGAGCCTGAGAAAACGACTCTGAAAGTTCGAACCCAAGTATTCAAATTGTGCTTTTTGGATTAAAGATTTTTCCACAAATGCTTCTTTATGCAGATTTTCACTGTGATTTCTGTTAAGAGTATGATTCTAAGTGAGATTCCAAATTTTCGGTCTGTTCGGCGCCATAAAGCCTGTTAAATCGACTCCCAAAGTCCGAACCCAAGTCTACAAATTGTGCATGGTAGGAAAAAGATTTTTCCACAAATGCTTCTTAAGCCAAACTTTCGTTGTGATTTCTGTTAAGAGTATGATTCTTAGTGAGATTCAAAATTTTTGATCTGTTCGGTGCCATAGAGACTTAGAAAACGACTCCAAAAGTCCGAACCCAAGTCTTCAAATTGAGCATGGTAGAGAAAAGATTTTTCCACAAATGCTTCTTCAGGCAGATTTTTACTTTGATTTCGCTTAAGAGTATTATTCTTAGTGGGTTTCCAAATTTTCAGTCTGTTCGGCGCCATAAAGCCTGATAAATCGACTCCCAAAGTCCGAACCCATGTCCTCAAATTGTGCATGGTAGAGAAAAGATTTTTCCACAAATGCTTCTTTATGAAGACTTTCATTGTTATTTCGGATGAGCGAATGATTTTTAGTTGGATTCCAAATTTTTAGTCTGTTCGGTGCCATAGAGAATTAGAAAACGACTCCTAAAGTCTGAACCCAAGTCCTCAAATTGTGCATGGTAGAGAAATTTTTTTTCCACAAATGCTTCTTTATGCAGATTTTCATTGTTATTTCGGATGAGAGCATGATTTTTAGTGGGATTCAAAATTTTTAGTCTGTTCGGCGCCATAAGGCCTGAGAAATCGACTCCCAAAATCCGAACCCAAGTCCTCAAATTGTGCATGGTAGAGAAAAGATTTTCCCACAAATGCTTCTTTATGAAGACTTTCATTGTTATTTCGGATGAGCGAATGATTTTTAGTTGGATTCCAAATTTTTAGTCTGTTCGGCGCCATAAAGCCTGAGAAAACGACTCCCAAAGTCCGAACCCAAGTCTTCAAATTGTGCATGGTAGAGAAAAGATTTTTCCACAAATGCTTCTTCAGGCAGATTTTCACTTTGATTTCGGTTAAGAGTATTATTCTTGGTGCGATTCTAAATTTAAAGTCTGTTCGGCGCCATTCAGACTGAGAAAACGACCCCGAAAGTTCGAACCCAGGTCTTCAAATTGTGCTTTTTGGATTAAAGATTTTTCCACAAATGCTTCTTAATGCAGATTTCCATTGATATTTTGGATGATAGCATGATTTTTAGTAGTATTCCAAATTTTTAGTCTGTTCGGCGCCATAGAGCCTGAGAAAACGACTCTGAAAGTTCGAACCCAAGTATTCAAATTGTGCTTTTTGGATTAAAGATTTTTCCACAAATGCTTCTTTATGCAGATTTTCACTGTGATTTCTGTTAAGAGTATGATTCTAAGTGAGATTCCAAATTTTCGGTCTGTTCGGCGCCATAAAGCCTGATAAATCGACTCCCAAAGTCCGAACCCAAGTCTACAAATTGTGCATGGTAGGAAAAAGATTTTTCCACAAATGCTTCTTAAGCCAAACTTTCGTTGTGATTTCTGTTAAGAGTATGATTCTTAGTGAGATTCAAAATTTTTGATCTGTTCGGTGCCAAAGAGACTTAGAAAACGACTCCAAAAGTCCGAACCCAAGTCTTCAAATTGAGCATGGTAGAGAAAAGATTTTTCCACAAATGCTTCTTCAGGCAGATTTTTACTTTGATTTCGCTTAAGAGTATTATTCTTAGTGGGTTTCCAAATTTTCAGTATGTTCGGCGCCATAAAGCCTGATAAATCGACTCCCATAGTCCGAACCCAAGTCCTCAAATTGTGCATGGTAGAGAAAAGATTTTTCCACAAATGCTTCTTTATGAAGACTTTCATTGTTATTTCGGATGAGCGAATGATTTTTAGTTGGATTCCAAATTTTTAGTCTGTTCGGTGCCATAGAGAATTAGAAAACGACTCCTAAAGTCTGAACCCAAGTCCTCAAATTGTGCATGGTAGAGAAATTTTTTTTCCACAAATGCTTCTTTATGCAGATTTTCATTGTTATTTCGGATGAGAGCATGATTTTTAGTGGGATTCAAAATTTTTAGTCTGTTCGGCGCCATAAGGCCTGAGAAATCGACTCCGAAAGTCCGAACCCAAGTCCTCAAATTGTGCATGGTAGAGAAAAGATTTTCCCACAAATGCTTCTTTATGAAGACTTTCATTGTTATTTCGGATGAGCGAATGATTTTTAGTTGGATTCCAAATTTTTAGTCTGTTCGGCGCCATAAAGCCTGAGAAAACGACTCCCAAAGTCCGAACCCAAGTCTTCAAATTGTGTTTGGTAGAGAAAAGATTTTTCCACAAATGCTTCTTCAGGCAGATTTTTACTTTGATTTCGGTTGAGAGTATTATTCTTAGTGGGTTTCCAAATTTTCGGTCTGTTCGGCGCCATAAAGCCTGATAAATCGACTCCCAAAGTCCGAACCCAAGTCTTCAAATTGTGCATGGTAGAGAAAAGATTTTTCCACAAATGCTTCTTCAGGCAGATTTTCACTTTGATTTCGGTTAAGAGTATTATTCTTGGTGGGATTCCAAATTAAAAGTCTGTTCGGTGCCATTCAGACTGAGAAAACGACCCCGAAAGTTCGAACCCAGGTCTTCAAATTGTGCTTTTTAGATTAAAGATTTTTCCACAAATGCTTCTTAATGCAGATTTCCATTGATATTTTGGATGAGAGCATGATTTTTAGTAGTATTCCAAATTTTTAGTCTGTTCGGCGCCATAGAGCCTGAGAAAACGACTCTGAAAGTTCGAACCCAAGTATAAAAATTGTGCTTTTTGGATTAAAGATTTTTCCACAAATGCTTCTTTATGCAGATTTTCACTGTGATTTCTGTTAAGAGTATGATTCTAAGTGAGATTCCAAATTTTTGGTCTGTTCGGTGCCATAAAGCCTGATAAATCGACTCCCAAAGTCCGAACCCAAGTCTACAAATTGTGCATGGTAGGAAAAAGATTTTTCCACAAATGCTTCTTAAGCCAAACTTTCGTTGTGATTTCTGTTAAGAGTATGATTCTTAGTGAGATTCAAAATTTTTGATCTGTTCGGTGCCATAGAGACTTAGAAAACGACTCCAAAAGTCCGAACCCAAGTCTTCAAATTGAGCATGGTAGAGAAAAGATTTTTCCACAAATGCTTCTTCAGGCAGATTTTTACTTTGATTTCGCTTAAGAGTATTATTCTTAGTGGGTTTCCAAATTTTCAGTCTGTTCGGCGCCATAAAGCCTGATAAATCGACTCCCAAAGTCCGAACCCATGTCCTCAAATTGTGCATGGTAGAGAAAAGATTTTTCCACAAATGCTTCTTTATGAAGACTTTCATTGTTATTTCGGATGAGCGAATGATTTTTAGTTGGATTCCAAATTTTTAGTCTGTTCGGTGCCATAGAGAATTAGAAAACGACTCCTAAAGTCTGAACCCAAGTCCTCAAATTGTGCATGGTAGAGAAATTTTTTTTCCACAAATGCTTCTTTATGCAGATTTTCATTGTTATTTCGGATGAGAGCATGATTTTTAGTGGGATTCAAAATTTTTAGTCTGTTCGGCGCCATAAGGCCTGAGAAATCGACTCCCAAAGTCCGAACCCAAGTCCTCAAATTGTGCATGGTAGAGAAAAGATTTTCCCACAAATGCTTCTTTATGAAGACTTTCATTGTTATTTCGGATGAGCGAATGATTTTTAGTTGGATTCCAAATTTTTAGTCTGTTCGGCGCCATAAAGCCTGAGAAAACGACTCCCAAAGTCCGAACCCAAGTCTTCAAATTGTGTTTGGTAGAGAAAAGATTTTTCCACAAATGCTTCTTCAGGCAGATTTTTACTTTGATTTCGGTTGAGAGTATTATTCTTAGTGGGTTTCCAAATTTTCGGTCTGTTCGGCGCCATAAAGCCTGATAAATCGACTCCCAAAGTCCGAACCCAAGTCTTCAAATTGTGCATGGTAGAGAAAAATTTTTTCCACAAATGCTTCTTCAGGCAGATTTTTACTTTGATTTCGGTTAAGAGTATTATTCTTGGTGCGATTCTAAATTTAAAGTCTGTTCGGCGCCATTCAGACTGAGAAAACGACCCCGAAAGTTCGAACCCAGGTCTTCAAATTGTGCTTTTTGGATTAAAGATTTTTCCACAAATGCTTCTTAATGCAGATTTCCATTGATATTTCGGATGAGAGCATGATTTTTAGTAGGATTCCAAATTTTTAGTCTGTTCGGCGCCATAGAGCCTGAGAAAACGACTCTGAAAGTTCGAACCCAAGTATTCAAATTGTGCTTTTTGGATTAAAGATTTTTCCACAAATGCTTCTTTATGCAGATTTTCACTGTGATTTCTGTTAAGAGTATGATTCTAAGTGAGATTCCAAATTTTCGGTCTGTTCGGCGCCATAAAGCCTGATAAATCGACTCCCAAAGTCCGAACCCATGTCCTCAAATTGTGCATGGTAGAGAAAAGATTTTTCCACAAATGCTTCTTTATGAAGACTTTCATTGTTATTTCGGATGAGCGAATGATTTTTAGTTGGATTCCAAATTTTTAGTCTGTTCGGTGCCATAGAGAATTAGAAAACGACTCCTAAAGTCTGAACCCAAGTCCTCAAATTGTGCATGGTAGAGAAATTTTTTTTCCACAAATGCTTCTTTATGCAGATTTTCATTGTTATTTCGGATGAGAGCATGATTTTTAGTGGGATTCAAAATTTTTAGTCTGTTCGGCGCCATAAGGCCTGAGAAATCGACTCCCAAAGTCCGAACCCAAGTCCTCAAATTGTGCATGGTAGAGAAAAGATTTTCCCACAAATGCTTCTTTATGAAGACTTTCATTGTTATTTCGGATGAGCGAATGATTTTTAGTTGGATTCCAAATTTTTAGTCTGTTCGGCGCCATTCAGACTGAGAAAACGACCCCGAAAGTTCGAACCCAGGTCTTCAAATTGTGCTTTTTGGATTAAAGATTTTTCTACAAATGCTTCTTAATGCAGATTTCCATTGATATTTCGGATGAGAGCATGATTTTTAGTAGGATTCCAAATTTTTAGTCTGTTCGGCGCCATAGAGCCTGAGAAAACGACTCTGAAAGTTCGAACCCAAGTATTCAAATTGTGCTTTTTGGATTAAAGATTTTTCCACAAATGCTTCTTTATGCAGATTTTCACTGTGATTTCTGTTAAGAGTATGATTCTAAGTGAGATTCCAAATTTTCGGTCTGTTCGGCGCCATAAAGCCTGATAAATCGACTCCCAAAGTCCGAACCCAAGTCTACAAATTGTGCATGGTAGGAAAAAGATTTTTCCACAAATGCTTCTTAAGCCAAACTTTCGTTGTGATTTCTGTTAAGAGTATGATTCTTAGTGAGATTCAAAATTTTTGATCTGTTTGGTGCCATAGAGACTTAGAAAACGACTCCAAAAGTCCGAACCCAAGTCTTCAAATTGAGCATGGTAGAGAAAAGATTTTTCCACAAATGCTTCTTCAGGCAGATTTTTACTTTGATTTCGCTTAAGAGTATTATTCTTAGTGGGTTTCCAAATTTTCAGTCTGTTCGGCGCCATAAAGCCTGATAAATCGACTCCCAAAGTCCGAACCCATGTCCTCAAATTGTGCATGGTAGAGAAAAGATTTTTCCACAAATGCTTCTTTATGAAGACTTTCATTGTTATTTCGGATGAGCGAATGATTTTTAGTTGGATTCCAAATTTTTAGTCTGTTCGGTGCCATAGAGAATTAGAAAACGACTCCTAAAGTCTGAACCCAAGTCCTCAAATTGTGCATGGTAGAGAAATTTTTTTTCCACAAATGCTTCTTTATGCAGATTTTCATTGTTATTTCGGATGAGAGCATGATTTTTAGTGGGATTCAAAATTTTTAGTCTGTTCGGCGCCATAAGGCCTGAGAAATCGACTCCCAAAGTCCGAACCCAAGTCCTCAAATTGTGCATGGTAGAGAAAAGATTTTCCCACAAATGCTTCTTTATGAAGACTTTCATTGTTATTTCGGATGAGCGAATGATTTTTAGTTGGATTCCAAATTTTTAGTCTGTTCGGCGCCATTCAGACTGAGAAAACGACCCCGAAAGTTCGAACCCAGGTCTTCAAATTGTGCTTTTTGGATTAAAGATTTTTCCACAAATGTTTCTTAATGCAGATTTCCATTGATATTTCGGATGAGAGCATGATTTTTAGTAGGATTCCAAATTTTTAGTCTGTTCGGCGCCATAGAGCCTGAGAAAACGACTCTGAAAGTTCGAACCCAAGTATTCAAATTGTGCTTTTTGGATTTAAGATTTTTCCACAAATGCTTCTTTATGCAGATTTTCACTGTGATTTCTGTTAAGAGTATGATTCTAAGTGAGATTCCAAATTTTCGGTCTGTTCGGCGCCATAAAGCCTGATAAATCGACTCCCAAAGTCCGAACCCAAGTCTACAAATTGTGCATGGTAGGAAAAAGATTTTTCCACAAATGCTTCTTAAGCCAAACTTTCGTTGTGATTTCTGTTAAGAGTATGATTCTTAGTGAGATTCAAAATTTTTGATCTGTTCGGTGCCATAGAGACTTAGAAAACGACTCCAAAAGTCCGAACCCAAGTCTTCAAATTGAGCATGGTAGAGAAAAGATTTTTCCACAAATGCTTCTTCAGGCAGATTTTTACTTTGATTTCGCTTAAGAGTATTATTCTTAGTGGGTTTCCAAATTTTCAGTCTGTTCGGCGCCATAAAGCCTGATAAATCGACTCCCAAAGTCCGAACCCATGTCCTCAAATTGTGCATGGTAGAGAAAAGATTTTTCCACAAATGCTTCTTTATGAAGACTTTCATTGTTATTTCGGATGAGCGAATGATTTTTAGTTGGATTCCAAATTTTTAGTCTGTTCGGTGCCATAGAGAATTAGAAAACGACTCCTAAAGTCTGAACCCAAGTCCTCAAATTGTGCATGGTAGAGAAATTTTTTTTCCACAAATGCTTCTTTATGCAGATTTTCATTGTTATTTCGGATGAGAGCATGATTTTTAGTGGGATTCAAAATTTTTAGTCTGTTCGGCGCCATAAGGCCTGAGAAATCGACTCCCAAAGTCCGAACCCAAGTCCTCAAATTGTGCATGGTAGAGAAAAGATTTTCCCACAAATGCTTCTTTATGAAGACTTTCATTGTTATTTCGGATGAGCGAATGATTTTTAGTTGGATTCCAAATTTTTAGTCTGTTCGGCGCCATAAAGCCTGAGAAAACGACTCCCAAAGTCCGAACCCAAGTCTTCAAATTGTGTTTGGTAGAGAAAAGATTTTTCCACAAATGCTTCTTCAGGCAGATTTTTACTTTGATTTCGGTTGAGAGTATTATTCTTAGTGGGTTTCCAAATTTTCGGTCTGTTCGGCGCCATAAAGCCTGATAAATCGACTCCCAAAGTCCGAACCCAAGTCTTCAAATTGTGCATGGTAGAGAAAAGATTTTTCCACAAATGCTTCTTCAGCCAGATTTTCACTTTGATTTCGGTTAAGAGTATTATTCTTGGTGCGATTCTAAATTTAAAGTCTGTTCGGCGCCATTCAGACTGAGAAAACGACCCCGAAAGTTCGAACCCAGGTCTTCAAATTGTGCTTTTTGGATTAAAGATTTTTCCACAAATGCTTCTTAATGCAGATTTCCATTGATATTTTGGATGAGAGCATGATTTTTAGTAGTATTCCAAATTTTTAGTCTGTTCGGCGCCATAGAGCCTGAGAAAACGACTCTGAAAGTTCGAACCCAAGTATTCAAATTGTGCTTTTTGGATTAAAGATTTTTCCACAAATGCTTCTTTATGCAGATTTTCACTGTGATTTCTGTTAAGAGTATGATTCTAAGTGAGATTCCAAATTTTTGGTCTGTTCGGTGCCATAGAGAATTAGAAAACGACTCCCAAAGTCCGAACCCAAGTCTTCAAATTGTGCATGGTAGAGAAAAATTTTTTCCACAAATGCTTCTTCAGGCAGATTTTTACTTTGATTTCGGTTAAGAGTATTATTCTTGGTGCGATTCTAAATTTAAAGTCTGTTCGGCGCCATTCGGACTGAGAAAACGACCCCGAAAGTTCGAACCCAGGTCTTCAAATTGTGCTTTTTGGATTAAAGATTTTTCCACAAATGCTTCTTAATGCAGATTTCCATTGATATTTCGGATGAGAGCATGATTTTTAGTAGGATTCCAAATTTTTAGTCTGTTCGGCGCCATAGAGCCTGAGAAAACGACTCTGAAAGTTCGAACCCAAGTATTCAAATTGTGCTTTTTGGATTAAAGATTTTTCCACAAATGCTTCTTTATGCCGATTTTCACTGTGATTTCTGTTAAGAGTATGATTCTAAGTGAGATTCCAAATTTTCGGTCTGTTCGGCGCCATAAAGCCTGATAAATCGACTCCCAAAGTCCGAACCCAAGTCTACAAATTGTGCATGGTAGGAAAAAGATTTTTCCACAAATGCTTCTTAAGCCAAACTTTCGTTGTGATTTCTGTTAAGAGTATGATTCTTAGTGAGATTCAAAATTTTTGATCTGTTCGGTGCCATAGAGACTTAGAAAACGACTCCAAAAGTCCGAACCCAAGTCTTCAAATTGAGCATGGTAGAGAAAAGATTTTTCCACAAATGCTTCTTCAGGCAGATTTTTACTTTGATTTCGCTTAAGAGTATTATTCTTAGTGGGTTTCCAAATTTTCAGTCTGTTCGGCGCCATAAAGCCTGATAAATCGACTCCCAAAGTCCGAACCCATGTCCTCAAATTGTGCATGGTAGAGAAAAGATTTTTCCACAAATGCTTCTTTATGAAGACTTTCATTGTTATTTCGGATGAGCGAATGATTTTTAGTTGGATTCCAAATTTTTAGTCTGTTCGGTGCCATAGAGAATTAGAAAACGACTCCTAAAGTCTGAACCCAAGTCCTCAAATTGTGCATGGTAGAGAAATTTTTTTTCCACAAATGCTTCTTTATGCAGATTTTCATTGTTATTTCGGATGAGAGCATGATTTTTAGTGGGATTCAAAATTTTTAGTCTGTTCGGCGCCATAAGGCCTGAGAAATCGACTCCCAAAGTCCGAACCCAAGTCCTCAAATTGTGCATGGTAGAGAAAAGATTTTCCCACAAATGCTTCTTTATGAAGACTTTCATTGTTATTTCGGATGAGCGAATGATTTTTAGTTGGATTCCAAATTTTTAGTCCGTTCGGCGCCATTCAGACTGAGAAAACGACCCCGAAAGTTCGAACCCAGGTCTTCAAATTGTGCTTTTTGGATTAAAGATTTTTCCACAAATGCTTCTTAATGCAGATTTCCATTGATATTTCGGATGAGAGCATGATTTTTAGTAGGATTCCAAATTTTTAGTCTGTTCGGCGCCATAGAGCCTGAGAAAACGACTCTGAAAGTTCGAACCCAAGTATTCAAATTGTGCTTTTTGGATTAAAGATTTTTCCACAAATGCTTCTTTATGCAGATTTTCACTGTGATTTCTGTTAAGAGTATGATTCTAAGTGAGATTCCAAATTTTCGGTCTGTTCGGCGCCATAAAGCCTGATAAATCGACTCCCAAAGTCCGAACCCAAGTCTACAAATTGTGCATGGTAGGAAAAAGATTTTTCCACAAATGCTTCTTAAGCCAAACTTTCGTTGTGATTTCTGTTAAGAGTATGATTCTTAGTGAGATTCAAAATTTTTGATCTGTTCGGTGCCATAGAGACTTAGAAAACGACTCCAAAAGTCCGAACCCAAGTCTTCAAATTGAGCATGGTAGAGAAAAGATTTTTCCACAAATGCTTCTTCAGGCAGATTTTTACTTTGATTTCGCTTAAGAGTATTATTCTTAGTGGGTTTCCAAATTTTCAGTCTGTTCGGCGCCATAAAGCCTGATAAATCGACTCCCAAAGTCCGAACCCATGTCCTCAAATTGTGCATGGTAGAGAAAAGATTTTTCCACAAATGCTTCTTTATGAAGACTTTCATTGTTATTTCGGATGAGCGAATGATTTTTAGTTGGATTCCAAATTTTTAGTCTGTTCGGTGCCATAGAGAATTAGAAAACGACTCCTAAAGTCTGAACCCAAGTCCTCAAATTGTGCATGGTAGAGAAAATTTTTTTCCACAAATGCTTCTTTATGCAGATTTTCATTGTTATTTCGGATGAGAGCATGATTTTTAGTGGGATTCAAAATTTTTAGACTGTTCGGCGCCATAAGGCCTGAGAAATCGACTCCCAAAGTCCGAACCCAAGTCCTCAAATTGTGCATGGTAGAGAAAAGATTTTCCCACAAATGCTTCTTTATGAAGACTTTCATTGTTATTTCGGATGAGCGAATGATTTTTAGTTGGATTCCAAATTTTTAGTCTGTTCGGCGCCATAAAGCCTGAGAAAACGACTCCCAAAGTCCGAACCCAAGTCTTCAAATTGTGTTTGGTAGAGAAAAGATTTTTCCACAAATGCTTCTTCAGGCAGATTTTTACTTTGATTTCGGTTGAGAGTATTATTCTTAGTGGGTTTCCAAATTTTCGGTCTGTTCGGCGCCATAAAGCCTGATAAATCGACTCCCAAAGTCCGAACCCAAGTCTTCAAATTGTGCATGGTAGAGAAAAGATTTTTCCACAAATGCTTCTTCAGGCAGATTTTCACTTTGATTTCGGTTAAGAGTATTATTCTTGGTGCGATTCTAAATTTAAAGTCTGTTCGGCGCCATTCAGACTGAGAAAACGACCCCGAAAGTTCGAACCCAGGTCTTCAAATTGTGCTTTTTGGATTAAAGATTTTTCCACAAATGCTTTTTAATGCAGATTTCCATTGATATTTTGGATGAGAGCATGATTTTTAGTAGTATTCCAAATTTTTAGTCTGTTCGGCGCCATAGAGCCTGAGAAAACGACTCTAAAAGTTCAAGCCCAAGTATTCAAATTGTGCTTTTTGGATTAAAGATTTTTCCACAAATGCTTCTTTATGCAGATTTTCACTGTGATTTCTGTTAAGAGTATGATTCTAAGTGAGATTCCAAATTTTCGGTCTGTTCGGCGCCATAAAGCCTGATAAATCGACTCCCAAAGTCCGAACCCAAGTCTACAAATTGTGCATGGTAGGAAAAAGATTTTTCCACAAATGCTTCTTCAGGCAGATTTTTACTTTGATTTCGCTTAAGAGTATTATTCTTAGTGGGTTTCCAAATTTTCAGTCTGTTCGGCGCCATAAAGCCTGATAAATCGACTCCCAAAGTCCGAACCCATGTCCTCAAATTGTGCATGGTAGAGAAAAGATTTTTCCACAAATGCTTCTTTATGAAGACTTTCATTGTTATTTCGGATGAGCGAATGATTTTTAGTTGGATTCCAAATTTTTAGTCTGTTCGGTGCCATAGAGAATTAGAAAACGACTCCTAAAGTCTGAACCCAAGTCCTCAAATTGTGCATGGTAGAGAAAATTTTTTTCCACAAATGCTTCTTTATGCAGATTTTCATTGTTATTTCGGATGAGAGCATGATTTTTAGTGGGATTCAAAATTTTTAGACTGTTCGGCGCCATAAGGCCTGAGAAATCGACTCCCAAAGTCCGAACCCAAGTCCTCAAATTGTGCATGGTAGAGAAAAGATTTTCCCACAAATGCTTCTTTATGAAGACTTTCATTGTTATTTCGGATGAGCGAATGATTTTTAGTTGGATTCCAAATTTTTAGTCTGTTCGGCGCCATAAAGCCTGAGAAAACGACTCCCAAAGTCCGAACCCAAGTCTTCAAATTGTGTTTGGTAGAGAAAAGATTTTTCCACAAATGCTTCTTCAGGCAGATTTTTACTTTGATTTCGGTTGAGAGTATTATTCTTAGTGGGTTTCCAAATTTTCGGTCTGTTCGGCGCCATAAAGCCTGATAAATCGACTCCCAAAGTCCGAACCCAAGTCTTCAAATTGTGCATGGTAGAGAAAAGATTTTTCCACAAATGCTTCTTCAGGCAGATTTTCACTTTGATTTCGGTTAAGAGTATTATTCTCAGTGGGTTTCCAAATTTTCAGTCTATTCGGCGCCATTAAGACTGAGAAAACGACTCCGAAATTTCGAACCCAAGTCTTCAAATTGTGCTTTTTGGGTTAAAGATTTTTCCACAAATGCTTCTTTATGCAGATTTCCATTGATATTTCGGATGAGAGCATGATTTTTAGTAGGATTCCAAATTTTTAGTCTGTTCGGCGCCATAGAGCCTGAGAAAACGACTCCGAAAGTTCGAACCCAAATCTTCAAATTGTGCTTTATGGAGTAGAGAATTTTCCACAAATGCTTATTTATGCAGATTTTCGTTGTGATTTCGGTTAAAAGTATGATTCTTAGTGGGTTTTCAAATATTTATTCTGTTCCGCACCATAGAGACAGAGAAAACAACTCTGAAAGTTCGAACTTAAGCCTTTAAATTGTGCTTTTAGGAGTAAAGATTTTTACACAAATGCTTCTTTATGCAGATTTTCTTTGTTATTTCGGATGTGAGCATGATTTTTATTGGGATTCCAAATTGTTAGTCTGTTCGGCATCATAAAGCCTGATAGACGAAACCAAAAGTCCGAACCCAAGTCTTCAAATTGTGCATGGTAGAAAAAAGATTTTTCAACAAATGCTTCTTTAGGCATATTTTCACTGTGATTTCGGTAAAGATCATGATTCTTAGTGGGTTTTCAAATTTTTAGTCGGTTCGGCGCCATAGAGCCTGAGAAAACGACTCCGAAAGTTCGAACACAAGTCTTCAAATTGTGCATGTAAGAGAAAAGATTTTTCCACAAATGCTTCTTTATGCAGATTTTCATTGTTATTTCGGATGAGAGCATGATTTTAAGTAGGATTCCAAATTTTTAGTCTGTTCGGCGCCATAAAGCCTGATAAAACGACTCCTAAAGTCTGAACCCAAGTCCTCAAATTGTGCATGGTAGAGAAATTTTTTTTCCACAAATGCTTCTTTATGCAGATTTTCATTGTTATTTCGGATGAGAGCATGATTTTTAGTGGGATTCAAAATTTTTAGTCTGTTCGGCGCCATAAGGCCTGAGAAATCGACTCCCAAAGTCCGAACCCAAGTCCTCAAATTGTGCATGGTAGAGAAAAGATTTTTCCACAAATGCTTCTTTATGAAGACTTTCATTGTTATTTCGGATGAGCGAATGATTTTTAGTTGGATTCCAAATTTTTATTCTGTTCGGCGCCATAAAGCCTGAGAAAACGACTCCCAAATTCCGAACCCATGTCTTCAAATTGTGTATGGTAGAGAAAAGATTTTTCCACAAATGCTTCTTCAGGCAGATTTTCACTTTGATTTCGGTTAAGATTATTATTCTTGGTGGGATTCCAAATTCTAAATCTGTTCGGAGCAATAGAGACAGAGAAAACAACTCTGATAGTTCGAACCCAAGTCTTTAAATTGTGCTTTTTGGAGTAAATTTTTTTACACAAATGCTTCTTTATGCAGATTTTCATTGTTATTTCTGATAAGAGCATGATTTTAAGTAGGATTCCAAATTTTTAGTCTGTTCGGCGCCATAAAGCCTGATATAACGACTCCTAAAGTCCGAACCCAAGTCCTCAAATTGTGCATGGTAGAGGAATTTTTTTTCCATAAATGCTTCTTAAGGCACATTTTCATTGTGATTTCGGTAAAGATCATGATTCTTAGTGGGTTTCCAAATTTGTAGTTGGTTCGGCGCCATAGACCCTGAGAAAACGACTCCGATAGTTGGAAAACAAGTTTTCAAATTGTGCTTTTTGGAGTAAAGATTTTTACACAAATGCTTCTTTATGCAGATTTTCATTGTTATTTCGGATGTGAGCATGATTTTTATTGGGATTCCAAATTTTTATTCTGTTTGGCGCAATAAAGCCTGATAAAACGACTCCCAAAGTCCGAACCCAAGTTTTCAAATTGTGCATGGTAGAAAAAAGATTTTTCCATAAATGCTTCTTAAGGCACATTTTCATTGTGATTTCGGTAAAGATCATGATTCTTAGTGGGTTTCCAAATTTGTAGTTGGTTCGGCGCCATAGACCCTGAGAAAACGACTCCGATAGTTGGAAAACAAGTTTTCAAATTGTGCTTTTTGGAGTAAAAATTTTTACACAAATGCTTCTTTATGCAGATTTTCACTGTGATTTCCGTTAAGAGTATGATTTTTAGTGGGATTCCAAATTTTTAGTCTGTTTGGTGTCATAGATACTGAGAATACAACTCCGAAAGTTCAAACCAAGTCCTCAAATTGTGCATGGTAGAGAAATTTTTTTTCCACAAATGCTTCTTTATGCAGATTTTCATTGTTATTCCGGATGAGAGCATGATTTTTAGTGGGATTCCAAATTTTTAGTCTGTTCGGCGCCATAAAGCCTGATAAAACGACTCCTAAAGTCCGAACCCAAGTCCTCAAATTGTGCATGGTAGAGAAAAGATTTTTCCACAAATGCTTCTTTATGAAGACTTTCATTGTTATTACGGACGCGCGAATGATTTTTAGTTGGATTCCAAATTAATAGTCTGTTCGGCGCCATAAATCCTGAGAAAACGACTCCCAAAGTCCGAACCCAAGTCTTCAAATTGTGCATGGTAGAGAAAAGATTTTTCCACAAATGCTTCTTCAGGCAGACTTTCACTTTGATTTCGGTTAAGAGTATTATTCTTGGTGGGATTCCAAATTTTAAGTCTGTTCGGCGCCATTAAGACTGAGAAAACGACTCCGAAAGTTTGAACCCAAGTCTTCAAATTGTGCTTTTTGGATTAAAGATTTTTCCACAAATGCTTCTTTATGCAGATTTCCATTGATATTTCGGATGAGAGCATGATTTTTAGTAGGATTCCAAATTTTTAGTCTGTTCGGCGCCATAGAGCCTGAGAAAACGACTCCGAAACTTCGAACACAAGTCTTCAAATTGTGCATGGTAGAGAAAAGATTTTTCCACAAATGCTTCTTTATGCAGATTTTCATTGTTATTTCGGATGAGAGCATGATTCTTAGTGGGTTTCCAAATTTTCGGTCTGTTCGGCGCCATAAAGCCTGATAAATCGACTCCTAAAGTCCGAACCCAAGTCCTCAAATTGTGCATGGTAGAGAAATTTTTTTTCCATAAATGCTTCTTAAGGCACATTTTCATTGTGATTTCGGTAAAGATCATGATTCTTAGTGGGTTTCCAAATTTGTAGTTGGTTCGGCGCCATAGACCCTGAGAAAACGACTCCGATAGTTGGAAAACAAGTTTTCAAATTGTGCTTTTTGGAGTAAAGATTTTTACACAAATGCTTCTTAATGCAGATTTTCATTGTTATTTCGGATGAGAGCATGATTTTTAGTGGGATTCAAAATTTTTAGTCTGTTCGGCGCCATAAGGCCTGAGAAATCGACTCCCAAAGTCCGAACCCAAGTCCTCAAATTGTGCATGGTAGAGAAAAGATTTTTCCACAAATGCTTCCTTATGAAGACTTTCATTGTTATTTCGGATGAGCGAATGATTTTTAGTTGGATTCCAAATTTTTATTCTGTTCGGCGCCATAAAGCCTGAGAAAACGACTCCCAAATTCCGAACCCATGTCTTCAAATTGTGTATGGTAGAGAAAAGATTTTTCCACAAATGCTTCTTCAGGCAGATTTTCACTTTGATTTCGGTTAAGATTATTATTCTTGGTGGGATTCCAAATTCTAAATCTGTTCGGAGCAATAGAGACAGAGAAAACAACTCTGATAGTTCGAACCCAAGTCTTTAAATTGTGCTTTTTGGAGTAAATTTTTTTACACAAATGCTTCTTTATGCAGATTTTCATTGTTATTTCTGATAAGAGCATGATTTTAAGTAGGATTCCAAATTTTTAGTCTGTTCGGCGCCATAAAGCCTGATATAACGACTCCTAAAGTCCGAACCCAAGTCCTCAAATTGTGCATGGTAGAGAAATTTTTTTTCCATAAATGCTTCTTAAGGCACATTTTCATTGTGATTTCGGTAAAGATCATGATTCTTAGTGGGTTTCCAAATTTGTAGTTGGTTCGGCGCCATAGACCCTGAGAAAACGACTCCGATAGTTGGAAAACAAGTTTTCAAATTGTGCTTTTTGGAGTAAAGGTTTTTACACAAATGCTTCTTTATGCAGATTTTCATTGTTATTTCGGATGTGAGCATGATTTTTATTGGGATTCCAAATTTTTATTCTGTTTGGCGCCATAAAGCCTGATAAAACGACTCCCAAAGTCCGAACCCAAGTTTTCAAATTGTGCATGGTAGAAAAAAGATTTT
Source organism: Hesperophylax magnus (assembly GCA_026573805.1). Lineage (NCBI taxonomy): Eukaryota > Metazoa > Arthropoda > Insecta > Trichoptera > Limnephilidae > Hesperophylax > Hesperophylax magnus. The sequence continues at coordinate 23,403,622 of JAIUSX010000011.1, forward strand.
TCCATAAATGCTTCTTAAGGCACATTTTCATTGTGATTTCGGTAAAGATCATGATTCTTAGTGGGTTTCCAAATTTGTAGTTGGTTCGGCGCCATAGACCCTGAGAAAACGACTCCGATAGTTGGAAAACAAGTTTTCAAATTGTGCTTTTTGGAGTAAAAATTTTTACACAAATGCTTCTTTATGCAGATTTTCACTGTGATTTCCGTTAAGAGTATGATTTTTAGTGGGATTCCAAATTTTTAGTCTGTTTGGTGTCATAGATACTGAGAATACAACTCCGAAAGTTCAAACCAAGTCCTCAAATTGTGCATGGTAGAGAAATTTTTTTTCCACAAATGCTTCTTTATGCAGATTTTCATTGTTATTCCGGATGAGAGCATGATTTTTAGTGGGATTCCAAATTTTTAGTCTGTTCGGCGCCATAAAGCCTGATAAAACGACTCCTAAAGTCCGAACCCAAGTCCTCAAATTGTGCATGGTAGAGAAAAGATTTTTCCACAAATGCTTCTTTATGAAGACTTTCATTGTTATTACGGACGCGCGAATGATTTTTAGTTGGATTCCAAATTTATAGTCTGTTCGGCGCCATAAATCCTGAGAAAACGACTCCCAAAGTCCGAACCCAAGTCTTCAAATTGTGCATGGTAGAGAAAAGATTTTTCCACAAATGCTTCTTCAGGCAGATTTTCACTTTGATTTCGGTTAAGAGTATTATTCTTTGTGGGATTCCAAATTTTAAGTCTGTTCGGCGCCATTAAGACTGAGAAAACGACTCCGAAAGTTTGAACCCAAGTCTTCAAATTGTGCTTTTTGGATTAAAGATTTTTCCACAAATGCTTCTTTATGCAGATTTCTATTGATATTTCGGATGAGAGCATGATTTTTAGTAGGATTCCAAATTTTTAGTCTATTCGGCGCCATAGAGCCTGAGAAAACGACTCCGAAACTTCGAACACAAGTCTTCAAATTGTGCATGGTAGAGAAAAGATTTTTCCACAAATGCTTCTTTATGCAGATTTTCATTGTTATTTCGGATGAGAGCATGATTCTTAGTGGGTTTCCAAATTTTCGGTCTGTTCGGCGCCATAAAGCCTGATAAATCGACTCCCAAAGTCCGAACCCAAGTCTACAAATTGTGCATGGTAGGAAAAAGATTTTTCCACAAATGCTTCTTATCGCAAACTTTCGTTGTGATTTCTGTTAAGAGTATGATTCTTAGTGAGATTCCAAATTTTCAGTCTGTTCGGCGACATAAAGCCTGATAAATCGACTCCCAAAGTCCGAACCCAAGTCTACAAATTGTGCTAGGTAGGAAAAAGATTTTTCCACCAATGCTTTTTTAGGCAAATTTACATTGTGATTTCGGTTAAGAGTATGATTCTTAATGGGATTCCAAATTATTAGTCTGTTCGGCACCATAGAGCCTGAGAAAACAACTCTGAAAGTTCGAACGCAAGTCTTTAAATTGTGCTTTATGGAGTAAAGATTTTTACACAAATGCTTCTTTATGCAGATTTTCATTGTTATTTCGGATGTGAGCATGATTTTTATTGGGATTCCAAATTATTAGTCTGTTCGGCGCCATAAAGCCTGATTAAACGACTCCCAAAGTCCGAACCCAAGTTTACAAATTGTGCATAGTAGAAAAAAGATTTTTCCATAAATGCTTCCTTTGGCACATTTTCATTGTGATTTCGGTTAAGATCATGATTTTTAGTGGGTTTCCAAATTTGTAGTCGGTTCGGCGCCATAGACCCTGAGAAAACGACTCGGAAAGTTGGAACACAAGTTTTCAAATTGTGCTTTTTGGAGTAAAATTTTTTCTACAAATGCTTCTTTATGCAGATTTTCACTGTGATTTCCGTTAAGAGTATGATTCTTAGTGGGATTCCAAATTTTTAGTCTGTTCGGTGCCATAGAGACTGAGAAAACAACTCCGAAAATTCGAACCCAAGTCTTCAAATTGTGCTTTTTAGAGTAAATTTATTTCCACAAATGCTTCTTCATGCAGACTTTCATTGTTATTTCGGATGAGAGCATGATTTTTAGTAGGATTCCAAATTTTTAGTCTATTCGGCGCCATAAAGCCTGAGAAAACGACTCCCAAAGTCCGAACCCAAGTCTTCAAATTGTGCATGGTAGAAAAAAGATTTTTCCACAAATGTTTCTTCAGGCAGATTTTTACTTTGATTTCGGTTAATAGTATTATTCTTAGTGGGTTTCCAAATTTTCAGTCTGTTCGGCGACATAAAGCCTGATAAATCGACTCCCAAAGTCCGAACCCAAGTCTACAAATTGTGCAAGGTAGGAAAAAGATTTTTCCACCAATGCTTCTTTATGCAACATTGTGATTTCGGTTAAGAGTATGATTCTTGGTGGGATTCCAAATTTAAAGTCTGTTCGGCGCCATTCAGACTGAGAAAACCACCCCGAAAGATCGAACCCAGGTCTTCAAATTGGGCTTTTTGCATTAAAGATTTTTCCACAAATGCTTCTTATTGCAGATTTCCATTGATATTTTGGATGAGAGCATGATTTTTAATAGTATTCCAAATTTTTAGTCTGTTCGGCGCCATAGAGCGTGAGAAAACGACACCGAAAGTTCGAACCCAAGTCTTCAAATTGTGCTTTTTGGGTTAAAGATTTTTCCACAAATACTTCTTTATGCAAATTTCCATTGATATATCGGATTAGAGCATGATTTTTATTAGGATTCCAAATTTTTAGTCTCTTCGGCTCCATAGCGCCTGAGAAAACGACTCCGAAAGTTCGAACCCAAGTCTTCAAATTGTGCTTTTTGGGTTAAAGATTTTTCCACAAATGCTTCTTCAGGCAGATTTTCACTTTGATTTCGGTTAAGAGTATTATTCTTGGTGGGATTCCAAATTTAAAGTCTGTTCGGCGCCATTCAGACTTGGAAAACGACCCCGAAAAATCGAACCCAGGTCTTCAAATTGTGCTTTTTGCATTAAAGATTTTTCCACAAATGCTTCTTTATGCAGATTTCCATTGATATTTTGGATGAGAGCATGATTTTTAGTAGTATTCCAAATTTTTAGTCTGTTCGGCGCCATAGAGCGTGAGAAAACGACACCGAAAGTTCGAACCCAAGTCTTCAAATTGTGCTTTTTGGGTTAAAGATTTTTCCAAAAATACTTCTTTATGCAAATTTCCATTGATATATCGGATTAGAGCATGATTTTTATTAGGATTCCAAATTTTTAGTCTCTTCGGCTCCATAGCGCCTGAGAAAACGACTCCGAAAGTTCGAACCCAAGTCTTCAAATTGTGCTTTTTGGGTTAAAGATTTTTCCACAAATCCTTCTTTATGCGAATTTCCATTGATATATCGGATTAGAGCATGATTTTTAGTAGGATTCCAAATTTTTAGTCTCTTCGGCTCCATAGCGCCTGAGAAAACCACTCTGAAAGTTCGAACCCAAATCTTCAAATTGTGCCTTTTGGAGAAAAGATTTTTCCACAAATGCCTCTTAATGCAGATTTTCATTATTATTTCGGATGTGAGCATGATTTTTATTGGGATTCCAAATTTTTAGTCTCTTCGGTTCCATAGAGCCTGAGAAAACGACTCCGAAAGTTCGAACTCAAGTCTTCAATTCGTGCTTTTTGGATTAAAGATTTTTCCAAAAATGCTTCTTTATGCAGATTTCCATTGATATTTCGAATGAGAGCATGATTTTTAGTAGGATTCCAAATTTTTAGTCTGTTCGGCGCCATAGAGCCTGAGAAAACGACTCCGAAAGTTCGAACCCAAATCTTCAAATTGTGCATTATGGAGTAGAGAATTTTCCACAAATGTTTCTTTATGCTTATTTTCATTGTGATTTCGGTTAAGAGTATGATTTTTAGTAGGATTCCAAATTTTTAGTCTATTCGGCGGCATAAAGCCTGAGAAAACGACTCCCAAAGTCCGAACCCAAGTCTTCAAATTGTGCATGGTAGAGAAAAGATTTTTCCACAAATGCTTCTTCAGGCAGATTTTCACTTTGATTTCGGTTAAGAGTATTATTCTTGGTGGGATTCCAAATTTAAAGTCTGTTCGGCGCCATTCAGACTTGGAAAACGACCCCGAAAAATCGAACCCAGGTCTTCAAATTGTGCTTTTTGCATTAAAGATTTTTCCACAAATGCTTCTTTATGCAGATTTCCATTGATATTTTGGATGAGAGCATGATTTTTAGTAGTATTCCAAATTTTTAGTCTGTTCGGCGCCATAGAGCGTGAGAAAACGACTCCGAAAAATCGAACCCAAGTCTTCAAATTGTGCTTTTTGGGTTAAAGATTTTTCCACAATTACTTCTTTATGCAAATTTCCATTGATATATCGGATTAGAGCATGATTTTTAGTAGGATTCCAAATTTTTAGTCTCTTCGGCTCCATAGCGCCTGAGAAAACGACTCCGAAAGTTCGAACCTAAGTCTTCAAATTGTGCTTTTTGGGTTAAAGATTTTTCCACAAATGCTTCTTTATGCTAATTTCCATTGATATATCGGATTAGAGCATGATTTTTAGTAGGATTCCAAATTTTTAGTCTCTTCGGCTCCATAGCGCCTGAGAAAACGACTCTGAAAGTTCGAACCCAAGTCTTCAAATTGTGCCTTTTGGAGAAAAGATTTTTCCACAAATGCTTCTTAATGCAGATTTTCAGTATTATTTCGGATGTGAGCATGATTTTTATTGGGATTCCAAATTTTTAGTTTCTTCGGCTCCATAGAGCCTGAGAAAACGACTCCGAAAGTTGGAACACAAGTTTTCAAATTGTGCTTTTTGGAGTAAAATTTTTTCCACAAATGCTTCTTTATGCAGATTTTCACTGTGATTTCGGATGTGAGCATGATTTTTATTGGGATTCCAAATTTTTAGTCTCTTCGGCTCCATAGAGCCTGAGAAAACGACTCCGAAAGTTCGAACCCAAATCGTCAAATTGTGCTTTATGGAGTAGAGAATTTTCCACAAATGTTTCTTTATGCAGATTTTCATTGTTATTCCGGATGAGAGCATGATTTTTAGTGGGATTCCAAATTCTTAGTCTGTTCGGCAACATAGAGACAGAGAAAACAACTCTGATAGTTCGAACCCAAGTCTTTAAATTGTGCTTTTTGGAGTAAATTTTTTTACACAAATGCTTCTTTATGCAGATTTTCATTGTTATTCCGGATGAGAGCATGATTTTTAGTGGGATTCCAAATTTTTAGTCTGTTCGGCGCCATAAAGCCTGATAAAACGACATTTAAACTCCGAATCCAAGTCCTCAAATTGTGCATGGTAGAGAAAAGATTTTTCCACAAATGCTTCTTTATGAAGACTTTCATTGTTATTTCGGATGAGCGAATGATTTTTAGTTGGATTCCAAATTTTTCGTGTCTTCGGCGCCATAAAGCCTGAGAAAACGACTCCCAAAGTCCGAACCCAAGTCTTCAAATTGTGCATGGTAGAGAAAAGATTTTTCCACAAATGTTTCTTCAGGCAGATTTTTACTTTGATTTCGGTTAAGAGTATTATTCTTAGTGGGTTTCCAAATTTTAAGTCTGTTCGGCGCCATTAAGACTGAGAAAACGACTCCGAAAGTTCGAACCCAAGTCTTCAAATTGTGCTTTTTGGATTAAAGATTTTTCCACAAATGCTTCTTTATGCAGATTTCCATTGATATTTCGGATGAGAGCATGATTTTCAGTAGGATTCCAAATTTTTAGTCTGTTCGGCGCCATAGAGCCTGAGAAAACGACTCCGAAAGTTCGAACCCAAGTCTTCAAATTGTGCATGGTAGAGAAAAGATTTTTCCACAAATGCATTTTCATGCAGATTTTCACTTTGATTTCGGTTAAGATTATTATTCTTGGTTGGATTCCAAATTCTTAGTCTGTTCGGCACCATAGAGACAGAGAAAACAACTCTGATAGTTCGAAACCAAGTCTTTAAATTGTGCTTTTTGGAGGGAATTTTTTTACACAAATGCTTCTTTATGCAGATTTTCATTGTTATTTCGGATGAGAGCATGATTTTTAGTGGGATTCCAAAATTTTAGTCTCTTCGGCTCAAGAGAGCCTGAGAAAACGACTCCGAAAGTTCGAACCCAAGTCTTCAAATTGTGCATGGTAGAAAAAAGATTTTTCCATAAATGCTTCTTAAGGCACATTTTCATTGTGATTTCGGTAAAGATCATGATTCTTAGTGGGTTTCCAAATTTGTAGTTGGTTCGGCGCCATAGACCCTGAGAAAACGACTCCGATCGTTGGAACACAAGTTTTCAAATTGTGCTTTTTGGAGTAAAATTTTTTACACAAATGCTTCTTTATGCAGATTTTCACTGTGATTTCCGTTAAGAGAATGATTTTTAGTGGGATTCCAAATTTTTAGTCTGTTTGGTGCCATAGATACTGAGAAAACAACTCCGAAAGTTCAAACCAAGTCCTCAAATTGTGCATGGTAGAGAAAAGATTTTTCCACAAATGCTTCTTTATGAAGACTTTCATTGTTATTTCGGATGCGCGAATGATTTTTAGTTGGATTCCAAATTTTTAGTCTGTTCGGCGCCATAAATCCTGAGAAAACGACTCCCAAAGTCCGAACCCAAGTCTTCAAATTGTGCATGGTAGAGAAAAGATTTTTCCACAAATGCTTCTTCAGGCAGATTTTCACTTTGATTTCGGTTAAGAGTATTATTCTTGGTGGGATTCCAAATTTTAAGTCTCTTCGGCGCCATTAAGACTGAGAAAACGACTACGAAAGTTTGAACCCAAGTCTTCAAATTGTGCTTTTTGGATTAAAGATTTTTCCACAAATGCTTCTTTATGCAGATTTTCATTGTTATTTCGGATGAGAGCATGATTATTAGTGGGTTTCCAAATTTTCGGTCTGTTCGGCGCCATAAAGCCTGATAAATCGACTCCCAAAGTCCGAACCCAAGTCTACAAATTGTGCATGGTAGGAAAAAGATTTTTCCACAAATGCTTCTTATCGCAAACTTTCGTTGTGATTTCTGTTAAGAGTATGATTCTTAGTGAGATTCCAAATTTTTGGTCTGTTCGGTGCCATAGAGACTTAAAAAAGGACTCCAAAAGTCCGAACCCAAGTCTTCAAATTGTGCATGGTAGAGAAAAGATTTTTGCACAAATGCTTCTTCAGGCAGATTTTTACTTTGATTTCGGTTAAGAGTATTATTCTTAGTGGGTTTCCAAATTTTCAGTCTGTTCGGCGACATAAAGCCTGATAAATCGACTCCCAAAGTCCAAACCCAAGTCTACAAATTGTCCAAGGTAGGAAAAAGATTTTTCCACCAATGCTTCTTTAGGCAAATTTACATTGTGATTTCGGTTAAGAGTATGATTCTTAGTGGGATTCCAAATTATTAGTCTGTTCGGCACCATAGAGCCTGAGAAAACAACTCTGAAAGTTTGAACCCAAGTCTTTAAATTGTGCTTTATGGAGTAAAGATTTTTACACAAATGCTTCTTTATGCAGATTTTCATTGTTATTTCGGATGTGAGCATGATTTTTATTGGGATTCCAAATTATTAGTCTGTTCGGCGCCATAAAGCCTGATTAAACGACTCCCAAAGTCCGAACCCAAGTTTACAAATTGTGCATAGTAGAAAAAAGATTTTTCCATAAATGCTTCCTTAGGCACATTTTCATTGTGATTTCGGTTAAGATCATGATTCTTAGTGGGTTTCCAAATTTGTAGTCGGTTCGGCGCCATAGACCCTGAGAAAACGACTCGGAAAGTTGGAACACAAGTTTTCAAATTGTGCTTTTTGGAGTAAATTTTTTTCCACAAATGCTTCTTTATGCAGATTTTCACTGTGATTTCCGTTAAGAGTATGATTCTTAGTGGGATTCCAAATTTTTAGTCTGTTCGGTGCCATAGAGACTGAGAAAACAACTCCGAAAGTTCGAACCCAAGTCTTCAAATTGTGCTTTTTAAAGTAAATTTTTTTCCACAAATGCTTCTTCATGCAGACTTTCATTGTTATTTCGGATGAGAGCATGATTTTGAGTAGGATTCCAAATTTTTAGTCTATTCGGCGCCATAAAGCCTGAGAAAACGACTCCCAAAGTCCGAACCCAAGTCTTCAAATTGTGCATGGTAGAGAAAAGAGTTTTCCACAAATGCTTCTTCAGGCAGATTTTCACTTTGATTTCGGATAAGAGTATTATTCTTGGTGGGATTCCAAATTTAAAGTCTGTTCGGCGCCATTCAGACTGAGAAAACGACTCCGAAAGTTCGAACCCAAGTCTTCAAATTGTGCCTTTTGGAGTAAAGATTTTTCCACAAAAGCTTCATTATGAAGATTTTCATTGTTATTTCGGATGAGAGCATGATTCTTAGTGGGTTTCCAAATTTTCGGTCTGTTCGGCGCCATAAAGCCTGATAAAACGACTCCTAAAGTCCGAACCCAAGTCCTCAAATTGTGCATGGTAGAGAAAAGATTTTTCCACAAATGCTTCTTTATAAAGACTTTCATTGTTATTTCGGATGCGCGAATGATTTTTAGTAGGATTCCAAATTTTTAGTCTATTCGGCGCCATAGAGCCTGAGAAAACGACTCCGAAACTTCGAACACAAGTCTTCAAATTGTGCATGGTAGAGAAAAGATTTTTCCACAAATGCTTCTTTATGCAGATTTTCATTGTTATTTCGGATGAGAGCATGATTCTTAGTGGGTTTCCAAATTTTCGGTCTGTTCGGCGCCATAAAGCCTGATAAATCGACTCCCAAAGTCCGAACCCAAGTCTACAAATTGTGCATGGTAGGAAAAAGATTTTTCCACAAATGCTTCTTATCGCAAACTTTCGTTGTGATTTCTGTTAAGAGTATGATTCTTAGTGAGATTCCAAATTTTCAGTCTGTTCGGCGACATAAAGCCTGATAAATCGACTCCCAAAGTCCGAACCCAAGTCTACAAATTGTGCTAGGTAGGAAAAAGATTTTTCCACCAATGCTTTTTTAGGCAAATTTACATTGTGATTTCGGTTAAGAGTATGATTCTTAATGGGATTCCAAATTATTAGTCTGTTCGGCACCATAGAGCCTGAGAAAACAACTCTGAAAGTTCGAACGCAAGTCTTTAAATTGTGCTTTATGGAGTAAAGATTTTTACACAAATGCTTCTTTATGCAGATTTTCATTGTTATTTCGGATGTGAGCATGATTTTTATTGGGATTCCAAATTATTAGTCTGTTCGGCGCCATAAAGCCTGATTAAACGACTCCCAAAGTCCGAACCCAAGTTTACAAATTGTGCATAGTAGAAAAAAGATTTTTCCATAAATGCTTCCTTTGGCACATTTTCATTGTGATTTCGGTTAAGATCATGATTTTTAGTGGGTTTCCAAATTTGTAGTCGGTTCGGCGCCATAGACCCTGAGAAAACGACTCGGAAAGTTGGAACACAAGTTTTCAAATTGTGCTTTTTGGAGTAAAATTTTTTCTACAAATGCTTCTTTATGCAGATTTTCACTGTGATTTCCGTTAAGAGTATGATTCTTAGTGGGATTCCAAATTTTTAGTCTGTTCGGTGCCATAGAGACTGAGAAAACAACTCCGAAAATTCGAACCCAAGTCTTCAAATTGTGCTTTTTAGAGTAAATTTATTTCCACAAATGCTTCTTCATGCAGACTTTCATTGTTATTTCGGATGAGAGCATGATTTTTAGTAGGATTCCAAATTTTTAGTCTATTCGGCGCCATAAAGCCTGAGAAAACGACTCCCAAAGTCCGAACCCAAGTCTTCAAATTGTGCATGGTAGAAAAAAGATTTTTCCACAAATGTTTCTTCAGGCAGATTTTTACTTTGATTTCGGTTAATAGTATTATTCTTAGTGGGTTTCCAAATTTTCAGTCTGTTCGGCGACATAAAGCCTGATAAATCGACTCCCAAAGTCCGAACCCAAGTCTACAAATTGTGCAAGGTAGGAAAAAGATTTTTCCACCAATGCTTCTTTATGCAACATTGTGATTTCGGTTAAGAGTATGATTCTTGGTGGGATTCCAAATTTAAAGTCTGTTCGGCGCCATTCAGACTGAGAAAACCACCCCGAAAGATCGAACCCAGGTCTTCAAATTGGGCTTTTTGCATTAAAGATTTTTCCACAAATGCTTCTTATTGCAGATTTCCATTGATATTTTGGATGAGAGCATGATTTTTAATAGTATTCCAAATTTTTAGTCTGTTCGGCGCCATAGAGCGTGAGAAAACGACACCGAAAGTTCGAACCCAAGTCTTCAAATTGTGCTTTTTGGGTTAAAGATTTTTCCACAAATACTTCTTTATGCAAATTTCCATTGATATATCGGATTAGAGCATGATTTTTATTAGGATTCCAAATTTTTAGTCTCTTCGGCTCCATAGCGCCTGAGAAAACGACTCCGAAAGTTCGAACCCAAGTCTTCAAATTGTGCTTTTTGGGTTAAAGATTTTTCCACAAATGCTTCTTCAGGCAGATTTTCACTTTGATTTCGGTTAAGAGTATTATTCTTGGTGGGATTCCAAATTTAAAGTCTGTTCGGCGCCATTCAGACTTGGAAAACGACCCCGAAAAATCGAACCCAGGTCTTCAAATTGTGCTTTTTGCATTAAAGATTTTTCCACAAATGCTTCTTTATGCAGATTTCCATTGATATTTTGGATGAGAGCATGATTTTTAGTAGTATTCCAAATTTTTAGTCTGTTCGGCGCCATAGAGCGTGAGAAAACGACACCGAAAGTTCGAACCCAAGTCTTCAAATTGTGCTTTTTGGGTTAAAGATTTTTCCAAAAATACTTCTTTATGCAAATTTCCATTGATATATCGGATTAGAGCATGATTTTTATTAGGATTCCAAATTTTTAGTCTCTTCGGCTCCATAGCGCCTGAGAAAACGACTCCGAAAGTTCGAACCCAAGTCTTCAAATTGTGCTTTTTGGGTTAAAGATTTTTCCACAAATGCTTCTTTATGCGAATTTCCATTGATATATCGGATTAGAGCATGATTTTTAGTAGGATTCCAAATTTTTAGTCTCTTCGGCTCCATAGCGCCTGAGAAAACCACTCTGAAAGTTCGAACCCAAATCTTCAAATTGTGCCTTTTGGAGAAAAGATTTTTCCACAAATGCTTCTTAATGCAGATTTTCATTATTATTTCGGATGTGAGCATGATTTTTATTGGGATTCCAAATTTTTAGTCTCTTCGGTTCCATAGAGCCTGAGAAAACGACTCCGAAAGTTCGAACTCAAGTCTTCAATTCGTGCTTTTTGGATTAAAGATTTTTCCAAAAATGCTTCTTTATGCAGATTTCCATTGATATTTCGAATGAGAGCATGATTTTTAGTAGGATTCCAAATTTTTAGTCTGTTCGGCGCCATAGAGCCTGAGAAAACGACTCCGAAAGTTCGAACCCAAATCTTCAAATTGTGCATTATGGAGTAGAGAATTTTCCACAAATGTTTCTTTATGCTTATTTTCATTGTGATTTCGGTTAAGAGTATGATTTTTAGTAGGATTCCAAATTTTTAGTCTATTCGGCGGCATAAAGCCTGAGAAAACGACTCCCAAAGTCCGAACCCAAGTCTTCAAATTGTGCATGGTAGAGAAAAGATTTTTCCACAAATGCTTCTTCAGGCAGATTTTCACTTTGATTTCGGTTAAGAGTATTATTCTTGGTGGGATTCCAAATTTAAAGTCTGTTCGGCGCCATTCAGACTTGGAAAACGACCCCGAAAAATCGAACCCAGGTCTTCAAATTGTGCTTTTTGCATTAAAGATTTTTCCACAAATGCTTCTTTATGCAGATTTCCATTGATATTTTGGATGAGAGCATGATTTTTAGTAGTATTCCAAATTTTTAGTCTGTTCGGCGCCATAGAGCGTGAGAAAACGACTCCGAAAAATCGAACCCAAGTCTTCAAATTGTGCTTTTTGGGTTAAAGATTTTTCCACAATTACTTCTTTATGCAAATTTCCATTGATATATCGGATTAGAGCATGATTTTTAGTAGGATTCCAAATTTTTAGTCTCTTCGGCTCCATAGCGCCTGAGAAAACGACTCCGAAAGTTCGAACCTAAGTCTTCAAATTGTGCTTTTTGGGTTAAAGATTTTTCCACAAATGCTTCTTTATGCTAATTTCCATTGATATATCGGATTAGAGCATGATTTTTAGTAGGATTCCAAATTTTTAGTCTCTTCGGCTCCATAGCGCCTGAGAAAACGACTCTGAAAGTTCGAACCCAGGTCTTCAAATTGTGCCTTTTGGAGAAAAGATTTTTCCACAAATGCTTCTTAATGCAGATTTTCAGTATTATTTCGGATGTGAGCATGATTTTTATTGGGATTCCAAATTTTTAGTTTCTTCGGCTCCATAGAGCCTGAGAAAACGACTCCGAAAGTTGGAACACAAGTTTTCAAATTGTGCTTTTTGGAGTAAAATTTTTTCCACAAATGCTTCTTTATGCAGATTTTCACTGTGATTTCGGATGTGAGCATGATTTTTATTGGGATTCCAAATTTTTAGTCTCTTCGGCTCCATAGAGCCTGAGAAAACGACTCCGAAAGTTCGAACCCAAATCGTCAAATTGTGCTTTATGGAGTAGAGAATTTTCCACAAATGTTTCTTTATGCAGATTTTCATTGTTATTCCGGATGAGAGCATGATTTTTAGTGGGATTCCAAATTCTTAGTCTGTTCGGCAACATAGAGACAGAGAAAACAACTCTGATAGTTCGAACCCAAGTCTTTAAATTGTGCTTTTTGGAGTAAATTTTTTTACACAAATGCTTCTTTATGCAGATTTTCATTGTTATTCCGGATGAGAGCATGATTTTTAGTGGGATTCCAAATTTTTAGTCTGTTCGGCGCCATAAAGCCTGATAAAACGACATTTAAACTCCGAATCCAAGTCCTCAAATTGTGCATGGTAGAGAAAAGATTTTTCCACAAATGCTTCTTTATGAAGACTTTCATTGTTATTTCGGATGAGCGAATGATTTTTAGTTGGATTCCAAATTTTTCGTGTCTTCGGCGCCATAAAGCCTGAGAAAACGACTCCCAAAGTCCGAACCCAAGTCTTCAAATTGTGCATGGTAGAGAAAAGATTTTTCCACAAATGTTTCTTCAGGCAGATTTTTACTTTGATTTCGGTTAAGAGTATTATTCTTAGTGGGTTTCCAAATTTTAAGTCTGTTCGGCGCCATTAAGACTGAGAAAACGACTCCGAAAGTTCGAACCCAAGTCTTCAAATTGTGCTTTTTGGATTAAAGATTTTTCCACAAATGCTTCTTTATGCAGATTTCCATTGATATTTCGGATGAGAGCATGATTTTCAGTAGGATTCCAAATTTTTAGTCTGTTCGGCGCCATAGAGCCTGAGAAAACGACTCCGAAAGTTCGAACCCAAGTCTTCAAATTGTGCATGGTAGAGAAAAGATTTTTCCACAAATGCATTTTCATGCAGATTTTCACTTTGATTTCGGTTAAGATTATTATTCTTGGTTGGATTCCAAATTCTTAGTCTGTTCGGCACCATAGAGACAGAGAAAACAACTCTGATAGTTCGAAACCAAGTCTTTAAATTGTGCTTTTTGGAGGGAATTTTTTTACACAAATGCTTCTTTATGCAGATTTTCATTGTTATTTCGGATGAGAGCATGATTTTTAGTGGGATTCCAAAATTTTAGTCTCTTCGGCTCAAGAGAGCCTGAGAAAACGACTCCGAAAGTTCGAACCCAAGTCTTCAAATTGTGCATGGTAGAAAAAAGATTTTTCCATAAATGCTTCTTAAGGCACATTTTCATTGTGATTTCGGTAAAGATCATGATTCTTAGTGGGTTTCCAAATTTGTAGTTGGTTCGGCGCCATAGACCCTGAGAAAACGACTCCGATCGTTGGAACACAAGTTTTCAAATTGTGCTTTTTGGAGTAAAATTTTTTACACAAATGCTTCTTTATGCAGATTTTCACTGTGATTTCCGTTAAGAGAATGATTTTTAGTGGGATTCCAAATTTTTAGTCTGTTTGGTGCCATAGATACTGAGAAAACAACTCCGAAAGTTCAAACCAAGTCCTCAAATTGTGCATGGTAGAGAAAAGATTTTTCCACAAATGCTTCTTTATGAAGACTTTCATTGTTATTTCGGATGCGCGAATGATTTTTAGTTGGATTCCAAATTTTTAGTCTGTTCGGCGCCATAAATCCTGAGAAAACGACTCCCAAAGTCCGAACCCAAGTCTTCAAATTGTGCATGGTAGAGAAAAGATTTTTCCACAAATGCTTCTTCAGGCAGATTTTCACTTTGATTTCGGTTAAGAGTATTATTCTTGGTGGGATTCCAAATTTTAAGTCTCTTCGGCGCCATTAAGACTGAGAAAACGACTACGAAAGTTTGAACCCAAGTCTTCAAATTGTGCTTTTTGGATTAAAGATTTTTCCACAAATGCTTCTTTATGCAGATTTTCATTGTTATTTCGGATGAGAGCATGATTATTAGTGGGTTTCCAAATTTTCGGTCTGTTCGGCGCCATAAAGCCTGATAAATCGACTCCCAAAGTCCGAACCCAAGTCTACAAATTGTGCATGGTAGGAAAAAGATTTTTCCACAAATGCTTCTTATCGCAAACTTTCGTTGTGATTTCTGTTAAGAGTATGATTCTTAGTGAGATTCCAAATTTTTGGTCTGTTCGGTGCCATAGAGACTTAAAAAAGGACTCCAAAAGTCCGAACCCAAGTCTTCAAATTGTGCATGGTAGAGAAAAGATTTTTGCACAAATGCTTCTTCAGGCAGATTTTTACTTTGATTTCGGTTAAGAGTATTATTCTTAGTGGGTTTCCAAATTTTCAGTCTGTTCGGCGACATAAAGCCTGATAAATCGACTCCCAAAGTCCAAACCCAAGTCTACAAATTGTCCAAGGTAGGAAAAAGATTTTTCCACCAATGCTTCTTTAGGCAAATTTACATTGTGATTTCGGTTAAGAGTATGATTCTTAGTGGGATTCCAAATTATTAGTCTGTTCGGCACCATAGAGCCTGAGAAAACAACTCTGAAAGTTTGAACCCAAGTCTTTAAATTGTGCTTTATGGAGTAAAGATTTTTACACAAATGCTTCTTTATGCAGATTTTCATTGTTATTTCGGATGTGAGCATGATTTTTATTGGGATTCCAAATTATTAGTCTGTTCGGCGCCATAAAGCCTGATTAAACGACTCCCAAAGTCCGAACCCAAGTTTACAAATTGTGCATAGTAGAAAAAAGATTTTTCCATAAATGCTTCCTTAGGCACATTTTCATTGTGATTTCGGTTAAGATCATGATTCTTAGTGGGTTTCCAAATTTGTAGTCGGTTCGGCGCCATAGACCCTGAGAAAACGACTCGGAAAGTTGGAACACAAGTTTTCAAATTGTGCTTTTTGGAGTAAATTTTTTTCCACAAATGCTTCTTTATGCAGATTTTCACTGTGATTTCCGTTAAGAGTATGATTCTTAGTGGGATTCCAAATTTTTAGTCTGTTCGGTGCCATAGAGACTGAGAAAACAACTCCGAAAGTTCGAACCCAAGTCTTCAAATTGTGCTTTTTAAAGTAAATTTTTTTCCACAAATGCTTCTTCATGCAGACTTTCATTGTTATTTCGGATGAGAGCATGATTTTGAGTAGGATTCCAAATTTTTAGTCTATTCGGCGCCATAAAGCCTGAGAAAACGACTCCCAAAGTCCGAACCCAAGTCTTCAAATTGTGCATGGTAGAGAAAAGAGTTTTCCACAAATGCTTCTTCAGGCAGATTTTCACTTTGATTTCGGATAAGAGTATTATTCTTGGTGGGATTCCAAATTTAAAGTCTGTTCGGCGCCATTCAGACTGAGAAAACGACTCCGAAAGTTCGAACCCAAGTCTTCAAATTGTGCCTTTTGGAGTAAAGATTTTTCCACAAAAGCTTCATTATGAAGATTTTCATTGTTATTTCGGATGAGAGCATGATTCTTAGTGGGTTTCCAAATTTTCGGTCTGTTCGGCGCCATAAAGCCTGATAAAACGACTCCTAAAGTCCGAACCCAAGTCCTCAAATTGTGCATGGTAGAGAAAAGATTTTTCCACAAATGCTTCTTTATAAAGACTTTCATTGTTATTTCGGATGCGCGAATGATTTTTAGTTGGATTTCAAATTTTTAGTCTATTCGGCGCCATAAAGCCTGAGAAAACGACTCCCAAAGTCCGAAGTCCCAAGTCTTCAAATTGTGCATGGTAGATAAAAGATTTTTCCACAAATGCTTCTTCAGGCAGATTTTCACTTTGATTTCGGTTAAGAGTATTATTCTTGGTGGGATTCCAAATTTAAAGTCTGTTCGGCGCCATTCAGACTGAGAAAACGACCCCGAAAAATCGAACCCAGGTCTTCAAATTGTGCTTTTTGGATTAAAGATTTTTCCACAAATGCTTCTTTATGCAGATTTCCATTGATATTTTGGATGAGAGCATGATTTTTAGTAGTATTCCAAATTTTTAGTCTGTTCGGCGCCATAGAGCCTGAGAAAACGACTCAGAAAGTTCGAACCCAAGTATTCAAATTGTGCTTTTTGGATTAAAGATTTTTCCACAAATGCTTCTTTATGGAAATTTCCATTTATATTTCGGATGAGAGCATGATTTTAAGTAGGATTCCAAATTTTTAGTCGGTTCGGCGCCATAGAGCCTGAGAAAACGACTACGCAAGTTCGAAACCAAGTCTTCAAATTGTGCTTTTTGGATTAAAGATTTTTCCACAAATGCTTCTTTATGGAAATTTCCATTTATATTTCGGATGAGAGCATGATTTTTAGTAGGATTCCAAATTTTTGGTCTGTTCGGTGCCATAGAGAATTAGAAAACGACTCCCAAAGTCCGAACCCAAGTCTTCAAATTGTGCATGGTAGAGAAAATTTTTTTCCACAAATGCTTCTTCAGGCAGATTTTCACTTTGATTTCGGTTAAGAGTATTATTCTTAGTGGGTTTCCAAATTTTAAGTCTGTTCGGCGCCATTAAGACTGAGAAAACGACTCCGAAAGTTCGAACCCATGTCTTCAAATTGTGCTTTTTGGGTTAAAGATTTTTCCACAAATGCTTCTTTATGCAAATTTCCATTGATATATCGGATTAGAGCATGATTTTTAGTAGGATTCCAAATTTTTAGTCTCTTCGGCTCCATAGCGCCTGAGAAAACGACTACGAAAGTTCGAACCCAAGTCTTCAAATTGTGCCTTTTGGAGAAAAGATTTTTCCACAAATGCTTCTTAATGCAGATTTTCATTATTATTTCGGATGTGAGCATGATTTTTATTGGGATTCCAAATTTTTAGTCTCTTCGGCTCCATAGAGCCTGAGAAAACGACTCCGAAAGTTCGAACTCAAGTCTTCAAATCGTGGTTTTTGGATTAAAGATTTTTCCAAAAATGCTTCTTTATGCAGAATTCCATTGATATTTCTGATGAGAGCATGATTTTTAGTAGGATTCCAAATTTTTAGTCTGTTCGGCGCCATAGAGCCTGTGAAAACGACTCCGAAAGTTCGAACCCAAGTCTTCAAATTGTGCATGGTAGAGAAAAGATTTTTCCACAAATGCTATTTCGGGCAGATTTTCACTTTGATTTCGGTTAAGAGTATTATTCTTGGTGGGATTCCAAATTCTTAGTCTGTTCGGCACCATAGAGACAGAGAAAACAACTCTGATAGTTCGAACCCAAGTCTTTAAATTGTGCTTTTTGGAGTTAATTTTTTTACACAAATGCTTCTTTATGCAGATTTTCATTGTTATTCCGGATGAGAGTATGATTTTTAGTGGGATTACAAATTCTAAGTCTGTTCGGCAACATAGAGACAAAGAAAACAACTCTGAAAAATCGAACCCAAGTCTATAAATTGTGCTTTTTGGATTAAAGATTTTTCCACAAATGCTTCTTTATGCAGATTTCCATTGATATATCGGATGAGAGCATGATTTTTAGTAGGATTCCAAATTTTTAGTCTGTTCGGCACCATAGAGACAGAGAAAACAACTCTGATAGTTCGAACCCAAGTCTTCAAATTGTGCTTTTTGGATTAAAGATTTTTCCACAAATGCTTCTTTATGCAGATTTCCATTGATATTTCGGATGAGAGCATGATTTTTAGTAGGATTCCAAATTTTTAGTCTGTTCGGCGCCATAGAGCCTGAGAAAACGACTCCGATAGTTCGAACCCAAATCTTCAAATTGTGCTTTATGGAGTAGAGAATTTTCCACAAATGTTTCTTTATGCTTATTTTCATTGTGATTTCGGTTAAGAGTATGATTCTTGGTGGGATTCCAAATTCTTAGTCTGTTCGGCGCCATAGAGCCTGAGAAAACGACTCCGAAAGTTCGAACCCAAATCTTCAAATTGTGCTTTATGGAGTAGAGAATTTTCCACAAATGTTTCTTTATGCTTATTTTCATTGTGATTTCGGTTAAGAGTATGATTCTTAGTGGGATTTCAAATTATTAGTCTGTTCGGCGACATAAAGCCTGAGAAAACGACTCCCAAAGTCTGAACCCATGTTTTAAAATTGTGCATGGTAGAGAAAAGATTTTTCCACAAATGCTACTTCGGGCAGATTTTCACTTTGATTTCGGTTAAGATTATTATTCTTGGTTGGATTCCAACCAAGAATAATAGTTCGGCACCATAGAGACAGAGAAAAGAACTCTGAAAGTTCGAACTTAAGCCTTTAAATTGTGCTTTTAGGAGTAAAGATTTTTACACAAATGCTCCTTTATGCAGATTTTCTTTGTTATTTCGGATGTGAGCATGATTTTTATTGGGATTCCAAATTGTTAGTCCTTTCGGCGCCATAAAGCCTGATAAAACGACTCCTAAACTCCGAATCCAAGTCCTCAAATTGTGCATGGTAGAGAAAAGATTTTTCCACAAATGCTTCTTTATGAAGACTTTCATTGTTATTTTGGATGAGCGAATGATTTTTAGTTGGATTCCAAATTTTTAGTCTCTTCGGCGCCATAAAGCCTGAGATAACGACTCCCAAAGTCGGAACCCAAGTCTTCAAATTGTGCATGGTAGAGAAAAGATTTTTCCACAAATGCTTCTTCAGGCAGATTCTTACTTTGATTTCGGTTAAGAGTATTATTCTTAGTGGGTTTCCATATTTTAAGTCTGTTTGGCGCCATTAAGACTGAGAAAACGACTCCGAAAGTTCGAACCCAAGTCTTCAAATTGTGCTTTTTGGATTAAAGATTTTTCCACAAATGCTTCTTTATGCAGATTTCCATTGATATTTCGGATGAGAGCATGATTTTTAGTAGGATTCCTAATTTTTAGTCTGTTCGGCGCCATAGAGCCTGAGAAAACGACTCCGAAAGTTCGAACCCAAGTCTTCAAATAGTGCATGGTAGAGAAAAGATTTTTCCACAAATGCTACTTCGGGCAGATTTTCACTTTGATTTCGGTTAAGAGTTTTATTCTTGGTGGGATTCCAAATTCTTATTCTGTTCGGCACCATAGAGACAGAGAAAACAACTCTGATAGTTCGAACCCAAGTCTTTAAATTGTGCTTTTTGGAGTAAATTTTTTTACACAAATGCTTCTTTATGCAGATTTTCATTGTTATTCCGGATGAGAGTATGATTTTTAGTTGGATTCCAAATTTTTAGTCTGTTCGGCGCCATAAAGCCTGATAAAACGACTCCTAAACTCCGAATCCAAGTCCTCAAATTGTGCATGGTAGAGAAAAGATTTTTCCACAAATGCTTCTTTATGAAGACTTTCATTGTTATTTCGGATGAGCAAATGATTTTTAGTTGGATTCCAAATTTTTAGTCTGTTCGGCGCCATAAAGCCTGAGAAAACGACTCCCAAAGTCGGAACCCAAGTCTTCAAATTGTGCATGGTAGAGAAAAGATTTTTCCACAAATGCTTCTTCAGGCAGATTTTTACTTTGATTTCGGTTAAGAGTATTATTTTTAGTGGGTTTCCAAATTTTAAGTCTGTTCGGCGCCATTAAAACTGAGAAAACGACTCCGAAAGTTCGAACCCAAGTCTTCAAATTGTGCTTTTTGGATTAAAGATTTTTCCACAAATGCTTCTTTATGCAGATTTCCATTGATATTTCGGATGAGAGCATGATTTTTAGTAGGATTCCAAATTTTTAGTCTGTTCGGCGCCATAGAGCCTGAGAAAACGACTCCGAAAGTTCGAACCCAAGTCTTCAAATAGTGCATGGTAGAGAAAAGATTTTTCCACAAATGCTACTTCGGGCAGATTTTCACTTTGATTTCGGTTAAGAGTATTATTCTTGGTGGGATTCCAAATTCTTATTCTGTTCGGCACCATAGAGACAGAGAAAACAACTCTGATAGTTCGAACCCAAGTCTTTAAATTGTGCTTTTTGGAGTAAATTTTTTTACACAAATGCTTCTTTATGCAGATTTTCATTGTAATTCCGGATGAGAGTATGATTTTTAGTTGGATTCCAAATTTTTAGTCTGTTCGGCGCCATAAAGCCTGATAAAACGACTCCTAAACTCCGAATCCAAGTCCTCAAATTGTGCATGGTAGAGAAAAGATTTTTCCACAAATGCTTCTTTATGAAGACTTTCATTGTTATTTCGGATGAGCAAATGATTTTTAGTTGGATTCCAAATTTTTAGTCTGTTCGGCGCCATAAAGCCTGAGAAAACGACTCCCAAAGTCGGAACCCAAGTCTTCAAATTGTGCATGGTAGAGAAAAGATTTTTCCACAAATGCTTCTTCAGGCAGATTTTTACTTTGATTTCGGTTAAGAGTATTATTTTTAGTGGGTTTCCAAATTTTAAGTCTGTTCGGCGCCATTAAGACTGAGAAAACGACTCCGAAAGTTCGAATGTATCTTTTATCAGGAGATTTTTCAATGTGGATGAGTGTTTCAGGCTAACAATTATTGCTTATAAAATAATTGTTACCCTTTGTGCTATGCATAAAAAATCTTGTCTTAAACATTAGTTTACCAAAAAAAAAAAAATAATAATTAATATTTGACAAGTTCTAGTAATTTTCACCAAAAAATGTAGACAATTTGTCTCGACGCCATCTAGTGAGAGAGTTAGCACTTACAATGTCTTTCTCATATAAAAATAAAGTTGGTTGTTTTCAGGTGAAAAAATGTAATAGGCAGTAATTGTTGAATGAAACACTAGTATATATTGAATTATTTCGCGGATAAGAGATAAGCCGCCATAGCTCAGTGGTCAGAGCTGTCGACCGGCAATCGAAAGGACACGGGTTCAAGTCCCGTTGGCGTCATGTATCTTTTATCAGGAGATTTTTCAATGTGGATGAGTGTTTCAGGCTAACAATTATTGCTTATAAAATAATTGTTACCCTTTGTGCTATGCATAAAAAATCTTGTCTTAAACATTAGTTTACCAAAAAAAAAAAATAATAATTAATATTTGACAAGTTCTAGTAATTTTCACCAAAAAATGTAGACAATTTGTCTCGACGCCATCTAGTGAGAGAGTTAGCACTTACAATGTCTTTCTCATATAAAAATAAAGTTGGTTGTTTTCAGGTGAAAAAATGTAATAGGCAGTAATTGTTGAATGAAACACTAGTATATATTGAATTATTTCGCGGATAAGAGATAAGCCGCCATAGCTCAGTGGTCAGAGCTGTCGACCGGCAATCGAAAGGACACGGGTTCAAGTCCCGTTGGCGTCATGTATCTTTTATCAGGAGATTTTTCAATGTGGATGAGTGTTTCAGGCTAACAATTATTGCTTATAAAATAATTGTTACCCTTTGTGCTATGCATAAAAAATCTTGTCTTAAACATTAGTTTACCAAAAAAAAAAAAAATAATAATTAATATTTGACAAGTTCTAGTAATTTTCACCAAAAAATGTAGACAATTTGTCTCGACGCCATCTAGTGAGAGAGTTAGCACTTACAATGTCTTTCTCATATAAAAATAAAGTTGGTTGTTTTCAGGTGAAAAAATGTAATAGGCAGTAATTGTTGAATGAAACACTAGTATATATTGAATTATTTCGCGGATAAGAGATAAGCCGCCATAGCTCAGTGGTCAGAGCTGTCGACCGGCAATCGAAAGGACACGGGTTCAAGTCCCGTTGGCGTCATGTATCTTTTATCAGGAGATTTTTCAATGTGGATGAGTGTTTCAGGCTAACAATTATTGCTTATAAAATAATTGTTACCCTTTGTGCTATGCATAAAAAATCTTGTCTTAAACATTAGTTTACCAAAAAAAAAAAAAATAATAATTAATATTTGACAAGTTCTAGTAATTTTCACCAAAAAATGTAGACAATTTGTCTCGACGCCATCTAGTGAGAGAGTTAGCACTTACAATGTCTTTCTCATATAAAAATAAAGTTGGTTGTTTTCAGGTGAAAAAATGTAATAGGCAGTAATTGTTGAATGAAACACTAGTATATATTGAATTATTTCGCGGATAAGAGATAAGCCGCCATAGCTCAGTGGTCAGAGCTGTCGACCGGCAATCGAAAGGACACGGGTTCAAGTCCCGTTGGCGTCATGTATCTTTTATCAGGAGATTTTTCAATGTGGATGAGTGTTTCAGGCTAACAATTATTGCTTATAAAATAATTGTTACCCTTTGTGCTATGCATAAAAAATCTTGTCTTAAACATTAGTTTACCAAAAAAAAAAAAATAATAATTAATATTTGACAAGTTCTAGTAATTTTCACCAAAAAATGTAGACAATTTGTCTCGACGCCATCTAGTGAGAGAGTTAGCACTTACAATGTCTTTCTCATATAAAAATAAAGTTGGTTGTTTTCAGGTGAAAAAATGTAATAGGCAGTAATTGTTGAATGAAACACTAGTATATATTGAATTATTTCGCGGATAAGAGATAAGCCGCCATAGCTCAGTGGTCAGAGCTGTCGACCGGCAATCGAAAGGACACGGGTTCAAGTCCCGTTGGCGTCATGTATCTTTTATCAGGAGATTTTTCAATGTGGATGAGTGTTTCAGGCTAACAATTATTGCTTATAAAATAATTGTTACCCTTTGTGCTATGCATAAAAAATCTTGTCTTAAACATTAGTTTACCAAAAAAAAAAAAAATAATAATTAATATTTGACAAGTTCTAGTAATTTTCACCAAAAAATGTAGACAATTTGTCTCGACGCCATCTAGTGAGAGAGTTAGCACTTACAATGTCTTTCTCATATAAAAATAAAGTTGGTTGTTTTCAGGTGAAAAAATGTAATAGGCAGTAATTGTTGAATGAAACACTAGTATATATTGAATTATTTCGCGGATAAGAGATAAGCCGCCATAGCTCAGTGGTCAGAGCTGTCGACCGGCAATCGAAAGGACACGGGTTCAAGTCCCGTTGGCGTCATGTATCTTTTATCAGGAGATTTTTCAATGTGGATGAGTGTTTCAGGCTAACAATTATTGCTTATAAAATAATTCGAACCCAAGTCTTCAAATTGTGCTTTTTGGATTAAAGATTTTTCCACAAATGCTTCTTTATGCAGATTTCCATTGATATTTCGGATGAGAGCATGATTTTTAGTAGGATTCCAAATTTTTAGTCTGTTCGGCGCCATAGAGCCTGAGAAAACGACTCCGAAAGTTCGAACCCAAGTCTTCAAATAGTGCATGGTAGAGAAAAGATTTTTCCACAAATGCTACTTCGGGCAGATTTTCACTTTGATTTCGGTTAAGAGTATTATTCTTGGTGGGATTCCAAATTCTTATTCTGTTCGGCACCAGAGAGACAGAGAAAACAACTCTGATAGTTCGAACCCAAGTCTTTAAATTGTGCTTTTTGGAGTAAATTTTTTTACACAAATGCTTCTTTATGCAGATTTTCATTGTTATTCCGGATGAGAGTATGATTTTTAGTGGGATTCCAAATTTTTAGTCTGTTCGGCGCCATAAAGCCTGATAAAACGACTCCTAAACTCCGAATCCAAGTCCTCAAATTGTGCATGGTAGAGAAAAGATTTTTCCACAAATGCTTCTTTATGAAGACTTTCATTGTTATTTCGGATGAGCGAATGATTTTTAGTTGGATTCCAAATTTTTAGTCTGTTCGGCGCCATAAAGCCTGAGAAAACGACTCCCAAAGTCGGAACCCAAGTCTTCAAATTGTGCATGGTAGAGAAAAGATTTTTCCACAAATGCTTCTTCAGGCAGATTTTTACTTTGATTTCGGTTAAGAGTATTATTTTTAGTGGGTTTCCAAATTTTAAGTCTGTTCGGCGCCATTAAGACTGAGAAAACGACTCCGAAAGTTCGAACCCAAGTCTTCAAATTGTGCTTTTAGGAGTAAAGATTGTTACACAAATGCTTCTTTATGCAGATTTTCTTTGTTATTTCGGATGTGAGCATGATTTTTATTGGGATTCCAAATTGTTAGTCTGTTCGGCGTCATAAAGCCTGATAGACGAAACCAAAAGTCCGAACCCAAGTCTTCAAATTGTGCATGGTAGAAAAAAGATTTATCCATAAATGCTTCTTTAGGCACATTTTCATTGTGATTTCGGTTAAGATCATGATTCTTAGTGGGTTTTTAAATTTGTAGTCGGTTCGGCGCTTTAGACCCTGAGAAAACGACTCCGAAAGTTGGAACACATGTTTTCAAATTGTGCTTTTTGGAGTAAAATTTTTTCCACAAATGCTTTTTTATGCAGATTTTCACTGTGATTTCCGTTAAGAGTATGATTCTTAGTGGGATTCCAAATTTTTAGTCGGTTCGGTGCCATAGAGACTGAGAAAACAACTCCAAAAGTTCGAACCCAAGTCTTCAAATTGTGCTTTTTAGAGTAAATTTTTTTCCACAAATGCTTCTCCATGCAGACTTTCATTGTTATTTCGGATGAGAGCATGATTTTTAGTAGGATTCCAAATTTTTAGTCGGTTCGGCGCCATAGAGCCTGAGAAAACGACTACGAAAGTTCGAACCCAAGTCTTCAAATTGTGCTTTTTGGAGTAAAGAATTTTCCACAAATGCTTCTTTATGCAGATTTTCACTGTGATTTCTGTTAAGAGTATGATTCTTAGTGAGATTCCAAATTTTTGGTCTGTTCGGTGCCATAGAGAATTAGACAACGACTCCCAAAGTCCGGACCCAAGTCTTCAAATTGTGCATGGTAGAGAAAAGATTTTTCCACAAATGCTTCTTCAGGCAGATTTTCACTTTGATTTCGGTTAAGAGTATTATTCTTGGTGGGATTCCAAATTTTAAGTCTGTTCGGCGCCATTAAGACTGAGAAAACGACTCCGAAAATTTGAACCCAAGTCTTCAAATTGTGCTTTTTGGATTAAAGATTTCTCCACAAATGCTTCTTTATGCAGATTTCCATTGATATTTCGGATGAGAGCATGATTTTTAGTAGGATTCCAAATTTTTAGTCGGTTCGGCGCCATAGAGCCTGAGAAAACGACTCCGAAAGTTCGAACCCAAGTCTACAAATTGTGCTTTTTGGAGTAAAGATTTTTCCACAAATGCTTCTTTATGAATATTTTCATTGTGATTTCGGTTAAGAGCATGATTCTTAGTGGGAACCCAAATTCTTAGTCTGTTCGGCACCATAGAGACAAAGAAAACAACTCTGAAAGTTCGAACCCAAGTCTTTAAATTGTGCTTTATCGAGTAAAGATTTTTACACAAATGCTTCTTTATGCAGATTTTCATTGTTATTTCGGATGTGAGCATGATTTTTATTGGGATTCCAAATTATTAGTCTGTTCGGCGCCATAAAGCCTGATAAAACGACTCCCAAAGTCCGAACCCAAGTATTCAAATTGTGCTTTTTGGATTAAAGATTTTTCCACAAATGCTTCTTTATGGAAATTTCCATTGATATTTCGGATGAGAGCATGATTTTTAGTAGGATTCCAAATTTTTAGTCGGTTCGGCGCCATAGAGCCTGAGAAAACGACTCCGAAAGTTCGAACCCAAGTCTACAAATTGTGCTTTTTGGAGTAAAGATTTTTCCACAAATGCTTCTTTATGAATATTTTCATTGTGATTTCGGTTAAGAGCATGATTCTTAGTGGGAACCCAAATTCTTAGTCTGTTCGGCACCATAGAGACAAAGAAAACAACTCTGAAAATTCGAACCCAAGTCTTCAAATTGTGCTTTTTGTAGTATTAATTTTTTACACAAATGTTTCTTTATGCAGATTTTCACTGTGATTTCCTTTAAGAGAATGATTCTTAGTGGATTCCAAATTTTCAGTCTGTTCGGGGCCATAAAGCCTGATAAATCGACTCCCAAAGTCCGAACCCAAGTCTACAAATTGTGCATGGTAGAAAAAAGATTTTTCCACAAATGCTTCTTTATGAGGATTTATAGTGTGATTTCGGTTTTGAGTATGATTCTTCGTGGGATTCCAAAATCATAGTGTGTTAAGCACCATAGAGATAGAGAAAACAAGTCTGAAAGTTCGAACCCAAGTCTTCAAATTGTGCTTTACGAGTAACATTTTTTACACAAATGCTTCTTTATGCAGATTTTCATTGTTATTTCGGTTAAGATCATGATTCTTAATAGGATTCCAAATTTTGAGTCTGTTCGGCGCCATAAATACTGAGAAAACAACTCCGAAAGTTCGAACCCAAGTCTTCAAATTGTGCTTTTTGAAGTGAAGATTTTTCCACAAATGCTTCTTTATGCAGATTTTTATTGCGATTTCAGTTAAGAGTATGATTCTTAGTGGAATTCTAAATATTTAGTCTGTTCGGCGCCATAGAGCCTGAGAAAACGACTCCGAAAGTACCAACCCAAGTCTTCAAATTGTGCTTTTTGGAGAAAAGATTTTTCCACAAATGCTTCTTAAGGCAGATTTTCATTGTGATTTCGGATGAGAGCATGATTTTTAGTGGGATTCCAAATTTTAAGTCTGTTCGGCTTAATAAAGCCTAAGAAAACAACTCCCATAGTCCGAACCCAAGTATTCAAATTGTGCTTTTTGGAGAAAAGATTTTTCCACAAATGCTTCTTTATGCAGATTTTCATTGTTATTTCTGATGAGAGCATGATTTTTAGTAAGATTCCAAATGTTTAGTCTGTTCGGCATCATAAAACCTGATAAAACGACTCCCAATGTCCGAACCCAAGTCTTCAAATTGTGCATGGTAGAGAAAAGATTTTTCCACAAATGCTTCTTTAGGCAGATTTTCATTGTGATTTCGGTTAAGAGTATGATTCTTGGTGGGATTCCAAATTTTTAGTCTGTTCGGCGCCATTAAGACTGAGAAAACGACTCCGAAAGTTCGAACACAAGTCTTCAAATTGTGCATGGTAGAAAAATGATTTTTCCACAAATGCTTCTTAAGGCAAATTTTCATTGTGATTTCGGTTAAGAGTAGGATTCTTAGTTTGATTTCAAATTTGTAGTCGTTTCGGCGCCATAGATCCTGAGAAAACGACTCCGAAAGTTCGAACCCAAGTCTTCAAATTGTGCTTTTTGTAGTAAAATTTTTTCCACAAATGCTTCTTTATGCAGATTTTCTCTGTGATTTCCGTTAAGAGTATGATTCTTAGTGGGATTCCAAATTTTTAGTCTGTTCGGTGCCATAGAGACTGAGAAAACAACTCCGAAAGTTCGAACCCAAGTCTTCAAATTGTGCATTTTAGACTAATTTTTTTTCCACAAATGCTTCTTTATGCAGACTTTCTTGGTTATTTCGGATGAGCGAATGATTTTTAGTTGGATTCCAAATTTTTAGTCTGTTCGGCGCCATAAAACCTGAGAAAACGACTCCCAAAGTCCGAACCCAAGTCTTCAAATTGTGCATGGTAGAGAAAAGATTTTTCCACAAATGCTTCTTCAGGCAGATTTTCACTGTGATTTCGGTAAAGAGTATGATTCTTACTGGGATTCCAAATTTTTAGTCTGTTCGGTGCCATAGAGACTGAGAAAACAACTCTGAAAGTTCGAACCCAAGTCTTTAAATTGTGCTTTTTGGAGTTAAGATTTTTTTCACAAATGCTTCTTTATCCAGATTCTCATTGTTATTTGGGATGTAAGCATGATTTTTATTGGGAAATTTTTAGTCTGTTCGGCGCCATACAGCCTGATAAAATGACTCCCTAAGTCCGAACCCAAGTTTTCAAATTGTGCATGGTAGAAAATAGATTTTTCCATAAATGCTTCTTTAGGCACATTTTCATTGTGATTTCGGTAAAGATCATGATTTTTAGTGGGTTTCCAAATTTCTAGTCGGTTCGGCAACATAGAGACTGAGAAAACAAATCCGTAAGTTCGAACACAAGTCTTTAAATTGTGCAATTTGGAATTAAGATTTTTCCACAAATGCTTCTTTAGCCAGATTTTCATTTTGATTTCTGTTAAGAGAATGATTCTTACTAAGATTCCAAATTTTTAGACTGTTCGACGTCATAGAGCCTGACAAAACGACTCCGAAGGTTCCGACGCAAGTCTTCAAATTGTCCTTTTTGGAGTAAAGATTTTTCCACAAACTCTTCTTTATGCAAATTTTCATTGTGATTTTGGTTAAGATTATGATTCTTAGTGGGATTCTTAATATTTAGTCTGTTCGGCCCCACAGAGCCTGAGAAAACGACTCCGAAAGTACCAACCCATGTCTTCAAATTGTGCTTTTTGGAGAAATGATTTTTCCACAAATGCTTCTTAAGGCAGATTTTCATTGTGATTTCGGATGAGCTAATGATTTTTAGTTGGATTCCAAATTTTTAGTCTGTTCGGCGCCATAAAACCTGAGATAACGACTCCCAAAGTCCGAACCCAAGTCTTCAAATTGTGCATGGTAGAGAAAAGATTTTTCCACAAATGCTTGTTCAGGCAGATTTTTACTTTGATTTGTAAATTGTAAAAAAATTGTAAGAGTATTATTCTTGGTGGGATTCCAAATTTTTAGTCTGTTCGGCGCCATTAAGACTGATAAAACGACTCGGAAAGTTCGAACCCAAGTCTTCAAATTGTGCTTTTTGGAGTAAAGATTTTTCCACAAATGCTTCTTTATGCAGATTTTCATTGTGATTTCGGTTACGAGCATGATTCTTAGTGGGATTCCAAATTCTTAGTCTGTTCGGCACCATAGAGACAAAGAAAACAACTCTAAAAATTCGAACCCAAGTCTTCAAATTGTGCTTTTTGGAGTATTAATTTTTTACACAAATGTTTCTTTATGCGGATTTTCACTGTGATTTCCTTTAAGAGAATGATTCTTAGTGGGATTCCAAATTTTCAGTCTGTTCGGCGCCATAAAGCCTGATAAATTGACTCCCAAAGTCCGAACCCAAGTCTACAAATTGTGCATGGTAGAAAAAAGATTTTTCCACAAATGCTTTTTTATGAAGATTTTTAGTGTGATTTCGGTTTAGAGTATGATTCTTCGTGGGATTCCAAATTCATAGTGTGTTAAGCACCATAGAGATAGAGAAAACAACTCTGAAAGTTCTAACCCAAGTCTTCAAATTGTGCTTTTTGGAGTAACATTTTTTACACAAATGCTTCTTTATGCAGATTTTCACTGTGATTTCCTTTAAGAGTATGATTCTTAGTTGGATTCAAAATTTTTAGTCTGTTCGGCGCCATAAAACCTGAGAAAACGACTCCCAAAGTCCGAACCCAAGTCTTCAAATTGTGCATGGTAGAGAAAAGATTTTTCCACAAATGCTTCTTCAGGCAGATTTTCACTTTGATTTCAGTTAAGAGTATGATTCTTACTGGGATTCCAAATTTTTAGTCTGTTCGGTGCCATAGAGACTGAGAAAACAACTCTGAAAGTTCGAACCCAAGTCTTTAAATTGTGCTTTTTGGAGTAAAGATTTTTTTCACAAATGCTTCTTTATCCAGATTCTCATTGTTATTTGGGATGTGAGCATGATTTTTATTGGGAAATTTTTAGTCTGTTCGGCGCCATACAGCCTGATAAAATGACTCGCATAGTCCGAACCCAAGTCTTCAAATTGTGCTTTTTGGAGAAAAGATTTTTCCACAAATGCTTCTTTATGCAGATTTTCATTGTTATTTCTGATGAGAGCATGATTTTTAGTAGGATTCCTAATTTTTAGTCTGTTCGGCGCCATAGAGCCTGAGAAAACGACTCCGAAAGTTCGAACCCAAGTCTTCAAATAGTGCATGGTAGAGAAAAGATTTTTCCACAAATGCTACTTCGGGCAGATTTTCACTTTGATTTCGGTTAAGAGTTTTATTCTTGGTGGGATTCCAAATTCTTATTCTGTTCGGCACCATAGAGACAGAGAAAACAACTCTGATAGTTCGAACCCAAGTCTTTAAATTGTGCTTTTTGGAGTAAATTTTTTTACACAAATGCTTCTTTATGCAGATTTTCATTGTTATTCCGGATGAGAGTATGATTTTTAGTTGGATTCCAAATTTTTAGTCTGTTCGGCGCCATAAAGCCTGATAAAACGACTCCTAAACTCCGAATCCAAGTCCTCAAATTGTGCATGGTAGAGAAAAGATTTTTCCACAAATGCTTCTTTATGAAGACTTTCATTGTTATTTCGGATGAGCAAATGATTTTTAGTTGGATTCCAAATTTTTAGTCTGTTCGGCGCCATAAAGCCTGAGAAAACGACTCCCAAAGTCGGAACCCAAGTCTTCAAATTGTGCATGGTAGAGAAAAGATTTTTCCACAAATGCTTCTTCAGGCAGATTTTTACTTTGATTTCGGTTAAGAGTATTATTTTTAGTGGGTTTCCAAATTTTAAGTCTGTTCGGCGCCATTAAGACTGAGAAAACGACTCCGAAAGTTCGAATGTATCTTTTATCAGGAGATTTTTCAATGTGGATGAGTGTTTCAGGCTAACAATTATTGCTTATAAAATAATTGTTACCCTTTGTGCTATGCATAAAAAATCTTGTCTTAAACATTAGTTTACCAAAAAAAAAAAAATAATAATTAATATTTGACAAGTTCTAGTAATTTTCACCAAAAAATGTAGACAATTTGTCTCGACGCCATCTAGTGAGAGAGTTAGCACTTACAATGTCTTTCTCATATAAAAATAAAGTTGGTTGTTTTCAGGTGAAAAAATGTAATAGGCAGTAATTGTTGAATGAAACACTAGTATATATTGAATTATTTCGCGGATAAGAGATAAGCCGCCATAGCTCAGTGGTCAGAGCTGTCGACCGGCAATCGAAAGGACACGGGTTCAAGTCCCGTTGGCGTCATGTATCTTTTATCAGGAGATTTTTCAATGTGGATGAGTGTTTCAGGCTAACAATTATTGCTTATAAAATAATTGTTACCCTTTGTGCTATGCATAAAAAATCTTGTCTTAAACATTAGTTTACCAAAAAAAAAAAATAATAATTAATATTTGACAAGTTCTAGTAATTTTCACCAAAAAATGTAGACAATTTGTCTCGACGCCATCTAGTGAGAGAGTTAGCACTTACAATGTCTTTCTCATATAAAAATAAAGTTGGTTGTTTTCAGGTGAAAAAATGTAATAGGCAGTAATTGTTGAATGAAACACTAGTATATATTGAATTATTTCGCGGATAAGAGATAAGCCGCCATAGCTCAGTGGTCAGAGCTGTCGACCGGCAATCGAAAGGACACGGGTTCAAGTCCCGTTGGCGTCATGTATCTTTTATCAGGAGATTTTTCAATGTGGATGAGTGTTTCAGGCTAACAATTATTGCTTATAAAATAATTGTTACCCTTTGTGCTATGCATAAAAAATCTTGTCTTAAACATTAGTTTACCAAAAAAAAAAAAAATAATAATTAATATTTGACAAGTTCTAGTAATTTTCACCAAAAAATGTAGACAATTTGTCTCGACGCCATCTAGTGAGAGAGTTAGCACTTACAATGTCTTTCTCATATAAAAATAAAGTTGGTTGTTTTCAGGTGAAAAAATGTAATAGGCAGTAATTGTTGAATGAAACACTAGTATATATTGAATTATTTCGCGGATAAGAGATAAGCCGCCATAGCTCAGTGGTCAGAGCTGTCGACCGGCAATCGAAAGGACACGGGTTCAAGTCCCGTTGGCGTCATGTATCTTTTATCAGGAGATTTTTCAATGTGGATGAGTGTTTCAGGCTAACAATTATTGCTTATAAAATAATTGTTACCCTTTGTGCTATGCATAAAAAATCTTGTCTTAAACATTAGTTTACCAAAAAAAAAAAAAATAATAATTAATATTTGACAAGTTCTAGTAATTTTCACCAAAAAATGTAGACAATTTGTCTCGACGCCATCTAGTGAGAGAGTTAGCACTTACAATGTCTTTCTCATATAAAAATAAAGTTGGTTGTTTTCAGGTGAAAAAATGTAATAGGCAGTAATTGTTGAATGAAACACTAGTATATATTGAATTATTTCGCGGATAAGAGATAAGCCGCCATAGCTCAGTGGTCAGAGCTGTCGACCGGCAATCGAAAGGACACGGGTTCAAGTCCCGTTGGCGTCATGTATCTTTTATCAGGAGATTTTTCAATGTGGATGAGTGTTTCAGGCTAACAATTATTGCTTATAAAATAATTGTTACCCTTTGTGCTATGCATAAAAAATCTTGTCTTAAACATTAGTTTACCAAAAAAAAAAAAATAATAATTAATATTTGACAAGTTCTAGTAATTTTCACCAAAAAATGTAGACAATTTGTCTCGACGCCATCTAGTGAGAGAGTTAGCACTTACAATGTCTTTCTCATATAAAAATAAAGTTGGTTGTTTTCAGGTGAAAAAATGTAATAGGCAGTAATTGTTGAATGAAACACTAGTATATATTGAATTATTTCGCGGATAAGAGATAAGCCGCCATAGCTCAGTGGTCAGAGCTGTCGACCGGCAATCGAAAGGACACGGGTTCAAGTCCCGTTGGCGTCATGTATCTTTTATCAGGAGATTTTTCAATGTGGATGAGTGTTTCAGGCTAACAATTATTGCTTATAAAATAATTGTTACCCTTTGTGCTATGCATAAAAAATCTTGTCTTAAACATTAGTTTACCAAAAAAAAAAAAAATAATAATTAATATTTGACAAGTTCTAGTAATTTTCACCAAAAAATGTAGACAATTTGTCTCGACGCCATCTAGTGAGAGAGTTAGCACTTACAATGTCTTTCTCATATAAAAATAAAGTTGGTTGTTTTCAGGTGAAAAAATGTAATAGGCAGTAATTGTTGAATGAAACACTAGTATATATTGAATTATTTCGCGGATAAGAGATAAGCCGCCATAGCTCAGTGGTCAGAGCTGTCGACCGGCAATCGAAAGGACACGGGTTCAAGTCCCGTTGGCGTCATGTATCTTTTATCAGGAGATTTTTCAATGTGGATGAGTGTTTCAGGCTAACAATTATTGCTTATAAAATAATTCGAACCCAAGTCTTCAAATTGTGCTTTTTGGATTAAAGATTTTTCCACAAATGCTTCTTTATGCAGATTTCCATTGATATTTCGGATGAGAGCATGATTTTTAGTAGGATTCCAAATTTTTAGTCTGTTCGGCGCCATAGAGCCTGAGAAAACGACTCCGAAAGTTCGAACCCAAGTCTTCAAATAGTGCATGGTAGAGAAAAGATTTTTCCACAAATGCTACTTCGGGCAGATTTTCACTTTGATTTCGGTTAAGAGTATTATTCTTGGTGGGATTCCAAATTCTTATTCTGTTCGGCACCAGAGAGACAGAGAAAACAACTCTGATAGTTCGAACCCAAGTCTTTAAATTGTGCTTTTTGGAGTAAATTTTTTTACACAAATGCTTCTTTATGCAGATTTTCATTGTTATTCCGGATGAGAGTATGATTTTTAGTGGGATTCCAAATTTTTAGTCTGTTCGGCGCCATAAAGCCTGATAAAACGACTCCTAAACTCCGAATCCAAGTCCTCAAATTGTGCATGGTAGAGAAAAGATTTTTCCACAAATGCTTCTTTATGAAGACTTTCATTGTTATTTCGGATGAGCGAATGATTTTTAGTTGGATTCCAAATTTTTAGTCTGTTCGGCGCCATAAAGCCTGAGAAAACGACTCCCAAAGTCGGAACCCAAGTCTTCAAATTGTGCATGGTAGAGAAAAGATTTTTCCACAAATGCTTCTTCAGGCAGATTTTTACTTTGATTTCGGTTAAGAGTATTATTTTTAGTGGGTTTCCAAATTTTAAGTCTGTTCGGCGCCATTAAGACTGAGAAAACGACTCCGAAAGTTCGAACCCAAGTCTTCAAATTGTGCTTTTAGGAGTAAAGATTGTTACACAAATGCTTCTTTATGCAGATTTTCTTTGTTATTTCGGATGTGAGCATGATTTTTATTGGGATTCCAAATTGTTAGTCTGTTCGGCGTCATAAAGCCTGATAGACGAAACCAAAAGTCCGAACCCAAGTCTTCAAATTGTGCATGGTAGAAAAAAGATTTATCCATAAATGCTTCTTTAGGCACATTTTCATTGTGATTTCGGTTAAGATCATGATTCTTAGTGGGTTTTTAAATTTGTAGTCGGTTCGGCGCTTTAGACCCTGAGAAAACGACTCCGAAAGTTGGAACACATGTTTTCAAATTGTGCTTTTTGGAGTAAAATTTTTTCCACAAATGCTTTTTTATGCAGATTTTCACTGTGATTTCCGTTAAGAGTATGATTCTTAGTGGGATTCCAAATTTTTAGTCGGTTCGGTGCCATAGAGACTGAGAAAACAACTCCAAAAGTTCGAACCCAAGTCTTCAAATTGTGCTTTTTAGAGTAAATTTTTTTCCACAAATGCTTCTCCATGCAGACTTTCATTGTTATTTCGGATGAGAGCATGATTTTTAGTAGGATTCCAAATTTTTAGTCGGTTCGGCGCCATAGAGCCTGAGAAAACGACTACGAAAGTTCGAACCCAAGTCTTCAAATTGTGCTTTTTGGAGTAAAGAATTTTCCACAAATGCTTCTTTATGCAGATTTTCACTGTGATTTCTGTTAAGAGTATGATTCTTAGTGAGATTCCAAATTTTTGGTCTGTTCGGTGCCATAGAGAATTAGACAACGACTCCCAAAGTCCGGACCCAAGTCTTCAAATTGTGCATGGTAGAGAAAAGATTTTTCCACAAATGCTTCTTCAGGCAGATTTTCACTTTGATTTCGGTTAAGAGTATTATTCTTGGTGGGATTCCAAATTTTAAGTCTGTTCGGCGCCATTAAGACTGAGAAAACGACTCCGAAAATTTGAACCCAAGTCTTCAAATTGTGCTTTTTGGATTAAAGATTTCTCCACAAATGCTTCTTTATGCAGATTTCCATTGATATTTCGGATGAGAGCATGATTTTTAGTAGGATTCCAAATTTTTAGTCGGTTCGGCGCCATAGAGCCTGAGAAAACGACTCCGAAAGTTCGAACCCAAGTCTACAAATTGTGCTTTTTGGAGTAAAGATTTTTCCACAAATGCTTCTTTATGAATATTTTCATTGTGATTTCGGTTAAGAGCATGATTCTTAGTGGGAACCCAAATTCTTAGTCTGTTCGGCACCATAGAGACAAAGAAAACAACTCTGAAAGTTCGAACCCAAGTCTTTAAATTGTGCTTTATCGAGTAAAGATTTTTACACAAATGCTTCTTTATGCAGATTTTCATTGTTATTTCGGATGTGAGCATGATTTTTATTGGGATTCCAAATTATTAGTCTGTTCGGCGCCATAAAGCCTGATAAAACGACTCCCAAAGTCCGAACCCAAGTATTCAAATTGTGCTTTTTGGATTAAAGATTTTTCCACAAATGCTTCTTTATGGAAATTTCCATTGATATTTCGGATGAGAGCATGATTTTTAGTAGGATTCCAAATTTTTAGTCGGTTCGGCGCCATAGAGCCTGAGAAAACGACTCCGAAAGTTCGAACCCAAGTCTACAAATTGTGCTTTTTGGAGTAAAGATTTTTCCACAAATGCTTCTTTATGAATATTTTCATTGTGATTTCGGTTAAGAGCATGATTCTTAGTGGGAACCCAAATTCTTAGTCTGTTCGGCACCATAGAGACAAAGAAAACAACTCTGAAAATTCGAACCCAAGTCTTCAAATTGTGCTTTTTGTAGTATTAATTTTTTACACAAATGTTTCTTTATGCAGATTTTCACTGTGATTTCCTTTAAGAGAATGATTCTTAGTGGATTCCAAATTTTCAGTCTGTTCGGGGCCATAAAGCCTGATAAATCGACTCCCAAAGTCCGAACCCAAGTCTACAAATTGTGCATGGTAGAAAAAAGATTTTTCCACAAATGCTTCTTTATGAGGATTTATAGTGTGATTTCGGTTTTGAGTATGATTCTTCGTGGGATTCCAAAATCATAGTGTGTTAAGCACCATAGAGATAGAGAAAACAAGTCTGAAAGTTCGAACCCAAGTCTTCAAATTGTGCTTTACGAGTAACATTTTTTACACAAATGCTTCTTTATGCAGATTTTCATTGTTATTTCGGTTAAGATCATGATTCTTAATAGGATTCCAAATTTTGAGTCTGTTCGGCGCCATAAATACTGAGAAAACAACTCCGAAAGTTCGAACCCAAGTCTTCAAATTGTGCTTTTTGAAGTGAAGATTTTTCCACAAATGCTTCTTTATGCAGATTTTTATTGCGATTTCAGTTAAGAGTATGATTCTTAGTGGAATTCTAAATATTTAGTCTGTTCGGCGCCATAGAGCCTGAGAAAACGACTCCGAAAGTACCAACCCAAGTCTTCAAATTGTGCTTTTTGGAGAAAAGATTTTTCCACAAATGCTTCTTAAGGCAGATTTTCATTGTGATTTCGGATGAGAGCATGATTTTTAGTGGGATTCCAAATTTTAAGTCTGTTCGGCTTAATAAAGCCTAAGAAAACAACTCCCATAGTCCGAACCCAAGTATTCAAATTGTGCTTTTTGGAGAAAAGATTTTTCCACAAATGCTTCTTTATGCAGATTTTCATTGTTATTTCTGATGAGAGCATGATTTTTAGTAAGATTCCAAATGTTTAGTCTGTTCGGCATCATAAAACCTGATAAAACGACTCCCAATGTCCGAACCCAAGTCTTCAAATTGTGCATGGTAGAGAAAAGATTTTTCCACAAATGCTTCTTTAGGCAGATTTTCATTGTGATTTCGGTTAAGAGTATGATTCTTGGTGGGATTCCAAATTTTTAGTCTGTTCGGCGCCATTAAGACTGAGAAAACGACTCCGAAAGTTCGAACACAAGTCTTCAAATTGTGCATGGTAGAAAAATGATTTTTCCACAAATGCTTCTTAAGGCAAATTTTCATTGTGATTTCGGTTAAGAGTAGGATTCTTAGTTTGATTTCAAATTTGTAGTCGTTTCGGCGCCATAGATCCTGAGAAAACGACTCCGAAAGTTCGAACCCAAGTCTTCAAATTGTGCTTTTTGTAGTAAAATTTTTTCCACAAATGCTTCTTTATGCAGATTTTCTCTGTGATTTCCGTTAAGAGTATGATTCTTAGTGGGATTCCAAATTTTTAGTCTGTTCGGTGCCATAGAGACTGAGAAAACAACTCCGAAAGTTCGAACCCAAGTCTTCAAATTGTGCATTTTAGACTAATTTTTTTTCCACAAATGCTTCTTTATGCAGACTTTCTTGGTTATTTCGGATGAGCGAATGATTTTTAGTTGGATTCCAAATTTTTAGTCTGTTCGGCGCCATAAAACCTGAGAAAACGACTCCCAAAGTCCGAACCCAAGTCTTCAAATTGTGCATGGTAGAGAAAAGATTTTTCCACAAATGCTTCTTCAGGCAGATTTTCACTGTGATTTCGGTAAAGAGTATGATTCTTACTGGGATTCCAAATTTTTAGTCTGTTCGGTGCCATAGAGACTGAGAAAACAACTCTGAAAGTTCGAACCCAAGTCTTTAAATTGTGCTTTTTGGAGTTAAGATTTTTTTCACAAATGCTTCTTTATCCAGATTCTCATTGTTATTTGGGATGTAAGCATGATTTTTATTGGGAAATTTTTAGTCTGTTCGGCGCCATACAGCCTGATAAAATGACTCCCTAAGTCCGAACCCAAGTTTTCAAATTGTGCATGGTAGAAAATAGATTTTTCCATAAATGCTTCTTTAGGCACATTTTCATTGTGATTTCGGTAAAGATCATGATTTTTAGTGGGTTTCCAAATTTCTAGTCGGTTCGGCAACATAGAGACTGAGAAAACAAATCCGTAAGTTCGAACACAAGTCTTTAAATTGTGCAATTTGGAATTAAGATTTTTCCACAAATGCTTCTTTAGCCAGATTTTCATTTTGATTTCTGTTAAGAGAATGATTCTTACTAAGATTCCAAATTTTTAGACTGTTCGACGTCATAGAGCCTGACAAAACGACTCCGAAGGTTCCGACGCAAGTCTTCAAATTGTCCTTTTTGGAGTAAAGATTTTTCCACAAACTCTTCTTTATGCAAATTTTCATTGTGATTTTGGTTAAGATTATGATTCTTAGTGGGATTCTTAATATTTAGTCTGTTCGGCCCCACAGAGCCTGAGAAAACGACTCCGAAAGTACCAACCCATGTCTTCAAATTGTGCTTTTTGGAGAAATGATTTTTCCACAAATGCTTCTTAAGGCAGATTTTCATTGTGATTTCGGATGAGCTAATGATTTTTAGTTGGATTCCAAATTTTTAGTCTGTTCGGCGCCATAAAACCTGAGATAACGACTCCCAAAGTCCGAACCCAAGTCTTCAAATTGTGCATGGTAGAGAAAAGATTTTTCCACAAATGCTTGTTCAGGCAGATTTTTACTTTGATTTGTAAATTGTAAAAAAATTGTAAGAGTATTATTCTTGGTGGGATTCCAAATTTTTAGTCTGTTCGGCGCCATTAAGACTGATAAAACGACTCGGAAAGTTCGAACCCAAGTCTTCAAATTGTGCTTTTTGGAGTAAAGATTTTTCCACAAATGCTTCTTTATGCAGATTTTCATTGTGATTTCGGTTACGAGCATGATTCTTAGTGGGATTCCAAATTCTTAGTCTGTTCGGCACCATAGAGACAAAGAAAACAACTCTAAAAATTCGAACCCAAGTCTTCAAATTGTGCTTTTTGGAGTATTAATTTTTTACACAAATGTTTCTTTATGCGGATTTTCACTGTGATTTCCTTTAAGAGAATGATTCTTAGTGGGATTCCAAATTTTCAGTCTGTTCGGCGCCATAAAGCCTGATAAATTGACTCCCAAAGTCCGAACCCAAGTCTACAAATTGTGCATGGTAGAAAAAAGATTTTTCCACAAATGCTTTTTTATGAAGATTTTTAGTGTGATTTCGGTTTAGAGTATGATTCTTCGTGGGATTCCAAATTCATAGTGTGTTAAGCACCATAGAGATAGAGAAAACAACTCTGAAAGTTCTAACCCAAGTCTTCAAATTGTGCTTTTTGGAGTAACATTTTTTACACAAATGCTTCTTTATGCAGATTTTCACTGTGATTTCCTTTAAGAGTATGATTCTTAGTTGGATTCAAAATTTTTAGTCTGTTCGGCGCCATAAAACCTGAGAAAACGACTCCCAAAGTCCGAACCCAAGTCTTCAAATTGTGCATGGTAGAGAAAAGATTTTTCCACAAATGCTTCTTCAGGCAGATTTTCACTTTGATTTCAGTTAAGAGTATGATTCTTACTGGGATTCCAAATTTTTAGTCTGTTCGGTGCCATAGAGACTGAGAAAACAACTCTGAAAGTTCGAACCCAAGTCTTTAAATTGTGCTTTTTGGAGTAAAGATTTTTTTCACAAATGCTTCTTTATCCAGATTCTCATTGTTATTTGGGATGTGAGCATGATTTTTATTGGGAAATTTTTAGTCTGTTCGGCGCCATACAGCCTGATAAAATGACTCGCATAGTCCGAACCCAAGTCTTCAAATTGTGCTTTTTGGAGAAAAGATTTTTCCACAAATGCTTCTTTATGCAGATTTTCATTGTTATTTCTGATGAGAGCATGATTTTTAGTAAGATTCCAAATGTTTAGTCTGTTCGGCATCATAAAGCCTGATAAAACGACTCCCAATGTCCGAACCCAAGTCTTCAAATTGTGCATGGTAGAGAAAAGATTTTTCCACAAATGCTTCTTTAGGCAGATTTTCATTGTGATTTCGGTTAAGAGTATGATTCTTGGTGGGATTCCAAATTTTTAGTCTGTTCGGCGCCATTAAGACTGAGAAAACGACTCCGAAAGTTCGAACACAAGTCTTCAAATTGTGCATGGTAAAAAATGATTTTTCCACAAATGCTTCTTAAGGCAAATTTTCATTGTGATTTAGGTTAAGAGTAGGATTCTTAGTTTGATTTCAAATTTGTAGTCGTTTCGGCGCCATAGACCCTGAGAAAACGACTCCGAAAGTTCGAACCCAAGTCTTCAAATTGTGCTTTTTGTAGTAAAGATTTTTTTCACAAATGCTTCTTTATCCAGATTCTCATTGTTATTTGGGATGTGAGCATGATTTTTATTGGGAAATTTTTAGTCTGTTCGGCGCCATACAGCCTGATAAAATGACTCCCTAAGTCCGAACCCAAGTTTTCAAATTGTGCATGGTAGGAAAAAGATTTTTCCACAAATGCTTCTTTAGGCAAATTTTCATAGTGATTTCGGTAAAGATCATGATTCTTAGTGGGTATCAAAATTCTAAGTCTGTCCGGCGCCATAAAGCCTGATAAAACGACTCCCAATGTCCGAACCTAAGTCTTCAAATTGTGCATGGTAGAGAAAAGATTTTTCCACAAATGCTTCTTTAGGCAGATTTTCATTGTGATTTCGGTTAAGAGTATGATTCTTGGTGGGATTCTAAATATTTAGTCTGTTCGGCGCCATAGAGCCTGAGAAAACGACTCCGAAAGTACCAACCAGAGTCTTCAAATTGTGCTTTTTGGAGAAAAGATTTTTCCACAAATGCTTCTTAAGGCAGATTTTCATTGTGACTTCGGATGAGAGCATGATTTTTAGTAGGATTCCAAATTTTGAGTCTGTTCGGCGCCATAAAGACTGAAAAAACAACTCCGAAAGTTCGAACCCAAGTCTTCAAATTGTGCTTTTTGGAGTTAAGATTTGTCCACAAATGTTTCTTTATGCAGATTTTCATTGTGATTTCGGTTAAGAGTATGATTCTTAGTAGGATTCCAAATTTTCAGTCTGTTGGGCGCCATAGAGACCGAGAAAACAACTCCGAAATTTGAAACCCAAGTCTTCAAATTGTGCATTTAAGAGTAAAGATTTTTCCACAAATGCTTCTTAAGGCAGGTTTTTTATTGTGATTTCGGATGAGAGCATGATTTTTAGTGGGATTTCAAATTTTAAGTCTGTTCGGCACCATAAAGCCTGATAAAACGACTCCCAATGTCCGAACCCAAGTCTTCTAATTGTGCATGGTAGAGAAAAGATTTTTCCACAAATGCTTCTTTATGAGGATTTATAGTGTGATTTCGGTTTTGAGTATGATTCTTCGTGGGATTCCAAAATCATAGTGTGTTAAGCACCATAGAGATAGAGAAAACAAGTCTGAAAGTTCGAACCCAAGTCTTCAAATTGTGCTTTCCGATTAACACTTTTTCCACAAATGTTTCTTTATGCAGATTTTCATTGTTATTTCAGTTAAGAGTATGATTCTTAGTGGAATTCTAAATATTTAGTCTGTTCGGCGCCATAGAGCCTGAGAAAACGACTCCGAAAGTACCAACCCAAGTCTTCAAATTGTGCTTTTTGGAGAAAAGATTTTTCCACAAATGCTTCTTAAGGCAGATTTTCATTGTGATTTCGGATGAGAGCATGATTTTTAGTGGGATTCCAAATTTTAAGTCTGTTCGGCGCAATAAAGCCTAAGAAAACAACTCCCATAGTCCGAACCCAAGTCTTCAAATTGTGCTTTTTCGAGAAATGATTTTTCCACAAATGCTTCTTTATGCAGATTTTCATTGTTATTTCGGATGAGAGCATGATTTTTAGTAAGATTCCAAATTTTTAGTCTGTTCGGCATCATAAAGCCTGATAAAACGACTCCCAATGTCCGAACCCAAGTCTTCAAATTGTGCATGGTAGAGAAAAGATTTTTCCACAAATGCTTCTTTGGTGGGATTCCAAATTTTTAGTCATTTCGGCGCAATAGAGACTGAGAAAACAACTCCGAAAGATCGAACCCAAGTCTTCAAATTGTGCTTTTAAGAGTAAAGATTTTTCCACAAATTCTTCTTTATGCAGATTTTCAATGTTATTTCGGTTAAGATCATGATTCTTAGTGGGATTCCAAATTTTTAGTCTGTTCGGCACCATAAAGACTGAGAAAACCACTCCGAAAATTCGAACCCAAGTCTTCAAATTGTGCTTTTTGGAGTAAAATTTTTTACACAAATGCTTCTTTATGCAGATTTTCACTGTGATTTCCTTTAAGAGTATGATTCTTAGTGGGATTCCAAATTCTTAGTCTGTTCGGCACCATAGAGCTTAAGAAAACGACTCCGAAAGTTCGAACCCAAGTCTTCAAATTGTGCTTTTTGGAGTTAAGATTTTTCCACAAATGCTTCTTTATGCAGATTTTCATTGTGATTTCCGTTAAGAGTATGATTCTTAGTGGGATTCTTAATATTTAGTCTGTTCGGCGCCATAGAGTCTGAGAAAACGACTCCGAAAGTACCAACCCAAGTCTTCAAATTGTGCTTTTTGGAGAAAAGATTTTTCCACAAATGCTTCTTTATGCAGATTTTCATTATTATTTCGGATGAGAGCATGATTTTTAGTAAGATTCCAAATTTTTAGTCTGTTCGGCACCATAAAGCCTGATAAAACGACTCCCAATGTCCGAACCCAAGTCTTCAAATTGAGCATGGTAGAGAAAAGATTTTTCCACAAATGCTTCTTTTGGCAGATTTTCATTGTGATTTCGGTTAAGAGAATGATTCTTGGTGGGATTCCAAATTCTTAGTCTAATCGGCACCATAGAGACAATGAAAACAACTCTGAAAGTTTGAACCCACGTCTTAAAATTGTTCTTTTTGGAGTAAATTTTTTTACACAAATGCTTCTTAAGGCAGATTTTCACTGTGTTTTCCCTAAAGAGTATCATTCTTAGAGGGATTCCAAATTTTCAGTCTGTTCGGCGCCATAAAGCCTGATAAAACGACTCCCAAAGTCCGATCCCAAGTCTTCAAATTGTGCACGGTAGAAAAAAGATTTTTCCACCAATGCTTCTTAAGGCAGATTTTCATTGTGATTTCGGTTAAGAGTATGATTCTCAGTAGGATTCCAAATTTTCAGTCTGATGGGCGCCATATAGACTGAAAAAACAACTCCGACATTTGGAACCCAAGTCTTCAAATTGTGCATTTAAGAGTAAAGATTTTTCCACAAATGCTTCTTTAGTGGGATTCTAAATATTTAGTCTGTTCGGCGCCATAGAGCCTGAGAAAACGACTACGAAAGTTCCAACCCAAGTCTTCAAATTGTGCTTTTTGGAGAAAAGATTTTTCCACAAATCCTCTTAAGGCAGATTTTCATTGTGATTTCGGTTAAGAGTATAATTCTTAGTAGGATTCCAAATTTTCAGAATTTTGGGCGCCAGTGAGTCTGAGAAAACAACTCCGAAATTTGGAACCCAAGTCTTCAAATTGTGCATTTAAGAGTAAAGATTTTTCAACAAATGCTTCTTTATGCAGATTTCCATTGATATTTCGGAAGAGAACATGTTTTTTAGTAGGATTCCAAATTTTTAGTCTGTTTGGCGCCATAGAGCCTGAGAAAACGACTCCGAAA
This sequence comes from Hesperophylax magnus, assembly GCA_026573805.1. NCBI lineage: Eukaryota > Metazoa > Arthropoda > Insecta > Trichoptera > Limnephilidae > Hesperophylax > Hesperophylax magnus. The sequence continues at coordinate 23,447,340 of JAIUSX010000011.1, forward strand.
GTTCGAACCCAAATCTTCAAATTGTGCTTTCTGGAGTAGAGATTTTTCCACAAATGCTTCTTTATGCAGATTTTCATTGTTATTTCGAATGTTAGCATGATTTTTATAGGGATTCCAAATTTTTAGTATGTTCGGCGCCATACAGCCTGATAAAACGACTCCCAAAGTCCGAACCCAAGTCTTCAAATTGTGCATGGTAGTAAAAAGATTTTTCCACAAATGCTTCTTTAGGCACATTTTCATTTTGATTTCGGTAAAGATCATGATTCTTAGTGGGTTTCCAAATTTTTAGTCGGTTCGGCGCCATAGAGCCTGAGAAAACGACTCCGAAAGTACGAACCCAAGTCTTCAAATTGTGCTTTTTGGAGTAAAGATTTTTCCAGAATGCTTCTTTATGAGGATTTTTAGTGTGATTTCGGTTAAGAGAATGATTCTTCGTGGCAGATTTTCATTGTGATTTTGGTTAAAAGTATGATTCTTGGTGGGATTCCAAATTTCTAGTCATTTCGGCCCCATAGAGACTGAGAAAACGACTCCGAAAGTACCAACCCATGTCTTCAAATTGTGCTTTTTGGAGAAAAGATTTTTCCACAAATGCTTCTTAAGGCAGATTTTCATTGTGATTTCGGATGAGAGCATGATTTTTAGTGGGATTCCAAATTTTAAGTCTGTTCGGCGCAATAAAGCCTGAGAAAACGACTCCCATAGTCCGAACCCAAGTCTTCAAATTGTGCTTTTTGGAGTAAAGATTTTTCCACAAATGCTTCCTTATGCAGATTTTCATTGTTATTTCGAATGTGAGCAAGATTTTTATAGGGATTCCAAATATTTAGTATGTTCGGCGCCATAAAGCCTGATAAAACGACTCCCAAACTCCGAACCCAAGTCTTCAAATTGTGCATGGTAGAAAAAAGATTTTTCCATAAATGCTTCTTTAGGCACATTTTTATTCTGATTTCGGTAAAGATCATGATTCTTAGTGGGATTCCAAATATTTAGTCTGTTCGGCGCCATAGATCCTGAGTAAACGACTCCAAAAGTTACAACCCAAGTCTTCAAATTGTGCTTTTTGGAGTAAAGATTTTTCCACAAATGCTTCTTTATGCAGATTTTCACTGTGATTTCGGTTAAGAGTATGATTCTTAGTCGGAATCCACATTTTTAGTCTGTTCGGCACCATAGAGACTGAGAAAACAACTCCGAAAGTTCGAACCCAATTCTTCAGATTGTGCTTTTTGGAGTAAAGATTTTTCCACAAATGCTTCTTTTTGCAGTTTTTCATTGTTATTTCGGTTGAGAGTATGATTCTTAGTAGGAATCCAAATTTTTAGTCCGTTCGGTGCCATAGAGCTTTAGAAAACGACTCTGAAAGTTCAAACTCAAGTCTTCAAATTGTGCATGTAAGACTTAGAATTTTTCCATTAATGATACTTAATGCAGATTTTCATTGTGATTTTGGCTGAGCGCATGATTCTCAGTAATAGTCCAAAATATCAGTCCGTTTGGCGCCATAGATCCTGAGAAAATGTCTTCCAAATTTCGAACCCAAGTCTTCGAATTGTGCTTGTTAGAGAAAAGATTTTTCCACAAACGCTACTTTATGCAGATTTTCATTGTTATTTTGGTTACGAGCATGATTCTTATTGTGATACCAAAATATCAGTCCGTTCGGCGCCATAGAGCCCGACAAAACGACTCCGAAAGTTCGAACCCAAGTCTTCAAATTGTCCTTGTTAGAGAAAAGATTTTTCCACAAATGATTTTTTATTCAGATTTTCATTGTTATTTCGGTTAAGATCGTGATTCTTTGTGGGATTCCAATTTTAGTCCGTTTGGTGCCATAGACCCTGAGAAAACGACTCCGAAATTTCGAAACCTAGTCTTTAATTTTTGCTTGTTAGACTAAGATTTTTCCAACAATGATACTTTATGCAGAATTTCATTATGATTTCGGTTAAAAGCATGATTCTTAGTAAGTTTCCAAAATATCAGTCCGTTCGGCGTCGTAGAGCCTGAGAAAACGACTCCCCAATTTCGAACCCAAGTCTTCAAATTGTGCTTTTTAGTTCCTGTTTTCTGATAAGAAATACATGACTTAATATTATGACTTTACAATATTTTGTAAATTCAATTTGCAAAATGTAATTCATATTATTTATGTTACAAAATAATAATATTAAAAAAACTTCTCACGATGAATATTAAAGATTTCAGTAAAATCGTTGATCCAAAGTATCTGGGCGGGTTGGAAATTGTGTCTTCAATACACTCTCCTCTGTAAAAGGCAGACAGGTGGCAATTTACGTAAAAGTAGAAAATTTACATTATATCAAAAAGAAATTGTATTATATATAATAAGTTTCTTATTATATATATATAATAAGTTTCTTTATTTAATAAAATTGTTAGTTACATGCATTGAGGAATTTTTCGACCATGCTACCATGCTAGGCACATGCCCGTGTTATGGTGGTCGAAAAATAACTAACATTAGCATACAACCTAACTCTGATAAAAAAACTGCCTACCATAAAACAGTGCAAAACACGACAATAATCAACGCTAAAACCACGACGCAGCATCACTCCTATTTCCTGTCAGACACCAACTACGAGTATTAAATAATATTCTACAGTGAGCTACAAGTTGTCGCGGGTACCAAAAACTCTTAGTTACTGAGGCAAATAGTTCAGCATAGAAGAGAACATGCCTGCAGAATAGGGTGGTTACAAAAAATCAATGTTTGAATTTTTTTGTGCTGACCCCCCTTAAAGCTGCCAATTGACTAAAAAATGAGATTGGTGAAGTTTCAGCTCAATTGGATAAGGTTAACTTGTGCCTCATCAAGGTTAAAGTTTAACTTTCTATAAAAATTTTTTTTTTTTAAATAATATACCTAACAATATTTCAAGATTTAATTACATGTGCTGTCCAGATTTTGCTTTATTTATTTTCTCAATTGGTACATAAAAAAGGGTGTAGCTAAAACTGTTTTCAAAGTAAATACAGCACAATCCAAATTGAAAATTATGGATTAACGAGAAAAGAAATGCAAAAAGGTATAAAAAACAAGAAGAAATAATGTTCAAAGTTTTATTTTTTAAAATATACAAAAGAAAGCATTATGAAAGGAAGAAGTTATTATTATTATTATTTACATTTACAATTAATTATCAGATTAAGGTGGTAATGGCTTAGATAACGTGGCTTTTGAAGAGTCAGGAAAATATTTTCGACATTCCGATACAACTTGTTCTTCGTCTTTTGTCAAACAGGAATTGAAGTCTTAGATTAAATTAACCCCTCTTTCAGCTGTGTCATTGACAACCTTAAAACCGTTCACTATTATTTTTTGCTTTTAAATAATGTGCATTTTTACACCATATATCAGGATCCGTATTTAAAAATTCTGTATCAATTTCAAATCTTTTTAAAAAATTTAGAGTTTGATGAGAAACAAAAAAATCGATATCTTTGGAAACTGAGTTTTGCTTTCACATACATGTTTGTTCTTCAATTGGAATTAATTGTAGACTTTTTACAGCAATGCTTGTTTTGACACTTTTTTCTAAATTTTCATCGAAGAAAGAAAATGCGACTTGCTCAGAATTGAAGTACCTACCACAGACGTTTATCATTTTAGACAGTGCCTTGTCTGCAAGTTTTTTTTATCGATATCTCTATATGTTACAAGAGATTTTAAAAATTTTAGGTCTTGGTTGGGGGCCAAAGTGGATTTGGGGGCAAAACCACGCTTTTACATAATTTTTTATTAGAAATAAAAAAAATGTCAGTGATAGCTTTTTTTTCTAAATTTGTTATTGTAAATTGATCCCTGAAAAGACATATTTTGATACAATAAATGGCCTTTGCCATCCATCTAGCGTGATGAATGGCACCAGGAACTTTGAAAAAAGTATCTTTTGGGGGAGTACGTCCTAACACAACTAACGAAAATTGAATTAATTCTTTGTAATCATCCCTTGGCTGTTGGTTTTTTAATTTTTCTGTAAGAAAAATTGATATTTCATCTGAATTCCCTATTTTATGCCTAATATTTTTATCTTCAATAGCAGTTTTGTATTTTGTCTTGTCTAGCTTCGACCACCCAGTCTTAAAGTTTTTAAAAATATTTGAGTGGGGTCCAGTAGTTGTGCCCATTTTTAAATCAAAAACTGAAGTGAGAATAATTTCTAAAATATGGTGGCGACATGCTAAATAAAGAAGATTTTTCTCTAATAATTGCTCCAACAAACCGCAGGTTCCGTTGAAGCGACCAGTATTTACCGCAGTGGTATCAAAACACATTGCCTGGATTTTCTCAACTGCCCCCCACTCTTCAACTGCTGAAAATACAGCTTTTGCCTGAGTAATTTCCGTACCATTTTCAAGCTGAGGAACTCCTATCAACTGTTCTTCATCCCCACAACTAATCAAAACCGCTACCCTTTCTACATTTTCTTTACTCAAAATATTTGGAAGTAATTTTCGTCCCAGTGCACAGCAGTTCCTTCTAAATCGGAATTTTTGAATCTATGTTTGATAAGCTTAGTCCTTTGTTTTCGGAATAGCTGTCTGTGAAGTCGTATTACACTTCTACATACAATTAAATTCTGTGAGTCAAAACCTAACGCCTCTGCAGTAGCTGATATTTTTCGAACTGCGTCTCTATCCGAAATACTACATCTATCTAACAATAAAGCCATTTTTTTGGTAATAATCTCTACACTTCCTCTAGCGTACTTCTTTTTTTTATTTCTGCTTCCTCTGTGTCGGGAAAATTCACCTCCATCTCTTCTTGTTCCTCTTCTTCTGATGTGCTGCTTGTTGAAAATTCTAGTTGTGCAATTAAATTTACATCTTCTAAAAAAAGGAAAAAAACCCATTAAGCGGTAACAAGCAGCAAAGCACTCACGGAATAGGCATCAAGTCGAATAATCTCAAGAGAAAAAGGGTAGGGAAAACGTGAAAAAGGAGAGAAAAACTCTATTAACCTACTTTTTTTGTGATTTTTCCAATCTCGCCATCTCACCTGCATGTTTTTTTTCTCTTTGTTGTTGTGCTTTTACTAAATTCATGTCAACGCCTCCCATGCAGCCAGGACGTCATTTTTTTCTCTGGAGTAACAAAAACTGCTTGTCTTCTTCAACACTGTTTTTTAATGCATCCTGATGAGCAATATCAAAAAGGTCATCAAGGGCTGACTTGAAAGCTTCTACTTTTTTTTATTTTGAGCTGTGCTTTTAGAGCTGTTATCGATTTTTTGTAGTTTTCTCAAGTCTTCGTACAGTTTTTCAAGCTTTATAACACAATCTTGAAAGTGTTTGGTTGGTATCTTAGCTTTCTCCCAAAAAATTACAACTTCCCTTTTTCAACCTTCAAAGGAAGGTTGAAAAAAATGTTTGTTTTATGTTTTATTATATATTATATTATTTTATTAAATATTATGTTATTTATTATATTGTTTAATAATGTATAATGTTCATAGAAAACAAAATTTGATCAAAAGTGATTAAATTAATTTTTTTTTTTTTGCAAAAAATCGTTTTTTCATATTTAATCTCGATGAGGCACGGATTAACATTATCCAATTGAGCTAAAACTTTCCAAATCTTATTTTCTAGACAAATGGCAAATTTTAGGGGGGTCAGGCCGGCATTAGAACGAAAATATTTTTTCACCTTATACCTTGTAACCACCCTACTGCAGAATGATCATTTCTCCCTCACCTAATGAAATGGCATTGGATTTGCAGTACTCCCACAGTGGTTCGTGTCTGAAAGGGTTAATGCTACTTAACCCGTTATCAAAAGTCTAAGTGCAGATTGTAGAAAGATGTAAGGATTGAAAACGTGATCCAGTCACCGAATGTCAGATTAAAAAAAACAGTTACACTCAATTCGTTAGTTGCGAATAATTTTAGGCGTTTTTTCCAGCATCATAAAGCGTCCTTCTTAAATTTTTATTTTACAATAACGTCAATTATACTTTACTATTAATGTCAATTCAATTTAGTTTTGATGTTTTAATTTTTATTAACAATACTATCGCAGACCTGCGAGAAATCCGCCATATTATAACTGTGGAATTTGTGAGGCTGAAAGTATTAATAAAAGAATATTTGCCTCAGGCTCATCATAGTCTTTTTCAAATACTGTAAATACATTTACCGAACGTTTTCAAAAGAAGAAATTCATAAAAAGAATGTAACACCGCTTATGAAAACGATATCTATTCGGAGTATCTGTGTGTACGAATGAAATAGCTATTTGAACGGCCCGCTAAAGCATGTCCACTGGACCTAGTTCAGTGAAACCACACGCATTGTCTCAATAACATGTCTTCGCTCCAATAGTTCTTCTGTCTAACATTTAAACAAAATCAATACGTACTTTATAGCTCCAATTAGTCCAATACTTGTTAGCTCCAATTTCGAAAATCAAAAGTTCATTGAACTTGGATAATTTGACGCATTACGCAAGAATATCATTACAGCATGCACCCATGTACCGACAACCGAAATTGGTAGGTTTAATAACAATAGTGTTTTTGATTTCCATCGTAATGTGAAACAAGTTCAGGGGCAGCAGAGGGCTGAAAGAGGGTATTTATTTTCGTTGTATCGTAAAAGCGGCGATATTTCAGAAAGAAGGAATAATTACGGGGGTCAAATTACCATATTAAAAGGTAATGTTTATCTGAAAGACTGTATAGATGGAATCACCAACCCTTGCAAGCCAGTTAACCTTTTTACATCCCCTTTATGGCGACAACCATTCTTGCCTGAATCGAGTTAAATGGGCTTTAATGGGTTATTTCGCCAATAGCCTCACCGGAGGCGGATTCTTTCAGTAATTTTACGCCTCGATAAAATATTATTTTGTAAGAAAATGTTTTCGTTTTGGTTGATTTTTAAATTTCAAAGTTGTTTATGAAAACGTCTCCGCGAAGCTCAATTTCAGATAGCTTTGAGGTCATTTTCACATTTTATCTACTTGCTTTTTAAAACACGTTTTGTTCAACCTCTGAAATACGCCCCGATTATTATTTAGTCGCTAAATTCTCGAATAAAGATATCCAAAAATTTTTTGGAAGGTTGATGAAATTCTTTTAGAAGATGTAAATATTGCAAATTTAAATGAGTATTATTAATATTCCGAGAATTATTAAATATAATTTCAAATGCGTTATTTCTACTCTTTACGAGTTGAAAAAGTAAGTTGCTTGTTTCGTTTTCTTATATATAATTAATAGGACACCTTTTAAACCATCACATTAGTTTCCAAAGATTTTGAGGTAAACACCCTGTACTAATAGGATGATAATATAAGGAAGAAAATAATAAAAAAGGAAGAGGAAGAAATAAAAAGTTTAATGAAAAAATTCCCTGCTGTTCAGATTTTGTTATTAATATGGTTGTAAGCAACGTTTCGCTTCTGATTCGTAGTTAAGTAAGTTAAACGAAAACATCAAATTAATAATTCGTTTTATTTATTCTATTCCCGTAAACCGCCAAAATGATTATAATTTTTTTTATTTGCATGAACCTACGATTCTTGGCCCAGTGCGGAGGGTTTTTTATTTGTGGCGTTATGGCAGATGGGATATTGCACCCATTTTTTTATTTGTATGAACCTACGATTCTTGGCCCAGTGCGGAGGGTTTTTTATTTGTGGCGTTATGGCAGATGGGATATTGCACCCATTTTTTTACATAAACGACTGCCCAATATTCTTAAAAAATAAAGCGCTCAAGAGGAGATTTAATTACTAAACGATGCTACGTGAAGTTGAAAATTTTCCATATCCACTCATTCATAATAGAATAATGACTAATCCAAATATGAAATATTGTTTTTATTATTCCAAATGCGTTTGTAAAACACACAAAAGGGCCGAAAGGAGAAAAAAAAAACGGAAAAGAAAAAAAAAAAAAACAAAATGACGTTCTGTAAGTGGCTTCAGCACAATTTTAAAATGTCTTAGAAAGGCAAAACAGCTTTTCACGCGTAGTAATAATTACAAAGAAGAACTTGTCTATAAATAAACAGTTTTAAATAAAATAAAAAGATTATTAACTAAACTAACTAAATTAATGAGAAAATTAAAAAAAAAAATTGAGTTCTAAAAATTATGTTTAAAAACAAAAAAAAATACAGTAAAAGGCTGTTGCGGTAACCGGAATGTGAAGCCTGAGATTTTATATACGGGTGACTGCTCTAACCACTGGATTTCGCAAAAAGCTTCAGACAAATTCAATATCCCAATCTTATCCTGTAACTACTTTTAAGATAATTGTTCTTTGGATTCTCAATTTCAAGTGATCTTCCCCCCTAAAACCGAACTGTGTTGAAATACGGACAGCAGGTTCAGAAAAGAGGAACGCAATTAATTTATTAACGCCTCAAGAGCTAGTAGAGTTCAGGTTACCATGGACAACCAAGCGTACAATTATATTGGTTGTAGAAGAGATAGATATTCATACGATCCACTGAAACGTGACTACATCTGGAGGACCTATGTCATCAATGGAAGTTCACTGTAAGAAATATGCAATATTTGACTGCCCTTGAACAAATGACCTCTGCAATGTTTTCTACAAAAAGATATTCACAAAGTTTCTTTGGATTATCCGCTCACAACTCTCTACAAATTAGAGACACCACAGACTTCAAGCAGTTGTTCCTATGTGATCTGTGGGTAAATACCACCCGGGAATAGTTTATTGGATAACCAACACCCCTGCTATAGGTCACCCAAAGTAGTTCGCTCTATTTGGTAACTTACCGGAACACACTGACCCCCAGATTCCTACCAATCTGTTTCGCGGTTTTCCTTCCCTGAACTTGCAATCGTAGTAAGTAGCAATGTGGAGTTAAATACTATAAACAAATGCAGGAATCAGATTATTTTGATTTGCACTTGCATCAAATACGAGTGGAAGAACATCTCTATTTTCCATTTCACTTATGAAAATAAGCGTAACAAATACATCGGGAGCCACGATCCTCTCCCAGAAACAGCTGCTTCTGGAATAAATGAGTATAGCACAGCCTAAATTGCAGGAAAAGCTCCGCACGAAGAAACTAAATACAGGTAGGGGTAGCTTTACAAACTACTGAGTTCGAGTATGACATCTTCATTTCTTCGACTGCATCTTACAACAGGACCTGGTTTTTTATCTGTAACTCAATATCTTAATATGTTAATGGTTGATTTAATGCTATACTAGCGTTGATAAATAATGTTTTTTCATCAGAAATTTAAAGAAGCATTAAGTAAAAAACCTGAAAATAATACAATTTTATGGCTATGATTTTCAGTGACAGTTTTCCTTGATAAAATTTTTTCTTTCTGATAAAATTACTCGTAAATAAAAAACATTTTTTCGCTTAAATCGACCGATTCAAGACTGGCCAAGCCACTTTCTCAAGCAATTTTTATGCCCATTAGCAATATTCGTGGTGAAGACATACTAATAATAAACACATTTTTGGCTTGTGTCTTCCTCAATAGTTTGGGTTTAAGAAACCTGGCCACCACCGGAGCGGGTAATCCACGTTGAGCTTACGCTCGTTTTCATATAGAGTATTTCGTACGCGGGATCTCATATGAATTCGAGATGTAGGTATTTCTGTATCTTGGGCAGATAAACGGTTAAACGATCTTCCAATGATTTATATTTCGCAAGATTGGCATGAATGTTACACAGATGGGATTTATACTACATAATATTATTCTGTTACTTTTGCTTATTAAGGAAGGTACGTTTTTGTTCCTTCAGAAATATTCAAACATTTTACTGCTTCAGGAATATTTACACTTTTTACTCCTCCAGGAATATTCACATTTTTTACTCCTACATGAATTTAAAAACTTTTTACTCCTTCAAGAATATTCATACTTTTTACTCCTTTAGAAATATTCACACTTTTTACTCCTACATGGATATTTACACATTTTACTTTTTTTTTATTTTTTTATAGTGAATACCTCACAAGAGTCCCAACTGCTCCCGTCTGGAGCTAGTGAGACTATGGCATCCCCAATTGGGGGATGTTGTGAGGCTGAAGGTAAGTGGGGAAGGGAAAGAGGAAGGTGGGGAAGTACCTGGCTATTCAGATCTAGTCACTAAACACGGCTAAAGCCATTTGGAGCAACGTTTCAATTCTGAATGGTGGTCTTACACCAGGGCGATATTGGTAGTATCTTCCACTCTGAAACGTGCCGCAAATATACTATATATTATTTTAATTAATTAATTGTGAAATAACACAAATTAATCAAATAAAATTTATTTGCGCACGCCGGGTTCGAACCCGCGACCTTCGGAATGGCAGTCCAATGCGTTACCACTGGACTATGCCGGCCGTCAACTCCTTCAGGAATATTCACACTTTTTACTTCTACATGAATATTCACACATTTTACTCCTTCAGGAATATTCACACTTTTTACTCCTTCAGGAATACTCACAATTTTTACTCCTCAGGGAATATTCACACTTTTTACTCCTAAATGAATGTTAGCACTTTTGACTCTTTCAAGAATATTCACTTTACAAGTGTACTGATTTAAAGATGCCCGTAGTAGGAATAAACCAATTCTATTTCAACAGAATAATTGGAAAAAATAAAAGAGTTATATTCGTGAAATGACGACGGACTTCAATTTTTTTAATAATTTTCCCATTCCATTAGCAACATAGAATAAATGAGAAATCTAGAAGTGCCTTACAAACAAATTTGAATGGAAACAAATGTTGGATTTAGCCCAATAGCCCAGCGCTCCCTCTAACTAAGCCTCGCCTGACATCATAAATCTCCATCCAAATACGGCCAACGGAAATTTACTTATCATGTGCCTTCTATATTTAATAAGAAGCCAATGGATGTAAAAGCGAATTAACCTGCACAACTGATCTAAAGAAAGCTAAAACAGTGGTTAATGAATCAAGTTTTTCTATATTGACATTGTTTACAAATACACTCGTATCCATTGAATGTATGCATGTAATTATATGAATATGCCTATGAGAGTGTTTCTAGTATGCTGTGCCTTTGAGTGTGTGTACGCTTATGAGTATGTTGAATGTCTAATATCTATCTGTCTATGTATTGTATATCTTTGTATTGTAGTCCCTTAAAATGTTATTCTTCTGCGTCTATTTGATTGTGGCTTTTCGTTATATGTGTCTCATTATATAATTAATATTGTGAACACGACCTGCTGACAAACTGCTTTGGTAGTTTAGGGAGTGTTTATATTGAAGAATAACCACACAGCTATTGGAAATTTAAGCCTCGATTAGGCAAATATTTGGATCAAGGCATTTCTTGTCTTCTATTCTTTATTCTATGATTGCCAACATTTTTAAAGTACCCACATGAGATTTATATTGAAAACTTCCAGTACTAAATAAAGTCGAAGAAATAAAATTGGTTTTTCCAAGAAAACTAAAAACAATATTCGAATAACATAAATATATGGTTTATTATTAAGTTGATAGGTTAAGTACCTACTTACAAAACTCATGATTTAAGAGGAAATTTTGGTTTTGAATTATTAAATAAGACAATATATATTGATTTGGGAAGTCACAGAATTACCAGTTAAGATTTATATTTTTCATGTAACTACAAGGTAAAATTGCCCCAATAATTAGGATTTAAAAACATATTTGTTTTATATTATTTAACCACAGCAAATAACATAATTTTCTTAAGTTCGTTAAAAGAAGTCAAAGCAGTTTTTCACGAGTTTTCCAAAATATATAAAAAAAATGCTGCAAACATCAAAAGCATCCTCATCGTTAGATTTTCTTAATGTAAGACGAGCTCGCTAAATGAAAACTCTTAAAAAAAACCGCGAAACAATTTAAAAAATCTCCTTGTATTGAAGATATGAAATTCAACTTCTCATAATTACTGGGTTCAGCAAATTACGTATAAAAGACTCAAAGATCTAATTAGGAGAGCTTCAAGGAAGGCACAGAAAGGCTTTCGCCGCCAGCAGTGCGTTCATTGAGAGTTTCAGGAAGCGGGCTCATACGAGAGACGCCTTGGAAGCCTCGGGGCTACACTTTGTACCAAATTCCTCGAGAAAGTGGTCCACAGCATTCTGAAAACTGTTTCTGGGATAATACCGGGCAGGAAGTGTGCATTGCTATGAGGAACTAAGTTTTGTGCGCGCGCAAATTCTGGCAAAACTACAACAATCGAGACGTAAATAACTTGGGTGGAGATTATAAAATATTCACGAAAGACTACCTTCACCTACTGAAAATATGTGTTTGCTGTCAAATGAATTAGTTATATTATTATGTTGAGACCCAGATTTATAGATTAATGTTAAAGTTCAAATTGTTATGGACTAAATTTTGATGTTTTCGGCAAGATGGTTGATTGCAGCCTGTGTAATGTGTATATTTCTCTATGCCATTGTCGTAATTAGCGATTATTCCTTTTCACAACACTACACAATTAAATATTGGTGAAGCAGTTGTTTCACCTTGCGCAACTGAATATTGCCGACGGTCGTTGCATATATATTTATCCTCCCCATGAACGCACGGATATGAATATTGTTCACAAATTTAAAGAGCAAAGATCAAAGAGCAAAGAAGATACCTAACTACATTAAATTGTCAAATTTAACAGTTGGGTCTGGGGTCAAACAAGCCAAAACTGTATTGCTTTACAGAAATTCTTAAGCGTTTTGGATCGAAAACCTTTAAATAATATCATACCTATAGACTAAATAATGTAAGTGAGATATTTAGTTAAAACTATTTCCACAAATCATCCAGAATTCCGACACTCCCAGAATATATCAAACGAGGTGACACTCGGTTATAGCCATGTAATAACATACTCGTAATGCCATAATACCCATGGTTCGCGGCGCTGTACAATCCCAGCATAACTTATTAGGTAGGAGTCATACTGGATTTGAAGGACGGTCGTAGTAGCAGATGCATCGCGGGTCCAATCTGTTCCAATCCATTACAAATAATTACACGGCAGAAGCGGATTTGTCGGTAACGGATTCGTCGGCAGCGGATTTGCGTACAACGATTGCTCTATCGGCTAATGGCCGTTGCCGCTTCCGTTCGTTCCGGTTCCACAAATGCGAGTGTTATATTATAAGGAATATTGCTGAATCTTTCGATATATGAGTGTAACTAAAGAATTTCATTGAGATTCAATTTGGATCCATCACTTTCTGTATTTACCCCAGTTGAAAACTTCCAGTAAAAGCTCAGTTGCTGTGTTACGACTTCTTAAAGTTCTGAAATTAATTTATCTTTCCGCGTATTAAACTTGTATTAGTATAGAACATGTTGGTAACTAACTTTATCTGAGTTCTTAACCTATTTCAACATTTCTTGATGTGAATGTGTGAGAAAATACACAGAAAAGTAAACTGCTGGGTTTGAAATGTTGGTCGTTTCTTTACTCAATATGTAAACTCCCTACAACAGCTCTGGTTTTCTTACGCAAGAGTGCTTATTTCAAAAACAATAATAATGAAATTCCGAATAGCAATATAATAGGTAACAATTATTTTACAAGCAATAATTATTCTCTTTTTTGTATTTCTTTGGCATTCACTATGTAACAATTTCTAGACATTTTTTGTTTTTAATGAGTTTTTATTATTCACAATGTACATTTGTTACGTATAATTTTTTTATAAAATTAGCGACCGGTTTCGACACGTCCGTGTCATTAACTAGCTATTTTAAAACTAAATTTTTAAGTGCAGAAATGTGGGGTTTTATTTAGTTTGGTGCTTTGGAGGGAAATGATCCCCGTTATTTTGACTCCTCCCTCCGTTTCCCTCTCAACCCCCTCCCCCTCCCTAAAATCCCCTCCCTCCAAAGCACCAAACTAAATAAAACCCCACATTTCTGCACTTAAAAATTTAGTTTTAAAATAGCTAGTTAATGACACGGACGTGTCGAAACCGGTCGCTAATTTTATAAAAAAATTATACGTAACAAATGTACATTGTGAATAATAAAAACTCATTAAAAACAATAATTATTCGCTTGAAACACTCATCCACATTGAAAAATCTCCTGATAAAAGATACATGACGCCAACGGGACTCGAACCCGTGTCCCTTCAATTTCCGGTCGACAGCTCTGACCACTGAGCTATGGCGGCTTATCTCTTATCCGCGAAATAATTCAATATATACCAGTGTTTCATTCAACAATTACTGTTTGATACATTTTTGAGTGATGAGTGTTTCGGGCGAATAATTATTGCTTGTAAAATAATTGTTACCCTTTGTGCTATGCATTAAAATCTTGTCTTAAACATTAGTTTACCAAAAAAATAATAATTAATATAATAGGTGTATGAGAATTAGGCGGTAAAAAATTGAAGGCTTCATGGTAGTTACAGACCGAAGCGGCTCGTGATTTTTGTGTGTACTATAGTGCTAATATTACCAAAAAATTGCTTTATTGATGTTGTTATATCTGAAAAAATATTTATTTTCAAATAATCGATTTTTTGTAAGAAGATTTTCAGGAAATCCGCACCGCCAAACTGAAATTTCCTGAAAACATTCATACAAAAAATCGAATTTTGGAAAAAAACATCGTTTTCAGCTACACCAATATCAATAATGCGCCGCCACTAGTTACAGATACCTTGCAATAATATTAAATAAGTGTCCACAAATTAATGTTGGGCAATATTCTGCACACCAAACTGTAGAACCGGTTTAACACCTTGAGTCTAGAAAATATTATAATTTGGTGTTAATTACAAAATCTGCCTATTAGAAACTATTAAGACATATTTAGAAACTCACTATCGTAGGTTTTTTTGCTGCTGGGTCCTTTTTGTGGCTTTTTTGGGCATCGCTGAATTGAGTGAAGGTCCGTAAGTAAAGTTTTGCCCCTTATACGTAATCTTTGGAACGATTTCAATTTCAATGTCTAATATTATTTTCAATTATTTGATTGTAATGATTTTGTTTAACATTCAAAATTAATTAAATTTACGGTTTGCATAAATATACATAATTCTTTCCATGGAACACTTGATTTGACTATTGGCCAAACGAAGAGGAGAAAATAAAATTCTATTTTGGAAAAACAGAAATAAAAAAGCGAAGGTAAATCATATTAAAGATAAATTTAAACGGAAATATTCTATAATTTGATTTGATTGCGTAAATATCTCGTACTCGTGCTTTGTAATATCTTGTTTTATTTTATGATTAAACAAGTCGAAGACCTTTCCGCAAAACATCGTAACTAGCGAAATTGAACTGTTTGAAAAAAAATAATTCCCGTCACGGGACGCCTGGCAGATGGATTTTCGTTGAAGAAAATAAAAATTAAACTAAACAAATCTTTATACTGGTAAAAAAAACAACTATTTTACTATTAAAATATGCAGAAACAAATATATAAAGCTTACATTAAAAAAATATATCATTTAGATCAGATCCGTTGGCAACTTTAGTGAGAATAGAAGCAAATATAGAGCACATTGTTATGGCGGCTGGGCGGAAAGAGCCGACGAGTCGCGAGAATGGCCGAATGAAGCGTGGTTCCGTCTCAGAGCGTCACCGTCGTCCCATTTCCGTGCAAAAGCATCGTCTCGTCTTGCTACGCCCACCCTTGCGACGCAAGAGTCGGTTTTACCTCCTTAGGTGCGCTAAAACATGTTACAAAATAAAAATAATTTTTCGGTCACCACAAAACAGAACAGTGACAAAATAGATTAAGATAAAATAATAGGTTTGTTTAGGTTAGGTTAGTTTAGTTTTGGTTAGTTAGGTTAGATAAGGTTAGGTATTTAAGTTACTTTAGGTTAGGTACATTTATTCAATGTTCTATTTTGTGAAGAAGTCGTGGAGTTATGTTATGTTCTAACAATACTATTTTCTGCTTGCAACGACGTTTCCATCATTGCCATATTTTAAAATTAAATTTTTAATTTCTTAAACTCGAAAGATGAACTTTGGCGTCATGAATTATGCACAGTTTTTTGACATTATATTCATGACAAGTTATGAACCTCAGAATTTCAATCTTGTTAAAATAATGCGACAGAGATGATACATTTAATGTATCAATTTCAATTTAATGTATCGATGTTAACAAAGCTAGTGGACCTGATGGAATACCTGCCCTGGTATTGCAGAGGTGTGCTGCGGAAATAGTTCCAGTTTTGACAAAGCTCTTCAAAATGTCCCTGAAGTGTGGCACTGTGCCCTCTGGTTGGAAAAAAGCGGTCATTCACCCTATTCCCAAGAAAGGTGACCGCTCCAACCCGGCCAACTACCGCCCCATAGCGATCACATCAGTTCTGTCCAAAGTGATGGAACGTGTGATCAACGACAAACTGCTCACATACCTCGAGAAGAACAAAATTATCAACGACCGTCAATACGGATTCCGGCGGAACCGCTCGTGCGGTGATCTTCTCGCGTATGTGTCGCATGTTTGGGGGCGGTGCCAGGAACGTCACGGTGAGACCCAAACGGTCGCACTAGACATATCCAAGGCCTTTGACCGGGTCTGGCACCGAGGACTTGTCAACAAATTGCCTTCTTACGGACTTCCCGCATCCCTGTGTACGTGGATTGCTGACTTTTTAAGGGATAGGTCGATTCAGGCAGTTGCTGACGGTTTCACCTCATCCTCACACTCTATAAATGCTGGCGTCCCACAGGGATCGGTTCTGTCTCCGACTTTGTTTTTGTTGCACATCAATGACCTTTTGACATGTGCACCGATTCATTGTTACGCGGATGACAGTACAGTTCATGATAGCTTTTTGTTTGACAAGCCCCCAAAGGGCACACAAACTCCAACGGCTCGGAGGGCTTTGAAGCAGAGAATGGACGGTTATCTCGAGAGTATTTCCTCCTGGGGTAAAAGTAATCTCGTCGAATTTAATGTTTCAAAGACCCAATCCTGTCTGATTACGTCTAAAAGGGATCTAAATGATAATCTAGTCTCCTTCAACGGAAGCAATCTTCCGAACAGGCCTTCCATTGATATGCTTGGTGTAACTATAAGTGACCAGCTCGGGTATGGGGGCTCCATCGAAGCCAGAGTAAAGCTGGCCTCTCAGAAGCTGGGCGTACTGTACAGGGCCCGCAGATACTTTAATAGTACACAACTGCTGACCCTATACAAATCGCAAGTGTGCCCTACTGTCGAATTTGGCAGCCATCTCTGGTCCGGAGCCCCTAAATACCTGAAAAAAACCCTTGACTCTGTGCAAAAACGGGCGGTCCGTTCGATAGATTCCCCAATCTTAACAAACGGACTGCAATGTGTCGCCCAAACCTCTAACGGTGTTGGACGCGAGTGAGCGCCGTAAGCGGTGAATAAATAAAATAACACCTTCAATCCAAGACAAATTATATAAATACATAAATTTACGGAAAATATATTTTTTTAACCTGAAAAAATGGAGGAAGCGGTTGATCCGCATGCCTTCATAACAAAGGCGAAACAAAACATAAGTGACTTACATACAATCATGGAAGAAAATAAACTTACCAAAGAAACCAAATCAAAAATGATGAAAGAAATAAATAACATCATGGAAATGATATCGCACATGGCAATAGAATTAGCTAAATTACAAGAAAAGTGTGATATTCAAGAAAAAAACCAAGCACAAAAATACCCATTTTCATACTCTTCTGCAGTAAAAAACTTAATATCAAAAACGCAAGAAAAACGATTTCCTATAATAATTAAAAGCTTAAAAGAAGAAGACACTGAAAAATTAAAAGAGAAAATACAAAAGATTAAAATATCGCAGTTGGGAATTCGAGTATGCGAAATTAAAAAAACAAAAAAAAAACCTTATAATAACATGCCCAGAAAAAGAAGACGCAAAAAAATTAAAAGATAAGATAAATGAAGTCGACAAAACCATAATAGCGGAGGTACTTCTGAAAACGGATCCATGCGTAATATTCAAAGGTCTTGACAAAGACTATACCGAAAAAGAATTCTTAGAAGACATCATTGAACAAAACAACGACATCAAAATGATATGTGAAAAATACCAAGACAAAGAAATATTACAAGTTAAGGCCATCATTACAAACAAAAAAACTAACAGCAAAAACTTAATACTACAAACAAATCCCGAAATGAGACTACATCTTGTTAATAAAAAAAAAAATTCATCTAGGATTCATGAGAATCTATGTAGAAGACTGCAGTCCTCTTACCCAATGTTTCCACTGTCAAAGATTTGGACACACAGCACAAAAATGCTACAATAGAATGAATAAACCAACATGCAAGCACTGTTCAGAAGATCATCCCATCTCCGAGTGTAAATCCCTGGAACTGCCACCCAAATGCGCTAACTGCAACTCAGCTAACAAGAAGAAAGAAATAAACTCCTTGAACAGTAAAATGAATGAAGTAGACCACCGAACAAACAGCGAAACATGTAAGTTCCGATCTTACATGCTTAAATTAGCCAAAGAAAGAATTAACTACGACATTGAATAAAAACCTTATAAATAATTTTGTAAAATACAACCGAAAATGCATTAAATGGATGATTTCTTAAGTAACGAATTAGAGTTAAATATTAAAATTCAAGAATATGAATGTATATGTACCGATTCGTGTAACAAAATTATTTCTAAAAACATCAATGATATAATTATTATGCACATAAACATCCGTAGCGTTCAAAAAAATTTAGATGAATTAATTCTAAAAATAAATAATTTAATTAAAAAACCGGACTTTATAGTGTTAACCGAAACATTTACGAACGCTGAGTCACCGTCTTACCACTTACCAGAGTACAACTATATTTCTACCAAAGTAGACATCAATAAAAATTCGGGAATAATAATATTTGCAAGCAATAAATTTAGTATTGTTAACATATTAGAACATCCAATACACTTAGTAAACTGCATCGAAGTACATTTCAAACTCGGCAAATCCATATACCATCTAATAGCTATCTATAGAACGCATGGCTCGAGTATTATTACATTTATTAATGACCTCAAATACATATTATTAAAATTAAAAAATAAACTTTGCTTCGTCGTAGGAGATTTTAACGTTAATATTAATGAAAAAATAGAAAATAATAACAAAAATGAATACATCAATTGTATGACTGAACAAAATTTTATATCTTGCATAAATAAAAATACTAGGGAAATAAAAGAACATACTCCATCTTGTTTAGACCACATTTGGACAAATATAAACATTAAAGATCTTCACAAAATAAAATCAATTGTTTGGAAAACTAACATAACTGATCATCACTCATGCTTACTTCTGTATAATAATAATATTAAACATAAAAAACATAATTTATTAACCAAAAAATCAACAATAGATATGACTATTCTCTCTGAAAAATTAAAAAAGGAAGATTGGAATAATGTTTTAAACAGTGATGATACTGAAATTTGTTCGACTAACTTCGAAAATATTATGTCACAACACATTAAAAATTCGACAACTGAGATAACAACACACATAAAATCAAAATTAAGATGTTTAAAACCTTGGATTACCAAAGGACTTATTATATCTATCAGAAATAAAGAAAAACTTTACAAAATAACTTTAAAAAATCCCCAAGATGAAAAAGCATATATTTTCTATAAAAAATATAAAAATAAATTAACATCTTATATTAAAAAAAGTAAAGAAGAGTATTTTAAAAATAAAATATTATCTTCAGAAAATAACCATAAACAAATGTGGAAAACTGTTAATTTCGCCATAGAAAATACAAAAAAAACACAAAACATTAAGTACATTGAACATGATAAAAAAATTATAGATGCCAATATACAGCCTAAACAATGTGCAAACATATTTAATTCCTTCTTTGCAAATGTTGGGAAAAATCTTGCGAAAAATATTCATAAGCCTTCAAACCAAGAAAACCATAAAAATAAAAATATACAGAAACGTAATATACTTTCAATGTTTGAAACAACAACAGAATGTGAAATCTCGAAAATAATAGAAAATATGAAAGGAGGTTCGTCCCCCGGTTTTGATTCTATTACGACACACATGTTAAAAACTATGAAACCTCACTTAATAAAACCTATCACTCATTTAATAAACTTAAGTTTAACAAATGGAATTTTTCCAATGAACTACAAAACCACAATAATCTCACCTATTTACAAATCTGGAGATCCACATCAAGCAACGAATTATCGCCCAATATGTCTAATTTCTAATATAGGAAAGATCTTTGAAAAAATAGTTAAAAAACAATTGGTAAATTTTCTAGATAATAATAAAATATTACACAAAAACCAGTTTGGCTTTATAAAATCACTCAGCACACAAGATGCTATTGCTAACGTAACTTCATACATTTACGAATCACTAGATAAAAGTAAAAAATGTGCGGGTATATTTATTGACCTTAGAAAGGCATTCGATAGCATATCCCATGAGATGCTATTAAAAAAATTGAATAATATCGGCATAAAAGGCAACGCGATTAAATGGATCACCGACTACTTAAAAAACCGTCCTCAATTAGTAAAAATCAATGGTGTTAATAGTGATCAAGAGATTACAAGCTTTGGAATCCCCCAAGGTACAGTGCTTGGACCAATTCTATTTACTATATATGTAAACGATATTTTTTTTCAACCTTTACACGGTCAAATTACGTCATACGCCGATGATACAGTATTAATAATAAGTGATAAGACTTGGGAAAATGTAGAATTAAAGGCCACGGAAGACATCAACACGCTCAAGAATTTTTTCGACACTAATTTACTGTCACTTAATAAT
The DNA here is from genome assembly GCA_026573805.1 of Hesperophylax magnus. Taxonomy (NCBI): domain Eukaryota; kingdom Metazoa; phylum Arthropoda; class Insecta; order Trichoptera; family Limnephilidae; genus Hesperophylax; species Hesperophylax magnus. The sequence continues at coordinate 23,468,151 of JAIUSX010000011.1, forward strand.
GAAAAGACATTTGTAATTCCATTTGCAATACATACAAATGATACTCCTAAAAATTTTAACATTGTCATACATAATAATACTAAAATTCACAGCCAAAACTATTGCAAATCAAACTGTACAGTACTAAAAACAACAAATAAAATTAAATATCTAGGAGTAATTATTGATAAAAATCTGAAATGGAAAGAACAAATAAGTCAAGTAGTAAACAAAATTAGAAAATTAATATATATATTTTTAAGAATTAGAAACTTTCTGTCGATAAAAAATCTATATTTAATTTACTATGCCTTAGTTCAATCCACTTTACAATACGCTATTATTAGTTGGGGATCCGCGTATAAATGTAACCTTCTTCCAATTGAAATTATACAAAGAACAATTATTAAAATTATATTAAAAAAATCCTTTGACTACCCAACAGAACGCCTGTTTGAAGAATTTCAAGTACCTACATTTAAAGACCTATATATTAAAAACTCATTAATCCAAATTATAAAAGAAAAAGATAAATATCAATTTTTAAATGAAAACAGAACGCGACTTAGACATGTTTTTCTATGCCCAAAACTAAATACGTCTTTTGCACAACATCATTATACTTACCAGGGAAGAACTTTTTTCAATCGTTTACCAGAAGAAATCAGAAGCATTAATGATAAAACCCGAATACTGCTCTCTGTCAAGAGACACTTTAAAAATATTCTGAAAAAAAAAAAACTACTGTCACTTAATTAATCTCACAAATATCCTTAGTTTTCCATAGCTTCCTTTCTTTTTAAAAATTTAATAAATAATATATTATCCTTCACTACTTTCCAAAGAAATATTACAGCAAACATACATTTATGTACAATGAATTATTTAAGTACTAACTAACAACAACATTTATGTACACTCCCCTTCCATACACAAGCAAATGCTTTCAATGGAAGAGTAGTAAAAAACCAATGATGTAAAATGAATTATGTCCCATGTAAAACATATTATTAAAAATAAAAAATAATTATAAAAAAAAAAAAAAAAAAAAAATCTTTAGAGCACAGGCGTCAGGTAGGTATGCTTTCCTTGTTCTATCGGTATTACAATGGAAGATGCTCTGAGGAACTAGCGTCATTGATCCCTTCGGCACCGGTGCGTAGTCGGGATACACGCCAAACGCGTGCCCAACATTTGTACACGGTTGACACTTGTCACATGAGAACGGGTCGCTTCTACGATTCGTTCTTAAGTTCAACAGCTCGGCTGTGGAACGAACTGCCGGCCTCTGTGTTTCCTCCCTCCTACAACATGGGACTCTTCAAGACCCATGTTCACTCCTTCCTCTCCACAAAAAGACCCTCCACACAGCATCCCCAAAGATGACATAGGCCCTGAGGGAAATTATTTTCTTCAGGGCCTCCTGTGTGGAGTTAATATAAAAAAATAAAAAATAAATTTAAAAATGTCCACTAAGAAAAAATAAATGTTATTTGAAAAAAAAAACATTTTTGAAAACAAAAAAGATTAAATACTTGCCAGTAAATTCAGTTTACGTTATTACACTCCCTAAGGCTCTCAAGAACTAACGTAGAGCTGCTACGCCGTAGCGAGTTAACGGTTGATTGAAAATCAATTGGATTTTAATTTACTTGGCACGCGAGTTATTAGTGTTATCATTAAAGTTATATTAATAATTACATGAATTAGGAATATTTGAGAGGGTTCATAATTAATCCAGCAAATCAATAAGATCGGAGGTATCCAGTTCGTTTTGAGAAATGTCAACACTAAGAAAATATATCATTGTTTTCGTGAAAAGTGCTGCTATTAATTAAGGAAAAAATAGGATAAAGATAATTTTTCTACATCTGTGAAACATTAACAAATAATAGTGTGCTGTGGGCGTATTGTGTGTGTCAGAAATAAGCTCAATTTTCTCATACTTCGTGTGAAGTCGGTCTGGAGTATGGAGATGAAAGGGCTTGTTTAATATTTTTTTTCAAATCTGTATCTGTTCAGTGGTACACATGATATACTAGAATTGTTAATTTCTGTGAATTTAAATAATACATTTTGTTTTTAATCGTTAATTTTAAGTAAACATAAATATATAATGTGTACGCAGTGTCTGGAAATGTGTAATACAAACAGAAAACTTGTGAATCCACAATCTATACCACATCGACACACAAAAAAACCGTTTTTTTCCATTATTTTTTTTTACATTTTCTTGGCAACTGGTTAAAAAACTAGACATTAAACAACTGATGCCCACGGCAACCGATTTTTTAAAATCTTTGTCTTGAAAAATTACAACTGCGAACTCGATTTACTCAAAAATGAGAACTCAAATAAAAAAGTTGTCACAAAATATATTCTAAATGTGATATAGATTTACGACTTTTCGGATACCGCGTGTACATGAGCGGAGGGAGAGATTGAAAAAAATATTCTGTCTCCCCTTTTACCTTAATGTATATAATATGCTCATACATTATCATAAGAAAAAGTGAAACCACAAACAGATTACTTACGACCAAAACGTATTGTTCATTTCCAAGAGCCTTTAAAACTAGGAAAGAGAAATATTACTAAATATTGTTCATTTTCATTCATTTCATTTATGTTATTTTCTACGAAAACTGATAAATTCCAATTAGCAAAGTACCCTTTATTTAAAAAATAAGATTTTTTATTTATATTTGAGATAAAATATATTGTTTTAACTTAAATGCAAATTTAATTCAAAAATCCTGTTTAAATGAAGTGCTTTTTCAGTTGTTAACAATATTATTGTTAACCTCTAACGAGAAAGCATTCACCATATTAGGTACATAATTGACTGAGCATAACGAAGTCCTGTTTCAACTCGGCCGTTTAGTATTTGATCTGTGTGTAAATTTGTTAGTGTGTTCCATTTCTGGTTGAAAATGGTGGTCGTGTTGGATACTAACTTTTTATTCCGACAGAGTTTGCATAAGCCTGGATTCAACTACGAGCTGCCAAATCGGAATAATCAAAATTATGGTACTCATCAATCAGCCTGAAGAAAAATTTTACAACATTGTGCCCACTTACAATATTGTTATATTATAAGTGGGCTACTTTTGACTTAATATACAATATAAGTGCTGTTATGGTATAAATCACAGAAGATTTGAGTTGAGAGTCTCAAAGAGGATACAGTGTTTTTACTTCTGACAGCAGAATAATTTTTATTATCTTTATTTAGACAAACGAACACCTCAACACAGGTTCACTTAGTGAGGTGTTTCCAAAACACTACTATTAACAGATTCTAGAATTTATTATCTATAAAAACTGTAAAAAAGTTTGTCCGAGAATAGAAGTAAATAAATAAAATAATTAATAATGTAATATTCAGACCTCAGAACGGGTTTACTACCCAGTGAGGTCTATACATCAAAATAAGTAACTTGTACTTCATTTAAAGCAAAAAAAATATTTTAATTAAATATTTAAACAAAAAGACCGTTCGCGCAATATTGCAAAGTCCAATAACAAAACTGACAACGGACTCGCTCTGAAATAAATTAATGAATTCCATTTTCCATTTATGTTGATGAATTTCTGAACACGGTTTTGAATTCATTTTGAATCAGTTTAAAGTTAATCAGTTGCTAAAGCCCGATTTTCGAAAAGCTCAATCACCAAACATTGTATCTGGACTGCGCTGTAGTTCCTCTATTGAAGAGCTGATTATGTTGCTAATAAGTGCATTTTAAACCTTTAACGATTGATTGAAATCGATACGTTAAAGTGAAAGGAAGATATGAAATGATCAATATAAAACGGTTGCTGGAAATTATGAGTTTCGCCCTCACATCGTGCATCTAGTAAAAAACTTATGCGAAATGACGTGATAACAGTAAAATAACGTTTAAATCCAGTCAAGGGTGTTATAATTCTTACTAGCTAAGCTCCCATTTAATTTGAAACCTCGTTAGTAATTTATCAACTTTTTTACCCATTAAAAATCTCTAGTGATAGCTTAGCGATCCACTTTCCGGCCAACTCCACATGCATTTTTAATTATAAAAAGGTTGTGTATTAAAGCTTTTGAAAGAAATATTATAAAGTCTAGACTAGAAAAGTTGCTGTAATATTAATGAAGGTTCTAATTTCTCCTGTGTGCCTCCAATCTTTACGCAGTATGAAGTTATGATGATAAATGATTGATTACAGTTCACATTTTTAAAGCAATGACGCGTTATAAATTGTGGTTAAGCAATTTTAAAAAAGTATTGTATTGAGCTTTTGTGTTCATGACACCAAAAATACGTAAAATGTGTTTTTTAAAGAAGCGTATTGTTTAAATGAATGATTCAATAGTTATTAGAAAATTGACGTTTCCATATTTATATGTAAACTGAAAAGTATGTTAACGAACGTACTTGATTTACTTTAACCAGTGATTCTTGAAATTATTTGGAGTAATTTGTTAATGAAATTTTGGTCTGCGGTGACTTGTTTTATTTCACAAATAAATTTAAAAAAATCTTTCTTCCACAATTTTCTCAAAATTCTACTACATATCACATTTCTACCGGTCACTCAGCTTAGTAACCGCCCAATCCTCACCTAGACACTAACTAAAAACTAAAAATGTCACCGGAGACGAAAACTTCATTTAAATTTTTACTCCAAATAATATCAGGAATCTCTGGTGAAAGTAAGTCAACTGCGTCTCTTAACACCATGTATAATATCAGAAAATGTATTTGACTCTGCAATGGTGACTTCTGGAGTCGTGAAATTAGCAGAACGTGTTCCCAAACCAGCCATCCCGATCTGGCATGCCACGCAGCTGGTGTGCAGGCGCATCCTGAACACACCTCACTTGATGAACCCTGGCACCCCTGCTAAATCACCAAACTTAGGGTGACCTATGGCAGAGGTCATTTATTCGTCGTAATATTTAAAATTGTTCGTTTTAAATTTTGTTAATACAAATCACCAAGAGATAATACTCGTTTAAGTCATTATCTGAGCTGGGTAGTGAAGCTATAATATTACCTATTATAATTTCAGCGGATTGATAATAAGAGTAATTAAAATTGCTTAACAAAATGAAATACGAAGTCCATACACAAATTAGGTTTCCTATCCTGTAATACTTTACATTGTATTAATTTTATTTAGTTCAAAATAATTTATTCACTTTTTATTATTTTATGAACTCCCTTTTTAGGCTTTTACATGGGAATAGTTAATTGATTTAATAAATATACTTTTATATATTCTTACCTCGGCAAGAAGTTTAGTATTTTTTGAGTATTACATATGGTAGTCAAAATATTGGGTATTGGTGTGTGAATTTTTTAACATTTCCATTAGTTATTTGTGTTATTTTGAAAACAAATTCTAAAAGAACCATTTAGCAATAAATTAAGTAAAGTTGTTTTGATTATAGCATTTAATGTCAGAATACATACTTTTTATAAATATTCCTTTCATAATTAATATTTTCTGCTTAATTTTAAAATATGAAAGCATAGGTATAATTTAAAAAAAATAATACCCACGCACAGACTATGCTTTTGTGGGATTTTTCGGTATTTTAACAGTCTAGCAAATATGTTAGTGAAAACAATCACGTCTTTTGTAAAGGTTTTATCAATATTACTTGTTTGTAAATAGATGTTTAAAGGGAAATGTACATTACTCGATTCAGGCTAGGTCATCGATTTTATAAATGTTCCAAGGATTTTTTTTACATAATTCCAATCAAGAGGTCTAAAGACAAATAAAATCTCTTAGTCATCTTTGGGGATGCTTTAGGGAGGGTCTTTTAATGGATAGGGCGGAGAGGAAGTTCTGTGAAGAAAAATGAATGAGGGGTGGGTCGGAATCTGGGGGTAAATGTGTCAAGACCTGAATAAACAGACCTGCTCAGTCAACGAACGTAGTGAACCACTTTTTTTTGTAATATTTTCATTTCCCAAGATGTTTTAGTGCCACAAAGAAATTTATCCTTTTAAAGATCAACTCTCGCAGCTTTGACTGGTTGTGAAAAACCTGCAACTATTCATTTATAAATTCTACTTCTGGTGATAATCTGGCTTGTAAATAGCACAGACCATCAGGGAATATTTTAAATCCCTATGAAAAAAAAAATAGATTGATCAATGAATTCACTCTGCAGGAGAAGACAACTTATAACCAGCCACCAAAAACATATAAACAGAAAGACTTACCAGAGAATCCCACTTGCAATGAGTTTTGCTCCTTGGTCTTCAAATTCAGCGGCAGAATCAGCACAAAAAATATATTTGAATTCGCACTATGAGATTATAAGATGTCAACTAGCTCTCAAGAGAGTAGAATTATTAATGATGATCAATCAGCACATTGTAATAATACGCACTGCACATTATTGTCAAAAAATATTTCAAACATTTTAGTCTTCAATAGACCTCTTTTGACAAATGATACAACCTGGATGCATCCATCTGATCAATGCAAAGGTGTCGGTAATCAGCTATCACTCACCTGCAGAGCAAAATCCATCCAAAAATGACCAGAGATGTCTATTTTGTCCATTATATATATTAAAAATTAATCAATTCAAATATGTTTATATTTTTAAAAATAAATTCACATTAATTTTAAATCGACTGCTTCTCCAACTTCTATAAAACCGTTTTAACTTCCAACACACGTTGTTCTTAATTACTTGATACATACTTTCGTCAGTGAGTTTTTATTAATGTCTCACTGTTCATAGGCATTTAAAGGTCAGAAGAATACTTGATCCATAAAATGTCGCGGTTGGTAACCTACTCTAAGCGTATTTTCATGTTCTATTAGTTATATTCATAGCAGTAGGTTCCAGAACAAAATTAATTATTTGGTATTTAAAACCCTTCAAGTCTCAGAAAGACATTACTAGCCACAAACGTCATCATTACATCCGTTGGAAGCTATCAAGGATAGATCTGACCGGGGCGTGCGTAAATTAAAAAAGTATTTTTGTCATTTTTTATATAATAAATAGATATATTATTTGTTCGTCATTGGAAAAATAAATATATATTCCAGTTTTTTATCAAATATTTATGCATGATTATGTGGATAAAATAACAATAAATTTCATGGTGCATGTTTACAAATTGGCGGAATTTTTTCAATGACGGTTCAAAGTTAAATTTTTTATTTTATTTTTTTGTTATTGTACAATGGCATTAAAAGTGAATTGCCAGTTTTTTTGCTAATTTTCTAAATTTCGAATTTTTTCTAAGTTATGGAAGTTTTCAGTCAAAATGTGCTTGTAAGTTTTTTTGTTAACATTTTATGTCTGATATTAAATTTTGTATGAAACATTGAATAAATATTTTTGTTATTTGTTTTTGGGGTGTTATGCCGTGTTGCGCTAACTCCTTCTTTAGTCAACGTTTCGGAAAGCATTGCAGTGTCCATCATCAGGGCAGATGTGTTATTTTAAAATATACAGTGACAATCGTGCCTCTGCAGGTAATTTGTTGTTGCGGTGCGTACTACTTTTGGAATGGCTTTGTGAGCTTGAAATAGTTTTATTAATTTATGAAATCGATTCGGTATCGTCCAGTTAAAATCATTCTAGATAAATCATATTTTATTCACATATATTATATGAAGCTTTATTCGTGTTTGATGAATAGTCAGGCATTTTCCAACCTTTCTCTTTCGAATCTCTAACTTCTATCCATTCCCTCACAACATACCCCAATTTTTCTCCAGTCGGGAGCATTTGGAACTTTTTCCAATATTCACTTAAATTTTTTTTTGTAAATTCTGCTTGTCTAAAAGTATTAAAAAACTAACCAAAAAAAGATTTTCCGGATGTTCAACAAAACAAATCTTTCTAATCGAAAATCTGAAACAGAAAAATCAGAAAAGGATACGGTCACATCTAGGACTCGAACCCAGGACCCTTGTCTTTCCGGGACACCGCTCTATCAACTGAGCTAATGGGACCCTATCCCCCTCGGTCACTTTTAACTGTATCATACTTCGAATAAGAACTACCAACATTGTCTTCATTTTTTCACCGCACATTTTTATTTTCAACTATCTTTATGTATGATCGCAAGATTCAACCCGATCTAAATGCAATCTAGACAGCGTCTTTTTTTTAGATAAACCTATCTTATCGGTCATGCGAGCTCTTGTTTCCAGAGTTGCCTGTATTAGCGGTGTGTGGTGTGCATTGTGCAGGTTGCTGGTTTTTTGCCACTCCATGTTGCAAGTAGATGCGCGCAACAAACTCGGGTAAAGTAATTAATGTAGAGTGATTTGTGGGTGAGAATATCGGAGCTTTAGCATTACTGCGAATACTAATTTGCGCGTACAAAGATATTCAAATGGCTGATGAATTTTCTTATTAAATTATTGGAAGTTTTCTCGATAGCAAAATGATTTTGTATAATTTATTTGTGCTAATCACATTTATGTTTGCAGAAAATGTATCAAATTATTCAACATACCAGTAGGCATATGTATGAGAATCAGGAAACGTACCAAAAGGCATATGTGTAAGAATTAGGAAACGTTGTTTAAAATGGCTTTTTTTGTTTGGTGACAAGGTTTGAATAGCCAGTTGCTTATTATTCAATTGTCTTTAGCCACAATTGAATCACGTAAATTAAAAACTTAATGTTATTTAATATTCCGGCAAAATAGTGCCTCTACTTAAAAAGCATAAATTATTTATATAGGTATTATTATTTTATTTAATCTAACCTAACCTATCGTAACCTAACCTATCATATCATAACCTAACCTAATCTAAACTAACCTAACCTAATCAAATCATTCCTAACCTAACCTATCCTAACTTATCCTAACCTAACCTTACATAACCTAACCTAACCTATACTAACCTTACACTTTTAATAATATTTGTTTATTTAAAAAACATGCCTAAATACCATTATTTTTTTTAGAGTTCGGCCAAAACAGTACCTACCTAATTTGCATTGAGTAAATGGTAAAAATTCTAGCTACCCGTATGGTATGAGGAATACCAACATAAGAAAAAGTCATCAACAGAAATTATTTGGGCCGTCATACCATACAACGAAAGGTAATGATTATTTTACGTAATTAAAAATAAAATGCTGAAAATAAAAATTTCCTAAATGCGGTTAGTTTCCTTTTATATTAATTACTGTAAATCAAAAGGTTTTATTTAAAAATAATCGTATTAAGCGTGGCCGGCGAATTCGAATAATTACCCAGTTCCGAATTGCCAAGGTGCTGATAATACTTAATAGTCCGAACACAAGTCCCTTTTTTATAAAAACGGCGCGACACAAAAATACAAATCAGCGGAATATTATTGGTTACAGTGGTCACCTACTTAAGCGTATACTGGTTTTGACAAGGGACGCCATAATTTTTGCCTTTTGACCACAGGTTTGGCCTTGTCTAGTATTTATTCACAAGAAAAAATTATATAGTACCCGATCACATGTTAAAAAGTGATGGTTAAAGTAGTATATCCATGGCTACTCTACGAGAAGATGCGACGGTTTTAGGCTTCCGCAAACCAATTTATTTTAAAAGAAAATTATAAGCGTCTTAAAATGTTCAATGAACTCCCTTTATATGTAAAGGAATCTTCGGACGGGTTGTTTCAAAGAATTTGAACAATTCTTCAAATTCAATGTTAATTTTCAAGTTCTGTGAAAGTTCTGTTATTGTTTCAGTTCTGTCAAGTATCTGGCCTATAGTTATATAATAACAGAACTTAAATAGGACTTCACGTAACCCAAAAATGAACGTTGAAATTTGAACAATTGTTCTAATTCTATGAAACAACCCATCCTATATAACTTGTAATTTTCGTGAGTTGTCTCTAAATGTTGTGATGTTCACATTAAAGGACATAGGTTCTATTGATAGGAGGTTAAAAAATATAATACCTATTATGAAATGTAAATATTATAACAAAAAAAACAAATGAGTTCGATGAGTTGTAGATTTGCCCATCGTATTGGTAATATTTTGTTAATAGTATTTGTTGTTACTTAACTTTTTAAGTACTAATAATTAATAACAATAATAATTGGCCTCTACAAATTCTAATAAAAAAACAGTATATATACAACAAAGCTCGCCATGAAGCGTGAAGTGAAACAAAATGAGCTCAGGGATATCCCTTATATCCAGTCGTTTCTTAAAAGCTTTATGCCACTGCACAGTTGCCGCTCCTTGTTACTAAAAAGTGCAAGCCTGCGATATACATTAAACTAGATCGAAGAATGTTGTTGGAAAAACTTCTAATCGTCAATTTATTGTTTTGTAAATATTATGTCTTGTATTGTATTGTATAATTCCGAAGTCGAATTCTTGTTATATATTGTGAAACCCCCTCCATCTTTGCACGTCCCACGCCGATCGGGATAGCCCAGATCGGCGCAGCGATGGAAGCGTGGGTTTTCGTTGCGTGTGACTTACTAAAACATTTATTTCTATAGGAAATGTATTGATTGTAATTAGTCTAGATAGCTTAATGCGTCGCTTACGCAGCGTACGTCGACCCAGTGTGTTTCTACCTTAAAATCTCAAAGTCTCTAAAATCTAAAGAATTTACAATTTTCCCTTTTTAGTAAATCGAAAATTCCTAGAAATCATGAGATTTGCTGGTAGGCACTTAATTCTTATAAACTATATACTTTATGATTTATTTTATTTTATTTCAAATAATAAATATTTTATACAGTTTGTCCAAAGAAACATCACTATTTCAATAAAAATTCTTTTTAAAAACTTTTTCAGGCAGGCAGGTACCATAATATTAAAAAAGATGAACAAAAAAACTAAAATAAACTTAAATGTCAAGTATATTTTTGACTTAATCCAAGGTTGGTAGAAAATGTTAAATATATTTTGAACCTTGGATTAAACCATTAAAACCGCCCCCATCTTGAAACCGAAACGGATCGATCAAATAAATTTACTGATAGACGAAATGCAAAAGGTAATACAGGGCTTACCTAGGTACACTCAGTCAAAAATTAAAAAAAAAACCGAAGCATCCATATTATCATAGCGCGATTTAAGCAGGGTAATAGTCTGGGCACTCTTTCATACATCAATAGTCACGAGCCGTCACTGTTGACAAGTCACAGCTGACATGGCATAGCTTAAACATATTAATTGATTCGCTTGATTGTGCGATGAATTTCCAGGGTGTCCCCGACACATCCACTTGTGAATCGTGAATTCTCCCAACCCCCGTTTATAAAAAATGTCAAGCACAGTGACTAACTTGTGAAAAGGGTAGTCATTTCCATTTCAAATCTATTTTCAGTCAGTTATATAGTCGGTGTTGCTATCTCTTTTAATGATACCCATTTTCGGTAATATCTTATAAAAATAAGGTAATCTTGTTCACTAAATATGATACTGAAGGCATTATAATATTTTACATGCCCGAAAATTTGTTTACTAGAAAAATGAAAACAATTGGTTAATCACCAAGATCAATGAGTCTTCGTGAATTTTGTTAAAGTTATAAAATAAAAAAAATAAAATATTATTGTATATGTTTTTTGTCTTAGTTCTCCAATATAATAAAACTAAACAGAACTAACTAACCATCACGCCGTTTCCCCGCAGGGGTAGGCAGAGAGAACGGACCGCCAAACAACTCGGTCTTGGCACACACTCCTTGCCTCATTCACATTCATACATCGTCTCATACATACTCTTCTATTGTTCTGACTCTTGACATGGCCCGACTCAAGTATCTGATTCACTTGGTCGTGCCATGTCTTTCTCGGGCGTCCCCGACTTCTGCTACCATTCACATTTGCATCGTATATTCTCCTTACACTCTTTTCTTCGCTCATTCGCTCTACATGCCCAAACCATCTAAGCGTCCCTTTCTTGATCTTACTTATTACGCTTACATCAGCCTTGCACTCTTTGCGGATATCCACATTCCTCACACGATCATACATGGTTTTACCACACATACGCCTCAGGGATCTCATTTCAACAGCATTCAATCTACTTTCATCCTTTCTTTGCCAGCTCCATGCCTCACTTCCATACATCAGGGTAGGTACCAGCACTCCATTGTGGACTGCTAACTTCGCTTCTTTGGACAATTTTTTGTTAGCGCCAACTGCGTTCAGTCCTCCATTAATGGAGTTACCTGCATTTACTCTTCTTTCAATATCTCTGTCAGCCTTCCCATCTCTCGTAAACATGATCCCTAAATACACAAACTCATCCACCTGCTCCAAGTATTCCTCATTCACAGCTATATTAAGAGAGAGTACGGAGTAGAGTTAAAACTAAACAGAAATAAAACAAATCACTTTAATGCTTTTTCTCAAGTAATATTCACGAGGACTCGTTTGGAATACCTACATCAAATGTGTTTAGGTGAATTGAAGTATTTCTCTGGCTATAATTGCATATGGAAGGGCTTCTCTAGGGTTTTCTTTATCAACAGTGGATTTGCAGCTCCCATTTGCAGCTGCACTCGCCCTGAAATGCAGCCGCCCGCGCCCGTTCAATCTCCTCAACGTGGAGTAATTTGTTACGAATTGCTTTATTACCAAAGTAAATTAAGTTGAATTTCGTAATGCGTTTTTCTCAACTTATTTTCTGCTGTGCAATATTTAACAAGTAAACTCTCTACTATCCGAAAGCATTTTGCATCGTGAGATGTTGAACTTAGAAACATCCACTGTGTTAAAAAGAAAACGCCCTCCATAGAAATTCCTTTGTTTGAATTGAACAAAGACGTTAGACCATCAGAGGCCACTATAGGCATGTTTCGCCGTTTAGGAAGACAACGCCATTGAACTGCTAATATTACAAAAGTTACTATTAGATAATTGTGCTGTGAGGATACGCTCATCTGCTACGATTTACTGTTGTAGCTACATTTTTCATATTTTCTACTCTCTATCCTCCAACAATATTCAAGGAAAAACACGACTCTTTAAAATTGGCTACACGTGTTTTTCACCTTCAAACAAATTTAAATCTCAAAATAAAATGTAAAAGGTTTTTTAATCCTTCCATTAATTGAATATACTTGTGTTGTTTGAAATTCAAAAAATAAAAATAAAACTGGTTAAACAATGATTTGTTTGCTATGCAAATTACGTTAGTTTGAGTATTTACTAGAAAAATAATTAATAAAATAATATTGTGAAAGCTTATGTTCTAAAAATGATGCATTATGTTTGCTTTCACAAGAAATTTCTTCATTCCATCACTAGTATTTTATGAATCCCTTGGAATATTTCCGTCACAAGAACGTCACATTCTTTAGAAATTACAAAGATATTTATAGATATTTATTGGCATCTTAAAATAATCTATCACGAATTCTAACGAGTATACACAATAAGTAAGTACTATAGACATAAAATTTCACCCAGTTTTTCATTTTGAATGAAATTTACTTAAATTACGAGAGTATAAACTGTGTTGTTGCTTTTCGTACCTTCGACGAGCCCCGTTTTTTTTTTTAACTTATCGGAGACCAAGACTTCCGTAAGCCATTCCTCAGTCCCCCGCTGCCTAATATCTTCGTACATGTTGTCACGCCACTGCCTTACTTTCCCTGGATTAGTGAAATCAGATAAGGATATTACAATAGCAAATCATGAGGCGGAATTGCCCGTGCTTATTATTGGCCTCGATACTAATTTACTTCACTGCTCTGTGAACTGCTGGCAACTTGATTACAAAATACTGGATTGTTCTATAATGGCGGGTGCTGTGGTTCTTTGGCAAAACGCATCAGGCATGGTATTTTATTTCATTTTTTAAATTTTACAAAGGAACTATCAAACGAGGTTCTTTGGTGCCGTGATGTATTTTTCTTACGCTGTTGTTATTGGACGTGTTTTCCGCAAGTGATATAATGTAGTGTATTTTTGTTGTTCTTTTATGATGTGTGTGTGTAGTTAGTTGTATAGTATTGTGGCCAGTAGTGGTGTGCATTGCTCTATTTCCACGAATTGGCATCTACGGAGTCCCGAAAAGAGCATGGCGCGTGGAATAATTTGTATTATTAACGTAGCTGGGGTTTTCAAATGGAAAAAAAAAATAAGTATAGGAAACTTAGTGATGCAGTCAAAATGGCTAATCGTTTGATGGCAAAGATCGAAAGTATAATTATAGTCACAATTGACTTATTTTTCAGTTTTTATCTGCTCTATTTAATTATTAATTTATTTGCTTTGTTGGGAGCGGCTCGGTGCGTTGCGCGGGCGTCGTCTGAACGTAACCTAAGACCAAAGGTAGGCTGTATGTATTTCGGGTATGGATTGAGTATTGGAAAAATGCCAATTTAGTATCATCTTGGGCTGATTGTTGTGACCATCTGAATTAAAAATGCGTCTAACTTTATTTTTTTAATCTCTTTTTGCTTTATTTTTCTTAGGGTATACAGCTTTCTGCTTTTATGGACTGAACGCCGCTGATAGCCGGCATGGGTAACATCGCGTCTAGAAAAAAAAAAACCCATATTAATTTGAACCTTTTATTTTACCCGTTCTCCCTGTTTTAAACCTAAACGTTAGCAGCTCTGACACAAAGGTTGTCGGAATCATTGAAGAAATTAAATTAATATACAAGCGTGATTAGGGGAAGTAATAAAAAAAAACTATTACTTCGTTAGTGCAAAGGTACACATTGCAGGATATATTATATCATGGTGAAAAAGGAAATTCACGTGCTGTTGCAGAACAATATTTAAAAAAACTGTTCTTTTCTGAAATTGTAAGAGATGAAGTCTTGTTAGATATGCGAGCTCTTATTTCAGTTCTCAATATGGTCCGCGCGATATCCCGCTTTAATCTAGGGCAAAAAATCGCGGATAGAAATGGGAAATACTTTCGATCAAATAAATATAGAGGATGGAACTTCTAGATTTTTTACACAGAGAATTCTTAAGAAATAGATTTGTCAGAACTTAAGTGAGCCAAAAACAGGAGAATCCATTTGAGTATAAAATCTTAGCATGAATTCTCAAATTGAAAATAAAGCAGATTAACATAGTAGATTCCTAAGACCGAGGGCCACAGGAATGCGAGGTGACAGGATGTAAGGACATGGAGAGTCGAGAATCAATCAGGAATCGTGGAAAGCAACCCATAAGTAGATTGACTGCTTGAAAGAAGATTAAAGGAGGAAAATCAAGAAAATCTGAAGGTTGGCCCAGTTGTTTAATTTTATCTTTAAATGGTTTAATGTGGGTTGGATACTTCTATAAAGACAACATTTTTCAAGGTACACTTTCCGCACTTTCACAAGTCTGCACTTTGGGTCCTCTATATTAACTCTTAACTTAATATTTAGTATTGGTACTTTGAAGCCGTATGTGTATTGCGTTGTTCATCTACTTCCTTGGTTTGAGATTATCCAAATTATTAAAGGCTTTGATATATCTTGAATCGTTTCAACCGTTCTTTTACTATCCTCTGAGTTATCTAATCCGTGGAATGTTCAAGGCGAAGTTTAAAATCTGCAAATCTGCGGACAGATGAGTCTCAGGGGATTATTTCATTAAACTCCGGTCCAGAAAATTATTCTTTTCTCTCGCGTAATTGGCTTTCCCGCTCATCTTTCGAATTAAAAACTTCGGGACCGTCCGTTTGGTTTTTGTTCTGGTTGAAGCAAAAATGTAATCTGGAATTATTGTCGCATAGGATTTTTTTTGTCTAATGTTTTAAACATATTTGTCAGACTTTTTCAGACATCGCAATAAGATTTATCTGAATATAAGAATGAGAGGTGGTTATTTAATAGTATACAGAAAATCTATTAGTCCTCAAAGGATATTTTTATTGAAGAGACTAAATCAGATCGTCGTCCGGAATCTAAGCCGAATAAAACATTTCCTTGTACATAGTACAAACAAGTAATACAAAAATAAGCGTTTCTGGTTGTACAGATATGTGAAATTAAAATAAAATTTTGTTTTACTTTGTTCTCCTAACTCATTCAAAGGTGTCAAGTAAACAATATTAGAGTTTTTACATTATACGAACTTACACGTCTTTTGACCAGGTATAGTGAGCGTAGATTTAGATATTATGTAGTGTAATTTTCAAAAGAAATTTCTTTTTTTCAGTTTTAGGCTATACAGAAATAATCGGCACATATCTGTATGCGTTATTATTTTTTTTTAAATATTTATTCACAAAAAATAATGTTACATTATTTACAGAAAATATAATAATTATTGCACCTAGTTTTATGCATAAGATGTACTACCACAATAAATCTTTGGGGATCTGGTGAGAAGACACAATGAAAGAGGTTGTGAAGGTCACAGTGTTTTATTGTTAAGTCAGAATGCAGCATGGGAGATGACTTCAGGACCGATGACGATGATACCGGATGCAGGCGGTGAAGTGATGGTCAATGTGCGGGTCAGTGAGTAGACGCCGCTTGATGAAGACCGGACTTGTGGATGTATCAGGAATTGGTGAAGACCATGCGTCTTCCGGGTACTCCAGTGCTGAACAAGGTAGCCGAAGATACGATGGGCCTGTCGGCGGTTGAACGGGAGATGTCAGCCGGCGAGGATCCCGCGGGCCGATGCGCGGACTGGCGAGGATGCCGCGGGGTCTAGGCACGTGGATGTAGCGCTGGCCAGGATGCTGAGGCTGTGATGATCTCATCGGAGTCCATGGTTGAACCGTGCAGAGCCGGGTGTAAGTATCGGAGGTCCGGTGCGCGGGGGAGGTACGCAGGTTTTCACTCGAAGAACTGGTCAATTGTTGGCTGACTAATGACTGACTGACTGCTCGCTGCGTCGGGCCTATTTATATAGTCAAGCCGACGGCAGTAGTAGCTACGCGAGATCGCTAGTAAACTGAAGATCTCGCTGGATCTAGACGTTTTAGTGACGCTAGAATTAAGCCTAGGCAATTGCTTAGAACCTTCTGGCGAAAGTGGGTAATGTACCCAGTCAAATTCGCAACTGTATTGAGGTGGGTAGTTCATTCAGCGGCAAGTCCTCGTAGGAAGTAGGTAGGAACGCTGATCGCTTCACATTGCATCTGGAGTGTTCCAGCTATAATGCATGTTGTATGTGCGAGCGTTCTAGATAAACCTCGTAGCATCGCTACAAATCTTTACTTGTGTGTACGGGGTATGTATCATTTTGTTCGTTATTTTTTATGTAATAAGCCAAAGTATGATATTTATATTTTTAATGTGTTTTTTTAACGTGAAGTAAAAAAATCTTTGTTGTTATTTATATATGACGCTTTCTGATAAAAAAATATTTAAAAAAAATTGTGGTTTTGACAAAAAAACAATTTGCACAATTGTTTTTTTTTCATTTCGGAGTTGGGAGTATTTATCTTTGTAATAAAGGATAATAGAAAAATAATCTATTTAGTTTTCTGACTTAAAATTCTTTAAACAAAAGTTCTGATGAATATGTGTATGGCTTAAATAGAATTGTTTTTAATGTTATTTTTGTAATATAAAGCGGTTAATAGTAGCAGTGTATGTTTAATGTATTTATGAACTTTCAGTGGCTGGGTTGTCATCGCGCTGGGTCCCACCCAGGCTTGGTGAGTTCCTCCATCAGGACACAAGCAAAATTTTCCACTAACTTTGGTGGTAGTTGGAGATTTTCAAATATTTTCAAGTTATTCGTAACATGGGAATGTTTGTCTTTATTTACAAAAATGTACATAACTACTCAAATATTTTTTCGGTACATTAATCAAATGGGTTTTTCAGTGAATCTACGAGTAACTTTTTTTGTCCCCAATTTCCCTCCGCTACAGAATATTAGAAGTTATAGGATGTTTTAGAAAGGTGTACATCTACTTACAAAAAAATAATTTTCAAATTCCTAATCAGATCCCTTTTCTGTGAATTCTTCAGAAAATCTCCGGCGCAAGTGAAACTATTCAATTTTATGAAAAATAAAATAAAATTCAACACCCGATAGAAGCAGCGCCTTTCTTGTCAGAGCAATAAGCATCAGACGTGTTCCAAGGAATTGTATCATTTTATTCGAAGCATCTGGAGGTATACGCGTAAGCAGGGATATCCAATTTATTTATAATTTCGTGGGCCCAAGGGAAAACTAAATTTCTACCAACTGAGGAACTCCAGTCAACATTTTGTAATAATATACACATTTCAACTCATCTCTTACTGTTGTTTATGAAGCACGTTTTCATAAGTGACAAGAGCTCCACACGATTTTGTAGATCAGATAACGTCACAGTAGTTGCAAAACTTTTCACATATTTTTTATTTTTTATAAATTTAAAAAAAAAAAAAAATTTTTTTTTTTTCAAAATATAACATATAAAAGCATATTTTATACATCCTCCTACAAAAACTGACGCTTGTGGTTAGAAAAGGACAATTTATAAGGAAAGCTTATAAAGGTACTCGTAATTAAAACAAGAAATGTATATGGGGTGTACATAAAACTTTAGGAATAACAAAACAGTCAAGAATATATCATAAAGTAGTATTAATAGAATTGTAGTAAATAAGAGGAAGTTAAAATTATATGCTGGTACTATAAAAATATAATTATTTTTTTTTTAATATTAGGCGTGTTTTTTTCTGTTCGCATATAAGCGGGTAATTGGTTAAATAATTTTATTCCTTTATATACATAGTGATTCTGTGCTGTTGTGATTCGTATGTGTGGTACAGTTAGTCCACCAACAGAAGTATTCTTTATGCTAATATTTAGCAGTGGGGTATTATTTTCTTAAAAAATATCTTTGTGTAGCTGAAGTAGTGCAATTTCGTCGTAAATTTTGGGAAGTCGGGGAACAGCGAATTCTCGGAATACATTTATTGTTGGGTAACTACCCATTTTTATACGGTTTATATGGTTTTTTTAGGATAATTTTTATAAGAATTTTTTTAATTGTTTCGAGTGGGAGAAGGGATGATTTATATGCACCCCCTAAGCTATGATTCCATATTGAAGTACAGAATGCGCAAGTGCAAAGTAAATTTCATTTAATAGTTTTAATGAGATAGTATTTCTATGTCTGATATATATATTAGTTTCCTCGTTCTGTTTATTGTGGACTTTATTTGGTTTTCCATTTGATTTTATTTTCGATAATTATTCCGAGATATTATATGTTCTTTACTACTAATATGTATACAGGGTGTGATTTTAAGTAGACAATTTCTGTCGTGAACTTTAATGCTTACATTTATATTTAAAATATTCCCTGTTAGGCTCAGAGGTAGAAAATGAGTTTTTTTAACATTTAAAGAGAGTAAGTTTTTGTCAAATCATTGTGTCATGATATTTATTGCATTATTTGGCCTATTTTATATTTTGGCCTCTTTTCAAGATTTTTCTTCAATCGTTAATACTGTATCATCCGCATAAGATACAATCTTTCCGATGATTGTGAGTTCAAAAAGTTCATTTGCATATAATATGAATAGTATTGGGCCCAACACAGTTCCTTGTGGGATTCCAAAATTTTTTTATTTTCTATATCACTTATCTCGTTGTTTACTTTCACTTTCTGGTTTCTTTGATATGGATAACTATTTATCCACGATTTAGCTTTGTCAGTTATTCCTAAATTATTTAGTTTGTTGATTAATTTTGAGTGTGAAACACTATCAAAAGCTTTACGGAGGTCAATGAATATACTTAAGCATTTTTTTCCTTTATCCAATGCTTTATAAATAACTCTAGTTAATTCCGCTATTGCGTCTTGCGTGCTCAATTTTTATCTAAAACCGTACTGACTGGAGTTAATACATTTTGTTTTCCATGTAATCTATTACACATTGCTATGCAACAGCGCTGCAAGAATTGATTTATTTATGACTCGCCTAGTTGACTTTTAAATTATATTTTACACGTTGTTTGAATCTTTGAACAATTATAAATATTAAATAAATTAAGTAAATGTTAAAAAACGTAACATTATTATTAATTATTTTCACCTGTAAAGTGGCCACTAAAAAAAAATTGACACCGTATTCGTACTGGTAATTAAACCACCCTAAACTGAATTTTTAAGTTCAGAAAAAATGTATTCGTACAATGTTGTTTGTTTTGTTGTGTTGAGACGAATTTCCAATAATTGTCATTTTAGGGATGGCATATACCATTTGAAAAATTTGTTTGATGATGAAATCGCGCAACTGATGAATTCGGTTCCAGCTGATGATGAAGGCACCGGTGATGAGGAGGAGTGCTAATTTATAGAGAAATGATGATAGTATTACGCAGTTGAATTATATGGCTAGCACCGAATACGAATCGTCCATCATGTATCTGTGCTAATTCTACTTTCTAAAAGTTTCAATCGTGATATTTTGTTCAGGAGGTAATTATTTTCAATGTTTGGCCTAGGAGGTAATTATTACTTAACGTACCTTAGGAACTTTGTTTACCTGTCAGATCTGTTTTGTTATATTGTTGTTTGTTTATTAAATTGAGAATAGACAAATTATGTTGTTCTTTCTGAATATATTTAAAGAAAATCATAATACTTAATAATAAATGTATTCTTGTAAATGTGATTAAATCTCGGCCGATGGGTATAATTAGATATATGCCGAGTAATCTCATTACTTAGTTTTACGGGTATAGGAATAGACAAATTTTGTTGCTCCATCTGAATATATTTTAAGAAAATCATAATACTTACTATGTTTACCCTTATATGTTATTAAATCTCGGTTGATGGGTATAATTAGATATATGCGGAGTAATCTCATTACTTAGTTTTACAGGTTTGTTTTGAAGGATTGATCTCCAGGTATTTCAATAGAAGATGTTCCAAAAAGCTATTGTCATTGTTCACCAGTACGCAGCTTTGAGACATGCACGCAGGATTGACATTTTCCACATTAGGAGGGATCGTTTTTGACTCACCACTTGACTATGGAATGATTTTGTGACTTTTGTGTTTCCTCAAACCTTCAATAGATTTTCATTTAAGTTCACTCTTATCTTTATTTAGCCACTCACGCATTCCCAAAGATGACGTAGACTTCTTTTATGGATATACAGTGATTTTTGAGTAGAGAAGAGTCTAATTAACACCATGTTTATACACACTTGTTGATATATTTTTTAAAAACCCATTATTTTCCGTTGCATGTTGGTGTTTCCACGAAAAACATGAAATTTTAATTAGGAGCAGATAAAACTGTTTTGTCAAAATCTGACGGACTGGAAAAATCCCCTTAAATTTCACAAATTTTTCAAATTTGGAAAGTTCAAAATGTTAAAACATTTAAAAAATTTCCTATTTTATTTTTGAAAATTCGTTTTTCAAAGAGGTATTTGTTTTAATTTATTAACCGCCCGTCGGCAAAGAATAAAGATTAATGTTTTTGCTTAGACGGAAAGGTTTTGAACATGTCGAAAAGGAATTGCGTAGTTAGGCAGTTACTAAGTTGGTCAGTACGTCACTCTTCGTTTTTTCCCTTAGAGTTGAGTAAAGCAAAAGATAGTTGTAGAGTTTTATGATACTGAACACATTAAAGTTTTAAAAAAATATTTCTCTTTCGCCTTGCTGAGAAAAGAGAAGATAATTTTGGTAGTTCTTATTCGAAGTATGATACAGTTAAAGATGACTGAAGGAAATAGGGTTCCTTTAGCGCAATTGGTAGAGCAGCGCCTGGCAAGGCGAAGGTCCTGAATTCAAGTCCCAGATGTGATCGTATCTTTTGATGATTTTCCTGTTTCAAATTTTACTTTAACATAACTAATATTAGTATCAATAATTAAATATTATAATTTGATGTTTTTTCATTGAATTATCCTACAAAAATAGATTATTGTGTAGTGTTTAATTGCTAGAAATTAAATTATAATCAAATCAGATTCAAGAATGATAGTGTAAAGTTTTGCAAGCATTAAAGTTTTAATTACTGTAACAGCTGTTTTAACATTCAAGGTAATTATTACAGTAACAGTAATATTATGATAGTAACGTTTTTTTTAGTTTTGATAATATATTGAGATTAACGGTTCCAAAAATTGTAAAATACCGTCACCAAGGCAGCTTAAGAATAAAAAATGTAAAATAACTGTCACCAAGCCAGCTTAAGAATAAAAAAAATGTAAAATAACCGTCACAAAGGCAACTAAAGAATAAAAATTAAAAAATAACCGTCACAAAGTCAGCTTAAGAATAAAAAAAATGTAAAATAACCGTCATCAAGACAACTTAAGAATAAAAATTAAAAAATAACCGTCACCAAGCCAGCTTAAGAATAAAAAATGTAAAATAACTGTTACCAAGCAAGCTTAAGAATAAAAAAATGTAAAATAACCGTCACCAAGACAACTTAAGAATAAATATTAAAAAATAACCGTCACCAAGCCAGCTTAGTAATAAAAATTAAAAAATAACCGTCACAAAGACAGCTTAAGAATAAAATACAAATAAAAATTAATATTAAAATAATAACCGAACATATGATAAATAATAAAATAGTATTGAGATTCCCTGCTTTATACAAATAGGGTTGCAGGTATTCTATCTATTTTAAACTCGATTTTTGGATGGCAATATCCATCAGATGTTCGCCCGATCTCGCCCGAGTTAAAGATCTCAATTTCCCTTTAAGCGCTGATTTGATCATCCCTAGAAGTGATACTATTATATTCTTTGTTTTGTTTATTGCAAGGGCGGGGTGGGGGGTGATTCAGTCAACGGCGATGTTCGTAAGGGAGAACGAAGGGAAGGAATAAGAAAGATAAACATCTCCCGGTTCGAGGATTTCTGGCTTACTGACGATGCATTAGGAGATAGCGACTCCATTAAATTCAGATTGCTTTTCATTATAAAATCGCTTAAAAGGTTATTTTTTATGGTGACTCTGAATTAAGAAAGCTTAAATAAACAATACCGTAAAGGTTTTTATGAAAATTTAACCATCAACCATACGATTTTTTTTAATATTGACATAATTTTTTACGGGTATAAATGGACTACCGATGAAAACTATGGCACCTATTTGTCGACTTCAAAAATTATCCAATCTGCAAAAATAAAAAAGAATCTTACACAATAATTTAGTAGTAATAGTATTAATAAATACTAAAGTATTAAAAAAATGTAATAATTTTAAGAGAAGATATGATCTTTATATGGCCAATATCACCCTTAATAGGTGAATGCCATAAATATAATTAAAAACTCAAACATTACAATACCGTCTTAACAACACACTTATATACCTACTCTCAACAATGTATGGTTTGTATGGACAATTGCACAGATTATGTTGTTCCATACGCAGTTAGCCTTTCTGTTAATTGGAGATCTAAAATTTGAAAAGTAATTTGACATGCTTTCAATATATAAAAGATTCCATAAAAATTAAAACAAAAACACTATCACACGTCACCACTGATCCCACTGCCACACGTCGCAACGGATCTCATGTTACCCGCTCTGATTCGTCTGTAACAAGACGGAGTGCGTATCACGTGATGTGCTAGGTTGTACCCAGAGGCGACGTGTGATGGAAATTTTTAAATGAAAAAAATGCCGTCGGTCAGCGAAATGACATATAATTCTTTTTTCACTCCAAACATGCTCAGGAATCGATGGCTAAACTGTCGGGTACATGTTGATACATCCTGTGTCTAATATAGTGGGGTTATTATTATTCGCTCAATATTAATATTAATATTCATCAATATTAATTAAGAGCTCGTTCTTTTCATTGGCGTAGATATAGTTAAAAATATATATTTCACTTACGTCCGGGTTAAATCTTTCCTACAGAAAAAAACTAAACCCTTCCACACAATTTTCCACAAATGATCATCTAGTCAATCCACGTTATGTAAGCGCATTGCTTAAGCCTAATAAATACAAAACAATACAAGAACAACACGTCAACTCACCAGAGATCAAATGGGAAAAAAATTCACCGACTCCAGATATTTTCATAACGTAGGGTTCGGCTCGGTAGAACTTCTAACTGGGCCTATAAATCCTACTGATCCCTCAATATAAATATTTAACAAAATCTTTCATTATCCTACATGTATTGCGATTTATATTTTAATAATATTATTATTTAAATTTCTAACCTAACACCGTAATAACACTTTTACGAGTTAAACACAAAACACTACCTTTATTTCCTAGCCCTTGTACGACTGTACGTATGTCACAAGACATATTATGTGTTTTATTACCCATAATAATAATTTATGTCCGTGGCATAGATGGTTGAAGGAATAAAGGTAGATATGGTTTTGTGTGTATCTCGATGTTATCACCTATATTTGTAGTAATTGTGCGACCAGCCGACCGAGTGGCCAGGGGGGTAGATGATGACCCGACATGTCATGGTCAAATTACATTATCGCCGTATTCAATGCGCCCTCGAATGTGTGGAATAAAATAAAACGATCGCGAAGGCAATTTATGTTTTCACAGCCCAGTGCAGATGCGGAATAAGCGCAGCAGATCCCATTTCAGTCGAGTGCAAGTAATACGTGAACGTTAACAAAACACGAAGGAACTCGTGTAATACAGGATTTACCACAAAGAACCTGAAGGATAATGGAATACATCAAAATGTTTATTATAATATTGAGCATAGGATCTTGCTTATTTCGACAATTTGTCATTTAATTCGTGTGAATTTTTTTTACGATCAGGTTCCGGTTCAAGTCGGTGGCTGTGTTGGATGCTACCCTTTTATTGGTTTATTTTTTATCAAATCTACGAAATTTATACAAAAGAAATTCACATTAAAAATAAAGAATATATTTTTTTAGTAATAATTAAAAATACTGAATAGTGGAAAAATACTTAATAACTTGTCTGATTTAAAAAAAATCAGTAGTTATTGGACAGTTAGGATGAGTTGATGGGTTGAGGGGTTACCCAGTTGAGTGACCAGAGATGATACGTGGAAGAATTTGTTTGTTCAGTTTAAAAAAAAAAATCGAAAAAGTTTCACAAGGATTCCAAAATTTCATTTACATTTTTTACTTAAGATGAATGTCAGTAATCGCTGATTAAAGTAAGTCAAGTACGCCTTTATAATGTTTATTGAACCAGAATTATAATAAAAGACGACCAAAAAAACCGAAATTAGAATTTTCTGATGAATAAAATACCAGAGTACTTATCAAATTGATGGATTGAGATTCAATAAAAGTTCAGCTAAATAAGTTATGAGTTGCAAATTTATCATTTATTTTAATTCTTGCTGTCTACGTAATGAAACAAATCAAAACATTTATAAAATAAAAAAATATAAAGATTTTCTGCTGTCATCGGGTGCCATAGTACATATTAGCTGTGCCCAACATCGTATAAATTTTGGACAGTTTAATTATTTCACAAAATATATTTTCAACACCTTAAAAATACGGCTTGTTCCATTTGTCCTGGAAATTTCTGCTCTGTTCAATTGATTTTCCAGTAGACTGTAGGGAACTCGACTGGGAAATTTCGTTTTGAATTTCGAATTCATCCAGCGAGAGCGAACGATTTTTCCGCACGGCGAAAATTTTGTAGGGCACACGTTCAGATGTACGGGTGTTGGTAGTGTGCCAACCGTCCCTATCTATACTACCAACTTCGGATACTAGAACCTTCGATGGAACAACTGTAGAAGTTGTGTTACATTGAAAATATGACGCATAAGTTTATGATAGAATAAGCCCGTGGAAGACATACACATTACACAACATCTCTGCCATACTTTTATTTGATGACTTAACAGGGGTTCCCGTGAGGTGTGTCTAGGTATTGGCGGTGCAAACTTCTGCCCACCTACTGCGTGGCGGGTCGGATACAGAGAGACTGGTTGAGCGAGGGCTTTTGACCTCTCCAGCCGGACTCTCTCTACCCATCGCCTTGCACTTCAGTTGAAGGGATGGATTCATACTTTTGTCACTTCCGGACTCACTGACCCCCGATTCCCAGAACTTTCTTTCCTTCGTTTCCTTACAAAGACTCCCCACACAGCATCCCAAATGATGACATAGGCTCTGAGGGAAATTGTTTTCTTCAGGGCTTTCTATGTGGAGCTAATGTCAAGAGTCGAAACGGAGTTTTGTGGTAATCTGTATTTTGTTCCCGCCGTTAGCTAGTTAGTTATATTGGACTGCACTAGAGTGATAGTGGGTCGTTGACTTTCAAATTATTCTACTCCACAAAAATAAGTTTTCTCTTTTTTTTGCATTCTACTAAGTAGATAACCTCTATTTGAGGCTATAAGTAAAATGACAACTAAATTTCCTTTTCATAGGTGTCTCAAATTTCCAAACCAAAATAGGTATATTTTTTTATATACTGAAACCTGAGTTTTAATTTCATAATCCTGCTTGTAAAGATCATAATTTGGAGATTACTACTGGATATTACTTAATTGCTAAAAATAAGTTGCCTTAATTAATGAATGTCAGCAAAAATAATAATAAGCCTTGTTTATTTTTTGGCTTTAGAAATCTAGGCGAACCGGTGCGGTTCCATTGAGGGGTCCCGAGATGAACCCTAGAGACCCGAAGGCAGTCCTAATGATACCCAACCTTTGATTAGAGAAGGTACCAGAAAAAATATTCTACGCGAACCGGTGCGGTTCCGTTGAGGAGTCCCGAGATGCACCCAAGAGACCCGGAGGCAGTCCTAATGATACCCAACTTTTGATTAGAGAGGGTACCAGAAAAATGATTCTATGCGAACCGGTGCGGTTCCATTGAGGGGTCCCGAGATGAACCCAGAGACCCGGAGGCAGTCCTAATGATAGTCAACCTTTGATTAGAGAGGGTACCAGAAAAATACAACATTAGAATGAAATTAAGTAACGATCAAGTAGGCGATGCGTTTTGTCGTGTTTTTTTCATGAAAAGATGTGCCACACCAGTTGTTTAGAATGTTTCAGTAGAATTAAATAATGAAATCATCGTGAACCGGCTTTCTTCACAGTCATGTAATCTAAAACTTGTGCCAGTACCTATCGGGAAAGTAATGTTCCGGCGTACTTGGTTTATCTGAAAAGGAAACATGGTTGATTATTTCTTTCACTTTTAAATCCATGTTTATTTTACTAAATAACCGAAGGGATTACGAATCCATCGCCGGAGGTTTGCTGGCGATTTAACCAAAGGATTTCGTTTGGATTCTAGGGAAATAGAAAATATTTTTTGATGTTATTTTTTACTTTGATATAATAGTTATGTGCCTATCTACCTACCTATATATTTTTTCAATGATTCCTACCTATCTAAATAGTGATAAAGCCCGTATTCTCTCGAACCAGTGAACTTCTTTTTTTGTTGTCCTCTGCTATCAAAAATTGGCTACCATTAAGGAAAACTTTCCCAGCAGGCTGCAGTTCAAAAAAATTAATGTGGAAATGCACTCGTACCAGTCGCGTAGGTATTGAAGCCATGAAGCGAGGTGTCTTTCTCTGCTACATCTTCTTTCAATCTTCTCCCCAGATTACCACCAAATTTCGTGGATCAGTGGATCTGTAGCAATAATTATATTTCCGACAATAACCACTGCCGCAATATTATTATGAGGCGATAATAATAAAAAAATCAGGACAGAAGAGGATAGAGCCAACCATCTGCAGTGAGTGAGTTTATGGTATCCTTAATTGGGGTATGTTGTGAGGCTGAAGGTAGTTGGGAGTAGAATGAGACGGGGAAGAAGAAGGTTGAGAAGTACATTGTTATTCCGATCTGGTCACTAAACACGTCTATTTTAACTCTTGACAGACCAAAGTGCCAAACAAAACATCTGTAACCAAGTGGGTCTTCCGACAACCCCATTCATTTTTCTATCTTATGGCCTTTTAAACTATAGAAAACCCAATTATTAATGGTAACTTATGATATGTCAAGTATTTAAGCTAATATAAGGAGGATAGTAATTTTGGGTACTACTTACTCCCCCACTTGGCTGCGGTATAGTTAAGCAACGTTGTGGATTCTGAATTGTGGTTTTTACCAAGGCAATATTGAAAGAATCTACAACAAATTTACTTAACTATTTCAATTTTAAATGAATAAATAGCAAATGAGCGGTCTGTGGATTTGTAACCACTCAATCAGAAGGCTGTCAAAAATTGTAATAAAATTGTAATTGCAATAAAATTGTAATTGTATTAAAACATGACTTAAAGCTTATTACATTATTTTACTGGATATTACTGGTCATAACTGCTCAGATCCAGTGTAACAGTGGTATATTCATTTTGTTAAATATTCAGAAACTAATGGAAGTGGTAAAGGGCAAGGTTAGGGGCAGGCGTAAATTGGAATATCCCATTACCTCAACTTTGAGATATTCCAATTTACAATATTACTGGTCCTAACTGCTCAGATCCAGTGGAACAGTGGTATATTCATTTTTGTTAAATATTCAGAAACTAATGGAAGTGGTAAAGGGCAAGGTTAGGGGCAGGCGTAAATTGGAATATCCCATTACCTCAACTTTGAGATATTCCAATTTACAATATTACTGGTCCTAACTGCTCAGATCCAGTAGAATAGTGGTATATTCATGTTTTTAAATAATCAGAAACTAATGGAAGTGGTAAAGGGTAAAGTTAGGGGCAGGCGTAAATTGGAATATCTCATTACCTCAACTTTGGTGACTTACTGTTCCTTATTAGTTTTGACTCTATTATCTAAAACTTTAATAATGGCATTTTTTCATCCAGCTATTCCAGTAATCGATTTGTTAATATTGTTTATGACTTTTGAACGGTGTCCTTTTGTAATTTGTACAGTTTTTTCTATCAGAATTTTCTATGTGTCTTGTATAGGGTTAGCAGATTCTTCAATAGTGTTCAACTACTGGCTCTTATCAAATAGGTCTATCAATTGAATTTGAGAGCCATCCCTGGACTGGAACCCCAAAATACTTTGCAAAGGGGAGCGGTCCGATTGATTGACAATCCGTTGTTAACAGACCGACTGCCATCTTTAATTCACAAATGCAATATGGGTATGCTGGGTCTGTTCAATGGATATTTCAATGAAACTTGCTCTAAGGAGCTTGCAGTATTGATCTCCTGTGTACCAGTTCACGTACATGAAACTTGAAGGTCACGAGCGGAGCACTCGTTCATATTTGATGTTGCCCGAGTCACGTTTTTTTTAAAGTAGGCTCGTATGTGAATGCTCGTATCTCTTCCAAAAGCCCCTAATTACTAACACTACCCAACCGGGTGGCAAAATAGTTTCTTTGTATTACAAAGCTGTTTTCTGTAATTAACGAAAAATTTAATTCCGAGTAAAATATAATCCACTAGACTAGAAACAAGGACGGCTTTCGCATATCGCATGCTTAGTCAGTTGTTAAGTTAAGTTCCAATATTATTAATTGGTGTTTATCTCACTTGCGACAGATTAAAGAAAATTGAAAAAGTTTTAAGGGGAACGTGGTTTATCTACTAATAGCATGGATTTTAGAATGAACGTGGATGTATAAAACATGGCTTTCATTTATTAATCTATTATTTTATATATTTATTTGCATGCCTAAAAGTAATTTCACATGAAAAGCAATACATGAAATCATCAATATACAGAGTATACATGGGAATAAGTACTGTATTATATAGGATATCGTAATAATGTGTGTGTATGTAATTTATTATGAAGTAGAAATATACAAAACATTCAAAATTGTTACTGCGCTGGTTAATTCTTAGATATTGACAAATAGATACCGACTCTACCCCTCTTCTAGTTCAATTGGAGAGTTACTTGCGGTGTTTACAGTTTGTTGATGATTGACTTGGAAAATTCACCGCTTCAAAGGGGTTGGAAAATTAAAGAATAGGTTTTTAAAGAATAGAAATCTTTCACAGAACTTGAAAATTATCTTTGAAATTTGAATAATTGTTCATTTCTCCGAAACAACCCGTCCTTAATTGAATACATTTTGAATTAATTAAAATTAATTTTATAAAATTTACTGACTTAAGTCGGGATTTGATCCCGCGACTGTCGGATTGCTAGTCGAGAGCCTTACCCTTCGACCACTGACGCCTCCCCTAGAGTCTCTAAAGATATTTTAAATTGAGATATTTTCAGCCATACATTTTTAAAATCTTGAAAGCTTCCACAGTATCATAGCTCCGTTACTAGTAAGCTCCGCAAAGTTTCTCATTTGTTATAAGTGGGTTTTGAAAATTTAACGACCTCTGTGTGATTATTTTATTTTTTCGCACCATTTCGGCAAAATAAAACTTCAACGAAATATTTTATATGTAGACTAAATAAAAAAAATATCGCGTGAGTGAAAGAAGTAGATCCCTCAATCGGATAATAAAATATAACAGAAATAAGTATACGAGTATAAAGAGTTCAAATTTATTTACGGCTTATCCAAGTATAACTTACTGAACAGATACTCGAAGATAATTTTTTTTTCGAATATTTATTATGTAATTTTACACTAAGGCATTATCAAACTGTACTACAAAAGCTACGTACGAAATATTAAAATTATTTCTATATATACGTTCTTACAATGACAACATTTTGACAAATAGCTTTTAAGTAAAGTTTCCGTATTCGTTGTCGAATAAGGTGTTATACAAAAAGTTCATAATATCATCGGAAATATATGTATATATTCTTATTATTGTATCTGAATTATAGACAGTCCTGATTTACTTAGCTTAATCATCTTCAACATACGAACTAGAACTAATCAACCGAAAATTCTTTTTAATTGCAACAACATTATCAGGACTGAGTCATTTAGATACTCGCTTGTACTAGATTTCATTATAAGAAGGCTACAATAACATACGTCAATAATGATAATTATTAAGGTGAGCATAATTCTATTCTTCTGAATGGGTTCTTTAAAATTTTTATGGCAAATTTTAATAAATGATTACTGTGTCACTAAATTATTATTTAAATAACATTTTTGTAAAAGCCCGTATGGGCGTATAATATAAATATACAAATGATAGTGAAAATAAAATGCAAAAATGAGGTAACCACCTCTACCCGTATAAATAAATTATGTCCAATCGAGAAATGTAACTCACTAAGCAAACATTCAACTTAATGAAATTTACGGAGAGACGTAACCCTATTTGCTTCCTGTCGGGTTATCTAGACTTAAATAAAATATGAATTTGGCTACCAAAAGCAGCTTGCGCTGAAAAACGTCGCGTCAAGTTTGCATTTTACGTAAAAATTATTAAATTTGTCTTCTAATCAATATCTCGCTCCTTCAGCTTATACTCGTATAATTAAGTAAAATATTGGTGTGAAGTATCGCTGATTTTATTTTCTTGGCTATTTGGCCTCCAGATTTGGACGTAGACTTACCGCTGTTACCACTTTTTCCAATTGCTATCTGAACGCTGTGTCTTTTACGCAACTGATCCGGTAGTATAGAAATTCTGACTGCCGTCTACTAGTAGTGCTACTTGCCCAGAATATTCCAAATTTAGTTTGAAGTTTGTGATGATAACTTCAGTAACCTTACCTAGCAAATATCAAGTAAGGCTCACTCCTAGACTTTTTATGCCATTTTGACACAGGGCACTTGATTAAAGAGCTAAAAAGTTAAATTTGAATGTCAGTTATAAGTAAATTTAATCTGTTTCTGTTTTGGAAAAGAATTGGTGTGTTTTAAAGAGTCACATAGATAAGAATTAATTTTTAGTTGAAGAGGTTTAAATTCCTGAAGTTCATGTTTTTACCTAAAAGTTGTGCGATTGTGGATATTAGTTGTAATATTTTGGAAAATTCGGGTATATCCTATATTTTCTGAATGACAGCTAACAAACAAAATTAGAACGAAGAATTGTTTTCGTAATAATTAGCATGAGTGAGCATGAACACCCTTTCGGTGTATAATAATAATATATGAAATTAGGGTGGACTTAATGATTGACAATTAAACACAACACACATTTATTTCCCAATTTCAGTATGCGAGTTTTACTACCTGGCACGACTCTTTTCTTCAAATAATAATAATTATTATTTTTTTTTTTTTTATTGCCGGTAACCCGGGCGTTTATTGACAACAATATTTGTTTACATATTATGTGCGCTACCCGACTCATTAGACAATATCTGTTCTGAGCCAGGTAGCAGTATCTACCATTACATATATCAATAATAATAAAAGTGAATAAAAATACAAAGTAAATAAATAAAAATACAAAATACAGGAAAAAGAAACGTAATTAAAAAATAAAAGATTACCTAGATAAAATAATCTAAATATAAATTATTACATACATATGTAATTTTTTTATTTTTTACTGTCAATCAAATAATCAAATAATTGAAAATTTTTGTTGTGAAAGTTCTTATTTTATTATTTTTTTTTATATGTCATATAAAAATTAGCATGGAAGGTTTGCAAGTAACTTGTTACTGCAATTTCTTTTTTGTTCATTAGCCACGTATTAAAGTATTTATATGTACATTTTCTGTTGATTTGAGTTGTATGTTGTGTTTCTTTTAAGAAAATATTGAATATGGAAGGTGCGAGGTAAGATTCATGTTTTTTTGCAAGAGTGGATTTAATTTTTGGCACTTGTAAATGATTGTTAGATTTAGCTCTAGTGTTCTGGGAGTGAGATATGTGTGAAGGTGACGATTTTATGCAATTTGTAAGGATAATTTTTTTTATGAATAGCTTCCTGATATCAAGTATTTTATTTTTAATTAAAAGATTTTCAGTGGGATAAAGATATGGTTTTTTGAACATAGTTCTAATAAGTGCTTTATGAGCTGTATTAAGTAGCTTGATGTATGTGTCTGCGGCACCACCCCATGCCAATACACCATAAATTTAAATGCTTTGACAAAGGGAAAAGTAGACATTTTTTAGTAGTTTAAGTGACATAATGTTTCTTATCGTTTTAAAAATGTATATTTGTTTCCGGATTCTCATTGCAAGTGAAATTATGTGAAGTTCCCACTTTAGTTTGCAATCCACTGTTAAACCAAGATACTTAATATTATCCGAATGTTCAATTTTTTCGCATTCGCAGTTTTTGGTTTGTGATGTAGTACATGAATACAAGTGTAAAAGCGGGACGGTTTTTGGTTGCCCAATATTTGTTTTACTGAATGTTAGAAATTTGGTTTTCGAGGTGTTTAGGGTAAGAAGATTTTTGTCGAGCCATTTTTTTATCTCCCTCATACCAAATTCGGCGCTCTTAAATGAAACCATCAGTCTTGTATTTAAGTTTTGCAGTAAATGAATATATTTATGATGGCTCCTAGTGAAATATTAATGGAACCATCAGTCTTGTATTTAAGTTTCGCAGTAAATGAATATATATTATTTAAGATGGCTCGTAGTAAGAATCACAATGCGAGCTCCAATATATCCGTGGTTTATTATGGATTTAAGAAAACAACGCCGTGTAAATTTCTTGACGCCAGAGCTCACATGATTTGTTATTACTTTATGATGGAGTCCGCTTTATAGCTTTATTTTTTATTAAAGGTAAGCTTATATTTGCAAAGCAAGGTTTTTATGTAAAGCACAAAGGATAAGCAATAATTGTTAGACTGAAACACAAATGTAAATTGAAAAAATCTTCCGAGAAAAAAATAAATGCCGCCAACGGGAATTGAACCCACACCCGCGAGTTAGGAACTTTTTAGGTTCTTTGTTTAGGTTAAATAAAAGAAGAAAAAAACTAACCTAGAAAATTATCACACCAATAACAATCAATTTTATTTGTAACAAAATAACAATTAAAGTCTCTGTTATTAAACTTTTTATATACATTTGTGCATATTAATCGTATAGCAATTCACGATATTAACATAGATATCTTCTATATTAATATCGAGAATAGCTATATTAATCGTATAGCTATTCTCGATATTAACATAGATATCTTCATAGGAAACGGTAAAGCATATTTTATAACATTTTTATTTAAACCAGTTTCCTGCTAATGAAATTTAAAAATGGGAAATATAAA
The DNA here is from genome assembly GCA_026573805.1 of Hesperophylax magnus. Classification (NCBI taxonomy): domain Eukaryota; kingdom Metazoa; phylum Arthropoda; class Insecta; order Trichoptera; family Limnephilidae; genus Hesperophylax; species Hesperophylax magnus. Next base: position 23,502,075 of record JAIUSX010000011.1, read on the forward strand.
TGTATCTGATAATGCATAATTATTTCCTTTTTCCCTTCGAGTAAACCTTTCTTCATGCACGCGACGCTGACACAACCACGACCACAAGTCTGCGTACTATTTGTGTTCAACCTCAAATTGTTTATTTATTATTCGAAATTTGCACCCAAATGGTTTACTTCTAGGGACAACTTTCAAAGGGTGACTCGTCAGAAAACAAGAGATTTTCAGGGAATTTCATTTTGGATTTACTGAAAATCTTCATACAAAAATGGTATTCAACTATAAAAACATCAATAATGTCATATTTTAAAAAATTAGCACCTTGTACGCCCAAAAGTCACGAGCCACCACTGCTTTTATCTCGTTCATATAATAAAAAATAAGAAATTATTTTAAAATTTAAACCAATTTCTACTATAGCGACGTGAAATACTGTAGTAATAATATTTATTATGGCTATTGTTGGGATATTATTAATAGCACCCAGTATAAATACTTAAGGCAAACTGTAAATAATTATTATTTCTCTTTTAGACGTCAAAATGATTACGTATTACTGCATGAAAGAAAAAAGGTCATACGCCCGGTCATATTTGACCCTAAAAAGCTGGAGGGGTTAAATTATAAACTTATTTAAATGAGACCTATGATTAAATACGTTCGGTAGCCAACTTGGAAATGTCCAGAGAAAAACGTTTTTAAGTCCTATTTTTAAAACTGAAAATGTTTGAATGTCATAAAGCAGATTATTATAAGCAATAATTATTAGCCTGAAACAAACTATAAATTGAAAAAATAAAGACCGCCGAAAGGAATTAAACCCGCACCTTGCACACTTGAACTTGCTGACTTGCGGGTGCGGGTTTATTTATTTTTTTCTATGAATATTTTTTCAATTTACATTTGTGTTTCAGGCTCATAATAATTTGTTATCCTTTGTGCTTTTAATTCACACCTTGTCTTGCAAAAATAAGTTTACCTTTAATAAAAAAATGAAGCCATAAAGCAGTCTCTATCATAAAAAAAGGGTATTCAGCTCAATTATTTTCATGATAAGCTATGTAAATTTAAAATATCTATACAACTATCAAAAATACAAAAAACGACAAGATGTTAGGTCAAAATTTTTCAATTGTTATGAAATAATGTTGGAAATCTAGCAAGTGTAAATTAATGCGCCGGGAACAAAAAAAAACATTTTCATCGCAATATACATAGTTCATTTACCAGATTTCTAAAAAGGTCAACGACTTTATCCTGTTACGTTTTCGTATATATTTTCCTGGTAGGTAGGTATATGGCAAAAGGTTGGAGATATAAAACATAATCTTGTCAACTTTTTACCTTACGAGTAACAATTGCCATATGCACAACGAGACGTCTTATTACAACATTTCGTCCTGGGTTATTTTATATGTCAACCTGCGCAGTTGGGACAGAACGCCCGCGCCGCACGCCCCTGGAATACGTGGCGTAGTTTGAACGGCTTGTCGATACAGAGTTACGTGACATTATATTGGACCTTAGCTACGTTTCACCTGGATTCGGAAATATTACTTACATGTCATGTTTTTCTACATTTCGTATTTTTAAAATAAATATGATTCGCTTAGATGAATTAATAGAGTGAAGATACTTTACTGAGAGAACGCTTGTTGTTTTATCGAACTAGATACATTGGACAAAAGCGCGCCGTTCATATAGCTTTTTTAATCGAACACACATATATTCTTCTAATGGCTATTATATTCATAAGCTGTGCTATATTTTTGTTCGATTATTATGAATATAGCGTGTCATATATTATAGTGTCATCGATTACGCGTTGTCTCTATTAAATGGCTGAGCACCAAATTAATGGTGATTTCATGCTAAAGTAATGATTCCTATAAATTGTGATCAATACTAGTGGCGGTTTTCTCCAATATGCGCTTATGCAGTTAACCCCCCAATAAGTAATAGAACACTTTAATTAAAATATTACTACAGTTTAACCCATATTAACCGCTACTCAACTCCGCACAACTCCGTAGTAAATAAAATCTGACAATTGAAATCCGGCCCAGTGCGGATTCCAGAACGCACAAGGACGCTAAAGAGCCTATTTCATACAACTTAAAGTCTATTCCGAGTGGTGCAAGGAGGTAAATAGGGTGAAATTCGTTTGTGTGCGCGTTTGAACTTGGAACCGAACATTAGCGAACGCATTCGGGTGACATATCTGAGCTCTGCGTCTGTTGGAACACATGCACGTAACACATGTAACACCACTTATTCACCTTTGTAATAATATTACACGCATCTCAACATTTGCTTTATTTTTATCAAATAAATGAATACATATTTTATTTACTTGTTTCTGCATTTCAACAATTCTTTGGTGCACTAATTTTAAGTACATTTTCCTAAACAACAAGTGTATTTGTCAATGGTCGTATTATTTCAAGTCGCTAGTGTAGTTTGGCACTTACTGACAATTTTTCCGATTACTTTTAAACTTCATAAACAAATAATTGTGCTAATTCTTTTCGAAACGGTCTTCTAGATCTGCAGTCTTCTAAAGTGAAGTGACTTCATATATTCGACAAAGAAGAATGGCCAATTTTCTTAATTTTATAAAAGCGCTTTGATGTTGAGCACCTGATTTAGACCACAAACTGCCACTGATCTACACCGATATAAAATGCAAGATAACTTTTGTCGTCATTTCACACTTCGACTCCTAGGCCGCAGACAGGAAACTGAAAATTAATTTATCTGATCAAAGAAAATTTCAGTATTGTTTGATAAATTTTTTATTCATTAAATCCATAATTTCCCTCAGTCCATGCCGAATTTGAAGTAGCCGTGTGTAGCATTAAAAAAATCCCATAATAAAAATAATAAATTGTCTTTTATTCCAGGCAACATGAAAGGGTTGTGCAATGCAACGTTATCCATATTGACGTAGCATACATTAAAGTATTAAAAAATAATAATAGATGGAAATAAATCAACATCATTTATTATACAATACATGAAACGATAAAAAACCTAGTGGTAGGTATCTACTGTAGGTAACGTACTGGTAGGTACCTTCATTGAACAGGTTAAAGTTTTGAAAGAGGAATAAATAAAGAAGTAATGTTGACAATATATTGTAACATGCTAAGTTCTTCCCATAGAGGTTTTGATGCATCCTTTTTTTTAATTGGGGCATTTAACCAGCCGATTGCAACTTTTATAAGAGTACTAGCTAAATTTCCCGGCATTCCCCGGTACCCAGAGATTTTCGAAATCAGATGTAGATAGCAATTTTCAAATAATTTTGAATGTCGAATGTGCAAAATTTCATCAATTTGTAGCAGTTCACTTTCGTCCCGCTACATTTGTGGTAATTCTATCCACAACTATATCTGTAGACCGCTTTCCTGTCTATAGGACTCTCGGTCTATGGTTGATCGCAGAGCAGCGCGACTGACGATGTCCGGTCAAGTCAGTACCAAACGGGCGGCGTTGGAGCAAACACAGAACAACGGGAAGGATTCGAGCGACTGCTCCACACGACAGACATTACGGGAGATTTTGGTGGCTGATTAGCTAGCTGTTGTAATCGCTGGTCATCATGTACAGGTCAGACAATATTCATTGTAATCGTTTGTCACTTATTTAACTTATAAATTGTTACCATTGATACCAATTGTGCTAGTGATCTTCGTTTCACTGCACACACCTTGAGATAATGTAATCCATGCTAAATTGAGAATCTCATGTTTTTAATTGTTATTTAATAAATGTTGTCAACTTCATCTTTCTTTTATTCTTTAACAATGCAATTCTTTCTGATAGTAAACCTAATCTGTAACAATGATGCCGCAATCGGGGGTTTGTCATCTCATATTTGATAATTTTCTATTACTTTTGCTTGGTAAAGATTTTATATATTGCAATGGCGTTCAACGTGGTAAATTTATCTTGACGCAATAATTATTTTGTTACAAAGTGTCAAAATAATTCTAATTTAAAGTTTGTAAAAAAATTAAGGTGTGATTTTTAGAAATTTCACGTAGATAGTGACTTTTATTTTGTTTTGAAGGTCACGATAAATCTCGGAATAAGACTGTAGATTTGTTTAAAAATTAAATCGACACATAGACACTTCTTTATATAAATAGATAGATTTCTGAAATTTAAGCAAATCTTGCAAAGGAATTTGGAACTTTATGCTTCATTGCAGCAAAAAATGTTTGGTCGTTGATTGAAGAACTTTTTAATTGATTAAGCTCTCTGAAAAGGGTATTTTGAGTATAACCAAAGTTTTGATTTTCCGTGCTAATGCATCGTTTAGTGTCCAGGTTTCCAAGCAGTGGAGAAGAATAAAAACAAGACAGCAATAAACCATTTTTATTTTTTTACTTATTTATGTCAGGAATCTATGATCGCATATGTGAACCTTAGTACAGTAAAATGCGCGCAGTCACAGCGTACAGCGTGAATGAATATCGTTGAAGTAGCCAGTTGACTATTCGAAGTTGGTCACATAATATGGCAAACCAATCGGTTCCAAATGGTGATTCTTGAGTTTTAAGACTTTCGATGTTGTTACGAAGTTAGAGTTCGAGCACCTATACATGATAAGTTCTACATATGTAATACTGGGCAGTATAATATGACTACTTAAATTTCGAGCACCTATGTATGATTAGATCTACGTGCAATTGTGGGCAGTATAATACTACTTACGGCTGTTGTTCCCAACTTTTAGATTGATCAATCTGAGGCTCTAATCAGCCAAGCCATTTTATTCAGTAAATCTCGATTCGCCTGTTTCCAAACATCTTTATCGTTGATAATCTTACGTTGCCCCGCCCACTTTCATAAACAATAAAATGACATCAAAGTAAAAACTTTCAATGTTAAATTAATCTTGATGAGTTAATATTTTACTTAGCATTAATACAGATAATTTGTTTTAAGTACATTAAACCGACTTTTTATATTTTTTAACAAACGCATGTAAATAAATTAAAAATAAAGCATAACCTTGACTTTTTTCTAATGCTGCGAAAGCGCGAAAATAAATTAATATAAATTTGACGATTGATGCTTGTCATTGTGTGTTAACATGAAACTAAGAAACTTAAACAAAAAACCAAAAAGTAGCAAGTACTTCACGCGGAATGGAAAAATTAATATTATGGAGTTTACAACATCATCCGGCATTTTTGACAATCTAAAACGGTTAAAGAAATCGTTGTCATTCAATGTTTGGCTGTCACCGCCTGTGTAACGCGAAATTATCGTTTATTACGTTCGTCCATTCCGCAATATCTATTATAAATATTATCATTAATATCTTCATCTTCACTGTCCATTTGTGACGGACAAGATTGTGTCAAATTGCAAATCGATTTAGATTCAATTTCATCAGTTGATGAAAACCAATTTTTCTTTAATACAAAAAAATGTGCAACTACGTCATACACACGTTCGAGAAATCCTATCAAATTTGAGTATTGTATTAAAAAAAGATGTATTGTCACCAGTAAAATCCATCAAGAATCTGGGGGTAGTCTTTGATCACAAAATTATGTTTTTAGACCGTATATTGTATTTGACATCATCATGCTACAAGATTCTAAGATTTGTAATTAGATATTGCAAACAGTTTTATAATCCCGAAGCAATGATGGCTACGTATAATTGCACGATCTAAAATTGAATACTCCCCAGTTCTATGGGCCCCACACCAGCAAATATACATTGAGAAATTAGAACAGATTCAAAAAAATTCTTTAGATGCGTGTATATGATAATGCATGGAAAATACCCGCGTTCGTAAATCACGAATATTTAAAAACATTAGCTTAAAGAAGAAAAAAATCTCCAGTCGAGAGTGGGGTCCTTATAGTAATGGCGTATAAAATAATAAATATTTTAATCGATAACCCATACCTATTGGAATGATATAAGTTATTCGTACCTAACAACTACAGCCAGAAACGGCACCACAATCTACTTTGTATCCCAAATTGCAGAACGGATGTACTGGCTCAAAATAGCATGACATAATAACGCTGTTACTAACTTTTCTAAGACCGTCGATATTTTTAACTTTGAAGGATTCAAGAGGCAAGGAAATGCAATACCTTCCCCGTTATAATATATGGATCTTATAGTTTTTTTTTCTTTTCTTCCTTATTAAAGAATAAATCTTGAAATGTTTAGTTTATGTTACATGTGTATTGTAAATAAACACACAGTCTGTTATGCACAAAAAAAAACAGATTACAATAAAATTTATGATTTGTTTCATTTATTTTGAAACTAATTATATCAATGAGTTATTATTTCTCTATATTAAATACATAAAAATACAATATATAATTATGTAAAGAAGGTTCCTTGTTTGCCTGCAATTTCGAGGTCAATGAACAAACTCGTACGACATTTCTATCGTGAGCCGTGAAGCTCATGGGGTTTTTGAATTTTCGTTAAACCGTCACAAAAAGGTTCCATGTTGTTTGTTCCATTTTTTGGTGGGGAAAAACAATAACAAAAAAGACGTTTATAATTCGGCCAAAGAAGCAACACGCTACTACTTTTCGAATAGAACAGAAAAATGTAATTTATTTCAGGCCAAGGTGACACTAGAAGGACTTTAAACAGAAAGCCACCTCATTTTAAAATATTCCACGTCGTATTCGACTCATCGCGCATCGGAGCGAAGCCTTCCGACTTGAAAAAAAACCAAATAAAACGATATTTTCAATTTACTTCGCCTTATTTTCTATGAGTTAATTTCCCACAGGATAACACAAAACGGTTAACGATAAACGATTTGTATTAGAATAACATTTCGACCCAAATTTGCTGAACACTGATTGATTTCTTTGTAAACCTTAGGCTGCTTCTTTCTTCTTTGTAGAATCTACTTATGTGCGAGAAAAATCTTCCATGGAACAATATTGGGAAAACGAAAACACTGTATTTTTCTTCATTGCGCTATTGAAGATTAAATTAAGTTTTAGGCCCGTAATCAATCTTTGTTTTTGCTGTGTTTTTTAATCATAGCCCCACTTGTATCTGGGTATTTTTATGTACTGAGCTATGTAAAAAACCAGAGAGGGGAGTGATTTATTGTCGGTGAAAACAAGGAAGGATGTTTGCAAACAAATATAATGGGTATTATTTTTCACATTATTCAAAGCGACGTTAAAGGGAGAAACTACGTCTTTGCTTTTAATTCACCTTTTTATGCAAGTGGGTTACATTGTTCGCATAAAAACGATGTTTGCCACAATTTATAAAAACTTATGAAAAATTGCGAATAAGATTCATATGAAATTAAGGGTTTGCATTTACGAATAAAGTTTTTGAAAAGGAGGAAAACCTAGGTACATACATGACTAAACATTATTGGAGTAACATCGCTTAAAGTATTGCTATCCCATGTATTAGAATAACTGCTAGAAGCAAGAAAATTTTTCAAAGATGATCTTTGGCGCCTTGATATTTGCACAGCTTTTTACTGTTTCCAAAGTTTGGCGAAGCCAGGTAGTAAATACTAGTTTTATTTTTAAAGCTGAGACATGGTTTTTGAATTACTTGAAGAAGCAATTAATCATGAAATTTTACAAAGTATGTTTTGGATGTAGGTACCTGTAGGTTATAATTAAAACGTTATTTGTAATGGTTTTAGCTGTGTTTTTTGACCAGATCTGAATAACTAGGTAGCTTTCTACCTTCCTCTTTGCCATCTTCTTCCCATCCCAACTACTTAGATCAACATAGATCATAATTGAGGGGCTGCCATAGTCTCACTGGCTCCAGACGGTTGGGAGTAGTTGAGACTCTTGTGTGGTATTCACATAAAAAAGTAGACGCAACTATTTTCAGCGGACAACGCTATTTATATGATAAGCTTCGGAGCTTTTAAATATTTATTGAGTGGCTAAAAAATACGTCTCGTATTTTTAAACAACTCATTAAATTCTAAATAATATTATTTATTTATTAATAATATACAGTTATGGGCCGGGTAGAAACTAAGATTTTTTAAATATAGGAGTTAGGTACCTACGAGGTGGCACTCCGTCGTGCTAATACGTTACAACAATTTATAATGTGTAGGTAGCTAGAATGAAGGTCTATTTGTTAAACTATAAATACGAGGTGGCACTCCGTCGTGCTAATACGTTACAACAATTTATAATGTGTAGGTAGCTAGAATGAAGGTCTATTTGTTAAACTATAAATACGAGGTGGCACTCCGTCGTGCTAATACGTTACAACAATTTATAATGTGTAGGTAGCTAGAATGAAGGTCTATTTGTTAAACTATAAATACGAGGTGGCACTCCGTCGTGCTAATACGTTACAACAATTTATAATGTGTAGGTAGCTAGAATGAAGGTCTATTTGTTAAACTATAAATACGAGGTGGCACTCCGTCGTGCTAATACGTTACAACAATTTATAATGTGTAGGTAGCTAGAATGAAGGTCTATTTGTTAAACTATAAATACGAGGTGGCACTCCGTCGTGCTAATACGTTACAACAATTTATAATGTGTAGGTAGCTAGAATGAAGGTCTATTTGTTAAACTATAAATACGAGGTGGCACTCCGTCGTGCTAATACGTTACAACAATTTATAATGTGTAGGTAGCTAGAATGAAGGTCTATTTGTTAAACTATAAATACGAGGTGGCACTCCGTCGTGCTAATACGTTACAACAATTTATAATGTGTAGGTAGCTAGAATGAAGGTCTATTTGTTAAACTATAAATACGAGGTGGCACTCCGTCGTGCTAATACGTTACAACAATTTATAATGTGTAGGTAGCTAGAATGAAGGTCTATTTGTTAAACTATAAATACGAGGTGGCACTCCGTCGTGCTAATACGTTACAACAAAATATAATGTGTAGGTAGCTAGAATGAAGGTCTATTTGTTAAACTATAAATACGAGGTGGCACTCCGTCGTGCTAATACGTTACAACAAAATATAATGTGTAGGTAGCTAGAATGAAGGTCTATTTGTTAAACTATAAATACGAGGTGGCACTCCGTCGTGCTAATACGTTACAACAATTTATAATGTGTAGGTAGCTAGAATGAAGGTCTATTTGTTAAACTATAAATACGAGGTGGCACTCCGTCGTGCTAATACGTTACAACAAAATATAATGTGTAGGTAGCTAGAATGAAGGTCTATTTGTTAAACTATAAATACGAGGTGGCACTCCGTCGTGCTAATACGTTACAACAATTTATAATGTGTAGGTAGCTAGAATGAAGGTCTATTTGTTAAACTATAAATACGAGGTGGCACTCCGTCGTGCTAATACGTTACAACAATTTATAATGTGTAGGTAGCTAGAATGAAGGTCTATTTGTTAAACTATAAATACGAGGTGGCACTCCGTCGTGCTAATACGTTACAACAAAATATAATGTGTAGGTAGCTAGAATGAATGTCTATTTGTTAAACTGTAAATACGGGGTAGTACTCCATCGTGCTAATACGGTATAACAAAATATAAGATGTAGGTACCTAGAATGAATGTTTATTTCTTAAACTGTAAATACTAGATGGCACTACGTTGTATATTATCATACGGTATAACAAAATCAATTTAGTGGAATAAAGTTTTAATAAAATAAAACAAACTCGTGGTTTTAAAACTTTTTGTTTTAAAACCATGAGTTTAAAACAAAAGTATTTTATTTTATTAAATATGTCAAACCACAAGGGGATTGCTTTCTTCTTTATTTATCTCGGTTGTTGATGGCCTCCGTAGTCGAGAGGTAAGGCTATCCGACTTGCAAGAAAGAGGTCACGGGTTCAAATTCCAGCGGGGGCTAGTAAATTTTATTTGATTAATTTGTCTTATTTCTCAAATTACTCATTAAAAATAATAAAGAGTATTTTTGTGGCACGTTCCAGAGAGGAAGATACTCTCAGTATTGTCTTGGTGTAAGACTACCAATCAGAATTTTAACGTTGCTTGAAATGGCTTGGCCGTGTTTGGTGACCAGATCTGAATTGCCAGGTACTTCCCCACCTTCCTCTTCCCCATCTCCTCCTCCAACTCCTTCTCCAACTCCTTCACAAAATACCCCAATTCAGGTATGCCATTGTCTCACTGGCTCCAGACGGTTGGTAGCAGTTGGTACTCTTGTGCGGTTTTAGATAAAAAAAACATATTTTTGGATAAACACTTCATACCACTGAATAGATAATATCAAGATGGGTGATCCATATCCATTTGAAAAATCTACTTTCGATTGAAATTGATTACAAGTTTCAAAAAATTATTTCAAAATCTGCAAATGAATCAATTTCACCAGGCACACAGACAAGCCCACAAAACACTTCTGTTAATATCTGCAGTGACTGATAAAGCTGTTTTTAATATACATCCAATAACAACGCCTACTCAGGTTTATTCGAATTGCCTATTATAATAAATATATTCTCTCGCACATCCGTCTTTGAGAGGATTTATGAAAAACATTAAAATATATTCGTATTTTGAAATGAATGCTTCCAAGTTAGCAGTATGGATATATCAAAAAGCAGTTCCCATTTCATGTAGGTGGGAAGGTACTTCGTATTAAACGAAATTAAGAAATCTTTATTGAAGTTCTACCCACTTTATTGTATTATTATATCAAAGAAATATATATTATACCTGCAAAAATCACTGAAATATATAACATCTGTACACCTAGACACTACATTGATTTATTAAATCTGTATGCCTACACACTACATTAATATATAAATATATATAATCTGTATGCCTACACACAACATTACGCTGTCTTAGTTCTTGTATGTTCAATAGACCTTTTTTGCAAAACTGAGTTATGAATGCCAATATGTTCATTAGCCTATTGCGCATTAATGAAGCTAAAACATATTTTTTGGTTTTTAAGTGACATTATCAGCATTTTTCGAGTGCCAATATCCACTCACGGAACAATGTTTTAGTTCTTATTTGTTCAAACTCCCGGATATTGAACATTCAAACACTCAACGTTATGAATATAATATTTTTTAAAAGTTCATAGATATTTGTTCAACATCCCGCCGAACGTTGAGGTATTGAATGTTCAATCTCCACTTTCAACCAATCAGAAGCCGGCTAGTTAAAATGTGCGGCCATGTTGATTTTTAGTTGTTTTCTAACAACGAAATTGTTTCACTAAAAGTATGTTTAATTGGGAATATATACTGATATTGAACTGAAAAATTACTTCACCGACTCCAGAATCAATAAACCTTAGACCAGTAGCTCAAATAAAAAGGTAAGTCTTAAAATTATGTCATTCATAGGCTTTTTCACCATATTTTACATGTACTTCTTGAATTTGCTGGGTAAATATACAGGATGCTTCATTTATTATTTATTTATTCAATTATTTATTTGCAAACTTAGGGCTCTTACCTAAAATAAGTATTAATAAATTATATTAGTGCATTAAAACTTATTTTTATTCAAGAAATACAACAAAAGATCCAGGACATGGAAATGTGCAAGAAGTCGACTGTCCTCATAGTCTGATTGAAAGACATCTACGACACATATATAGTCCGTTATCACTGCTGATATCGCTGATGAAAACGAAATCCAAATCTTTCAATTTTGAATTCATTCGATTAAAAGTTTCCGATTTTTTGTTTTTTAGTCACATAAAAAACAATTATCATATTCTTATGTAGGAACTACAAGAAAACGTAATGTTAAATAGCGCAGACCCATAACCCAAATCGCGCGATATTATAATTTTTTGATTTTGAGAGCTGAAAGTATTTAAAAATATAATATTTTACCCACGATAATCTACATAAATAATAAGCTCACTGCAAATAAGAACTTTCGGAAGAAAAAAAAATCTTTCTAATATAAGCGTAAAAATTTACATTTGTCAAATGTAGGTAATGAAACAATAAAAAACAAACCAAATTTTCAACTTATTTACAAAATTGAACTTCAATAATTTTACGCATCACTCGGGATATTTTTTATGGAATACCGCACACAGTCTCAACTGCTCTGGGAGAAAGTAGCCCTTCAAAACCTTGACAAGCCCTCTCCGTATCTGATCTCCCAGACCAAATGACGATCCTATTATTATGTTACATTGTACCGCTACTTTTTTTCATATTCTCTGTTATACAAAGTACGTCCAAATATTTGCTAATCATTGTATAACATAATTTATTTATCTTTCTTTCCGTTCCTTCTCTAATATTCCATGTACCAATTCAACATTGTTCAAGTTCTTTCCTTCTCTTTGCGCTACCGAAGGGCTGGCGTTGTGATGGATAGCGGAGCCTTATCAACAACTGTGTCGGCCATTCCCTTCTACGGACTACTTATCTAGTCTAACATACTGATATTTAGGTATAAAGCACTAACATAAAAAAATAATACAATATTTAACTTAACCCTAACTACCAAAAGCTGTTCCAGATGTCCAAATGAAGAAACTTAACACTAAAACAAAAAATATCCTATCACCATAACAAAAATAAACTTATCACTGCATAACAAGACAAAGGGCGCGGCTTCAGTTCGATTTCGTCCTTTCAAGGGAATAGGGGCGTGGGGGTGTGCAGCGGGGGTGCAGGAATCGCCAGATGATTCTCTTCTTGTAAGGGCGATGGTCGTAGGTAATTCAGTCGAAGCACGGACAGGTCATATGGCCTATAGTCGTCTATAATGGCGTTTGTGAAGGCGAGCATGGTGGCGGCAGCGGGGGTTGAAGTATCGGTGCGCGGTGGGCGACGGGCACGGATGGGTTGTTGCAACGGCCAACGGGATATCCACATCTGGCAATTTGTGAACCTGCCGGACTCGGGTTCACTGACACTGCATTTACACTATCCCTCGGGATAAAAAGTTTTATTATTTATTCATAAAAATCGTAGTACGTCCACACCTGTCATCGTAAAATTATTATGAGTGCACTCACACAACTTACACACAATAAGGAATATTTACGATTAATTTTAAAGGCGGAATATATTAAATATCCCTATACATTAAGGAAGGGTAGCGAGACCGACGAAAAACACGTCAAGCTGTCCCGAGAACCCGACTTTTAACGTGAGCCCGACGATTAATATCAAATCCAAATAATAAAACCTCTTCAAATGCAACTGTTTGAAAATTTTTACATATACCAACAATGATTAACATCGAATCCAAATAATAAAACCTCTTCAAAATAAGGAAAAAATCAAAATTGTCAACAATGAATACGAAATTAATATAGTGTCGTTTAACATTTCAAATAAAAGATGATAAAAGCATAAAAATCAATTGTAATTCAGAATACCCAAGCAATTGTTTAATCGGACTACAAAAAATATTTTACGTAGTACAGTAAATTCAGAAATAATAACGAGTAAAAATAATTGGTCAGTGATTGATCTGGTTCGGTCAGTAGACGCCAGAAAACAATAAGTAAATTCTAGTGAATTTTTTGTTGTCAAATGTGCAAAAATACAGTGTAATATTGGCTTTATTGGACTATGGCAGCGATATCCAACTTGAGGTTCGCGTTCTCCAAGAAGGACGCGATAGAAAATCAAAAACTGAGACGTACGGTGCCTGAACTCAGCATTAATCATGTTTGTAATACACGACGGTAGCATTGCCAGGTCGTAAAATAAATATTTCCCACCACAGGTATTAAAAAATCCCCAATAATACGAAAAACTCCAACTGTGTCTTCGTTCTCTGGATTTTACAGCCCGTCTTTCCAAAACCACAAAGATTTTCGTAATATTTCAATTGAAAAAATCTATTAGATAATTATCAATTATAGAGATTTTGGTCATTTACTGACTAAAATCTTCCCTTCTCTCCTAGTTCTAGAACTTCTCTATTTCTTCCTAGATCTAGTGAGAAAACGCTAGACATGGTAACGCTACAAGTCATCTCCAATTGGCGTATGTTGAAAGACTGCAGGGAAGGGAAGGAAATGAGATGGGGAAGAGAAAGGTTTGAAAATATATGGTGATGAGAAACGTTAGATCCAAAACGAAAAAGCATAACAGCATAAGCGGTACAATTTTGTAAAATTAAGCGACTGCCAAGGAAGGGGTACTTAATTGAAAAAGGGTTTAGAATCGCTTGGCTAAGGGATGGTTTGAGGGAGTAAGCAAGACGAATTTTAACCAGTTCGCATTCATAATGAAGTCAATTATTCAACTTGTTTCGTAAAATGGTTATCAAACTGAAAGACATGCGACATTTTAAGGGTTTTAGAAATAAATTGGACCACGAAGCCTTACAGTTTCTTGAGATGCGCAATTTAAATAATGTTTGTTATTTGAGCGACGGTATAAAGTACGTTTGATTACGTTTGGTAAAATAACTCTTTTTCATTTTACTTTCAAGTCTTAATTTTACTAAAATTTCCTCCACGCTACGAAGGAATTAGTTTACTTGTGTTGTGAAAAACATTTTGCAAGGGTAAGTTTGTAAATTTTTTCTATGAATTTGATTAAAAACGTGAGGGTAGCGCATCACCCAAATGATAATTATACAATAACTGTATATTATTCATTGTGTTAGTGCAAGTTAAAGCAAACTTTGTCCAGAAAATTGCATTAAATAAAAAGATTATTATTTATTTTTTCAAAGTTTATTTTTATTACTGTTACCGCTATATCTAAATTTTCTAATCGAGCTCGTGAAAAAGTTTCTAAAACTATTATACCAACGTATTCAATTTTTCAAAAGATCACAAAATAGGAAAACGAGAATTTCAAAGTTGACCCTCTTAATTGAAGAGATTTTCCAGGCTTGGTAAGTCTAAATTATTATTATATTGAAATTATTTTTATACTTGTATCAAATTTCGATTTCATACCGTAAAACGGACATCTGCCTATTCTGGTAGTCGATAAACATGTGAAATAAAAAAATTAAATATTTAATCCCAATAAGTTCTTGTATATGTATAGATCGACCTGAAAGAAAACTGATCTCGCTAATTTACATTAGGCAGGCCAATGAAATTGATTAGCTACGAAATAAAACATGTAGTAAGTAAAAATTGAGCCTAATTCGAGCACACGCACACGCCCTCAACACTTCTTTCGGTTTAACTCTTCAGTGCTAATATAATAGTTTTTAATTACTCACCACAGTTTTAAGGCGACACAATACCCTGATAACGGGGATTTGCCCCGACGCTCACATTTTAATTATTTCTGATGAGCTTATTACTAAAATCTTAAATGTTTCTAGAGGGATTCGAAGGGATGCAAGTTATTTATATTTAAGATTAATAAAAACAGGACCTTACAATTAAATATATTATGTAAAACGATAAGTACATTTTATTAAATGTAAAATGTTGTGAGATAAGCGGCAAGTACCAGATTTTATTTTTCTAGACGATGAATTAGTAACTTCCCGACGACTCCCTCACAAAAGATTAGAGATTTTATTAATGTATTCATAAGAATTAATTAAAATAAAAACACTCGCGAAAATTCAATTTCTGGCCAGATACACGAAAGTCGACCGCCAGTACTCCAAAACTCTGGATTGTGCGTAGTATATTTGTTTGCGCTTTGGTAAGGAGTTAGTACGTAATGACTCAGACGCCGCCAAAGTTCCGGCCTGTAAGGTTGTGTGTCACCCGGCCCGTCGCTCAGGTCATTTCTTTTACGTATTTTTTATTTAATCAAACGATTACTTTGAAATCTATTAGTGAAATTTTCTGTTTTTTATAATTTAACTTCTTCCTCAAGTGAGTAAAGGTTTTTTATATAAATAATAACCAATACAAAAGAATACATTATTAAATGCGTAAATGTGTAGGCACTGGAGAAAAAAGATGACACTAAAGTATTGTCGTTATGTTATTATGTATCATTTCTAGCCCAAGTAGACTTTTTTACTATTTCCTTTTTTTCACGACACTTGGCAACGCGGCTGTCTGTCCGGTTGTCACAACCAGCGGCACAGAATGTTATAGAGTGCCCCTTCACTAGAATCGTTTTCCTAGTTTTATTTATTTACGCCCTACTGGGCTTTTACATTAATTTCTAATTATACAGTCATGTTAGTTGTAACAATGGAATATCTAATAAATTATGGTAAAATAAAAGGAGTTTTTTACTAAGGAGTGGTATTCTCTTATATTTCAATAAAGTGTTTGTGAAGAGTTCGTTTCATTACTAATACTCCAGGGCAATTACCGATTCGCGATCGTAATTATTCCGGTAGTCCCAATTTTTTTATATGTTTTATAAACTGGTCCCCTGATGTAAAATCTGAGTTTCTGACCTTGGCACACCTGTGCTCGCGCCGCCATTTTGAAAAAAACCGGCCGAAATCGCTCCAAAATCTAGTTTTTCCAAAATATCTCATTCCCAATGCAAATTTCGGCTAAATTAGCTAAACAATTAAAGTAGAACATAAAATTACTTACAACTTTTGTGTAAACAATTTTCTTCAATCTCTAATAGGTACCGAGGTAGAAAGTCGTATTTTTGAAAAAAACAAGTTTTTTGCGCGACTAGCTTTGGTTTTTTGTAAATATCTCGTTTCCAGTACAATTTTGTGAAAAAATTATTGATACTAATTTTGTAGAAAATAAAATTTCATAAAATAAATAGGTATTTAATTTATGTGTTTTAACTCTAATATGTATCCAAGCTCTAATCCACCAAAACCAGTTAAATTACCCAACAACAAATTTTTGAAATTCGAAAGTTTTTTTTCCATAAAACAAAAACTCTGCATCGAAAGTTTTTCTCCATACAGACAATTAGACATATGTCACCTATAAAGTACCTAAAGTCATTCGAATATTAAAAAGAGTCATTAATCTTTTAAGTTTAGATTGTTAGATCATTTGTTGTAGATAGAATTGTGCAATTATCTCCCCAAGTTACTGCACTTATTTACGTTGAAATGATTTTCAAATTTAAGGTAAAATTGAACAAATTTATAATAAATCTTTTGGCTAATATATACTTACGTTTCAATTAAATATGGGAAAACAGAAGACAAAAGGAGTTTTATCCCGAACAAAATTACGGCACCAAGGAAAATGTTTAACGGAATGGAGAAGGTACTACTTAAATACACACATAAAAATAGATCTTTGGGATACGTTTTTTACAGAACATAATTGTACAATGTCAGCTTAAATAATTTTATATATGTAGATATATAGATATATACGCAGTCGATAAACTTCTGAGCATATTGAATTTGGAGTATAAGAAGTAAATTAATTTTGATTTCCGGTGACATATTTTTATTTTTACCGAAATGCATTTTTTACACCAAATAAGCTCAGGAATTGTTGGTGAAAGTTTGTCGGGCATGTCTTAGTACATCTCTAAATAATTAGGGAATAGAGACAGTATAAATAATTAACAATATTTCTCATTTTAGGAAAAATTCCGCAAGACTTCATCCAGATAATATTGCAAATAATAAAGAAAATACGAGTATTGTGTTAAACGCTATACCGACACTCAACATGGTAATTTTTTCACAATTTCTGTAAATATAAAGTAAATAATATTAATTTTATATGATTAAATAAGCGCTCTAAAAAAATTAACAAAAACTGACATTATTTTTCAGCACGGACCAGAGATGAATGAACCTGAAAAGTTTTCACTATTTGCTGGCTCTAGTTCTTATGACACTAACGTGCATGCCGTTTCCAGCCCAAACCTTAAAGCTAGGTCTGACGCAGGCATGACGATTGTTATCAAAAGTTTTCACTATTTGCTGGCTCTAGTTCTTATGACACTAACGTGTATGCCGTTTCCAGCCCAAACCTTAAAGCTAGGTCTGACGCAGGCATGACGATTGTTGTCAAAAGTTTTCACTATTTGCTGGCTCTAGTTCTTATGACACTAACGTGCATGCCGTTTCCAGCCCAAACCTTAAAGCTAGGTCTGACGCAGGCATGACGATTGTTGTCAACTTATATGTTCTCACAACAATAATTGTTGAAGAAAAATAAAATTAAGGAATGAAATTTAAAACACTTTACCTCTGTTTCAATTTTTGGCCTGGTTTTGGTGGATTAGAGCTTGGATACGTATTAGAATTAAAACACATAAATTATATACCTATTTATTTTATGAAATTTTATTTTCTACAAAATTAGTATCAATAATTTTTACACAAAATTGTACTGGAAACGAGATATTTACAAAAAATCAAAGCTAGTCGCGCAAAAAACTTGTTTTTTTCAAAAATATACGCACCTTTACGACTTTCTACCTCGGTACCTATTAGAGATTGAAGAAAATTGTTTTCACAAAAGTTGTAGGTAATTTTATGTTTTACTTTAATTATTTAGCTAATTTAGCCAAAATTTGCATTGAGAATGAGATATTTTGGAAAAACTAGATTTTGGCGCGATTACAGCCGGTTTTTTTTAAATGGTGGCGCGAGCACAGTTGCGCCATTGTCGGAAATTCAGATTATACATCATGGGATCACTTTATAAAACATATAAAAAAATTGGGACTACCGGAATAATTACGATCGCAACCCCCTTTTTGGCGCTATGTGTACTGGCCTATAATACGGAATCCCCAAATATATCGACAACATTCTCACATTTATAACCCAGATAACATGTAGGTACGTTTATCATCAACAAATCAATACAAAAACCGACCAATATCATATAACAACAAAGGCAAAGGCATATGGCAACAAAGAAAAAAAGAACAGGTATCCGCTAGTAAGCAGGGTGAAAAAAATCAAAGGCAGAATAAAGAACACAGAAAAAATGTGCAATTAATGCTTGCTTCTAGACTCAGCAATATACCACCTCTATCTATATTACAGCAGGTAATTTATACACTTGTATATACCCGTCTATACGTACTTATACGCTCGTGTGTATAATTCCAAAATTTGATTGAAAAGTGAATTAACATAATGTTTCTAATATTGTTTTTATTTCATCACGAAAATACTTAATATATCAATAATCCGATGCCGAAAGGACCGATTTCACCGGAGAAAAATTCTGAGCAAGTAATAACTGATTTAAACATATAATTTTATTATGAACGTATTGAAGTCGTAAAAAATTTTCAAATACATATTTCCCATACATATTGTTTTCAATTATATATCCGTAATAGAAATTTTAAACCGTTAAATATTTATGTTATATACAGAAAGCCTACCTCAAACATTAACGAATTCTTAATGTATCATGAATCTATTTTAAATAACTGTACAGATGATATCCTTATCTTTGGTGATTTCAACATTGACATTCTTCAAAAAAATACTACATCTCTTAAATACATCAACACGCTAGACTCATACAACTGTTTCATATGTAACACATCCTATCCTACACGAGTAACAGATGCCTCTACTTCTCTAATAGACCATATCATCTCAAACAGACAAAATATTTCCTCAACTACTGCAAATATAGATGCCTACCTAAGTGATCATAACATTTTGATATTAGATTACCAAAACAGCTTGAAACATCACACTAATAATAGAATACATTCTTTTTCAAACAACACCAAAACCGATAAAAACATGTTAAAAACATATGTAGAATCCCACAACTTTCCACACGAAACCACCAGTAATGCCAATGAAATCTATAATAATTTTAATGAATACATCAAAACAGCAATAAAATCATCCCAACATAAATCTGAGTTACGCATAGGAGACCAACGGAGGGGAGGGGTTTGATGCAAAATTAAATGCACTTATCAAACAGCGCAACAATGTGTTTAAAATCTGGAAAAAAAATCAGCAAAGTGATATATTCACAGCACTGAGAAATAAAACAAGAAATCAAGTTACCAACTATAGAAGATATGTTAAAACTAAATACTACACGACTATATTTAAAGAAAACCTGCGTAATCCGCGACAGACATGGAAAATAATAAATGCAATTCTAACAAATAGCTCGACACCCCAGAAAGATGAAATTGAATGTCTTCTCATTAAGAATGAAGAAATAACACGCCCAACACAGATAGCTTCAACTTTTAACAACTTCTTTATATCAGTTGGGGAAAACTTAGCAGCTACAATTGCATCATATCCAGATGATTCTATCACTATAAACACGGATCAAAAAGCAATCCAGTCCTTATACATGGCCAAAACAAATAAAACAGAAGTTCTCAGTATCATCTCTCAACTAAAGTCTAATGCATCTCCAGGTTTAGATGGAATTACACCAGTGTACCTGAACTTTTGCAAAGATATATTAGCTGACCACCTTGTTTTTCTTATTAATCAATCCCTGAATAGTGGAATCTTCCCAGATCAACTAAAGATAGCAAAAATAATTCCGATTTACAAAGATGATTGCAAAAAAAATCCTTCTAATTACCGTCCTATATCCATCCTCTTTGTCGTCTCTAAAGTTTTTGAAAAGGTTATTAAGCTTAGGCTCACTAAATATCTCCTATCAAACAATTTACTCGCATCCCAACAGTATGGATTCAGAAACCAATCTAACACAAAATGTGCTGCCTTCGATTTTGTATACGCCCTCCAAAAGCATATAGACCAGGGTAAGCATGCTGCAGGCTTATTTATAGATTTAAAAAAGGCTTTCGATACGGTTGACCATGGGATACGATTAAATAAGCTAGAACACCTAGGCATAGTAGGCACTCCCCTGAAGTTACTGTGTAGCTACCTCTCTAACCGACACTGTCAGACCTTTGTTGGAAAGGGGACAAGCAGCATGGGAACGATAAAATGTGGCGTGCCTCAGGGCTCCGTACTTGGACCATTACTATTTTTAATATATATAAATGATATTGCTAAATGGGGACTTAAGGGTACAATACAACTCTATGCAGATGACACAGTGATTCTTTATCACAATAATGATTTAAACGAACTTGAAAAGGAAATGGAAAGGGATGTAGCTTGCCTGGCAAACTGGCTGCGATTAAACAAACTTAGCCTAAACATAAAAAAACACATTACATACTGTTTGCAAATAAAAAAAATGTAAGTCTTAATATAAGTCTTGATAATAACCGCCTTGAAAGGGCTGATGTTACAAAATATCTTGGCCTTTTCATTGATTCACAACTCACATGGAATCACCAATTTAAACATGTTCTATCCAAAATTACTCCTATAACTGGTGTTTTATATAGACTTCGCGGGTTACTTCCTCCCTCTCTATTAAAATCGATTTACCATGCTATGATTCACTCACATCTAATATATCTCGCCGGAATCTGGGGATTCGCTACAAAAAAAATGATTTCAGAAGTCCAAGTCGTCCAAAATAGAGCCCTGCGAAATATTTTCAGTTTACCTTGGGACACACATGTCAAAGACATCTACAGAAACACCCAAATACTTCCTTTTAATACCATTCCCACTTTTGAAATAACGAAAACTATATTACAAATAATTCAACACTCGGCACATTCCAACACTACACTCTATTACAATTACGACGTACACCAACACAACACAAGAAATCACAACAAACTACATATACCAAAAATCAAATCAACAAAATATGGACTAAGATCCCTGGAATACATAGCTCACACAAAATATAATCAACTACCCAACGAGATCAAATGTGCAAGTCAATGTAAAAAGACCCAAACTAACATGCTCAAACTTCATCTTATTAATGACTATCTGAAATAATAATGTTGTGTATGTCCCATCATATGTCCATTTAATACATACAGCTATATGTTTCATGTAATGCGTATCATTCCCGCAATGAGTTTATTAACTCCTGGGAGTACAATGCTTTATATAATATACTATATTCTGTGTTGTATACTTTTAATAAAAAAAATTAAAAAAAAAAAAAAATTGACGTAAATAAAGTAAAAGTTTTGTTTACACAGGAAGAGAAGAAACCCGTTATTCTGGAAGGAAGGAGAATAGAAGACATATTTTTTCTTTAACTTTATTAAATAGAATTTCGTAGCACGACTCTTTTTATGATTGTAATTATCTAACTTAGAGATAGTTGAGCGTATACTTCGAGATGACAAGTTCTGGGAAGAAAAAATGCTTATTAAATTAACTAATTTTTAAATGGATTGCATTCTTGTCGAGCTTATCGATCCTGGAGTCACAAGGTCTATGAATGTTCGTGATCCTCCACATATCTTAGATATTGTATGTAAAGAACGTCAATTTGGAAAGCGTCGTTTAGATTTCGACGAAATGCTATTTATTGAATAATTATTTTCGTTTTTTATATAAAATTATTTTTACTATTTCTAACTTATATTATAATAAATGATGGCCTTTATACAAAAAAAGTTGCATCTTATGCTTTTTACATTACATAATTATTTGTTTTATGTAACTTTTTGTAAACGATAATAATAAATATTGAAAATGACTGATATTTTATTTATCTTGTCAATATATTCAGATATAATTATGATCAGATATTATGAAAATGATTCGTGATTGAATACCGTATTGCTTTGACATCTGTCAATGAAGAACACGTCGGTTACGAGTCATAAGTTACTGCCTACCGTCTAGCAGTATGGTTACAGAAATCTGATAAGAATCATAAAATCATGAGCTCCTTCTGCAATAGGTAACGTTTCTATCGAAATTTACCTAAAACATGCACATTCAACTTATTTTATTATTATTATTCACATAGTTTGAAAGACGCCCATTATTAAGCATTTCATGTTCAAACCTTACTCATGGGTACCATCTAGTGGATTTCGCTGCTCTGACTTCGAACTGTTCGTGGTGTCGGGTGTTCCCCGTTCCAACGTATGTACTTCATTCCTCTGCACCCCGAAATATTATAATATTTAATGCGAAGCGGAGCGCGTGTGAAACTAATTTGCTTCGCCCACTTAAAGCGCGTTCACGCCCATAACTGATATTTTTTTAGGATCTTATTTCGTCTTAAGCCATAGTTTCTTCCAGTATTATTTCGTTTATTTTTATTTTTATAATATAAGTACATACATAATTATATATGAGTATTGCTGATTTAAAAAAATTATCTTAAAAACGTGATGGCTGGCCATTTCATAACAGAATATCAGTACATTCTGAATATATCGGAACATATTTTCATGCAGCTGCGTTTATCCAAGTAAATATAATGAGAAAATGTGAAAATATTTTAATTTTTATGAACACGTGTTCCGACATCCGTATAACACATTTGTGTTTTACTGATCGTTTGTTAGGAAACCTGTCAATTCATTCGTTAAAGGCTTGCAGTCCCGTTTTCATCCGGAATACGAATAATTTGAACAGATTTTTAGTAAATTAGCAATATTTTATACCAGTAAGTTTTTTTCGTGTAGGTGTTATTTTGATATGAAAGTGAAATATATTTATCCGCGTTTATTATTATATTTTTCCGCGTTTGGTTTAGCTTCAATTAAGAATATTTCTAACATTTCCCAGAAGACTTCATTAATTTGATGTTGTTCAGTTTCCTCGGCTTACTTCTTAAACTGTTGCAAGTAATTTAATATATTTATTTCTATAATGCTGCTTTCCGACTGAACAACTTCACGTAATTTTCACTGAAGTTGGAGAACTCGACATCGCTATTTTAATTGGATTTATCATCATCTTTGCCAATATTACGTAGAAAATCTTTCATGTTGAAACTGCAATAATTCACAAGCAATGTGCTCTAGCATCACAAACGTATAATTTTTAAACGTGCTTGATCGGAAAATGCAAAGCCATGAGACATTGGCTAAACGGATTTGAAAACATTGTTTTTTAAATGTGTTGACACTCGGGTATGATTTGCGATTTTCACGGCTAAAAGTATTATGGTGATTTGTTTTTGGTGTATTATGCCATGTTGCGCTATCTCATTCTTTAGCCAACGTTTCGGACAGCATTGCAATGTCTATCATCAGGGCAGATGTGTTATCTGATTAACTGGGCGTTATAGTTATGCAGGTGGGGTAGAAGGCTTAAAAAATATCTGAAATACATTAATAGTTATTTTTTTAATCCAATGGAAATAGACGATTCAACTCTATCATCACGATGTTCATCAAATTATTCATTTTATCCTTTTTCCTTATATCTCTTTCGGCTACCTCCACCTTAGGGGCAGTGGTTTTAAAGAATGAAGTCATTAATAGGTACTAAAGCTGTGAGTACTACTCGTACAACTATGGGTAGGTACTATAGTTGTGGATAAAAATTTCAGAGGTTCTTTTACCCTTAAAAAAATATCAGTAAATAAAAATTCCCGACACTCCTAATGGTTTCAGTTCCTTTGGCGTTTTGTCTCTGTGAGACTACATAAAGGTCCGCCTCAACACCTATAAGAAAGCCCTCTTATTCATTAAAGTCACGTACCAAAAATTGAATTCGGATTCCTTATTCTTTGTCAAAACACACTCTTTTAAGAATTATCACCACTCAGTCTGATAAAGCGGAATCCCTAAGCTCCGCGGTAATCCTATTTGACTTAATTTTATTTTCGGTCTTTCTTTGCGACGCGACCGGCCGGACGAACCGGTCATTCGGAGAAAAAACCAACTAATCACCACATAACACGGTACTAATGGCATCAGGCTTCACGGGTAACTCGCTTTGAGTTGTTTTATTGCGGCCGGTAGATACCGGACACCCCCTGCCCCTTTCTTGTCACAATGACAAGTTTTTCTTTTCAAGAAAATCTTAGCCATTCACCTATACTTCATTGTAGTAAAATAAAGATTAAAACATGAACGAAATAGGGAAGTGTGAAAAACCGCTTTTGTGAACTCTTCAAAAACTCATGAACAATGAGATCTTAAGTCATCAAATTAAAGAGGTTCTTATGGCTGGTCGCCTAGCACCCCTTGGAAAAGACAGGTAGAATAGTTAGTTTCTGTCACGCTTTAGAAATATTATTTGAAATCTGCATTGTACAGAAAAACACAAAAAAGTGATTTTGTGCGTTATTCCCGCTTGAAATTATTCATATGCAGTGAACTCAGATTTGCTTTCAATTTAATTATTATTTTCATAATTGGAACTGCTTATTTGATAAATAATTCAAAAGTAGGTTATGAGTACCAACCCATGACAAAATTAATATTTTAATTTCCCGTTTTTCAATGGACTGCGTCAGTATACCAATTTACAAAACTCGTCTAGCAAAAGTATCGACTGTGACTATAACTACTGTAAAATGTTTTGTTAAAAAAATAGTTATTATAAACTTTAATTTTAATCACGTTTACAAATTTAGAAGATGATTTAGTAACTTGGTAGGAAAGTATTGAGTTTCGAATAAAGAGAAAAGTGGAACATGAACACAACACTAGGTTCACAAAAAATGAAGTAATGCTTGTACCAAAATATAAAAATAAATACGGACAGCGAACCATGGAATACAACGTGCCCAAAATATTCAACATGTTACCAAGCAATATAAAAAATGGCGAATAACCTAAGAGATTCAGATACATGCTGAAAACATGGCTACTAAGCAGAAATACTCTTTATTAGTAATACTAATGATTATGGCAATGGTTAGTGATAAATATTATGTATTAGTTGTATTGTAATTAGTAATGATATTATGAACATATGTTACATTGTAATTGAACATGAACATCCTGTTGACAAACTGCTTAATTGCGAAAAAATATGACTTAATTGCTATTGGGTTTATAAAAACAGTTTATTTTTTAAACAAGTTCTGCTGTGTAATTATTATTACGCGTGACAGCTGTTTCGCCCTCTGAAGGCATTATCAAACTGTGGGTAGCCCACTTACAGACGATACATTTATATTATTTGTAGATAGGTATTTTAATTTCAATTGCTGATTTCTTAATTGATTTCTGAGTAAAATGTTAGAAATTATTAATGGTTATTACCCCAGTAAAGTTTCCCCAATTACTGTAATGTTTAAATTTGACTGAATGTCTTTATGTTAGTTATTCCCAAACGATGACTTATGGGGTTACCCACAGTTTGATAATGCCTTCAGAGGGCGAAACAGCTGTCACGCGTAATAATAATTACACAGCAGAACTTGTTTAAAAAATAAACTGTTTTTATAAACCCAATAACAATATTATTGAATATATAAAATATTAAAAAAAATTAAAATAGAGTTCTACAAATTAAACTTAATCAATAAATAAAATGACTTAATTGCGGTTTAACGGGATTGTACTTTGAAGAACAGTAAAAAAAAGAATCAAGTTAAGGCATTTTTTTTATCTCCATTAAATTGAACATTATATCATTTACTGCATTTATAGTTTTGAATTTTTCTGATGTTTTCCGGCAGGCTTTTGAAGTGTTTCTATTTATCTAGATATGTATATAGTATTCATGTTTTGCAAATGAGGTGTTGAAATTATTTGATGGGAATACTTGTTTTCAGGATAAGAAATTTCGATTTTACTATCAGTAAAAATAATACTGTAAGTTCTTTTAAATAAGTATTTCATGGGTTTTTTGAAATTTAATTTCATTTTTAGACGTTTTTTAATTTTGACACGGAGTATATGTGTTTTATATGCCCCGACGGTTGCCTCAAAGATGGCATAGGTCCTTAGGAAAATGGTTTTCCCTAAGGACTCCTATGTGAAGCTAATGTAAAAAATTACACGGTATTAAAGATTGTATGTATTGTGTAGGTATACAAATATTATATATTAATGTAGTGTGTGAGTATACTGATATTATATTTTAATATAGTGTGTAGGCATACATATTATATATAGGTAAAAAGGGGGATATAATAAAAAAAAAAACAACGAAATAATAAGACAGAGATTATATGTTTTTTTAAATACTGGGTTATCGTAATAAATGTATACAAAATAAGGATAGAAAATGTCAAGGAAGGAGTAGCGGGAATTTTTGAAACATACGTTATTTTTATAATTTTCATTAAAAAAAGAAAGTAATAATATATAAAATCGTATTTACATTGGATTTTTACATATTAAGAGATTTGAATACTACTCTTCCATAGAAGCGTTAGCTCTTGTATGGAAGAGGAGTGCACAGTACATTACTGTAGTTATAAGTAATTAATAATATGAGAGGTATTACTTGTTGTAGTAAGTACATTACAGTGAGAAAGAAAAAAAAAGTTACATTATATGTTTGGTAGATGTGATATAGGTGTAAGTAGTAAAAGTTAACTATCGAACATGAAAAATTATTTTATTGCATTTAATATCAATTGCGTCTAAAGTTGCAGATCTGCAAGTTTGATGACCGCTTTTTCCAAATCATAATATTTACCAGTTGAAAAATGCATCAATCTGTTACCAGGCGGCAAAAAGACTGAATCGAACATGAAACAGTTCGATAACCCTATTTTCTAAAACGAAATTAAAATATTGACAAAGCCAGTTGCTGGGCGAAATATTATTCGCACCACAATACCTGCCTTTTGAAAACGTAAACATGTTTTTGCAAGCTGACGTCACACAAACGCTTGTAGGAGATATTATAAATAGCCGATTAAAAATAAATATTGGCGGATTCAAGTTTTAAAACTAGGAGTAGCGACAACGCCGGTAACAACGAGATCTGTTCTTGCAATTTCTGAGTGTCAACTGAAATCTGTATTTGCTTCTGTTCCTCCATCACGGCACAATAATTTTAAAGATCTTTCCAAGAAATCCAGCGCTCTTTCCCTAAAATTCATACGAGAACGTTCTACCAGGCCATTCGACGCATTAGACTTATTGAGATACGAGATGAATTGTGCTGGAAGTTTTTATTCTTCAGGTAATATTACATCATCTGCAAAAATAACTGTCATATTTTTACTACGTGAAATGCCTACTTTACCATCAAATACCTTCGATGAACGAAAATCATGCATGATTTTTAAAAAAGGCGTCGGTAAAAAGATGTTTTCATGTTTGTTTATTTGTACATGATTTACACTATATTTCTTTAAAGTCGTTTTATATTGTGTTTTAATGTCGCATTCTACTCCTACAGAGAATAGTCTGTGTGCCAAAATGACATATTTGCATACTCAGTGAATTTTATAATATAATAAACGCCGCGCTAATACCGCGCCGCGCCCGCACCGCGCACCAGGGCGAATCATCCGGCAGAGGGAGCCAGTGTTGACAGGTTGTTTACTACGGATGTCACGTGAACTGTCAGCAGACTGGATATACAGCCTCTACCACCCCATCAAATCACCGCGAAACATATGCGTATGAATTAACCTAATGAGTGTTCGAGGTTCAATCCTGAGCGCAGTTCCGTTTCTAGGTTCTTGACTAATGATTGGAAATAAATAATATATTTGATCTTGAACGTGAATTACTTAGCATTATGGTTATCGTAATCAGCCATTCATTCCACGGCAAGCGTATATTGAAGATGATATATGATTTACCATTGTTAAGTACCTACATAATGGCGGCGTATTTTATTCATTAATAACTTTTCAAATTTAAGTGTAAAAAACCTTCCTTCTGAAGTCAGACCGGCCTTTTATACCAATAATAACTTAAGTAAATTTCTAATCAATTTAAAATATAAGGACGACAAACTAAGCCATACAGAAATTTATAAATTAAAGTGTAATAATTGTGCGGCATTTTATATCGGTAAGACAACACGTAATGTTAATATTAGGATTAAAGAGTATCTTCGCTGTCTCAATAATAACTGTTTCTCTGAATTTGCCAATCTGTCATAGCACCGGCGCTAATATTTTACATACAAACGGGCATGGTAACAGACTCAATAATCTAGAAGCACTGGAAATAAAAAAAAATCTGTAAAAACCAAAAGTCGTATTCTCAATAATCAATTAGTCAAATATTAGTCAAATATTAGACATATCAAGTAGTCAAATATTAGGTTTGTTTCCAATAAACCCTTAAAAAATGTCCAAGTTCTCCTTATCAGTATGTCAGTTGATGATTTGTTTCTCCAGATATATTATTATAATGCATTAGTCTGTCTTGTTACATTTATATCATGTTGTCTCCCTCATTTTTTTTATATATAAGCTCACACTTTGTACTTCTTGTCTAGTAATAATTTGTACCCTTAAGATGCTTGAGTAAAGCGAAACCAGTCGGTTCTAAAAAATATTAAAAACTCGTGGTTTTAAAACAAAAAGTATTTTTTTTATTAATAATATTTTTATAAATATGCCGTATTTATAGAAGATACCTTTGTATGCGAACGGTATTGGAAATAATCATTTCAAATATCTAATAATATTTTGAATAAAATTGAATTGAGAAACTAATTAATATTTGACACCTTTTTTAATATTTGAAATTTGTGAACACTGAATATTTATTAAAGTACAGTTTCTAATCAGGGGTTGACATCAAATTACGCTGCACAACTCTTCTCTGCTGTCACACACTCCTTGCTTAATTCATTCATACATTATGTTATGACAACTTTTGATATAACCCGGTATTAGTATTTGATTCATTTGATCGTGTCATGAAATTGTTGGGTGCCCGTGACGTAGATTGAAATTGAGGTTATCATGGAATTGTTTTGTTCAGATAAATTTTCCGTGAAAACGAGGAGTTCAAAAGGAGCTTCGCCTGTTATCTTCTACCGACGAATGCTTTTCACGTGTGAAATATTTTCTTTAAAATTTTCTGTTGTTTTTACTACAGCAACATTTCATTTTGTTGCTTCTTTTGCAGAATGGTTTTAATTTGCATTTTGGTGGTTTAAAATGGAACACAGCGATTTTTTTGTTGTTTTTATACGTTCAATAATGGTGGTTGTTGGTGCTCGAAAATATTCAGCCGCAAGCCAGGAAGGTTTTACTTTGTTCGCTTGTTTTGTGAGGTTCTCGGACATGGGGTGTCAAATGATCAACACTACTAAATATTCATCAGATTTATTCAAATAAGCTTGATTAAATACAAACAGGTGAGCGTTTTTTTTGGAGGTTAATTTTTTTAAAATATTTAATTAGTATTTACTATTAAATATTAAATATTAAAACCATTTACTTTTCATAAACTATGTGATTGTAGCTTTGGAAATTTTCATGTAAATCCATTTCTACAGTCGGTTGCATATTTTGCAAAAATATCGATAGTGAACAACGCATACGATGTGCATCTTACAGTTATTTTTGTCTAATGCACTTTAATTCGTTTCATTACGGAAACATACTAACGCCAAAGAATCTACCTTAATTTCACCAATTTTGTAAATTTTTATGTACATATAAAAAATATCGTTTCACTTATAATCGCTGAACTCTGTTTATTAGTTACCAAATTGTCCAACCTTGCACTTATTAGCAGCAATATTGACTATCACTATTTCTGTAAGTTGTCCATGGTTTAGTAGAAATGTCTAAAATCGCAGACATCCGGGGGGTAGAGCGGAGATTGGAAAGAAAGTCGTGACGTTGCTAGAAGCACATGTTCCACTGGGAGATTTGAATTTATTTCTTCAATACGAGAGGCGCCAAGCGACATTTGCAATGATTTATTATATTAAAACTAATGTACGGAATGAAAGCGAAAAATCCCAGGAATATTCGCAGTATTACTTATGCTTTGATAATGTAGAATCCAAGTTATTTATTAGCGCCTTGTACATAATGCACAGAGACACCCATTCATAGCGTTAATTTTTATGAAATGTAGCATTTATTATTGAAAAAATAGCTTTAATTTTGCGTTTTCATAGCCTTTATAGCTAAATAGGATAACGTCAAGGAATGGGAGTCGGCAAGATGGGAAAAACAATAAATTAGCAAAATCACTTGAAACATATTTATTGTATTATTGATTGAAACTCAACATGGCCCATGTTTCTTCAGTAGAGTGTGTCATATTCGTTCTACGATCATACAAGATTATAACGACTAACAAATCTTTTTTATAATCGCTAAAAACACCACTTATCGCGTTAATTTGCGAAAATATCGTTAATTCTATGAATGGGTGTTTCTAATAATGCATTTGAAGTCATTCAAAATTTCAAATTGAAAGTCTTATTTAGCAAACCATCATCAGAAGGATATGACAGGAAACGTGTAAGAATAATTGAATTCATGTGCATTTATATTTTTACGGCCTCGTGGTAGAGGGATAAGTCTAACTACTAAGAGGTTGCGGGTTCAAATCCCAGCGTTCTCAAATAAATATTATTTTAGTAATTTGTATTATTTCACCATTAAGTTATTTTATATAATATACAGTATATTTGCGGCACGTTCCAGAGTGGAAGATACTCTCAGTATCGCACTTGTGTAATAACACAATTCAGAATTAAAACGTTTCTTGAAATGGCTTGAGCCGTATTTGGTGACAATATATGAATAGCCAGGTACTTCCCCACCTTCCTCCTCCCCATTTTCTTCCTCAACTCTTTTCATCACAGCTAAATGGAATTAATAAATAATTAGACAGAAATAAGCAAAATTTCAACACGGATTTCAACTCCACACGGGAGGCCCCTGAGAAAATAAATTCCTTTGGCCCTTTGGGGATGCTATGCGGAGTATTTTTTTGAGATGATGATGTTGTAAAAATAAGTAAAAAAGAGACCCATATTGTAAGGGGGAGGAAACACGAAAATCTTTCCACAGCCGAACTGTTGAACTCAAGCACGAGTCATAGAAACGACACGTTCTCGTAAGATAGATAATGTTAACCAAGCAAACGCGGTGGGCGCGCGTTTATCCATCTCCTGACCATTTGAGTGTCAAAAGGCAACTAATTTCAGACCTATTTGTTAGTTATTAACTTGTACTATTATTAGCTTTTAAAAAAAGTCTTGTCTCTATACCTTCCAAAAATTAAATCACATACTCCTTAGTTTATTTGTTTTTTTACACGCATATTAATGACTGTATACATTTACGGACATACTTGATATGTATAATATATATAATACTTTGATTTATTTACCATTTGAAGTATTATTATTTAAATTCGAAATTAATTACAGCTTTGGTATTACAACAGATTGGTGGTTGGTGTTACAACAGATATTATTTTTCTTCTTTTTTTAAAAACTTCTGTCTTATAATTCATATCAATATGTATATTATATAATTATGTAGGTATGTTCTATATACCGTTCGATTAAATTATTTTCCCGTTTTCAGTCTTACTGGTTTGCAACAAACATGAACAATTGTATGCATATAAGAATGTACAATGTACATACTTACTTTATATTTGAAAGTTTACTTTATTTTCAATATCAGGAGTTATTATTTGGATTTGATGTTAATCTTAGTACTAGCATTTGATTTTTATTTTTTTGTATTTAGTTATGCAATTATACATGTATTATGTTACACTTACATGCATAAATTGTCAATTTCCTTTTTAAAAAGCCGATAGGGTGTTAATGAATAGTAGATAATAAAATAATCTAACGGTGCCGAAGAGATAAATAATACTAGTTCATCGGAGCATGTTACATTGAAATACCGGTAGAACAAAGACACTCGCCATTCTTTTCCGTGTCATACATTTTCGGTAATTTGGTAATATCAGTCAGTACATTCGTCTAATTTTACCATAAATGAGCATCTTATTCACTTATTTACATCATGTTTTTCTCGGGCGTCCCTGACTTTTTCTGCCTTTCACTACTGTACATCATAATAATAATATTTGGATGAATTGTATGGGGCAGTTTTTGTGCCATATCACCCCAAGGGCGGTGTACAAATATATGATACATTTCTACAATTATTACTTGTTAATTGTTATCACATTGTTACTACTGTTAAACAAATGTTACAACGATTTCAATTCGAATCCATGTATGATCCCAGTGCAGAGATAATGCGTTAATTACCAAATTTTTACTGTTGAAAACCAAAATATTAATTATTAATTCGATTCGTATGTACAAATACAGGTTCAAGGAAATTAAACGAGTAAAGTATATTATACACTTAGTGAAAAGTGAAAGAGATCGTATCTTGCGGACTCCAACTGGACTCCAGCTACGTCACGAGCTTGCGAGCGGCCTGCTGCGTTTTTTCTCCGAAAAGTTTCTGTATGAGCCAACCATGTTAATTACGTTTTCTACAAACCTTGGTCGGAGAAATTGAAAAAAAATCTCTTTTTAACACGTAAAAAGATGTAAAATTTTTAGGAAACATAAGAATTTTATAAACATAATATCTGCCAAGACGGTACAATTTACGAAAACATCGTTATGAAAAAAACAAGGAAGTTATTACGACAGTAGAATGCGCCTGCACCTGGCGCACCGTGATAATTTAGTTACGGCACGCGACGAGTTAATCAAACTAGCGTCTAATATCAGCTGATTGCGGGAAGTTCAATTTTCAATTCTTTGAAATCATCTACCTCCCGCTACCGAAATTTGGGTAGCTATCGTTCAAGACAAAACCTAAAACAGATTCAAATGCATAAAAAATGTAGAAGACATACAGAGCATGTTGGTATCAGTAAATAAAATAACTTTTGTTCATGGTAATAATGAAATTGTGGAATAATAATGGTTTTAATATTAGTAGTGTATCGAACATGAAAATTATTTTATTGCATTTAATATCAATTACGGCTAAAGTTGCACACCTGCAAGTTTGATGACCCCTTTTTCCAAATCATAATATTCACCAGTTGAAAAATGCATCAATCTGTTACCAGGCGGCGATTGGATCGAATATGAAACAGTTCGATAACCCTATTTTCAAAAACGAAATCATAATACAAAGGTGAAATATTATTGGCGCGCAATATAAAAATATGTTATTTTGCAAGCTGACGATGACTCATAAAAACACCTGCGTGTGGAACGGTAAAAAAGTTGTTTTGATGATATTAACGTCACAAGAACACTAGTAGGAGAAATTATAAATAGCAAAAAAAACACAATATTCGGCATTCAAGAATTATCACGAGTGGACGGAACACCTCCAGTTACAACGCGAGCTGTTATAATTTAAAATTATAAATTCTTGAGTTTCAACTGAAAGCCGTATTCGCTTCTGTTCCTTCATTTGAAAATATTTCAAATATGTGCAACGAGCTGTTTTCCTGTAAAAACCTAGAGGCTGGCCAATTCTTCCTGGCTACCGACTGAATTAGACATTGATGCTGAAAATCTAGAGGCCGGCAAATTTTTCCTGTCTACCAACCGAATTAGCCATTTAGGCTGAAAACCTAGAGGCCGGCCAATTCCACCTGGCTACCGACTGAACCAGCACTGATGCTGACAACCTAGAGGCTGGCAAATGCTTTTTGGCTACCGGCTGAATTAGCCATTAATGCTGACAACCTAGAGGGTGGCCGATTCCTGGTGGCTACCGACTGAATCAGCCAATGATGCTGATCAACTAAAGGCTGGCTAATTTCTGCTGGCTACCAATTGAACAGGCCATTGCTGCAGCAGTCGCCTACGCCATTTGCTGTATCTGTAATGTGCTCCAATCTGAAATTATTGCTGAAAGAATTCCGATTGTCTCAGTTTTCTATCTTTGTATAAAACCCAGTTGTATTGAAATACATATAACTATTTCTTGTAAATTGGGTTGGCTGCAAGACATAAGAAGTACCTATAAGCTACACCCCTTTGTACGTTCTGTATACCAGTAAACAAATTGTAATTAAAATGTGAATTTTGATTTGAATCGTCCTTCTTTTATGATGGTTTGGATAGAACACCTCACGGTGTTTTACCTAAATCATTACCCAGCTTAAGGGCTGATGTGTGCCGGTGCTTATTGTTTACAGTCTTTTCTTGTGCAGGCAAACACGTCCCGTACAAGTAGGATAGGTATAAATAAACATGTTTTGTGGATTTACAATAAATAGGAATTTTTAGTTTCATACAGGAGGCCCTGTGTGAAACTAAATTGCGAGAAGAAAATTTACCTTAGAACCTACGTCATCCTTGGCGATGCTATGTGGAGGGTTTTTTTTTATAAAGGAAGGAGAAAAAGCTGTGGGAAGGAAAAAGTTATGAGAAATGGATAGAAATCTAGGGGTTAGTGTCTTTAGGAGGGACGTGTGTATCCATCTTCGAGGCGTTGGGTCGAGGGAGTCAGGCTGCAGAAATCATAGGGTCTCCCACAACCGGCCTCTCCCGATCTACATGCATACGCCACCAAGACAAGTTTGTCATTTTTGAGGGTTAATACCCACGCACTCCTTTTAAGACACCAAACGTAGCGAACCACTTGTGGTGACCTGCGGCAGAGGTGTTCGTTATCCAATAAATGGTCCCCGGAGTGACGAAACCCATACCCGCCTCTTAAATTTTAAACATCCATGTTATATTAATTTTAATATCAATTTTTTGGTTTAAAAAACTCACCAATAATTCAAACGAGTGTCGTGGAAATAATAAGAACCCTCAGCGAAGCTGCAAACTTTTAATGAATTTCACTGTTACCCAAGACTTGTTCAAGAAGAAAAATCCTATTTAATAAGGCTCTTCAATCAGCCTCGAACTTTGGCGTTTTATAATAAAGTCAGAAAATAAGAGAGGCGCTACAGTATTCCGAATTTATTGCTCGGGGCCTCTTCCACGTAATCAGTATTATTCAACACTTAAGAAAACTTAAAGTTACCCTATTTTTACGATTTAAAAAAAACTGGGTAGGTTTATATACAAACTAAGTAAGCAAGTATTTATTGTATTCGGTAATAATAATCGTACAATAAGAAGAGAAGTATTTGAATGATTGAGATAAGTAATGAAATGATTGACTGTTTGATGATAATGTTAACAAGGAGAAATTATGTAAATCGTTTCTCATTTTTGTTACACGGAGAGGGAGGAAATAAATAATAAATATACAAATTAAAAGAGAGAGTAGGTACTTGAATTAATTTGCTATATTTTTCTAAAAATATAAACAAAAGGTCAGTTAGAACTGCTACACAATACGAAATAGATATTACTCGAATGTATCAACATTCACCTTCTTGTAGCCATTAAATAAACGCGTAAGTTCCTTGGAGCCAAAATGTTTTTCTGTGATTTACATTATGGGGTAAATTATTATATATTTTCCCGATAAATAGTATTTCGCTTCTTCCATTCCTATTCATCTGACGGAAAAATAAATCGGAATAAATGATTTCCCCAACAATTTATACATTCAAATAAGATTTCAACGCTAAGGTGGTTATTTGTAAAGGTTGGCTGTTACTTAAAATATTTCCAAGTCTTTGTATCCTGTTTGTGGAAGTACCGTAGCCGTCGGTCCATGTATTTCCATCGGCGCCGGCACCTCGCCTCGTTAGGGGCGCCGATCTGCTGAAGCCTTCACTTACAGCCACCATTGGCGGCTCGTGACTTTTGGGTGTACTAGAGTGCTAATATTACAAAAAACAGCATTATTTATGTTGTTGTAGCCGAAAACAACTTCTTTTTTTTCCGGAAACTTGTTTTTTTTTTTGCATGAAAATTTTTGGAAAAAACAATTTCAATAATGTCGAATTTTTCAAACATTAGCACTCTGTCACACTCAAAACTCACGAGCTGCCACTGCGAGCCACCCACCCCAATCAACATACCCCCAATATCCCTCATTTGGTGCTGACAAGCCTACTTGATTGAAATTTTATTCTATCATTTGTTGTGAGATGAGAATGCATGTAAATAATAAATATGATGAACGACGGGAAGGCGCCTTACAAATTTGTGCTTTTTTATAATTAGTTTGTTTATAAACGATGCATTTTTTATGAAGATTGTCAAATTTAAAATGGACTATAATCGTGGTAAAATTATATATTTTTATGAACACGGCACAAGCACACAAAGGTAATGCTTTTGTTGTTTTAGGTACTTAGCAACATTCCACAGGTAAATTTAATTAATTATTTTGAGATTTTCATCAGACGAACGAAGAAATAATTATTATTATTTATTTTAAATATAAATATATAAACGAAGAAACCACTGTTATTGAAACATGTCATCAAATAGTGGTGTGTACAAAGTTACTTATTTTGTGTAAATTAAAATGATGCCACAAGGTGTAGTTGCAATTATTGAAGAAGGATATATTATTTAAGTGAAATTCATTCATGCTAAATTATAATGATTGAATAGGTTTTCACAAAGGGTATGAGGATTGCTGCTGTAGTTTATTTGTAAGAATTATAATCTAGATCAAAAGATACTGTATCTCTAATAGATTTAGCAGGGCAATTCTGACAAACATTTTTAGTCATTATTTGTTATGAATTTCCTTAGACATATTTTTTTTAAATAAGGACAAACGTTCCCGGGTAACGAATAACCGGACAACATTTGAAAATCTCCTACTACCACCTTAGTAAGCGGAAAATGTTGCTTGTGTTTTTTTTTTATTGAATATACAAACACATTACATAAATTTACAAATGT
Source organism: Hesperophylax magnus (assembly GCA_026573805.1). Classification (NCBI taxonomy): domain Eukaryota; kingdom Metazoa; phylum Arthropoda; class Insecta; order Trichoptera; family Limnephilidae; genus Hesperophylax; species Hesperophylax magnus. The sequence goes on from JAIUSX010000011.1 coordinate 23,539,399, forward strand.
AGATATTTCGAGGCTGATTGCGAAAAAAATAGAAATTTTTAACGAAAACTGCCCAACTAAATTGAGAAATTATTTCTCGTGTTTGAGTTGGGGAGTGTTGGGAGTCATTATGGTTTATAGGTTGTAAAATTTCACTAGTTGATGTAGCTAAAAATTAACAAATAGTTATAAAACTAGATGATAAATTTGATAACACAATATAATTAAGAAAATAAGAATTTTAATTACAAACTATAAAATATAACTTAAATAATATAATAGTTATTAAACTTAGAAAAAATAAGATATAAAAATAAAAATGTACTTATTAGGTACGAAATAATAAAAGGTTGGTACAGTACTGGTTGTAAATTGTTCAAAGACCGAGCTGGCAATCTTGTATGAAATGGGTACTTAATAAAATGCAACAACAATAAACGCATATTAGGAAGCGCATAATATAACTTTACAGGATATGTAAAAAAAATATATGTAGCTTTTTTTTTTTAAATATTAAATCTTGTTTATATATTTTTTTTATTAACCACTAATCAATTTTCCTAAATTCATAACGTGAATTTAGGAAAATTTAATCAATAAAAATTACAAATGAGTTCATATAAACAATTATTTGAAAAATGTATCCAATGAAATTAAAACTTGTGATTACCATTGGGTTTATCTAAAAGTTGTTTGATTTGTGATTTGAAAGTTTTGTAATTTTTTTCAGTTTTTATTTTATCCGGAAGGGCATTAAACAATTTTATACCTTGATAAGTATAATGGTGTTGACCAGCACTAGTTTTACATTTAGGAATTTCTAAGTTACCAAGTTAGTTTTTCTATGTTACAGTTTTGATGGAGGACTTAGCCGGCCGAAGAATTGAACACAATACGCCTAGGTGGGACCCAATAGCGATGTCAACTCAGCCACCGACCTTTCTATAGATTAATGTTTAATTTAGCATAGTACTGTTTTAAAATTTTCTAAAATATTTTAATGTGTGCAAGATCATTTCAATAAAATTAATTAATAATTTAACTAAAGTTAGCGGGTTTTATTAAATTTTTGATTGTATGTGACTTTGAAGGGTTTTAAATGTAACAAAATCTAACTCAAAGTAGTTTACATAACAATACATTGCAAGAGAAAATGCGTGAATATAATGAGAATAACCTTTGAGTCTGTGTGAGACACGCTTTGTCACATATATATTTTTCAATTTATCTGGCCCCAATCTCCGTTCGTATATTTTGTAATATCACAGCTTTATTGAAGGTTATTAGTCACTGCTAGAGAGATGAAAGTTAATATTAGCTCCTGAATACCAAGGGCCTTCTTTAAAATTCTGCTGCACGATAGAGACATTTTTATAAATATTCAACGACGTTCAATGTTCAATCACACAAGGCCACTAATTGCGAAGAGTCTGTAGGACTAATACACTCTTCAAAATGACTTCGCAATGCCAAAAGATGTTGGGTTCTTAGCGACCTTCATCAATTCCAATTATAATCTGTCTTTAAGTTTTTTTTTATAATCATGTTTTTGTTATTAAATTAAATCATATTTTGATGCACGGAGTACACCCAAAGATAATATTACATATCTTGAGTACACACTTGTATTATAATATCTTCGAGTACACCACTACACAAGCAAGGGTTTCTTTAAAATCATTAACCTTAAAATATGAGTTTAAAAATAATTTCAAATCCATAAGATCGGTAAAGTGCTCGCAATATATTTTACCAAACGATTTGTTTTTAGTAGAAATTAGATTCATTCACGCCCGTTCAACGTTTGTGTGGTCAAGCCGGACCACTTTAATAAAAAAGCCATGGTCATTAAAAAAAAACATGTTTTTCACTTTCCTCTCATTACGTGCCACTTAATATTTACACCACGTTTTTAGTAAGGTTGTATGTGTACTTGAAATGTGCTTCTGTGTTGCTTACTTCAAATACTTATCTTACGAAATTTTTAAATTGGAAGAAATGCATGCGTTTAGTAAAAAAACAAAATTAATTGAAGATTTTATGACTAAATTACTAAGAAATTATATTATTGTGTAATGTCGGTGTGTGTATTACTAGGAAATTATATTTTTATTTACTGTCGGTGTGTGTGTTGCGCAGCTTCTCTTCTTTCTCATTTTTCATCATGGCAAGGCAGATTAACTACATTCAGTAATATTTCATTATAGCCGATTCCAGTTCCGGACATAAAAGCGCCTTTAAAGACAGCAAAAAACAATTAAAACAGGGTATATGTACAGTTTTTACCACCATTTGTACCTTAGACTAACAGTAATTTATGAATTCTTATAATTCGCATATAAAAAGATTTTTCAAAGTGACATTTACTTATTGTAAAGTTTTAAATTTATACATTTTGACAATTGGCTTTGAGCCGTCTGGTCCCTATCCTGGAACGGGTCTAGAGGGAGTAGAGTGGAAAGGTCCTCTGCATATCCCAAGTGCTACCTGGTACCTACTTTGCGGCACTCGACGCTGAATGAAAATTTAATATTTCTGCTGATAGAATTTTCTCTTGGGCACGTGTAAGTCCCAACAAGTTATTCTTCCCAAAATTGGTTTATATATGAATATAGAAAGTATGTATGGTACTCAGATAGAAAAAGATTGCGTTTATTTTTAATAATACTTTTCAAATATAATTGAATAACTTATTCAGCGTATTTATTGTGAGAAAACACGAAAATGACCCTTGGTTAATACATCGTTTTTGGTTTGTCCTCGTTAATTTCAGATATTCGCCATAAAAAGTACTAAGGATACGTTGTTTTAGAGAATATGAACAATTCGTACACTTTAAAAGTTAAAATTATAGTTCTATGAAAGTTCTATTTTGTTCTGTTATTATTTTATCCTGAACCAGTTCTTTGACAGCACTTGGGAAGTAACAGAACTTGAATGGGACTTTCACAGAACCTGAAGTTTGATGAATTGTTCAATTTCTGTGAAACAACCCGTCCCAAGGGCCAGTTGTTTTATTGAACTTGAACAATTTTTTTAATATTAACCCCGCGAGCCTTTTTGGGTTAATATGACTGGGCGTCCATACAATATTAAAAAGTTGTCTTAAATTTTTTATCTATCATACGTGAAATACGTGATTTTTTGACGTTATACATAAAAATTATTGTTATTTTCTAAGTTTATCTCAAATATAGAGGGTGTTGCGCCAACTTCAAGAGGTAATTCTCCATGATAGTAGAAATAAAAATGATAAATTACTTTTTTCCAAATTCCAATGTTCATTATGCCATACAATATTTTTCATAGAAGAACTTCGTCATTCACGAGCCCTTAATAAATACAAAATAATACAAGAACAACACGTCAACTCACCAGAGATCAAATGGAAAAATAATTCACCGACTCCAGATATTTTCATATCAGAGGGTTCGGCTCGGTAGAACTCTCCTAACAGGGCCTATAAATCCTACTGATCCCTCAACATAAATATTTAAAAAATCTTTCGTTATCCTACATGTATTTAAAATGACCGATTTTTGCATTTTTATATATAAATTATTTGATAGATCTAATACGCCTAAATTTTGAATGAGAGAGCTAGGTATAATGCCAGTAGCCGAAATAACGAATGGTAATATTTTTATAGTCTGAGAATGCCAAATTCTTTTTATCTCATTTCCTAAATCTGTGTATTTTCTTATTTTTTCATTAACAGATTTTTTAATATTACAGGAATTTGGAATAGCGACATCAATGATATAAGTTATTTTTTTTAATTTTGTCATGTAAAACTATATTAGGTCTATTATGACTAATCATTCGGTCTGTTAGTATAGTTTTAACATAATATATTTTATAAAATTCTTTTTCTAAAAATGAATTAGAGGATTCAATGCTAAGCAAAACCAAAGACGACTCAATGAGTCTCCTTGAAAAATCCCTCTTTTAATTGAAATGCCCGGTATTACTATTTTCTTACCTTTTAAATTGATAAGTAAATTGGTATTCCAAAAGGACATAATATTTTCCAAAAAGTTAATAATAATGGGGTTAATTTTATATATATTTAATACTTTGATCAGCCACGATTGCCGGACACTATCAAAAGCCTTTTGGTAGTCTATATAGCAAGTATGTAAATTAAGTTTTCTAGTTTGAATCTGTTTTAGAATTACAGAATCAATAACTAATTGTTCTTTACATCCCATATGTTTTCTGCGACAACCTTTTTGTTGTTCAGATAAAATATTTTTTTTATCTAAATGAGTATATATTAAATCTGTATTATTATAGGAAGAAAGAATTGTCCTTATTAGTTAATTTTATTTGTCAGTCTTTTTTTTACTTAAATCATAATTAATATCTTTAAACACCTTCTGTAAAATGTGTTTTCTAATAAAATATTCTTGTATTTAGTGTTTATGTCTTTTAATATTGTCTTTTACTTCCTGTTTCTATGAATACATTAATAAAAAAGTAATTAAAAAATTTAATGACATGTTCATTATCAAAATGTGTAAAAATATATCACAAAATTTTTAGTGAAATATTCAAGGAAGCTTGCTGTGTAGAAAAATATATCATAGAATATCAAGAATTATGATAACTAATGAGAAATGGAAAACAATTTATTACAACTAATTTTAAAACAACACAAATGAAAAACGATTACTTTTACCAAGTCATCAAACATTTTAATAATATCCCTTATGAATAGCGCTGTATTATAAACCAATCAGAAAAAATAAATAAAATTAATCATTTTACAAAAAAAACTTGCATTAAAAAAATCATATTTTATGCAAAGCATATAATATACAACCAAAAGAAGAATCGTGGCTCAATTTTTACTAGGCCCAGGAAATCCTCTTCTCTGACAAGGAATACATGACCAATAATGACCTTAAATATTATTTCTTGTATATATTTAAATGTAACTCATATTATGAAATATATCCGGTTATTTCCAAGAGATATCAAACCACAAACGTTTTATATTTTGGCTAGTGAATGGGTTAGGCTCCAAATGAGAATTATATTGTCTATACGTCACCTCAGTGCTTAATTGTCCAAACGACCATTTGCAAATTTTACAGGAGGAGGTTTTCTTTGATTGTTTCAATGAAAAATTATGACAGGTGTTTAAGATGAAGATATTTCCGTCAAGCTAAAGGTCTGATCAGCTTAAATAATTCTTTGTAAATTGACTAAGGATAGTTTTTGATACTTTTTTTTACATTTTAAAATGGAGATTGAACAAAAACGCACCACCAGAATTTTGTAAATGGAGATTGAACAAACTGGAATTGGAGATAGGGCAACTTTTGCGTAGAACTTTCCGTGCTTGTTTGTTCAAACGACCACCTTTAGTTATATACAGGATGAGTTTATTTTCAATATTTCTATTATGGATACTGATAATTCGTGGTGGAATCTATATATATATATTTATAATAGTGATTTTTTCTTTGTTTGTTCCTTCTTATTTCCTATACCTTTTCTATACATAAAAGTGAGCTCTGGCGTTATGAAATTTATATACAAATTCACATCTTATTTCCCATACCACTCTACCGACTGCGATAAAACTTTGTAACTTTGAGTTGTGCGCATGCCCGCGAAGGTTTCCCTATATTATATTGAACTATGGCGTTGTGAAATTTGTATAAAGATTCTCTTATTATTTCCTATATCATTCATCCGATTGCGATGAAACTTTGATGAGTTGCTTTGCGCACGCCGGCGAAGGTTTCCATACATAAAGGTGAACTCTGGCGTTATGAAATTTGCATTCAGATTGTATAATAGGTGGCGATCGAGTTGTTATAAAAATGTGTGCATTATTTCTTGTAGCTTAGCAGTAGGGACTGAAAGAGGGAAGGGTGAGGATAATCCGTGAGGGGGGAGGGTTCGTGGGATGCGGGACAAATCTTTCTTTGAGTGGCATTGAAACGCGTGCCAGGTACTCGACAGTTCCATTATAATAATTTACTTCAATGATAATAATATATTAAACAATGTCCAACTTTTTTTTATTTCTGACCGTGACCGGGTTTAGCCTATCAACCATCTTTAGACTTCCATCTTCGTTGTTACGACATAGCAACGAAAATGGGATATCCATATAATTTGAATAAAATCATTGCATTTCTTTATTTCTTTATTTATTTCATTCAAAATACAGTTTTTACATAAAAAGCATACTCTGCACATCTCACTAGGGCATTCCTGTATCAAGATGTGCAGCTTTACAAGAATATCATTTAAAAAAATACATATATGTAAATTTAAAATAATAACAACATTAAATTAAATTTAAACCAAAAAAGAAAAGTTTATGACACGGACGTTTCGAGACCGGTAGACAAAAATAAACAAAATTTTAGTAACAAATGTATGAAAAAAATAAAAACAAAAAAGTCAACAAAAGAAGCATTATTAAGTAATTTGGCAACAATAATATTCTTCTGTTAACTAAAGTACAAGGTACCTGTGCTGGCTTATCAGACACAAGCATAGGGTAACCATACTAACAATTACAACATGGAAAGTATGAATAATAGATTATAAGAAAAAAATAAAAATAACTAAATAAAAAAAGATAAATAATAACCGATAGGTAAGTAGATAATATTATAATAAAAAGTAAGTAAGTAAATAATTTAGCTAGACAATAATTAAAGTAAATATTAATACGATAATTAAGTAGATAATAATAATAATAAGTAACATAATAATAAATAACCAAAAGTTATTTTAGAAGTAAATAAGTACATGCGCAGTAAGTAAATAAGGATTGTATCGAAACAGAGCTTCCACAAGGAATTATGATATAAGCGACAACATGGGTGATCTAAAATCATCACTCTCAGCTAGTACGGAAATTTTGACCATTTTCTTGAATGAATTTAAGGTACCTATAGTTTTTATATTTTCTCCAAGCATATTATATAGCAACGGAGCTTTATATGAAAAACTCCTTTGTCCGAAGGATGTTCTGGTATACACCGGCTGATACATTAAAGAAGAACCCATTCTAGTGCTGCGCACTTGTTGAGATCTTTTAGCAGTAATAGTGTTGTTGAAAAAATTACAGAGAGCCTGTATTATGTACAACTGCCTTATTGTCATAATTTTGCTTTCACTATATAATAACTTTGATGGATACATAAAATTTCTCTTATACATTATTTTTAAAATTAATTTTTGTGCAACATTCAAAGGCTCTAAGGTAGTCTTGTTACAAGAACCCCAACAGACAACATTATATGAAAGCATTGATTGAACAAGAGCATAATATACAGTTTTTAATGTAACTTTGTCCAATATGTTTCTTAGATTTTTGAAAATGTAGGCTAGCCTTCTTATTTTGTTTCTTAATATAGTAATGTGATTGTTCCATTTTAAATTTTTATCAATAATTAAACCCAGGTATTTGATGTTGTCTACTCTTTCCAAAGATTGACAGTTACACTCCTGTACACAACAATGTAATTTTAATGAACGTTCCAAAGATGGTTGATTTACAGAGGAAATGCTAAAAGTAATATATTTAGTTTTGTTCATGTTTAAGGTTAACAAGTTTTGATCAAGCCAATTTTTGACTGCCCTTAATCCTGCCTCGCACTGAGCATACGTTTCGTTCCATGTGTCAGCAGCAAACACCAAGACAGTGTCATCTGCAAATACAATTGAAGATCCAGAAAATTTCAGTTTACAGAGGTCGTTAATATATAACAAAAATAGAATTGGACCCAGAACACTACCTTGAGGAACACCATATACAATTGATTTATTTGAGCTAATGTGATCATTAATTATTACTCTCTGTGTTCTATTTTCAAGATATGATCTGAACCAATCTAAAGATTTATTAACAATACCCATTGAACTGAGTTTTTTTAAGAGTAAACCGTGGGAAACGGTATCAAATGCCTTAGACAAGTCTAAAAAGACGGCCATTGCTTTATTGCCAGTATCAAGAGCTTCTACGACTGTGGTGATCATTTTTAATGCAGCATCACTTGTTCCCATGTTCTCTCGGAAGCCAAATTGATTATCTGAGAGAATTTCATATCTTTTTACATAAGACATCAACCTAATTTTAGCTAATTTCTCTATTATTTTTGATAACGTATTTAGCAAGGAGATAGGTCGATAGTTATTTACATCTTTGTTATCTCCTCCTTTAAATAAAGGAATAACTTTGGAATTTTTGCAATGATTAGGGAACAAGCCATTCTCAAAACTAACATTTACAATGTGTGTAATAGGTATTACTAGTTCAGAAGCATTTTGTTTGTAGACCATTGCACTTATATTGTCATTTCCACTCGAAAAACCTGATTTTAGCTCATTAATCACATTTAAAACTTCATTACAATTCGTTGGTTTGAATTCAAAGCAGGCATTTTGCATAGATTGTGTTGGATTATAATTTTTTACTAAAGATTCTTCACTGGTGTTATTTGCACTACACAAAAGATTAGCAAAATTTTGACCTATATCACTAAAAAAATTATTCACATGGTTAGTAATGACTGTTGGATTATCATTTATGGATACAATGTTATTATTTACTTTCAGTTTATTTATGGGCACTGATTCCTTTTGCAAATCTAATGCTTGTTTTATTATTTTCCATTCTTGCTTTATGTTTCCTTTTACCTCGTGAAGCTTCCCTTTATAATATGTTTGTTTGGTCGTTTTTATAATTTTAGAACACCAATTTCTGTATCTTTTATAATGTGCAAACAGTTCGATATTATTTGGTTCTTTACGACAACTCTTGTGTAATTTGTCACGTTTAATGAGGCAGTTAACAATTCCAGAAGTTATCCATGGTTTCAAGTGCTTTTTATTACAATGGATTCTCTTAGTATATGAGCAATTTCCAATATGTAATTTTAGACGTGTTATGAAATTATCAGCTGCAGTATTGACATCACTGGTGGATAAGACTGTATCCCATGTTTCCTCTTTCAGTGTCGAATTTAGTAGGTCATTATCCACAGTTAGTCTAAGCTTAACGTCTATTTTTTTTGATTTTGTTACTCTGGATTTAGGATATTTCAATAATGTAGCAAAATGGTCTGTAATACTGGTCCTGAATACAGCACTCTGAGGATCGTCTTTTGACTTAACCATAATGTGATCAATACAACTCTCAGTACTTGATGTTACTCTAGTCGGTGAAATAATAAATGGTTTTAGACCGTGGTAAATCAAAAGTGAAAGATATTGTTCACTTTTTATGTTGTTCATATCCAGAATATTTATATTTATATCACCACATAAAATCACTTCATGGTTATGTGTTGATACAGAACGTAGTAAGTCATTTAGGTGGTCAAGAAAGGTATCAATGTGTGCTTGAGAAGGAGATCTATAAACTGCTAAAACACATACATTATAAGGTAGTTGTAATTTAAGACAGTTGGCATGTGGAATAGTTATTTCTTCAACAGAAACTATGACATCATTCCGAGTGTAAACGACAACTCCATCATTTTGTAAATAATTTATTTTGGTGCTATGTGATGAATATCCAGTAATACTTGGGATATAGATTGAATCTTTCAACCAAGCCTCACTAAAAACGATAATGCCAAATCTATGTTGTATTGCGTCGAGAACAGCTATAGTATCATTGAAATTTTTTTTTTATGCATCTTATATTCATACAATATATAGAGAGAGCAGAATGGTTAAGAAATTCATTACATACTGATGGGTCATCTATGTTGATATTGATTTCCTTGTCGTCATTTAGTTCTTCATCGAATATAGAATCCATATTAATACTTTTTTATACATGTTGCTGTTGGTGGTGTGACTCATAAAACAAAAGCAAATAATATGCGATGTAATTAATAATAATAATAAGAATAATAATGGGTGTATATTAATTTGAGCCTGTGAAAACTTGTCGAAAATGTAGGTATATCCCGTGAAGGTACAAACGAAGGAAATTATGTTTACATAATTATCAATCTTAAAGTATATATTTATAATAAAGTGAATAATAGCAATAAAAGTGGTTATAGAGTGGTAGTAGATCTTTTGGTGGTAATAGATTGGTAAGATAAATAAGTTAGCATCAAGAACGCAACTAAAATGACAAATACATTCAATAACATTAGAAATACACAGAATGTGACTAAAATAGTGCGCAGGTATTTGCAATGATTTTATGATATTAACAGAACAACAATTATTAAATGATATTAACAAAAAAATATAGCTCAGAGCATGGAGCGTACTTAAGTTGTAAAGAAGTTGCAAAGAATATGTTGACATAAAATAAATACATACAAAAACATTTGAAATACACAGCGATGTGGCCAAAATAGTGCGTAGGTATTTGCAATGAAATTTTTTTTTTTCTGGTATATGCACAGTTGTTATTTGTATGTTATTACCTAATGACAAATTATATGTGATAACAACAGCTAAGGGTGGTAGGTAAATATAGAATACATCACATTGCTTATTCATTATCCTATTGAAAATTATGAAATGAGTCTTAAATGAACAAGTAATGAATTTCATAATTACCGACTTATTAATCTTAATCAGAGCACGGTGAGTACTCAATCTGTAAATATGTAGGTGCGACGGGTGTGTTGCAATAGAAAAAGAAGTTACAATTACCTGCGAACTATTCCAGAATCTGACCATAAAAGGAATATAGATATATTCATTTATTTTTTTCCCAGATTTATATATATTTACTAGAAGTATGAGGTTACATGAGATCTTACTGATTGTGATAAAAATAAATGAGTATATAAATATTCTATAACAATATATTACAATATGAGAACATGAAATGATATCTTCATTAACAGCCATAATGACAGAGTGAAATAGAAGTCAGATAGATTGACGTTTTAAACGTTGTAGGTCATTGGCATTATTTATTGTTATGATTTTTGAGCTGTCAATTTTCTTCAGTAAGATACGTCCTGAAGATGTCCATGCATATTTAAAATTGTTTTCTCTGGCGAATCGTTTAGTTTGTCCTAGGAGGAATTTTGCTTTTTGTGTTAAGTGATCCGATACATATATTCGTTGGGCATCTTGCGATACTCCTAGATCGTATGTATTTAATTTATTTGTGCTGGGAGTTGTGGCCTTTGTGTATGTTTTTATTTTGCATAAGAAATTATCTCGATCTAGTGTGTTATTAAAGGTCGCAATGATTGATCTGGGATTTTTTTCAGCAATTTTAGGCCCCATTCTATAGATTTTTTTTATTGCCGAGTTCATATTTCCTGAAGAGTCCTCAAAGTTGATAATTTTTGTTATTTTATTGAGAATTTCTAAATAGTTATTAGAAATGGATTCTGGAATGCCTCTTATTTCAATATTACATATTTGAGACATATATTCTAGTCTGTCGATTTTGACGTCTTGTTGTGAGATTGTATTAATTAAAATGTTGTTTTGGTTTTTTAATTCGATTAGATCAGCATTATCTTTAACCTGTAATTTTTCCATAGAAGTCACACGCTTTTTTAGATCTTCCTGTTGATCCGCCATGAATTGGAATGACTTTAGTAGATCATTGTTTTGTTTTAATATTTCTTCATATTTTTGATCATAGAAGCTTAGTTTTTTATCTACAAAAGAAATCATTGTTGTTTTAAATTTTTCAAGTTCCTTCAAGAATATTTCCAATGTTAACGGCTGATTAGAGCCATCTGTGAATGATGATGCTAGATTTTCACTGGTTATTGTAGGTGTGGTTGTAAGCTTCGCTGTTTGTGCAATTCGTTTTTGATTTTTGGCAATAGGTGTCAGGTCTTCATTGAGTTCATTCATGTTATTATCGATAAGTTTCTGTTTAGTTGATTTTGGAATTTTAATGCACTTCTTACATTTCCATTGTTGTGATTGAGATTGATTTTTTGCACCTCGGCGAGAAGTTTCCGTTATATCCGCACACAAAATGTGATATCCATCTTCACATACAGAACATGCTATAAAGTCGGCCGGAACTTCAATGTTTTTTTCGCATGCAGTACATTGAGTATTCATTCTAAATTCGCTGAGCGTGAAATTCACACTAAAAGAGCACTATTGAATAATTGTTTCCTTTAAGGATGGATAACTTTGCTACACTTGAGATCTTCACTCTTTAATGTTCAAGAACTATGGCACCGATTTTTGAGTTTATGACACAAGCTCTCGAGGAAAAACAAAAAACTCTTTTTGGTGCAAAAAACACACTTTTTGTGAAAAGAAATACACTGGACAGTGCACAATCTTCGATTTAGATGAATTGACCACTTTTTAGCTATTATCTATTGTTGATTTTGTTAATTTTTTTGATAATTTGAAGGAGATACAGAAAAACGTCAATACTAGACTTGACAGTGTTGCATTCCACCCCTTTTAATCCCCCTCCCTAAATTTAATGTATATAAAGCACAGCTTAAGGAATATCTGTACCAGTCTGAAGATGACCGCAGTAGGCTGAATCTCTTACGATCAGATTTTTTTTTATGTCACACCTCACAAGAGCGTCCCTGCCAGTATACAGACAGGGGAACTATGTAACCACCCGGTTGGGCGGCGTTGTGAGGCGGGTTAAGGTAGGGGCTGTATGAAGGGATTTATTAATGCTGGCCTTGAAGAGGCTCGGATTATAGGAGAGAGATGCCGGTAGCTCGTTCCACATACGAACTGACTTACAAAAAACGACCCGTTCTCATGAAGCTAACGTCAATCGTAAACGGGTGTTCCGCTCGTGTCCGTCGAGTTTCGCGCACGTGCACCGGTGCATCAGGGATCAATGCTGCTAGCACCTTGGAGCAGGCTCCATTGAAATACCTGTAGAACAGACACAGCATGCCTACATTGCGTCTATGCACTAGAGAAGGCAATCGGTCTGTTAACAACGGATTGTCAATCAGACGGATCGCCCTCCTTTGCACAGATTCAAGTAGGTTAATTAAGTATTTTGGGGCACCAGCCCAGAGGTGGCTCCCAAATTCAACTGTTGGGCGGACTTGAGACTTGTACAGGGTCAGCAGCTGGTCACTGTTGAAGGATATCCTAGCCGTGTACAAGACGTCCAGCTTCTTGGAAGCCTGATTTACTCGGGCTTCTATGGATCCCCGATACTTGAGCCGGTCTGATATACTAACTCCAAGCATTTCAATGGAGTCTTTATTGGGGAGAGTGCTCCCATAGAATTGCGCCTAAACAGTACGCGTGGCCAAAAAACTAAATCACTTAAATTATAAGAAATTTATGCAAATTATTTCAGTGAATAATATACCTATACATGTTTTTTTGGCTAAAAATTAAAATCCTACCGTTTTTGTTGGTAATGCTCAGAATCGTAATCAAAACCCCAAAACACACAAATGAGGAAAAAATCAGAATTATAATTTATTATATAACTATAATTTATTTCAACAAACTGCCTAATCACTATAGATCAATTTGTAAATCTCAAACGGCTACATACAAATACGGATATACTGAAAATTTCGAATTGAAATACTAATCTAACTAGTTTAATATGAATCGTCAGTCAAAAAACCAATTTTGACAGCAAAAACTTGCAAAAAGTAGAGTCTGAGCGAAAACAGAAAAGTGAACACGCTGTATGACAAAGTTCATTGCAATGTAAAAAACAAAACAAATTTGGTATTGATAGAGATTTTTAAAACTAACACTTACCGCACTATTTCCGCACTGCTGCGTATGTATGCACTTTTGTAATTAGTTATTGACATTTTCCTGTTGTTTTGTCTATCAAAAACTCCTTGGTATATATTTAAATGCTTTTTAACTTCCGCGTAACACCAGAAAACAAACACCGTTGGAATGTAAAAACTTAAGATGGCGGCATCACATGATCCTCGCATCGTGCTGTAATTGGTCGGTTGGTGGAGTTTGAACAAACTAGCACGCAATTTTAATTCTCGACTCTAGGAGGTTGGCCTAATAAGGAGATTGGCCAAACAAGGACTCACTTTTAGAATATTGTTGTGGACATTGACATTTTAAAATGCTTATAATTAATCGTAGGAGGCTGATAAAACTATTTTTTCTTCATCGAACGACGCGTAATTTGATTCTTAACAATATTGCGTTAAAAACTCATTTTCGCTAAAATGGTCGTTTGGACAATTAAGCACTGGGGCGACGTATAGTCGCGCCATTTTTTTAGTTTCCTTTATCTTCGTGTGTGACGTAGTTTTATTGCACGCATAAAATATTTAGACAAATGTTATGCGTGCGATAAAACTACGTCACACATAAAGAAACCACTCACTAGATCGATATATGCAGGCTTTTTAATTTATTTATTTATTTATTTAAACGCCCATTGGGCTTTTACATACATTGTTATTAGTGTTATTACATTAACTATGTGACATTTAAAAGTTTACGTACAATAAATAAAATAGTTATTATATCTGTAGTACATAAATGTTTTACAAATGATACAGAATACCATTATGGAGAACAGTTTTTTTTTTTCTTTTTTTTTTTTATTTGCTTAAAAAAATAAATGGATTGAAATTAATCAGCATTTATAGGGACTTAAAATCATATTCGAATTGTTATTTAAATTACAATATTAATTTGTAAAGTTAAAACATATATATTAAAGTTAAAAGTCATAAAAGAAAAGAGTGAAAAAACAGAAGCTAAAAAATGGGTTTTTCACTATGGAGAGGAGAAGTCATACATTTCAGCAAAGTGTTTATGTAGATTTCGTTTAAGCACTGCTACAGAATCTCTAAATATATCAACAACATTACCAAATTTATTACCAAATTTTTGTATTCGATTTAACGATATGTGCGCTTGATAATTAAATTTGAAATTGTCACAGAAAAAGGTGGAATTTTGTCTCGTATTTTTGGAAGGTACCTACATATAATTTTATTGTGGCAAGAATTTCAAGGCTGTCGATTCTATAATTAATAATTTTATTTAGTAGAACAAGGTCGGAGATAATTCGCCTATCTGACAGCGTAATCAAATTTAGTTGATGCATCAGTTGGATATAATTTATATTTTGGATTGGAATATTCAGTTTAAAGTTAATAAATCTTAAAAATTTGTGTTGTACCTTTTCAATATTGTTGGAATGTACTTTATAAAACGGGGACCAAATAGGCGAATTATACTCTACTTGACTTCTTACTAAAGATGTGTACAGTGTGTTCAAACATTCTAGTGACTTGAAGTCACATGCGGTTCTACATATAAAACCGAGCATTTTTAGGGCTTTATTTGTGATTTCATTTATATGCGGATTGAATGTTAACTGTTCATCAAATATAACACCCAAGTCCCTGATTTGAGTGACAGCTGTCAATTTTACATTGTTAAGCGAATATTCATAAATTGTATGATTTCGTATTTTACAAAAACGAATGACCTGACATTTTTTAATATTGAGAAACAGAGAGTTGATGATGCACCAACGATATAGTTTATTTAAATTAAGTTGCAAAGTATAACAATCGTCTAAACTGCGTATTGTTTTATATATTTTCAAATCATCTGCGAAAAGAAGAACTTCTACATCTTTAAATATGCTAACAATATCATTAATAAATAACAAAAAAAGAATTGGTCCCAGGTGAGACCCCTGAGGGACCCCACTTGTGGCTTCGAAAATGTAAGATTCCACAGATTTTATTTTGACACATAGCTCTCTTTTACTAAGATAGCTATCAATCCAACTTAACAGATTACCCTTGATACCCAACATACTTAATTTTCGTACAAGGATATGTCGCCTAACTTTGTCAAAAGCTTTGGAAAAATCAGTATATATTGAATCCACTTGATGCTTCAAGGCAAGAGAATCAGTTATGTAATTTTCATATATGATCAAGTTACTTAGGGTGGATTTACCTGTGATAAAGCCATGCTGGTTGGGTACAATAATATTATTAATTTGTTTACATATTACATCTAGGACTAACGATTCAAATAGTTTGGGAATAGCGGATAATATACATATTGGTCTGTAGTTTGATACATCGCTTTTATCTCCCTTTTTATGAATAGGCGTAAGATAGCTTTTTTTCCACTGTTTTGGAAAACACCCTGACGACAAAGACTTATTAAATAGTAAAAATAATGGATAAGTCAAACTGCGAACACAAGATTTTAAATATATTGGAGGGAACCCATCCGGTCCAGCGGATTTATTAGTATCTAATGCTTTTATAGCCTTTTCTATAGCGTTTATTTCAATAAAACAATGGTTTAGGTTGAGTGATTCTTCAAGTGATATATAATTTGGGATTTCATTATCAGTAATATTATCATCATAAACACTTTTGAATAAATCTGCAAAAAGATTGACAATGCCTTCGGTATTATCCGCACAATTGTTATTCAGATACATAATATTTGGTAAGCTACAATCATTTTTACGCTGAGCATTAGAAAAGTTCCACAATTTTTTAACATTATCATGAACCTCCATTTCTATTAAACTAATATAATCATTATAACATTTTTTAGACAATTCTTTGCACTGCTTTCTTATGTTAGTAAACATTATATAATCATCGACGTTTCTAGATTGCTTATATATTCGGTGAGTTTGTTTTTTAGTATAAATCAATTCTTTTAATTCTTTTGAAAACCATGTAGGGTAAAGGGATGCAATAAAATTAACTTTTGGAACATGACGTTCTTTTGAAGTGTTTAGGATTGAATAAAATTGTTGGACTTGATTCACAATATTGTTTTCATCTTCTAGAAATGACCAGTCTATATGGTCAAGATAATCAGTTATATTTGGGTAGTCAGCTTTTTTAAAATTGTACGATGAAGTTTTTAATTTCTGCAATTTTCTAGACTCATTTGTGATAATAATATCTAACGCCGGATGGTGTTGGTCTAAAGGTAACAACAATTCATCCGATTGTTCAACCACTGTCCTTAAGTCACTAGAAAATACTAGGTCAAGCATACGGTTATAAGAATTATGCACTTTATTTAACTGTTTTAGTCCTAGGAAAAAAGACATATCAAGCATTTCCTTAGATTTGACACATTGCACTTCTGTTTCGTTAATAATCACTTCATTGTTCTTATCGAAAGACCAGTCAAGTTTCGGAAGATTGTAGTCGCCTACAATTATAAATTTGGCTTTAGGATATTTGTATTTTAGTGTTTCTACATCCTCGATGTGGTTCTTGTATATTTGCAGATCTGACATTGGTGGAATATAAGTACAAGCGATAATGATTTTTGTGGATGAAATATTTAGCATTACAAACATCTGTTCAACGCTTTTGTGTTTAACTGGCAATTTTTTAGATGAAATGTTTTTTGATATACACACCATTACACCTCCTCCTTTTGATTTGTTGCTTGTAATGGGGTCACGGTCAAGACGATAGATGTTGTATTTATTGAGACCTAATTCCGATGAATTGATGTCCTCATTTAACCATGTTTCTGTTAATAACAAAATATCATGTGGGAATGTGGGAGAAGTTATTTTAAGTTGTTGTAATTTGGTTCTCATTCCGCGAACATTTTGGTAGTATCCAAACAATTTTAGGTGCTGTTTAAGTTTTTTGGCACGTTTTTTATTATTTTTGGAACAGAGTTTATGTACTTAATTGTTATGTTTGTTTCCCCATCCGCTTTTCTCGTTTCAAACTCTTTCCAAACATCCGTCATTTGTTTCCTTTGCAGCTCCGTTTTTAGTTTCCTCTATCTTCGTGTGTGACATAGTTTTATCGCACGCATAACATTTGTCTAAATATTGGCATATCTATTAGGGTGTGTCAATTATTTCAACTTTTGAATTCAGAAACGCCTGATGTCTCAAAAGTTGCGTCTTACAAAGAAAATGAGAACTACATTTAAAATTATTTAAAAAAAAATGGTTATTAGCTCGCTAAAATGCATTGAAAAACAGAAAAAAAACCTAAAACATGTATTATTAAATAATGGTAATTAATATTTTTTTCACAATAATTTAACCTTTTAACGTTTGTGTATTATTAAAAACTGCGTATAGTTGACAAAAATTAAATAAAAAAATCAATTTTATTAATGCAAGTAAATCTACAAGAATACCGAAATTAACAAAAAAATGATAAAAATCCACTAAAACGTTTTCCATTGCCATTTAGTTTGCTTTAATTTTCAATTATTGGACTTATCAACGTAGTCAAAGATTATTGATTATGGGGAATATCGATTTCAACACTACGCAAAAACTTCGTAAAAAATATACAAGGGCGCAAAGGATTGTAAATCCGAATAAGTCACGACCTTTAGAAAAACCATCTACTTTTTTTTTTTTTTTTTTTTTTTTTTATTAACGTTAAAAATAAACTGTTTTTATAAACCCAATAATAATATTATTGAATATATAAAAAAAAAATAAAAAATAAAAAAAAATAAAAAAATAAAAAAAATAAAAAATAAAAAAACCATCTACTCTTCATCCGCTTCTTTCCAACAGTTTTTCAGATTCTGATGAGGAACCAGCGCTAAGTGATGATCATCAATCTGCAGTGGCTCATGATACATTATCTCCTCGAAATATACAATATTCGAAGATGAAGAATCCCTTGACAAAGTTATCTAAATTTTGTGATCGATACGCCGTATCACACAGAGCAGCAGCTGCCATTGCTTCTGCGGTTTTAAAAGATGTAAATGAAGCTGGTCCGTCTTCCGTTATAGATCATAGTAGATTATGAAGAGCTAGAAAGCAAACTAGGGATATGTTATTAAATAGCCGTAAATTGACAAATATCGAAGGTTTATTTTTCGATGGGCGCAAGGACAAAACAATGTTTATTATCAAGAAAGGAAGAAAATTTTATCGACGAATAAAAGTTGAAGAACACATAACGCTTGTGCAGGATCCAGGATCAGTGTATCTCGGACACGCTACGCCATCATCTGGTACTGCTAAAGACAGCGAAAATGCCATATGTTCTCTTTTGGAAGAGGAAAATCGTCAAATGGAGAAAATTGTTGCAGTTCGTTGTGACAGAACAAATACAAACACTGGCCGGAAAAATGGAATCATTTCAATAATGGAACAGAGGCATGGAAAGCCATTGCAATGGCTTATCTGCCAGCTGCACGCCAATGAACTACCATTGCGACATCTGCTATCTTCATTAGATGGACCGACTAGCGGACCTGTAGCTTTCTCGGGACCAATCGGAAGAAACTTAAAAAATTGTGAGAACGTAAAAATTATTCGGTTTGTTCCCATTCAATCATCCATACCGGAAAATATAACAGAAAAATTAAGCACGGACCAAAATTATTTATATAATATGTGTCTGGCTGTGTCAAAAGGTATGATGACTGTAGATTTGGCAAGGAAACAACCAGGGAAAATGTCTCATGCCAGGTGGCTAACAACTGTAAACAGAATATTACGGCTATATGTTGCAACGGAAAACCCAACAGAAAAATTGCAGATATTGGCCACCTTTATTGTGAGAGTTTATGCTCCAACATGGTTTACCATAAAGTGCAATAGGTCTTGTATAGATAGAGCCCGTAATCTATGGAAAATGGTTAGCATTTCCAGATATCTTTCAGGAGAATTGAAAGCTATTGTCGACCCCGTGATTCAGAGGAACGCATATTTTGCACACCCGGAAAACATTATTCTATCAATGTTAACCGATGACAATAAATGTATAAGGGAGCTAGGATGTAGATGGATCATTAAATATAGGGCCCTTCAAACTTCAAGAGTGAGAGAGTTCATAATTCCAAAAATTAATTTCAACTGCAATAGCTACATAGAATTAATTGACTGGCAGGCCACAGATTTAATTCTGACAGAACCTCCACTCCTGAGCAACGTAAAAACGGACGAATTACTTAAATTGTGTGATGAAGGAAATGTAAAAAGGTTCGATTTTCCTAAATTTCCTTGCCACACACAATCAGTGGAAAGGTGTGTGAAGTTGACCACAGAGGCGTCTTCTGTTGCTGGTTACAATGCTAGAAAAGGTTATATTTACGCCAAGCAACATTCAAGAAACATAATGCCAAATTTTAATTCAAAGCAAGATTTTAAGTAATTACTGTTTTAACAATATTTTATCATTCAATTTTGAGTATCCATTATTTTTTATTCGTTGTATTTTGGTCAAAAATGTTGTTGTACGTTATTGTTTAGTATCTTGAATTTAACCATAAAAAGTGTTATTTTTCCCTTTTATATTTTTAACAAACACATCACATATGTTTAAAAAAATATTTATTTTTCGTTCTTTGTACTGCAGTTATGGAAATAAAATTAAGTGTGCTACAAAATACAAAATATGGACCCATTGTTTTATTTTTTTCCCAAATCACGAAATCATTTTTTTTTCAAAACTTCCGGCCGTTTTAGCGAGCTAAGAGTGAACACCAATTTCATTTATGTTTACGTTTTCGAATAGCTACAGATCATACGCAACTTTTGAGACCCCAGGCGTTTAAAAATAAGGCAATTTTTTTTCTTTCTATGGAGAGCGACACACGCTAATATCTATGGTTCAATAGAGGTCCAATTTGCTGCATACAAAAAGCCTGCATATATCGATCTAGTGAGTGGTTTCCTTATGTTCACGATGTTTTCACTTTAATGAAGGGAAATTTTGATGGATTTAAATATTATATTAGACAAAGTTTTTATTTGAATTATTGATGGAGCAAAATAAACACACCGCATTCGGGGATGATATATTCGTACTGATTTCGACCAGTTGAGATTATTTATTGTAAGGTATAAACATAATCTCTAATCTATGCAAATTACTATACACATAACGACTAAAATCTGTTTTGTCACAAAGTAAATCCAAATTTGTAATCTACAGCTGATAATGTAAATTAATCAGCTTATCATCAATGCTTCCCTCTGTCCTCGGTTCCCATTTGAGTACCAAAGTCCTGTCATTGATACCTGTGTCCTTTTGATGTATCCAATTCACTGGCTCTTTGTATTAGCACTGAAAATTGCTTCTGATAACAATAATTTATCAAGATTCCAGCTAGCAAAATATTACTTGTTACCATGAATACAATATACATAATTATATATGTACTAAGTGCATCAACTGTACTTTTACAATGTATTAGATAAAATACCTGTAGATAATGTTGAGATTATATTATGCACACAAATAAAAATAAAATAAATTAAGGAGAACCAATTAATAGCAGTGCTCATATAAAAAAATAATATATTGAAAGAAACATTTGTAAATTGTACGTGTAAAGCAAGCTTTAACTAGGTACATTTTTATTGAATATTTTCTACCACAATATTTCTGAACGAGATGTTTAGAGAACGGAAAGACCTTTTAAATGACTTATGAATATCCCCTTCAGGTAGGCCACACATTACGCTATACGCAACATGGCTTGACCTACTTCAGCATGTCTATCGCCATACACTACCAATGCGAATGTATGGCGAGCGGTACGCTGAAATAGGCCAAACCTCGAAAATATAGCGCGCTTATAGGGTGGTCTGTCACAGGCTTTAATGTAATAAAATTCAAACCATAAGATATAAGACTGCAAAAATTCTAATTAAAAGATAAAAATAGATCAGCAGAAATTAGAAAAAAAAGTAACGAGGAAAATAAATGATTAATGATTGATTAAGATGATGCAAGACTATTACAGTTTAATTATAATACCTGGTATTGCAGTTTCACACTAAATAGTTAGTGTGGCCCATCAAAGTCTAATTAATAATTCATAGACTTCTCTCGGAAAGCAGACTTGTCGGTGAACAGAGATCGGAGAGCAGAGAGCAGTAACAGTAAACGCTGTGATTGATGATATCTAGGGAGATGAGTGATTGAAATGAACCCCGACTCTGGTTTTGTAGACAAGTCAATTCTGTTAATGCGACTTCAAAGAAGATATCAACAGCCATGCTACAAGATTAGCTAGCTTATCACCTCTCAATAAATTATAATAGTACTTTAACTTGTACAATTTTTGTAGAAGTGCTTAAAATAATCCGTGTTAAGAATATTGTATTACTCCCAAGAAAGGTACCAAACAAAAAGTAGATACTTAAATGGAATATGTTTGGTGGGTAGCTAAACACACAACAACAATAGTTATACAAATAATAATAATTCGACAGTAAAAATAAATAGACTATAAAAATATTACCATTTGTTATTTTGGCCACTGGCATTATACCTAGCTCTCTCATTCAAAATTTAGGCATATTAGATCTGTCAAAGAATTTATATAAATAATGCAAAAATCAGTCATTTTAAATAGATGTAGGATTACGAAAGATTTTTTAAATATTTATATTTAGGGATTGGTAGGATTTATAGTTCCAATTAGAAGTTCTACCGAGCCGAACCCTCTGAAATTAAAATATCTGGAGTCAGTGAATTATTTTTCCATTTGATCTCTGGTGAGTTGACGTGTTGTTCTTGAATATATTATGCTTATATAGTGCACCTGCATAATGTGGATTGACTATATAATCATTTGTGGAAAAGTATGTGGAAGGGCTTAGTTTTTCATGTGGGGAAGATTTAACCCGGACATAAAGTCGAAAATTTATATAAAAAAAGTATAGCGCCGTTTTTGTGAAAGTCGCCGTAAATTTTCAGCCTTTTACAATTATTTCTCAGACTATGGCTTATAAGTTGAAAATTTTAAAATTTCATCCGGTTTTTTGGTTTTTTCATCCGTTAAAAACACTTTGTATCAGTTTAATTACAACGAGGAATAACTATTTCTGTCCACGTAAAGCACATAAAGCGTTTTGATTCATATTTCATAAATTACTCGTGTTTACGTGGAGGCATTTTTCTTACGATTTGACGTATATGGTAAATTAGTTTTTAGGTGAGCATTTCTTTCTTTTTTAATTAAACTCAAACCAATAAACTAACAACTTTGAGTGGGTAATTGATTTATTTTACTGAATTTATTTACTGGAGCTTTGAACATTTGTCCCCAAGGTGTGCGATTACAGTAAGTAGCGATGTTCGTAAAACCTCCTTGTAAAAATGTCAAGATAAGAGCTTGTTCTAATTTGAATAATTTAACATAACGTTAAGTGCCTGGTGGCCTCATACATATATGTATTTCTACTTGGGGGGGAAATATTTTAGCAGTGGAGCAACCTTTTTTATAATGTATTAGCAAAACGTAAGTTGTTTTAAAACGATCTTAAGTACTCTGCTATAATACTACGCGCGAACCTAACAACTTTATAAAATATTCAATGGAACGCTGCGATAGTAGGTTTTTGTACAACCTGATCTATCAATGTTAAAAATAAGTTATTTGTTTACAGCTTTTGATGTTGCTTGAGCTTCTATTTTAAGATTGCGCTGAATTTTATTTATCTATGAATGACACATTTTCATAATGTTGGGTGGTATCATAAACAAATAAAACATCTTTAAAGTAATAATAATAATAATAAGAATTTATTCCAAAATGTATGCAGGGGTAGTGCAATGCAATACATTCCATATTGGAAATAATATACAAAATAAGTAATAAAAATAATAATAAGGAAGGTAATAACATAGGTGATACCGACAGGCACAAAAAAGCGGAATTTAAGTGAAAAAAGATAAAATATTAACACAAAAATGAGTGTGAACAGCCGTTTATGGGGGATATTTGCACATCTCCCGTCTCCAGAGGGCCATCAGAGGGGACTCCATCCAGGCAACCAAGACAGTGATGATTTTGTTACTTGATTGGCGTAGTCTGCGCCATAAGCTTCCCATGTGATGGCCGAGAAGCGCTCTGAAAGAGTGTACTCGTCCTTCCAGGAAAATTTCCGTGACGCTGCAGTATCTTCGTAAGCGGAATAGTTGGCGTTAAGCATTATTGTAAGCGACTTTTAGTTTATGCCATTGGGATGCAGTGTAATCCACCCAATACTTGCGTTCAGGTTCATTATTTCACATTTTATTCCAATCATTTATTGGGAGAACAGTCTCCGGTGACTTTCCGTAAAGACTTTCTGTTTTTCCATAAAAACATGGAAATTCAGTAGAAATTTAATAGCTAGGGTCGATGTGAGGATCAACATGAGGCAAAATTTTGAAAAAAATGTTTTAAAAAAATACATTTTTGAAAAAAAAAGCCACTGTAGACCAAAATTTCGTTCATATTTTTTACACCAAATGCCACATTTTTTACACCAAATTTCACAATTTTTTACACACAATGTCAGGAATCATTAGTAAGTCAAGTACGTCCCTTAATACCTTGTATATGTATATACAAAATTTTTTGTTTATTTGTTTGTCCCCTATAGGCTCACAAACTATTGGAACCCTCTAAGTTTATTAGTATTAGTGTCAAGAGTGCTTAGAGATTGGTTTGTGTGGCAGAAGAAGTCAGGGACGCCCAAAGAAGAACAAGACGCGTTATCTCTGTACTGAAATGAGATACGAAATCGAATTAAAGTCGATATAATTGTTTTAACAGTAACAATATGGTATACAGCAGTGGAGGGTAGAAACAATCGGGGACCCCCGAGGAAGATCTAAAGAATAATCTTTTCACGAGAATTGTATTAGTGCCCGAGAAAGACGTGGCACCATCAAGTGAAACAAAAATTAATAAAATGTAAATTTTTAAAGTCCTTAGATAAATATAATATCGACCTTAAAAATATTAAATAAAAGTTAAAAACTTGATTAAACTCAGTTTATATTATATTTATCTAAATATTAAATAAAAGTTAAAAACTTGATTAAACTCAGTTTTTAACTTTTATTTAATATTTTTAAGGTGGATATTATATTTATCTAAATATTAAATAAAAGTTAAAAACTTGATTAAACTCAGTTTTTAACTTTTATTTAATATTTTTAAGGTGGATATTATATTTATCTAAATATTAAATAAAAGTTAAAAACTTGATTAAACTCAGTTTTTAACTTTTATTTAATATTTTTAAGGTGGATATTATATTTATCTAAATATTAAATAAAAGTTAAAAACTTGATTAAACTCAGTTTTTTCGGGCACACACACCGAGGTGATGTAAATGTTCTGTTTGAATCCGACTTCAAATAAACATATAAAGTTATGCGACATAATATGTACCATCACGTCTTGATACCAGTGAAAGTTTTTGATGAAAGTTATGTCATGTTTGTTTTAAATATTTTAAAGCTTTCGCCAAAATACGGATCTTCGCAAACCTTTTATAAATCATCTGTTGCTGTCGAATAAATCTTTAATGTATAGAAAGAAGGAGAACACATCCTGTTTTATTACGCTTATAAATCTATGTTAAAGTTAATCTGTGGACCCACGGTGATGGATTGGTATTAAAGATGTATTAATATGTTCAGGAATACGATAAATAAATATGATTTAGTTCTTCGTCACATTCGTTCTTCCGGCGATAATTATTCTAAATAGTAAATAACTGATGGTGATAATCAGGTTTATGTAATTTACTATGGAAGTCAAAATACACATAAGTTGATTTATTCGCTGTACCTAATTTATCTGAGGAAAAAATAGATTTATAAAATGCAGGTATGGAAACAAGCATCCGTACAGCTTTATGTCTAAAACTTTGTAACTTTGTGTAACTTCGAGAAAACGATACGTTTTGGCGTCATTAAATATTGAGCTCTTTTACTGTTTATACCTTCAGAATCAATTACCATCGTTAGATTTTAAGTAATTGTTGAACTTATAGAATAATGAAAAGATTCAACTATTTCTGTCCACGGAGAAGCAAAATAATGCATTTTCATTCATATTTGACAAATTATTTTTGTTAACGTTGAGGCTTTTTTCTTGACTTTTCTTTTATATGACGTATCATAAGTGGGTTTTGAGGTTAGTTTTTTCCTTTTTTTTTAGTTAAACCCAAACTAATAACCTCAGAAGCTCTTTTGTAGTAAGTAGGTTTTTAGTTTTCTAAATAAAAACAAGAAAAAACTAAACCCCGTTTTACCGTTCTTTTATAATAATAATTTCTGAGTATTCATCGGATGATGCTCACTGTTGTTTATTTACCTCTTTTTCAATTGTTCTATTGATCAGATGAGACGCACCATTGTTTATTTACCCCTTTTTCAATTGTTCTATTGATCAGATGAGGCGCAACATTGTTTATTTGCCTTCTTTTCAATTGTTCTATTGATCAGATGAGGCGCAACATTGTTTATTTGCCTTCTTTTCAATTGTTCTATTGATCGGATGTGGCGCAACTTTGTTTATTTACCCCTTTTTCAATTGTTCTATTGATCAGATGAGGCGCAACATTGTTTATTTGCTTTCTTTTCAATTGTTCTATTGATCGGATGTGGCGCAACTTTGTTTATTTACCCCTTTTTCAATTGTTCTATTGATCAGATGAGGCGCAACATTGTTTATTTGCCTTCTTTTCAATTGTTCTATTGATCGGATGTGGCGCAACTTTGTTTATTTACCCCTTTTTCAATTGTTCTATTGATCAGATGAGGCGCAACATTGTTTATTTGCCTTCTTTTCAATTGTTCTATTGATCGGATGTGGCGCAACTTTGTTTATTTACCCCTTTTTCAATTGTTCTATTGATCAGATGAGGCGCAACATTGTTTATTTGCCTTCTTTTCAATTGTTCTATTGATCGGATGTGGCGCAACTTTGTTTATTTACCCCTTTTTCAATTGTTCTATTGATCAGATGAGGCGCAACATTGTTTATTTGCCTTCTTTTCAATTGTTCTATTGATCGGATGTAGTGCACCATTGTTTATTTACCTCCTTTTCAATTGTTTTATAAGAACGAATCAAATGAAAAAAGTGGTGAAATTTGATTAATCGGAATAATTTTTTCGAAGCTTATTTAGCAGAGTGAATGTATCAAGAGAAAGTGATAACATATCCCGGGTCTTGAAGCGACCTGGATTTTTATCAGAGCAAAACAGTCAATTCAGTATTCAAAATGATTTATTTTAAACTATTTAACTACAAGCACCTTCCCAACGACTATCGTGTATAATATTTGGATGAAAAAAGTTTCGAAAATCTATCTGCCGACTACTAAAATGTATGGAAAGGAGAAACTTTTTCAGTTTTTTTCGTAAACAAAGTTGGATTTCAAAGCATAAAACCAATTTATAACTTTTTGCTATCGAAAATGACGATAATCGTAAAAAATTACGGCCAACCCCCAATATTATGAACGATTACAAAGTTACATTATTAGGTATTTAAAAACATGTTTATTTTGTACTTTAAATGGATGTAGGAATTTTGAGCTTGGATGGGCGCGCAGTTTCTCAAATATATGTAAAAAAATACTAAACATACTAATTTCGGTGGTCGATGATATGATATAAATTTGTTCGTTTTCTATGTTTTTATTTGTTTGTTTTTTTTTAAAATATTGGATATGTCATTGGAATAGTTCGAAAAAATAAAATCCAATATATTAACATTTAACAAATTCAAAACATGTGGCTGGGTATTATGGTAATTATTATCACAATCCTATGATTTAAGAAATTTAAATAAAATTCACGGATTGATTTGCTTTGTAGAGGATAAATTAATGACGTTGAATTAATGAAGGTAACAGAAAAAAACGATTAGTGATATAATATAAAAAAAGTGACATGAATACGAAATTTTCAGCTTAGAAGAATTGTGCGAATTTGAGGAACCTTTGAAAACGGATCGTTAATGAATTCGTTGATATTTAGTTTTGACGGAACTTGTCAGTTCAAAGGGTCGCTTTGATGTCTCTGGATGACTTTCCGACTCCTTGAAATAACCACTCCAGTGGCCAGACCATTCAAACTGATCAATTTAGTGCTAAAATAATTCCTCGCCTTGACGTCTAGTTGACCGCTTCACACAGACATATATTTATGGTATTTAGAGGATGGGCTTTCAGGTTTGTGCAGCTTGAGTGCATTTAATCATATCCAGTTTGGAACGCAACATTATTATTCAATATATATATCTCGTTACGATAAAAATGTTGCAAGAATTTTATGTAGTAAATTAAACCTTTGCATTTTAATTTACTTTTCAAATATTGATTGCTGATGGGGTGAAGATGAACAGTAATGCAAAACGACACTTGTGAAAACTTTATGTTTAAGGTTTGTTGACACATTGATAGTACATAACTTTATTTGACAAATGTGTACGAAACTAACTTGTCAACTGCATTCAGAATTCCAAAGTCAAAAATGATGGAGCATTCTTCTGCTTAAGGGCAAAATAAAATTATTAAAGTAGGTACAAAAATTTTTCATGAAGACTTAAAATAACAGACCTTCCAAGAAAAAAAAATTACAAAAAAACACTGCAATTGAAACCCTTATAATATAGCTTCATATAAATTTTATCTTCGAAACAAACTTAACTGGTATGAGAACAGTTTTGCATTTAAAATATTATAAACTTTCTGAAATTTACCAAACACAACCAGATTTGTTAATGACACAACAAAGTGGGTGTTAAAGGAACTCCACGTCTTTATAACAAACCAAATCTAGCGGAGCTTTAAACCGAAATGAATGTTGATGTTTCCCATCTCACAAGCTGGTAGAGAATAAATAAACTGATACTTAACAAAAAAAAAAACTTATTTTGTGACTACAAGAAAGTAAGAAGATTGATTAAAAATTGCAGTCTCATTATCAAAATTGGTGACAACTGTCTCGAAAAGAAAACGAACACAAAATTGAGCCTGATTGGAGATTCCCAGCCATCGTGGGATCTCCAAATAAATCAAGTGAAGGAGAAAATTACCCCCAAACTGGTGTACTGTACGGTAACCCTTCAATTAATAACTTCGGTCTATTATGCCATGGTACATTCACACCTATCCCATCTCTGCTGTATCTGGGGCTTTGCCTCAAAGAAACTGATAGCTGACCTGCTGCTGGTCCAAAACCGAGCAGAAATGTTCTTGGTCTTTCATGGGACACACATGTCAAGGACATCTATTCAATTTACGGTATCTTTTGAATCACAGTCCTTCCTAAATATAAAATCAAGAGCACCGTTCTACTATTTACCCAACAATCAACCCACACTACCATCAAGCTACTTTACAATCAAGACATCCACAACCACAATACTCGGAAAAACAATTAAATCCGCATTTCTCTAACACACACTATAAAATATGGAATAAAATCTCTTAACTTTATTGACTACACACTCTATAACTTTCTTCCAGATATGTTGAACAATAATTCAAAGTAATGCTTTAAATAACATAAAAATGAAAAAACGTAATTCTTGTCGTGTTGTATTTTGTCTTGTTTCTTTCTCACTCCTTTTCTATCTCCTGTATTTGTAATCGAGCATAACCTATTTATGAATTAGTGGGTAAAAATACCTTTTTGTAAACTCCTAACTTATCTCTGTGTTTATATGTATATTCTTTTCTGTTTCGTTTTTGTTTTTTTTTTTTTCTTTTTGTTGTACTTAATATCCCTTTTTCTATTTTTGTACTGCTGTGTTTGTGAAACTTATAATTTTGATTATTTTTGTACTATTCGTATATGAAACTTATAATTTTGATACGTAAATACTATTGTAAAATTACACCTATTAACTTTAAAATTATTGTATTGCAATGCTTCAAAATTGCTAATGCGAGATCGGTCACACGAAACAACATTTTTAATACATTGCGTGTACCTTTCCAAGTTGTTATGTAAATTACCCCTTACAAAGTCCAGAAAGACTTTGACTTGGCAGTGACAAATAGTAGGCAATGTTTAGTAGTCTTAAAATTTAATTAATTAATCTTCTTTCTTTCGTTGACTAGTAGTTAAAATAAAACTGTTTGAATATTTTTTTATATAATTCCCCTCTAACTATAAAATTTTGTGAGTCATTTATTAAACTTTATTTTCACTTTCAACATGTTCACTTTCTACCATTTGAAAAAGCTCCTTTATTCCCTCTTTTTGGCAGTGATGTTATTTGTTTTATGCATTTCGAAACACTTTATAATTTAAAAAATAAGGTATAAAAAAAAATAAGTGTTTTGTAAATATTTTGAATAATGATTATGAATAATTTGAAAATAATGTAAGTACAAATTTTTACGTGTGCATGTGCGAGAAGGAATTTGTACCGATCGCACCGTGAGTTGTAAGACACTCTTCGGAGGCGATTTTTAAGATGACGACCCATCATTCAAACCTCTTGACAACAATCGCCCACGAATGAATTCAACATACATGAAGATTTAGAAATACATTTTCTGGATTCAAAACAAATAATTGGTGATGTTTTGAAATACCTTCTGGCTCTAGCAGCAAGGAAGATTGGTCCATTAAAGATATGGTGTGTTACGGACCCTCATGAATGGGCTGTGAATACAGCCAAAATGAAAAGGGCTAAAGGCTAACATATGCAACATAAAAAAGAACTTCAAAGGTGCCCAAGCCAGCTAATTGCATATGTGTGCAATGAGAAGTTTTCTTTGGATAACGTAGTACAGTTTGCAGGCTCTACTGGGGGCTTGACTTCAAAGGCAAGAAAAGTTACTTGTTAGCTAATGTGCATCTTCAAGAAACAAAACGTCTTCTGGTTGTAAGATCCAAAAAACCAATGCTGTATGCAAAAAAAGGTTTTTCCCCAAAGAGAATGACAAACTAGCAGTTTGTCGAAAATTCATGGTCAAAACTCTATGCATATCGCCCGACATAATAACACTAGCAATAAATAACAAAACGCACTGGGAATTTACATTCAAGGTGACAAGAGAGACAAAAAAGAGCCTCCACATAAAACTAAGACGGATATCTTTGATTATGTGAAATCAAATATTGAATTATTTTTAAGTATGCATCCTCACTATGTGAGAAGATCGTCAAAGCGTAAGTATTCAGACAGCTCTCTCTCCATTAAGAAAATGCATTATTTGTACTAGGATTATTGCAAAGAAACGGATATATATACAGAAATAATGTACCGACGAATATTTTCTAAGAATTATAATTTAAGTTTATTCGTACTAAAGAAGGAATAGTGCATAATCTGTACAAACTATGTGAAAGCCAATAATAAAAGCGAATTAGAACAAAACTACAAAGAACACGTGGAAAACAAAGATGTTTGCAATAAGGAGAAGGAAAATAATAAAGAGAGATCGAGCAAAGAAAACAACTTCATGTCGCTAACATTTGACCTACAGGCAGTTTTAAAAATCCCAAGCTGAAAAGTCGGCCTTCTCTACTAAGTAAGCAAATTTTGCTTGTACAATCTCACATTATATGAGGCTTCTGCCCCTAATAATGCATACTGTTTTCCATGGTCCGAAATAAATGGAAAGCGTGGGAGTTGCGAAATAGGCACTATCCTGAACTACTACTTAATAATGATTTTCCAGACAATATTAGGGAAATAAGCCTGTTTCTCGACACATGTGGAGGGCAGAACCGGAACCAATATGTAGCAATAATATAACTTTAGGCTGTACAATACTTTGAGCAGATCCGCAAATTTCTTGAATCTGGTCACATGCATATGGAAGCAGATTTAATGCATAGTAGCATAGAACATGTTAAAATAAACTCTGCTGTGTGTACTATGAACGAACGAGCAAAATCACAAAAAGCGCAGAATTGACCAGTTACCGTAAGTCCATACAAAGTTATGATAGAAAGTTAATTACAAGATCATCTCTTACTTCACCTGGCCACAAATAAAAAAACGTTTCCCATATTATTCTCTGGGACTTGAAACAACTCTATGATAAACCACTACGACCCTGATAAGTCAGGCCAAGAAAAATGACTGAGCCTGCTAATGACTGAACCTGCCAATGACTGAGCCTGCTAATGACTGAACCTGCTAATGACTGAGCCTGCTAATGACTGAGCCTGCTAATGACTGAACCTGCTAATGACTGAGCCTGCTAATGACTAAACCTGATAATGACTGGGCCTGCTAAGGACTGAGCCTGCTAATGAAATCGAAATAATTTAACTATTTAGTTTATTTCAGTGCCTCATATGATTTGCATTAAAACTAAAAAAAAGTGTTTTGTTCAACATTTTATTCTTAACACTCGATTAAACCTCAAATTGTAATATTTAATTATTGAAGACAATATTTACGATTCCTAAACGAAAATCTGAATCCTATCCCATCTGAAAATCTAAGACTCGAACCCAAGATCCTTGCCTTGCCGGGGCACTGCTCTGCCAAATGAGCTAATGGGAATAAGAGCTAACAACACTGTCTTCATTTTACTGACTTTTTTGCAAGTCTAGGATGAATATTTATTTTTGGAATAACTTAGTTAGTAAAACCTAAAATTGTAATATTTAATTATTGAAGACAATATTAGCAACCTAAGGAAGAACCGCCCTTGCTTTAAAGGTTATAGAGACTATGCGTTCGGAAATGTTAGTTCAAGGAATAATTATTTCGTAGCTATTTGTTTCATGTCACGAAAAGATTGTGCATGAACTAAAGGAAATGCTTAACTCTATTTTGAGAAAGAAACCGGCTTCGAATTGGTTCCAATGGACGTTAAAAAATACCAGCTCTATTATTTTGACTTTAAAGCACATATTTCTACGTTATTTGCACATCGTTTTCCCTGATATTCTTATATATAACTATAAAAAGGTTGCTAGATTGTTTTAAATGTCTATTACAATTCCAGTTCTCAAAGCCCCTCCTTCTTTTTATGTTTCTTTTTGCTTCACAGTATTTTCCAATTGGTTACACCATAGTCACACTGGACCTTGGCAGTATTAAATTATTTAATTTAATAATCAGACAAGAAAAAAAAGTTATATTCATTTTGTGTATTATTATTTGTTTTTACACTTTATGTAATAATCTATTTTGTTGTCTTTATTATATGTCCATTAGCAAATTAAAATAATATCTTCACAAAGACAGCGAAAATCCATCCCGAAATGGCCCCATGGCAATCGACCTGTTGGTTTATTTCTAAACATCGTCCATCGGCGAAAACGTTCCGTAATGTCTTTATTTGTCACGAATGAATAATTCAGGTCTGTCCACGGCCGAATGTCTCCCTCGGGGATATTTTACAGGGTAAGTCCTAACCGTAAATCTCCCCTCGGCGGTAAACATTGAATAATAATATTCAGATTTTGCGTACCAACCCTCTTAAGGCCTCCATTCAATGTATCGAAAATACGCGCCCTTATTCGAATGTGAGTATTACCAGTGCTATCCCTACTGGTTAAAGAGCCCTCTTCGAAGAAAGGGAGGCTTTTTAGGCTGTTTAGATTGCAATAAAATAGGTAGATAGTAAATGTAGGGATGTTTTTAAAACTGGACGTGCGTGGGATGGCTTGCGAGTGGAAACTGATCGCTTACAAAATTAAATAAGTGTCGTTTTCATAGTAAAGTTCTGCTACATAAATCTAACGGAGACACGGGTACTGTATTATTTCATTTCCTAAAACAATGTTTTTAAATGTAGACTAAAAACATATCTGTTTTTTTTTTTTACTCGGTATAAAGTTAATAATCATTTGATCAAGATGTCTGATATTTTCACATATTTTTTAGCTTGCTTGGTCAACGCAACCATAACAGCTCGAAAAACCCTTTTCGTCCTTTGGGATGGGGCATTGAAATCTTGTTTGTGCTTTACATTTCTTAATAATTGAAATCTGCATAAAACATAACACAGTCGACTATTTTTTAATAGTATTGTACTTAAACTTCATTCGATAGCATTCTAGTGAACTAATTATTTGCTCGTATTACAGTAAAATAAATCCTTTACAAATATTTATTGGATTTTAGTAGGACATAATTTAGTGAACGTCCCACAGGTAGGTTCTCGTAACTGGATAACCAAAGCATTTGTCTAGATTATGGGCAGCTAAAATCTAAAGAATTACTAATACGACAAAATAACGCTGCAAGTTAAGGAGAAAGTGTTGAGTTACTTAACGAGAAAATTAAAGGTTTTTCCTTCAAACAGGATTCAGCACACGAACTTATAGTTATTCCACGGTGAAGTGATATTTTTTTAATATTTCGTGCAGCAAAGTTAAGTTACATATTACTAAGAAAAGATACATCAGGAAAATATTCGAAGCACAAAAAGGTATTTAAACGGTGAATTCTGTTATCATACAATTGAAACATTCGTTTTTGTAACGTGACTACCTTCCATACTAGCGATCAAATTCTTGTAAACTATTACGAAATCTATGAAACAGTCGAGTAGATAAATTGCAGACAAATCGATAGTCGCTTCGCTTTATCGATAGATTTCTAATTTACACTCGATTTAGAGTTAGAACTTAGATTGAGTCTAATATTTACAATACTCAACAGATATTACAAATTTAAACATTATTAATTAAAACAATAGTAACATTCAACGTCCTTTTACTTATATCTCTGTCATTGAAAATTTAACGGTCGCAAGTTACTAATACGACCCATCAATATGCTATTTTTATTTTAACCATCGTAACGTGAACGTATCATGATATGCACCCATGGAATGATACGGTACTGAGAGCTATTCTATGAATATATCCCATAAATATGATGCCGTTTACCACGACTTTATTGAACGCGATGTGGGAGAGTTTACGGCGAGAAACAACATAAACCAAGTTGATTGTTTGCCAAGAACATAACGAAGTGTATTTGTAAAAGTATGAATAAAATATTTACTCGTCATAAGGGATGTTCGTACATTATTTAAAACACAATATTATGTTTATCACTCACGCTAATCGATTTCGAATGAGTTCATTTTAGATCACTGTATATTGCGGAAATACATTGTATATTTTACACACGCCAACCATTAAAATAGTGTTACAACTATAACATTTGAAATAGGAAAATACGTTAGTAAATATATTAGTTTATAAGAAAAGATAAGTGAATAGGACTGAAGCAAAACACGTATCGAAGTTAACCGATTCATCGTATCCGCCTAGAAACTTACTCACAATCATCCTCGACGGAACTCTTCGAGAAAAATTTAAGCCACGGGGTGTGGGAATGTGTATGAGAATCTTCAACACCTGCTTCAAATTTTTAATGACATATCACATTCCTGTCTCATCAAATACACCCAGAAATTCATAAGCCGTTATGTTTGCATTAACCATACAAAAATTTCCCTTATAATACTCCGTTCAAGGGAGATATTATTAATATAAATATTGTCGCCAAATCGTGTAGTAGTCATCAGTAGTCTAAAGTCAATGTTGATAGTGCTCTAGTTCTGAATTATGACCACTTGTTAATAGATGGTACTTGTAGTCCCTCCAGTTGCGAGGGAAATAATAATTACTGCTGTAAACATTTCGTACACGATAGCAGTTTCAATTATAAAGAGGTTATCATCAAAATACTAAATTGGTCTGTATTTGCGACCTGCGCAACTCTGGTTAAATTAACAAATTTGCTTTGAATGTAAGTGTCATTTTAAAAATTGGAACTGACTTAATTGGTGACCGGGTATATCATCAAAATGATAATTCAACACACCTACAAAAATGGTGTTAAGTCATGAAAAGTGATGAAACAAAAACTACTTTAAATAAGTTACATATGTAACTATTAAACCTAGTTTTTGTTTCATCGCCTTTAATCACTCTATATTACTTTTTAAAGGTGTTTTGAATTTTCTTGGACAGGCCATCGCATATGGCATCAATGTCTGGCGGGTCTGCGATTCAAATACCAACTACCCACCCAGAGGTAAAGTTTTCTTGGCCAGGCCATCGCATATGGCATCAATGTCTGGCGGGTCTGCGATTCAAATACCAACTACCCACCCAGAGGTAAAGTTTTCTTGGCCAGGCCATCGCATATGGCATCAATGTCTGGCGGGTCTGCAATTCAAATACCAACTACCCACCCAGAGGTAAAGTTTTCTTGGCCAGGCCATCGCATATGGCATCAATGTCTGGCGGGTCTGCAATTCAAATACCAACTACCCACCCAGAGGTAAAGTTTTCTTGGCCAGGCCATCGCATATGGCATCAATGTCTGGCGGGTCTGCGATTCAAATACCAACTACCCACCCAGAGGTAAAGTTTTCTTGGCCAGGCCATCGCATATGGCATCAATGTCTGGCGGGTCTGCAATTCAAATACCAACTACCCACCCAGAGGTAAAGTTTTCTTGGCCAGGCCATCGCATATGGCATCAATGTCTGGCGGGTCTGCGATTCAAATACCAACTACCCTCCCAGAGGTAAAGTTTTCTTGGCCAGAATTCTGATTCGTTGGAACGGTATAGGCAAACATGGTGTCTGTCCCATTATATATACGTATACAACATATTGAAACGATTATACACACTATTTGCCAACCCGCCTATCTAAACCTAGTTTCATAGCCTTTTCATATTTTTTAATTTTTAATTATTTATTATATTAAAAGAAATATACATATTTCGCTTTTTAACTACGTAAAATGCTCTTAAATATTAATTCAATTAACAAAAAATATTTAATATTATATAACAATAATAAATATTTTGAATATTATCTTTTCAATTATTCTACATTATATTTTTTTTCATTCATCAATCATAATAATGATTAAATGTGTGTATACCTGCATGACCTATACTTCTTTTACCACTTCCAGCCTATACTGTATTAGCGTACAATTTATTATGTTGTCGTGTATAGTATTCGTGTAGGTACTTGTCACGTTTTTATAGATGTTGTCTTCTTGTGTATAAGTCCATTTTGGATTAAAATGCATAATATGCTGTATTCGTCTAATTTTCTAATTTTCAATAGGTTCATTTCTTTATGTAGTTTTTCGTGGGGTGTCTGGGTTATAATTGAAGAGTTTTTTATAACTTTATGTAGTGTGGGTTTTCCCCCATATTACTATTAGATAATTTAGATGGGACTGGATTAAACTAATATAAGCACTTCTTTACTTCTGTTGGTAGAAGATGAGCTATTCTACCAAATACACTACTTACTGGAATGATTTTTCTTTTACTTTTTATGTATGCTGTCTAAAGGTTAAATGTTGTCTTTGGTGTCATTGGTCATCCCAAGTGGTTTGTTATGTTCGGTGACTTAACGGGGGTGCACGTGTTTACGGCGCCGGATACGTCTGCCCACTAACTGCGTGGCGGGCGCGATCAGGTGAGGGTGGTTGAGGGAGACCCTTTGCTCTCTCCAGCCGGATTCTCTTGACCATCACCTTATGCCCCAGTGGGAGAGACGGGATCGCACGTCCGTCACTCCTGGATACACTGAACGCACATTCTACTACTTCTCATACATTTTACTTCTCATACATTAGCACTTTCTCACCTTCCTTTCCTTAAAGAGACCCCCACACAAAAGACCCTTCAAGACGCCAGAGACCCTGAGGGATATTATTTTCATGTGGAGTCAATGATTTATTTTAAATAGTAGCCCGCAGATAAATCGAGAGTACTAGGTTGTGGGTGTGTCCATGTGATCGAAGTACGTTAGTAAATTTTTCATTACTTTTAGTAAAAATGTTAAAACTTTTTCAAATATCAAACATTGGCCTGCCTGAGGCCTGGAGGTTAAACATTATTATGTAAATCAATTTTACTTCAAATTTATTTACTTCTTGGAAACATCTGCTCAGAGCTATCTGATGACATCTTTGAATGATTTATATAATTTAAAAATTTTATCCATTTTTATAGTAAATATTTGGATAAAAGATTTAAATTGCTTTAATAAACCACTACAGAGGAATTCTATCCCGAATTATTTTCAGTATCATAAATAGAAATATCTTGTAATCTTTAACGAGTATGTAATTAAAATTGTAATTTGACTAGCTCTTGTTGGATGTACGTTCTCTTATGTCGCGTGATGAAAAGTAAGTTGTATTTCACCTTGAGTTTCCACTTTTCCGGTTGGAGTGAAACGTAATTTAAAAAAAATAGTTAACAAATAATTGTAAGCAATAATTAGTCGCCTGAAATAAAAATACAAATTAAAAATATCTCCCGAGTAAAAATAAATGCCGCCAACGGGAATTGAACCCGTACCTTCTGATGTCCGGTCAGGTGCTCTGAACCAATGAGCTATATCGGTTTTTTTACAACCCGCCAAATAATTCAATATGTACTAGTACCTCAATCAACAAGTACTGCTTATTGTATTTTTTCACCTGTAAACAACCAACTTAATTTTTGTAGGAAAGGCTTTGTTAGTGCTAAATTTCCCACTAGATGGCGTCAAGACATATTATATCTAGATTTGTTGGTGAAATATTTTGACTAGTAAAATATTGTTATTTTTTTTAATGATAAACTAATGTTTATAAGACAAGGTTTTATGGATAGCATAAAGGATAACAAATAATTAGTCATTTTAATTTATTAAAAATAAATATCTTTGAATTCAAAACAATTTAATTAAAGTAATCGAAATGTTTCGAAACTAATGGTTTTTTCGTAAGGATAAACGTATAGTGAAAATTAACAAATACAAGAATAGATATAAATAAGTAAATACAGACAAAAATATAACAATAAGCGTTGCACTAATTAGTTATTATCAAAAAATTACGAATTATTATAAAATAGTTAATTATTGCATTTATGTATGTCAAAAACTTTTATAGCGCAAAGAGTAAAAGAGAAAAAAAAATTATCATGAATGTTGAAATAAATAAACAGAAGACTATTTTAAAACATTTTAAGTAGTTAATAGATAATTATTTAGTTGACTATTAACAATTTATTATTTCTAAAATCTTAAAGTTATCTACCTTATTGTAAGCCAATTGTATTTGCATGTAAAAAAATAACTTTCATTTATATTAATGGATGGTTTGCTTTCAAAATGTGATTGGAAAAGAAAACCATTGAAGATAAAAGAAGAAAAACCATTGGTTTCAAAACAGACCGATTATTTTGATTAAATAGTGGTGTATTTGGATATATTAATTATCATAAAAGTATACATTTGTAAATTACTTCTTTAAACACACCGCCAAGAGACAGAGTTTAAATGAAAACTGAAAGACGTTTTTCTAGTCTTATTTTATTAGTGTGCTTCATGAGCCTTATGACGCCCAGGATAAAAGCCGTTGGTACTCTTGCTCTGGGCGTCGGGACTCTACTGAGGTATCACACAAACATTATGGTTGGTACTCTTGCTCTGGGCGTCGGGACTCTACTGAGGTATCACACAAACATTATGGTTGGTACTCTTGCTCTGGGCGTCGGGACTCCACTGAGGTATCACACAAACATTATGGTTGGTACTCTTGCTCTGGGCGTCGGGACTCTACTGAGGTATCACACAAACATTATGGTTGGTACTCTTGCTCTGGGCGTCGGGACTCCACTGAGGTATCACACAAACATTATGGTTGGTACTCTTGCTCTGGGCGTCGGGACTCTACTGAGGTATCACACAAACATTATGGTTGGCACTCTTGCTCTGGGCGTCGGGACTCTACTGAGGTATCACACAAACATTATGGTTGGCACTCTTGCTCTGTGAGTCGGGACTCAACTGAGGTATCGCACAAACATTATGGTTGGTACTCTTCCTCTGGGCGTCGGGACTCTACTGAGGTATCGCACAAATATCATTGTTGGTACACTTTAATGATAGATTTAAATAGATGAGCAGTGTTTTAAGAAGACAATCACTGTCTATCTAAGTTGTCGCTTTGAATAAACATGAAAAATGATTAATAAAACTCATCTTGAAAAAAAATTTTTTATAAAAATATTTTTATCTTTCGTTAACAAAGCAATTTTTTCTTTCTCAAGAGAAAAAAATGTCATCCATTACATGACTTTTCGTTCACGCATTTTCATAATTCAAATATTCCTTTTTGGAGCGGAGAGGGTAAAGGATCCGGGCACGCGTCATAAATTACTTAAAGCGGCATATGTCCAGAATTGTTTTTTGATGATGGGTATATTACAATGACTCAGGAACTGCGGGATGTGTTGATTTTCAAAAATATAAATTAAAATTAAGATTACCATGGTTTTCCCAAAATTGAATGGTGATTGGTGTTGTCATGTTGCGCTCCCTCTTCGTTTGGCTAGCGTTTTTTTTTTTCGACAGGTTTTCTGCCAACTCCGCCATTTGATGGAGTTCGAATGTCTCGCGAAACGCCGCACCCAATTGGCGTGTGCTTCAATACAACTTTCATTGCTCAGTTTATATCCGGCAACTATCGCGCAGTGTTGTTTTTAGTTCGAATGTCTCGAGAAACTCCGCATCCGCTAATTGGTGTGTGCTTCAATACAACTTTCCTGGCTTAGTGTTAATCTAGAAACTGTCGCGACTTGTTATTTTTGGTTCGAATGTCTCGAGAACTTTTGCACACGCCAACCGGCGTGTGCTTCAATACAACTTTCAATGCTCATTGTTAATCCGGCAACGTCACGACGGATATTTTTTATGCTCGTCCAGTGTTTGAATGAATAAAAAAAAAAGAATGTACGAACGCAGTTTTTGACTACTACTGTAGTTTCAAAATAAGCTTGTTGTTTTTAAGCTTTTTTAGATTACATGTCCATGTAATACTATACTCTACTTATCCCTGTCTACCTGTCCAGGGGTAGCAGTGAAGCAAATGACGGTATCAAAAAATATAGGACCTTGAAATAAGAAGGGGATATTTTCTGATGCTTCTTTTCAAAGGTCAAAATAACAGAAGATACCTACATGACACGACATATGAATGTGAACGCGGCTTGGTACGTGTTCCAGGACAGAGTTGTATGGTTATGTCTCATCCCTCCACCAAGCTTTGCAAAATGGCGTGGTCGTTAGTATGTTAAAAACGAGGTAGTTACTTAAAAGCTTTGACTAAATCATTTCCTGTATTGTCATCACAGCCAAACCGTTTTCCATTCTTGCATACAATCTTTTAAGTGGAAGAAACTCTCAGCTAAGACCACCATTCAATATCGAAACGATGTTTGACATACCATTGACCATTGCGAGCAGATCTGATTAGCCAGGTACCTACCTACTACCCAACTTTCCTCTACTTCATCTCCTTCTCCTTCCCACTCCATCATTCTATCAACATTCTCCAATTGGGGTACCGCCGCATCGGGTAGTTGGGTCTCTTGAGCAGTATTCACATAAAAAAGTCAAGAACTATATTCAAAATACTAATATTCAAACATTCCTGAGTTACTTGCGAATAACCTGTCAATACTTAAATTTATCATTTTACCATCATTATAAGCTTAAGGTGTGGGCAAAGATAGTGAACTTAGCGAGGAAAAACGCACTTGTCATCTCAAGCACTCATCTAATCTATTTATGCTAACAAATTGCCATAACAATGCTGCATCCTTTAAGGTTTACAGAAAATGGTTTATTACACAATACCGACGCTCAACTTTAAATACAACCGAAATGTGCTGAAAAATTGGCTCGGAGCGCCTCGCAACAGCCGCGCCAAAACTCCGGATAATAAATAACGATAGGGAGTTAAAAAATGCCACTGAATGGTGCACTGGGAAAAAAGCCCGTCGTTTTAATTCATCGTTTTTTCATTTTTTATCAGCAATTGGCAGCTAAGGGTGTTTTTATCCGGGGCTTAACTGAATTAAAAAACAATTATTTCAAAATTGGATTGACTAATATAAATAATATTTATTTTCAAACATATGCCTGCTTTTGGTGGAGAGAATTTTATATATATATATATTTTGGATGCTGCTCACGTTATTTATTAGTACGCAAAATAAATTATACTAATTGAATATGAATATATTAATTTTCGTCACTTCTTTTCTGCTTTACTTTTTCTTAATCTTAGTTCTGAATATATACATATTAATTATATTTTATAAGTAATGATTTCATTATTCAGAATGAAAGACACTCTCAGTATTGCCCTGATAAAAGACCATCCAGAATTGAAACTTGCTTGAAATGGATTTGTCCGTTTTTGACCAGGTTTGAATAGCCAGTTACTTCATATCTTCTTTCCTTCCCTCATCTCTATCCCTTTCCAACTACTTTCAGCCTCACAACATACCCTAACTGACGATGCCAAAGTCTCTCTGGTTCCAGACGGTTGGGGAGCAGTATGGACCATTGTCCGTTAGTCACATAAAAAAATTAAAAATAAGTCCATTACGTTTAACTAACAACCCACCATACCCTTTCCCCGGTGAGCGGATAACTTACAAAATGACAATTCAACATACCTTTGAAACGTGATATAAAGTCATGAAAAGTGATGAAACAAAAAATAGTTCATTTCATCGCTTTTAAAAAGTGTGTTGATTTGTAATTTTGATGAGTTGACGTGGAAAAAAACTACATATTTTTGGGGATCTATGGTGAGGCACGAAATGAAAGAAGGTTGTGAAGGTCACATGTGTTTATTGGTGAGTCAGTAGCCGTGACGAGGAGATGAGGTAGGACAAAAGTTGAATACTCCGGACGCTGCTGTGATGTGTTGGCAGGTCAAGCGCGGGTCAGTGAGTCGACGCCGGGCGCTGGTGACCGGGACTCGATGAAGGTCAGGCACTGGCGAAGAACGTAGGTCTTCAGGCACTCCAGTGCTGACGAGACGGCCGAAGGTGCGGCGGACCTTGTAGGCGGTTGAGCGGGAACGATGTAGACCAGTGAGGATGCGGCGTGTCCTCGTGGTGGTCATGGTAGCGTGGAAGAAGCGCTGGTCAGAGACACTGGAACCAGGGCGCTTGTAATCCGAGTAGTGCTTGCCAGGAACGGCGATCTGGACAAGGCACTAAGATGATGTCCCGATAGAGTCCATGATGGTACGGGCGAAGCCGGAATATTGTTTTTTGCGCGGGGGCGCACCGATCGTCACTCGTGAGATTTATCCACTGGCGGCAGATTGATGACAGACTGACTGACTGACTCGCTGCGTCGGGCCTATTTATACTAGACGGCCGACGGTAGCAGTAGGTAGATGGATGGCAACTAAATCCTAGGCACTCGCACAGACTGTACGTTTCAGGAACCTTCGACATTGCGGCGATTATGCATAGGCCGTAGACTCGAACCTTCTGGCGAGTTCTCGTAGTATCCCAGACGGGCTGCAGTATTATTGTCGCGAGTAGATACTTGAAACAGGTAGGTTGCTTTGTTTTGATTTCGGCTGCAAATACGTACCTAAGTAGCAATTAGCAAGTACGTACCTAAGTAGGTCGAGCGGTTTATTATTAATTATTCAATGGATTAATATCGACGCTACATTTTATGAAGTTTGGTTTAGTTGGGAATCGAATATGTTTTTTGAACATTTTTTAATAGTGAATCTATTTTTTTTCGTTGCAATTGAAGTCATATACATCAGAAAGAATGTTTATTATTTGTTGACACAGATATTATTATTATTCACGTATTTATTACTTTAAAAAACTCGTATGATTTGATTATGTATGTAAAGAAATAATATCCAAACAATGAAGTGTTAGCATTTATTTAAATCAAATGATGGATGGAATGCATGGAAGTGCAATTTTGGTCATCAATAATAATTTTTCAAATGAAGTTTTAAGCCGGCGCATAAAAGCTATCGGCAGTGTTTTACAATAATAACAAATTATTAGTATGATTTCCACGTGAAATGTGCTACGCCAACTGCAGTTATTAAGGTTTTTATGTGAAATCAGTACACGAATAATTGATTAAAATTTAAATGAATTTTGAAAAAAGATTATTGGTTAAAACGGTTTTTACACACGTTCTGTGATTTTTTTAAACAACGGAATGGAGTTTTTTCACAAACTATGAATACACGGACAAAATTAACTGACATTAAAATATTGGTATTCAATTAAGAATCTGTTTCCTGTTAAAAACTGGACTGCTGGTTTTTAACGGATGAATTGACAGGTTTCATAATAAACTATCGATAAAGCACGAATATGTTATTACACGTGTAATTAAATAATATAATGTTTTCGGATTTCATCCATTATATTTACTATGACAAGGCCACCTGAATGAACAAGTATTCATATATATGTATATATTCTGAATGACTAATATGTCACATTTTAACAGTATTTTGATAAATCCTGTAAAAAAATCTTCCATTTTTCTCCATGTACCGTTAAAACGTGCGGAAGATATAAAAAATATTTTTCTATGTTTGATTATCGTTCCTAATACATGTATTTTTTTAATTTTCATTCTTTATTATTGTTTCAAAAGCGATCTTAAACCGCACACTCCAACTGGTTACAACGTCATTATGACGTAGAAAACGCCACTTGCTGGTAAGACGGCTCTCACCGACAACGCCGCCATATTCACTAACAAAAAAGAAAGTGACGTTTTGGCAGCAAATCGAAAATGGCATATTTCAAATAGTTTTAGAAAGTTAAGTCAATTTAGTATTCTAATAATTACACAGTCATTAAATGACTAGCAATAAAAATAATCATATTTTCTTCCGAAAATTGTACAACTTTTTATACACATATAAGACAAATTAAACAATGTGTCGCTCTGAAATCAGAGAAACGTCATTTAATGTTTATTTGTCGATCTTTTTTTAATTAAACAAATTAAATATATCAATCACTCAAATGTCAGCCACATGGTGAGAAAACAATAATGCTGTTTTATGTGTAACCAAGACAACAGATCAATGACATTTGAATAGCGTATAAAATAAAATAAAATGAGATAAAAAGAATTTGGCATTCTCAGACTATAAAAATATTACCATTCGTTATTTAGGCTACTGGCATTATACCTAGCTCTCTCATTAAAAATTTAGGCGTATTAGATCTATCAAAACATTTATATATAAAAATGCAAAAATCAGTCATTTTAAATACATGTAGGATAACGAAAGATTTTTTAAAATATTC
The DNA here is from genome assembly GCA_026573805.1 of Hesperophylax magnus. Classification (NCBI taxonomy): domain Eukaryota; kingdom Metazoa; phylum Arthropoda; class Insecta; order Trichoptera; family Limnephilidae; genus Hesperophylax; species Hesperophylax magnus. The sequence goes on from JAIUSX010000011.1 coordinate 23,584,188, forward strand.
ATGTTGAGGGATCAGTAGGATTTAAAGGCCCTGTTAGAAGTTCGACCGAGCCGAACCCTCTGATATGAAAATATCTGGAGTCGGTGAATTATTTTCCCATTTGATCTCTGGTGAGTTGACGTGTTGTTCTTGTATTGTTTTGTATTTATTTTGCTTATATAATGCACTTGCATAATGTTGATTGACTAGATGATCCTTTGTGGAAAAGTGTGTGGAAGGGTTTGGTTTTTCCGATGGGGAAGATTTAACCCGGACAAAAATCGGAAAAGGATTCAAACACAAAGGAATACTTGGCATTTCTAGGTAGGTACTTATTAGTATTTACTCCTTTGCATAATACTGTCATGGATACTGTAATTTGTTTATTTTCAACACGGAAGGAACAATGTGGTCGGTTAGAAGATTTTCCACTATAAAATAAGGTACCTATTCAATTTGGCGTATATTTCGCCACTAGACAATAAGGTACCTAATTACTAATACCACTGTGGCGCTTTAAAGGAACAACAAAGTAGCCGGATGCGCAAAAAGCTGCTTTCAGGGGAATGCACTTATTGTTCAGTCAATATAAACCTGGAGGATTCAGAAATATTTTAGACACATGCAGAACTTTTAGTAGGAATTTGAAGCTATTACACCGTTAAAAAAAAACGAAAGTTACTTCGACATACTTTTTTTATGTGTTGTGTAACGGTTTTTTTCTTCATTTTTCACATAACGCTTTTTTCCGTTTTATAATTTATAGGCCCTGCACTTTCTCTTTTCTTTTAAATTATGTATTTAAAATATATTTGGAAAGATTGATAAAGTTAATCTATGAGAAATAGTAAGGATGGCGATTTCTCCATATTTAAAAAAAATATTGTATTTGTAATTACTGTTAATCCATAAAAATAAATTACTTTAAGATGTATAGGTATTATGAAATATCACCAATAGCATCGAGAAGAGAAATTTACCACCTAACTGCGGAAAAATTAATAAAAAAGCTTAAAGTTGGTACGTAACTATTAATTATTCACAGAGGTTGGCAGATACGATGGAACGCCTCGTGACTTGTGAAGGCTGCGATTCTGTCATTGTAACCTTGATCTGATTTTGGTGTCTTCCTTCAGAGACTACTATTGAATGGCAAGGCATCTACTTCTCCACCTTCCTCTTTCCCTCCTCCTTCGTCAATTTCTTCAGCCTTACAATTTTTTTTAATGAGGCTGCCATAATAATAATTGATTAAGCGTAGCGTAGTCCTACTTCAACTACTTTGCATATCGTCGGTCTGTAAATTTGTTTGTGTGTTTCGGGTTATGATAATCCTGTCGTAAGACGGTAGTCGTGTTTGACATACCTTTTTAATCCAATATATAACAAAATCTACTCCTTACAAAACTACGTGTAATAAATGTTTAGCTTCTTTATAATCATTTCATTCATAATAGTTCTAACGGCTCTAGATCGGCACTCGCTTTGTCAAATACAAAAAAGTGTGAGAATGCATATGTATAATTAATCTCAGCAACAGTTAAAAATTATTCCTGTACAAAATAAACCTTTTAAAAATTTATACGAGCACTTTTCGTCTGTTCAAAATCTCCCAACTTGTTTTTCCCTTTCTAAAGGAAATTAGCAGAACAACTACACATAAATAATAAACTTTCCCGCTCTAAAATATTTCACTTACCAAGTCCCCGAACGCCTTCAGCTTTTGCGAAACCGGCGCACCATTTAATTATAACCGAAGTTAGTTAGTGACTTATTACTTACAAGAGAGAGCTTCACGACTGCAGCTGAATGTATCGCATAGGAGCATGGGTTCGTAGGCCCAGAGGTACATAGCTATTCACTTTAGTCTGGCTTGTGCACTGCGCACCACTTGATTAGCGGAATTTGTAATTTACTAACCGCGTTCAATATGCATTATGTAATTTTCTTCATAGTTTCAGAAAGCGGAACACGGAAATGAAATATATTATGCATTTGGTCTGTAAGATGCATTGTAAGCATGAAGAATTACCTGCGTTCCAGATTACTTTGTCATAATAACTTGTTTTTGCAAGGGTACAGGTAATAAGATTATGTTACTAAATATGTTACAAGGGTACAGGTAATAAATACTCGTATGTTACAAGGGTAGCGAAAATGTTACAAGATTACAGGTAATAAGAATTTGTTAGAATATGAATACTGTGCGAAATATATGGAGTAATCAAATGCGCATATCACAGCATAAGAACTTGCCGAGTTGTTTTAAGGAAAGTATCTAATACAGAGTAGAAGATACTCTTATTGTTGCCCTTGTTAGAGACCACTTTTACAATTTAGAATCGAACAAAAACTTGAAATGGCTGTTTGGAAATTAAATAGGCATCCACCGTCGTAACTAATGAGGAAAAATTTCCCTCTGGGCCTATGTCATTTTTTGGGATAATGTGTGGAGGTATTTTTTAAGGAAAGGAAGGAGAGTAAGTTCAGGGATGGTAAAAGGTATGAGGGTTGCGTAAAAATCTAGGAATCCCTCCCACTGCAGTGCAAGGCGATAAGTCGAGAGGTTATATGTTATAAATAAATGGAATATGTAAATGTATTCTGTATTTTGTATTTTGCGTTTGCATAATGCCATCGTTTAAATAGCATTTTTTCAAAATGTTCACTGCTCCTTCTTCTTCCTCTTTCCACTTCTTTCATAGTTCCACTAATTTCAATCAGTATTTGGGCAATCGTAACATTGAAAAAGTAGATAAAAAATGGTGAACCTATTTTACCATGTCTCTACTAAATATATAAAGAAGAACGTTATTCAAAACATATTCCTTGGACGTTACCTTGTCGTCTATTTCTTCGTGACTTGTTCCAATAAGCTCAGAGTGTCTTAATTATAAAAGCGAAAAGTGAATAGAAACTGACAAACAGAAAAATATGAAATCGACCATTTTGTACTCCTCAATCCTCTGTGGCAGCAGCAGGCTTGTTGTCAATGACTCAATACTTTCTACTCACCAATGATATTATTATAAAGTATTCCTAAATTACCACCTTGGGCTTTAAATATCTTTAGAAAAAAATAACTATCGCTCGATCAATATTATTCTGTCATCTTATACAAAATACGAAAACAACTCTGCTAGTAAATACAACTAAAAGTACATATTTTACATAAATACAAATATTCTGAAAAATATATTTCTCTGTAAGGAAGTTGACGTTATTTATAGGAGTTTGGCAGTATTATGTCAGCGGTTCAATTCTCGGGAACGGGCAATGAAACACGAAAGTCTTCCCCACCGTTATTGCCTACGAAGTAAATAAATTGACCCTTATGCAAATGATTACCCCGTTTGCAGAAGAATTTATAGCTCATCTACTAAAGTGCATTAAAATAAAGGTATCTCATCTGAAAAAATTGAAAGGCACTATCTATATTAAGTATTTTGGGAAAAAAAAACACTCCTTTTGTGAACGCTTTATTATGAGTACTGAGATTATTTTCCGAACCCGTTTTGAGGGTATTTTTTAAGAACATCAATAAATATTTGATTCTGTTTAAGTATATCCACGTGTAATAAGTATTTGATTCTATTTAAATGAAGGTTATTCGTCTGAGTAACAATCCGTTATTAACAGACCGATTACCATCTCTAATGGACAGGCGCAATGTAGTCAAGTCTGTTTTACAGTTATTTCAATGAAGGTCGCTTGAAAGAGTTAATAGCATTGATTCCCTGTATACGTCTGTGAAACTCGATAAAAAATATAAGATACCTACCTAAAAGAAAAATAAAAACCATTGTAATTTTTTGCGTTCTGAAATAGGTAAAAGTCGAATAGCATATGTGTGATACGGAATATCCCAAATCAAATACTAGTGCTGTAACAAAAGTGCTACGACGGAATGTACCCCGACGTGAAAATCCATGTCTATAGATATGGATTTTCACAGATCTCGATTCGTATAAAAATAAAATATTCTAGGTAAGTATATTTTGCAAAAAAATGAATAAGGCCGTGGCAATTTTGGTTGTTTTTCGTGGATTTGTTTCAAAGATTTACATAAAGCTGAAAGCTGTAAGCTCGCGCTTTCCAGTGAAAGGAGAATCCTCATAAGAAAATGCTTTGACAGAGTCGGATTTCCAAATCCCTTTTCACCGGAATACTTGTTGTTTATCTTACATTTTTAAGGAAACGATATATCAGAAAATAATACGATTTTAATGAGATTTAGTAAACTCACACCAACTCGTCTTTAATGAACGCCTGACACCTGATTCTAGTTCTTGCGATGTACAAAAATAAATTATATGTGATATAAGATTTTAACGGTAAGTGATTTCTTTTTAGGGTATTATGCCGTATTAGGGCAACATGGCACATAATACCCCAAAATAAATCTGTAAAGTATCTTCACAAATGCATGACAGCGATTATCCAGTAAGGTTTAACAAAGTTATGTCATCGTAAAAGTTGGAATTTTGAATAGAACTAAAATCTGAAAATAGCGTTATCTAGATGTAAGCACAATTATTTTTTATCCTTACATCTAGATAATGCAATTTTGAATAGAAGTAAAATTCGAAAATTGCGTTTTCCAGATGTAAACACAATTATTTATTTACACATTGAGGCCCTTTGTAAGCTTTACATAGGAATAGTTATAAATAAATTATAATTTTATTACTATTATCAAAATTTTTTTCGTACATCATTGAACTGCGCCAGCAACTGTATTTTGTATTAATTTAGTGATAAATTGATAATGCATAATTTCTGCATTGAAATAATCCCCAACTTCTAGTTATAATCCGAAAGCTTATCAACCACTCTAATTTTGTTAAAAGAAGCTACATTAACATAAATTTTGAATGCATCTAGGTCCTCGAGTCTTCCTGCATGACAGGAATCAGTAGTATGGAAGATGAATTAATTATTACGTATACAATGATGTATGGAGGTAGACAAATTGACAAAAGAAATCAATATCTGGAAAAATTTAGCCAGAATTAAATAATAAAAGTGTACAAATACTAACGTGAAACGGTTTTCACTATCCTGGTAAATAATAATTTGGTCGAGTAACTTGCCCTGTATCTCACCCCGCCGAGGAAACAAACGAATAATAATTCCATGTCAATGTTATATTATCGCGAACGCGGCAGACATTCCATTGTGAACTTTATTTTTTTGAGATCTATTGAAATGATTCTGCGAATTTATACAGTTGTTACACATACTGCCTTCAAGAATAAAGGGTTTTAGTTTTATTTAACCAAATTCAATATTTGTCGTTGTTTGGAAATGCTATTGAACCATGTAAGAAATAGTTATTTCTGATAAAGAGATAATTATTGAATCTTTGTATCGAGAATCAATCTGATCCTTACTTTTGTTAGAAAATATCACACATGGAGTACATAATTATTATTACGGAAAATTTAAACGAATAATTTCAAACTTGTGTGGATGGTCTTTTTGAGTAAAGGAAGGAGAGGAGGTTCCGGAAAGGAGAAGGTTTGAGAGGTGGGTGGCAATCTGGGGGTCAGTGTGTCCAGGAGTAACGTATGAATCCATTTCTCCCATTACGCTCTACCAGAAAAGTCTCACAATGGACTGCGCTGTTAACCGTTACCCTTTTACTTTCGGGCTTCAACTTTTGTGCGCGGCGGCCTGTAGTGGCGCGTGATACCGCCGCTCGGAAGTCTACGTATGGCAGAATCTATTACGGTACTTTGTTGGGTTGAGAGTCCGGCTGGAGAGACCTCAACCGCTCTCCCACGCAGCTGGTGTGGAGACCCACCCGCCACCCAGTCCTGCGCCCGAGCACTCTTGCTAAATCAAACCGAACCACCAGGGCTTATTGTTGACATAAATAATTTTCTTTAATTATCTTGAAAAATAAATGTTTTTTGTTGTTAGGACTTTTTGCGATGCCAGGTTTCAAAAAAGTAAGAAAGAGAAGTCGGAAGGCGTGATCCTAGCGCTTTATACAATTTCTGTTTCCGGCGGCTTGTTACGATTGCTTTTGGGAAACACGCTAGAAGTACAGGGTTTTCCAATAAGAGGTTTTATTTTGATATTCAATCGTAAAAGATCAATGGTTTCGTTGCTTGTGTGGCACGTAGCGCCGTCTTGTTGAAAGTAAACGTTGTCCAGATCAATACCATCCAATTCCGGCTATAAAAAATCATTAATCATCTCTCGATAGCGCAATCCATTCACCGTAACTGTTGCTCCAGCCTCATTTTCGAAAAAGTAAAAGGTCCAATGACTCCGCCGGACCATAAACCGCACCAAACAGTCACACGTTGAGGAAAGAAAGGCTTTTCAACAATAACTCTTGGGTTTTCCGAGCCCCAGATGAGACAATTTTGCTTGCTGACGAGGCCACCGAGGTGGAAATGGGCCTCATTACTCAAGATGATTTGCATTTGATTCACTCAAGTGAATTTTAATAATTTCAATGCGTTGTTGAAGCATGTATCGTTCCATTTTTATTAATGAAATAGTTTCTTCTTGTCAAATGTTAAAAAATGACAGCTTCAAAAGTAACATCTACCGAAATAGCGGGCTATTCAAAATGACACCTCTTATTGAAAAACCCTGTAGTTGATCAATAAAATAATTCAGGTCGTGTATACGGCGTGATTTCACTTCCCGCCTAAGGAATACGTGATCATAATCCGCACTTTACTGCTGAAGTGCATTGTGCAAACTGGGGTTCTAATTAATTTATTGTTTGAAAGTAGTCACGTTTTATTTTTAATTTTTATAATCCTTATAAATATTGTGAAACTGAAAAATTCAATTAAATTTCACGCTTAATTTATATCATTTACTATCAGCAGTGGAAAATTTATAATTGAAGTAATTTACAATTTTTATTTTTATCTATAGGTATGTTTTTTAATTATAAGATTTATTGCTAGTTTCAACAATATTCGTGCCTGTATCAGGGGATAAATAAAAAATATTCAAAAATACTCCAATAAAATAAAAGTATTTAATTATCCCGAAAACTACATAGACGTGTTCATTGCTTTGTTCGGGAACACCTCTAGGTTAATCACCCGATACATCTGCAGGCTATAGTCGCCCTAACCTCTCTACTAAAATTCCATAATCGACGACCCCGTTGTTTTACCTGAGGCTTGCGGCACTTTCTCTCCCGGATGCAGGACCGCTAATTTCTGCGCCCCGTGTCCCCCCGTTACTTCTTCATCTCGTATAATGTGTACTTTACATTGTTCAGGTAAGTAATATCGAGTAAATATCCCTTTGTGTCATGTCATGTACTTGGCTATTTAGATCTGGTCGCCAAACACGGCCAAAGCCATTTCAAGCAAATTTTTAATTCTGAATGGGGTCTTACACCAGGCCCATTTAGAAAGTATCTTTTACTCTGGAACGCGCCTCAAATATACAATATATTTTTATCAATTAGTAAATTTTGAAATAACACAAATTAATCCAATGTAATTTATTTGAACCCGCGACCTCCATTCTGCAAGTCGCATATTATTATTAATTTTGATTATTTTGAGCATTGTCTGGTTTTATTCCCATTGTCACTTAAACGGCAATTTTACGTATTTTTTTAACCAAATTGATATAAGTGTGTAGATAGTTTCGTTTCCTTTTTCACAAAATAAACAAGTTTTTGATTGAATAATACTTTTGCACACTGCTTGACTAATTGTTGGCCTTCATGGTTGAGGGGTAAGTCTCGTGACTAACAATCCGGAAAACTCGGGCTCCAAGTAGATTTCATTAATTTATTATCTTAAAATAATATGTAATATATTTTCGACGCGTCCCAGAGTGGAAGACACTCTCACTATCGCCCTGTTGTAAGACCACTTCATAAAGTCAGAATTGATACATTGTTTGAAATGAATTTAGCCATGTTTTGTGCCCAATTCCGATAGCCAGATACTTCATCATCTTCCTTTTCTCCATCTCCTTCCCCTCACCACTAACTTTTGTCTATAACAAACCATTAAATCTCTCAAAATATCATGTCATATTACTCAACTTATTTCCAAATTATATCATGATTTTATTAAGTTTATTTTATTAATTATATTTAAGGTTTTCTTGGACTCCCCCCTCTCAAATTAGGTAGTTGTACGACGCACCCACTCATTTCTAAAAAAATAATCGAAAATATGATCGAATCTACTAGAAATTCATAATTAGTTGACGGTTTGAATCAATTTCTAAGTTAAAAATAAATCGTATAAATTGATATCACCAAAGGAGAATTAAAAATTACTTATTTGAAATGGTTCAGTTTGTTATGGTATATTAAAGATAGTAGACTTTTTTTAGAAATTCAAAAGTTAAGGTTGAGTTGTCTTTAAGGGCCCACATATACCACACAAAAATTAGCCGATTTAAAAAAAATTCTGTCTTCGTCAAGAGACCTAAAGTTAAATTTTTCATTTTTTTTGTATAAATGGGAAAACGAAAAAAATAGGGTGTGAATTTAAAAAATACTCCAACGTTAGGTTTAGGTCTTCCGCATTTGATCCAAAATCGAGTAACTAAAAAATGCTTATTTTCATGAAATTAGGTGTCAACGTTGATGGGAACGATAAATCTAATAAAATTTAAAAAAAAATTTAAATGACAAACTACACTATATTATATTTTGACACTTTTTTAAATAATGAAAAATTCATATAAACAGATTTACTACTAACAATTTGAAATACGTGTTTTCAAAAGACATGAACCGTGAACAACGTGAACCTAAAATAGCTATAACAGGTACAAAGATAGTATATTTAAAGACGCAAGAATTACAAAAAAATATTATCTATTATAATCATCTTATAATAGATTAAGTGGGTATCCAATAAACTTTTAGTTTAAGACCTTAAGTTTTTGAAACTTGACAGGAGCCACAAGTTATTATTCATGAATAAAAAATTAAAAAACTCGACAGATTCAAATACCTTCGCATTTTTGAACACAATGTGCCCATTATTACTAGCATCCCCGACAGCTAGCCCAGCGCAAAATTACTCTTCCCTAATGCACAATTAATTAGTCGTAAATTAGTCGGGTTTTAAACTAGCGGCCGGTTGCGTCATTAGGCCAGCGTAATAATAGCGAGTGTAAAATCTGTAGTGTATTGCAGCAGAGACATCACAATACACTGCACCACTAACACTGAGTCGGTTAGACCTACTGAACAGATTATCCCCAGAAGTGTCTTCTATGCCGATCTGATGTTACATAAGAACATAGCGAGTACCTACTGTAGATATTTCTTCTTCTAATCTCGACAACACTAGCGGCTAGTCTGTAACAAGCGTATTGCAGCAGAGACACCACAGTACATACTACACCGCACCACTGGCATTGGGTCGGTTAGACTTACTGAAAAGATCACCCCCAGAAGTGTTCCCTATGCCGATCTGATGTTACGTAAGATAATTTAATTTACTCCCCTAATTTAGGCAACACTAGCGGTTAGTCTACAACAACCATATTGCCACAGTGATATTTTAATTACTAAGTATAATAATAATATTTAGTTTTCAAAATTTATACGATACGAAGCCGCAAAAATACCCAACATTACAATCAAATTCGGGGTGGAAAAACTTAGTAGTAAAAAATATGCAGATTCCAGACATGCAATGTTATTTTGGACCAAGAATGGCAATAGTAGATAGGAAGCTGAAGCAAGCTGCCTTTAAATCAGCACTGAAAAAACGTTAGACAAAATCGGAACAACTTCAGAAGGACAAAATTGCTAGACAGTTTGAAAACCACATTTCAACAATTTTCCGAACAAGACAAAAAAAAGTTCAATTTTCGATTTAAAATTCCGAGTTACACAAATAGAGATAAGAACCCTGTAGCTTTTGCCAATATCTTAAAGACGGACTTTTCTATTTCATTTTTCATTGTTCATTTTTTTCAAACAAAACGCAATCAACCACACACGAAGACTTCGACCATTCGATTGCCGAGAACATAGTAATAGCGACAACTTTAAAGCCGGAACATCAGCAGGATACGATTGATTGAGCACTGAGCACGTCAAACACGCTGGGAGAGCTATTGTGCGACTACTGGCGACGTTTTTTAGCATCATGATAAATAAATGGATACTTGCCGAACAACATGATAAAACCGTAATTATAAATAAAGTCTAAATTGACAAAAATTACCGTGTAAGAAAATTACCGTCCAATATCTATTGCCACAACTTTTGCTAGAATATTTGAACACGTGATACTAAATCAGATTGGATCCCACTTAATAACTAGTTATAATCAAATGGGATTTAAAAAGGATTGCTCAACCAACCACAAACTATTCTGCGTGAAAAGACGTTAGAATACTACAAAAAGAGAAAAACCACAACACATGCCTGTTTCTTGGACCTCGGCAAAGGCCATCGACAGAGTTTCTTACCCTTTTATTTATTTATTTTTTTATTATGTAATAATTAAACAGTTTACAATGTATATTATATTTTATTATTACACCCAGAACTTTAAAAAAGGGGAATTCAATCAAAGGTCGTATAGATTCTAGACACTTTGCACCGGCAGCAATAAAACATTATAAAATGGAGAGACGAACTGTCTGAATTATTAATTATTATTTTTACTTAAAAATATGTCTCCAATACCATTTAACGTATACACGGATGAAATAGGATGCTGAGATAGGTTGCAAAATATTGGGAGGCAGTGGGCTAACAATATGAGTTACGCAGATGACATGGTTTTGATGACGCCAATGACAAGGGGACTACGAATCCTCTTCAAAATATTCTAAAAACATGAATAACAGCACTGTGGTCATCAGATACGGACAAGGTACGAATAGCATTCCACCAGCTTTCCTGAATTACGAGCTTCTGAATGTAGTAGAAGAAAAGAGTTAACAGATCATCACAACACAACACAGCAGTAAGCTGGTGGACGACGATGACATCGACCGGCAAAGGCGAGAGCTCAGCATAAAGTCAAATATGCCCAGTAGAAGGTTCCGGCTTTGCAGCCCACGTGCATAAATAGATACTCTCCCCTTTGATGTTTGGGTTTCCCAGAGACTGTAGTACTTTCAATATAAATATATTACTCTTAAAGGTAATACTAAAAAAACATAGACTGACCGATACAGACCAAATATTCAACAGCTGTGACGTACTAGATATACGCCAATTATACATTAAAACACTACTAAACTACATTTTTAATAAAAAAAATAAATTTCAACACACACAAAATAACACTAACAGACCAGTTAGACAAGCGTACAAAGAAAACATTAAAACTCCAACAGTAAATTCAACCTTTGGACAAAGACACTACCAATACCATGCAATAAAAGCTTTCAACAGTCTAAAAATTGAAATTAAAATTGAGGAAAATAAAAATAAATTCACACACAAAATTACAAAATGGATTAAACAACAAAAAAGACAATATTACCAAAATGTCATAGCATAAAATAAAAATAAAACCTACACGTAACACACAAAACCAACATAAACACACATCACTCACAAACACACAAGATTATTTTCATTGTATTATTTTTTAATTTTAAATGTATTATTATGTATTTTTATTTTTAATTTTAAATTTATTATTTTCTTTTCAAATTTACTATCTTAGATTTTCATATTATAAAATGAAGGCCTCAGCACGGGCAAGCCACCCAGTGAGGCCTACATTACTGGAAAACATAAATTGTAACAAAATAATGTACCAAATAAAATAAAATAAATAAATAAATATGCTCACGGAAGAGTGATTACCAGGATTTGCAGCCCTCATAAGAGTCTAAGGGAGAGGACACACAACTCCGAAAATGTCCTTTTCATGAAATCCCGGCGTCCAGACTTAAGCATCGCAGTACACTGGAGAAAGTTGTTGGCCACATCAATACAATCCTTTAATCCTAGTCTTTTTTGTTGTTCTTATTATTGTGTCTTATTTTAATATCATTTCATCATTATTGTAAATGTTTAATGGGATGTGTGACATTGCACCAACCCCCCACATTCCCGAATACACTCGTACTTTGCTGCTTTCGATTTTATGTCCGGGTTAAATCTTCCCCATAGGAAAAACTAAACCCTTCCACACACTTTTCCACAAATGATCATCAGGTTAATCAACATTATGCGAGTGCATTATACAAGTAAAATAAATTCAAAACAATACAAGAACAACACGTCAACTCACCAGAGATCAAATGGGAAAATAATTCACAGACTCCAGATATTTTCATATCAGAGGGTTCGGCTCGGTAGAACTCCTAACAGAGCCTATAAATCCTACTAATCCCTCAACATAAATATTTAAAAATCTATCGATATCCTACATGTATTTAAAATGACTGATTTTTGCATTTTTATATATAAATTTTTTGATAGATCTGATACGCGTAAATTTTTAATGAGAGAGTAGGTATAATGCCAGTAGCCTAAATAACAAATGGAAATATTTTTATAGTCTATGACCGGTCGGTGGCCGAGTTGACATCGCGCTTGGGTCCCACTCAGGCGTAGTGTGTTCAATTCCTCGGCTGGCTTAGTCCTCCATCACAACTCAAGCAACCTTTTCAGCTTACTGTGGCGGTAGTAAGAGATTTTCAAATATTGTCAGGTTATTCGAAACCCGGGAATGTTTGCTTTTCTTTTAAAAAAAAGAAGTCTGAGAATGCCAAATTCTTTTTATCTCAATTTCTAAATCTGTGCATTTCTTATTTTTTCATTAACAGATTTTTGAATATTACAGGAATTTGGAATAGCGACATCAATGATATAAGTTATTTTTTTAATTTTGTCATGTTATGTCATCAGGTCTATTATGACTAATCGTTCGGTCTGTTAGTATAGTTTTATCATAATATATTTTATAAAATTTGTTTTCTAAAAATGAATTTGGTTCGTATTCATAAGATGGTATTATATTACGGCAGTCAATCAAGTTATGTTTAATTACCAAAGTTTGGTGAATTATTTTTGAAACTTAATTGTGCCTAAATGTATACTCGGACGGTGCTGATATAGAACATCTCGATATAATATGTTCTATAGTTTCCGGAAAAGCCAAAAAATTTTCTACATAAATCATCAATTTGATTTGTATCTTTGATTATATGCTTCCTATATTTTTTAGTATTAATGACTCTATCCTTAATGACAAGCATAAATCATTTTATTTCTGCGCTGAACTCTCCAATACTCAACAATTTGTCAACATACGTTTAGTTAAGATAATTGAAGTGTTTTGTGTGTAAAATTTTATTTGATTAGGAATCTAATAACTCCTGGTTGGGATTTATAAAAATGTTGGCATTATCGTCGTATAAATTTAAAGGTGTAATGTTTTGTGCATTTCTGCCCCGCAAATTATTTTGTGGATTTCTGAGCTATGAGCTTTCCTATGGAAAAAAGTTCTTAGCATGACTACGTGATTATGTTTCAAAGAAGTTATTTTGCCTATACCTCTACCTCCTAAATTTCTAGGTAAATTAATTCGTTCTATAGCTGAATTTGGATGATGGCAATTAAAATTTGTTAGCGTTGTTCTAATTAATCGTTCTAAGTTGTCTAAATATGTATTGGACCATTTAATTATGCCAAATGAGGACGTTAATAGAGGTATTGCCCAAGTATTTATTGCTTTTACTAAATTATTAGCAGATGGATTGAAATTTAATCCTAATATCATTTTGAATACTAGTATGGTCTTTTTTGTTGTTTGTTTTTGGGGTGTTATGCCGTGTTGCGCTAACTCCTTCTTTAGCCGACGTTTCGGACAGCGTTGCAGTGTCCATCATCAGGGCAGATCCGGTAGATCCGAAGATGTGTGAATTTTGGTTGTCGAGTTTGTGCTTATTTATTTGTGGCCTGGGCCCATCCAAGTGCGAAATGCCAACGGAAGTGGCGACATCTTGTGGCGAATTCTGAAAGCTCAGTATTTATTCTAGAATTCGCCACAAGATGGCGCCACTTCCGTTGGCATTTCGCACTTGGACGGGACCCAGGCTAACATAAATACTGAGCTTTCAGAATTCGCCACAAGATGTCGCCACTTCCGTTGGCATTTCGCACTTGGATGGGCCCAGGCCACAAATAAATAAGCACAAACTCGACAACCAAAATTCACACATCTTCGGATCTACCGGATCTGCCCTGATGATGGACACTGCAACGCTGTCCGAAACGTCGGCTAAAGAAGGAGTTAGCGCAACACGGCATAACACCCCAAAAACAAACAACAAAAATGCTTTTGGCCGTGAGAATCTAAAAACTTACCTGACTAGTATGGTCTAATCTATTTGATTGTGGGTATCCTAAATACTTATAAATCTCATCCCTTTTCATATAAGTAATTTGGAAATATCTAAATATACTCTCGTCCCCATCTACAATTTTGCCTTTTTCTATATGGATCGTTCTACATTTATCTAAACCAAAAGTCATTTTGATATCATCTGAAAAGTTTTTAACTACCTCGATCATTTTCTCTAAATTGTTCAGAATTCGAAAATAATTTTATATCATCCATAAATAATTAATGCGAAATTGTACTACTCTCCCTTGTATTACCCTTAATTTTTATTTCAAACTTGCTTTTAATTAACATTTTAGATAGAGGATTCAATGCTAAGCAAAACCAAAGAAGACTCAATGAGTCTCCTTGAAAAATCCCTCTTTTAATTGAAATGCCCGGTATTACTATTTTCTTACCTTTTAAATTGATAAGTAAATTGGTATCCCAAAAGTACATAATATGTTCCAAAAAGCTAATAATAATGGGGTTAATTTTATATATACTTAATACTTTGATCAGCCACGAGTGCGGGACACTATCTAAAGCCTTTTGGTAGTCTATATAGCAAGTATGTTAATTACGTTTTCGAGTTTGAATCTGTATTAGAATTACAGAATCAATAATTAATTGTTCTTTACATCCCATATGTTTTCTGCGACAACCTTTTTGTTGTTCAGATAAAATATTTTTTTCATCTAAATGAGTATATATTAAATCTGTCAAGCAAGAGGTTAAACTTTTGTATATTGTCGGTAAACATGTAATGGGTCTATAATGAGAGGGATTATTAATATTTTCGCTTTTAGGCAACATATAAGTAATGCCCTTAGTCAGAAAATTTGGAAAATGTTGAGGTTGACTGACAAATTTTGAAAGATTTTTTGCCAAAAGAGGATGTAAAGTAGTCAGACGTTTGTACCAAAAATTTTGTATCCAATCGCAACCCGTGGCTTTCCAATTATGAGTATTTTTAATAATTTTGGTTAACAATTCAACCGCTGTATTAGAAAAACTCATTTGTTCAATGCCTGAAAAATTGAGTTCTTCATTTTCTATTTAGGGACTTGACTCGTTATGTTTTATATCTTTACTCCAAATTTAGTCCGAAAATCGCGCATATCTGATTCAGATGGCAAGTTTGGAATAAAATATTTTTTCATTTTTCTGGAATAATCTATTATTATATTTTTTATTATATGTATAATTATATCTTTTTAATCTACTAGCCTTAATTTTATTTTTTTTATTTATACTATTACTAAAAAACCCACATTTTCGTGAATATTTATGCGTAGATTAAGTCTACCCGTAACAATTGCTTTGAAATCATTAGTTTTAAGCTGTAGTTGTAACTCATGAAGCAGTATTACCTGCTTTCAGCATAAAAACCTGCTTTTTAATGCGTAGATACATTTTATCGGGATAAATTTATGTTATGTCATTATATTTAAGTCACTAGTTATATGTCTTGGTTGTAACTCACAAACTTTTTTTATTAATTTAGACACTAGAAGTGTTTTTTTATGTGAGTCTTACTGGCTGGTTAGCCCCTTACTTAAACGCCATGTAAATATTACGTTAATTTTATATAATATTATATAATAGTATAGTATTATATAAAATATTATACTATTTTATAAGTAATCCTTACGGTATTACTTATAAAATAGTAATACCGTAAGGACAGAATGGTGCAAAACTCGACTTATTTTCGTGGCTTTTGTATGGTTAAAACGGTCATAGACCAGACTCAAGGTCTGCTTCACCACACCAACTGGTGTTGATTTGGATTGTAAACCACACAGACCATCAGGGAATATATAATTCCCTATGAAAAAAAAAGTTGATTACAAAATTCACTCTGCAGGCAGCGTAACAAATTATCATCCAGCCACCAAATACATAAAACAGAGAACTCACCGAATATATCACTCGCATTGAGATTGGCAGCATTTCCTTAACCTCAAGGTTAATCTCCAAATTTGGCAGTGGACGGCAATCAGCACAATAAAACTCGCATTCGCACCATGAAATAATGATCTGTCACGACAAGCTCTCAATAGAGTAGAATTTAGAATGAAATTTGAATTAACACATTGAAATTCAAAAACTGTCACTTCCTTGTGACAAAAATACTAAAAAAAAATTGTCGTAAATCGACCAAACAGGAATAGTGGTGCCCTCCTTTGTCAAACAATATAATTCAGATGAATCCAGCTGTTTAATGCACAGATGACTGAATTTCATTGTCACTTGTAATGATCTGCCCTTTTCAAACTTTTCCTTCTCTTCTTTCTACGATAAATTTTCTTTAAGTCCCATAGGTAACTCTTCCATAAGGCTTTGGTTATGTATATATCCGGGGTAGGAATATCCTCCCTGCCGTCTTTACAAGCCTTTGCCCCTCTCTTTATTACACACCCCTTCAACTGTGTGCATCATAATTTGTCTACGTGGTTTTCGCTCTTGAACGTAATCATTTCACGTGACGGTTCAGTATAAAAAGGTTTCGCCGAACGTTGTGTTGGCTTTTTTGTTTCTCGGTATAGAAACCTAGTTATCTTTGTATGTGTGTGGTACCCCTCGGTTCTTTTGAGATAGAGTGAGTTGAATCCATTACCGCTGTGTTTTAAAGCCATTTCATAAACCTTATTTTTCTGAGTCGCCTGCTCTTCAACTAGCTACGTGATTCTACCTGTCATAGGGTAATGTGAGTAAAATAAAGTGTTAGATTTTATATATGTGATAAACATACGATAAATTTATGGTGTTAGTTGTCGGCGCCATCCATGTATATATTTTGGGAGGGAAGGGAGAGGAACGGGAATGAATTTTTTCAAGCTAAAGTTGGCTCCTCCTCTTTACCAAACAAAACCGATGGATGATAAGTTGAACAAGGCGATCGATATCTGCGTGTCTGGATATCCGAACCGGCCGGGTCTCCCCTTGTTCCAAATTGGCAACCGTCACGCCAGAATAAAGAAAACCAGGTCTCCTCACCAATTTCAGAAATGCCCCAACCACAATGCACCTCCAGGAAAATCTACTTTACTGAGTGTAGAAGGGGAAAACCATGACATCCCTTGTCACGAATCTAGTCGCGAAAGTGTGACACGTAAGGTCCTAAGTTACATGCCACCTCTAGAAAACGCTGTAAATTCCTCGTCGTCGGGAATTTACATCCCCTTCTAGGTCAATAACATAGATAACACACGACGATCTTGTCGACATTTACCCCGCTTCTATCGATAGGTTGTGTGCCTACCCATTCAGCCAATTATCATGTGAGATATATATAAGGTTTACTCGAAATGCCAAATTTAGGATGAGGACTGTCTGTATTTTAATATTTGGTTCCAGTAATTATTTCATGAGGATACTAGCATCCTCGTGTATTAGGTATGGGTAACTTCTATTGAATACCTATCCTCTCAGGTAGGTATAAACGGACAATTGGTTTGATTTTTGGCATTTAATTTAAAGAGGCTGCCTACCTCTCGAAAGGAACCGGTTGAGAAAAGTTGTTCGGATGGTAGTTTTATTTCGGAGATTACCATCTCCCCCTTTTGACTCTAGATTTGTTTTTGTGCATCCCAATTTGTAAATTAGAAAGTCAAATAACAGATGAAAAGTATCAAATTAGAAAGTCAAATAACAGAAGAAAAGTATTCATTTTTGTTTTGTCTGGTTGCATCCGATCGCTTTCTATTCGGGCGGTCATACGCTAGCAAAACTTCCCCTTCTACTGACTGTACCTGCGTCCTGTTCCCGGCTGGTGGTGATCACTGTTTAAATGGTACGCCAGTGTTTTGATAGGTACTCTGTAGTTAGGTGTTTTTTTTATACTGCGAGTTTATATTGGATGGCCTAATTTGTAATAAGTATTTAATGTTTTCGTCGGCTATTCAATACCTATCACAGGGACAACGCCACGATTTGATTCGTAAAGTTTTTTAAAAGAATAGCAGAACGGCAGTAGGTAAATTCTCAATATGACCCCCGGTTCGAAGCGCCCTTGAGGTGATTTTGCACAAAAACGGCGCCATACAAGTCATCCAATTATTATTATTATTATTCCCCTAAAACAAATATTATCGGCCTACATATGAAAAGGTCATTGGCCCGTCTCCCTTTTTCAGCTGATAGATAATCTGATTGACACATTCCCTTTTGAAACATTACTTGGGCGGCAGGGGCTGTAAACTTTGTTTCTGCTTTGTTTTCACACTAAATAGCCAAATCAGTTTAGTTTTACGGTCTCCTCCCTACCGGCATTCCTTCCTCCTTTTAGCGAAATTCTTGCAATTTGTTCAATTTTGGTCCCCTCCCTACGCCTATAAAAGGGTAATTAAGTAATTCTGTAATCAAAATTGTATCTTCCTAATCTCTGTCAGGATTCGAACCCGAGTTTTATGATTTGTTTGATTCTCTGGTTTACGGTCTCCGTGGGTAGAACGCCATCTCGCCAATCGTTAATTCCTCCCTTATCCGATCAAACACTTCCTGCCTTTAAATACGTTCACTCTGTTTTAAACGAAATCATTATCATTATTATTTCCATGTTTTTAAGACAAGCAATCTAGTTCGAACTGTATACGAAATCACGCTTAAATCAACACAACTTTATAACACAATCGTGATCGCACAACACCTTGCGCCCCTGGGGTGATTTTTTCACAAAACGGCGCTCTACAAATTATCCAATTTTCTATCCTCACTGAGTATAACCACTTTCACTTCACACAAACACCGGTTCAATAATATTTCACTTTAATTCAATATTCAAGAAAGCTTTCTAACACCATCTGAATTAACTAATTAGACATAGATTTAATTATGCTTTGCGAAACTGCAATTAACGAGGAACTTATTAAATTATATGATATTCCAGGATATAAATCGTATTATTATTGCAGAAGAAATAAACAAGGAGGCGGAATATCGTTGTATATAAGGGAACATTTACATTTTAAACAAAAAATAGTTGAAACCATTCACTTTGAAAATGTGTTTGGAATATTGACATTTCCTAATAAATGTAATTTTTATATTTTAGCAATTTATAGACCACCTAATCTCAATAAAAAGGGATTCTTAAATGAAATTTCTTGTTTTTTTTGCAATAATGTAAACTTTAATGATAATATAATATTTTTTGGGGATATTAATCTTAACATACTAAATTTTTTTTTTTTTTTTTTTTTTTTTTTATTACTTGTAAATTATTTAACATTATAAATGATAACAATATGCAGACAGATACATAATTTTTTCGTTCTTTATTCTACTACTCCATAAGTTGAGCTCAAGGAGCTCGTGTTTATGGGAGGAGTAGGTGATTAATGAAATAAAAGTGATTCAAATATAATAGCTTATGAAAATATACTAACCAGTAATTACTTAACAAAATGTATTAATGATACGACTAGAGAAGCAATCGTTGCTGGTCAAATAACTAAATCCTGTATTGACCACATATATGTTAGATCTAATAAATATAACTTGTCCGCGTGTGTAATTGATTCGAGAATTGCTGATCATTTTATGACGGGACTTAATTTACAATACCATGACGTCAAAAATATTGAACAAAATGAAAAAATCACAATTCTGTCTCAAAAACGTGTTGATAACGAAATAAAAAAATATAATTGGAATATTCTTTTGAAAGAAGTGGATTGCGTTACTCTGTATAATAAAATTAAATATAAATTTAATGAAATCTATGAAAAAAGTACTGTAGTAAAGTCTTATAAACCTCAAATCAGACCTAATGTCATAATTGAATGGATAAATGAAGATTTATTATCAAAAATCAAATTAAAAGATACCCTTTACAAAAGATGGAAAAATAATCCTACAAATAAATTTTATGAAAGAGATTACAAATGTAATCGAAACAAAGTTACAAAATTAATCAGAGCATGCAAATTAAAATTTTTCAACTCAAAATTTAAAAATTACTCTGCCGACTCTAAAAAAACGTGGGACGAAATAAACAGATTGTTAGGAAGGAAGAGCAAAAGTAATTGCGACCAAGTAATATCAAACTATTTTTTAAAAAAAGAACAAACAACTGAACAAACATCTAACAATTTTGCAAACTTTTTTTCTGACAATGTTAAGCAACTATTACATAAATGTGACAAAAAAGCTTTTCATATTCAAACACATAGACTTCCACACAGCATGCTTTTAACGCAAGCAAAACTTTGTGATATTGAAAAAGTAGTCAGAAGTTTAAAAAATAGTCAATCGCCGGGGATAGATAAAATTAGAATGTTTGACATTAAAAAACACTTTAATATCTTAGGACCTATTTTAACTCTATTAATTAATATGATTTTATCGGAGGCAATTATTCCTGAAGATCTTAAATGTAGCATAATCCGACCCATCTACAAAGGTGGTAAACACAGTGAAATTGAAAACTATAGACCGATCAGTATTTTACCTGCAATTGAAAAGATCCTAGAAAAATATATATCTGTAAAACTAATAAAGTACCTTGAAAAATTTTCTATTATTGATACCCATCAATATGGTTTCCAAAAAAATAAAAGCACAGATCTACTACTTCAAGAATTTTCAAATAAAATTAATAATGATCTTAACAAAAGAAAACATGTACTCGTAATATTTATTGATAATTCAAAGGCTTTTGATACGATTGATCATAGTAAATTACTTAAAACTCTAGAAAACATTGGAATTACAGGAAACCTACATAAATTATTTGTTAACTACTTTCAAAATAGAAAGATTTGTGTAAAAATTTTTGATCATTTAAGCAAAAAAAATATTGTTTTCGCAGGCGTACCACAAGGATCCATACTAGGCCCTACCTTGTATATAATATATGTTACTGCAATGAAAATTATTTTTTCTCATGTAAAACATTCCGTTTATGCTGACGACACTGCATTAGTTATTTCACATGAGGATTTATTAATAGCTAGTACTTTACTGCAAATTGACTTTGTTACTCTTCAAAAATGGTCACATGATGTAGGTTTAATAATCAATGCTAAAAAAACGAAGCTTATGCACATCAGATCTCCTCATAATAACATCACCATAACTCCTAAAATTATTTCTCATGACTTTAATTGCATCCATAACTTTGTAATACAACCATGCTCATGCAAAAATATTGAACTTGTTTCAAAATACGTATATCTAGGCTTAACAATTGATTGTAATTTTAAATGGGATATACATATACAAAAAGTGTGCACACGGCTTAGAGCTATAGTGAGCAAACTTTATAGATTGAAGTTTTTTGTTCCACCAAATACCCTTAAAATAGTATACCTGTCATTGGCGGAATCCCTAATAAAATACGGAATAACTTCATGGGGACATTCAACAAAAACAAATCTTCTTTCAGTCCAAAATGTACAATATTCTTTGGTAAAATTATTATTAAACAAAACTAAATACGAACAAAGAAATGACGTACCAAAGTCATTACTATACAATTCTGTAAATGTATTATCTGTTCGTGCTTTATTGTGGCTTAAAATTGCGAGTCAGCATACATCTCAATCTGAACATAATAAAATAGTGACACATGTTCATAATACAAGACTAATTGCAAACGATGGACTTGTAGTTCCCAGATACCTGAATAAATATGGTCAAAGAACTCTAGAATACCTCGTTCCAATAATTTACAACATGTTACCAAACTCAATAAAAAGCTGTGAATTTACTCACAGAAGGAAATGTATGTTAAAAAAATGGTTATGTGAAAGAATTTTTTTGTACTAATGTAATTATGTGTATATTTTATGTACTTGTTAAAATTTTATATTTATTTAAAAAGTAATTGTTAAAAGAACCCGTTGACAAACTGATATCAATCAGTTTAACGGGACTTAATTGTAAAAAATGTAATTTGAAAATTAATAAATAAAAAATAAAAAAAATAAAACTGTAATTTCACACAACACTTCTGATTTGTATCGATTTCTCGGAGCTGTCAACGTATCCAAGTTCAAAAACCCACTGCTTGTCCTGCGATCTCCTCTTTCCACCTTCCCGTGGGAACGTGTTTACTTATAAAACCTGCCTGTCAATAAATCTTCTCCCAGTCTAAACAAAAATTTTTTTGGAGCACGTTCGTCTCGTTCATTCATGTGAGTATTAGAATCATCACTGCAGAGCGAAATCTACTGCTTCTCCACCAACTTTGAAACGGCGCGCAAGAATATAAGTAAGACGAGAGTCTAAGATGTAAGTCAATCAATAGTTACGAGTATATGTTTCACTAGTTAGTATTAGTCTTAATTAGTTATAAGCCACTAAAAATAGTAATAAATTTAACGGTACCTTAGTAATAAGTTATTACTCTTAAGTAAGTTAGATAAATTAAGTTGTAAAGCGCCCCTTAGACGATTTTCTTACATAAACGTCTCCATAGAAGTAAAATAAATAATACTATTCTCCTTGTTATCTTGTAGGTAAGTGCCGGCCCTGAGCCAAACGGCGCCTGGCGCTAGTAAAACACTCAAGAGCGCAGTATTAGGTGTTAGGTATTATTAGCGCATTGGCTCCTTAGCTCCTTGGCAAGTCAGTGCTCAGAGTGGTCTGCACAGGGCCTGCTCTAGGTAATACTCTCCCCGATAGCTAAAAGTCATGTTTTTGTAATTAAAATACCTGTATTTAAATATGAAAGATTTAGTTATTTAGCGAAATAATTAAATTTATAAAGATAATTCAATTTTAAAACGTTATTTTGCTTGCGACCCTGACGTCAATTATTTGCAGTAGGTACTCGCTTAAGACCTATTAACTCCTACACCTCAGACAGGCCGATGAAATTGATAATCTGTTAAAGATAACAGCTATACGCTTTCGAAATGTGGCGCTGAAGAAGATTGATCAGCAATTTGCTTACATCAAACATATCAAAACAGAATACCTAACATTCAGCGCTACTATTGCAGGAAAACCCCAAACACCTCACCACCTCTCAATACTACATGAAATTAACTGTAGATTTGGAGATCATAATTCTCCCTGTAAGTGTAAAGCCCTCGAGTGTGTTAAACATATAAAATATTTACGGATTGCAGTTAATAATAATAACCTCAAACGGTAACACCAAATTGAAAATACAGCTAAGAGAGTGTGCATATTGATCATATATTTAATTTATTGCTGACAATTGAAAAAAAACACAAGACTTAAATAATATATATGATGGAATATGTAATGCAATCATAACCTAAAGTTGCAATCGATGTGTGCTAGGGGGGATAAGAGGGAGGTTCAGGAAAAATAATATTAAACCAGTTATTGAAGGCATAAATTTATTTAACGTATTATTATGAAAAAACCTTTCAGATATATGCGAGCGACGCTCTCTTCAGGCATTCATTAGGCTTAAATTCGTCAGTTTTACGTAAAAAATATAATAATGCATGTTTATAAAAATAAAAACAACATAAAAACCGTCGAACACAAACATTATACTAGAAGTTAGGAAAGAAATTACCTTTCTGTTCCAACGAGCAACACATATCAAAAGGTAATCTCGTAGCTCAGACCAAAAATATATTAGAAAAAATCCCCTGACAACTGAAACTGTGTGAACTGTCATTCTTCGATACAAAAATAGCAAAATGGTTAATAGATTTAGAAAGAACAGATTCAGAAATGTTATTAAAAACGTTATCGGGTAATTTATTACGAGCGCTTAGTGTTTAATTGAAATAGAACAACACTTTTAACAAATTAAAACAAGTAAACAACTTAGTTCTTACTTCACTTTTAATTATTTTCTCTCAAAAACGTGTTTCTATTTTTTTTCGTGTACGCTAAAACTAGCTTTCATAACCTCATTCACAACTGTTGTAGCTGTTATTTGTTTTACTGTTTTGTTCCTAGCACTGATCGTAAGCACATTATATTGTTATACAATTTCTGACACAAGTTACAATGAGACTATCATTTTTGCTAGATTATCATATTATTAATCGCTTCGCCATGTAAGTCTCGACGAGTGGTACTTCGACCGACTAGTGGCGGGACATTGTCGTAACCGACACCGACAAGTTTACAACATGTTGACAACGTGTGCCTGTGTGTGAATCTCGACGCCTGCATGGCGGTAGCCATCAAGGTGCTTGAACAGTATAGTATCGGATATTTGCATATCTCTGATAAAGATGGGCCTAGAGACAGGCATCCAAAAAAGTATGTTATCAACTGTCTGCCTACAACGAATCTCAAGGTACTTTAGACACAGTGGTCGCTAAACTGAAGAGCTCATAGACACTGGTATAGATCGGCGATGCGTTGAACTGATTGAGAATCATAGGAGGTGTCTGCAATGTCGGTGTCAGCGGCTCCATTGGAGTCTGGTTCATCAGGGGGTCACGGCAAAGAGACAACGATTCATGAAGACGATTTGTCAATGTTTGACCAATGTAAGAAAAATGACAATGTTTTGGCACACGGACACGTCCACAACACACTTCTACCGGTTTTCCTCTTTGGTAGTTGAACCGCTTAAGTGTTGTGTAGGTAGAATAGTCGAGAACGGGATTCATTACTCCGCTCGCTGGATTGCCTACTTGAGGGATGATTATCACGGATAATTGCTGCTAATCTAACTCTTCTACCTTAATGCTTTTCAATTTAACGTAGCTTTTTACTTTGTAATGCATTATGTTTATGTCTTCATGCAAAAGTGTGAGTTATAAATAAATGTAAAAAATTGTGAAATTGAACGTTTAGTGACAAAATTCTTACTAAATTTTTATGCGCTAAATACTCCCGTACATATAATAATGACTATCTTTCTATTTCATGGCCAACTCGGAAAATTGGCTGAATTAACATAAAATATAAATTAAAACATGGAAATCGATAAAAATGCCCGAGTTATTAAGCACAGCCGCATTTGCATAACGATGAATGAATTACAGTTTTCGTAAAACTTTTACAAGATTTTAGTCGCTAATGTAAAGGAAAACTCCTCTGTTTCAACGAACAATGAAAGTCCTCTGTTTCAATGAAAAATGATAACATTTTTTTATTCTTAATGTTTCCTTAGAAGCTTGGCTCTATTCATTTGAATCCTTTTCTGAATGCTTCTTTATGAGAAGGATCCAAAGAAGTTCGTTCTTTATTATATAATATTATAAACGTTCAAGATGTTTGATGTTGACGAGTTATAAGTATTTTTTATCGTCCCACGTAAAGTGAGTACATTTGTATAACCTGTGTTTTTAACCCAAATGTTTTCCGGATTAGGGCAGATTCCTACTCAGTTATTATGAAATATTATCAAGCTAAAATACGTTGGTTATAAATATTGTAACCATACCCAAACATGGAACGTGAGCGTATCGTTTTTTTATCTATCTACTGACGCTTAGGAGTGACGTATGCCTTAAGTTATGTTAAGTGTAGCCATAATTTAACCGTTTTTGAATCCTTTGAAACGTGTTGGAACAACATAAATTCCAACTTTCTGACGTATTGCGTCATAAATTTGAGCGATCAAGGAATTTATCAAAGTCGATGTAATTTAACAACATTTTCGGAGTATGTAATTTGAAAACTTAGCTAAAATAAATTGTTCTAACACATCACTTGTAAGTTTGTCGTAAAACCTCGCAACTACCTAATGTGAGTAATAAGATGCGATTTAAATTGTACACGTTATTATTTACTAAATTTAATAGTATCAACCATTTTCAAGGTATATCAAAATGATATATGAAAAAAATGCAAACCGAGATATTTGAATTAATTAATTAATTAAGAAATGATTTTAAATTTTCACAGAAAATACATCACGTTGTTTGAATCTTACGGTGTTCATCCTGCTAACCTGTAGGTGAAATCAATATATAACAAGGATTGAACGTGACAAGTGACAGGGTATCACTGACTACACTAATAAACATAAAACAATTTATTATTACATAACACATTTAATCGATTGGTTTACACTACAGAGATGTCCGAAATATTGCCTCAAGAAGAAAAGGTACCGCAATGCGTCCCAAAATTTTTCACTCAAACAGTGCGAAAGAGATATTTTCATATTGCAGGTTCTATAGTTGCGCAACACTTATTTTTTACACAATGAATTAACTCTGAATGATGTTATTTAGGTGGTAAATTTTGACTAATTTGTTGACTGTCGCATAGTGATAAATAATTCAATCATAATTGTTTTTAAATAGCTTAGGGACTAATACAGGTATTACACAAACTAGAAAATGGTCGATATTACTCTGTTTTTGTTTTGAATAATCAATGCAGAGACCATCAGTGCCAAAAGCTCATCCTGAATGTCATCAGCTCTTGGCTGATCTAAGCAGGTTTGGTGAATAAATAACGTTTAGTTTGGTCGCTTTTAAATATAGATAAACCTAATAGGTGCTTTGCATGAGGAACCGTGGCTTGAAAATGCTTGATAGGTAATTAAGAAAAAAGTTTATAAAAATTATACCACCCACCTCCCTTCCACCCTTCGACCAACATAATAATAATAAAAATTGGAATTTCCGAAAAACCGTTTTTGCGTTGTTTTTTTTATCGCTGAACTGTGAAAATTTGATATAGCCTGTATACATCTACCCCAAAACCCATTTACCAAACCGAACGCTATGATATAAAATATCCAACGTTGGCCCCAATGGTTTAACAATTTAATGTTTACCAAACTTACGAATAAACGTGTTTTAAACTTTATAAAATTGATAAACAACCGTTTAGAAACTAGATAATAGATGTTTGTAATCGAAATATACATTGATTTTTATTTATATATTTGAATATTTTAATTTCAAACACGAAAAAGTACAAAAAAAGCAAACCACCCCATATATTCACGTCAAAACCGACTTGCCGGGTTAAAATTAATTTTAACAGCACGCTTACAATTTGGGAAGCGGGTTTGGGTACCGCTGCCCCGGGAACCATTTATTAGATAACCAACACCTCTGTTACCCCAAGTAATTCGCTGCATTTGGTGATTTAGCAGGGGTGTCCGGGTTCTTCGGGTGAGGAGTATTCAGGATGCGCCTATCCACCAGCTGCGTGGTGTGCCAGATCGGGAGAGGCTGGTTTGGTCTCTGGACTCTGGTCAGTTGGTCGCATACTGGACATACTGATCCCTAGATTCCTACCCAACCCTAATACCTTTACCTTTCCAGAACATTATTTCCTTAAAAAATACCCCCACACAGCATCCCTCAAGATGACATAGCCTCTTGTGTGTGGTGTGATTTAAAAAAAACTCAAATAACTCTTTTTTTTTTATGATTTCAAAAGAGAACTTATATAGTGTTATGGTTGCCTATACGTAATTGCAGACCTACCCACGCAACTAAGTATGGACACAACTATACACGTGGCTGGAAGTCGATCACGCGCTCAAAACATGTCAGCACTGTTATGGTTACCCATACAGACTTACGTACTTATATGTAAACATATTTACACAGCGACTGGAAGCCGACCATGCGGCCGTTGCGTGTTGTCAACAAGCGTCTACACGTACCTACAGCCAATAGGAACGTTCATTCCGATAACACGTGGACTATTGTGGCACGCTTGACCAATGAAATCGCCCAAATGAAAGCATAACCATATATGGAATATCCCCACCACTCGCCTTTACACGCGAGCGGGACATGAGGAGCCAGCGAGCCATGCCGTTCCCCGCCAGTTGCCTGCAGACCGTGTTGAAAGTAACACAATGGACCTTGTCTCCAATCATCGGCTTGCCGCCGACTCACGGACACATTACATTATATAATTGTGTCATGTCTCTGAGTCTACCACTTCTGGGCCACCACCAGCCGCCACAGAGACTTTACATTGTACAGTTTTGTCATGTCTCCGCCTACCACTGCCGTCCACGTCAGATTGAGGCGGTGAAGTTTTGTTCCCGCCCAGAGTTTACCTCCATCAGCGCCATGCCCGCCCAGAGCCTTCCACCCGACCACACCAGACTGAGGCGGTGAATTTGTTGCCTCTCGCCCCAGTGCTGCCTATCCGCCTACCAATGCCGACCACACCAGACTGAGGCGGTGAATTTGTTGCCTCTCGCCCCAATGCTGCCTATCCACCTACCACTGCCGACCACACCAGACTGAGGTGGTAAATTTGTTGCCTCTCGCCCCAGTGCTGCCTATCCGCCTACCACTGCCGACCACACCAGACTGAGGCGGTGAATTTGTTGCCTCTCGCCCCAGTGCTGCCTATCCGCCTACGCTGTCCGTTTTCTGCCTGACGCCAGCTCAGCCAATACTCCAGGCCCTTGCCAGCCGCCCGCCCGGAGCCCCTCCTTCGCCCCGAGCCGCCCTGCAGCCCCATGCCGTTCCTCGTAGGCGTCATGCCCGCCTACCACCCGTCCTAAGCGTCCCCGCCTATGACCTTCTTCGTTGTTAACACGTGAGCTACTAATGTACTTAATTCTATCAGAGCCTTTAAATTCAATAGAATGCCCTAGTAACTACAGGTCTTAAACTGGCTATTGTAACTGTCTAACATTTCCCCTTGTATGTGTTAATAAACCTGTCATCCCAAAATTAGCTGTTTCATTGGACATTGTACTACGGAACCTACCCCCAGAGATGGAGTTCTATCCTCGGCCGGCACTCTTGTGCGGCGAGCATATAATACACTTTTACACAATAATCTTATAACTTTCTATAGTTAACACTGTCGACCAAAGTGGTGCTATGTTACCGAATACACTATGTTATGGTATAACACTGGCGCCAACATGTTAGCCTTTCTGCAATATACATAGAGTTATGTATAACAATAGTCTTTATGCAAGGTCTAATAAAAACCCCATTTAACGTTTGGGAAGTTTTTTATTAATAAGGCTGGTATTGCTTAAATATTATAGTTAAGATTGTAAAAATTAAAAAAAAAAAAACGCTTCTTCTGATTGTTAGGGAGAACGCAGTCAACGTTGATATCTCGTATACGATTCGGTAGGTATATCCCGTGCCTTTTATCAGGTTATCTGAATCTTATCTATTGCGTAGTACACCCTTCCAATTATGATGA
Source organism: Hesperophylax magnus (assembly GCA_026573805.1). Lineage (NCBI taxonomy): Eukaryota > Metazoa > Arthropoda > Insecta > Trichoptera > Limnephilidae > Hesperophylax > Hesperophylax magnus. The sequence goes on from JAIUSX010000011.1 coordinate 23,613,545, forward strand.
TGTTAGGTAAACAAAAACAAAGCAGGTGAAAACTTTCACTTTTTGTTTTATTTTTTGGTCAGGGTTTAGAGCCCTTATAGCCACCCCTGACTAGCAAATAAATAATAAAGCAGTCAAAAGGGGAAAATAAAGTGTATGAAATTATTTGCGACAACAATAGTGTATTCGGGCGTTTCCATCAATTTTTAAGTATTTATCAACTTGGTTGCTAGATGGGATCGGCTCAGTGGATAATGAATTTATTGGCATTACAGTAGAACAGGTGGAAAAATAATGAGTGTGTTCTTTTTTCATTGTTTCTTTTAATCATAGGAATTATCCGTTGTAGGTTTCTAAAAAATCCTAAAAAATTCATTGTTTTCTCTTTGCGATATGAATTTCAGATTTTTTTATATTTCTGTAATATGCTAGCGGTTATAAGCCAGCATTATTCATAGCCTGCTTATCTACTTATTATTAATATATTTATCATTCACGACGAAAAAGAAGAAAGTTACATTTTTACCCATTTAACGACAATAATCTACCAAAATTACGTTACAGTATTTTACACTTCAATTATTTTGTCCACTTAATTTCAGAATATTTTCCATGTATTTTTTTATAACATCCAAACTTCTTTCATTTTAATATCGTCTGGAAGGCAATTGTATAAATTGCCCTGCTCATAGATAATGGATTGCCTGCCATATCATGTATGTATGATGTGTTTATTATCATGTTGTTGATGAGAATGTGTGTTTTCATGTTGTTGTATAAATTTGCGTGTACTCATGGTACATAATATATTATTATATAAACTATACATTTTTAATTTAACGTTAATTAATTAAAGATCAGCGTTTTATACATTTTTAACAGATTTCTTTGGTGGTATAATTTATTTGGAGAGTGTTGTAGAATTAAAGTTAAATAGCTTATTAGGTACCTGCAATTTAATTCTGTTTGTTTAATTTTTTGTTTCCTTCTTTACGAAATGCAATACAAATTGTCAAATTAACAAGAGTTTGAAAATAACGTAATCATTAAGCTTTGTGTTTGGAGTGATATTATTTGAGCGTAGTGTCTTTTATATCATTGCATTTACCTTGAGGTATTCTAAAGTTTTATATCGAAACACCGGAGGACGTTGTACGGTCGCGGTATTTTTATTCCTCGGGGGAAATGGGACTAGGGGTGTGTTGGCTCCTGTGAAATTCCTGCAGAATATAAACTCGTTCTTTTACAGGACCATAATGTTCGGAAAGTAAATATTTTATTAAAATATAGGAGATGACTTTCATTTTTAGGAAAACAGTAAAGGATGGTAGTTGATATTGAAACCTAAAACTAAAGCTAGAAGAAAAATCAAAGAAGCCGTGTTGAGCACCTACCGTTCCCTGATTCGGGAATTTAAAAACCTACGCTCAGAAGTACGTTTTTTTAAATTGTTGTAGATATTGCGCATGACTTACACTGCCCGAAGACAGTGGGACTATGTTACCCCCATTTGGGGTAAGTTGTGAGATTGAAAGGAGGTAGAAGGGTAGGGAAGGAGTTGAGGAATAGGAAAATTGTACCTGGCTATTCAGATCTGGCCACAAAACACAGTTCAAGTCATTTGAAGCTACCTTTTGGTTCTGAATGGTGGTCTTTTATCAGGGCTACTGAGAGTATCTTTCACTTTACTGTATCTTACGAACCAGCAATATCTCTCTAAACAGCAAAAATAACTTTATTCAGCTTGTCATGTAATTTTTGCCGTGGTTGATGAAATATCCTGTTAAGAACTTCAAAAAGATCTGAAACCAAATTTTAAAAAAATCGACAAAATAGTAGGCACAGAAACCTACATGAAACATAAAACTCCTCAAAAAATATTGTAATAATGATAATCAAAGTTTCGTAATATGATTTAGAATACTTTTTCTTAGGGAATCAAACTTTATATCAAAAAAGGTGACGTATTCTTTGGGGAAAATGAATGGTTGCTATTTTACGTTCTTTATTTATACATGTACCTGTCGGTTATCCAGGTTGGATCGCTCTTCATCTCTATAATGTAGTGTGTATATTTTAAATTCCTTGCCCATATTATATTTATTATTCATTATAATTATACACAATCTCTTATCTAGTACGCGGTGAATAAAAATTACAGACGAGACTAAACCGTAGAAACGTATTAAGTTAATTCATTTTCTTATTTGTTCTTATTTTTTGAAAAATAATCAAATAAAAGTTAAATTGTTATTGGTTTTCTTGCTTGATGTTATTGGATTTCTTGAAAATGCTTGGATTTTTCCTTGGTAATGCGAGATAATTAGATAGTGAAAGATCCCTTGCACTTTTTTATACTCCAAAAGCGAGGACTTCTGCCTATCAGAACGCGCCAATCAACAGAGCAACTCAAATGCTTAACGCTTCTGCTTTGACCATCGACATTTTTTTATCCTTCATATTTTTCCAAAAATTTTTTTTACACAAGTTTAGTCATTTTAAGAATAAAAAATTACAAACGTATAGAATGTTAAGATAGTAAGTTAAGGGAACCCACAAAGACATTTCCTGTGCGTGGGAAATAACAAATTTACTAATAAAATTAATTTTTCTAAGAAAATTTCTTATGAAAGCTTATCACTTTGTGATGGCATTATTAATTTTATTAAAATACATATACAACCTCTACACATTTCGTGAACGAAATTCACCTCATTAGGAGTAAGTATACACTGAAGTCGAATTTAAATATAGATAACAATTGGAAAAAAGAAGAATAAAAAGAGGGGGGGGTTGAATTGAATATGTTTATGTAATTTATTTAAAAAAATATGAACATGTTCAATTATCTTTCTGTTCCTAACCAAATGCAGACTTTCTCGTCTAACGATATTGTAATTCCTAATTCTGATAAACTACACCTACTCTTATTCCTCCCCCCTCCTTCCACTTCTTCTTTCCAATAGCAATCAATATTTAATTTTTGACTTTAGTGTATACTAATTCCTGATGAGGTGAACTTCGTTCACGAAACATGCAGTGTAGGGCGGAACGAAAAATTTATTTTTCTAATTTTGATTTGGAATAGTTGTATTAATTTGCCAATTGCCATCAATTGCCTCAATTAAAAATATAAATTATATCAGACAACGGTAAAAGCCCCCGCCAAGACATCGAACATTTACAAAAACGACAGTTTAGGGGCTATTTGTGCGGCCTACATACAGAATTTATTAAAATAGGTTTATTTTATTTAATAACATATTCAAATATAGTTAACTAGCTATTGCAATCAAATATTTCATTATTTTAATATACTTTGGCGCTGTAACAAAGGTGGAAAGTGCGGGACGAAGCGGGGGGCGGCACCTGACAGTCTACGAAATGCAGTGTTTTGTTTAAACTACTGTCGATAATTGTCTTAAAGTGAAAGGTTGCGCGTCAATTATATTCATGCGTACTAATTGATACGTTTTTTAAGTGAATTAACATGACTTCTAGAAGACAAATTTAAAATGTCCGATATTTGGTGTAAGTGCAAGAGAATATCCTACCTACGTATGAAAAAGTGATGAAATTCTACGAATGGGTTCGACAAGACATAAAAGTAAGGAATAACACAACAAAAGAACCTACGTTTTTGGAAATTGTCGAAATAGTTTGAACGAAAATTGAAGAATTGTGGATAAAATCTTCTATTCCAATTGTCACACACAAAAGAATCTTACAGTTACTAAAAAGTTATCACTTGAAGTGTTATAATTTGAAAAAGTCTTTGAAAAAACTTAAGGAAGAAAACTTAGAAGAGTTCAGAGTACAGATTAGAAAGATTTTTGACATAGCTGCAAGTAAATGTCAAGAATTTGCACGCTGTACTTGTTTGAGAGAAAAAAAAGTGCCAAAAGAGAAACAAATGTTTTTAGAAGACCAACGCACTTACTGACTAATGGATTTAGGAAGAACGAATCTTATCCATAATAAAAAATTGCTGAATAGAAGATTACGTACTCTCAAAAAATAAATGAGGCATAATAAATAGGATGAAACTAGAAGAATAAGACAGAATGAGACGCGAGCAAATTTTAACCGAAGAAAAAGTAACAGAAATTCCTTCATTATATTTCGATGGAAGGAAAGACAAGACGGCTAAAACTGTTTTAAAAAGATCGAAGAGGCTTAGAGTGATTGTACAAGAGGAACATATTTCGATTATAAAACCTGTTAAAAATCGGATTGAAAGCCATTAACGAATGAATTGATAGGTATCCTGATAAACTTTAAGTAAAATACCAATGTTTTATCACGATGTCCGAACACGAATTTTATACGTAGCAAAAATTTTTGTATTTCTTCATGATATATTATTACGATAAACGCAGGTGGATCGAGTGAATCGCGTCCAGAACACTTTATCAGAAAGCGGCTTGCCGCCCCATTTTCAACAGGATTACCTATAATTAGCCGTAGTTTTAGTTTTTATAAAGCATTACTCAATTTTTTCCGTGTAATATATACATTAACAAAATTATAAAAAAATTGTTCATATATTTATATTATAAAAATATTATAATAATACATAAGATTATTTTGCGGTGAAGTACAAGTTTAATTTTATCTTTTAAATTTCATAATATTTTCAGTTTGTATTTCTTTAGTAATTCGTAAAAATATTTTATGGCTGTGTTTATAAAATGGTTTCGAGTCGTTGTTCTATTAACTGTATGACTTATGATTCTTCATGTGGATGTCGGTCTGATGCTAGCGCAATAACTCATATTTTAATAAACTTTTATTACCGCACAATGTTTTGTCTCCCCAGATACTGCAGCGCTTCCCGTATGTTCACGGATGGGCGAGTTCCCGAATATGCAGCCCTTATTAGATCCAGGGTGGCAGAAATGAGGGAAAGGATATCCTCTGCTATGCTCTGATATGCTTATATATGATATGCTCTGGAAATATCCTCATTATGGAAGCCCGCCTCACTCTATCCTCCAGCATTGACGCACACTGGAGAAAATACTAGCGCCTAATATAGTCACGGCTCCCTAAAGGCTTCAACTTTCTATTATTCTATTAATTTTATCATTTAATTCTATTTTATTTTCAATTTATTCTGATTTTTTTTTCTGTTCTATTTTGTTTTTGATCATATGTTTTTTTGAATCTCTATATGAAATGTGTGGGACTGCACTAACCTCCCCACATACCAGAATAAACACTTTTATTATTATTTAAATCATGCAATAATGATTTATTTTTAAAATTATTTCTTATTTGGATATTTTCAGTAGGAGGTAAGTCGATTTTATATGCTCTCCATATCCTGTTAATCGATGTTGTTTCACTACATGTATATATTATATTCAAAATGTTTTATGTGCTCCTCCATATCCTGTTAATCGATGTTGTTTCACTACTTATATATATTATATTCAAAATGTTTTATATGCTCTTCCATATCCTGTTAATCGATGTTGTTTCAGTACTCGTATATATTATATTCAAAATGTTTTATATGCCCCTCCATATCCTGTTAATCGATGTTGTTTCACTACTTATACCTATATATTATATTCAAAATGTTTTATATGCTCTTCCATATCCTGTTAATCGATGTTGTTTCACAACATGTATATATTATCAAAATGTTTTATATGCTCCTTCATATCCTGTTAATCGATGTTGTTTCACTACATGTATATATTATATACAAATTGTTTTATATGCTCCTCTATATCCTGTTAATCGATGTTGTTTCACTACATGTATATATTATATTCAAAATGTTTTATGTGCTCCTCCATATCCTGTTAATCGATGTTGTTTCACTACTTATATATATTATATTCAAAATGTTTTATATGCTCTTCCATATCCTGTTAATCGATGTTGTTTCAGTACTCGTATATATTATATTCAAAATGTTTTATATGCCCCTCCATATCCTGTTAATCGATGTTGTTTCACTACTTATACCTATATATTATATTCAAAATGTTTTATATGCTCTTCCATATCCTGTTAATCGATGTTGTTTCACAACATGTATATATTATCAAAATGTTTTATATGCTCCTTCATATCCTGTTAATCGATGTTGTTTCACTACATGTATATATTATATACAAATTGTTTTATATGCTCCTCTATATCCTGTTAATCGATGTTGTTTCACTACATGTATATATTATAATCAAAATGTTTTATATGCTCCTTCATATCCTGTTAATCGATGTTGTTTCACTACATGTATATATTATAATCAAAATGTTTTATCATATCCTGTTAATCGATGTTGTTTCACTACATGTATATATTATATTCAAAATGTTTTATATGCTCCTCTATATCCTGTTAATCGATGTTGTTTCACTACATGTATATATTATAATCAAAATGTTTTATATGCTCCTTCAAATCCTGTTAATCGATGTTGTTTCACTACATGTATATATTATAATCAAAATGTTTTATATGCTCCTTCATATCCTGTTAATCGATGTTGTTTCACTACATGTATATATTATATACAAATTGTTTTATATGCTCCTCTATATCCTGTTAATCGATGTTGTTTCACTACATGTATATATAATAATCAAAATGTTTTATATGCTCCTTCATATCCTGTTAATCGATGTTGTTTCACTACATGTATATATTATATTAAAAATGTTTTATATGCTCCTCCATATCCTGTTAATCGATGTTGTTTCACTACACGTATATATTATATTAAAAATGTTTTACTAATCAATCTAAAATGGTTGTGCCAACCAAATTTATAAACATGATTCCTCCCCAAAATCCAAAACAAACCCAAAAAACATTATTCAGCAAAATCAGTGAAATTACCGTAAAATTTAGTTGTTTTCCATTAGAACTATTAATATCAAAACAAATATTATGTTTTCTTGTTTGTCGGATCCGAAGCGGCGGGGACGGATTATCGGCTCTATGCTAGCGTGCTAACTGGGTTTAACCGGGGTTTTGGTCCGCCGTTATTTTCTATAAATTTTATTTCCTCAGGAGTCGAAAGTTAAATTCACAATTGTCACAAATGGCTCCTGCTGGAACTAGAATTATATTACAATTTTTAGTTTAGGTACTTTTAAAAATTCAGGGAAATATTTAGAGACTTTTTTTTCAACAGCTGCCATTTTGTTATGTTTACATAAAAAAAATATTATTCTCGCTGAACAAATTTTTGGTTTCAGATAAATCTACTCAAAAATATATTCAACGAAGCTGACATTCCCTTTTTTCGAGGTGCTATGTGGATACTGCTACCAATGATAGGTTCATTATGTAAAATAAATGAAAAAAATATTTTTTAATAAATTTCGAGAGATATTTTATTCAGCACAAAAAGGTTAACATCAAAATCTTTTATAAATTTTTTTAATACCAAATTTTTCAGCCATCTAAAGCGGGATGATCCCCGTTTAATGTGTATAATGCCATTTCAAGCAACGTTTTGATTCTGAATAGTGATCTTTTACTAGAACGATCTGAGAGTATTTACCACTCTTGAACTTGATGCAAATACATTACATATTAATTTATATTAACAAGATGTGAACACGAATGTATTTAATAAAATTTATTTGAGCACGCCGGGATTCAAACCGTCGACCTCTGGATCTTAACTGCTAATCACGGAGGTCATCGTTATAATGAACGTGGCTCTTCCAGGCAGGTGGGAAGGTTGAGCATTGTTCCTACAGTAAAGCGTCTTTGAGGATATTCCCAAAATAACAGTGCTATTAGAAATGATCCATGTTTCCTGTACCTTTTTTATTTATTGTTGTTCATAATTATTTTATAAAGAAAGACAAACATTTCCAGGTTACGAATAACCTGACAATATATGAAAATCTCTAACTACTACCACAGTAAGCAGAAAATTTTGTTTTCGTTGTGATGGAGGTCAGCCGAGGAATTGAACACACTACGCCTGGGTGGGACCCAAACGCGATGCCAACTCAGCCACCGACCGGTCAGAAGTAATAACGGTTAATTTATTACTTCCATTCTTAATTGTACCTTTAGATACGAAATACTTCATTCTACTACATGGAATGTAGTTGAAAGAAGGCTATAATAGCATACCTTTTCAATATATTGTACTAATAAGATAAATTATTCTACTATTTCAGAGATTTGTATGAACTAATTATTTACTCAATGATTATTCGTGTATTACAATAATATTATAATAATTAAAATTTTGAAATTCTGGGCTTATGTAATAGTAAAAAATATATTATTCTTGTGTAAATCAATTGGTAATATTTTTTAATTCTTTCGTCTTAATTGCTTCAATGAGTTCACTTCGTGTAGAATCCTTTTCTTTTCTATTCAGTACATTGTTACTATGTTTACGTACTATGATGATGTACTTAAGCTGCTACTTAACTAATTGTTGACGCAACTATATTCTTCTCCCTCTAACATATGTTCCTGCATTTCCACACCCAACCTGTTACCTAAATAACCTGTCCGTCTTTGACAGTGGAGTACCTACATCAGTGTCAATTGCAACAATTTATTGATACCTCGTAAACATTTTAAGAAAACCTGTGCAGTGAACACGTTACGGTGTGTATAATATGGTGGCTGTTAATAAAACTGAATATCGATTTGTATTTCAGAAGATCAGGAGTAAGTCAAACTCCATTCCCAATTCAAATTAACTGTCTAGCAGTTATCCCAAGTAGTTATGTCAATTTAAAAAGATTGACTATAGTCCCCCAAAAAATTCGCATACAATTGCGATCACACTAATATACATACATTTTAATAATAGTTTACCTAATACATGCGAACACCTCAACACAGGTTTTCAGTGAGTTATTTACTGAACATTACAACTTAACCATTTACATACAGTTACTGATTATTTTACACTCTACCACCATGTTTTATATTTAAAAAAAAATGTTGTGTTTCTTACAGATCTATTTTCCTGTAAACTAATGCACGAGTATAGAAATATATAAAAAAAATATTTCAAAAAAAGTAAACGCTTATACTCAATAAATTCCGTCACCAAGTAAATTAAATTCCGATAATCTGTTAAGTTGATTTAACCAGCGCCTTCGCATAATCGCCGTAAGATGTGAGGCTTTGTCCGAGGCATATTGTAAGGGACGATTGGCTTAGGGTGCTCCAGGGAAGCCTATTAGGCTGTATTAATAATCAATTAGCAGTATGTATGCACGTACAATCCCTTATACCGTAGACTAGCACCGCAAATTCAAGGCGCAGGAAATAGCAGCCGTAGGCCAAGGAGCCTATAATAACATCTTACAAGAAGGTTACTAGAAAATTTGTCATCGAAACGCTTCTTTACATGTATTTATTTGCCTTCTTGTACATGGATGTAGTTTTTTTTTATTATCACCTTACTTCCTGGTTTTACCAAATTTGGAATAGAAAAAAAATTTAACCCGACTTTCAATCCTATTTTAATTTTTTTTTAATGTGAAATCTTGAGACTGATGAATCGACATTACATGTAGAACCCAAAAAAAAACCATTTTTGGATCTGAGAATTTCAATGCTTTTTTATCTTTATCATTTTCAACTTTGGAGTCGATTAACTCGAAAACGAAAACTCAACAAAAAAATGCTACAAAATTGACTGCAAATGTGAGGTAGATTTGAAAGTTTCCCGCTTGTATTACGAGTTTCCGGACACCGTGTATAACTGTGAAAATGAAAAGAAAAATATGCTGTACTCTCTAAGGGTGTATGGATATTTAAATGAATTTTCATGAATTCAGAGCTCACCACTGAAAAGTTTTTGGTGAAACAAGAACATACGAGTATTCTGCTTTAAAAAAATTATAACTTTTAGCTACACTTTGTGTGTATGTGTTTTTACGCAATAGTTGAAATATGTTTGCTGATAGATAATGGAAGGTAAGATACGATGCAAAATCATTATTGGGAAAAGAAACTTGGACAGTGATTTGTCCTCAGCACAACATTGAAGATGGGTCACTAGTGTCAGGGGTTCGGTTATTAAGATATGGTTCGACATACGGTAAGGGCGAAGACCAAGTTTCACAGACACTTAACAGAAACCAATTACAAACCAACAGCGTCTCCCTGTCTGTTGGGATCGAATACTCTCAATATCGTCCTGTTAAAAAACTACCATTCAAAATCGACTACTTTACAATCTTCCTCTTCCCCATCTCTTTCGACTCCCCACTTAGTTCAGCCGCAAAACTTAGGCCAATTAAAGATTCCATGGTCCCACGGACTCCCCACAGATGGGACTCTTGTGGGGTATGCACATGAAAATGATTTTAAAGTTTCTTACAAAAAAATTTCCGAATGGTCTATTATTTGATGTGTGTGGGATTATAAAGACGTTAAATAATTTAAGTAGTGTTTAGTCTTTATATGTAGCGCAGCGTTATACTCGTAACTCAAGTTTTTTCCACATACGATATAATTATTACTGTTGCCCTATTGTAAGTTTAGATAAGTTTTATTTCCGTAGCCTACATCTTACAAACACCCGAATGAGCAGGTGGTTGATTATAAGTAATAGTAGTAGACTGAACGAACCGGCGGCGTTTACATAAGCGGGGTGCCATATAAAGCCGCTCCGACAGTTTTAGAAGCTGTTGGAAAACCGGCGGGTACTCGTCGCAAATCTCGAAGGTTTCAGGCGGTGCCGCGTGCGGCCCGTACTAGAAATAGCATGTCGCCATACGAAAAATCTCATTGTTCAAAAATAAAATAGGTTTAAGACTACAAGAATATTTGATGAAATTTCTTGACCGGAACTGAAAAATCACAATATTTGTTTTGTCAGTCGCCACGTTAATAGAAAATATGAGTTTATGCCTGTAATGGTTCCATCCTTCTACATTTATACCTATATTGAAATAATGGTTATTTCTCCTGTCTGATCTGCAAAATGTTGTATCATCCTGGTCATTGCCCTTCGATTTTCCTAAGCTGTTGGTGGCGCCCTTAAAGGACTACCTTAAGAAGAAACCCTAGCTAAGTCTTTCGACCCCCGTATGGAACATACGGCAGAAGATCTTAAGATTTAATTCGCAATAATGCCCCTTTTTCAGCGTTGTGTATTTTTTGGTTTTGAAATTCATATGAGATATGAACGGGCTATTAATGCATATATTTGTGGTAATCCTGGTTCGTTTAAATTAGAGTGAATGATCCCCTTACCATTGAAATATTTAAAACTTTCTTACAAGACCGCGTGTTTAGCCTACTCCTGTCACCTGCAGTACGCCTAACTCTTATACAGTGGTAATCGCTTGTAAACCTTTCCTTTTAAGCTCTTTCCTACCTTTAATAAATCCGAGGACATGAAATAGTTTCGTTATTGCATAAATTAGTATAGTATGGTGTTGACATGTATAGTGCGACGGTTCTCGTCATCTCAGCTCCGGGGTCGCCTCCATTCTGTTTTACATATATTAATTTTGTTATCCGACACTTAATCTTTTATAGGGAAGGGACGAGAGGGGGGGGGGGGGAGAGGAAGGGTAAACTATGTTATCGAAATGTTTTTTTTTGCAAATTACGTTGGCTCCTCCGCTGACCAAATACGAGAACGGTGGATGGTGATCAGAAATCAAACGCTGACTCCGACGTGGCTAGACTATACCCCACAGCTGGCGATCCATTTCATAAAGATACCCTGACCTGTCGGATCCATTCACGCCCAAGAGAAAGCGAATTAAGTCATCACGCCATTTCCGAAATCGCTCCAACGCCCATTCCTCCGGACGAACTACTTTACTGAGTCTAGATGGGGAAGGTAATTGCATCCCATATCATGATACTAACGCGAAAAGTGTGTCGTGTAGGTTTTGCCTGATGAAGCTCAAACTCCCACGTGCCGTCAGACCTACAGTTCACCTCAAAGAAGCTGCTGTAATTCCGCCAAGGGAGCGTTCCAGTTGGCTTACATCAGCCTCTCGGTCGACACCATTGGATAATGTGATAGCGCTGCGGACTTATTCCCACGTATCTCACGCCGTCGCCCTCCACGTGGATTTTCACAGACGTCCAAAGTGCCTTCGTCCTACACGCCCCAACTGCAGGCCATGTTCCCGTTCATTACCAATTGGCATCACTATTTCCATTCCACTTTCGTGCCCAATAACTCCACACGGCTCCGTCAGAGGATGTAGTCCATCCAGCGCTTCGTTGGCCCGATCCGTCCACGCTGACAACCCCTCTCACGTGATAGCGTGAGAAAAAAAATCCTTCTGTCTAGTCCGTGTTTGTGAGAAACGGATTTGCAGCGACACTATCAGACATTACCCAACTATGAAGTTTATTCGAGGGGTAAATTTGGGAATGGGGTAAGGCTTGAGGGTAATTATATTGATATTGTCGGGGAATCCTGAAAATTGACATGTTGGTTTTATGTACATATTAAAGTGGATTAGTAGTAACTGTCAGTCGGCAAATATCAGCATCACGCGTTCCAAGTCCATCTGGGAATTTGGTTGAATTGAATTGGAAATAAAAAAACTTACCAAGCCCCTATATCCGCTAAATAACAACATCCAGGTTGGGTTTTACACAACCGTTGCCATTTTGGCGGGGTGTTCGCGAATACCACTAGATTTACCCTAAGTTTATACCTAATATTCTTTTTCTTCACCTGAGATATCCCCCCCCCTTTCTTATTTCCCTGATTTTGATTGTGTTACCCTCGTTATTTACCGTAATGAATGTACTTCGATCTTCCCTCCCTAACCTAGTAGTTATTGAAAAAAATTTGTTGTAACGCGGCTTCGATCGAGCCCAAAACGCGGTAGCAAGATACTTAGGTATATAGATTTTCAGTTATAAATTTAACTTTAGTCCGAAGGCTTCATCGAAGCCCCAACGAGAGATTTTAACACTTGCGTTCTATTTTATCCGAGAAGGAATTTCAACGTTTATTATTTTTTAATTACAACTCATTTATAATCCGTGACTTCATTTAAAACATAAATATCGCGTTCAACTTTATTCGAGAAGGAATTTTTTAGTGTTTATTAATTTTAATTAAACTCGTTTATAATCCGTGACTTTATTTAAAACATAAAATTCGCGTTCAACTTTATTCGAGAAGGAAATTTTTAGCGTTTATTAATTTTAATTACAACCCATTTATAATCCGTGACTTTATTTAAAACATAAAATTCGCGTTCAACTTTATTCGAGAAGGAATTTTTATCGTTTATTAATTTTAATTAAACTCGTTTATAATCCGTGACTTTATTTAAAACATAAAATTCGCGTTCAACTTTATTCGAGAAGGAATTTTTAGCGTTTATTAATTTTAATTATAACTCGTTTATAATCCGTGACTTTATTTAAAACATAAATTGCGTTCAACTTTATTCGAGAAGGAATTTTTAGCGTTTATTAATTTTAATTACTGAATTTAAACCAATTAAACTTTTCAACCTGAATTTATTATTACGTCAAGGACACTGAGTCTAATTTCTTCAAACACTGAATTGAACTGTATGTTTTGACCAGAAAAATTCTAAGTCCAGAATAAATTACCAAAGTGATAAAGCGCGGCGCGTATACTTCCTTAGGTCCTCGGCGACTTGTGACGAACTCCCCGATTTGTGCCCGCGCATGATGTTTTATAACAGTAATTAACTACGCTTGTCATTGCGATCCAACCTTTATTGAAGCGTTACGGTCTTATCTTCCTTGCCCAATATCCCCTGTGTGGCTTAAAACTTATCAGACCTACCCTTCTGCGTTTCTCAGAAAAAATGGGCATTTGCTGTCTCACAACACAGGCCCGTACTGGTGAAATTCTGAAGTTTGCCCCATCCTGCAGGTGCCTTATAATCCTTCAAAATTGACCTGTTTTTCTAATTTAAATTTTTCGCGTTCCTATTTGGTCCGTGATGTGTGTTCTGATGACCTTTCCTTTAGTGCGCTAAGACGTCCTCTTACGCGTAACTAGTCAAAATTTTCCTCTTAACTTTCCGTTTTCGTGGATATATCCTACAGCCTACCTTCAATCTTCTTTCTTCCGTGTGAAAATAGAACCCGCAATTCGCCTTTTGTCGAATTAAATGGTGTACACGTCCGTCCCTCCCTTTACCTTCCCAATCGATCACTTCTGACAAACATTCCCATTCCTCCGTATGATAAATACCTTTCGTAAGGTCGTCTCTTACATTGCACCTTCCTTTTCCGTAGTTTAGTATAACAATCACACTCTTCAGTGATTATTCCAACCTCCTAAGGTCTTTTCGGTACTTGTTCTAGTTGAAATGTCCCAGTACACATCATGTCGCTTACCCCTTGCCTTCTATCCGAGATCGCATCGGTTTGATAACCTGTTTATTTCTTTGGCCAGTTTCATTTTAAGAACTATTTCTGAATTTTCACGATTCCACTCTGCAATTATGGGTGTTGGCCCTAATGATTCTGTCACACGCCTATCTTCTCTCTTCGTCCCTCAACTCGTTTCACATCAATCTGAGGTCTCAAGTTCCCTTCACAACAAACCCGTATGTACTCGGTCATAATTCCTCTGCCAAACGTTTATACATTAATTTTAATGTATTTTCGTCTTCCATAAGCCACGTATAAAATTAAGTACTTTCGATAACGGTTATTACCGACTAAATGACGCAGAACCATGTTCGAATTTCTCCCAAAATCAACACTCTCAAGTGTCTGAAATCGGCAACCCCTTTAGTTCTTTTAACCTCGAGTAACAGACCTGTTTCCACCAAATCTCGCTTCGTCCGAGTGATGTTATGCCAAAAAAAAAGGTTTTGAACCCCTAGAATGTCAAGTGATTTAACCTTGATCCTAGCCCCGTTCGTTCACCTATTCATTTTGTGGGAATATTTCCAAGGTCGATGCTATATAAATCAAAGCCTAAACACGCCCCTATCTGTAATTTCCTTTGTCCTGTCAGAAAGTCACGCCTACCCCTTTCGTCGCAACCCTAAAGGAAACTCCCCCACCTTTGTATGCAGTTCCCTGTAATTCATATGCGACTGTGCCGATAGATGGCGCTACTATGATGGTTTATATCATTTACCTCGGGAGAGACCTTGATTCATCACATGCCCAAAATCGTACCGTGAACACAGTGATATCTTTTGAGAATGCCATAAAAAATAATAAAATCTCAATGTAATACATGTAAGTTGGCATTGACATGGTTGATTTGATGAATATTACAGTTTAAACATATCGACTCTGGTTGTGGGTCAGGAATGACCCAGAGCTTGCAAGAATAATGATTACGCCCTAAATATTTGGTTGACGCTACTTTTTATTAGTGTAATCTTTTATCAAACGATTGAAACGATCTGAAACGCCCCCAATCGCCAGTTGAATGTGGACAGTCGCCCAAACAGCGTCTCTAACGTCTCTCGCACTAACACAATCGGAATATTTATTTTTTTAAACTTTATAGATCTTTACCGGTAACATATGGGATATTTGAGGAATTAAACAAGATCTAGTACAAGTGAAAATATGGAATTTCATATGATAATATTACTTATTTTAATATTGATATACTTACTATGTAACTACTTACTATTTATATATTATAATATGTTATTGTGTATGAACTAATTAAATATAATTTTTATTTTAATATCGTAGTACTCATGATTATGTAAAAGCTCCATCTAAAACCAGAGGCTATTAGCTAAAACTATACAGAGTAAAAGTCAACCTTATTAAATAAGTAAGTATACATTCCGTGGTAATAATTGTATTATATTATGTGTGCAAAAAATACAGATGGGCCACAGACGAAATAATATTTAAAACTAGTCGAACGGATGGCGCTGTTTTTCAAAAAGCATGTTCTTACCTATCACAGTTGACATCTATATGGTGTATATAATCGTATATAAAAACACACGCGTATTCGAATGCAACGTTGTGTTCAAATTTCAAAGCAATCTGAGAACTTTCGGAGATTTAAGATTTTCAACAAACGAACATTAACATTTTTATTTATATAAATGCTTAGATTTACCTTGAAAATAGGATCGAATTAGTATGTATAAATACAGCTGCATAAGTAAGTTAGATTAATATTACCAACAAAATAACTCTTAACTATCTATAGTATCGAAAATACGAATGATTAGTTTTCTGATAATTAAAGCAGTATGTTTATGACGCATTCACTAGTGTAGGTAGATTAAAAATTATAATTACAAATGCAATTAAATATTTTAACCAAGATTTCAGTCGCTGCTTAAGCTAGAATTTTCTCTCCCAGGAAATCCTCCTTCTGCCTAACGTACCATAATATGCTAGGTTTTGATTACGGTGGCGGCGCTCAATAGATTCAATGGCTCTAATCTATTCCAAATTTCAAGTTTATCCACGTCCGTTTTAGCGGCGTTTCCACTCCATTTCTGAATTGCAAAATCAAGTTTCCGCCATGCCATTGTACGATCGACAATTTCCTTCATTTTCACTTGACATCCAACCCACATCCGTCAAGTAGCTTTATGCCAGGAATATTTATTTTACATAATTAGGTATAAATGCACAACTCCCACAGCAAAATGTCAACACAAATCATTGATTTATTTAAATATATAGTATATTCCAGCGGGGGACAGTTGTCACGAAAGAGAAGATTTATGAAAAGATTGCCATTATCAAACCTTGAATTTGACATGTGAATTAAAATTTTTGCACGAATTTAACCTTAGGTGAATGTAATGAATTACCAAAGATTATAAAACTTTGATTTAATTTGATATAAAATCATATATGTAATATATTCTAGCGGGGAAAAGTTGTCACGAAAGGGAAGATTTATGAAAAGATTGCCGTTATCAAACCTTGAATTTGACATCTGAAGTAAAATTTTTGTACCAATTTAAGCTTAAGTAAATTTAATAAATTACTGAAGATAATAAATCTTTGATTTAATTTGATATTGTGAAGACCTTTCGGTGTAAGCTTTTGAGCATAAACGTAACGCATCACCGAAATTGCAAAATTTATGAAATTGGTGGTTGACTATTAGCAGAAATCTAAATATTTAATGTAACAAAAACTCTCTGTGCAGTTTTACATCAATCATGAGCTAGTATTGATATACAATTTTGTTTTCCATTTATTATTTCAAATAAAGTTTGTAAAACATGTATTGAAACTGGAGTGGAGCCGGGTATTAACTACTTAGGACTTTACTAATAAAGGAGTTTTAATTTTTACACAACTGATAAAAAACCGAAAATGTAGAGTAAATGGTTATTTATCAGTTGGGTAAATTTAAAACCTGTTTATCGGTAGTATATAAATAATTGTGTTAAGGGACATGTTTCAATATTTAGTGTTAATACAACTAAGAAAAAAATGTAACACTTTGTAAGATATTTTAGTTTCATTATTCGGTGCCTAGTTAAAAGATTTAACTTCATCGATTTAAACTCGCCCTGGGGGTCCCAGTACCAAAAGGTTTTGACATTATTAACGGTTATTTTGTTGCCTTAACCCCGATTAATGCGAATTTTAAAGGTCCCTGTCTTAATACCGTAAACTTTGACCATTATCGAACCCAACTTATTTTCTTTGGGCTTGGTTTAATTGTTTTTATTGGTCCACAAACTTTTAATAGTAACATTAATTATAACAAGAGATAATCCAAGCGATATTTCAGATTTCGTAGAAAAGTATCAAAAAAATTATTGAAATCTTAAAACTCTTTTGTTTAACAAATGTATTTGCAAAATGAGATAATTTTTGAAAATCTCATTCTTTCTTTTAAGTATTTTTAAAACTCATACACATTGACGACTTCTAACAACAAAAAACTGCAATGCATATATTGCACTAACTTTTAGCAAATAAGATAATTAAGAACGTTGTTTTTAAATATTGTATTATTTAACAAATTCAAATGAAAATAAAATCTGCAATGCACAGTATGGTTACATGTACCATTAGGAAAAACTAAAACTAAAAACAGTATTTTTTAACTAATACCTCTCTGCATTTTATTATTTTCAGAATTAGTTCATAAAAGAATCTGCAATACCTACATACTTTGGTTACATAAACTATTAGAAAAGCAAATTTTAGACAGTATTCTATATATGGGTAGGTTTTATATGTAAAAATTGCATACTGATGATTTAATCCTCGTCAACATAATCTTTTCGATTACAAACAAGCTGAAGCCTCCGGCGTTGTCCGTACTTTTTACAGACTTTTTCGTAAAATAATTTAGACTTTCCCCTTGTTTTGAAGGATAGGTGAACAAATTTTCATCAAACTTGGAATAAAACTGTAGATTTGTATTAAAATTAAATCCACGCCTCCTGTTCACCATAGATAATCTCATTTATATAAATAAATAGATTAATTACCCTCATTGAATACTATAAATGGGCTTTTAACTATAAAAATAACTAAAAAGATTTTCGTCTTTTCTCATAAATATTCCATTACTGTGATAATATTAAAAAATGTAATTTTAAAAAATTTCCAGAGAGATAGAGAGTAACCATATAATACACTTACGGCCGCTGTTCCCAATCTTACTGATCAACTGTTGAGCCGAAATTTTGGCTCAACACTGGTCAAACGCACAACTTCGCTCTTTGCAACGGAAAGGTGACAACTGAGCAATCAACCAATTTAATGAAGCTAAACTACTAGATTACGCTTGCCTCAGTAAATGACTAGTTATAAAAAGTGTCGACAGAGTGAAAAATATTTGCGGTGGCATTAAAGCCAAGCTTTGTTTTTAACATATATTTTAAATACATTTTTTTAAATGTATATAAAATATTGGTTTATATATAACAGAAATTAAAAAATATATATATTACCATCAATAATAAATACAATAATTATTTCGTCAATATTATTTTAATATTGAAAGTTTTTACTCTGATGACATTTCATTGTGAAAGTGTGTGGGCCACTTAAAGTGATCAACGGTACAGATGTTTGGAAACAGGTGGATCGAACGTTACTGAACAAATCACTTGGCTGATTGGACCCTGAGATTTGTCTGTGCGGCCTTTTTAATACAAAACTTCATTTTGGATTTGAGGCCAAAATAACCAACTAAACTGAAAAATTATTTCTTTAATCAAAAGGAATAGCAAACATCTAGTACGAAAACGTGCAATGAGGTGATTTGTCACAAGAACGGCACTATATGGTGTTATGAGTTGCCCATATCCTCCATTAATCAAGTATCCATACAACTACAAATCATAGAGGATATACCATCACATCAATCACGAAGCAATATAGTGTAAAACATGCCTTGGTCACGTGCAATCAGAAGGATCACCTTATATGGTGATCGACGGAACAGCAGTAAACGCTTTTAAATAATGGTAACTCTAACAAACGTATTGAAATAGAGCCTGAGAAATGGTTTTAAGATAATTCAGTTACATTATGCATAACCTTGTTGCCGAATAAATAGTACATCAGTATAAAGTCTTTTCATTTTGATGGTTCTTTGAGAGATGGCCTGAAGCCCTGATCCCTGAGTGAGTTGTTGATAAACCAGTATGTGTGATCTTCATTCGATGGTTTCTTTAGCGATGGCTTGAACCTCTGATACCTAAGTTAGTTGTTAATAAATCAGTAAGTTTTACCTTATTTTAACAATAAATAATCCCAATATTATAATTATGATTATAATGGCGAACTCCAATACAAAATAATATCGGCCTTTGTGAATATTTAATAGTAAAAGTATTTATGTTGGTAGGTACCTAGTTATTTGTGCCCATTAACCAGAGAAGTTAGTTGCCATCGTGTTTCTAACTGCATCATATTGTTATGAACCGTAAACTCTAACATTTTTGTTAGAAAAGCGTGTCTACTGTAGGGTATTTCCAAAACGGTTGCTTAAAATCAACACTTAACTTAACTTAAATTTCAACTTTTGAAAATATTTGATAAAACCGTTTCAAAAAATTTACCAAATATATGATATTTTGTTTATATGTGTTTGGTAAAGTATGTCAGAGATGCATGAAGGAGAGAGTGAATGTGCAAGTACCACAATAAATATACTGGCATTGCGAATTTAGGGTTACAAGTGACAGGCCGGTATTGTGTCTAAGATTAAGGAATAGTTATTTCACAGAATTCGAATATTTCAACATTGATTTTCACGTTCTGTGAAAGTTTTATTCAAGTTCTGTTAATATATCATTAATACTATTAATAATAATTTGATAACTTGTATAGCCCCGTTTTTTTGTGCAAAATCACCTCTAGGACGCTTTTTATTATAGGCCAGTTACTCTACAGAGCCGAAATAATAAAATAACTCGAATAGATCTTGAAAATTAACTTGATGAAATAACCCGTCCTAGGCCTAACACTGTGAGTCGTGATCTATTAATATATACCATAAAGAAAGGCTGGGTTTTATTTTGTGGAATATATTTATTTAACTTGATAAATCAAGGGTACAACAGATAATATAAAACAATAATGGCTTTGTTTATAACCACGAATTTATTTAATTTATTACGACCCGCCAATTTCACTACAATCATCGTCAGGGTACAAAATTAAAATGATCTCATATGTATATACATATAGAGTAAGACAAAATATAATCTTTAAAATATCTAAATTAAAGTCGTTATCCGCGTTTGTCTGTTTGTGCGTTTAGTTCTTCTAAACTACGCAACGGATTTTGATACAATTTTCACTATCACTTAGAAAATTTCTTCCGGAAGGTTTGTTTGTATATAAACTATTTTTTTTTATTAACTATTAAAATAAAATTCTGGTGAAATCTGGAAAAGCCATTATTATTTAAGCATCGAAAATGCTCTTTAATTCTTAGGTTAACATTGCATGTAATTTTACCATAATTGCTGAACAATTTATACGATTTAATTTATAAATTCCTTAGTGACATAGTTTATCGTCTTTATCCTTTGAATTAATTAAGAATTCGCCTAAATTATTGTTTGTATAAAATGCCAGTCTTCATTCGGAAGGAAGGTTTTTACACTGCATGACTTTACATCTCTTGTCAAAAGTAATTGAATTCTCACTGTCCTGAGTTGCCATTTAGCCGTTATTTCAAATCATCATTTCCAAGCCGTTATTTCAAAGCATGTAAAAAACTGTATACAAATATATTTTACGAATAAAGGAAAGAAAAAAAAAAGTCTCATTATTTAACCGTTATTTCACATGAAATATCTCAGTATTTAAATATTTCTTTGGCAGCTATTCGTAGGTAAAGGTGAAGGAATATGTTTTTGTGTTCTTAATAGAAATCTGAAAATCTTACACGATTTAAAAAAAAATTAAAATATGTATTTTTCGATTTACTAACACAAATAACTGTTTTTTTCAATCAGAACCCAGAAGAAAAAACGCCTTCAATGAGCAAATCAAAAATATCTCACCAACACCCTGTGTAACATAAACTTGCCTTCCACTCCACACATTTCAGCAGATCCGACGTCACGGGTTTCTGAAATGTATGCAAAACTATTCAACCATCAAACATGTCCCATGAATTAAAAGCGGAAATTCATGTGGTGGTCTTCCGTGTCTGGTGATGTACCATCAAAGGTACAACAGCCTTACGGCCCTAGCCGTACAGCGGGGACGGTCGGTGTGTCCGCGACATGTCCGACCGCGAAACTGAAACCGGCAGACAACCTGAATTATTAGACTGTATTCAAATTTCAAATCACTGATTTCCCCATGTAATCAGCTTCCGTAATGGAAACGGGACAGAGGTGCTTACAGTATTTACGGTTGATATTTACCTTTTAACTGATTACTTTTTAAGTTTTCAAACCAATAAATTAATTTTGATACTCACTTTATCGCTGGTCTGATATGTTTTACACTTACAGATTCAATTTTATAAATGAAAGTGAATTAAACTTGAATAATTTTATGCATTAGGTTGGAATACAATTTCATGCACCGTCAAATGAAATTAATATGTTTAATTCATAGTTGTTATGAGCTACGTGAATTTTACGCATTAGGCTGGAATAAAATTTCAATACATTTCAATATAATTTCAAGCACCGTCAAACGAAATGAATTTGTTTAACTATCCCGCAGCCAAGTGGGGGAGTAGGTAGTACCCAATACCTATTAGATTATATTAGATTAAATACTTGACATATCGTTTTAGTATTTTACGTATTTTTGAGCAAATACATGAGTTACCTTTAATAATTGCCTACATAATTGGGATTTCTATAGTTTACAAGCCCATAAAAATCATGGGGTCGTCGGAAGACCCACTTGGTTATGGACGTTTTGTTTGGCATCTTGGTCTGTCAAGAGTTGATTCATAGTTGTTATGAGCTACGTGAATTTTGAAAACTCAGAAATAATTTCTATGGTACGTTTAAAGAGGAAGCTACAAACCAAAATGTGTATATTTTTGGTATACCTTATACTGTAGATAATAGGCATTGAAATCGCTTGACAAACGGAGTCGATTTCAAGCACAAAACTGGTTTTTATTTATTTTGTAAATAATTTTATAAGAAAGCTAAAAAGTTAATCAATTTAAACTGTCACAAAAAATCTTAACCATAATACTATATTTTTTTTAAGTTGTCTCCTTTACGCGTTCATACATTTCTATTGAATAATATTTTTTTTATTAGTTTACATTCATATTTTTTATTGAGTAATTTATTTTTTTATTTGTACTCTACTCAAGCGAAACGATAGGAAAACCTTCAATTTATCTAAAACAAATTTTTGGTATTCATAATGTACACCACTTCGTTATAAAGATTAATAAAAATAGTGATTTAGCATTAAGCTTCGCCTTAATTATAACTGCAAGATTATTAAGTTCAACAGTATCTGGCTATAACTAAAACCTGAACTGGACTCGAAAAGCTACTCAATAAAATATTCATTGATATAAAATAAATTATTTGCTTATATATGGAGTTGAACTCACGATTAGTTCATGACAATTTGATTATTCCAATCAAAACGGTCAATAAACAACCGGCGGGTTATTTTGACGAGGTGGCACGTTTAAACAGCTGCCGGGCGGTTTTCGGCATACATAGATAGGTATCGTGAATGTTTCCGCAGTGTTGTCTGGCTACAATATTAGTCGGATGAGCGTTTGCACGCAAATTTTAACACGTGCGATGACATAATTAATGTTACAAAATTTGTGTAAACACAATTTTACACAGCCAATTTTGCATATGTGAAACCATTGAACTGGTACAAATTTGTTTATATTTGGGGATAACTGTAGACATGCCCATGAAATGGTTTACTAACATTTGAAATGTTTGCAGACGTCTACGATCTATTGCTTGGTGTATATATAAAATTAAATGCTGTTCTTCATAAATTGACCACTAATTGGTTTCATCAATTAGGTAGAAAGGAGAGTGAACTTTTACTACACAAAAAATGAAATCAAACACAAACAAAAAACAACAACAAAAACTCCAGCAAAAAATAAACCATGTAAAAGATACCTTTATGTTCTAATCTTTATCATTATGTGTATATATGTACCTACCTGGTACTTTTAAATTAGAATGCTACCCAAGCAGCCGTTAATCTTATGTTTAATTGGATATTTTATTTTATTGTATTTCTTCTCTTTGTTATTCATATTTATACAAAATATGTAAGTAGGTTAGTACTTAGGCACCAGTTAAAAGTACATATACCTATTATTTATTTATTTCGTCCCTTTAGAACACATAAATTACCACATAGTCACATCTTCGGATCTACCGGATCTGCCCTGATGATGGACACTGCAACGATGTCCGAAACGTCGGCTAAAGAAGGAGTTAGCGCAACACGGCATAACACCCCAAAAACAAACAACAAAAACATAAATTACCGATCATTATTGAATCTTTTAAATATTCCGATATTAGAAAACAGAAGAAAAATAAACGACCTAAGCTTTTTATTAAAATTATTGAACTCTAAATTCGATTGTTGTGAACTCCTGCATTTAATAAATCTACACATACCTACACGAACAACTAGGCAAATATCAACATTTTACATACATACATCTCATTCCAACTATAGTTTTCACTCTCCAATACAACGTTTACACAGTCTTGGTAACAAATACTTAAACAATATAAATGTATTTGACAATAATTTGAACTTGGCAAACTTTAAACGGAGTATGTGCGAACTATTTTTACCTAATTTGTAAACTATTGTTATACTTTATTATTATTATTATGGTTGATTTGGAGGATTTTGGCAGATTTTCTATTTTTCGTATCACTTATTTGTACTCTATCCATACCTATAATTTTTAAACTCTTATATTTTATATAACATATTTTGTTAACTCTGATATTTTTTATGTAACCTGTATTTTGCTAACACTGATTTTTAATGTAATCTGTATAACTAAAAAAAAAAGATGTACATTGTTATAGGTAAAAGCCCTATGGGCGTTTAAATGAAATAAAAATTGTTATAATTTACTTCATATAAACATCCAACACTAATTCCTTTTCAATTGATTGAATACAAAACTTGTGTTGCTCTGTAAAAACAGAGAAACGACATTAAAGTGTATTAAATCAGTTTTTATTGACAATCGGTTTAGTTTGGTTTGGCTACTTCAACCATGTATAAAATCTGATAAAATATCGCCATCTTGATTTTCGGTCTGTTTGTTTTCCATGTAGTATATCATCTGTTAATTCAGAAACAGTTAAGCAAAAAACTTTATCGGCAACGCGGATCACGAACGACAAAATTTTAAATTTCCTTTACAATCATATATATATATTTGAACAAGCTTATTCATGAAAAAAATGCCGTCTTTTCATTTTAAATAAGATTATATACTTTAATTGTTGTAATATTATTTGTCATTTTGTCAGAGCGCCACAGTCTATTTTTGGAAGCAACACGTTTTCCCGTTGAAAGCTAGCCCAGCGCTTGGCTATATTCCCGGTTTGCTTTTCGCCGGGTTCCCTCAAGGCTAATGTCATCTTTGGGGATGCTGTATGGAGTTATCTATGTTAACTATATTCTTCTGTAAAATACATATACGAGAAAAGAAAAAAAATGTGCTTTAATACATTTTCAGGGGTTCTGGAAATTTTTTTTCGCAATTGTTTTGAACAATTGAATACATTTTCATCTCTCGTTATTTAGAAGAACATGTAATGTATTTACCTAAAACATTATTTTGTTTTTGATAAACAACATCGAAATCATCTAAACTTCGCATCGAACAACTGTTTTGCAGCGTGAAATACCACAAAAATATCAAATTTACATTTATTTCATCCATACGCCAATTTTACACTTCTCAAAAATATTTTTAGATTTACGTTGTTTCTCGACACGTCAGAAAAATTATAAAATAAAAAATTGATAAATCGTATTTATATTTTCATCTAGCAATTATACGCTATACACTGAGTACATCTCAAAGGATTCAGGATTCTCCAAGTCAAATACTGACCAAATGGTTTCCTGTTAATTTAGATTCATGGCAGCCAGGCCCTTTAATTAGACAATTTGCGGCCCCGACAATTACAATCATTCTTAGGGGGCTGTACTCATCTCACGTGAAGGAGTTCTATCATCACTTTGTGAAGAGCAAAACCTCGCTCGAGTACTTTGCGAACAGCGGCTCGGCCCTCACAAGGATGGAGGCAAAAAATATACCGTGATTAAGCAGCCTTACATATTTTGTCTGAAAGAAGAGTTTTTATCCAGCCACATACATCAATGAGTCATACGCATTTCCTTGGAATATGTTACATTGAAAAAATAAATTGATTTATTAGTTACTATTCGTCCGAAATTTCAAAACATTTTTATATACTGTTCAATTGAAAACTACGACATTCACCTAATGTAACCAGAGTAGCAGGTACTCTCAGTATTGAAACGGTGCTTAGATGGCTTAAGCAGTTTTTGGTGACCAGATCTGACTAACCAGGCACTTATTACCCACCGTTCTCTTCCCCATATTCTCTCAATTTCCCTCAGCTTAAAAATTAAGTGGTCATATTACACAATTCATCACAACATTAAAGGAATACGATTGTAAAAACTACAATTTAACGACGTCAGTGCCTAAAATGGTCCACCGTTTTCACATTCACGTCGAAAATGGTAAAAAACCATTATTAAAAAAATCTGGTATGTTTGCTTTTTCTATGATGTATTCCTTTGGAAAATATCTTAATATATGAAATTACGTGTCACTCTTTTCGTAAATGATAATCTACGAAACCGCCAAAACGATTTTAATTAAATTTTCTGAATGTGCCAACTTGAAAGCTAGGATAGTTTTGAATCCAATAGGTGGCCCTGTTGTTGATATTTAAAACAAAATTTTTCAATATTTTTTTTCCAGATTTCCCATCTAAAAATACATACAACCACAAATATTTACTTTCCTACATAGAAGGCGGTCTGTGGCAGGACAACGTCTTCCTGGGCCCACTAGTATATTTATGTAACGATTTATTTATTTATTTATTTCTTTATTTATTTCATTCAAAATACAGTTTTTACATAAAAAGCATACTCTGCACATCTCACTAGGGCATTCCTGTATCAAGATGTGCAGCTTTACAAGAATATCATTTAAAAAAATACATATATGTAAATTTAAAATAATAACAACATTAAATTAAATTTAAACCAAAAAAGAAAAGTTTATGTCACGGACGTTTCGAGACCGGTAGACAAAAATAAACAAAATTTTAGTAACAAATGTATGAAAAAAATAAAAACAAAAAATAAAAACAACGATATTAACATATTTTTAATAATTACCGAATAAATTTTAAATTTATATTAATACATTAGCAAATTTTATGACCTTTGTTTTGTTTCATTTAAGAATATACCCTACAATTAAATAAAAGACAATATCACATAAGTTCTAAATTTCTAAAAAACATTTATGCAAAATTTTCATGGGAATATGAATCATAACATTTAACATCGACATTGAAATTCTAATATCCTACGTATTTTCGTTTTCATAAAACACGTGAAAGGAGGAAAACTTTTATGAAAGCCTCTTTCTTAGAACGATCGTCAATTACGTGCATTCGACCTCTCCCTGAGAATACTATAGTACAAAAGATATTCACCTTTACATTTTTATTTTTATTGAATATATTATTTTTTTAACTAACTAACTAACCATCACGCCGTTTTCCCACACGGGTGGACAGAGAGGATTAAACGCCAAACAACTCGACCTTGGCACATACTCCTTGTTTCACTCACATTTCATAGATATCCTTATGTTTTTTCTGAATCTTGACATGTCCCGACTCAAGTAGGTATTTAATTCACTTGATCTTGTCATGTTTTTCTCGGGTGTGCATTATTTGACACAAGAAAAACAAGGGTAAGAAAAATTAAGAACAGCAAATTTATTTTGCGGGAAGGGATGTTGAAAAAGATTTGTTTTTACAAAAAAAGTTAGTTAATTTAATTTGTTGATCATATTGAATCCAAAAATAAAATACGATTTTTTTTTCTACGTTTTTCTAAAGAAAAGAGGTTTTAATTTTGTTAAATTCCATTACGTTACTCGCCTGTTTCAAGTCCTAACATCCGAGTAATTCCTCGAAAGAAGCGATTATTTACAATATTATTAATAATTCTGTTTCCTTGCATGTTGGTATGGCAGACCTTTAAATCAGCGAACCAGGAAAATGAATAAAATTAAGCATTCAAAGATTAGTGATAATGATTAATGATAAGTAAAAGTAAATCCAAGTTCTAAAGTACATTGACCAGGAATTACAGACATAATCACAAGTATTTTTATAATAACCCGGTATTCGTATCTTTATGAAAACAGCCTACTGTTCCGCATGATATAATGGATACAATACAAAATAGTTTGTGGGTTTACAGCACGGTGAATTTTGTGTTACAAATGCAAAATAAAGAATTGTTGTCACTAAAATGAAAGGCACGCAGTCCTCAAAGCTGATTTCCACCACAAAGAAACAGTGAACCAGTGTTATTTTATATTTTTGTTTTATTTTGAATATTATTAACAAATTTAATTTGTAAAATAAATTTATATATTTTTTTGATATTTTCCAATACATATATTTTTTTCCTTTCGGAAGGTGAAATAGCTGCCACTTAATAATGTAATAATAACTACACAGCAGGTCTTATTTATCAATAAAACATATAAGTTTTTCTTTAACAAACCAAATAATAAGTTTTAGGCAGTTTTAAGCATTAGGTAAATATGTATAAAAGAAAAGATTTTCATAAAGGTTTGGTAATTAATTTTTTATTGTAGTACTTACTCACAACTTTTATGAACTAAATATTTATTAATTGAAACTGTGAGTTGTATTTGAAAGAAAAACATATCGCGAAATTTAATTATTTTTTAAAATTTTAATTAGAAAGAATTTCGATGTGGGTATACAAATGATTTTCGCTAGAAGTAGGGACAAATAGCATTCTCCCAGCGCATGTACACGCCCACAACATGATGCTTAGTTTATCTTTTCAGTGTTAACATTATATTTGAGCTGCTACAGGGACAAGGGAAGGAATACCGCAAAAAGACATGTTGTTCAACAGATCTCAAATTAACTCAAGTAAAATAGTTAACGAAGCGATTTTAATAGGTACCTAACCTATTTGTCAAATATATATAATACAAAACATTAAGTCCAACTATAATTGTCGTCTGGACAGTAGAAAGTTTCCCCATCTCTTGCAGGCCCGATGTTCCGCATCGCTGATTGTGTAGCCATTAACCTGCACAATGCATACACGTATGCATTGTATGGATCCAAACTGAAACAATGAAACCAAAGCCAGTGCAAATATGCTAACAGAGTGGTGTTCGGGAAAAAGTCACGGCTTATTTTTAAATTTTTTTTAATTTATTTTATTTTTTAAATTTTTTAAAATTCCAGTGTACACATATTTTGAACACTGATTTTTTCATAAAATAATATACCAAACAACCAAATGAGTCTGAGGTAAAATATATTTTAAGTTTATTCTTAAAATTTTCATAATTTTTTTCTGCTTGTATTTCTTAAGGGAGTTTTTTTGTATCTTAAAGCCCTAAGGGCGTAAATAATAAATCAATAATAAATGTACTAGGAGCTGTACCGAATTAATCGAACTCAAAAAGCCAATATCAACCATTATGCAGATTTATAGAATTCACTAAGTGACGACCAGCGGTTGTCTATCGGCTGGAAGGAGAAATTTATAAAGATCGATTTCAACAAAGGACGATGTAGTTTGGGCGAGATTTTAAGACACAATATTGAAGTTTAACGGAGGACAAAACTAGTCAATATTATACTACCGAATGGGGATTTTTACAAATAAAGATGCTGATGGCTAATGCGGTAGCCAGGCCACTACATAAAAGGCGACAAGGTGAGTCAAACTTTCCTCACACCAGTCACTCGACAATGTCCACAACCAAGTAGTTATGTACCAGATAGTGTCGAACCGTTGGAGAAAAAAAGACACCATTATTGTCACCTGACATATGTGCTTCAAAGATTTCGATCCGTCAAGACTTTTTCATTTAGGTACATATTTGTGGGCTTAATAATAGAGGCAAATAGTGATGAAATTCCATAGCTAGGCTAAGTACCGACAAATCAGTAAGTTCGACTCCTATGACTCGATAATTTATTATTTAGATTCAAAAGATGTGTTCAAAGTGAACGATTCTATTTAGTATATGTATATAAATATATCACTTAAGCGAACGAATAAGTTCCCCAAACAGTTTATTTATTTATATTAAAATGATGAAAATGATTCCCCTCAGGGCTTATGTCATCTTTGGGATGCTGTGTGGGGGTCTATTTGGGAAAGGATGAATGGAAAGTTCTGGAAAAAGGTACGAGGTGCGTGTAGAAATATGGGGGTCAGTGAGCCCAGGAGTGACAAAATTGCTGCACGGTGGAGGTCGCTACGACAAAAAGGCGTATAAACACGCGGCAGAAACGTGAGCCATTTATTACAAACAAAACAACAATAAAAAAAAATATTTCATACTAATTATTGAAGACTATATTAGCGATTTCTAAACGAAAATCTGAAACAAAAAAAATCAGAAAAGGATACGGTCACATCTAGGACTCGAACCCAGGACCCTTGCCTTGCTTAATAATGAGTTTGTTCGATGTGACGTGCTTAGTTGCCCTAGTGCCATCTCCTCTCCCTTTTTCCTCCATGCTCACGACTCTTCGTACTCGGGAGGGGTGGATTCATACGTCCGTCACTCCCGACCAGCGGCGGCTGGTCGCATAGTGCGTTCGTGTGCAGCACTATCTAAATTTTAATGGCTAAAATTAATTTATAATATCTTACTGAAGACCATAAAATCTATAAAAATCATAAAAATATTACCTACCAATACAATGCAATGAATATTACCAAGGAGAGCGATTTTAATCTCTCCAAGTATAAAGTATGGCCGCTGCGCGGTGCTCGAATCCGCCATGTGCACAGATTTGCAAACGGACGAAAATAAGTTTTTGTATGTATTTTTTAAAACACTGCAAGCTCGTCAATCTAGTCATTTGTACCAGGAATTAGCTGATTTTCGTGTGACACACGCCGCTGACATAACCCGATCATTGCCGAAGATTACCGATCGATGAACCTTGACCCGAGGTTATCCGAATACATCCGAAGTTCGTCGAACTTCGAACTTCATCGATAGTGGACAATAGATCACAGATCGACTAGCGTCGTTATCGCGAGCCGTGCGTAATTATTGTCATTGTTTTGGTATTGATTTATCGAGTAATTTGATCAAGCTTAATACTGAACTTAATCCTTTTAATTTGTAACTTTATAAGAAATAAAAATGAGTGTAATCAGTGTCGAATATATAAGAAATAATAACAGTTTATTAACGCCGATGGTGCAGTGGCAATCTTTTTTATAAAAATAATTTAGTCGAGTCGTTTTCGGAGTGTGTGAAGCTTTTAAAAATAATATGTACAATACCTATGACATCTGTGGAAAGCGAAAGGTGTTTTCTACCCTAAAACGAATTAAATCATTCTTGCAAAACACGATGAGTCAAGACCGTTTGAATGCTTTATCTGTACTTAGTATTGAAAGTTTTTGCTCTTCACAAACAACGTAGAATAGACCTTATCTACAAATAAGGTAGGTGGAATAATTATTTTTACCCATAATCTTTTTGTCATATTGTTTTTATTTTGGATTTTCAGTGAACCACCACCTTTTTAGGGCAGCGGCCGCCACTGCTCCCGACCACACTAACCCCCAGATCCTTACCCACCCCGCATACTCTTTTTCTTCTCTGAACTTCTTTTCCTTCATTTACTTAAAAAGATCCCCCAAACAGCATCCCAAAAGATCCCCAATTAATTCATTTCTTTGGAGTCTGCTGCGTGAAAATCGGTAATATAAAACGTTATCAGTAGTATTTAAAAAAAACTACCCTCTATTTGCCTATCTTCGACGGGACCGATTTCATGTTATTGAGATCATCTTCAGATCGATATGTTTTTGACTTACGCAAAAATATTTATAGCAACTGGGTCAGCAGTTGAAGCAATGGTACCGCTAACCTAGATATTATAAATTTCCTTGCTAAAATCTTTAAAAAGCGACGAGAATAAGCAAAACAAGAGGGTAAAATTATTGGGGTTTCTTAGCAACCCCCGTAACCTGAAGATACCGGTCTTAGATGTATCAGTTTCATCGCGTCGAATCTTATCTACCCCACTCAAAATAATAAGTACATACCTTTTATATTATACATGATACTTGATAGAAATGCTTAATTATTTCTTGAATTTATCATGCAAAGTTATAAAGCTCTGCTAACAAACTGGTTTTACGAGCTTTCTTCAGGTAGATTTTTATGAGAAAGAATTTTTGTGGGAGTTAAATGTCCTGGGGTTTTGATGATAAGCATACGTATAATATAAACATATATGATGGATACAGTTTCTGAAGCATGTTTAATTTACCACAAATTTGATCGAATATGTAGATTCTTTCAGTAATTATTTCAATTAAAGAATATAAATAGATGCAGTCTATACTGTTTTCCTAAAAGCATTCGATATAGTCAGTCATTCTCATCTTATCCAAAAACAAACAAAAAATTATAATGGTTTTCCACGGTAATCTCCTGAGATGGATTATATCACATTTCACGCATGTTCCACTATGTTTTTTCACATGTTTCAGGCATATTTCACGCATGTTGCACGCATGTTTCACACATGTTTCACCATGTTTCACGCATGTTTTAGGCATTCACTAAAAGGATTGCTGAAATTGCTAAAATCATTTGGGGAAACGTTTTTGTGTTACATTCATTTTACTTCAGATGATGATTTCTCAAAAGTCCAAAAATATTTCTGTATCGAACGCATTGCGCAATGCTACCCAAAGGCCGCAAGCAGCTGTCTGACCATGGGATGATAAGAAAGCTAGTATTTACCCGGCCGGCGAGTACTGAGCGCAACGCGCGTCCGGATACAGTATTTACGTGGTATCCCCTCCCCGGCTGGAGAGCACTGGACACATCGCAAGCCGTGGACTCAGTATTTACGTCGCATCCCCTCTCCTTTGCCCAGGCGAAGCAACGCCAAACACTGAACAGCGATGGTCAGCCAATCAGCGCAAAGCACGACAAACCTAGAAATATTTCTCTTTTCATATATAACTGCGCAAATTAATGTTAGATTTGCGTGAGTCTCGCCGCCATAATGCTAAATAAAAATATACAGATTGAAAGGCTGGACTCGCGTCTATGTTGTAAAGTAATATTGAAATATGTAAACATTAATATTAAGTAGTTATAAGGATTTCCTCACACCACTGTCGGTCTGAGGACCCACTGATTCATATTGTACAATTTATTATAAAAACATTAAAAATGCTAGAGAAAAACAGTTTTCATGAGATGAAGCGGCGTAAAGAGTACTATTGAATAAATAATTTTAATATTGACTATTAAAGTCATATGAAAACACACGAAGCTGCACAAAAATGCACCTCGTTTACGCGGGGCGGTTCAGACGCGCGCACATCGATGTGTGCACGCCCCCGCTAGTCCTATATATACCGCGCGTAAAGCGATCTCAAGTCTCTCTCTTCCGACATCTACTCTGACCGCTTCACTCTGGACTGCTTCTCCCGCTGGAACCACTACCACCGCCTTTGACTTCTGACCTCTCGCTTCCTTGGACTACCTACTACTCTCTCCTTGGATACACGACATCACAGCAACCGGAAAAGGCCCTGAACATAAAGCAGCTCACCGACTAGAAGATTCAGCACCCCTTATTTACAGTCAATGTAAAGGACTTGCGTCTGATACAATTTCACTTCTTTTCATATATTTAACTCAGCATTCTTTACATAGTTAGTATAACATTCTATTTCAGTCCTCCTTTTGCGAGTCCTAAGTAATGAGCAGGTATGGTTAATCTCAGAGGTGTGAATACTTTTTGAGCATTCGGTGAAACTTTAGCTTCTCTTTGATGATTTTAATTAGGCTGGAAGTATAATGCCACAGGGGATATTTGGGAGACAGATATTTGGTTCTTGTTGGAAAATAGTGATCAAATGCTTTCTATAAAAAAAAATTAGAATTTATTAGTTGCTTCTTCCATATCTCCTGTACTAAAAATATTTGAGTTGTCAAATTTAACCAAAAACTCGTTAGTTTTGACATAATCAGCTGAATTAAATAACAATAGTTATTGCAGTCGATGTTTAATGCAAGCTTCTTTTTTTAGTTTAATTTCTATTTAAAACAATTTGTGGTGCAAATCTTCAGTTTAAAGGGGAGGAAAGCAAAGTTGTAATGAGCAGGCCATGTTGCTAATAGCTAGATCACAAGATTTATCCTGCAATCTATTCTTCTATTTTAATCAATTTGTGGTGCAAATCTTCAGTTAAAAGGGGAGGAAAGCAAGGTTGTAATGAGCAGGCTATGTTGCTAATAGCTAGATCACAAGATTTATCCTGCAATCTATTCTTCTATTTTAATCGATTTGTGGTGCAAATCTTCAGTTAAAAGGGGAGGAAAGCAAGATTGTAATGAACAGGCCATGTTGTTAATAGCTAGATCACAAGATTTATCCTGCAATCTATTCTTCTATTTTAATCGATTTGTGGTGCAAATCTTCAGTTAAAAGGGGAGGAAAGCAAGATTGTAATGAACAGGCCATGTTGTTAATAGCTAGATCACAAGATTTATCCTGCAATCTATTCTTCTATTTTAATCGATTTGTGGTGCAAATCTTCAGTTAAAAGGGGAGGAAAGCAAGGTTGTAATGAGCAGGCCATGTTGCTAATAGCTAGAACACAAGATTTATCCTGCAATCTATTCTTCTATTCTATACAATTTGTGGTGAAAATCTTCAGTTAAAAGGGGAGGAAAGCAAGGTTGTAATGAGCAGGCCATGTTGCTAATAGCTAGATTACAAGATTTATCCAGCAATCTATTCTTCTATTTTAAACGATTTGTGGTGCTGCTCCCCAGCTGACTAAGGCGTATTGGAGATTTTATTAAACTATACCGTTGTAGACCGATGTCAGATTTTTCAATGAGAGGAAATTTCGAATTTTCAAAAGTATTTAAATTAATTTTCTTGTTTTGTTGACGGTTAGGTTGATTTGATCTTTCCAGCTTAGGTTTTTTCCATTATTCTTCCTAAGTATTTAATTTTATTTGAAATTTTTAATGTGAAACAGTTTATTGTACAGTTATTTTTATTATGTTTTTTTTTAATTGTCATGTATAATTATATCAAAATTTTGTGGAATGTCATTTGATTTTATTGTAAAATGGAATAAAATAAGTTTTTTCGCTATTTAGAGATAGTAAGTTTATGTCAAACCAGTATTTAAGAGTATTTATGTCTTCTGTTGCTTTTAGTTTTACTAATTAAAATGTATTGTCACTTCAAATGATTACTGCATCTTCCCCCTAGGAGGTTATACTACCATGAGGTGATTGAGAAAATATCCCATTTACATTTTTTATTTTTATTTTTTAAAAAGAAAGACTAACATTCCCGGGTTACGAATAACCTGACAATATTTGAAAATCTCCTACTACCACCACAGTAAGATAACATGAATAATACTGGACCCAGTACTGTACCTTATGGGATTCCATAATCAATGGTATACTTCAATTTGTCCCTGTGTCCTAAATCATTCTGTATTTTGAACATTATTACCAATAACTCACCTTTCTTGCTCGGACCATTTTTATATACCCCTTTTCACCTATCGTGGAATTCAGGTATCATTCGATGGTTTCGTTTGTTTGGGAGGATGAACAAAGGGTACCATGCCCGCATGAGAGGCGAAGAATGCACACAACTGATGACCGAGTCATCCTTTATTCATGGCTAGAAGCAGGATAACTTTTGCAGTAGTTTTAATTAAATCAATATGAACGGCGATTATTTGTGGTCCCGCCGTTAAGAGCTCCGTTGTTAATTCTTACCTGTCTTTTTCTTTGCTCCATGGATCATTGAAATGTTGCCGTACGACTTTAAGGCCAACTCTGAGGCCAACGAGGCTAATTTTGTGAGTTGTGAGTAGTTACACGCGTGAATCAAAAGTGGAACAAAACGGAGTTGTATGTGAAACCAAATGCAGTGTAAATTACGCGACTTCCAACTCACAAAATTACCTTCGTTTGGCCACAGCCTTAAGGCACATGGCGATATAAATAGTTTAATAAAATTTTATTTATTTTGATGAATAAAAAATGTGATAGAGTTAATCATGAACATTTTATTTACAATTCTGTACATTTAAATATTAATATTACAGATTTAATAATTAAATGGAATAGTATTTTTCTAATAGATAAGATAAGCTTCGTTACATCAATTTAATTAATAATTTTATTTACAATTTATTTGGACTTAAATACCTACTTATATTACTTATCTTGCTATTTTCACTCTAAAATATATTGCATAAATTAAACCTCAGTACTGATTGAAAGCAGTGAATTCATTCTGTAATTTAAAAAAAATCAATCACCAATGATGTGAGATTTTTCTACACAATTTGCTTTTTTCATACAGAAGCACTTAGGTTTTCTTAATATTTTAGTTGGAAAACATCTTTTCATAAACTTTTGCATGTTTATTACATTTGTGTTAGAAAACAATTGTGGTATTGAAATCCTTTGTAATGTAAACAATAAAAATCACGTGATATTTAAGCTTTTAATTTCTTTCAAAATGCCTAACTGAGTATTTTGTTAATTAAATAAATACAGGTGGAATTTGAACATTGTCCATCGTTTGTTGGAAAATTTTCAAGTGTGTGTGCAAGTTTCATAAACTCAAGGAATAAAGAAGAAAACTAGTAGTGTCCATAAATGTAAATTTAAATGGAGACAAAAAATGTGGTATTGGCTTTGCTCTTATTGGTCCAAGACCATTTAGCACGTGGTCTGTCTCTCTCACACTTGATATCATATATCACTATCCCATTTGAATTATGTAATCACGGTGAAACATTAATTTCATAATCATGGTCTATGGAAATATAGGCCCATATTGGGCTTATATTTGGATCACGAAACACGTCCACAAGACGCTTCTTGCGTTATTCTTTATTCTATGCAGAAAACCATTGAAAATAAAACAAAAACAATTCAGAATTTTGACCTTAAAACACTCTTTTGGAAAATGAAGTGGCTGTCGCGTTGTGCAATATTATATTTTCAATTATTTAAAAAAATCGTCATGTCCCGTCTTTGCTCCCTTCATATCCTTTTGCCCATCCTGTAGGTATTTGTTTAATATATTTGGGTACATGCTTAATAAATAAATTTAATGTGGTGTATGTAAGAATTTTGCAGAGTTAAACACATATAGAGAAAAGTATTTTGAGTGAAACGTAAAAATCTTGGCATTACGTTACAACTTTAAAACTACATCAAAAAGTTTATTAACATCATTCTTATTATTATCGAGACAAATTAGTCAATATTACATCAATGATACTATATATTTCCAGTATGTATTATATTAATTTAAAAATTCAATAATTATTTTGAAATTTTTTTTTTTAATTCCGTTTGATATTACACATATATAATATGATTAAATTGTAAACATTGCCTAGAATGAGTTATTTAATTTTTGAAATCTCAAGGTCTTATAATTAACATTTGACATTTACTATTCACCTTAATTAGTGGACATTATTTACACTCCAGACGATTTTCTTCCAAATATTTAATTTACTTTCCTTCTTCGCTCTCATGGCAAGCAATTCTGTAAAGAAAAAATAGTTTAAAATAACACAGCAAATGAATAGAATTAATTAACTAACTAACTAATCATCACGCCATTTCTCACAGTGACAAAATGACAGAAAAAAAACTATCGTTGCAAACTAAGGTATAATAGCTATCTTCAAACCTTATTACAATATGTCTTGTCTTTCCCAAAGGGTCCGACTTAGTTTTAATATCTCTTCTAAAGACGGCTTTGGGATCTACTTCATTCATCTTAGGATCTTTCTCTCAAAAATAATCAATACCCTTTCGCTTCTCCTTTCTTTCTTTTTCATCCGATTTCTACCTATGGTTTGGTATTCAGAATTCTATCAAATAAAATTTTGATAAATTTTCACCAGCTGTCAAACATAACGAAATTGAAGTGAAGGACTGATGGGCATCAAATGTGATGACAGTTGAATAACCACAACCCACATATATGTGATTTTATCGAACAAAGAGAGATGATTTATTCAAATGATCACTTACATAACAATCAGAGACACCAACAGAAGCAGCACCTTGGGTCGTGCTGCCAGCAGAAGAGTCAGTGGAACAACTGCCCGCCTCCACTTGGCGGGCTTGGTGCGCGCGGCATTGTTTCCGTGTTGCATGGCGGCCGGCTGTTCGCCTGGGGAACCACAACATTAGGTAAGGTAATGAATACATTAAACACTTATTTATAGATAACACACCACACGCAATACGGAATATGGAAAACAAAATAATACACTTATCAAAAATATTGATTTCGGTTATGTGTGCGTTAGTCCTGCTTGAAATCTGGTTCAATGAACTGAAATATGCTTTGAATTTAACTTTCAGACTAGTCATAAAATAAGTACCTACGAACATAATATAATACTTTCACACTCTATTTTACAGTTCCATTTTCAAAATTAAAATTGATTTTTGAAGAACTATGACTAAGCCGCGATTTTTACGGATCTGCTCTAGTCATCAAACATTCCAATTTCGTTTGTATGTGCTGTGCGTAGTGCTGTGTGAATTCAGCGTCAAATTTGTTTTGAATTTGAGTGTCATTTTCAAAATTGGAATTGATTGTTTGAAGAATTCAGAAAATTGTTATAGTTGGTAAGTACCTACCTTATATTTTAAGAAAAAAATAATTTAATTGTCATTTTCAAAATTGGAACTGATTTGTTAAGAATTCTGATAAATATGTTGTAGTAGGTAAAGCTAAAGTATCTCACTGCCAAACGTGTTATTAGCGTTTTACATTCCATTTACCGTGTACTTTGTTTCCTCAGTATGAAATAAGTTTTATAGACACCTAGTTATATTTTACCTACTGCGTTAGTTATATTATATCTATTATGCACATTATTGTTAGATACTTGCTCTTGAACGTACGCCAAGAGATTGCAATAACACTGTTTACTTACACCTAAATATAATATTATCTAAGGTGGATGCGGTGTGCTGAATACATGCAGAGCCTTGTTTATGGAGTATTTTGATACGAGGATATTTGGCTCTTGATTTATATTCATATCTGGTTTCATAATATTATGGTCAAACCATCTGGTACCAAGCCTTTAGGTAGGCCGCATAAACTTCAAGAAGATTTTAATAGACTTAATAACTATTGTATAGTCAACTACTATCTGCACATGAATTCCGCCAAATTTTATGTAATAACTTTTAGAAAAAAAAAAACAATTGAACATGTTAACGAACAGCCAAGTACTTAAAAAATTTCAATCGTATTCAAGACTTAGGTGTTCTGATTGACTGCAAACATTTCGATCAAGGCGCACGTCAATATGATTGTTAAGAAATTCCTAGTATGCTTTTCCCATATGGAATCCTCTGTGTAATATAAACACAAAGTGCATAAAAGCTGTCCAAAGAACATTTGTACATCGCTTAAACTCCAATAGATTTAATGTACGTTGTTATTATATGAACACTTGGACAGCTCTCTCAAACACTTAAAGCTCAAAAAAATAGGGGAGACATTAGGGATATGAGTTACTTATACAAACTCTGTCAAGTTCTTTTGTCATAAATTATTATTTTTTACAGTCCAAAGTAAGAAAACTCATAGAGACAAGACATTGCTTCAAATCGAAATTAAATTACTGATAGCTTACTCCAATGTTCAAATTTGGTTTGTACCGCGAACGTATTATTGTTTTGTTCCATACATACAACGCGGCTACTTACAACTTTACAAATAAAATAAACTCATGGAGATTTTATTCCGACTACAAACCTATAAATAAATAAATTTGAAGCATTAAATAATCCTGCATTGGATATGGCAAAACGAAAATGGTCGTAAATATTATTTTATCTGTTTTTAATTCGCGTTATTTCGAAAACAACGTCGTAATCGGTATGACACAGGAACAAACATGATACAAATAACACAATTTAATGTAATATTATTTATTTGTTTCATCGGTTACTAGTATTATTTTGTATGATGGAAATGTGGTAGTCATTTTATCTTCAAATAATAAAATTGTTATTATCCATAACAACATTGTGTAACTTGTTGTTTCATTTGTGAATTTGATATTTCATATTTTTTTGTCTATTGCTTGTTTTTCTTTAGTGGTAGGGGATGAGGGGTCACCAGGATAGTCGTTTCCAGATACGTTGAAGGGGGTGTTTTTCAGAGGAAGAAGTAATCTCGCCAAAATAAGAGATTGTTGATCATTTCAGAATTGAACTATTATATTGATCTGGCTAGAATATCAACTATTTCCCCTTTTAAGCACAGGGAATACAGTAAGAATCAATCGCACTGCTGATGAGTACCTACTAAAATCACGTCTGTTCTAGCACCCCTTTATGCCTATATTTACTTAGGTACTGTTGTGGATTCCGTGTAAAAACGTTTGATATGCTGTATAATCTTCCTTTTCAATGTATTAATTCTTATTTCTTACCATTGAGTACGTGCAGCATCACACTAGCCGAGTCCAGGTTGGATGGGCTGCAGGAATAGTTTCCGGAGTCCTCTCGCCTTGTATTGTAAATTATGAGGGTGCCGACCTGATGAAACAAAAAAGAAAAATTATCTATTTTAGTTTATGTATGAAAAAAATCTCTGAACAGTACCTAAGGATTAAACGTTTTTTTTAACAAGCAACGTTTGAAAGTGTCTGATTTGTTCAACAACTTCTCCCAAAACCTGTCAATTTAAAAGGACATTAGTTTAATTATTAGAGATTTCCAGTACGTTTTTAATACGATCCTCGGAGCAGTGGCTGATCACGTCAGATAGGCTCACTATGTGGTGGTTGACTGACTGTACTTACAGTGGTGTCGGCTCCTATCCGCTCCATACGGATGTCAATGAGGCTGAGATCATAGTTGAGCACCCTCTCGCTGTACCGGTACCAGAAGATGAAGGCGGGCTCCTCGAAGGAGTGGCTGATCACAAAGCCCAGGTTGACTGTGCGATGATTGACTGACTGTACTTACAGTTGTGTCGGCTCCTATCCGCTCCATACGGATGTCAATTAGGTTGCGATCATAGTTGAGCACCCTCTCGCTGTCCCGGTACCAGAAGATGTAGGCTGGCTCCTCGAGGGAGTGGCTGATCACACAACCCAGGTTGACTGTATGATGATTGACTGACTGTACTTACAGTGGTGTCGGCTCCTATCCGCTCCATACGGATGTCAATGAGGCTGCGATCATAGTTGAGCACCCTCTCGCTGTCCCGGTACCAGAAGATGTAGGCTGGCTCCTCGAGGGAGTGGCTGATCACACAACCCAGGTTGACTGTATGATGATTGACTGACTGTACTTACAGTGGTGTCGGCTCCTATCCGCTCCATACGGATGTCAATGAGGCTGCGATCATAGTTGAGCACCCTCTCGCTGTCCCGGTACCAGAAGATGTAGGCTGGCTCCTCG
The DNA here is from genome assembly GCA_026573805.1 of Hesperophylax magnus. Lineage (NCBI taxonomy): Eukaryota > Metazoa > Arthropoda > Insecta > Trichoptera > Limnephilidae > Hesperophylax > Hesperophylax magnus. The sequence goes on from JAIUSX010000011.1 coordinate 23,654,745, forward strand.
AGGGAGTGGCTGATCACACAACCCAGGTTGACTGTATGATGATTGACTGACTGTACTTACAGTGGTGTCGGCTCCTATCCGCTCCATACGGATGTCAATGAGGCTGCGATCATAGTTGAGCACCCTCTCGCTGTCCCGGTACCAGAAGATGTAGGCTGGCTCCTCGAGGGAGCGGCTGATCACGCAACGCAGGCTGACGGTGCTGCCGGCTTTGACGTACATCTCTGACTCTCCGACGATCTCGATCTTTGGAACTGTGAACAAATAAAGGAACGTTTTTTTGATGCGTTCATCTTACTTTTGGTACTACTTGAGCTGTTCCTCTGTACTCTATTCGGGAAAGTGGTGGGTGCTTTTATTAATTTTTGTAAAAAAATATTCTTTTGATTTTTCGTTACTATTTATTAGTCACCTGTTTGAAGAAGCACAAATCACAATCACATTTTTTTTGTTATCTTATCTTTTTTCTTTGTAACCAATAAATATACCTCTTACCAGACCTGACGGCTCACTAGCAAACACCGCCACTGAAAAGGCTAACCTATTAGGGAAAATGTTTGCGGAAAACTCGACCCTCGATGACGGGGGTGCTGTTCCGCCGTCGGTTCCTCACTGCGGCTTCTATATGAAAAAGCTGAGGATATGGCATCGAAATGTACTCCACGTCATGCGGGGGCTCGATGTTAACAAAGCTAGTGGACCTGATGGAATACCTGCCCTGGTATTGCAGAGGTGTGCTGCTGAAATAGTTCCAGTTTTGACAAAGCTCTTCAAAATGTCCCTGAAGTGTGGCACTGTGCCCTCTGGTTGGAAAAAAGCGGTCATTCACCCTATTCCCAAGAAAGGTGACCGCTCCGACGCGATGGAACGTGTGATCAACGACAAACTGCTCACAAACCTCGAGAAGAACAAAATTATCAACGACCGTCAATACGGATTCCGGCGGAACCGCTCGTACGGTGATCTTCTTGCGAATGTGACGCATGTTTGGGGGCGGTGCCTGGAACGTCACGTTGAGACCCAAAAGGTCGCACTAGACATATCCAAGGCCTTTGACCGGGTCTGGCACCGAGGACTACTCAACAAATTGCCTTCATACGGACTTCCCGCCTCCCTGTGTACGTGGATTGCTGACTTTTTAAGGGATAGGTCAATTCATGCGGTTGCTGACGGTTTCACCTCTTCCTCGCACTCTATAAATGCTGGCGTCCCACAGGGATCGGTTCTGTCTCAAACTTTGTTTTTGTTGCACATCAATGACCTTTTGACATGTGCACCGATTCATTGTTAAGCGGATGACAGTACAATTCATGATAGCTTTTTGTTTGACAGGCCCCCAAAGGGCACACAAACTTCAACGGCTCGGAGGGCTTTGAAACAGAGAATGGACGGTTATCTCGAGAGTATTTCCTCCTGGGGTAAAAATAATCTCGTCGAATTTAATGTTTCAAAGACCCAATCCTGTCTGATTACGTCTAAGAGGGATCCAAATGATAATCTAGTCTCCTTCAACGGAAGCAATCTTCCGAACAGGCCTTCAATTGATATGCTTGGTGTAACTATAAGTGATCAGCTCAGGTACTGGGGCTCCATCGAAGCCAGAATAAAGTTGGCCTCTCAGAAGCTGGGCGTACTGTACAGGGCCCGCAGATACTTTAATAGTACACAACTGCTGACCCTGTACAAATCACAAGTGCGCCCTACTGTCGAATCTCCACACAGCATCCCCAAAGATGACATAGGCCCCGAGGGAAATTATTTTCTTGAGGGCCTCCTGTGTGGAGTTAATATAAATATATATATATATATATATAATAATATCCTCACAGGGAATAGAAGATTCTCTAAAATTACCCTGGTGTAAGACCACCATTCAGAATTGAAACGTTGCTTGAAATGGCTGTAGCCCTGTGTGGTGATCAGATCTGAAAAGCCAGATACTTTCCCACCTTCCTCTCCCCATTTCCTTCCCCTCCCCTCCATCTTAAGCTTCATAACATACTCCAATTAGGAATGCCATAGTCTCACTGGCTCCCGGCGGTTGGGAACGGTTATGACTTTTCTGCGATAATTACATTAAAAAGCTCGCAATGAACCTAGTTTCCATCATTTGTCGTTCTTGCAAGAGTAAACAATTCTTAGATTGTTTATGAAAAATCAATAGTAGTTTAGTTCTTAATTACATTTGATATTTTTTCATCTTTTGTTCCCTACGGCTAAAGAGCAATAATTTATTTTCGTGTTGCGTGTAAAATGTGACTACGCTACAGTTCTAAAGAAGAAAGATTTTGTTTTGGGTTTTAGAGGCAGATTCCTCTGGGAAATCTGTAGGCAGTTCCTGTGATCTATGGTGTCAAGGAAATCTTCTTGTACAACTTACAAGGTGATCTCACCTCTATTATTTACAAGGGATGGCTTCATTACTTTTCCTTCTTTGAGAAACCCCACAGTTATATAGAAAAGAAATATATTAAAAATGGTTATGATAAATTAGATAAGAGTTAAGGATATTGTTTCTGTAGGTAGGTTTTTTGGTAAAATATTTTTTTCTACAATGTTCATTTATTTTGTTGCATAACTTTCAACGATATTTATGCGGTTAGTGTTAACGATGTAGTACACAAATACTTTAAAATCTTGCCGATTCGTATCTTAATTATTGGATTGAAATCTAATGAAGTTTATTTTGTTATATCCACGGGTATTTAAGCGAACTTCCATTAATAATTTTGGAATCATAATAAATTCCATCTAATTTTATAACCTTCATTTCATTCCATTTTAATATTATTACCTTTTTATGGATAAAAACATCTTTACAATTTTTTTTATATAAATCATAAGATCGGACCGGTTTTTGGATATTGATTTAAGCGTCTCTGTAAAACCAATATTTTGTAGCGTTCAATAGCGCTATTCCTCTTCATTCCGCTGACAAAATCATTTATTGACAATTTTGGCATCCTAGAAAAAATGTAATTGCTGACTTGCTTTTGATGGGAACCATTATAAAGAATACCAATATGGCCAATAAAATACCACTAATTCATCATAATTTTGTTCTTTAGGCTTTTCTTGAACCTACCTTCTTGAGTTTTACGAGGTCCCGCATTATATTTAGAAGGTTTTTCGGATTTTGTGAAAAGGCAGCAATATCTCCCTTGTGTAGTTTCAACAAGAATTTATTGTGAAGAAGTAAGCTAACTGGATATCATTATTCTACCGATGTTGTGGTAAAATAATTTCACGATTCTTGAAGTTAATGCTGGAGGTACTTTTTATAATTGTTTTATTATGTAGACGATACATTATTAAATTATTGGAAATGCCCTTTTGAGTGTATTCATTTTGATAAGGCTTGTAATATTGTAAAGATCAATTTCAAAAAGATTTAAAAAAAAAATTGGATGTAAAAATAAAAATTAACTATCGAAGAAGATTAAAAGATATCTGAGATATCTCAGTTATTTTCATTAAGGTGTGTAAGCTATCTAAAATATCTCAGTTATTTTCATTAAGGTGTGTGAGATATTTAAGATATCTCAGTTATTTTCATTAAAGTGTGTAAGATATCTTAGATATCTCAGTTATTTTCATAAGGTGTGTAACCCATCTAAGATATCTCAGTTATTTTCATTAACGTGTGTAAGATATCTAAGTTATCTCAACTATTTTGATTAAAGTGTGTAACCTATCTAAGATATCTCAGTTATTTTCATTAAGGTGTGTAAGATATCTTAGATATCTCAGTTATTTTCATTAGGTGTGTAACCCATCTAAGATATCTCAGTTATTTTCATTAAGGTGTGTAAGATATCTAAGTTATCTCAACTATTTTGATTAAAGTGTGTAACCTATCTAAGATATCTCAGTTATTTTCATTAAGGTGTGTAAGATATCTTAGATATCTCAGTTATTTTCATTAGGTGTGTAACCCATCTAAGATATCTCAGTTATTTTCATTAAGGTGTGTAAGATATCTAAGTTATCTCAATTATTTTGATTAAAGTGTGTAACCTATCTAAGATATCTCAGTTATTTTCATTAAGGTGTGTAAGATATCTTAGATATCTCAGTTATTTTCGTTAAGGTTTGTTTATGTTTTTCGGTTTATTAATGTTTTTTTTTGTATGTAACATGAATTTTATGTGAAAACTTCACTGGTAAATGCAACATGTAAAATGTAATTATTTATATGAAATTTTAAAACTGTTTGCTTCCCCAATACACTAAAAAGAAAATCAATTAAAGTGACAAGCAATGTTTTTTTAGCCCATCACAGCTAACAAAATGCAATGTTGTCCGAAACGTTGGCTAAAGAAGGAGTTAGCGAAACACGGCATAACACCCCAAAAACAAATAGCAAAAATTCTGTAATACATTATTTTGATGTAGCTCATAAGGTTTAGCCAGCGATTACAAAACATTGACTTTTCTCTACTTTCTATAAATATAATCGGCATGTATTATATATATATATATATATATATATATATAAACCTTACGGATGAAATTCTCTAAGTGACAGTGAAAACTGATAATTGATGGACTTACCAACAACATTGAGTTGAATGAAGTGACTCATTTTTGGTTCCATGCTGACTTGGCACTCATACTGTCCTGCATCCCGTGGCTGGACATATTTCACCTGAAAAATAATGACAATTAGTTTTGTACAACATTATTTTTTAAACAACAATAATGCTTAAGGATGCTTTGTGCATCCAAAAAGTCAGTCATATTTTTTATTGCGTTTACCTTCATCCGAGCTTACCCAAAATAATATACATTATTAGAATAATAGAATTTTATAATGCCTCGGATGTCACGTCCCAATGTATAGTAAATGCTACTGGTAGGTTTGAAGCGATAAAACAATGAATAAAGAGAGAAAGAAGTACATATAATGTATATTATATGTTTATGAGTGAAAAATAAGTGACGCACTGATCCAAATGTAGTAATATTATAATTCTTTTTGGTCATTTTTGTCTTTGCTGCTGTTTGGGAGTTCACTGTAGACTAAAATTAGTACCTGGCTATTAGATTTATAGATTATAGATTTATATACATAATTAATACCTGTGGTTTGTTAAAAAAAAAGTCATTACCAGCAACGTTGCTGTAAAACAAATCACCGGAACAAGTGGGACAATTCAGGTTCTTATAACTAGACTGCCAAAAGCCTATGTCTAAATTCTTGAGTAAAGACTCGTAGGGTCTGAACGTTTAGTGCCAGAATATTCAGATTTAGTTTACACATCAAACCAAAGTCATTTTAAGCAACGTCATTATTGTAAAATGATAGGTTTGCATGTTACACTATAAAGCCAATTGAAATGAATACTTATATCGTAAACAGGTTTAAATTGTTTATTTGAAACACTATTGAATAACTCACGACCTCTGCGCCCCAAAACTAAACCTCATACCTTCAGTGACTCACATATACACTCCGTGACACGGAGTGTCTGCGCGTGTTAGTTTCTACTAAAACTACCTATTGATAAGTCAAATGTTTATTTTTACACTTGGTATTTCAATTATTTTATTTAAAGATTATCTTAGAAATAGAAAAATATGTACCAAAATAAATAATACTTTTAGTAAAACAAAGAATGTATCTGCAGGAGTTCCACAAGGTTCCATATTGGGACCTACACTATATATAATTTATGTAACTATAATGAAAAAACTTTTCTCTTTTGTTAAACATTTTGTATTTGCAGATGATACGGCATTGGTCATATCACATAAAGATCTAAAAATTGCAATTGAACTCATGCAAATTGACTTTAATCAACTTTGTAAATGGTCACATGATGCAGGACTATTAATAAATGCTAAAAAAACCAAAGTTATGCATATAAGATCACCTAATGCCAGATTTCAATTTAATCCTAATATTATTTCTCATAGTTTTAATTGCATCCATAAAAATATCCCGACTAATTGTAAATGTGAAAGCTTAGAATTAGTTACAGAATATGTCTATCTTGGTGTTACAGTAGATTGCTTTTTCAAATGGGACAAACATATTAAAAAAACCTGTAAAAGACTCAGATCAATTGCTGGCAGAATGTACACATTAAATTTTTTCCTATCAATTGAAACACTTAAAATAATTTATATGTCAATGGCAGAATCTATTATAAGATATGGATTAACCATATGGGGAAATACTAGTATAACCAATCTGAAACAAGTCCAAGTTGTACAAAACGCAATTGTAAAATTACTAGTCGTCCCTAATATTTTTAAACAGAGACATAATACACCGTTGCTGTTTCAGAGTGCCAAAATTTTACCCGTTAAGGCTATACTATGGCAAAAAATCATAATTCAGTATATATTTACCCCGCAGCATAAAGAAAAATTAGAACATAAATACAGTACTAGATTCACGCGCAATGACGGGTTAATAATTGTTTAATGCCCTTCCGGATAAAATTAAAACTGAAAAAAATTACAAAACTTTCAAATCACAAATCAAACAACTTTTAGATAAACCCAACGGTAATCACAAGTTTTAATTTCATTTGATACATTTTTCAAAAAATTGTTTATATGAACTCATTTGTAATTTTTATTGATTAAATTTTCCTAAATTCACGTCATGAATTTAGGAAAATTGATTAATGATTAATAAAAAAAAATAAACATAAACAAAATTTAATATTTAAAAAAAAAAATACATATCCTCTAAATTTATATTATCCGCTTCCTAATATGTGCTAATATGCGTTTATTGTTGTTGCATTTTATTAAGTACCCATTTCATACAAGATTGCCAGCTCGGTCTTTGAACAATTTACTACCAGTACTGTACCTACCTACTATTATTTCGTACCTAATAAGTACATTTTTATTTTTATATCTTATTTTTTCTAAGTTTAATAACTATTATATTATTTAAGTTATATTTTTTATTTTTTAATTTGTAATTAAATTTCTTATTTTTCTTAATTATATATTTTTATATCTTATTTTTTCTAAGTTTAATAACTATTATATTATTTAAGTTATATTTTTTATTTTTTAGTTTGTAATTAAATTTCTTATTTTCTTAATTATATAGTGTTATCGAATTTATCATCTAGTTTTATAGCTATTTTGTTAATTTTTAGCTACATCAACTAGTGAAATTTTACAACCTATAAACCATAATGACTCACAACACTCCCCAACTCAAACACGAGAAATAATTTCTCAATTGAGTTGGGTAATTTTTTGTTAAAAATTTCAAATTTTTTCGCAATCAGCCTCAAAATATCTACATTTGTAAATTATTGTAATGTGTTTGTATATTCAATAAATAAAATAATAAAAAAAATAATAGTTCCGAAATTTAATAATAAATACGGACAGAGAACGTTTGAATACAACATACCGAAGATATTTAATTTATTACCTGACACTATAAAGCAATGTAAATCTATGAATAAGGTTAAATATATGGTGAAAAATTGGCTATCGGAAAAAAAATATTTATTTTAATATGTATGAAAAATTGTATGAAAAATTGTTAATTCTGTAGATATAAGATGTAAATTATAACTTTAAAAAATGTATTTGAAACTAACTTTAAGCACCTGTTGACAAGCCAATTCAATCGGCTTAGCAGGACTTGTTTGTTGATATTATGTATTAACTATTTATTCAATAAAAAAAAAAAAAAAAAAAAAAAAAATGCTCTTATAATATTGTACAATTTGAAATCGTAGATCAAACAATACGGCTGCCCACTTATTATGTTAATAGTTTTAAACATGGTGCATCATAACTACAAAGGTGATAACCGTGATTGAGGGGTATGGCTCTCGACTAGTAATTCGGAGGTCACGGCAGTAAAAACCCGGCGTGCGCGTGTTTATTTTATTTCTTTAATTTGTGTTTTTTACCGACATGTTCAAAATAATACAGAGTATGTTTGCGGCATGTTCCAAAGTGTTAGATATTCTTAATATCGCCCTGGTGTGAAACCACCGTTCTGAATTGAAACGTTGCTTGAAATGGCTTAAGCCATGTTTGGTAACCAGATCTGAGTAGTCAGATTCTTCCCAACTTTCCTCTTCCCCATCTCCTCTCCCACTACCTACTTCATTCAGCCTTAGCAAACATAAATTGGGAATGTAATAGTCTCACTGGCTCCAGAAGGCTGGGAGCAGTTGGGACTCTTGTGCGGTATTCACAAAATTAAAATGTTAAAAAAATCTGTAAATTTTGTGTTTATCTATAAATTTGGTGTCATTGTGTCCATATTAAGCGATCAAGAGTTTTTTTTTTAAATTTTATTTTACAGCTATTCCAATGGAGCCTGCACGAAGGAGCCAGCAGTTGGACGTATACCCTGTGTACCGGTACGGACTTAAGGTAAGCTCAACGGACACGAGCGGAACACTCTTTCACAGTTGATGTCGGTTTCATGAAAACGGACCGAAGTCGGCTCGCTTGTGAAATGGGCTACCTCTCTGTTTTTCCTCCTGCATTTGATCCGGGCCTCTTCAAGACCCGCATTAATAAATCCCTTCCTACAGCCTACAGCTTCTACTTCACCCGCCCACCACACTGTCCAACTTGGTGGCGAAGTAGTTCCCGTGTTACTGATGTGATGTGTAATACAAAATCAAATATGAAATAAGCAAATACACACAGTTTTTGTATATAGTCAAGAATACCTACTTAAATAGTACTTATTGTTGCTTTGCAATGTGCGTGCGTTGCATCTTACCAAATACCCAATGATATTAATAAAACATCCAACATCTGACATTTCCCATACATTTTGATGACAACATGCTACACTAGCCCCTCCTAGCGGCGTGAGTTGTGCGCCTTGGTTTTCTTTCATGCATTTTAATGGATTTTTTAAAATAATGTCAACCTGAACATGCTACAATAGCACCTCTAGCGGCTGGAGTTGCTGATATTGCCAATGTTTTATTGGAGTTGGACGTTTTATTAACATTATAGGGTATTTGATCTTACTAACTGATGATTTTTTAGCTAAAATTTATCTTTTCATTTAAAAATAGAATCAATATTACCATAAAGAGATAAATGGAAATAAGTTCTTAAACGTGTGTCCGCGTCAGAAATAACCCATTTTTTCCCGTAATTGAAAAAAATATTTACAAGTGTCGAAATTTTCTATTGGACAGAAAATCAATTTCAGCTACTTCTCCAGGGCCTAGGAAAATAAAGGTCTTATATAATTTGGCGTCATCAGTTTTCTGGTCAGTGAATTATTTTAATTCACAACATTAAGCAATTGCAGCTAAGTAAAATATTTTTTTACTTGTTCTAAAACAAAGTTTTTATCTGGAGACCTTAATCCAGCTATAACATTCCTCATGGTAATTTTATTGTTTGACATTAACGCCGCAATTTATTATTCCACATCACCACTGAGATATTTCACGATTGACATCAAACATTTACTTAAAATTATTATTATTACCGTGAAACTTTTATGATGGTGTAAAAGCCTTCAGTTACGTGACAAATGACATTTCAACGCAACCCTGGATATGATTGATGATTAAATTGCCTATCCCTGTAAAAAATAATTAATTATATAAACGAAAATATATATTATTATTATGGGGCCAGCCATCGCGAATGTCAGCAAAAAAATAAAGCTTTCGAATACGCCTTAAATAAATGTGGTTGTGGAATTTCAAGAGATTATTTAAGTGTAATGGATATAATATTTCAAACGTATTAACAGGTATGTATATTATTCAAAAAAACTTTATATAATTTTATTAAAAATACAAATATCTTAGTTTACTTCACTTTATTTTTAGACACACAATCTACCGCTTCACTGGGAGTAAACGTACTTTTTATAAGTATGAGCATGCCTGCATATCATTCTAAAACACAAATGAAAAATGTTTAAGGGTTTAGCTTATAGGATTGTCCCATTTCTAACAGTAAATTAAATTACTTGGTAAATTTAAATACATGATAACATCATAAGAAAATGACACAAAGACTATTTGTGATGAGTTTGTGGAAGAGTTTTTTAAAAAGATTCTTAAATTCTGTGTAATTAATAAATATATGTGTTTATGGTAGGTATTCATACTTTTATTTAGATGTAGTGAGACCTTTTTCGGAATATCGTGATATTTTGTACGTGTCTCTGCATTCATTTATTTTGTAATAGATTAACTTATTTCGTGTAATGCTTCATTTAAGAATGAATAGAACTTAACAATAATTCATTCCCCTGTATTTTATACAGGACATAATATTTTAAACGTAATTGAGATATATTAAAATGGGGAGCCTAGGCTGAAGTCAATAACAATAAAAGACACATAAATTTGTTTTTGACCACTTTAATTTTTTTAAACTCTACCTTTTTCAGAAGAACCCTTCCTTCATCAGGAGAATATTAAAAACTAAATATTCTGTTTTTCACATTCTCCTGATGAAGGAAGGGTTCTTCCGAAACCGGTAGAGTTTAAATAAAATTAAAGCGGTCAAATAAAAAAGTATTTTTTATAAAAGTTCAAGTTTTTTACAAATACGAAGTCAATTACATTTTTTAAAGTTAAACATTATTAAAAAATGTTAATTTTTAATGAAAAAAAAAAAAATTATACTTAGGTTAACTTAAAGCTTATCATTATTTGTGGAATCATCGATCAGCGCCATTTTGCATTTTTACCGTGCAAAACGATGTGATTAAGATTTTTACCATCCAACCTATCAATCATGCGAGAAGAAACGATTATTTCGCTTCGTGAAGCCTTAAATCATTATTTTTGAATTTATTTATTTGTAATAAAATAGCGTAAGAGTTGACTCGAACATCACACAATTCGGACTGGGTGTATTGGTACTAGTGTCACTAGTAACATAACTGGGAAATGGTATTTGCTCTTGCTTACGCCTAATTATTGTCATTAGCATGAAAACGACAACAAGCGTACAAGAATATCGATTTGGAATATTCGAAAAGTTTATGTTTTTTTAATTAAAAAATATTTTTTTTAAGTCTACTTTCTCTGAAGTCTTTGGTTTCGATACCTAAACCCATTTTGCCGGGTATTAATTAATTATTTTTTTAAATCACCAAACAAATCAGTCAACATTATTTCGTCATTAATTTTGTGCTGAGTGATTCTTGGTTTTTACGTGTATTCATAACGATGTCAGCACGAATAATTATAATTATTGTTTTAAGTTGAATAAACATAATTTCATGTCAATTTTGCCGAGCGTGCCAACAGCCCTTGTGTGTCGGGGCGTTTCTGTCAGTTGGAATGTAGGAATTACAACACGATAAAACTGTCATTTTTATTTTCAAAATGTGGGTCGTTTTTTTCCCATTTGATTCTTTGTTCGTGACCGGTCAGTGGCTGAGTTGACATCGCGTTTGGGTCCCACCCAGGCGTAGTGTGTTCAATTCCTCGGCTGGCTAAGTCCTTCATCACAACCTAAGCAACATTTTCCGTTTACTGTGGTGGTGGTAGGAGAATTTTACGAGAATTTTAAAGACAAACGGGAATGTTTGTTTTTAAAAAAATACATATTGAAGAAAGCTCGATGTGAAAGAAAAGATCCATTCCTTAACGAAAACTAAAAATAATCACAACATGGCAATAATATTTTTTACTGTCTCTGATTAAATAACAATCAATATAACTATATTTGGATTTTTAATTTAAATTGGTGGAACATGCACAAATTATGGCGAAAGCGACTAATCTAGCTTTATATCTACGAAAAACCGCCACCACACGAAGAGGCAAAGATTTTTAAGGTCTTACGGCCAGGGTTGGGCTTATGGGTAGCGTTCCGAACCCAATCACTCAACTTATCAACTATTCAGGGATAATGTTGGGATTTATAACTAGGTTTACTAGAAATTAAAACAGTGTTACGTGTATTATTAAACCGTTTTTATGCTTTGTCATAAGTGAACTTGAATACAATTCTCCCGTCTGGAACCCACACTACAAGATATAATTGAAAGAATATAAAATATAATCTTATTATATTCCATTGATTTGGTTGAACTAAAATAATCTTTTAAATCAACTGAATATGGTTAAATTGTTGGACAGAAGGATTTTCATTGACTTGGTATTTCTATGTAAAATTCTAAATGATTGATTGCCACGATGCGGTGTTTGATTCCACTACGTAATGCTAGAAGCCGGGATTCATTTTAGTGCATAAATTCTGGGACTAACTACCATATTATGTACTCCTCGTGGTCCAGAACACTATATGAGGGAAACATTTAAGCCGAGTCAGTGGACATCTTCAATTTATCACAATATAAGCAACAAAGTTATGATTGTTACTAAGGCAGTTCTGTTATGTATAAAAAGTTGTATAATTTTTACCATTCCCATGTAAAAGCACTTAAAAGGGCGTGAATAATTAACTAAATTTAAAAAAAATTACAATAATCGATTCAACGTTTAGAAGTTTATAAAATAATACATTAAAAATCAAAAAGCTTTCAGTTTTTTGCACGTACAACTTAAATACCCACATTATAAAATCAAAATTAAATTTTTTAAAGCAATTAACTCCATCTAAATATTGACGATCGTCTTTTTCCTTATATTGAATGATAACGAAAAAGACAGAAGATACTAGAACGATGATTTCACGTACGACCTTTCGCTGGAAAAAGTGTAGTCATGAATTTTTCTAACTACTGGCTATGAGCAGAGCATGAAATTATCTTAGGGGCAGAGGTATCTATATTTGTTTGGTGTATAATGTATAATTATGGATGATATATTATATAATGGATCTCAAATATATATATGTATTTTTTTTTTCTGAAATCGCTAATATTGTCTTCAATAATTATATATTACAATTTGAGGTTTTACTCAATAAAGTTATTCCAAAAAAATAAATAAAAACTATTTATATTTATGGTATGTAGATATTGCACTTGTTCTGTGATCAACATATTACAATAGAGTTTTTTTTTGTGAAATCTCTTCTTGTTGACTTGTTCTTTACTTGTTTTTGAATGCCAGATTGTTTAGTTTGTGTTTTAATTACGACCGGAAGTAACTTTGTCCTTTGTGCAGAAGTAGTATTTATAGCGGATATTAATTGGTTACGCGAGTACATAGTTTTGGTTGTTATTTTTGTTTCTATGGAGTTGTAATGTGCTTTATTTTTGTGTGTGTGTGTGTGTGTGTGTGTGTATGTGTGTTTATGTGTGTGTGATTTGTATTTTGTGCGTTTGCATATAGTTGTTTTATGTAAAGTTTGTCAAGTTCCGTAAACATTCAATTGGTACCTGTGTGTGTTATTTTTTTATAGATACTTTTACAGAAACGACACATATTTGTTTAATTTTTAATTTATTGTTGAAATTGCGACTATAAAACAGTCCCAAACGTCCGATATCGGTCAGGATTGTGTTACACCAAATAATGACTGGTTTCCATCATCAGCCTAAGCCAGTGAGTAGTCCTAAATGCCTTTTTTTATTCCTCTGTTCACTTTTAGGTGACTAAATCAGAAAAAAACTCTCCTGTATAAGTTACTGTTTGTCATTTAGGAAAGTTTTGCACTTATATTACTATATATATATATATTATAAGACAACGGTTCTGCATACCAATTTATTAGATACAGATACTGATCGGACATGCCTGTCAGTTAAAAACCTGCTAATGCAATATACCTGCCTCACCTGGTACTTAACTTTTGTGAAAAAGATCTCACCTGTAATGTCCAAGTATTGGAAGCTTCAACCAGAAAGGCCTGAAACCTCTCGTCAGCAATAAAGGTATAGCGGTCCACTGTGAGGATGTGAGCATCTCGTCTTCTGATCCAGGATACTGATTTGTTCCCTAACTGTTTTACCTGCGAATAAGAAATTTGTTTTTAGAAACCTACTAATAAAGTTGGTATACATGAAGAATATCACACTTCAGGCATTTGCCAAGCTTAGTACACCAAGAAGTCGAGAAAACTCATGAAGCTTCTTAAATATATGATGAGTAATAAAACTAATCAAATCGTTACAATTTTCATGTGTACAGACCATCATGTTGTATTGATACAGACCCTCGGGTTGTATTAATACAGACCTTCGTGTTGTATTAATACAGACCCTCGTGCCGTAATAATACAGACCCTCGGGTTGTATTGATACAGACCCTCATGTTGTATTAATACAGACCCTCTTGTTATATTCATACAAACCCTCGTGCCGTATCAATACAGACTCTCGTGTTGTATTAATACAGACACTCGTGTTATATTAATACAGACCCTTATGTTGTATTAATACTGACTCTCACGTTGACACGCTTTGATAAATAATAATAAAATTTGTTACAAAGTTCTCAAAATTAACGAAAAGATTTCAGTGCATTAAAACACATACTTGTTTGAGAAATGATTTATAATCACACATTATTAACATACATTGATGATGCCTTCAAAATGCGAAACAGCTGTTGTACGGGACGTGTTTGCCTGCACAAGAAAATACTGTAAATAATAAAAAATAAAAAAAATAATAAAATTTTTTACTGTACGACTGTTTGCTTCCTAAATAAAAAGAAAAAAAAAAATAAGAAGCACCGGCACACATCAGTCCTCAACCTGGGAAATGATTTAGGTAAAACACCATGAGGTGTTCTATCCAAACCATCATAAAAGAAAGACGATTCGAATCAAAATTCACGTTTTAATTACAAGTATTGTACTGGTATACAGAACGTACAAAGGGGTGTAGCTTATAGGTACTTCCTATTTTTTACAGCCAACATAATTCACAATAAATAGTTATATGTATTTCAATACAACTGGGATTTAAAACACGGATAGAAAACTGATACAGTCGGAATCCTTTCAGCGATAATTTCAGATTGGAGCACATTTTGCATCATCGCGCCATACGATACAGCAAATGGCGTAGGCGACTGCTGCAGCAGTGGCTAGTTCAATTGGTAGCCAGCAGGAATCGGCTAGCCTCTAGGCTTCAGCATCAATGGCTAATTCAGTCGGTAGCCAGGAAGAATTGGCCGGCCTCTAGGTTTTCAGCATCAATGGCTAATTCAGTTGGTAGCCAGGAAAAATTGGCCGGCTTCTAGGTTTTCAGCATCAATGGCTAATTCAGTTGGTAGGCAGGAAGAATTGGCCGGCTTCTAGGTTTTCAGCCTCAATGGCTAATTCAGTTGGTAGCCAGGAAGAATTGGCCGGCTTCTAGGTTTTAGCATCAATGGCTAATTCAGTCGGTAGCCAGGAAGAATTGGCCGGCCTCTAGGTTTTCAGCATCAATGGCTAATTCAGTTGGCAGCCAGGAAAAATTGGCCGGCTTCTAGGTTTTCAGCATCAATGGCTAATTCAGTTGGTAGGCAGGAAGAATTGGCCGGCTTCTAGGTTTTCAGCCTCAATGGCTAATTCAGTTGGTAGCCAGGAAGAATTGGCCGGCTTCTAGGTTTTAGCATCAATGGCTAATTCAGTTGGTAGCCAGGAAGAATTGGCCGGCTTCTAGGTTTCAGCATCAAGGGCTAATTCAGTTGGTAGCCAGGAAGAATTGGCTGGCCTTTAGGTTTTCAGCATCAATGGCTAATTCAGTTGGTAGCCAGGAAGAATTGGCCGGCTTCTAGGTTTCAGCATCAATGGCTAATTCAGTTGGTAGCCAGGAAGAAATGGCCGGCTTCTAGGTTTTCAGCATCAATGGCTAATTCAGTTGGTAGCCAGGAAGAATTGGCCGGCTTCTAGGTTTCAGCATCAATAGTTAATTCAGTAGGTAGCCAGGAAGAATTGGCCGGCTTCTAGGTTTTCAGCATCAATGCAGCAGGGATTGGCCAGCCTCTAGGTGATCAGCGGCAGTGGGCAGTTCAGTCGGTATCCAGCGGGTATTCGTCAGCCTTAAGGTTGTCAGCATCTGTGATTGGTTCAGCCGGTAGCCAGGAAGAATTCATCAGCCTCTAGGTTGTCAGCATCAATGCAACAGGGATTGGCCAGCCTCTAGGTGATCAGCGGCAGTGGGCAGTTCAGTCGGTATCCAGCAGGTATTCGTCAGCCTTTAGGTTTTCAGCATCAGTGGCTGGTTCAGTCGGTAGCCAGGAGGAACTCATCAGCCTCTAGGTTGTCAGCATCAATGCAGCAGGGATTGGCCAGCCTCTAGATGATCAGCGGCAGCATGGTCATTTGATATAAGAGCCTGCACACGGAGACGTCCAATTATTGTAATGATGACAGATGCATCTGGCTCAGCTCATAGAGTGCCGGCCGTAAACAGCTCTTGCAAATAGTTGTAATCTTTAAAATGATTGTGCCGTGATGGAGGAACAGAAACAACTAAAGATTTCAGTTGACACTCAGGAATTTATAATTTTAATTAACAGATCACGTTTCAACTGGAGGTGTTCCGTCCACTCATGTTAATTTTTGAAATTTGACTGCCGAATATTGTGGTGTTTTTAGCTATTTGTAATTTCTCTAGCAAGCCTTCTTGTGACGTCAATATCTTCACCACAACTTGTTTACGTTTGAGACGCAGGTGTTTTTAGGTGAGAATAATAATTTCGCCCAGCGACTGGTTTGTCAATATTTTGATTTCGTTTTAGAAAATAGGGTTATCGAACTGTTTCATGTTAGATTTAGACTTTTTGCGGCCTGGTAACAGGATTTTTCAACCGGTAAGTATTACGATTTGGAACAGGGGTCATCAAACTTGCAGGTGTTCAACTTTGGTCGCAATTAAAATTAAATGCAATAAAATCATGTTTTCATGTTCGATACAGTTTGTCACGTAGAGTTATGAATTTACTAACCGTGTTATTTATCGGCCATGAAAAAAATGTTCCCGTTGAACGCCGCCGCGGCCGATAGCATTCATAATATACTTTCTTTCCGTGAGATTTTGCATCACACAAATTTATGTTCGTTGCTTACTAAAATAAATTTAATCCGTTTGAAAACAAAATAAACAATGAGATAAGAGTTCTAACTTTTCCTTTCATAAAGAGCAGCCGTTTAAAAATAATAACTAAGTTACTACAGTGACATTCTTCAACGCACGGTTGTGTTTTCACTATTTTTTATAGTAAAAAATACCTATTTAGCTTAATGGAATATTTAGTAAAACTTCAAGATTATTTTCGAAGTTCAAATATTGTTGTATAACACAATATCAAAAAAAACATCCTTCTGAATATAAATTACTTTCGATAAGTACACGCAGTAGTAGTACAATCGGTTGGTGCAGGGCAATCCGCGCGGATATTTAGCGTTCGCACTCGAAAGAGATATTGGTCGCAGGAGTTCGACGTTCAAAAGGAGTGACGGACATTTGAATATATCCCTCCAACTGTGGCGCGAATGACCAGTTTGAGAGGTCATTGGGTCTCCCCAAACCAGCTTCCTCCAATCTGGCAGGCACATCCTGAATACACCTCACCCGATAAACCCCTTGGGATGACCTATTGCCTAGGTAATGGTTTTCAAATAAATAGTTACAGGGACGGCGGTACCCAAACCCGCCTCCCAAATTGAACAAAATTAAAACCGAATGGTTTATATTAAAGTAAGTAATTACATACATGCTTAATAAATAAACATGAATCTTCACGATGGTGACATAACAATTTAATAAAATATATTATCACAAATAAAGATGAGTAGAAAATCAACTAAAAAATAACCACATCAATAAGAATTCATCGCAAGATAGATGAGTACCTATCTTATTTCCGCATCGACCAGGGCCACCATATTGTGCATTATTGTTGTTCAGATTATTTGTTGTCCTGGGAATATTCAGTTGGGTTCCATGATAACTCAACACAGTGCCAATTCAACACACTTTTAAAAAGTGATATAAAGTCATTAGAAACGATGAAAAAAATATTAAACCTAATCTAATCTAACCTACTTAACCCAGTTAATAAAATTTTTGTTTCATCACTTTCCATGACTTTATATAACTTTTTAAAGATGTGATGATTTATCCGGTCACCGTTCAGTTGTATGTCCCGTGGGTGGTTTATTTATGTTCGTCTCCGTCGCACGTCAGAGCCTCAAAGCCGTTAAATCACTTTACGTTTGATCAGTGCTTTATATAATATGTTTGTGTTGTACGATTACTTTGGTTTACTAGACCGATGTATGAGAAATATGCTTTCAAGCCCTCAAAGTTATACCAGTTCGTGAACAATTTCAATAGTGCCTTGGGACGTAAGTCTTATGCCAAATCAAATTATTTGGCCTGTGTTTCTATACCGGTCAAAGTTAGCATTGTATTTCAGGATGCCTTTGTTTGTTCAAAATTTGACTGCATTTTGTGTGGAAATAATTACTTTTAATGCATATAAATGAAAACATATGCAGAGTGAAGTGAATAGAAGGTGTATCATACGTGTCCAGAACCATGCCAACATTTTCAATAAAATTCATATTTACGTAAAACTGAAAGCACACTCTGACTCCAAAATCTTCAGATACCGTGTTGCCTACGCATAAAATATCTTTTTATTCAGTTAAATTTATTAAATAATATGCCACATGTCATTTATAAAGTGAATTACAATCTGATATAGTAACAAAACCTGAAGAAATCAAAAGAAACATCTATCTCTTCACCCGGAGCCACCAGACGAGGAAATTAGCTGGTCCCATATCTCGCCTTGTAAATATTATCTTCGAGAGTGGGATGTTCCCTTCTCATTGAAAGAAAGCTAAAGTAATTCCCCTTTTTAAAGGTGGAGATCGTCTAGATGTCAATAATTACAGACCTATATCCTTACTCAATACTTTTTCAAAAGTAATATAGAGATTGGCTAAGTCGAAATTGGTATCATTCTTAGAAACATATAATATACTCTCTAGCAATCATTGGTTTCAGAGAGAATATAGGAACAAGTGATGCAGTGTTGAGGGTATTGTCCAAAGTCACTAGTGCGTTAGATTATGGGAACAAAGCTTTGGCTGTGGTCTTAGATCTATCAAAGGCATTTGATTACTGTTTATCAATCATTTTATAAATTTCTTAATTTGCCAAATTATACAATAAAACCATAACCGAAAATGGGTTCGTAAGTAGGAGATTTTGAACTTTAAAGCAGTTTTGATAGGCCTATACATTTTTTTTGCTGGGCTTATAAAAAGACTTATCTGAAACATAATCGATTATTTCAAAGGCCAGGATGTCTTTAATTAAAACATTTCTAGACGACCAAATTTTCCAACCAAAAACACATGATTTTAAATTACTACGTAGTGCATCGCCTTAATGATTAGTTATGGTTCAAATATTATTACAATATACTGTCAAATTACCCATCTGGTAACACATCTAATATTTATTTTTATTTAATTTTGAAATATTTTGTGTTTGTATGTAGAATTACTTACTTACTCTTATGTTTGCTTCACTTAAATGTAAATTGTTAACCTCGATACAGGCTTAGTCCTAGTGAGGTTGATTTTTATGTGAAAAAAACGTGTTTTATGTATAGTGAGATGCAATAAATAAATAAATAATTAAATGACCACCGCCAAGGAACTATCGAAGTATTTACGTTCTCTCCCCTCCACTGTTCACCGGATGGAATTGGGAATTTTAATGGCCGAAACCTAAAGCTAATCACAGCAAAGTAGAAATAAATCTCATAATTACGAGTTCTAAATAACCATTTCTGATAACGTAGGGCGAGATTACGGGAAACTGGTCATACTTGTGACAAATAAATAAATATCAACACTAAAAAATGACTAAACGCTAAAATAATAACCTGAAAACTTACACCTAACTGTATTTTCCGCATTTTGAAAAAATGTTCCATCCAAAAATGTCAAGCACCAAAGCCAATATGTAAAACTGTATATTTTATTGCAAAATAAATAAACGAGATTTAGGGTAATGGTTTAGGTAAGTTGAACTGACATATTTAGAGGTATGGCCCCACAACGTTGCCTTTCCCTCGGCAAGCTAACATCCGAGAGGAAAAATACCTAACTAAATTCACTCCCATTAAAGAGGAGGTTCCCAAAAGGAAAGACCCGATTCGAGTTTGTCCTATAAAAGTTGGGCCAGATTCGATGTCAAGTCAGTTCAAAAACTACCTCTAAAAAGGAATTAAATCTTCTGAAAACCAAAACCATGTCTCCAAGTGAAATATTTAAAAAGTGTTTTATTCAGTAGTAAAATCAGTTCCCTTCCAGTTTAAATTCAGTTTTCTCGTAAGTATTAGATTCAAGTGTCAAGTCAGATTTAGAAATCAATTCTTCTCTGTACTTTGAGGTAGCTTCACTCCACTTTTTCGCAACACCCCCGAGGCTGATTTCGTGACAAGTTGTGTCCAGCCCCAGCCACATAACTGTCTCGTACAGAAGGCATCTACTTTGCACACCATTAAAAATGACTACAAAGGAAAAGGTTAAATTCGTGACAAATGAAACTCGAAGTGTGTGTGTCTTTTTACTAAAGGATTAATTATTCAGTCGATTTATTTAACCATAGGTGTGTGGTGTCTTTTATCCTAAGATTAATTATCATTTCGCATTACCTATTTTGCAGAGTTGTTCGTTATCTGATATACCATTTTGTTGGAGGTTCACAAGCCAAAAGGTTGGCTTTGGGCATCATTGTTTTTTCAATTGCGGGAGAATTTGAACCACGTCGCTGCATCACTTTACCATTATTCTTTTAATTTTCTCAGTTCAATCGACTACGAGAATATTATTCCCGGGAAACATTACGATTCTGAAGATCAGACAAGCAGTGAGAGCAGCATTTTGGAATAAAAATGGCTCTCGTTCTATCTAACCAGCTACAGCACAGTCATCACTCTTGGCCGTGCGGTCCGTTGCGTCCTCGGGACTTTCCAACTTTTTTCCGAGCCTTGACGTTTCCGGATGCGGCTGCTTGGGACGCCCTGCGATTGTTCCTGCATTGGACCGACCATTCGTCGGCTGGCCGACACTGCCTCAGAGTCTGGGTTTGACTTGATTGGGATGACTATGATTGCTCCAGACAGTAGAGGAGCGCAACTCAGCATTTATGGAGGCTGCAGCGTGAGCTGAGGCGTGACGCAATACTGCGTGTTATGGATCGCCCATAAAAACAAGCTAACTGCACAAGT
Source organism: Hesperophylax magnus (assembly GCA_026573805.1). Taxonomy (NCBI): domain Eukaryota; kingdom Metazoa; phylum Arthropoda; class Insecta; order Trichoptera; family Limnephilidae; genus Hesperophylax; species Hesperophylax magnus. The sequence continues at coordinate 23,675,846 of JAIUSX010000011.1, forward strand.
TAGGTATATTCTCACGCGTTACCGGAAATCGATCACGCACTGAGTTCATGTAAAGTCACTAATACACACACAGGAGCTCGCGATATCTCTGCATGTCACGATCACGCGGGCTAACAGCCAATCATGTACTTCGTGTCCTTATAAGGGCATGGGGCACGCGCCAAAGAGTGGGACAAGCCCCCCCCGCGAGCGACCAACGCAGGTCAAGTACTGGCAGCGAGCAAACAACGCGGCAGTTCCCCGACCGACGCGTAACAGACAACCCGCTGTATTAGTTCCGAGTTACGATCGCCGCCAAAATTGGTGTCGCCGTAGAGATGGCCCGGCCTGATTTGTTTCACCATGTGTGCCGCCTCTCTGGTTCCAGCTTTCCACTTCAAGAGGATCCCCAGAACCACAGCCTCCTTATGTTGTAGAGCTGTGTCCTGTCTCCGTCTGCCGTTGTCGCCCCCAGCACCTTACATTATATATTTGGGTCATGTCTCTGACCACGCCGCCAGCCCCCCAGAACCACAGCCTTCTGATGTTATATAGTTGGGTCCTGTCTCCTTCTGCCGATGTCGCCCCCAGCACCTTATGTTGTAGAGCTGTGTCATGTCTCTGACCACGCCGCCAGCCTCGTACCCCTGTGATGCTAGCTGCCCCACCTACCGTCGACCCCAGGCTGAGATCGTGAACTTGTAGACCCCGGCCTCAGCCCTGGGCGTCTGCCGCCCTAGCCTGTTTGTGTGGACCCCCTTGGCCATCCAATCAGTGCCCCCGTTCTGCTCCATCGTCTCTGCGACTCCGGCCGCCGCCCTGGCGTCCCTTTTGCCGTCCAGCGTGGTGTGCCCTAGTGGCCGCCTTTCTGCATCAGCCCCGCATCATTCTGGCGCACTTTTTGCCGTCCAGCGTGGTGTGCCCTCGTGGCCGCCCTTCTGCACCCGTCCTGCGCCCTGCCTGGCACCTGCCATGGCACCTGCCGACCGTCTCACCGCATCCGCCGTAAATTACACGTGAGCGCATAATATACCTTGTCAATCAGAGCCCTTAGAGTCAATAGATTGGCTAGTAACTAGTTAGGACTTAAAAAGCTATGTACCTTTTGTAGATCTGTTGATAACATGTAGTACCTGTACAATAAACCCTCATATCAAGAGACTTGTTTTAATTGGGAAATTGACTATAATCCACACCCTGAATGATTGGAGTATCAAGCTTTGCCGCCGGCTTGTGCGGCGATGACTATTTGTGTAACACACCTATAGTATATTACATGGCCTAAACGCTAATGTAACACTGGCGCCACAACATGGATAGTCAATTAGCCCGATAAAATTTATCGAAAATTCGAATCTTTTAATATAAAAAATTAGCTTCTTGCGAGAGTCCCGAAGGGGTGACAATAAGTCACCTATACCGGGATGGGACAGTGGTGGGTGCCTTTAAAAGCCCGATAAAATACGTCTTTTGTTGCTATGTTTTACTATAATATTAATGTTTTTTTCCTACAGCTGTGTGTTATAATTCAATTTCTGAGTCGGGAGTGTTTGTAATACAAATGTGCAGTCGGTAGTGTAACGCGTAACCTTTTATTATCTAAAAAATATTGAATGTGCCGTCGGAAGCGTGAAGCAAATACATTCTGTTACTAAATACGTAATAAACCAAATACGAGAAATTACGACGTAATAAATGTTAAATGTGGATGTTTCCGAGAGATAGATGTGTTATTTCAATTTTGGAATGCAATTTAATTGTTTCGTTATAGAAATAATTTTTTTTGTCAGGTTAAGCTTTGCTTATCTGTTTCATTGTAATAAGTTGAAATAATTCAAATACTCAAAAGAACTTCCAAGTATTAATTCTCCGTCGGATTAAATTCAGTTATCGTTTTTTAATTCACATTATTAAATAAATAACGTATTGGTTGTTTTTAATTAAGATCCGTAGACCTTACCGGTTGTTACCATTATTAAATCATGGATCCTCCCAATATTGGTAGAATTTTAAATTTTGAAAAAGCGACAGCGCCTTCAATTAAAAAGTGGTTAATAGAAAGAGGTATAGTTCCAAAAAGGGCTGTGTCATCTCTAAGAGATCAATGTGTGGCATATAATGCATCAATAAATGTGAGCACAGAACCTCCAATTATATCATTAAGTTCGCCAGAAGTTAGTACGACACCTAAAGCAAGTAGTTCCGTTTCCCACGATGTTATAAACCCGATTGTTGTGCATCAGAACGTGGATAGAACCAATTTAAGATACGTCGAAAGGAAAATCGTAAATTTAACGAACTGGAAAATTTCTTTTGATGGCAATACGGACGTTCGTGTTTTTTTGGATAGAGTCACGGAGTTACAATATGCTAGGGGCGTGGATTGGGAAGACTTAGCTAGAGGCTTCATTGACTTGCTAACCGGTTCCGCTTTGTTGTTCTACAGAAAAATTTTTAAGACTAACCTGAAATGGGAAGAAATCAAGATAGCTTTTTTAAAAAGATTTGAAAACCCGTCATTCCAAATAACTGAGAAGTCGAAGTTATTCAATCTAAGTCAGAAAGTTAATGAGAGGGCGTCGGACTACATTCTGGAGGCATTAGCGATAAATTCTAAACTAAATATACCTCTTCCGGAATCGGAACTTCTATCATTAATCACAAAAGGTCTTCTGCCGGTATATGCACAATTAAAAATCGGACGTGAAATCTCTAATGTTACGGAATTGCAGTCGTTATGTGATGAGATGGACAAGATTAAATTCAATTCCGCCTCAAGTTATGTTGAGACAGATACTGCCTCGTGCTCTAAAGTTCTCGAATGTGATTCCAGAATTAAATCTAAATTACACCGCTACAAACAGTTATATAATGTATCTGTTAGACAATATGTAAATTTAATGTCGTCCTTGAATAATAGATTAAAATCTCCATTGTCCGAGGAAGACTTGGCTTTAACAGTTAAAAATGGTTTATTACATAAATATAATAAACTTTTCTCGTACAATGCACCTAGCTGTTGTAATGAATTAGTTAGGAGTTGTGAGCTCATGGATGAAACTCATCATGATAGTTCTCAACTACGTAACAAAACTAGATTGTTTGGCCAGAATAAAAACTCTCAGTTAGCAATGATTACACAAAGATCGACTGATTTAGCTAACCGTGCTTGTTTCAGATGCAATCAAAATGGCCATTTTGCAAAAAATTGTAATGCAGTTAGCAATAGTAATGTCCCGCGCCGTAGCCCACGATGGAAAAAGCCGGATGACAACAGAGCAAATGTTATGCCGGATTTGTCAAAACCTCCCCCGTTTCAAGGTAATAGGAATCAAAAAAACTGGTAGACGGTCATTCTAATTCAAAGCCATCTTTAATCACTAGGAAAAAAGGATGGAATGACTGGTTAGATTATGTAAAGTTATTTTCGTATACGAATTCCCTTGAAGCTTGGAATGTGACTTGCAGCGGTGATGGCCGACCGCATGTAACATTTTATGTCAATAATCGTATGTTATCAGGATTATTAGATTCGGGAGCATCTTTGCCGTGTATTGGAGGAAATTTACACAAACATTTCTCTTCGTATACGTTGTCACCCTGCAACTTGTTAATTACGACGGCAGATAACAAGAGACAGGAAGTGTTGGGAAAAATTTCACTACCAATAATTTATAACGGTATATCACAAACTATAGACTTCATAGTAATTCCCTCACTGGGTCAAAAGATCATTTTAGGTATCGATTTCTGGAAGAAATTCAACATAGCTCCGAATTTATTCACGTCAGAACAAAATATTTCGTACACTTCTATCTCAGAGGTTAATGTTGTAAAATCTAAAAACGATCTTACACCGGAACAAATGAAATCTCTTAGTGATGTAATGGAGGATTTTCAATCCATATCTTTTGCTAAATGCGGTTTGGGTAAAACGAATTTAATCGAACATGTTATTGAAACTGAAGGTTTACCAATTAAACAGCGCTATTACCCCTTATCTCCTGTGAGGTTGAAGCAGCTAGAAAACGAAGTTGACAAAATGTTAGAATTAGGCGTAATAGTAAAAAGTAAATCTCCTTGGTCAAATCCAGTGATACTGGTACCCAAGAAGGATGGAACTGCAAGGTTTTGCCTTGATAGTAGACGTCTTAATATGGCTACCAAAGCCTAGGTTTACCCACTTCCAAATGTGCATCGTATTTTGGACAACCTTTGTCACGCAAATTTCATTACATCGCTAGACTTACTTAAAGCCTTCTGGCAGATTCCATTGCACATGTCGTCTCGCGAGAAGACCAGTTTTGTGGTGCCAGGTAGAGGTACGTTTATGTTTGTAAGACTTCCTTTTGGTTTAAGAAATGCTCCAAGCGAGTTACAACGTTTGGTAGACACTCTTTTCGGTCCGGAATTTGAACCAAATCTTTTTGCATATTTAGATGACTTAATTATTATTTCGCAAACTTTTGAAGAGCACATTGAACTTCTTAAAAAAGTATGTAGTATACTTAAGAAGGCGGGATTAACATTAAATATGGAAAAATCCGAATTTTGTAAGTCAAGACTAAAATATTTAGGTTTTGTTATAGACAGGGAAGGTCTCCGCACAGACCCGGCGAAAATAGAAACTATTAAGAATTTTCCCCGTCCTCAGAATACGAAACAGGTGAAATCATTCCTAGGTTTATGTAGTTATTACAGACGTTTTATTGACAATTTTTCAAACATTGCCGCACCTTTAACTCATATAACTGGGGGAAAGAAGAACCTACCTAATTATACATGGAATGATGAAGTAGAAAAGTCATTTACCACCTTGAAAAATGCATTGATTTCGGCACCGGTATTAAGTTGTCCTGATTTTAAATTACCTTTTATAATACAATGCGATAGCTCAAATTTTGCAATCGGTGCATGTCTCTCTCAACAATTCGAAGACGCAGAGCACCCTGTAGCATATTACTCGAGAGTATTATCAAAGGCGGAGAAAAATTATAGCACCACAGAGCGCGAATTATTAGCTATTCTGGACGCCGTGTACAACTTTCGCTCATACGTCGAAGGGTCAAAATTCACCGTAGTCACAGACCACTCGAGTTTAAGGTGGTTGATGTCACTAGAAAATCCTTCAGGTAGACTTGCTAGATGGGCGACTCGTTTGTCTCAATTCGATTTTGATATTATTCACCGTAAAGGTTCCCTGCATATAGTACCGGACGCACTCTCACGTATAGAAGTTACTCAGCTAGACTCTTTATTAAGCACGCCCAGTTCTAAGGACAAATGGTACACAGAACTATATAAAAAATGCGTTGATAACCCACAAAATTGTCCTAACTTCCTGATACAAGAGAATAAGTTGTTTAAACATTGCAAAGCTGATTTTTCTTTACAAGAAGACTACGAATGGAAATTAGTGTCCCCTGTAGAAGATCGGCAAGCTATTATCTCGGATTGTCATAATTCTTCCGCGTCAATACATCCTGGTGTGTTTAAAACCTTTAAAAAATTATCGTTAAGAAATTTTTGGCCCGGTATGTATAATGATGTGAAAAAGTTAGTGTCTCTTTGTAATACTTGTAAGGCTTTTTTTTTTTTTTTTTTTTTTTTTTTATATTTACTCCACACAGGAGGCCCTGAAGAAAATAATTTCCCTCAGGGCCTATGTCATCTTTGGGGATGCTGTGTGGAGGGTCTTTTTGTGGAGAGGAAGGAGTGAACATGGGTCTTGAAGAGTCCCATGTTGTAGGAGGGAGGAAACACAGAGGCCGGCAGTTCGTTCCACAGCCGAGCTGTTGAACTTAAGAACGAATCGTAGAAGCGACCCGTTCTCATGTGACAAGTGTCAACTGTGTACAAATGTTGGGCGCGCGTTTGGCGTGTATCCCGACTACGCACCGGCGCCGAAGGGATCAATGACGCTAGTTCCTCAGAGCATCTTCCATTGTAATACCGATAGAACAAGGACAGCATACCTACCTGACGTCTGTGCTCTAAAGATTGCAGTCCGTTTGTTAAGATTGGGGAATCTATCAAACGGACCGCCCGTTTCTGCACAGAGTCAAGGGTTTTTTTCAGGTATTTTGGGGCTCCAGACCAGAGATGGCTGCCAAATTCGACAGTAGGGCGCACTTGCGATTTGTACAGGGTGAGCAGTTGTGTACTATTAAAGTATCTGCGGGCCCTGTACAGTACGCCCAGCTTCTGAGAGGCCAACTTTACTCTGGCTTCGATGGAGCCCCCGTACCTGAGCTGGTCACTTATAGTTACACCAAGCATATCAATGGAAGGCCTGTTCGGAAGATTGCTTCCGTTGAAGGAGACTAGATTATCATTTGGATCCCTTTTAGACGTAATCAGACAGGATTGGGTCTTTGAAACATTAAATTCGACGAGATTATTTTTACCCCAGGAGGAAATACTCTCGAGATAACCGTCCATTCTCTGCTTCAAAGCCCTCCGAGCCGTTGGAGTTTGTGTGCCCTTTGGGGGCTTGTCAAACAAAAAGCTATCATGAACTGTACTGTCATCCGCGTAACAATGAATCGGTGCACATGTCAAAAGGTCATTGATGTGCAACAAAAACAAAGTCGGAGACAGAACCGATCCCTGTGGGACGCCAGCATTTATGGAGTGCGAGGAAGAGGTAAAACCGTCAGCAACCGCCTGAATCGACCTATCCCTTAAAAAGTCAGCAATCCACGTACACAGGGATGCGGGAAGTCCGTAAGAATGCAATTTGTTGACAAGTCCTCGGTGCCAGACCCGGTCAAAGGCCTTGGATATGTCTAGTGCGACCGTTTGGGTCTCACCGTGACGTTCCAGGCACCGCCCCCAAACATGCGTCACATACGCGAGAAGATCACCGCACGAGCGGTTCCGCCGGAATCCGTATTGACGGTCGTTGATAATTTTGTTCTTCTCGAGGTATGTGAGCAGTTTGTCGTTGATCACACGTTCCATCACTTTGGACAGAACTGATGTGATCGCTATGGGGCGGTAGTTGGCCGGGTTGGAGCGGTCACCTTTCTTGGGAATAGGGTGAATTACCGCTTTTTTCCAACCAGAGGGCACAGTGCCACACTTCAGGGACATTTTGAAGAGCTTTGTCAAAACTGGAACTATTTCCGCAGCACACCTCTGCAATACCAAGGCAGGTATTCCATCAGGTCCACTAGCTTTGTTAACATCGAGCCCCCGTATGACGTGGAGTACATCCCGATGCCGGATCCTCAGCTTTTTCATATAGAAGCCGCAGTGAGGAACCGACGGCGGAACAGCACCCCCGTCGTCGAGGGTCGAGTTTTCCGCAAACATTTTCCCTAAAAGGTTTGCCTTTTCGGTGGCGGTGTTTGCTAGTGAGCCGTCAGGTCTGGTAAGAGGTGGCAAACTGGGTTTGCAAAAATTTCGACCTATTGAGCCCGCAAGCGACCAGAATGCTCTGCTGCCATGCGGGCAGGCAGCCAGCTTTTTGCTGATCTGCAGGTCGTGTTCGAATTTTGATCTATTGATGATTCTCTTGCATTCCTTTGCCGATTTGTTGTATGCTGATCTGCTTTCGGGCGTTCGAGATGTGTTGTAGGCTCGGTAAGCCGCGTTTTTTCGTCGAACTGCTTCGGAGCATTGTCGACTGAACCACAGCTTTGAGCCCACACCAGTTTCTTTAGTAGTCGATTGTATGAAGCCATCCATCGCCGATTTGATGACTTCACCAATCTCCTGGGCACATCTTGAAGGGTCCGAAGTCCGAAAACAAACAGCTGACCACGGAAAAGCATTGAAATGGGCCCGCATACCGAACCAATCTGCTGACCTATAGTGCCACACTTTTCTCCTCAGCCTCTCATTGGTTGGTCTGAGGCTAACGGGGATTGATGTCGTCACTAGGCAGTGGTCAGATGATCCCAGAGGCGCTGTGACGTCAATCTTATAACCGTGTGGCACAGTAGTTAAGAATAGGTCTAACAGATTGGAGCGGTGAGTCTGGACATCAGGAACCCTTGTAGGTTCCTGAACCAATTGCTCTAATCCGTAGCAAATGGCAAAGGATTCCGCCTGTCGGCCAGCCGAGTCCGTTGGGCCTGAGAACTTCAACCATGGTTCGTTATGAACGTTGAAGTCCCCCAGAACAACAAACTCGGCCGAAGGGTAGCGGGGCAAGAGATCATCAATAGTATCGCTCAAATGTTTGAAGAGCTCGGAAGTGTCTGATTCGCTATGGTTCGGTGAGCGGTATAGACATGCGTAGAATCTTGCCGTACTGGCAAGATTGACGCGCACCCACATTACGTCGAATCTGGAGTTTTCCAGACTCAATAGTCGCACACAGTTGACGTCAGCTCGACTATAGAGGCAGACTCCTCCTTTCAGCCGGAATTTGCTTGCGAGGGTAAAGCCCGGGCAGTCCAGATAGGAGGAGTCTGGCGGCTCGGCTATCTGAGTTTCGGATAGGAAAAGAAGGTTGGGACGTTGGGACAAAAGATGGTGATGGACGGAATTTAAATTTGTGTGCAGGCCGCGAATGTTGGCAAAATTTACCAACAGTTTTGGCCCGCACCGGGGACGCCTGCTACTCGCCGCTGTAATGATGTTAAGATTGTTGTTTTGTATGTTCATGAATTTAATTAATTTTTTTTTTTTTTTGTAGGTGTAGGAGGTGAAAGGAAAGGTCTGGAAAGGAAAGGTATGAGGGGTGGGTAGGAATCTGGGGTTCAGGCTGTCTAGGAGTGATGAGCGTTTGGTTCCAGCCCACCCACTGCGGTGCTAGGCGATAGGCCGGGAGAGTCCGGCTGGAGAGGGCATCCAATGCGCCCCAAACGCTGCTGTTGGGTCCCCTCCGGTCACGAACCGGCACAACAGCAGTGGCGGGGTTTTTTCACTCGCTGATGGGGCAGCCCACCCTTAGTCGTGAGCCTGAGGGTCGGGCCCCTGTACTATCGAGCGGCCCGGACAGCGGTAACCGGTTGTAAAGGGTCTCCCTCAACCAGCATCTCCCAACCGGCCCGCCACGCAGAAGGTGGGCCGACGCACCCGCCACCAAGACCCGGGCAAACCTTAACCCATGAACCCGGGCACCCCTGCTAAGTCACCAAACGTAGCGAACCACTTGGGGTGACCTGTGGCAGAGGTGTTGGTCATCCAATAAATGGTTCCCAGGGCGGCGGTACCCATTCCCGCCTACCAAATTGGAAAAAGGCTTATAAACATTCAACGAAACCAGCCTTAGGTTACATGTCGCATCCCAAAAACGTCGACCGACCAATGCAGAGTTTAAGTATAGATTTGATAGGTCCCTACCCCAAGGGTTATGATGGTAAATTTCACATTTTAAGTGTGGTAGACGTTTTCACTAAATACTGTTGGTTATTCCCACTACGACATGCTACGGCTAAAGCCATAATAGAAGTTTTGGAATATAATATTTTCTTACCAATCTCTGTACCTAGAACACTGATAATGGACAACGGTAGGCAGTTCATATCCAGCACCTTTAAAGCTTTCTTATCTCAATACGGCGTCCCCGACGTTTTTTACAACACATTCTATACTCCTATGAATAATGTAGTGGAACGCTATAACCAAACAATCGGTACCACATTGGCTATTCTAGTAGGCAATGATCACCGGCAGTGGTCAAAACACGTCAAGACAGTACAAGCGGCAATAAACAATACTGTCAATCTTACGACTGGTTTCACTCCATTTTTTCTTATGCACGGGTTCGAGAAGATAGTGCACGGCACGTCGCATTGGCGTATCTCGTCTGGTAGTCGAAATGACGTACAACCAGATACGGTAGCAAAATACGCGGAAAAATTACAAGAACTAGTAGCTATTTATGACCAAGTTAGTGATTCTCTTGCGGAAGCATATAAACAAAGTGCCGCTCGGTACAATACAAGACACAAGTTGGCCTCTTACGGAATTGGAGACATTGTATGGAGACGTAACTTTGCACAATCGAAAGCTGGGACGTACTTCTCAAATAAACTCGCACCCCGTTTTGTAGAAAATCGGGTGAAACAAAAAATCTCTAGCACGGTATACCAGCTGGAAGATTTAAATGGAAAAATCGTAGGGAGATTTCACATTAAAGACATAATAAAACTAGGTAACAATGTCACCTAATAATTGTCACTAATCGGTTTGAATTTGTTGTTATATTACAGAAAATAAATAGTTGGTTGAAATTAAAAACTCGCATCAGGAAATATTATTACACGAAAAACAGATTATCGTTATGACCAAGGAATTGTTATTATCGCGAGGCGGTAAACAATATTTAAACACAAAATAATAATATTAATTATGAGTTGATCAAAGGTCACCGCATTCAAGTTAATACGTTTATTTTTTTTTCTCGCACCCAGTTCAATGCAATATAATATGTATATAATAACATATATATTTCGTGCATTTTTAATAATATTATTTGAATAAACAGGAGCTGTGGTGTCATTCAATTTTTATAACTCAAAGACGTCATGAATCTTTGAGTGTATCTGTTTTGGCTGACATTATAACCTCTCTGTTTTGGTTTATCATGTTTTCTGGGAGATTCTGTCTAGCTAGCAGAATTCTTGTAGAAATACATGATATGTCTTTTTCTCTCTCTTCCATAACTAAAACTCGTTTTAAAATAGCAAATAACAATAAATCGAAAATCAAACACATTTATCACAATAAGTGAGTATTGTGATATAGAAGATATAAGTTGTAGTTATGAAGTAACTACATAAGTTATATAAAATTATATTTAAAAATATACATTTATGTATATAATTCGTTTACGAAACACGACACGTTACATTGATTGAGGGTTAATTCAAGCAACCTTGAGTTTAGTGGATTTTTTTTTTTATTTTTAATAAAGAAAAAACCGACTTAAGTATTCAATATCCTGCCCGGGACCGAAAGGTAAACTTTATTTACATTTCGTGGAATTATTGTACTAAAAATATACACTAATTTTTAGTACAAATTAAGATTATATGTGTGCATATAATCTTCTTTTCGTTGACAGGAAACGGCGTAAGAAATGTCCTGTACTTTGAAGTGATGATTTCGTTCTTCATCACTTAAAGTTATCAGTGGTAGATTAGGAACCCATTTTGTAACTATAACTCAAATATCTTGTGTTATAAAATTGTATAGTTCAAATGAGAAACCCTGTATGTGGTTTTTGTTCAGACATTCTCTTGTATAGAAAATTTTGTCAAATGTTTTTGTATATAATTGGTTACCTACCAATTATTTTGTTTTTTTTCTGGAATTTTTTTTTTCTCTCTTTCTTCTTGCGTAGTGAATACGTGTCGTTTATTTTTAAGGAAGTCAAACTCTAGGAATCGGATTATGTAGTTCTCGATTTTTAAATTGAAAAGACTCGAATAAGTCTTATATAACAGAAATTGAACTATCACACACAGTAGTTGTTGAATGGTATGTAATATGTTGTAAATTATAATTGTGTAAATTGTTCCCTAACTAATTATTAATTAGTTATGGGTTGTGTATTGTAATTTTTTTGTAAACACGTATTTGATTGCTTCGGTATCAATAAAAAGATATAACGTGTAAAGTCCTTCATAAAGTTGAGACGAAATAAAATTGTGTTATTGTATTATATGCTACGCCATGTCAAGTAGGGTGTGAATCGTATTTTTTGTAAACACGTATTTGATTGCTTCGGTATCAATAAAAAGATATAACGTGTAAAGTCCTTCATAAAGTTGAGACGAAATAAAATTATGTTATTTGTAATATGTGTTACGCCATGTCAAGTGTGGTGTGTATATTTCTCATAGGAAGATGAATTATAGTATATACCCGGTAAGAAGAAATAGTTTTTGTAAAGATAACGTAATTATGTCTTAGACTCGTCGGGAATCAAAATTGTTGGTCATTAAGGACAAATGGAGGTTGCATATTTATGTCATTTTGGGACATTATTGAATCTTAACCAAAGAATTGGGTTGATAATTGCACTTAAGGTCATTAAAGGTTTTGTCTAATTATTTGGAGGAAAGAACACTTTATGAGTGGTCTGAATGTTTTGTCGAACGTTATCGTTACGACGTGCGGGTGTTTCTTGTTAACACCTGGCACAGCGCTGTGCGGTCTACAGGAAGTAAATCGTTAAATGTTATAGGATAATATTAGCCTTAGAATTAATTACATGGGAGGTCTTGGTAGCGTTGACCTTAATAATTAATATGCGATACGAGAGGATAGTCTATATGCCTAAGAATTATTAGCAAACCAGACAAACCATGACTAAATGAGAATATATTGTTAAAATCTTGAGGAGAATCCTTTTTGTTTTTTTTTTCCGTTTTTCAAAATTATCAATGGATAATAAGAAATAACATAACATGTGTATGGATACTTGTTTTGTATAGTGTCAAGAATTTCATTGTGAATGACGCAAAAATGGGTTGATTTCGGTCAATCGCATGATACAATCAGCGTACATATTCCCTAACAGGAATTTTGTGTATAAAAAACCATGTCTAGTTTAAGAATTTCATTGTGAAAAACGCGAATATGGATTGATTTTGGTCAATCGCATAAGCGTATAATATTCTCTAACCAGAATATCATTATGTATAACATTGTACAATTGTGAACATGGCTTAATTGTTCTTCTTTTGTGGTTTGATGGAAAGTGTAGGCCTTGTGGTAAATTGTGTACATCCATTCGGATATACCACATTGTATGCTACATTTGTTGTTTTGGTGTTGTCTTAAAAAAAAAAGGCCATGTGTAGTCTTTTCTGTTGGAAAAAACATTATGTATTCTTTTCTGTTTGAAAGGGAAGCCATGTGTATTCTTTTTTGTTGGAGAAAGTTTTATGTATTCTTTCTGTTTGGAAGGAAGGCCATGTGTATTCTTTTTTGTTTGGAAAAAAAAATCAAGTATGTAAATCATAGCGTGTTTTGTATCGCGCCTTGGAGTTCATTTCCGCAATTATTTTTTTGAAAGAGGTTTGGCAACCCTTGTTCAGTGTACTTGTTAGGATTGTTCAACTTGGCTCTCAGGTAGTTAAAATTTTTGTTTTGGCTCTTAAGTTAGGGAGTGTTTAAATCTTTGTGAAATGAGGTAGCTCTGTACCTCTCTTACGGCAAACAGGAGGACGTTGCCCTGCTTCAGCTTCGTTGCCTGGGATCTTCTTTCGTCGACAAGGAGGGTAGTGTTATGGATCGCCCATAAAAACAAGCTAACTGCACAAGTTAGGTATATTCTCACGCGTTACCGGAAATCGATCACGCACTGAGTTCATGTAAAGTCACTAATACACACACAGGAGCTCGCGATATCTCTGCATGTCACGATCACGCGGGCTAACAGCCAATCATGTACTTCGTGTCCTTATAAGGGCATGGGGCACGCGCCAAAGAGTGGGACAAGTCCCCCCCGCGAGCTACCAACGCAGGTCAAGTACTGGCAGCGAGCAAACAACGCGGCAGTTCCCCGACCGACGCGTAACAGACAACCCGCTGTATTAGTTCCGAGTTACGATCGCCGCCAAAATTGGTGTCGCCGTAGAGATGGCCCGGCCTGATTTGTTTCACCATGTGTGCCGCCTCTCTGGTTCCAGCTTTCCACTTCAAGAGGATCCCCAGAACCACAGCCTCCTTATGTTGTAGAGCTGTGTCCTGTCTCCGTCTGCCGTTGTCGCCCCCAGCACCTTACATTATATATTTGGGTCATGTCTCTGACCACGCCGCCAGCCCCCCAGAACCACAGCCTTCTGATGTTATATAGTTGGGTCCTGTCTCCTTCTGCCGATGTCGCCCCCAGCACCTTATGTTGTAGAACTGTGTCATGTCTCTGACCACGCCGCCAGCCTCGTACCCCTGTGATGCTAGCTGCCCCACCTACCGTCGACCCCAGGCTGAGATCGTGAACTTGTAGACCCCGGCCTCAGCCCTGGGCGTCTGCCGCCCTAGCCTGTTTGTGTGGACCCCCTTGGCCATCCAATCAGTGCCCCCGTTCTGCTCCATCGTCTCTGCGACTCCGGCCGCCGCCCTGGCGTCCCTTTTGCCGTCCAGCGTGGTGTGCCCTAGTGGCCGCCTTTCTGCATCAGCCTTGCATCATTCTGGCGCACCTTTTGCCGTCCAGCGTGGTGTGCCCTCGTGGCCGCCCTTCTGCACCCGTCCTGCGCCCTGCCTGGCACCTGCCATGGCACCTGCCGACCGTCTCACCACATCCGCCGTAAATTACACGTGAGCGCATAATATACCTTGTCAATCAGAGCCCTTAGAGTCAATAGATTGGCTAGTAACTAGTTAGGACTTAAAAAGCTATGTACCTTTTGTAGATCTGTTGATAACATGTAGTACCTGTACAATAAACCCTCATATCAAGAGACTTGTTTTAATTGGGAAATTGACTATAATCCACACCCTGAATGATTGGAGTATCAAGCTTTGCCGCCGGCTTGTGCGGCGATGACTATTTGTGTAACACACCTATAGTATATTACATGGCCTAAACGCTAATGTAACATGCGTTCCGCTACTCAATCTGCACTTTCTCCAGCTACAACATCTTGGATTAGGTCTATCGACCTACCTATATTTTAATTCCATTCGTTTTCAAGCCAAATTTAGTTACGAAGTATTAAAACACTAAAATGAATAATAATTTATTTCAACTTAATTACTACGAGCAAAGAAAAGAGCAGCATAGAAAGAGAGACTTCTGAAAAAGTTACTGGATCCTCACAATCAAATGCCACAGCTCCTTAACGGCTTTATTTTAATATATTTTCATATGTTTATATATTTTGTTATTTTTTTGTGTTTTGTCTGTCTATTTTTCTACAATATAATCCAATGTATTATGTTTACTCTTTATGGAATGTGTGAGACTGCGCTGATCCCCACACATACCGGAATAAATACTTAAATATTCTTATTTTTATGATTATTCAGGTTCATGTCTCAATACGGCTAACGCTTTCCCATGGACTTCGGAATTCAGAACGGTATTTCATGGATTACTAAAATACTAAATTTCTACTAAAACATGTGTTTATATAAATAAGCGGTGGTTAATCTTTGATATTGAAAGAAGAACTGAGCTTGCTGTTAGAACTTCATAACCTCGAATGGATTTTGAGGATCGAGATACTTTTTTTTGAAAATGTAATTATCATAGGTAGATACTTTCAGTTGGCACATACCTTTTTGATGACAGTCCCACCAACTAGTGTGGAAGTAGGGAAAGGATTTTCCGCTCCTGGACTGCAGTGAACAAATGTCTGTTCAGGTACAGGAGTCTTTTGTTTTTAACCTTGATTTTTGAGCCTGTAATTTTCCTTTCGTTTTGATCATTAAGACGTAACCGGGCGTTGATTTTTCCATACAAACGTAGTCCCCATTTATTTTTCTGGATTTTAACCCTAGAGCAAATATTTTTTTAACATAAAATAGATATTGGCAACTTGCGTGTCGGTACGTTTTGTTTTTTTTGATAAATTGCTTCTTATAACAGTTATGACCATCCAAAAATCAATAAAATTGCCTGATTTAAACGCAGTCAAAAGACGTTCAGTCTACAAACTAGACAATATATTTTGAAAAAAAAAGCAAAACAGTCCAACATAGAATAGTTTCTTCTTATGTAGTTGGTAAAAAAAAATTGAAAATCGGTTAACTTTTGGAGGAGAAAAATGGGGAATACAAAACCTCGATTATGAAGATTTCATTTAGGTATTAGTAGAGCGAGCTGCATGTGTCCCTTTCGCTCAGTATTCGGGAGGTAAGGGTCGGGGGGACAGGGTTTAGGTAAATACGTATGTATTTGTGCGAAGTGATGTCACGTAGTCATAAATCGATATTCGATATTCTAGTGTTGTGTTGTCCCGAGTAATCGATGTTTTTTTATTATTTTTTCAGTTTGGTCACTTTTGTGTTTGTTTGGTGAAGTATTCCGATATTCTTACTTTAATTTCATATGTTTACGTAAAATAATATCTGTAAAAAAAACATCCGTTACGGCCAGACCGACTCCGAGATGATTTCGTTCCGTATTGCCAATATGGATACAAAACACTCAAATGGATATATTTTTTTTAAATAACTTTTGGGTAACTAGCATAATATTATAATTCTTCAATAACCTATAATGTATATTGTTATTTTATTTATTTAACTTCTATTTCGACAAATAAATATACAGCAAAGTGATGTAGCGTAGTATATCGAATTGTGTCGGTGTACTAGTGTTGTCTTTTCCCGAGTTGATGAATTGATATATTTTATTAGTTTTTTTTTGTTTTAGTGACTTATTTCGAGTATACCATACTTGCCGATCTTACTGAAATTGGACCAAATTCAATTTGTATACCTCAAGTACTATGATAATTTTCAATTTGGGAGGTGGTTATGGGTACCGCCGCCCCGGGAAACATTTATTGGATAATCTCTGTTATAGGTCACCCCGAGTGGTTCGCTACGTTTGGTGACTTGAGCAGGGGTGCCCGGGTTCATGGGGGTGAGGATTGTCTGGGTCTTGGCGATATTTGCGGTCCGCCAGTTGCGTGGCAGGCCGGATCGGGAGACCAGTCTAAACGCACGCTCAAGTCGCGACGCGACTGAAGATGAGATAGCAGCAAGAAGCCACCTGACTATTGTATGTGCGCGCTCAAGTTGAGACGCGACTTATTTGGACGAGTATTATAACAAAACCCTGTAGCAACCCGATACAGAATTTGGTCGTAATACGGACATGTACCTAACATGAAAGTCAAAAAATCTTCAACTTACAATGAATAAAGAATTTTTTTTTTAAATATATATTTTTAAAAAGATGCCATTTGCGTGGTGATCTATTATAACAAAACACAGTAGGAAAAGTTGCGCCGTTTAGTCATGACATTTTCTATTATTTTCGAGTTACATGGATATTTAAATACTAGTTCATTTTTACTCATGATCCGATTTTCAGAACCCCGACATGTCTGGAGGTAGAGTGGAAAAAAATGGAGGTTTCCTCCACACCATCCGATTTGCAGTGTGGTGATTGGCAAGGGTGTTATGGCTTACATGTCATTTTCAAAATTTCAACGAATGGCAACAAAACACAATAATAAGATTCGTAAAACAAAATAGTGAACAAAAAATTGCAATATTATATCGAAAATTGGTCACTTGCGATGTTTATGTGGTAAAAATTGGTCATTTTGGCCAAATAAACATCGCGAGGTAATTAAAACCTGTTGATTTCAGGAATTTTACTAAAATAAAAAATAAATATTTTATTTTAATACTTTACCCTGTCTCAAACAACTTGAATGGTTTAGTTAAGTTTTGATAAACAAAAAAGATAACTATCTGTCCAAACAAGTATTTTATATTATTTTTAATTGATTAATTTGGCAAAACGACACAAATTAATTTAATAAAATTTACTTGCGCACGCCGCGACCTGCGGATTCGTAGCCAAGAGACTTACCCTTCAACCACGGAGGCAGTTCAAATGTACGCACCTACATATTTTAGTAGGTGTACCTATATGGGTGGTAAGATTTTTTTTTTAATTTTTAAAAGAAAGACAAACATTCCCTGGTTACGAACAACCTAACATTTGAAAAACTCCTACTACCACCACACTAAGCGGAAGGTATTGCTTGTGTTGTGATGGAGAACTTAGCCAGCCGAGGAATCGAACATAGGACGCCCGGGTGGGACCCAAACGCGATGCCCACTCAGCCACTGACCGGTCAAGTAAGTAAGAGCAATACAATTAATTATTAGTACATTATTTTGATGTATCTCACAAGGTTTAGCCAGCGTTAGCAATTTAAGCGCCCGAAAATATATTTTAAATCACTTGATTACATAATGACTTTCCTTTAATATAATACATATTTATAAATTACGTGTGTAAACCTTTCGGAAGAAAATCTTTAAATGATAGTGAAAATCCTATCAAAATCCATTTCGTAGTTTAGAAGAAAACAAAAACTAAGCACACAAACAGACAGATGCTGATACTTTGTTCGATACTATTTAGAGATTTTAGTAAGACTCAGTAAGTGCCCAGTAAACAAAAACATTATATGCCCAGACAAAAGGAGAAATAAGTCGGAAAAATAACCACAAACACCAGATATACCTAAATGACGAAGGACGGAAGACGGGAGATGCGGGGCGGGAGGGCGAGCGTAACATGCACACACTCTTATTTGGGTGGGTACCTACACATCGATAGCGCGCTCGCTGAGCAGAGTGAAATAGCAAATGATTTTTAAAATACCTATTGTTCAAATTTCTCAGCGCCCGGGTTTCCTCTTAAATATTTACAAATTCACTGAGTAGCATCAACATTCTGATATAAAGGTAAAAAGGTTTGAGGGAGAGTTTTTCGAAATATCAAGATCACAAGGACCTTTAACTTGGTTTGAAGTTTGAGTGTGCAAAATTTCATCGGTCTCAAAATAAAACTGTGGATATATATACAAATCAAAGTCACGCCAGAACTCTTCTTTATTATTATTATTTTTTTTAATACATAAATGGCTATACTGCCTTTTATAAATAAACATATAACTTAGTAAAAAAGTAAGAAAAATAATATCACAATATAATAATAGTTTTAAACTTAAAAATAACATACAATTATTTTGTGTATCACAACCAAAAATAACAAAAAAGAACAATGAGAAATATCATCATTTCATTTCAACATGTCCCTATTGCATATATAAAGTTACATTGTGGAAAAATAATTTTTGAGTGCATGTTTATATTGCGTTAATTTTAAGAAATAAATGTCGCCGATGTTAGCATGTTCATTTCCCAAAATGTGTAATCGACTGATTGGTGAGTAATAATGTGTGTGTGTTATTAAAGTAGAACGGTAGAGTCAGTCTATTGTTAGCGCGACCAGGGCAATGAAATCGTATTAGTTCTATTAAATCAAGGGTATCCAGGACCGAGTGAATTATTTTATATAATATTAATAGATCACAGATTTTTCTGCGATCTCATAAATTTACGAGATTAGTCCAGTTTAATAACAAATTATAGTCCACGGATTCTCTTGGAATACATAATTTAAAATTAATGTACCTAAGGAATCTATGCTGGACTTTTTCTTCAATCGCTTGAATATGGATATTGTAATGTGGAGCCCAAATTGTAGAGTTATATTCCAAAATGCTTCTCACTAGCGTTATGTATAAAATGCGAATAGTAAAAATGTTACAAAATTATTTGGTTATTCTAATAATAAATCCTAAAATCTTCATTGCTTTATTAATAATATTAGTTATATGGCTAATAAATGTAAGTTTTGAGTTAAAAATAATACCTAGATCATTTATTGTTTCTACTGAGTTTAATATAATTTTGTCAAGTGTGTATTCATAAATTTTCGGTTTCTTTATTTTATAAAATCTTATTATTTGACATTTACTAATGTTAAGTGCAAGTTTGTTGCATATACACCAATTAAACAAGTTGTTTAAATTTTTTTGTAAAATTATGCAATCAGAAATATTTTTTTATAATTTTAAATCATCAGCAAATAACAGAATATCAACATCGGAAAAAATGTCTACAATGTCATTAATAAATAAAATAAACAGTATTGGTCCTAAATGGGAGCCCTGTGGCACACCACTAGTGGCAGAAAAGGCATCCGATATTACGTCATTTAACTTTACAAACAGTTTCCTATTTGTTAAATAACTCTCTACCCATTTAAGAAAGTTCCCGGTTATACCCATACTCCTTAATTTATTTATCAATATTTTATGATAACTTTATTTAAAAATGTTTAGTTATTGATATATATTTATCAATAAGCTGATCTTCCTGGCGTCGCATGGGCTTTGTTTATCAAAATAAGATGTTGATAGTATTTTTCGTGTTATTTTGAACGTCTAGCGTGCAGAGTTTTATCAATGATTATCGAAATACTTCTTTAAGAGGTGATTATTTAAGTAATTTCTGTCTTATTTTAAACGTCAAATAGAGTAATAATATAATAGAGTAGCATCAAATTATAACTTAAGGGGGTAGGAAAGGGTGATGGGTTTTTTTTAGAAATCTCATGAAGATAGTGAACTTCCCCTTGTTTTGAAAGTCGAGTGTGCAAATTTGTATTAACCTCGGAATAGAACTGTAGATTTGTATACAAATACCGCCCGCCACAAACAGTCAACTTTATATATTAGATAGATAAATAGTATATAGGTTAATAGGATATAATAGTAATAATCAAAAAATGTTGGTATTATTTCTATTTAATATTCTCTAAGAAAAATCTCGCAAATCCTGCTGGATTTCTATATTCTATTTCGCAATCCAGTGGGATTCGAGGTTTTAAATACCTTGATTCCTACGTAAACGTTAAACGTAGCGGGCTAAGTAACGTAGGTACATTATTAACTGCGTACAAAACTCTGTAGGTAATTTAGTTGAACTGTCAAACCCACTGACGAATTTTCATCTTCAACTCCAAAACACATTTTCGGTTAAATTTGCTGATCCGCCTCGCATCTCAAGTTTACGCGTGTTTCATATTTAAATTCCTCGCCGGAGTTTTGCATGTTATATAACTTACTTAGATATTAATAAATATACTCATTCGCTCACTAAAACATGCCCTATATTGTAACTTATGTACTAAAATGAATTTATATGTTCTCCGCACAGCGAAGGTAACTTTTTCTCGTCCTCATTCCTAACTAACCACTATCTAAAATTGTATGCTGGAAATAAAAGAGAACTTACACGTCTAAGAAGATATACTTGGCACTGTCTTAAAGGATCAGCAAAATAGCATGTCAGTTTGCAGTTAGATATCATTATGTTTAATTCGTAAAAACACATAATATTAAAAACCTTTATCGGTTCATGTAATATTTAGGAAAGAGTTTGAAAACTAATGCAATGCACTCCTTTGATAAATTGAAATATTTTTAGTGTGACGTTCTTCTTAGAGTATAATAAATAAAACATAACGGCGGTTAAGATATAGCAGCATTTTAACCCTAGAAAGCTGCAAAAGCGCCCGCGAATCCAGCGCGTGTATGCACTTGTGCTTTTCAGCCAACAATGTAGTCGGTCATAACTCTCGTGGGACGACCGTGTTAATGCGGTATGTAAACTGGTTTCGCTGTTATGAAGAGCTAATCAGTATTGTAAATTTTCATCAGCAATTATTAGCCTGAAACCCCATACAAATTCTAGAGTCTCAACTGTTCCCAACTGTCTGAAGTCAGACTATGGAGACTATATGAGACTATGGCATCCCTATTTGGGGTATGTTGTGAGGCTGAAGGTAGTGGAAGGGGAATGACATTGGTAAGAGGAAGGTGGGGGAGTATTTGGCTATTCAGATTCAATTCAAGCAACGTTTTAATTCTGAACGGTGGTCTTACACTGAGTGTATCTTCCACTCTGGAACATGCCGCAAGTATACTACATATTTTGAATAAATAAATCGTGAAATAACAAAAATTCATAAAATAAAATATACGCCGTGATTTGAACCCGCGACCTTCGGATTGTTA
This sequence comes from Hesperophylax magnus, assembly GCA_026573805.1. Lineage (NCBI taxonomy): Eukaryota > Metazoa > Arthropoda > Insecta > Trichoptera > Limnephilidae > Hesperophylax > Hesperophylax magnus. Next base: position 23,697,355 of record JAIUSX010000011.1, read on the forward strand.
CTAGAGAGCCCCCCCCCCCTCGACCACGGGGGCCGTCATTGGCGATCCTCGTTGAGTTTGATTGCATACTACAACTTAACTTATTTTTTCATTCGGTGACATAAAAATTTACGATAGTTGGGTTGTATTTATACAATATTTTCAGTTTGTTACCGAAAATTTCAACGAAAGGTGAAGAAAATGTTGAAATATTTAAGATTTTTTTAGTTAACTAAAAATAACTAAAAACAAACTAAAATCATCTAAAATAATGAAAATAAAATGTGTCCATACTGGGTAACCTCGTTATAAGGTCACAGTGTACATAAATGGTGTTTTCTAGTTAGTACATAATATATGATATTTTATAATAGTGCGAATGTATGTTAAAACATCAATGATTGCGAAATCATTGATGTTTTGGAAATAAAAAAGTAATGTATATTTATTATTGCGAACGTCATTACGCCAGTATTTTTTTTTTAATTAAGGATCAAGTGTTCTTACCTTATAATATACAACTTGACATAATGTTAATTATCATCACAGTTTCCGTATTGTCAGAAAATAAATATGTAATAAAAAATATGATTGATATTCGCGAGAGATTAAAGTAACCACGTTATTTAAATTCACTCCACTTGACGGTTGATGTTTCATTCTGCCCTCCAACAACATCAAGTAATAGGATGTAACTCCAATTTTTTAAGTTTTTTTTGTTTCTTTGCTAGCCACTTTACCTTCTCTGAAATAATTTCAATCAAATTCTTCATGTTGGTAAAGATTACTTTTTAAATAATATTTTCACTTAACAAAAGTTTTGGGTTTGTGTGATGATTCCTCTGGTTATAAATTAGCCCCTTTAATTATAAAACAAATAACGATCTCGTCTTAGAACGATAATTTTTATTATTTCTGATACTTTCAACATTGCGAGAGTTTCTGAAATTGTTGCTTTGTATAGTGACGGCGCCGCAGTTAAAATTTGTCGCAAGTCATTTGCTTGAAAACCATTAAACACTTTAACGGCTGTCGTAAAAGAAAATTAAGTTAACATTGTCGAAGCGTTATTTCCACAGCCATAAAAAAGGTCAAGGTACAACCGTGAAGGACGAATGGGGATCAATTTTATGCCTCCTTCGGGCGTTATTGGCTTTTGTTTATTGTACTGCCGGGATTCTACACCAAGCAATAAGGAACGGAGCATTACGGGGGGATAATGTACACAACACACAGTGGAAAATTATAGAAAAATCACGCTACAAATTTCACACTGAAAAGTCAAAAAGAAAAGTTCTGGGAAGGTCAAAGGTATGAGGGTTGGGTAGAAATCTAGAGATCAGTGTGTCCAGGAGTGACGGACGTAAGGATATATCCCTCACACTATGGCGCAAGGCGATGGGTCGAGAGACCAGTTTGAAAGGTCAAAGGATCTCCACATACCAGCCTCTACCGATCTGGCACGCCACGCAACTGTTGGGCAGGCGCATCCTGAACACACCTCACTCGATGAACCCGGGCATAAGTGTTGGTTATCAAATAAATGGTTCCCGGGGCGGCGATACCCAGACCCGCCACCCAATTTGAAAGATTTTATAGAAAAAAGGAGTTTTTATAATGAATAACGCTGGGACAACACGGGCAGAGCTTGGAGTACCACAAGGCCGTGGTTGGTTTAGAAATGAATCTAGATAGCTTAGAGTCTAGAGTAAAAAAAAATCACTTTTACCGGCCACTAGAAACAATACAAGGAATTCTAAATATAAACTAGACATCAAATTTTAGATCATCAGCCAAGACAAATCAAACTCCAACAATTTTATTAAGTAGTCCTAGAGGTGCAGAGGCAGCTGGTGAAGGATGATGGCGTCGGACAAAGGGCGGCAGACGTTCCACAGTTCACAGGATCGATGAGGAGTGTGTTCTTTTTGCAACTTATCAGAGTGGGCCATGGGTCGGTGGAGAAACGGTTGGCGAGGGTGGAAATAGTTCACAATTTACTACGCGTGAGGTAATTTGGACGTAATAACATGGTGCAAAACCGTTTGTAGTGGGAAAACTAAAGCAATACTTTGGTTACGCTGGCAACAACCCGGCGAAGCTCGTGCTGTGCGGCCGAAATGTGTAATATCCTTGTGTCTGAATTCGACGACTATCGGAACTTGACTGATGTTCCGCGCGTTTTTGTGTCATTTCTTGTGGACATGCAGTTGGCAAACGCTTTCTCATTGGCTGATTTATATGACGCCGTTTTTGCCTTCTCGTCATTGGTTGTTCCTTTAATATGAAACTGTATAACATCTTGGTGACGCGTGATTTAACCTTTACGTTATTTATTTATTTATTTCAACGCCGTAAAATGGCTTTTACAATAGAATGATATATCGGATTAAAGGCATACAGTGGTACACAGGAGAATATGAGTAATAAATTACAGAACAAATAATGTTTACACAAAAACATTATTGCAGATAATACAATTGTTTAGAAGTGCAGTGAGACAATACATAATTAACATAAATATCTACTAGTGTATCAACGTAGTTTCTGTTTTCCTTTACGAAACGTAGAAGGTAATCAATTATTTTTACAGTTTACATGAAGAACATTCTAACACTGTCCAAAACATTGGCTACACTAAAAAATCAATCGTGATAGATCTGTGGTTTTAAAAAATACTTCGTTCAGTACTGGTCGACTGTGAAGATAATTGTGTGAAGCTACAAGAATTTGTTTTTAATGCATAACCATGATTATATAATGCGTATTTGATATAAATTAACCGATAAATACATATTGTATTATAATATTGTTCTATCTATGGCCCATTCAATTGTGTGACCAACAATTTATTATAAAGCACTATATTTTTTACGTAGATGCAGTTTGTACTTGCTTCCCTTTTCTGAAAGTAGTTAGATGTTTGCTGGAGGGACTAGACAACTCAAACAGCAGTGATCCCCCCATCTCTTGGAAGCGGCGAGTAGAATCTCTTAGAACAGCCGAGGAAGTTCCAAAGTCCCAAGTTTAAAGGCAATTTCCCAAGCACCGATCATTGTCGAGAATACCGTGTAAGCCACCATGAGCGGATTCTCTCTGGATGTGAAGGGCCAGATTTCAACCCAACGCAGGTTTACTTTACGGTTTTACGAGGAATTGACGGCTCAACATTTTACCTGCAGCAATACATCGAGGAAATCGAAAAAAAGGTTAAGAAAAGGTTAAAAGGATATTTAAAAAATTTAAATCTAAAATTTAAAAAATAATTAAAATTAATTCATTATTAAAAGAAAGACAAACATTCCGGGGTTACGAATAACCTGACAATATTTGAAAATCTCCTACTACCACCACAGTAAGCTGAAAATGTTGCTTGAGTTGTGATGGAGGACTTAGCCAGCCGAGGAATTGAACACACTACGCCTGAGTGGGACCCAAGCGCGATGTCAACTCGGCCACCGACCGGTCAAGAATGAATAGTCCTCTTTATTAGTAAGTTCATGTATTCATTCTATTGCTCAATATATGATTTTATAAAAGATTACCATAAAAATATGCAATAACAATGTGCTCCCTCTAATACATAAACATATATTAATATTTTCCACTGTATACTATTTATTTATTGAACATCCGTAGGGCTTTTACAAATATAACACAGATCGAAAAAATAAGGTAAGCGGAGTAGAGAAATTAGTTAACTAAACATAACAAAAATATTGGTAGACAGTTAAAATTACTAAAAATCTATATCAGATTAATTCACGGCTAATTATATTTGCTTTGATGCGGGACAAAGGGGTTTTTTATTCGATTTTTCATGCATAGCTGCGTTTTTAAATGTTTATTTTTTTAAGACAAAGAACATCTAATGCACAACAATATAAAAACAAACTCTACAACGCAAAATGAAGAAAATGGAGTGTAAAATTAATGTGTTTTAGGAATTTATGTTGACTTTTTTCGAAAGAATCTGACTGTATTTAAAAAAAAGGGGAACCAGGGTATCTATCACAGTCGATCGATAAAGGATTTATCGATAATGTCGATAAATTGTCATAATTCCCGAGCACGAATGCAGGAGGGCGATTCTCGTTCTACTTAACGACACTAAAATCGTCCTTACATTCAAATTAACGATTTTTCTCGGTTTATTCGTATGAAGCGATTCCGGTTCTCTCGTTGACAGATGGAATCCTTAGATTTTCGATTGCGCGCCAAAATTTTTAGCCTTACGCGAAGGGTACCCCTAGACCTGTCTTTCGGCGGCCCAACGCTAGCGTTCGCGGAGAATTTGCTTCATTTAATTGTGACGTTTTGACAATTAGCATTATTTGCGTAGTTTTAACAAGAGAAAACTTAATATTATCGTAAGTATTGACTGTAAACATGATTAGTGACTTGTTTGTGGCACAATAATGCTATTAAATGAATTGAATCAGGTAATTGCGATGTTTGTAAAGTACGTAACATGTCGAAAGCCAGATAAGTGATTTAATTTACAATAAACTACACATACCATTGAGGATTTTTACATAAATAATAATAAGTTTCAGATAAAATGGCTGCAGTACCTGCGCTCGAAATTGTGGGTTTTGAAGTTAACCACAACGAAATAAGAATCCTTTTCATTCTTAAATCAACTTGGGTGACAGTTAGCGCCATTCGGCAGCGTTAGTTTGACAGCAAACGTCACTTTATAAGTGGTGAATCTGTAACAAAGTCATTACTATCCAGCGAGGTAAGTACTTTTTCACAAAACGTAAATCTTCGATAAATGGCTTATTTATGTCATTCATAAATAAAATAAGCAGTTATTAAAATGCATTATAATACAAAGTATTTGTTTTTTTAAGTTTTAGTTAGAAACCTTGCGTCACTTAATTATATTTCACCAATTTGTGTTTTCAATAATCTCTTAACAATATCGTAGATGCTCTTAACCACGCTTCTTTAGGATTTTTTACTAGGTCTCTCAAAAATCGATCTTGTAAGGCTATCAGAAGAACGAGAATCGCTTAATAGTTAAGAAAAGATGTTACAAGCGACGGACAGCTATCTTTCGCAAACGATAGCAGTCGTTGACGAATGCTATCATTTAGCTTAAGGCTAAAAGAACGAGAATCGCCCTCCTGATCACTTACGAAAAGACAACAGTAGGTACACGTCGAATGAATTAAGATCACTTCATAGTTGTGAAGTGTTGTTTGTTCATTGCCGACCTGCAGTCAAGCTCGGGAACGATGACAAGTTACCGACATTATTGATAAAACCTTTATCAATCGGCCGTGCTAGTCACCCAGATCGAACACTTTATTGTTGAGATGTTTTTCATATAAACGTAGATTTACATTAATTTATATTATGTAGAAGATACGTACATCATATATTTATAATATAAGTATGCAGCCGTGTGAGTAATTATGTTGGCACACACTGCAAAATAATTACTTACACGGCTGCATACTTACATGGCTGCATACGTACATCATATATTTATAATATAAGTATGCAGCCGTGTAAGTAATTATGTTGGCACATACTGCAAAAATGGCTACAAGATAATATTAACGTATGCTTCAAAATATTTGCAATTTCTCTCCCATTATTTTCTCGCAAATTCGCATTTCACGTAGGTTCCCTTTTTAGGTGAACGAGAAAGATAATGCACACTGCATTGAAGGGCAAGATAAGGGGTAAACAGTAATAGGTAACCATTCTTTGGGTATTCATACAGTGTAGCCAAACACATTTACATAATAAATGATTACGTAGGTAGATTCAAATAACCTCCTCAACCTTCGGATGACAAAAGCCAACACATTTTAGGGGTTGGAATATGGACGATTAAGGTCATACGAGAATCGTAAAAAGTACAAACGATTCTCCAAGTGTATCAAGTGTTGAAAATATCTTTGTATATCAGGTGACATTATACTGAAAAGAGACAATTTTGATCTTTATCTAAGCCATTTTCTTCTAAGTTGTTGTATTTTAATACCGAAGTAACATTTTTTATTTATTTAACCTCCACTCAGAAGGGCAACTTCTAGACTCCAGACAGAATAGTACTAATAAAAATATTATTTCAAAAAGTTTGTTCTCCATTACATTATGTAACAGAGATATAAAGGATAAGACAATAAGTAAGGCTAGGAAACATAAGATAAAAATATTGTTAAAATGATTCTGTTAGCCGTGGATTGTCATAATCTTTTGTCATCTTCGTCTTTCATAAATTAGTAGCTTTCTATTATTAAATCAAATACAATATTAACACGCAAAGTCACCCCACTTGTTTAATACATACCTTCGGTACCATTTTCTAAGAAACATTAATGTAACAGTTCTCTCAAAATGTTTTTGTTTTATTTTTATTCTTTTATTAAATTATTTAGCTCAACACAGTGTCATATAACAGATTTTAGGCGCAAAGATCCTACAGTTGCTAGCCTAAGTAGCGGGAACTATCAGGTTGGTTGCTGGACCAAACGTAGTTAATAACGCGCAAAAGATCCGCTAGAGTTCCCCCACCCCCCGGCGACCCAGCGCCTCGTTCCTCCTTCTTACGCCCCGACCTCTGACCTAGCTGGACGTGTGCTCGTTCCGGCGCCCGCGTTCCCAATTTCGCACCGCACGGTCAAAAAGCATAATGTACGAGAATGGTGCGCTTTGAACATCGACAGGCTGGCACCGCTTGTTTGAAACACGGCGCTCAGCCCTACAGTCAACAGGATACCCCGACAACACCACGCTGTGAGTCTCTTACGTTTCCTATTACCCCTTGAATGTGTCCGCTAATAACCTAAATTCGTCCACGCTGCCTGTCGGTCTAGAGAGAGAGAGCTGTTAATTATTCCCCAGAGAGAGATTAGGGAACCATTTGATGATAATTCCAGTTAGGATGTAACAACCTGTATTCTATTGTTATTCACCTATGTAATGTCCATTTTGCCGCTCAAATACAATGTTGATTTATAAAAACCTAACCTCTTTCATTTGGGAATAGCAGTCGTATGGGAGTGTTTTGTGTAGACGGTGGGATATGGATTCTTGAGCCTCGCGCTGACCCCGAACCCTGACTATGAGAGAGACGTCTCATGCCCCGCTCTGAGCTGGCCGAGGGAAAGTCAGGGCACCCCAGGTCCGACGCGCGACACTGGCGACCAACATAGGGCAGAATTTTTTTTTTTTAAACATATCCTTCCCGACTGCACAGAATTGCCTTTACGATTGTCCCCAATTTGAAAACATGTACTATGCAATTTTGTGCCAAGAGCATTTTTTTGCCGCGAAAACTACGGTGGAAGTTTCTCGAATAAATAAGAAACGCACGCAATCCTGTCGTGACTTTGTTTGTTGCCAAGCGCATTTTGCCGCGAAAAAATAACGATAGGAATTCTCTCGAACGAATAAAAGAGACGCGTGAAATTCCCGCCAAAATGCTGTGATAACGAAAGTTCGAACATAATGTTTTTTTTCTCAATAACCTAGATTCTGTATTCTTTGTTTAACAAAACAAACCCACTGTTTTAATTTCGGCATAAATTGCACCGTAATAATAACAGTCAGGATTTAGAACTGTGAAGCCAATTTTTACACCGGACGTGATTTTTTTAAAAAAAAAGCACAATACACCCAACGGCCCATCGAAGCTGATTTCTAAAAAGTATATCAGCTACAACCTGTAAAACACAAGTAATTCTTTATCCCGATTAATTATATAGGTACGATGTTTGTCCATATTCTTTTTTCAGCATTGACTGTTATAAAAGTGATTTTAAGTGAATTGTTTCAAATTAACTTCAGAAGTGCAGTGTTTTTTTTTGCAAAGAAGTGCTTTCTCGACGCAATAATAAGAACGTGTGTTCAATCTCACGATTTAGTGCCAGTAAATGAAGCAAATATAAAATCTTTCCATCAAAAGTGTTTTTTCGCTTCTAAAGTGCTGTTTTTTGTGCCTTTTTCGTGCCTTTCCTCGAGTGCAGTGAATATAAGTGCGAATAGTGCCCACAAAAATTAAATAATGCAAATCCTAAAGTGTCCCCCTGGCCAAATTTTCTTCAAAAAGACTTAGAAGAATTTCGGAGTTTTTTTTTTCCTTTTTAAACCATTTTTAACAATGAATTCCAATCAAATGGCTACATCTTTGGACATGGGTGTCATTCCCAATGTACACAACTTATCCAAAGTGCACCTACAAGCCGTCTTAAAAGACAGAGGAATATCACCACTAAACAAATCCAAGTCAGCATTGAAAGCATACGCTTTGTTATTTAACAAGAAGTTCATCAGGAAAATAAACCTATCCGTTGCAAGTGAAGACAAAGCACCCAATACCCCAGTTTTTGAAATCCCCGTTTCTAACAAAGAAACCAGGACACATGTTACAGTAAAACAAGACAATGCACCCATCACGGCACAAGAAAAAACATACGATCTCACTCCTTGGAAGATCAAATATAACGGTGTTTCTGATGTACTGGATTTCATTGACCGAATCGAAGAAACGGCCTCAATTAAAAATGTTCCATTTGACGTGCTGCAGAAAAACTTTATAGAACTAATATCTCCAGAATTAATCCCGTGGCACCGAATACAAAAATCAAAATGCAAGGACTGGAATAAACTCAGATCAGCCCTGATCACTAGCTTCGGCAAATCAGAGGCCCAACACAGAATTAAATTATCGTTACTATCCATTAAACAATTAGTAAACGAAACTGTGGCAACATTTATAGAGAGGGCCGAATCCATCAACATCAAACTTTCCCACCCTGTCTCGGAAGCCGAATTATTACCAGTTATAACTGATGGCCTCCTACAAAGATATGAAAACATTATCACCTCACAGAAAATTGTGTCGTTGGCCCATTTAAACGAAGTTTGCCTCATTCTGGAATCCCACCAAGACAGGAAAAACAACAAAACCACCACGGACAATATCACTGTACCAAGCCGTCCTTCTGGATTAAAACCAGAATTTGACAACAAAAAAGTTTGCTCCTTTTGCAAAAAAGTAGGTCACCTAGCTACCACTTGTTTCAAGCAGGCCAAATTTCTGGAAGCTAAAGAACCCAGAACCTTAAAGAGACATCGCTCCAGGGATCGTTCTCCTCCACGCGACGAACTGCGTGAAATTTTCAAAAAATCAAGAAATAACATGGAATTGCAAGACCCTCACTTTGTTAAACCTCAAGTGGATTTCTCTAAACCCCCACCGAATTTTCATGCGAGAAAACCAAAAAACTAAATAATAACCTCTCAGGTATTCATTCTGTACCAAGGTCTAAGGAATGGACTGATTGGTTATCACACATTAAATATTTTAACCAGACCTTAAATGTTTCTTCGGTTTGTTGCAAACAAGCTAAAGATGGAAGACCTTATGCCCTTTTCTAGCCGAAGAAGCTTTTACGACTTTAAAAAATGCTCTTCAAACAGCCCCTGTCCTGAATTGTCCTAATTTTGAACTACCTTTTACCCTCCATACGGATGCTTCTAACGTAGGGATCGGTGGAGTCCTAACTCAGGAATTCCCCGATGGCGAACACCCTGTAGCCTATTTTTCCCGCACCTTGAATAAACACGAGAAAAATTACGGAATCACCGAAAAAGAGTTACTGGCAGTATTGGATTCTGTTCACCATTTTCGCGGTTACATAGACGGTAGCAAATTTACTGTAGTCACAGACCATAGTAGTTTGAAATGGTTGATCTCTCTAAGTAATCCCTCCGGCAGACTCGCTCGCTGGGCTTCTCGTTTGTCCCAATACACTTTCGATGTCATCCACCGTAAAGGTGCGGACAATATTGTCCCAGATGCCCTGTCAAGAATTGAACTTGCCACATTAAACATCGATACAATTGCCTCTACCCCATCCACAAAAGATGAATGGTATCTTAAAATCTATGAAGGGTGCAAAAACAATCAACAAAAGTTTCCCAATTTTATTATAAAAGAAGGACAACTATACCGCAATTGTAAGGCCCCACTGTCCATCCTTGAAGATTACTCTTGGAAACTCGTTGTGCCCCTCGAAAAGAGAAAACAAGTAATCATCAACAATCATAGTGCCCCCGACTCTATACACCCAGGAACCTTCAAGACGTATAAAAAGATTTCCTTGAAGTATTACTGGCCTGGTCTTTTCAAGCAAGTTCGCAACTACATCTCCAAATGTGAAACATGTAAAGCTTACAAACATAGTACGGCACCCCCTGCCGGCCTAATGGGAAAACCCAAACGTGCCGATAGACCCCTCCAATCGTTATCTATGGACCTCGTCGGACCTTTTCCCAGGAGTTATTCTGGACACATGCATATACTCAGCATTGTGGATATCTTTACCAAATTTTGTTGGATCTTCCCCTTAAAAAGAGCCAACGCCGCCGCCATTGTCAAACTTGTGGAAAAACACATTTTCATACCCTACGGAACACCCAAAACCGTAATAGTCGACAACGGAAAACAGTTTATAGCACAAGAATTTAAAGATTTCCTTGCTAAATACGGGATTAAAGATATTTATTATAATACCTTGTACACTCCCCAAAATAACACTGTCGAAAGGTATAGCCAGACTATTAACACAGCTCTGGCCATTTTGGTTGACAAAGACCAACGTAATTGGTGTAAGAATTTAGATAAAATTCAAGCTGCCATGAATAACACTGTTAACCTAACCACTGGTTACACCCCCTTCTTTTTAAAACACGGTATGGAACAGGTGGTACATGGTTCATTGCACTGGAACACGAATTTCCCCACGTCAACCACCTCCACAAGCAATCCTGCCGTTGATTACGCTCATCGTTTGGAAGAACTTACTGCCATTTATAGTGAAGTTACTGATGCCCTATTGCTGGCCCACCAAAAAAGTGCGGACAGATATAACCTACGTAGGAAACACATCACTTTTAATGTAGGCGATGTTGTCTGGAGAAGGAATAACACCCTCTCTCAAGGAGCCCTGTACTTCTCTGCCAAGCTGGCACCCCGTTTTGTCAAGGCCAAGGTTGTAAGAAAAATATCGGACTTAGTTTACTACCTGTCCGACTCCTCTGGCAAACATACTGGTAATTACCATATTAAGGACATTGTAAAGTCTGGAAGTGAGGAGACAGTTGAAACTGCCCCACCACCCCAGCAACTTTAAACTAACCCATTGTGTATTATCACAAACTATTGTAAGCTTATGAAGTCTTACCATAATTAGGCGTGTAAAGTGTCAACTACATGTCAACCTATTCGTCAAAACGAGTTTAACCTACCTTTGTAAATAAATGTATATTAACATATTATGACCATGAAGTATTATTCCTGTAATAACGTTCTTTCCCTCACGACAATCGTTTTCTCCCTTTTTACGTTATATTTTCTCACCTGTTCTGAAACTGATCATTTTAGAATAGAGACACGTTTTCGAGTTACAATCGCCGGGAAGTCGCGAACCCGCTTTTGCTTCTCAACTTCTACACTATGCAATGTTTATGTCATGTCACCCCATTTTCGTTTCATTTTGTTCCCTTCGTCGTGTTAGAAAGAACCACCCCACTTTTGTTTTTGTTCCTTGTAAAATAACGATTGGTAATCACTCATAAGAGTGCCATCCAAAAGAGTTCGGATTTTGTAAATTCCAAAGTGTTAAATACCGACCCTTTTTTCTTTTTTTTAAAAAAAAAAAGAAAAACCTGTCAAGTACAGCCATTAATTCTTTCTTGTCCAATTCAACGTTACCTTGAGTATGTAAAACCCTATAGTGGTCTCAAAGGCAAGAACCAAGTAGCAATTAATCACATAATTGTCTTCTTTGTATGTATATAATTTTTTCATTTTTTTCAATTTTTTCCTTTCAAAAATTGATGGCGTCCTACCCAAGCTCACATTTACCAAAAATCGGATTTTGACACATCCATTTTGGGAAATTGTATTTATAAAAGAAAACCAAATGTCGGTCCTATAAAACCACATACCATAACTGGACTCGCTTCAACTAAAAGTATGTAAAACCCATTAAGGTCTTTTATTGTATGACGAGATCTCGATTTCTTTTCTCTACTGTTACGTCACGTATGTCTCGTACCTCACGTTTCAACCCTACGGGACAGGTTAGTAAAACCTTACGGTTATCCTGATCTTCGAACGTAAATAATTATATCACAACGTAAATCAACAGGACTTTGTTCGATCATCGTTGCATAATATAAACACCCAACCTTTGTCTCACCATTTAACCAAGTGTTTGCAACCCAATTGCACGCTACAATGAACAGTATGTAAAGCCATTATGGGCCTGTTCCCACCCATCGCTCGATGTAAGTAGAAATACCTTCTACCATCATCTTGCACCTTGTAACACAATGAAGTAACATTAAAATTGTTTATCTTCTCTATTGTTCCATCGTACGCCCCTCCAGGCTACGGAGTTAGTCAATCTAACAAATCTTTGCAAACAGTATCAAAAGCTAGCTTTTGTTGAATTATATTTAAATGTAAAAATTGTCACGCGATAGGAGAGATCCTTACAAAATCCACCACTACACGAGAAGTTCGTTACAATTACTTAATACTTATAACCATGTGTTATAATTTGGTCGTGTGACATTAATTTGCCATGAGTACCGCCTTTGTGTATAATTTGGTCGTGTGACATTAATTTGCCATGAGTACCGCCTTTGTGTATAATTTGGTCGTGTGTCATTAACATGTCATGAGTACCGCCTTTGTGTATAATTTGGTCGTGTGACATTAATTTGCCATGAGTACCGCCTTTGTGTATAATTTGGTCGTGTGTCATTAACATGTCATGAGAACCGCTTTTGTGTATAATTGTGTACAACCCTGTACACGAGACGTGGAGACGTAATAATAATACTTACCGTGATTCGTGTGAACGACATAATATCGACATCGTCATCTCCTCTAAGGAACTGTTTTTACACTCTTTGACTTCTGTCTATAATTGAGTTGTACCTTGCATATACTGCATACTTGTACACTATACGTGAAGACGTTACAATACTCACCATGAATCGTGCGAACGAAATAATATCAAACCTTTATATGTGAACTACGTAAGTATTTCACAGAAGCCTCTTTGTTCAATGCCAATGCCCGTGGACTTCCTGTTTTTGCTGCTTTCCAAAAAGAAAAGAAGCCCAGGAATATCTACTATCCCAAAAGGACTAGTTTTCAGCTTCACTGTCAATTATGGGGCATAGTGCCGCAGGAGTTAATCGATGGGCACAAAACCACTAAACTCGTCATCTGGGAAACGAATAAGAAGAATCCCAGGTTTGTGAAATTGGAACTAGGGTCTGTCTTTTCTCACAATCATGTAGAAGTTTAAAACGACCCCTAATCTTTTGCCAAATACACGCAAAAGATTAGCCTCTTTAGTACAATGTGTATTCAAATGCTGTTTAAAAATTAATCCACTTTATTAAAATGTAAAGAGTCAGGAAATCTGCTGGTTGAATATGTTTCACTCTCACATAGAGGTTGAATTGGAAATCAGTCCAGTCTCTAGCAAATTTCGTAACTCAATTCCCGTCCTTTTTCCTCCCCCTCCCTACCCCCATGCCCTCAGGCATATGTATGAAGTGGAAAATCTGTTGTCGACCATATTTCGCCCTCACTTCGAGTTCGAATCGGTATTTGTTCCGGTCACCAACAGGCTTCCTACCTCACCTTTCACGTATGTTGTCATTTTTTTTTCTCTCCTCAACGAAACACATTCATGAATTTTGAATATGTATGATACGCACTTGGCGTATCGTCTGTCTCTTCTGACAACCTTTATTCATGAATTAGTTTCCCTGCTGTTGCCGTGACTCGTTCACGAAATTTTTTGTCTTGTTCTTTGAAATCCTACGAAAATGTTACCACCTGTATGTTAACATAGGCCAAAGAAGGCCGGTTGTTTTTTCAACCAAGACAGTTTGTCATTCGGCAAACGCCAAGTCATCCTAATAAAGGATAATGTTTATGTAATCAAAACTAGTTAGAAACCTCTCTCTACCTCTCTCTCACACTCTTCGTCACTCTCCGGACCGGCAGCTAAACCTCGTTTGTTTATTTTTCTGGACACATTTTGTTTCTCTCCAAACTTTTCTTCATTGGTCCCTAGGCAGGTAAACTTCAAGAAATTTGCTTTAATAATAATTCCCCCGGATTTAAAAAGAAGCCCAGGCGGATGTCATCTCCGGCAGCCAAGCTGAGCCTCACCTCCTAGCAGCCTGCGCTGTGGTTACAAAGGTCCCTCGACTACTACTCGCTACACACTTGTTCCATCTTGTTCCTGAAAGCACAGACCATACCACTCATATGTATGACGTTTGTCGCACCACTGCAAGCCGAGTTGTCCCACTATACTTTATGACACTCTGAACTACCTTTCGGACACGCTAGTCCCGGAGTTCAAATTTCTTGCCCTCAATGCCAATGCCAGTTATACCGTCTCTTGCTCTGTCATGCAGTGACACATACCAGGTCATGGGTTAAACATAACTACCCTTTGCCCCTCCAGTAAACACAAACTGCGCACCTCTAAAAAGTTATCCTGAGCTACATTATGCTCCGATAACCAACACATACGATCCGTGCCCACCATAATAGCACATAGGACTCGTACTGGCATAACTACGGAACCTGGACTACTCTCTCCAATGACCACTGTAACCATAGCCGCAGCCCCGCAAACCACAGCCCCACTTCGCAAACATCAACGCCCACAACGAAGCAAAGTGTTTTTTTCCAAGGCCTAAGTGTACTCCTGAGTGTTATCTCAATGGGTCAGATTACAGTGATAATGTAATCTTTTAGAGTCAGTGAAACCTCGTTTCCTTCGCAACTCTTCGAAACCAAAAAACCATCGCAACGCAAACTTAGTTTCCAGACCAATGAAACTCTAGAATCAAACCTTAACATTCCATCTTTTGTTTTTTCAATTGTATAATGTTGTCTATTGTTTTTTCAATTGCATAACCATGCCCTTTTGTCTTTCAATTGCATAATTTTGTCTTTTGTCTTTCAATTGCATAACCATGTCTATTGTTTTCTAATTGCATAATTTTACTTGTTGTTTCCACACCTGCTCTCTCCCCAAAATTATTTGCTCCAAACATGCTATGTACCCTTCCTCATTTCTCCCCACAAATATTGTTACCTAGCCTATGGCATAAGCTAGTCATTATGTTTTAGCTAGGCATCTCTCTGGCCGTCCGAGTCTCTCAAACTAAGGGCAACTCTTATTTTGTCAAAAAACCCCAAGGGAGGCACATAGAGGATCTTTTAACCTTGATGCTCCATTACCACGTCGCTTTTTTTACGAGCGCGGGGGGAGGTGTCATATAACAGATTTTAGGCGCAAAGATCCTACAGTTGCTAGCCTAAGTAGCGGGAACTATCAGGTTGGTTGCTGGACCAAACGTAGTTAATAACGCGCAAAAGATCCGCTAGAGTTCCCCCACCCCCCGGCGACCCAGCGCCTCGTTCCTCCTTCTTACGCCCCGACCTCTGACCTAGCTGGACGTGTGCTCGTTCCGGCGCCCGCGTTCCCAATTTCGCACCGCACGGTCGAAAAGCATAATGTACGAGAATGGCGCGCTTTGAACATCGACAGGCTGGCACCGCTTGTTTGAAACACGGCGCTCAGCCCTACAGTCAACAGGATACCCCGACAACACCACGCTGTGAGTCTCTTACGTTTCCTATTACCCCTTGAATGTGTCCGCTAATAACCTAAATTCGTCCACGCTGCCTGTCGGTCTAGAGAGAGAGAGCTGTTAATTATTCCCCAGAGAGAGATTAGGGAACCCTTTGATGATAATTCCAGTTAGGATGTAACAACCTGTATTCTATTGTTATTCACCTATGTAATGTCCATTTTGCCGCTCAAATACAATGTTGATTTATAAAAACCTAACCTCTTTCATTTGGGAATAGCAGTCGTATGGGAGTGTTTTGTGTAGACGGTGGGATATGGATTCTTGAGCCTCGCGCTGACCCCGAACCCTGACTATGAGAGAGACGTCTCATGCCCCGCTCTGAGCTGGCCGAGGGAAAGTCAGGGCACCCCAGGTCCGACGCGCGACAACAGCTCTAGCGAAGTTTAAAGTTTTAATTTAAACAAAAATACCATGTGAAGAAAGAGTAAAAAAAAGTATTAGGAAAAGTATTTACTACAACTTCATGGAAATTAAGAAATTTAACGGTGCCTTAAAACACCCAAATTTAGAAGGGAGGAAACAAGGAGGGGGGATCAATGACACTTCTTGCACCATCTTCCATTGCTGCTAGAAAAATTACTAAACTATGAATTATACACGATTGTACTCCATCTATCTTTCAAGACAGGTAATCTATCATACCGTATTTGGGTTTAAAGTCTATATATGTGACTATCTGAGCAAGGTGTGAGAAAAAAATGCAATAATATTTCTTTTCGGCATCACGGTAATCTACTAACAATTTAAGGACAGAATTCAGAAAGTTTCCTAAAAGCCTACCCTTCAACCTACTTTCACATACCTAAACTTTTTTCCCTGTCCCTCTTATAGTTATGCGACTTCCAATACGAAAGTCAATCACAGATCTGGTGTAGAAGGTCACACAACTTGTTTCGGAAATAGGCATTTGCGGTTGCTTCATTCCTTTCCCATAAGTTAAGGTTCAGTTCGGCAGTTCGGCTTGCGTATGTATACCTAGCATTAAAAAACGTGTTCACCTACTTGTATAACGTGTATAAAATATACATGTTGTAGGTACATGTATATGTTCAATTGTGTGTAGAACATATTACACGCGTAATGTTAAGTAAAATGTGATCAAACAGGTAATTGTATAACGTGTATAAAGTATTGTAGCAAATTTTCTCTTTAAATTTAAGATATTTACCCATACCTACCTAGGCACACAATATTACAATGTTTTTTTGTGATTACCAATAACAAATAGAGATTGGACTTGAAATTTAATTGCTTTTTACTTATCCAAACAAAATGAAATTTGAAAGGGGCACGACGTGGGTTTAGGGAATATATGGTGGTAAAGGCAAACGCTTCGTTATTGGATTTCTCGTCAATCCCCAAATACAAAAATCGCACGAACCGTATTGAAATTAGAATAAAACGCAGAATAAATAAATAAAGAAAAACAAATCTGGGTTCAAACACGGGTTAGCCAAATGTTAAAACAAGATTGGATGGAAAATGCTCAGCTTTTCGAGAAATTTCATTAAAAGTACGATGCTTAAATATATTTAAACACCCTTACTGAGCGATTCACAAATATTAAAAGCGGTTTTATAAAATAATTGAGAACTGACAATGACTGAAATGCTGTGAAATGTTTCAGATATGTGGAATAAACTGTCAATAATGAAAATATGAAGATATTTTATATACACATATATATATATACCGTATTTATTGTATATATATATATATATATACAGCAAATTTCAACTACAAAAGAATCAATAGGATTACATTTCACGTGTGTATTGCAGTATATGAGCTTAACCAAAACCTCCCAGATCCAGGAGTTTTTGGTTAAACACTAAATCGATGTTTATATAGCCATAGGTTAAAAACACATGTATAATGCACAAACCTTAAAAAGTGTTATCATACATCCAAAACCTTTGGTATATAATACCTACCATATAAATAATAAATAACAATTCCGCTTATTAAATACAAGTCAATCCCGTGAAATCATACCTCCATGGATTTCTCTGACCATTTCGACAGAATAAGGCTGATATCGTTTTACGAGCGTAATTCTGACGACGATTACGATCGCCATTTCGGTACTTCCGTTTGATAGGCTATTTCAGGTGGGCGAGTGTAAACCCGCCTTTATGTCCGTCCGAAGGGTGATTTTCCACATAGATTTTTCACGGCAAAACAAATAAAGGCCGACGCAACAAAATCTCCGATACCATTTGGTATCAGTGGATTCGTGTAATTTTACCAATTTTAATCGAATGAGTTATAAATAAAATTCAGAGTTTTATCCAATCAAAATCACAATGAATTGTGTTTTATTGTATATATAAGTTCCCGAGTGGAAGATATTTTCAGTATCGCCCTGGTATGACCACCATTAAGAATTGAAATGTTGCTTGAAATGGCTTAGCCGTGTTTGGTCCCATACCTTCCTCTTCTGCATCTCCTTCCCCTCCCCCTACCTTCAACCTAACAAAATACCCCGACCGGGGATGTCATAGTCTCACTGGCTCCATACTATTAGGAGCAGTTGGGACTCTTGTGCGGTATTAATTTAAAAAAAGATCAAATGGCCAACGCAGAATAGGGTATTTTCATTGTATTTTTAATTCTAAAAAAACAACGAAAAAATTACAATAGTGAAGGCATATTGTTTTTTTTTGACGAATATTTCTATAATAATTTAAAATATGCCATTTTGATTTACAACCTGATTTGGCCAATATTTCGTTGGCAACGGCGTTCATATGTTAGCAAGTTGACGCCAACGTTGGCGCAATGCGTTATGTATTACACAAAATATCGAAAAATAATAGATATACTTTGTACCTACGCAAATAAAATATATTAATTATATTCTAAATTACATATGTATAATACCCAAAACTTATTTTATATCTATGTGCATGTATAAGGTAAAATAAAGTTACTTTTATGTTTTCCTGGTCGATATTAATTCCTAGCTTGACATAATGTTGCCCGTTCTTAGGAATCACATATTTTATTTGGCGGGTATTAATTAAAATATTGAGTGGTACCTAAGCTGTAACGTGTCTCGTATTATTAATTATTATGTTTTTAAGTTATCGTTCAGCTGATTCAGAAATTTTAATGAGAGGTTAGAAAAAGA
This sequence comes from Hesperophylax magnus, assembly GCA_026573805.1. Taxonomy (NCBI): domain Eukaryota; kingdom Metazoa; phylum Arthropoda; class Insecta; order Trichoptera; family Limnephilidae; genus Hesperophylax; species Hesperophylax magnus. The sequence goes on from JAIUSX010000011.1 coordinate 23,716,199, forward strand.
AAATAAAAGAAATTTAAGTTGGTAATGTTTTTAAACGGGTTCTTCGACTCATTTCTTCACAGGTCAATAAACCTTACCTCGGGGAGATTTAAAAAATATTTTTGTCGATTATAGGTATGCTGTTTTGGTACATTCCGGTTTGCTATGTTGTGTGTTAGATTTTACTAATAAATATGCTCTTTATATTTGTGTATTTAAATTGTCACATAGAACATTCATGAAGTGCTACAGTTTTACTGAATTGAGAGTGCAAATAAATATATATTATTGCTGACCGTATTTGAAGTATCAAAGAGTATTAAAGCAGCGCGCGAACGCAAGCTCTTGAAAGTCTAGTCATTTTTTATGGACTCGGCTTTTTGCACTACCAATCGATGTCCTTTCAATAATAACGCATGAGTACGCAATATTCAAAAATACGTAATTCACAGAGTACGCACATATGTTTAATAAATTTAATCCGCCGTTCTTACAATATTTGATGGTGGTGTAACGCTCAGCGTAGTTGTATTCCAAGCATAAGCAAGTTCAAGCAAATTCCAAGCAAGTTCGATTTTCAGCGGTGGCAATTTATTTATTTAATTAAATAAATCTTACAATACTGTAATGGAGTTCTAAGAGGATAAATTAATAACACATTTAGAATTGGGGCCACCAACACATACAATTGTGTGTATGTTAACGTGTTATTTTCAGCAATAAAAGATAACATGTAGTGGGGCAACATTTATCCAATTTGAATGTTTGGGGAGTTTTACACTGTTTTCTCTTTTCTCATCTAAATGAATGTTTTCTTCTACTATTCAGGTCAGATACTCATAATAATAATAGTTATAATATATCTTTATTGTAAGAAATTTACAACCGATAGACACATGGAGAAAACTTACTGATAAAAATATTGCTAATTAATTAAGAATCTCTTAAAATTATTAGTTAAAAACGGGAAAACAGGCCACTAACGAATGAATAGATTTGTGTATATAATACCAATATCTCCGGTCTCCGTAGTCGAGGGATAAGGCTCTCAACTAGCAAGCTGGAGGTCGTTGGTTCAAATCCCGGCGCAAGCAAGTAAATTTTATTTGGCTAATTTGTGTTATTTTAGAAATTAGTCATTAAAAATAATGTAGTATAGTTGATAGCTAATAGTTGTTAAAACTCTATGGTCAAGGAATAAGGGTCTCAACTTCAAACCCCGGCGTTTGCAAGTATATTTTATTTGATTAATTTATGTTATTTCACAGTTGATTCATTTAAAAGAAATTAGGGTAGTAGTTTTGCGGCACTTTCCAGAGTGGAAAATACTTTCATTTATGATGGTATAAAACTGCCAATAAGAATTGAAACTTTGCTTGAAATGGCCGTGTTTAGTGAGCAAATCTAGATAACCAGGCATTTCCTCACCTTCCACTTCTTCATCTCCTTCCCTCCCCACTACCTGCAGCCTCACAACATACCCCAACTGGAGATGCCTTTGTCCCACTGGCTCTAGACGTTTGGAAGCAGTTGAGACTCTTGCGGTTTCACATTTAAAAAAATGTTTTGTCAAGATGCTTGATCACTTTTGCATTTCGTCATTATATATTATTAAGACGAACACAGGTACTTGAACACGTGATCCGATATTATTACGAATTAATTAAACGTATATCAGGAAGTGGCCTGCATTCACGTTTTTAACCGGATCGCCAATTATTTGAAGAAATGCTTAGTAAATTAGCAATACTCATTTTTGTCCTGGCGCTAGTGCAACACCCGTTCGCATTAGTTAATGTTGGCCTTGTGAGAACGGGTCGATTCTCCGACTCGTTTTGGTACAACTACCGGCACGAGGTCTTTCCTCTTCCGTTTAGTTGTACAACAGGGTTGTTGTAGTTACGTCCATTTTTAAATAATCATACAGCTTTGAGCTTAGACCTTATGTCAGTGTGGGCTTAATCCTAAAATACATGTTTAGTATGCACAGTGAAAATTTGTTTATAAAGGAGGTCAGTAAATAAAATGAATAATAGAATATAATAACACAAAAAAGTAGGTAGTATGTAACGTATACAAATGTATAGTTACATAGAGATTACTCATAACCCGCCTCACTAGGCTAGCGGCTATCCTGTGTTGAGGCAGTCATTTCTCATAACCCGCCTCACTAGGCTAGCGGCTATCCTGTGTTGAGGCAGTCATTTCTCATAACCCGTCTCTCTAGGCTAGCGACTAGCAGTTATCCTGTGTTGAGGCACTCATTTCTCATAACCCGTCTCTCTAGGCTAGCGGCTATCCTGTGTTGAGGCAGTCATTTCTCATAACCCGCCTCACTAGGCTAGCGACTAGCAGTTATCCTGTGTTGAGGCACTCATTTTACAAGTTTATTGTAAATTCACATTACGAGTATTTTAATATTAATCACTCAATTGTTTTATTACTTTTGATCTAAATTATTATGTTATTTTGGAAAATATATAAATTCGCATTTTTAATGCTACCAAGAAGAATATTGTTAAGTCTTATCCCAAAATACCAAAATTTTCGTTGACCGAAAGTAGCATGCGTTACAGGAATTTGGAATAAAACATTGTTATTTTACGCGTACAGTTGCAACATTTATGAATGCAGCGAGTATTTAATTGTTTTGCGTAGTATGTATATAGATGTTTTTATACACTACTGAGTATGAATTTGGTCGCTGATTTTTACCTTAAAACTCGAGTGAACAGAACTGTAAGCAAGGGGTTTGTTCAATTAAGCCAAATTGAAGCAGTGAGGAGAAACCAACCGACAGAGGCGACTAAATTGTTAGTCAACTATTATGTTGTTTAACGTCTAGATTATCACAATGCAATACACACATGCAAGTCTCCCCAGATAACAAATTGCAATTCGTTTTCAACGATGCGGCAAGACTTATCCCAACTATTATTACTAAATATTCCCACATTTCAGAGCATCTCAAAAATCTTCACTGGCTCAAATGTCCTGAAAGAATCCAGTTCAAGCTCTTCTGGATGGCATTTAAATCAATTAACGCAATGGCTCCGGCATACCTAGCGGAAATGTGTATTCCGGAAATTACCAAATTATCGGAAGGTTGAACGAAGCAAAGTGCACACCAAATAATAAGTTTGATGACCTAAAGCCTGGAATGGACTGCCACATGATTTAAGAATGATTACAGACTCGACAGAGTTCGAAGCTTAAGGCGATGCACTACGTCGTGTAATATTTTAAATTGAGCCGCTATCAATAACAATCCGTACGTAGATGGCAATAAGGTTTAAATTCCCGCTTAACACCATCCGCCTGTTTTGATTTATGCAAGAAAAAAACTTGGCCAAAAAGTGCCTTTTATTTAATTTTGTAGATGTTCAGGCATAAATATTTAATTTTTTTCCGATCATTTTATAAATAACTTAATTTGCCACATTATACAATAAAATCATAACCAAAAATGGGTTCGTAAGTAGGAGATTTTGAACTTTAAAGCAGTTTTCATAGGCCTATACATTTTTTTTCTGAGCTTATAAAAAGACTAATATAAAAAATATTAGATTATTTCATAGGTCAAGATGTATTCTACTCGCAGTATTTAATTAAAGCATCTGAAACATTTCTAGGCGACCAAATTTTCAAACCAAAAACACATGATTTTGCATTACTACGTATGGCATCGCCTTAACTCAAACTCACACTTTTAGACAGTCATATCCATAGAGTCAGAAAAATTTCACCTTCGCAGTCCGCGTCAGTGTAAATAACTAAATGTGAATATTTTTTTAGAAATGTAGGGTAAAACAGCAAATGTAAAATCGATGTCCAGTGATTTTATTATACTGTTGTCTGCGTGCAAAGACGTAAATTTTTTTAAATAAATATGTGTTTATCTGAAGTGACCAGCCAGGCATGTTTTGTGTATGTTTTTCTGTATCTGTTTGTAAATAATAAAAAAGATATATACTAATAATTAATATTTCGTAATAAACTGTACAGCGCTTTTGTGGTGATTTTTCAAAAACGGCACTATACAAGTTATCCAATTATTATTTTCATATGTCTGGGGGCAAAGTGCGCTAACTTCGTGAGACGATTCTACATGATGGTAGAAGTTAAAAAAATAAATTCCTTTTTTCGAAATTGCAATCTTATTTTTCCATAACAGAATATTTATTTTCCTATGGAAACAATTCCATTTTTTTAAATATAAAAAGTTAAAGGTATGGAATTAATTTTTTTTTACTCATTCTACTATGTAGAACCCCTCGAAGTTAGCAAACTTTTCCCCGGACATTCTGTGAAGATGGGTGAGGATTGTTTTTTGTATGTCTGTCAAAGTCAAACACATTCGTAGTATTACAGATTACGTTTTGACGAAGCACTTTCAAGCGTCCTTGGCCTGCGCTACTTCAGCAACCTCCGTTTAAATTATAAAATAAAAGAATTACCTTACAAGGAAGGTAAGCGTGGGTTCCGAGTTGCGCTGTGATGTTTGTAGGAGTCCCAGGATCGAAGTATGGTCCGGTATATAGCCCTGAAAACCTCTTTACTGCATGCCGAGAGAGTGGAACCTCTCCGCACGATAACACTGAAACAATTCAAAATATCATTTAGATCATTGCAATTTTGTGATATTGCTTTTATATTTAAAAGTTAGGCAAATATTGATATTTTGCTTTCTAACTTACTACAAAAATAATAGCTATATACTATTAATACATACGTACACGGATAAAAAATATTGCTGATTTATTAAAAAAACTCATAGTAAACTATCAGTAAAACACGATTGTGTTATGGCGATGTCGGACACGTGTTCAATTTTTTTTTTATATTTTCGCAATAATTCGTCATTATATAATAACAGGATATACGCAGCTGCATGAACACGTATTCCGACGTATCATGAAAGTACGAATAGTTTATTTGATTTTAATAAATCAGCAAAATACCTGCTCATTTTTTCTCACTGTACAATTATGATTTTAGAAATTCACAATAATATTTTTTACATAATATAACAATAATAATTTCTCATCATATCTTATCATAACAATTATTCTACATTAAATTAGATTATATTTATGCACTTGTCTTAAGAATGAACAGTTTAAGAAAATGTATTTATTCGATTTTGCATTTTGAGGAAAGGAACGAGATTGTAAATGTATTTACCATCATGGCCTATTATTGTCTTACCACTTTTAGTGTTTACTGTATTAGTGTACAATTTATTATGTTCCTACTTATATAGACCCTCCACGCAGCATACCCAAATGTGACATAGGCCCCGAGGAAAATTATTTCCCTCAGGACCTCCTGCACGGTGTTAATGCTATGGTACGTATATATTTGCGAACCGAAACGCGAACTGAGCCACGAATTACGGGAAAGGAACAAAGCAGTTTCTTAGTTTTTTTCCAATAAGTTGAGGTTCAGTTCGGCAGTTCAGCTTGCGTATGTATACGCAGCATTAGATCTGTTAATTGTTGTAGCTGCAGTTTATTTAAATAAATAAATATCATCGTTTTATTCCGATAACTAAACTGACAATGTCTGTATTAAGTACATTTTATTGCCGTTTGTTAAAGCCATAGACATATGAATATTAGTAGACCTGCCCTAAGTGATTAAAAGCGTATTATCCCCACTCCCCATACCGGTTCCATTGAGCCGGCTGGGCTCGCGTTTGGCCTCAAATGAAATTTGAAAACGTGACGTCATCATTCTTGTGCGAACTATGGTCGAGGCATCATCGGTTCATTTTACTAAATAACACGGCAAAATTTTGACTTGTACTATGAAAACTGGTAAAAATAGATGTGAAAAAAGAGAATAAACCCAATTGTCGTATTACATTCCATATATAAGCATTATTTTACTTTATTTTAAGCATATTCACATCGTATAATATGAATCAGTTGTTACTATCACATAGAGAAACGTCTGGACGCGAAACACAAAGCTGGTTGGTTGCTGGGAAGTAAATTATGAACATTTATAAAAGTGTCTTAACTAAATACTCTGAAACTAACTACGACTCTGAAAATAAAAGCTGCCTTACTTTGCCGAATTTGGACTTCGCAAATTTGTTCATAACGTGGCGAGTAATTTGCGCTCCCATGTAAAAATGTCTATTCATTCAAAGCAGATTTTACTTTTAAGAAGTAAATGGTGATATTATAATGCGAGATGCCTATTTACTGTCAGATTGATTTATTGACGAATCACAGTCAGCTTCACTCGTTCCCTCGTTCCCTCGTTCTTCAACAGTTGATTTTACCCCTCGCCCATATCTTCTCGTCTATTAATTCCTATGTCTGTGGTTAAAGCTCATTAATACACGATAGAAACGAAGTTTCACGCTTAAGAACGTTAAAGATCATTAGTTTGTTATGGAAATGAATTCAAGCTTCAAATCGTTAATCGCATGATTGAAGTGACGTTGTGAGCTTAAAAAGTTAGTTGCCTATACCAAAAGATTTACTTTATAAAAGTTAAGGTCACTTTAAACACAATAGTCACTTTTATGTCGTATGTATCAATTGAAATAAGGTATTGAAAGTAGATATCCCTAGTAATGAAAGTAGTTAAAGAGAATTTTTAGATTTCTCACAATTTTATTTCGTCAATGATAAAAGTAATACAAATGTCTCGATGAATTCGGAAAGCAGTGGGAAAAGGCAGAAAACGGTTCTGTGGACACGGAGAACGAGCCTAAAAGCAAGAGAAAGAAGTGCACAATAGCTTGCCTTGAGGTAGAAAAGAACATGTTTATTCCCAGTTTTCCCGTGCGGATTTTTCTAGGTCGTCTTTTATAGTGTCAACGAAAAACCTGAAATAAATCAGGCTTTATTAAGGAAGAAAGGAAATAAAATATAGCTTGAATATAAAGAATGGCAAAGTTTGTTATTTAGACAGTGTGTATTTATCAACCGTTGATATAAATAATGCGAGCTTTAAATTTATAAATAAAGAAAACATTTCTATATATTTTTTAGTCAAAGAGAATTTGTAAGGCAAATTAGAATGGTAAAAATAAACGGGGGCGATAAGGGAAGACAGTGGCACTGAATCAGATACTTGTATCGGGCCATGTCAAGATTCAGAATAACAGAAGGGTTATGTACGAGAAGAAGTATGAATGCAAATAAAGCTAGGAGTGCCAAGACCGAGCGGTCCATCCTCTCTTTCAATCACTTCGGGCAAACGGCGGGATAGATGGGAGCAGTATATGAAGAACTTGCCTGTTAATTCAGCCGAGATTGCGCATAAGTTGTCATGTCGGAATAATCAACATTCAACAATCATGTATACTGTACTTATAAAACAACTAGTTTATTCGTTTAGAGTTAACTCCACACGGAGGCTCTAAGGTTTAGCTAGGCCCATTTCTTCTTCTGGGATGCTGTAAGGAGTTCAGAGGAAAGGGTGAATGTTGGTCTTGTTTATTCTATCAATTATAGCTTGAAGTTATCCGAAGAACTCACGATTTCCTAAGGAACTAGTACGTAGATGGTAGATAGCCATAAATTTTCCGATGATGGATACACTTTTACAAAACGTTGTTTTGCTCATCAGCAATAATTTGAAATACTTCCGTGGGTATGTATTTCTATAACATGGATAATGGACCCAGGTTTTGGAATCTAAACCTTTGACAGACCCTACGCATAGCATTACAGGAATACAAATATACACCTAAAAAATCAAAACTTTTAAAAAACCCCGTCAATATTAACAGAGACGAGGGGGCTAAGCTTAATAATTCTAGTGTGGGGTCAAGAACCGTCAGCCAGCCTAAAATAATATTTTAATACGGAAACACTGTTTCACGGATGGCAACCCAAAAACAGAGCTCGCTGCCAATTCATTACCGACCAAACATTCCTGTTTCTCCGGTCTACCCTGGCAGTCGACATTTCTTGGTTCTTACTAAATCCTTCTGATATTAATCGTGTTATAGTGTAACATTTTTATATTAAACTTAAATTATCAAACCACATCTTTTTACTTTATCACGATCTACACTATACACATTAAATGGCCAGTTATAAAGGTAAGTATAACCAGTGCCAAACTAGGTACTTGATGGCTACACTTAAACTAATAGCCGAAAACTATTATGGGTATATGCTGAAATACAGAACTTAAGATCATTTATACATACATAAACACACACTTCATCACAACTTTAACATCTGCCCTGATGATGGACACTATAACTCTGTCCGAAACGGTGGCTAAAGAAGAAGAAACGCAGCACGGCATGGATTGAAAATACCACAAAATAAATAAAAAAAGAGTCACAAATTGCTCCCGATTTTTCTCCTAGTGATTTCTCGCAGTGCCAGTTTGATAAGAAAGGGAAACAATATTTTTATGAAAATTTGAAGTCTAAAATGATAAAAGAGATTATCTAGATTGTTTCAAAAGAAGTTTATTGGAGGGTAGTGAAAACGATAAGTTTACTTTATTTTTTATGTAACCTTTCAGTACTTTCATCACATTTGTTCAGTTTGCAATGTTTTCTGTGAATTTAAAATGCGCTATATACACCTTATTTCCTAAATTTCATTAAAAACAAATGCTGTTTTAGAAACTTAATTAAATGATCTATCTGGTGTATGCATTTAAAATAAACATTAATATTTAAAAATAATAAAAGTTTAATATCAAACGAGAAAAATTTTGTCAAAAACGCTAACCATATTTTTACTTGAATTTTTACTCCAATCATAGAAAAATTTAAAAAACCCGATATTTAGAAAACACAATTTTTTTTGGGAAATTTTTAAGAAAACGGTTGCCTTCACTTTTTTCTTTTTCACATAATAAAAAAAATGAGAAATAATATTTAAAGTTAATTCGATTTATTGGGATAGCAGCGCGATATACGAATTATTCTTTTTGGCTATTTTTAGGATTTTATTAATGGAATCCAGAAAAAATATTTGAGACAAACTGGAAAGAATTATTATTTTTCTTTCTAACGTCAAAAAATAACATATTTCCGTGTCTTTTATAAAATATAGACTCCGTGTCATATACGAGTATGAACCTCAATCGCTGGAGTGGATAAAAAAGTTGTATCTTGTCCTTCTGAGATTAAATTCATCATCCGAATAAAGTTATAATATCTTTGTTTTTTGGCTATGGCAAACAGCGGGTTGCTGGTTTGCAAAACTAATTAACAACATTATAACCTATAATATTTCACTAGGCTTAATAAATTGCTTGGTAGCTAGAAATGTGATTATTTTCTCGTAGAAACTTGCCAAAGAATGACTAAGCAATACTCACTGTGCTCATAGTTAATGATTCAAGTGACAGGAACATAATAGAAAACAGGCGATGTAATAAGAAACCTTCCCGAAAATAATATTCTAGTCTCGGGATTATATCATACTTATATTTCCTTGAAAGAAACAAACAAATGAAATCTTCTCCTATATTCACTTTTCACCAGAGAAAAGAATGTAATATTATTCTGTTTTTAATATTTCATATTAAATTACGTCTTGAGAATTTATTATTTTTCGAAGTATCTACTCGTAAGTTGACTTAGTAATTCAAACGTTTATTTATTGTTAGATCACGTAATTTGTAGATCTCATATTAGGTTAGGTTAGGTTAGGTTAGGTTAGGTAGGTCCTATCTGAAAACATTTAGGTATGTACCTAGGCACATACTACTAACATCAAAGATGTTTTTTTCTTGAATTTGTAATTGTTTTTTGTTTGCCTCATTTCTACTAGAAGCTACAGAGATCTGTTCACCAAACCCAGCTAAAATAATTTCAAGCAACGTATCACTTCTGAAAGGTTGTGTTTCATCAGGGCGACATGAAAAGTACCTTCCACTCTAGAACGTACCGTAAATATTCTATATTATTTTATTTATCAACGATTCTTGTTCTGCTTATTTCAGTAACGTGGTTATTTTTTCTTGCTTAATTAATTTCTAAGAGAAATCATGCAGCACAAGACGAGGAAAATAAATCAAATAAGACTCCCTATAAGTAAAATACGCAGAGTCAAAAGTCTTTGATGCCAGGAACAATGAAGAGATATTTGACGAATTACCGAAGAAATAAGATTAGAAAAAAATATTACAAACAAATTATAATTAAAATTATGAAAACACGTGAATAATTTAAATTATTTTTTTATTAAATGATCGAATTATTATATTAGGTCGTAGTTAACTATTTAAAAATAATTGGATTTGTTCATTCACACACACATGTACCTAAAGTAGGTTTAATATATACAATTCAATGTAATAAATGCTTTGTTGAAACCAACTTCCTCGATGTGTCTGTGTCTAAACTAGTGTGGCATAATAAGTCTAGTCGTTGAAGACAAAATGGACTTTTGCCTTGCAAAAGGTCAAGTAAAAGCGATTTTTACGTGTTGTTATTATGAGCCCAACCGCCATCTTGAGTGAGAGATGCAAATTTTAACGACAAACTTGAAGAAGATAAAATTTTTAATATTTTTAGTAAGAAAAAAAAATGTGAGTCATGTGCCACGTAGGGTTCGGCTCGTACGTGAATTAAATTATTGCTTCTTTTCATAGTTATTGACATACCTATAGCATTTAGATACAGCCCTTGTTCTCAATGTCATGTGTTAATTCATTGTCTGTGCTCTCGAGAATATCGGCTTCCTTTCACAAAATCTCTTCATCTGCGTCCTCGATATCGATGCGACTCTCTGATGCATTTTGGCATGATTGACCATTACAGAACCAACACACAATGGAACATTGGTGCTAAGTTTCCACGCAACGTTTTTATTTTTTGGATTCCATACCATTTTTTTACTTGGTGATGGTCCTAAACGCATGATATCGTGCAGCGTCATTCGTTGGTTTTCGGTAGCAATGTTTTTCCATGTTTTCCTATTCTGTGTCGCTGCCGTACTAAGCAACGAGTATATATCTATACCCTAGTACCCTAGTAGACTTATGATCACTCTGCCGTTTGCAGTGGTAGGCAGACAGGATATAAAAACCATACTCTGTTTTGGCACACACTCCTTGCTTCATTTAGACGCTTACGTCGTCTCATAAACACTTTCTTAACCTTATGTATTTCTATTATTTTCCTTGAAAGACTTCTTCAGATCTCCACATTGTTAACACGATCATCCTTAAACCTAACATAAAATACTGAAATTCATTTTTTTTAATTGTCATAGGCATTTTTATTGTAGACCAACGATTGAGGAATTATTTTCAAAAACCAACTTTTAGCTCCATCAATCCAATATGACGGATCGCTCAGCATTCTTGGCCCCAAGATCGATTTTTTTTATACCAACATGTATGAATATAGCTTATACTTGACTTTTTGTAGGGCGAAACTCCCAACTGTACTGTTCTAGTACTGAAACAACTACATATTCTACGATTAAATATTATTGGCAAAGCTTTTCTCCATTATTTTCATTTTTTCGTATCATTCAAAAGAATGGGTAAGTTCATATTTATACAATAATATTTTTGTATTTTTATCCACCGTCTATCTATTTCTGTTTGCAGGGCTCAAACTTTTCCAATCTTTTCAGATCCGTGCCTTGCCCTCCCCAGTATAGAAAAGTAATCGACATAACTGAAGAAATCGAATGGCGAAGGGTAGGAGTAGTAAGGGTCGCTCTGAGATGGAAATATTCAGCGGTGGCCAAGAGGATTAAATAGGGCTAAGTTTTTATACCTCTCTGCTTATATACCTCTATGCTTTGAATATAAATAAAATAAATGTTCATTAAAATATAAAAAATCGTATTTTTATGAAACTGCGTTGTCATTCTGTTGTGTGCTCAAGTATAATAAATATATAGTAAAAATAAACAAAATTTCGCCTTGCATACTACTTTTTTGAACTAGAAATACATCTAGTAGGTTCATCTGTAGATATTAAAAAGTGTCATTGGTAGTTACGTTTTAATTGTATCTTATAATGGCTTATGGCGGAGCGTAGGGTAGGGAAGACCTGTTTTAAGTCGATCGGTTTGCATTTCATCTGTCTGTTAATTTGTGTGTACCTTCCGATTCCGTTTCAATATGGTGGCCGTTTTAATGGTTCAGTTAAGGTAATTTTTTAGAAAATTAAATCGTTGTGTTTATTAGGAATTTCTTATTTGCCTTTTATAAAATATCTCTTATGATACCTACCTGCCCCAAATAATGTTTGAAAAAAAATTGGAATTGGGATATTGATATTTCTTTGGACAAATAATTATATGAATCTTGACTTGAAATAAAAAAAATTGTTCCATTTATAATTAAGTGGGTAAGTATTTAATCACCTACTTATAAATCTTTTGATTTCAGGGGAAATGTTAGTTTTGATCTAGGTATTAAATAAAAGAAAACTAGAAACAGAACTACTACTAATATTTATATAGGAACGATATGTAATGATATTATAAGTATCTTTGTTGACGGAGCGCAGGGAAGTCCTGTTTCAAATCGATTGTTTAGCATTTCGTCTGCTGTAAATTTGTTTGTACGTTCCGATTCCGTTTCAAGATCGTGGCCGTTTTAATGGTTCAGTGAAGATAATTTTTTCGAAAATGAAATCATCGTGTTTATTTCGACTTCCTTATTCGTCTTTTCTCAATTTTCTCATTCGTCTATGATGCTGCGTACATGTCGAATGAAAGTTTGAAAAGAAAATGTTATTGAGAAATTGACATTTCTTTGGACAAATAACAAAACACAATAATGAAATTACAACTACAATTACAATTTACAATTCTTTCATACCTGTATTTTTTATCAACATATGAAACCATACATAAGAATATGTTAGCTATTCAGATTTAGATATTATGTCTATGACGGTAGGTTGAAATCTGAAATTGTTTTTCTTGAGTATGTACTAAGTACTTTCTTTCTTTCCATTCTTTTAAGAAAATAACATCCTTGCCTGGGCAAAGAGCAAAGCGAAAATATATAAAAAGATCATTTTGAAGACATAAATTATTTAAAGTTAATATTAGCAATAATTCTAAATGAGATGTTAAACCAAAAGCAAATTGTGGAAATAGCTCTTCTGGATAACTTGGCATTTGTTAGTTATTCAGACATTCTTGGCTCTATGACGACTATACAGAAAGAATCATGTAAACTGTAATCTTAGAGCTTCCTAGAAAATATTTACCGACCTACGTACCCGTCTGACACGTAGAATTTATTCACGTCATGCAAATTGTTTCCGTTTAGTATTTTATCTTTGTTATACAAATAATCTAGCGCCAGGAGCCGCTCATGTTTTATTCCATCGTATGAAGCTCGCTGCGATTATTTGTAGAAGCTCTTCTCAAAACAGGAGGGCCAAAACACTTGAATATTCCCTTTCCAGTATTAAATATTAACCGAAACACCATTCCGGGAAAATTAATAACTATTCATACAGTTAGAATGTGTGTCCTTTTACGGTTTACCTGTTTTCCCAGGAATACCCACGGGTTAGCTGAACACTAAACACATCAAAACAGTCTTATTCGTAGGGGTTACCTTCAATTATTGATAGCTCAGATTTTTAAAACCTTTATTTAGAAATTGTTTTGGCATCGGAAAAACATCGATAATATTAGAGCAGGGCTGTTGTGAATATTTCCAGCATTATTAAATATTCATGCTGGCTTTGATTTTCATCCATATCTGCGATCAACGGAAACAATGTAATAATACATTTATCATACGGCATTCCAGTATTTGTTTATCTCCTGTATTAATGCTTTATTAATCTGGGTATAAAATTGGTTGACACTTTGTTTTCTTGTTTGTAGATAATAAATATTATTTTAAATCAAATCTTTGGCGTTGATTGAAATTGTGCCGTATTTGTATTGAGTTTGACAAATTCAATGTTAACATTTGTATTTGCGTTTTGATGATCGCGTATGATCACGTGTATCTCGTTAAGCGCACCAATTCGGAGAGACGTTCATTCAATGTGTGCAATAAATCCAATATGTGTACTGGGCTTGACTAGGATGAAGTTTAAATGAAAAGTAAACAGAGAATAAATTTGAAACACGAGCAATTTCGGGAGAATCCCATCCATCAGTCTGCTTCTGCGTACGTACCGGTACCTACCTGGGAAGTGGGCCAAGACCCCTGAAAGTGGAAAGGTGTGGATTTGACCCTTCGTATGAAGTTTTAATTAAGTACACCTCCTGAATACTGAATGCCAGGAATGAAAGCGCTTTCAGAAAAGTTAAGAGCATTAGCGGAGTTCAGTTTGTCTTTGCAACCCTAAGGCTACAACATCTCTCATCTAGTTAAACCAAACTACACATCATCACAGGATCAAGTCCAGAATGTTTTGCCTGACTTGGAAAATTTGTTATGAGGTTTCATAATCGTTTTGGACGTGTGCCAATTTCGCAGGCGCAAAATAATGGCGTGTATTTTTTCTGTTTATCACTTTGTGGGTTGTTTTGAGATAAATTTAAAAGGGTTGACCGTACTTGGCATAGGTTTTATTGACAAATGTAAAAATCTTTATGGATTATAAATATTTTCCAACCAATCTGTATTTTTGACGACTCAAGTTATATATGAAAAACAATTAAATATTTGTACCTACATCGAATATTTTCTTTAGTCATTGATCTAATACATATTTTTACTTTATTTATATTATTATTAGACTGAAAACCCGTAATACATGGACTTTCCAATTCTTCACGAATCAGCTCTAATTATGATAATTAAAATTAATATTTCAATTTTTGTTACTGACTCGTGGTCGATTCGTAGTGGAATTCAATGGTTCAATTATGATTAATTGAAACAAGTTAAAACTTCTTTCCATTCATTTCGTTATAATTTTTTCTAATTTCGTTAATTGACAGTTTCTCCCGGTTTCAGCCTATTACAGTCATCTTAAGTCTTAAACAATAATTTTCCCGTAAACTAAGATATATTTATACGTAAGGTGGTAAACAATTACTTAATTTACTTTAATTACTGTTGTTATGTCCTGATTTTATATATTGTAGGGTTTACGTATAACGAAAGGTTTCTGAAATCTGAATTATTAATGAGTTCACTATTTGGTTTTCCAATTTTTTGGTTTATACCAGCTTTAGCATGTTTAAAAAGGTTTTATCGATTTGTGTATTTAGGATAAATCTGAGGACGAGTTGTACCAGACTGAAGATAGGATATAAGCCAGGATACGCTGAAACCGTTAACGGTAAATAAATAAAAAAGTGGAAAATGTTTTAAATTTTTCCAACGTATTATAATATCGCAAATTATAATAATTTTCTATCAACAAATATTTTTTTTTCTACAAAAAATTATAAAAATGAAACATAAATTTGAACAAAAAGTTCTTAAGTTCATTGAACCGGAGTTACGGACAGAGTAATAACAGAAAATAGTATTTTTTTATTATCTCCACCCCCTGAGGAAAATAATTTCCCTCAAGGCTTGTCATCTTTGGGGATGCTGTATGGAGAGTCTTTTTAGAGAAATGAAGGAGAGAAAGTTATGGGAAATAAAAAAATATGTGTGGTGGGTAGGAATCTAGGATCAGAAGTGACGGACAAATGATCTATCCCTCCCGTAGCGGCGAAAGGTGGCAGATCAAGAGAGACAAGATGTAATAATATTAATAAACATAAAAAAAATAGTTCCTGAAGCGAAAAATACAAATCCATTTTTCATCTGTGTAATATTGTAAAATACAAACAAAAACATAAATTCCTAAGTAAACGATTCTTATGAAGGTCGCTTTTTCATATTGTTTTGAAAAAGTTGAAGGTTTTAGTTATTTAAAAATATAAAACTTGTAAATACATTTGCTTCAGAAACATATTTATTTTCCTCTAACGTTATTCAAATTTCGAGCTCCTAGTGATTACAAGGTCCCTGTTTATTATAATATTTAAAATACTCGTCAAATTTATTCGAAGAAAAAAACCAGCCAGAAAACGCCTACCAACAAAACGGTTGACAAATAGATCTGAAGTTTTTGGCATGAAGATTATTTTCCGAAATTATTTCAGATATAAAATATTCCAACCGAAATCACTTAACCTTTGATATTTAGAACAATCAAAATGTTTTGTCCTCATTCCGCTCTTGAACATTCGCTTGTGAAAATTAAAAATTCATGACTCCGTCGCAGGGAAATATTAAACACTGCTATCGCTTTATATATAACAAACAATATTTTTATCAATATTTTATAAAAGCTTAAGTCAGTTGATACTCGATAACTTCCTGGCTAGTCTTATCTCATAAACCACCGTTAGCTTTCTCGGTTATTGCTAAACATAACGATGGTAATATGCTTGTTTTAGCCAGATTGATCTGCGATTATCTTATGTCAATAATCTCGTTTCCCTTTTATGCAGGATATAAAAATAATAAAATTGAAGTTTTGAATATATTGCTAGTATTTCTTATAACGTCTATTTTTGAGATACATGTTTAAAATTAAAATTAAAATATTTCTACTATATTTTAAAATCCGG
This sequence comes from Hesperophylax magnus, assembly GCA_026573805.1. Taxonomy (NCBI): domain Eukaryota; kingdom Metazoa; phylum Arthropoda; class Insecta; order Trichoptera; family Limnephilidae; genus Hesperophylax; species Hesperophylax magnus. The sequence continues at coordinate 23,732,692 of JAIUSX010000011.1, forward strand.
CAACATCGCATTTTGCACTTGAATTCACGCACGCCCATTTGTATCTATTTTTTCACCTGAGACGTGTTTTGCAATTGAGAGGGACAGTTTTTTTTAATCTCTTCAGTAATATACACATAAATCGTATTTTTGTCCATAAAATGGCGAATTTACTTATAAGTTCGTACTATTCATAATATTTATAAAGTAAATTTAATTATTTTTCGCCAGTTTAAGTAAAGAAATTATTTAATAATTGCATGTTTTAAACTGTACTTCATTAAGTTTTCAAAAAATGTGTTTTTATAAATTGAATGCCTAATTCACGTGTTGGTAACCATTTATTGAAAAAATAAACATTTTTATTGTTGTTTCCTGGAAATTAAAAGCATTTTCATATTTTTTGTTTTGTTCGCGAGATAAAATGTGAGCTAAAATATGATCATTTTTTTATGCAAACTCTTTAAATAAAACGGCTGTGATTTTTGAATTTAGCTTTCTCTGAAATTCTCCGACGTTTTGATCAAAAATATTTGTGGTGTTAATTTTTACGACATCTTTAGAACGAAGAAAACTATAAGGTATTTTAGATTAAATGGAAAACTTCACAAATTCTATGAGAAATTATTATTATTTGAAGTTTATATACTAGAATCACCTTTGGCTGGATAATAAATGTACATATCTTATTTTTACTATTTTAAGTCAGTTTGTATTTAACGTTTCAGTTAGTAAGGTTTTCACATACAAGGTCGTTTATCAATTGAATAAAATTTTCACCACGTTTTTTAGTAAGACCGTAATGGATTATATATAAAGGTAGAAAGACAGAGGGAGAAAGAAAACTTTATACCAGAAAAGAACATACTAGTGTGAAAAGAAATATTTGAAAGAGATAAAAATTGATAGTTGATAAGAGAGTGGGAGACAACAGTTACAAATAAATACATTGAAAAATATTTTTTTATCAACTCCAGCAATTTTTGGCATAGTATGGCAAGTTTTCCAAAAACGTTTTTTCGATTGCTTATTGTAATTTTCCAAAACCTATAGAACCTAAAAATATGGGATAAACGGCGAAATCTACATAGGTGAATTCATTGTCTTTAAACCGCAGTAAGAAGTTATGATTCAATATTAATATTTTGAGGAATGGTATTGTTGTGTTCAACTCGTCGTGGATGGAGTTTTATAAATAATTGGTTCTTTTAGATTAATCAGGGATTTATTAATATTAATTAGTCGACCTAAGTGGAAGCTTGCTAATTGGAGTCTGCGACAGTGAGATTCTCTGAGAGCCTTCGCACTGGCCCTGGCGACAACTGGCCACTAGCCAGTGGCCAGTTTTTTGTTATTGTTTTTCCCTCTTGGAGCCTCATCTTGCGGACTTCCAAGCAAGCTCTATGCACTGCCATCTGTGCGTGCAGCTATGAAGCTCTTACTTCCTAACAGGTATTATTTAAATAATATGGTAAATGTATATATATACAATATAAACAACCAATCGCTCAAGTGGTTTTATAAAAAAATATAATTTCGAGAGTAGTTATTTATCCTTTTAACTTTTTATTTACTTATAGAGTAAAGCAAAGTTTATAGGTAAAAATGTGTCTATACTTCTACCATCGTGTAAAATTATTGTAGAATCACCTCCCGAAGTTAGTGAAAACCTGACCCCTTGTAAATGTGTATATTATGCAATAATGTTACCTTTATTTATTATAGATTCTAATTTTCGGAAAATTTCAGAAAAGGTCTTAATTAAATTAAATTATTGAAATTGTGTGTTTTTTTATATTCTTATTCCTGACAATAGCAAATCTACTAGCGAGGATATAATTGACCCCTGATCTGAGTTTTGTCCCGTAGCACGTGTTGTTTCGAGAAGGTTGTGCAATAATATTTCTTTTATTTAAAGATTCTACTTTTCCGCATATTTCCATAAAAAGTTTCCCGTAAATCATTTCAATTCTTTGTATTCACATGATTGGATTTATTTTTTGACAGTCATTCGCTGACATACTGGAAGTTTGAATTCTATGTAAGTCTTTTTCGTTCCACGTCAAAAAAGCTCGAATTGGCAACCGTATCACTTTTCCCCAAGTGGCGCAGTTCCCAAGGAATTCTTGAAAATTGATACTAAGGCAAGTCCTTAAAGTGAAATATATGTCGGAATGTCATGATATAGTAAAGCTTTTCAAAAATCTTATTGAATTGAAATAATAGGATTCGTTTTTCGGAGTAAAGCATACTATTCTTCTGTTGTCAGTCTGACTCCAGAGGTGGTATTTTCATACTTGTGAATATTGGACACTTTTTCAATTACATTAGAAGGCCTCCTTGAATTTTATGTTAATGCCGTCTTGCAACAAGTTCAGTTATAAATCTTTACTATATTATACTTCAGTGTACAGTGTAAATCTACAAAACATGTACGAAATCTTGCTTGTATTTATATTACGATGTATTGGGTATTAGATTTTTAAACGGTAAAAGTTTAGTATATCACATCGTATTTCTGCAACACAAAAGATTCGACAAAGGAACGACATCAATGGGATACTCACAAGATAAGATCCCATCTTCTTACCTTTGTTTATATTTTGATTAAGATTGTTTATGTTTTCCACATTTTATGTTTTTTTTCAGATGATTTTAATTCATTACATTTAAGTTGAGTGTCATTCGTTCGCACATGGTATTTGTGTATAGATAAGATATATTAATTTCTTTGCAAGGTTATTTTTTTAAATTAGTATAAGATAGTTTAATTTCTTTGTTAGGTTTTTTTATTTCATTTTATTTGGGGATTTCAGGAATACTAGAAAAGTCAGAAAGAGATAAGACGAGCCAAGAAGGGGCGAGAAGATGCAAAAAGTTGTACGAAGATGCAAGAATACCCAAGAATATACAAAAATAGACAACACCAGCCTAGAAGTGTCAAGATAATGCAATAAGAGGGATGAAAAGCCAAGAAGATTAGAAGAGACGAGAATTGGTAAGAAGTAAGAAGATTCAAGAAGATCAGAGAAGAAACGAGAGGAGCAAAAAGGGGCGAGAAAATTCAAGAGGAGATAAAAAGAGCCAAAAAGAGCGAAGATGAGCCTAGAAAAGCCAAAAGATTAGAAGAGACAAAAGGGGGCGGTAAAATGTTGGAATATGCAAGAAGAGAAAAGAAGGGGCAAGAAGGTGCGGCAAAATGCAAAAAGAGCTAAGGCGAGCCAAGAAGATTCAAGAAAATCTCAAAGAAACAAGAAGCGGTGGTACAATCGTATCGTAGAATGTTTCAATAACTACTCATATGGTGTTGACATAACGGTTACTCCATCGCACTGTGATCCAGATGATCGATCCAACTATACTTTATTATCTGCTTTACTTATTATCTTTTTTAGGACTTGTATAATCCCTTGTGTTTATTGAATTTAAGTTATCATTTTCTATGACTTAACTGGCGTGTTTTCATAGTGGTTTGGAAAGAAAACCACTTAAGGTAAGCAGGCATTCTGTATTATTTCGAAAAAAAAGGTCATTTATTAAACGTGGAATTTTATAATTAAATGCAGTTGGTTTTGCTTTGCGGGCGTCACAGAGACTCACCACACAGCCATTCCGTTTCCACAGTCGATTAATATCGCACGCGGCTAGTTCCATTTTGCTTAAACGTATTTAGCAGAACAGCCGTACTACGTTCTGGTGTCGGATTAATTCGCAGTAGTTCAATAAATGCTTATAGAACAACTAAAAATCACGGCAAAAATCGATAGTGCAAATCCCTCACTCTTTAGTTTATTGAAATGAAATGTTTTAGGCGCCTTTTTATGAAGATTTACACTAATAGAATATTAGAAGTCACAGAAAGAGCTCGCTCATATGTCACTGACGATCGTACTCTTTCTTCTCACACGTCCAGTATGAAAATGAAAAAGAAACTATTAACGTATGACATCGTACTGCGACTAGTATAGTTGGTATTTATACATAAACAATATCATTTTGCAAAGTGGTAAAATAAGTTATTAATAGTTAAATGCATATACTAACATGAGACAACAGTAATTATATTTTGGATCTTAAAGAAATTAGAAGGTACATACAACGGGACGTGGTTTACTTGGTATTCAAATCAGGAAGTTTCATAAGATGAAAAGTACCTACCTACATCGGCGTGTTTGGTCTGCAAGCTATCTTTATGCAACCACATTTAACTTTGAATATATCGAGGAAAGTTATCTCCTGAACTCCAAACCGATATAAATATATTACCAGTAAATTCACTTGGCATCCCCCATAAAATACGTCATCTTTCAGTATCTGGTCTCTAGTAAAAATATTATGGTCTGGACATCTCGAAGGATTCCTTTAAAGATAAGTGCTCTAAATAAATACGAGAGCAGTCCGAAAATACCCACGTTTTCATTCAATTTCATGACACTTTGTAAAAGTGTCGTATAAAATAACAAATAGTTGTATTAAATATGTTTCTATCGGAACCTTTTTTCGATGAAGTTCTTCAGATTAACTACGATCTTTATTTTTTGAATGGAGGGATACAAAAACAGTATGAAATCTCGAGAGGCATCTTTGAAATATTATCTTCATATCAGAAAATACATAAGATTTTCAGAATGTCCCTGGAGAAAAGATTTCAAAATATTATCAAAAAACTATTTTTGGAATGGGCAGGGGTATAAAATAAAATAACATACAATACACCCATCTACAAACTTTTTCCCTTCAAAGAATCCCAACTGTTTCAAATGCCAGTGCAACTATGGAACCGTCACTTAGAGTATCCGGTGAGGCAGTAAGCAGAGAACAAGATGGCAAAGTACCTGGCTCTGGATCTGGTACCTGGATCTAATAATAGAACCCAAGAAATCCCTTTGAAAGATCTCCGGATTCGTAGTCAAGAGACTTACTCCTCGACCATGGAGGACGTCACAAGTACTATCTAACAGTACAAGCGTTGAACTTGTAAGTACGTACTTCATCAACTACGTCATTATACTCATTCTATCACATATCCCATTTGCATCCCATTTTTCTATGTGATCAGGAAAATGGGCGATGGGGAAATTTGAAATATCTGTATCTGTGGTCAAATGGAGTAAAGTTTGTACAAAGCGAGGAAATTACTAAGGCGATATAGGCGAAGTGAACGGGTGGACGTATAATAACACCATTGAATATCTTGTAATTTGATAACTCAACACGCCATCTTTGTGGATGCTGTGAGGAGGGTTTTTTTATAAGGAAAGGAAGGAGAAAAGATTCTGGGAAAGAAAATGTATGCGGGGGTAGGAATCTACCATTACCCAAAATACAATTTTTTATTCTTTGATTATACGATATCGCGTAGCCAAAACCAACGAACTTATTATGACGAATAATAAAAACACTTAAACATAAGATATTCTTGAAGGATTATTTTAAAGAAATTGTATTAAAGATCACCAGGAGCATATCATGGCATTATTCCCAATGTTTCAGATTAAAAATAAGCAAAATTTGTGTTATTTTTTTAGATTCTTTTTTTTTTTACTTAGAAAATGATTATTTTTCCATAAGTAAAAAAGCTTTACAAGCTTAATTTTCGTGTGAGATTTTTTTTACAGTGTTATTATATTGTTGATTTTTTCTAAAAATTCAAGGGATAATCCAACATTCTACCATCAAAAGCGTAGATTTTCTCGCCTTTTTCTAGTGAATAATTGTAAAAAACATACTTCTGTTTAAAATGAAGCCATCGATTGAAGTGGTAGTACAATGTTTACAAAACATTATTTAAGAGGTTTCAGTGTTGGCTTTAAAAGAAACAGGAACAGCCATTGTTGGAATATTTCAACTTCGTCATTGAAGCGAAGTTTAACAGAAATATTCGCGGAATGGTTTACTCTGTATTTTTATTCAGCGTAAATTCTTTTCAACATACGAAACTCCGAACAATGAACATCATTAGTTTTATAACTACGTCGAAATATCGAAGGAAAACCCCCGAAGTGCGGAGTAAGTGCCTCTTTGTAATGGCGTATTCAAATGTTTCATTCTTGTTTTATTTAATTATAAGAGGCCATTTGGAAGGTAAAGGTTAAAATGGGAAGGAAATTAAGGTGTAGGATAGAAGGCCCTGAGGAAAATAATTTCCCGTGGGGCCAATGTCATCTGTAGGGATGCTGTGTGGAGGGTATTTTTAAGGAGAGGAAGTTCTGGGAAGGTAAAAGGTATGAGGGGTGGGTAGGAATCTAGTGATCAGTGGGTCCAGAAGGTGGGACGAGAGACCAGTTGGAGAAGTCAAAGGGTCACCCCAAACCAGCCTCTCCCGATCTGGCACGCCACGCAGGCAGTGGACAGGCGCATCAATACACTTGACCCTATGAACCAGGGCACCCCTGCTCAATCACCAAACGTAGCGAAACACTTGGGTTGAAATTGCAGAGCAAAGCACAGGTGTTGGTTATCCAATAAACGGTTCCCGGGGCGGCGGTACCCAAACTCGCCCCCCCAAATTCTTTAATAAATTTATGTCAAATTTTCTTTTAGTTCTGTTAGTATTTTATTTGATTGCACACATTTTGAACTTCAAAATCACCATCAAACAGTTGCATAATGTCTTCGAAGGCTATCGAAACAACAATGTTCTAAATGTCGGGTTATGACGAGTTCAGACAGGGTCAGTATAAAACATATTTTTCAAACAATCGTGTACATTTTCGGAATAGTTTTTTTTCACTAGTGTAGAAGTATTTTCGTTAATATAGACCATTAAAAAACATTTCTGCCTACCTCATTTTTTTTAAATCGTGTTCATTTTGTTATTCCACATATTTTAAACGTCTGATATGGTTTTCTCTCCTCCTAAATTTAAAATCTTTAATATCTTTTGCTTCTATTATACTTTTAATTTGATCAGGTAAGTTTTTAGATTCTCACGGCCAAAAGCATTTTGGTTGTTTGTTTTTGGGGTGTTATGCCGTGTTGCGCTAACTCCTTCTTTAGCCGACGTTTCGGACAGCGTTGCAGTGTCCGAAACGTCGGCTAAAGAAGGAGTTAGCGCAACACGGCATAACACCCCAAAAACAAACAACAAAATTTTTAATTTGATCGTTTAGGAACTAATTAATATTTCAACTCCCTAGCTTAAGACTTTGTGTATATAATAATACTACATCGTTTGATTTTTAATCATAAATCATTTTTACATCCTAACACCACTGTGGGAGGAATTTAAAGAAAGAACAGCAAAACTACTAACTAACTGTCACGCCGTTTCTCCACAGGGGTAGGCAAAAGGGACGGACAGCCAAACAACTCGGTCTTGGCACACACTTCTTGCCTCATTCACAACTAAATTGTATAGTCGGTATTTTTCAAAGAAAATTACAGAAAAACGTTGTTAAATGGGATAAATATATATTAAAATGTTAATTTTACCAACTTGGGTGGAAATTTTTATAAAAAAACTTGGATACCAACGTTCCTAAATATAATGGTTGGAAAGGGTTCTACATACTAGTGACGTAGATAATGAATTAAATATTAAAAACTAATCAAATTGTAGTATTGTTTTGCACAATAAGCTTGTTTTTCCAATATCACTAAAGCTATTTTGAAAAATAATGCTCAATTAGTTCCAATAATAAATAGCGCTGTGTAATTGTTTAGGTTTCAAAGTCAAACTATCTGTGTGACCTTTCCCTTCACACCCTGGCGGGTTAAAAGTGATGTGTTCTAAGGAATATTAATTATTTGCACTCGAGTTGTGAGAGACGGGCAAACCTTCAGAGACTGGCCGACATTCTTCATTTCGACTACAAAGGGCAATTAAATTAGAATTGCGTCAAATTAAAATAATGAACGCTTATTTCATTTCGACTACTTGAAATGACACGCCTCAGCAGTTTCGCTTCTAATTGAGAATATTGCTTAAAACGCATTCTATTTTGCTAAAACGGTTCCATAATATATATAAATCTCGTGTCACGGTGTTTGTGGTCGCACTCCTCCGAAACGGCTCGACTGATTTTTATGAAATTTTTAATATATAATTTTTAGGTATGAGAATAGGTTTTAAAGTATATTTCATACCGTTAGGTGATTAGGGTGTCCCTATCCAGAATTTTTTTTCCGCTTTTTTTGACAAATAATATTTTTTGTATTTTTTTATTATTTGGTATCAATAAATATCTATAACCTTAAACTTTCACTCTTCTACCCCCACCCTGCCATTTTTTAATCGTGATTTTAGTATTTATGTATGAAAATATTTAACCGTCGTTCATATTTCAAACAGAACGAAATTATTTACGTTGTTAAATAACAGATGGCGCTGAGTTCGCCTCATCGAACATTCATCCACACATGCGCAAGTCATTCACGAGAAGCGTCGCGACATTTTGACATTTAATTTGGCATTTATTATGTATCACAACGATCAAAGTTACAATTTTGTACGATTTATTTTAATTTATCTATTTGTGTGCGTGTATTACAGTGAACAGTGCCAGCAAGACACAAGGGAGCTCATTTTGGGCCGTCGAACGAATAAAGCAACAAACATGCAAAATAGTAGAGCAGAAAGAACAGACATACAAATCCAACAAGATACTGAAAATGTGCGTGTAAGCATGTCGCAATTGGGTAAATCTCAATCTCAAGAGGAAGGAAATGAACGAAATCAATTTCTTTTTTTTTGCTTAAATTTCAGCACACCATGTTTTTCACACGGACAATTATAATTGGCATGTTCTCGCATGGGCAAACCATCGATCTTATTTGTGTTAGCTAAAGACGGAGTGACAAAAAATATTGTACACTCAATTGCTCTTCGAAATTAATTCTGATTTTCTTTATTTCATTTTCCTAATTTAGGATAAAAAATATATTGATTTTTTTCACTTTTCATCTCATTTTCAACTTTTAAAAGATTGAACAATAAATATGTCCGTTACTTTAGTGAAACACATTGAATTAAGAAAATGATGGCGTTTTTTTGTTTTTATCGGCGGTCATCGTCTTCAGTGCTCCATTCATCTTTCTGCCATAGATCCCATCTCCACACACTTACAATACATTCGTTATTTTTTATTTCACAACCGAAATATTCACTATAAATAATTTATATGGAAGAACATCGTTTGCCGGGTCAGCTAGTAATTTATATATTTCATTTACATGTTTAAAAAAACGTTGGCATATTCCTTAAAAATAGAATATAATATTATGGACTTGATTTTAGTTTCAGTGACTTTTGGACCAAAAAAATAATCGATGAAGTAATTAATCAGCAGATTATGAATTATTTTAATACTTCTAATTAATTCAAAATCAAAATAAATGAATTCTTTCAATTTTATAAATAAAACCTTTTAAATTTTTACCTCGTGTGGTGAGTTCTAAGCTTTAGTGCTTCCTCCAAACGCAGTGTTTGAAGTGTGCTTTTGTTTAACCTATTATCACCGATAAATGTGTGTGGGGGCACCCCCTAATTCATTAATTAGATTAACTTCTGTCGGAAGATTTCAAAAGGCTCTATGGTGACAAACTGGCTGAAATTAGAAATCCAATATTCTTCCATATCTAATTTATAGGTAATTGCAACTATTTTCACCTTCACAAATTCATTAGATCTATCTTGATAGTATGGATAGTAAATGCTGAAATGCAATAATAAAAAGGTTATGCACAACCTAAAATATAGGATATTAAAAAAAAAAGTAAATAAGAAGCAAAAGTGAAAAATAAATTTGTCGAATTTTATTGCCGGTGGCCGAGGCAATTAATTTGGTACCTGCTTCACTGTACTATATTTTTTTATAAAATAGATATATGTAATGTTTACATAATTAAGTGGTCAATAAAATACATTGTTTGGCGAAATTAAATAAGGAATTAAAACATAAAGATAATAATTATAACAAAAATAATTATACCATTTGTTATTTCGGGTAATGGCATTATACCTAGCTCTCTCATTCAAAATTTAGGCGTATTAAGCAGGGTATTCACCTAGAGTGTAGCATATAATGTATCTGATACTGTATCAATCTGCAAGTGGGTACGGCTCGTCCACAGTAACCGCGTATACAGCTACGACCTCCCGGATCAGCACACTGCGCTCCACGCGCGAGCGGCTCGCAGTAATAATAATAATAATAATAATAATACTTGGATGACTTGTATAGCGCCGTTTTTGTGCAAAAACACCTCAAGGGCGCTGTACAAACTTATAATACATTTGTACAGTGGTCTATGTTATTACTTAACTATTTATGGAGAAAATATACAGTTCAATACTTACCTGATAGGTCACTTGAGATTAACACTTAATTAACATTATCTAATTGTTTATTGGCGAAATTTAGATACAGGATGTAGGACTTAATTGAAAAATTGAATATAACTGGACTTTCTCTTAGGATTGGTATATTTAATTTAAGGATACGACAGCTTAAAAAGGTAAGTTTTTAATTTAGACCTGAATTCTGTTGGACTTGTTATGGATCTTAGTTCCGGAGGGAGTTTATTCCAAGCCTTCGGCCCAGATACTCCGAAAGCGCGATCACCAAACTTAGTATTTGGCTTGCGCATAGGTTCTATCAGTCTGCCTACAGCTGCTGATGTTGCTGATCTAAGCGTTGACTGCCTCAGACCAGTGTTTTCCGGGAAGCATAGTTCAGAGATGTAGGGTGGGGCCATTTCATTGATGGATTTAAACACCATCCAGCACAGTTTGTACTGGATTCTTTCAGGGCACTTGAGCCAGTGAAGGTTACGAAGGTGTTCTGAAATATGCGAATATTTTGAAACCCCGGTTATGAGCCGTGCTGCTGCATTAAACACTGATTGAAGTTTGTCAATTTGATATTTTGGAAGGCTGGCATAAATGCCGTTGCAGTAATCGAGACGTGAGACTACGTAAGAGTTGATAAGTAGTTTTGTTGCTTCTGAAGGAAGGTTTCTTCGGACAGACTTGAGTTGTCTTAGGTGAAAAAAAACCGGTGCTCACAGTCCTATTTATTTGACTTTTAAACGAAAAGTCTGAATCTAAATTGACACCGAGAAGTTTGACTGTTGTTTTTGGGATTATATCGCTGCCGGAAATAGTAATAGGTGAATTGTCTATGAAATGTTGACGTTTGTTTGTGGCTACCCAGAGAAACTCAGTCTTAGATAGATTGAGCTTCAGCTTGTTTGAAGACATCCAACGAGTTATTGCTTCTAGACATTCAGTTAAACGGATTTTGAGACTATTGATATCATTTGGAGCGCAGTAAAAATAAACTTGCTGATCGTCAGCGTAGCAGTGAGACAAGAGATCAAATGACTCGATTATTTTGGCGACATCATTTGTAAAAAGGATGAAGAGAAGTGGACCCAAAACGGATCCCTGGGGTACCCCTGAAGATAGTGTTGCGAAGTTGGACAATTTATTTCCAACCCTCACGGCTTGTAAGCGATTGGATAAATAGGATACCAGCCAATTTTTTATGTCGGAATTCAAACCAAATGTTTCCTCTAATCTCCTAATGAGGAATTCATGATCAATCGTGTCAAACGCTGCACTCATGTCTAGGAGTGAGATAAGTGATAACTTACCTGACTCTACGGCCAGAGTTATGTCTGATAGCATACGAAGTAGTCCGGTTTCAGTTGAGTGGAACTTTCTGTACGCAGATTGACGTTTTGCGAATAATTTATTTGAATTCAAGTGACTGGTTATTTGTGCGGCAGCATTTTTCTCCAGGATTTTTGAAATAAATGGTAAGTTTGAAACGGGCCGATAATTACCTAAGTTATCGGCGTCTAGTTTTGAATTTTTCAGGATTGGTGTAACTACAGCTGACTTGAGTGGTTCAGGAAAGTCACCCGTGCTAAGTGATTTATTAAAAACGTGAACTAGGAATGGAGCTAAAACAGTAGAACATTGTTTTAATAACCATGTCGGTATGGGATCAAGACTGCACTGTTTATTAGGCGAGCTTGAAATAATTTTTATTACTTCTTCCAGCGTTGTGGGTTTGAAGGAAGACAAAATTCCTTTAGAATTTAAAGTGAATATTGGCGGAGAGGCGTGAGATGCGGAAGCACAAATGGATTCAATTTTTTCCCGAAAAAAAATTGAGAAAGCTTCCGGGGTAATATCTATTTTCGTTGGAACAGTGACTTCGGAAATTACTGTCTTTATTGAGTTCCAAAGACGTCGCGGGTCGGTGCGCTCAGAGTTAATCTTTTCTTTCCAATAGTCTGATCTTTTGGAAATGATTTTACACGTATACTGTTTTTGAGAAAGGATCCACTCGTCTCTTGTAGTTACAGAAGAGTTTTTCCTATAGGTCCTCTCTAATTTCCGTATAAGTCTCTTCTGGTTTCGACATTCATCGTCAAACCAGCCGTCAGACTTTCGAACTTTCCGTGTATTTGATGATGTCGGGGCATATTTATCTAACAGACATGAAAGTGTTTTATTATATGTCTTGACAAGTTCGGTAGGGGTCTTTGTTTCCCAAACATTGGGTGTACATAAGAGAGAGGTCTGTAACTCTTCCAGAAAATCGCTAAAGCAAAATTTACGCCATTCCCTTGATACAATTGTTTTATATGGTACTTTAGGCGGGTTAAAATCAATATCAGTGCAAACGAGCCGATGGTCTGACAGTCCTATATCACGAATATCTGCTGAAAGCGGTGGATCACTGTTCTTTGAAATTAGTACATCTAATGTACCACCAGCATCATGAGTTGGGACGTCGACCCATTGGTGGCATTGGCAGTAGACTCGTGACTCGTGCCTACATACTCACTTGATACAGTATCAGATACATTACAGGTTACACGGTTAGGTGAGTACCCTACTTTAGATCTGTCTGAGAATTTATAAATAAAAATGCAAAAATCAGTCATTTTAAATACATTTAGGATTACGAAAGATTTTTTAAATATTTATATTGACGGATCAGTAGGATTTATAGGTCCAGTTAGAAGTTCTACCGAGCCGAACCCTCTGATATTAAAATATCTGGAGTCGCTGAATTATTTTCCCATTTTGATCTCTGGAGATTTGACGTGTTGTTCTTGTATTATTTTGTATTTATTATGCTTATATAATGCACTTGCATAATGTGGATTGACTAGATGATTATTTGTGGAAAAGTGTGTGGAAGGGTTTATTATTTCCTGTGGGGAAGATTTAACCCGGACAATATTAAAAGACAATAAATTATTATCTTCATATTTATACATTTTATTTTCTTTGATTTTATTGACAAAAGGTTCACTGCTCAGTTTTCAGCTATAGATTCTTGTACAGTGTACATAGCAATAGACAAGTATTTTTTATAGATATTTTTTTATTTGTGTTTGATAGCAGAGATAAAATTTTGTTTACCTTTGCAATTTTTAGCCTAGCCTTTCTTAACGTGAGTGGTGAGGCTATCAGCGTAATCATATGCATACATAATGTAGTTATGTGTAACTTGTGCCAATTTTATGACTTTAAGTGGTAAGCACTACCTAATAACATGAATATTCTACTATGAAGGCTGTACCTATGAAATGCTTGCCGAAGGGGCGGGGGATGGGAGGTGGTGAGGTGGTGCGGTGGCGGAGTGGCGGGGTGGCACACTGCTTCTCGCATTAGAATATTATTTCGGCCAAAGTGCCGAGCCAAGTGGGGAGGGTTTTGATTGATTAAAGATCGATATAAAAGATTACCCCTGGCCTGGAATGAGATTCAGCGCCTTGCCTAATATATGTAGGAGTGGAGCGTGCTCGTGATCGTGATCTATGCTGACTCACTACTCACGACTGAACATTCTCGACTGGAGTAATATAAAGAGATATTTAGTCGATGGACAGGTTGGTACCGAGAGAGCAAAATAATGTAAATTAAGGTCAGAGGGTTGATGGTTGAGGCAGCAGAAAAAAGACGAAGGAGTGTACCCAACGCCCTTATTGGACGAAAAAAATCGTTTTATACGGAAGATATATTTGTAATATTTTTAGACAATCTAAAATTCTTATTTTATTGTAATTTTTCCAAAATTCTTCATTCTTACTTACTCACCGCAAATGAAAACTATGAAAGAAGATTTTTATTTTTCTCCTGGTTTCTCTTATCGGAGGTTAACTACTATACGGGCATTTTTAACGATGTGTCTTCGAAAATTATATTCATTTTATTCTACGTTTCCATTCTTTCTTCAGTAAGTACATCTCCCACTGCGTTTCCATTCTTTTTTCAGTAAGTACATCCTCCACTGCGTTTCCATTCTTTCTTCAGTAATTACATCCCCCACTGCGTTTCCATTCTTTCTTCAGTAATTACATCCTCCACTGCGTTTCCATTCTTTTTTCAGTAAGTACATCCCCCACTGCGTTTCCATTCTTTCTTCAGTAAGTACATCCCCCACTGCGTTTCCATTCTTTCTTCAGTAAGTACATCGCCCACTGCGTTTCCATTCTTTCTTCAGTAAGTACATCCTCCACTGCGCGATTCTTTTTTCAGTAAGTACATCCCCCACTGCGTTTCCATTCTTTCTTCAGTAAGTACATCCCGCACTGCGTTTCCATTCTTTCTTCAGTAAGTACATCCTCCACTGCGTTTCCATTCTTTCTTCAGTAATTACATCCCCCACTGCGTTTCCATTCTTTCTTCAGTACATCCTCCACTGCGTTTCCATTCTTTTTTCAGTAAGTACATCCCCCACTGCGTTTCCATTCTTTCTTCAGTAAGTACATCCCCCACTGCGTTTCCATTCTTTCTTCAGTAAGTACATCCCCTACTGCGTTTCCATTCTTTCTTCAGTAAGTACATTCCCCATTACTTGAAAAAATTAACTTTGTTACATAAAAGTATTATTTTGAAAAAGGATTGAGTTTAACACTTTCCCATTGTTTTTTTTTTAAATTGCCGCACGACTAAAGCACCAAAATTTGTCATTTGTTACTGCAAAAATTCTAAACATTACTGGATCTCTATTTTTAAACATGTGGTAGGCCCAACTAGACGCTAGGATAATATGATTCGTGAGGAATAGGAGATATAATTATCTTTAGGTTGTAACTATCCTTTTTTTGGTCTGTGATAGGTATCTAACAACATGTTTATGTGATGTACAGATATATTACTAGCCTTAAGCCAGTGAGACAATTCAACTTCCGAAATTGGGGAATGCTGAGTGGCGAAAAGAATGATGAGAAAAGGGGGGTAGTGGAGAAAGGCAGAAAGCATCGTTTCTCAACCTGTTTAGTGTTGCGACCCCTTAAAAGTAAAAAAAAAAATTAAGTCAATAACCTAACAACCCTTTCACTATAACATACTATATTTTAACGTTTCACAGAAGTGAAAAAAAGTATTTACCCTTTCCTAAATTACCGGATCGACAAGTTCAATTGACGAAGCACGTATAAAATGTATCCAACTTTTTTTCCATCGAAGTCAGATGGTTGTCATTACGAAAAGTTCCAAAAAGGCTTTCGAATTTTGAGATTAATTGAAAATCTTTTTTTCAGTTATTAATTTTCAAAGTTTTTAAAGAATAAAAAATCTTTTTTACTATTGACTTACTTGAGTGACGCGTATTTTAATATTTGAATGACTCGAATATGAGTTAACATGGCGGCAAGGAACACATTTTACTGATGACGGACATAAAATATGAACAAAAAAATCTCGAAAATTTGGCTTCTCAATCCAGTTGATGAAAATGTTATTGGAGCTGCCTAAGATTAATAAGTATTGGCTTTGAAGACGATATCAATACGGAAACTTAGTAACGGATAACTTAGTAAAAACATTGATCCCACTTGTACGAAAAAATGCTTCTCTAAAATAACAAGCTCAACTGTCGCATTAATTAATGAACTAACACATATATCAGTTTATTAGGAAGTAGGTATGTGTTACACTTGAAATTCATTATTGTGTAGTGGTACGCCACTACTTGATTCGAACGGTATTCTAGAAGTTTCGGCTTTTTCCAAACAAGCTTCTTGGATGTTCTTTTATTTTTTAATTTTAGTTTGGCAATATCTACATAGCAACCAAAATGTTCGAGAAGTTTCTTCACCTTATAAAAGCGGCAGCGTGAAGGAACTCGTAGTCAGTCAGTCAATCCGCCGTCAGTTTACAAGGATCAACGAGTGATAATCCGCGCACCTTATTTTCGCCAAAGACAATATTCCCGGCTTCGCCCGTATTCATCATGGACTCCATCGGGATATCATCCTAGCGCCTTGGACCCGACCGCCATCCCTGGCCAGCGCAACAACGGATTACAGCGCCCTGGTTCCAGCGCCTCTGACCAGCGCTTCATCCACGCACCACAACCACCACGAAGACACGCAGTATCCTCACTGGTCTACACAGCTCCCGCTCAACCGCCTACAAGGTCCACCGCACCTTCGGCCTTCCCGTCAGCACTGGAGTACTGATTGCCAAGATCGCCAGTGCCTGACAGTCAACGAGTCCGGTCACCAGCGCCCGGCGTCGACTCACTCACCCGCGCTTGACCTGCCATCACAGCCAGCGTCCGGAGAATACAACATCAGTCCCACATCACGGCTACCTGACTCATAAATAAACACTGTGACCTTCACGACACGTCTTTCATTTCGTGCCTCTCACAAGATCCCCAAAATTGAATAAAAGGATTATTTGTATTCGTGACAGATTTTCACCCTATAATTTATACCTGATTGCGACCCCCCATCAGGACGCAACCAAAAGGTTGAGAAACAATAGATTAGAAAATCTTGCCATACAGATAGTCTGGTCTCTTAGCAATGTTCAATTTGGGAGGTAGATTTGGGTTGTGTCATTCATTGGATAACCAACGCCTATGCCATAGGTCATCTCAAGAGGAAATATAGGATTGTTTGGTGACTTAGCAGGGGTGCCCGGGTTCATGGGGAGAGGTTTCAGTGGTTTGGTGGTTTTTCCAGGTCTTGGTGGCATATGTGTGTGCTCAACAGCTGCGTGAAGGGCCAGATCGGGAGAGGCCGGTTAAGGGAGATTCTTGATCCAGCGCCTTGCACCGCAGTGTCTATATATGTCTATATCTTTCACCGGGTCATTTAATGGACTGATTTTTTAATATTTGGCTTAAGACAAATTTCTTTGGAAAAATCAGCATTCTCCCCTTCACTGCTCCCGTTTAAGTACCAACCAATATTCTCTAAATTGACAACTTATGAAAAATCACAAAAACATCTAAAAATCTGATAAAGTTTACACAGTAATAAATTGTAATTTGAAAATGTTTTCAAAGAAATTCTTTGGCATGGGATATTGTTATTCAAAACGTGCAAATCAAGATCATCTGAATTTTTTAACTTTATGTAAATACAATTTTAATGCAATTCCGTGCAGTAACCACGTAGACATAAGTAACTAGCACATTTTTTAACTGCCTAAAAAAACATTTTCATTTTCAACGTGCGTCAGTGCGTAAAAGAATTTCAGGTTTGTTTCCACAATACACGTATCTCAAAGCCTTGAAAGTCGTTAAAACTTCAGGTCATTGTATTACTTATGAAAGCACAAGGGAAAGCAGTGTGCGGTATCTTCATCCTTGAGCCTGTCATTTGAGACAAAACACGAAAAACAAAATAGTTTTTTTATGAGCACTGTAAAAAATGAAGTTGGAAATTAATGTGGAAAAGTTCATTTTGCCACAGAGAGGGACAGAGAAGCTGTTGGTAAGAGCTTAACTCCTAACGCTAATTTGTTGTTTTTGTTTTGGGAACTAACACCTATTAGAGACAATTTGTTCATAACAACTCATGTGGTTTCCTAGAAAATGTTGTGTCTCCCTTACCGTCATATTTATAATGAGCTAAACAAAGTTATACCAATACCAATCTTTATTCAAATATAAAAAGTAGAGACAGAATATTAAAAATGTAGACCTCTATCAAACTAAAGGTTCCGACCGCAATTTGAGAAAAAAAAAATTCTAATTATTTTTATTAGAAAAAAATGAGGTAACGTTAATTTTAAGAAAAAAAAAATATTAATTTTTTTTTTTTTGGTACATTAATTTTAGTTCGGTGTTTGGACTAAAAAACGTAATGCAAGCCATTTTTAAAACTCTTATGTTTGTATTCAAAATTTTAATATTTCCAAAATGATATGTTCATTTCTAATAATAAAATTTGAACATTTTATCACCTTTTTTGGATTTTATTGAAAAACAGAAATACACAAAAACTCTGATTCTGAGTATTTTTTAAGAAATATAACGGACAGTATGTCAGAGGCCTGAAAGTATTACCTACGTGTTTAAATGACCTATTGGGAGGAGAGATGAAGCTCTTTCCTTTCCCGCACTACAACAGCACTCAATCACTAAAGTAGGTACTAAATCAATGTATTGTCATAAATTTTCTCATTATGTGAATGTCTGCACACTTAAAGTATTTTTTAATGATTTCTCGTTAATGGTGAGATGTGCCATCACAATGCATGTAACGCAAGCGATCTAAGAATTACAAAATTATGTCCTTGTGTCCTGAAACCTGGTTTCTGAAAAGTTTATGATTAATTGTTTATGTGAATTTGAATCTCTCGTGAAATTGTTCTAACATTTTAAATATAAGGCACCACGAATTCTGTTTTCTAACCGGTTAAAGCAACTTATTGTATGAATGAACTTCGACGTAAGTAAAATTTACGAGTGATCTACAAAACATTTTTTTGTCGGTAATTATTTTCTTGGGACTTTTCATGTGTATACAAACAAAACGTTTTTATTACATTTTGTAAATTTTATGGTTACAAAAAGTTAAGTATTTACGAGATAGAACGGTGTCGTTTAAACAGATAATAACGTACATTAATTAAACAGCACACGATATATTATTTACATAGAAGTAATCCATTCACCTTTTCAGGTAATCAACTCACCAAAACGGAAAGCGAATACAACAGGGACTGAAATAATTTAACAAAGACTTATTATGATAATGTTAATGGGGCTTAAAAAACCTCTTCTAAATGGTTGTAATAAAATATAATGACTTTCTCTTAGCTAAGGTTTATTACGAACAATATGCCCGGTTGGAGCCCGGCGCTGAAAAAAGCTTTCAGATTATTTCGCGATAAAGTAAATAAATATTACACATGGGATACACTTTGTTTTATAAGAATTATGCGGAATATTTTAGCTAGCCTTAAGACATAATCAAGTGAAATAGCGAATGGTTAAATGATTAGTGATACAGTGTAGAAGAGTAAAAATGGGAGATGTAGAAAATAATTTCATAAACAAGGATTCTTGAAATAAATTACTTTATTCTGTATTAAAAAAATAATGATTATTAATATTTTTTTCCTGAGCATCCAAGTTTTTTTCCATGTCGCAAGTCGTGTAATTATTTTGTCTGCCATAACACATTGACATCCCTAGCGTGGCGGAGAAACAATACAAAAAAGTTATGTTGTATTTTTTATTAAATTTTATAAAAAAATATACATTGTTATGCTACCATAACCTATACTTCTTTGAATACAATGGCACTAAACCAAGTATTTGCACGGACTATAGAGATAAGCTATGGAATTATGGATCTATCAAAGCATCCCCAAAATAAATATACATTGTCATGCTACCATTACCTATACTTCTTTGAATACAATGGAACTAAACCAAGTATTTGCACAGACTATAGAGATAAGCTATGGAATTATGGATCTATCAAAGCATTCCCAAAATAATCTAACGAAGATATTCTAGATTAGGATTATACAAAATGTACTGGACGGAAATGATTAAAAAAGCTGACAAAAATATAAAGTTACCCAATTAATCAACCAGAGTAATATCGTTGAAAGACGCAATGGAGGAAGGACCGCTTCAACGTTATTTATAAATAACATAAGGAACGCATAACTTACAATATTAAATAACATATCATGTTTGAATTTACTTGCTTTACATGATATTCTAAATTGGTTTACTCTCGCAATAATCGGTTCAATTAGAAAAAATAGGTAGATAAGAGATCATCCTTTATTTTTGGAGTCCTATTAATGCAATGAAAACATAAATATTATCATTGCTTTCTCAAGCATGGCACGTTTCTGCTATAACTTCACTATGCACGTAAAAGGGACGTCGTAAAATACTCTCCACTAATATAGATATAGAAACAAACATTAAAACCAAGATTTATAAGTACTTAAAAGAAAAATAAACTCTAATGCATTTCTTTTACGATGGTATGGTGCCATTTAAAAAAAACAATAAATTTAACATTTTAAAAAATAATTTATTAACAAATTACATTTTACATAAGAAAAGGTTACTGCAGGATGGCAATTTTTCCAATTTTTATTTAAATAGAATTTCAAAAGTAACTGAATTGAGACCCTAATATCTGCAAGATGAACTCAATCGTTACTATGATAAACCTTGATTGAAGCTGATCAAATTTCAGTTAAACCTTTGAAACAATAAAATTACGAGCACAGGAGATTGTCGCAAAACTTTTAAATATCCACTTTGGCGATGACTGGAAATATATTTCTGACCTGAATTTCTAATACTTTGAAATTGTTAATTCCCAATAATTTGTTTGTACTTCAAGAAGAAGATGATGATTCTATCACCTCGAACGTATGGGGATCATCAGAAACTTTGTCAGGATCTTTAATAATGTATTTCACTGTCAATTTAGAAGAAACTACATTGGCTTGCAGTGAAAATAGAAGATGGTCTTGAATGCGATGATATTATACACAAAATAATAAATAACCTGTTACCAAAATACTTCTCAAACAACATAATATTCAACTAGGATATTCAAAAATACTTCTCAAACAACATTAAATTCAACAAGGACATTCACAAACAATGAAAGCAGACTATAAAAAAGGGACAAAGGCAATACACAAAACAGTTTGCAGTGCAAACGAATGTAATATTATAATGCGCTGCCGGAAATTATTTAGTTCAAATCAATTGGTATCAAGCTGAATTGTTGGAGTCGAATTTTTCAAAATAAAATGTAATAAATAATAAAAATGTAGTAATGTATGTGAGTTATAAAAAAATGATCATTTGTAAACCTTGAACAAATGCTAAAATAAAATTAACTAAAAATAATCAATCTAAGATTTTTAGCGAGAATTGAAGATTTGTAACGTGGACGACATCAATGCAAAGAAATGTTAATTCGTTTATAGAGATGTAAAATAACGTACTTCAGCAAGCACTGGTAATTTTACAAATATATCTCAACTATAAGGAGTTTGCAGACTGCACGCTGAACTGTTAGTTTTCGTACAACATTCCAAAGAAAACAATCTCTGTTTATTTCTTTCGCAACACGGACTCGAATCACATTGAAATAAACACGTTACTTTATTAAGTCACCAGCAGAACTGGGCTTTAAACAGAGTTTTTCAATATCAGATTAAAACAGTAACGTTCTTTTTGTTTTGGTGGTCAAGTGTGCAAAATTTTATCAGTCTCAGGATATAGATTTGTATAAAAATCAAACAAAGGCCGGCCGCCATAACGATTTTTATATAAATAGCTGAAATGAACCCGGCGTTGCTCGGGGTTATTAATGGTTTAGAGTAAAGCTTAGGGGTTCTGATTGCTAGTAAGCTGGGTGTAGTTGCAAGGTGGAAATAGTGATATTGACAATAATTTTAAAAGTACATTTTTGTGTGTATTTGATTCACTTCATCATTCCATGTCTTCATCGGGCGTCTCCGACTTCTTCGACCTCATTTTCACTCTGTCTTCGCTCATCCGTTCTTCATGCCCAAACGACCGAAGCATCCATTTCGCTTACACACCTATTTGTTTCATGTCTTCCTCGGGCGCCCTCGACGATTTCTACCATTCTCTATACAATCAAACATTCTCTTCACAGCCTTTTCTCTGCTCTCACTTGATCTCACCATGTTTTCCTTTTCTCTGGTCTCACTTGATCTCGCCATGTTTTTCTTTTCTCTGGTCTCACTTGATCTCGCCATGTTTTCCTTTTCTCTGGTCTCACTTGATCTCGCCATGTTTTCCTTTTCTCTTGTCTCACTTGATCTCGCCATGTTTTCCTTTTCTCTGGTCTCACTTGATCTCGCCATGTTTTCCTTTTCTCTGGTCTCACTTGATCTCGCCATGTTTTCCTTTTCTCTGGTCTCACTTGATCTCGCCATATTTTCCTTTTCTCTGGTCTCACTTGATCTCGCCATGTTTTCCTTTTCTCTGGTCTCACTTGATCTCGCCATGTTTTCCTTTTCTCTGGTCTCACTTGATCTCGCCATGTTTTCCTCGGTCGTCCCCAGCTTTTTCTACCTATCAATATTTTATGCCATTTGTTACTGTTAAAAAAAGTTATAATTTCTACTATTAAAAAACAACATTTTATCGTCTTTAATTCGAGTCTTATGTACAAACAGAAGTGCGAGGAAATTCCCACTTTAATTACACCAGTTTTCGGGTACACTAGAATTCGTAATCTCAAAACTATAATCCAAACTATTTATAACACCGAGCAACGCCGGGTACACGCCAGCGATTAAATATAATTTTTGGGATATCTTTCCATGCACTTATGTTGGTTTTGTAATTTGAATACATCACCATTACTAACTTTTAAACACTGTTGAATTTAGCAGCCATCGCTGGTCTAGAGCCCCAAAATAATTGAAAAAAACCCTTGGCTTGTTCATTTTACTGCTTTTGTTGACCTTTTGCTTGGCATTACTTGTCCCACGAGAACGCCGAAATTTTTTTCGTGTTTCCTCTCTCCTTTGAAATAGGTCTCTTCGAGCCCCATTTTCACAACCTCATCTTCACAAAAATACCCTTCGTACAGTAACCCCAAAGATGACTTAGGAACTAAGAAATTTATTTTACTTGGGGCCTCTTGTTTGGAGTTGATATCTAAAAAAAGTTCTTCTTTGAAATCCGTGTTGAAATTTGGCTTATATCGTGTTGCAATAAAAATTTGTATTATTTCATTAAGCTGTGATGAAAAGAGTTTGGGCTGCGAAAAGGAATGGGAAAGAGGAAGGTGGAAAAGTTCTTATCTGGCTATTCACATATGGTCACCAAAAACAGCTAAAGCCATTTCAACGCTTTGATTCCGAATGATGGACTTTCACGACTTAAATCAACACAAAAACCAATACGATCCTGAGAGTATCTGGAACCATATTTACATCTTTGTATTAATACAAGTATTCTTGACATTTTCCCTATCATATTCTTGTCACGATAGTTTGTGCTAAGTGATAATTTCAATTTGAAAATTTGAATGTTTTCAAAGGCAATATGTACAAGACGCTAATAAATAATCTCGATTCCCTAAATCATCAATGCGTAAGTAAAAGGAAGGTCAAACCAACGCGTCCAGTTTGTGGGCGCGGTGACGTGCACCGTGGCGGTCAGTTACTGCTGTTGAACTTAAGTTGTAGCGACGTGTTCAAACCAAACGCGTCCTGCGACTGGATGCGGCGATCAGATCGTCGTGCGGCCGCAATCATTTGAATGCTGCACAAAAATAATTTCCAATGTTTTGTGGGTATCTTAGATGTCAGAGACAGAATTTTTTTTTCCTCAATTGAAAAAATATTATATATTATACGATATATCACATCCTTATTATAAAAATATATCGATTTAACTTCTAACTCTCTTTTTGTACTTTATTTTTATTAGTTTTAAATGCAAAGTTTGTAAGAAGAAAAGAAAAATAAGTAGGTGTAGGTATATTTGTTATAAATAATGTTCTGATTAATGACATTTGTACGGGACGTGTTTGCCTGCACAAGAAAAGACTGTAAATAATAAGCGCCGGCACACATCAGCTCTCAACCTGGGTAATGATTTAAGTAAAACACCGTGAGGTGTTCTATCCAAACCATCATAAAAGAAAGACGATTCAAATGAAAATTCACATTTTAAATACAAGAAGTACTGGTATACAGAACGTCGGTCAACGTCGGCCGCCTGGTAACAGATTGATGCATTTTTCAACTGGTAAATATTATGATTTGGAAAAATGGGGTCATCAAACTTGCAGGTGTTTACTTCAAGTTATTGAAACAGTGGGTGGTAACAACTTAATCTAGTTGTATGATATGATGTTCGATACAACATTGATTATTTATTTTTTCAGAAAAAAAAAATTAGGATTAGGGTACATAGTATTAATATACCATATACCCAAGTGAGGAGTACTGTGATTTTTTTGAATTTATACTTATATTATACTTTATTATACTTTATTATACTGTTCATTCCAGAATGAATGCGACAATACCCATTTTAAATAAATTTTCCCACCATTTTTAATTTTAACATAAGCACAAAATAATATTTGTTTCCCACATCTGATATGTAAAATCCCAAATAAACAGCCTGGTATTTTATAAACACAATGTCCTTCTAGGATTACAAATTATTTTTCTGTAATGTCGTTTTATTATCGGTTCGTTTTACTTTTAAGTACCTTTCTGGAGCCCCTGAATATTTTTTGTTGTTTGAAATCTCCAAAATTTTACTGAATAGAAAAAATGTACCACACACGAGAACCAAAATGTGGGAGAAAAAATCCTTAGTAAGGTCAAATTTTATTGTGTTTTTGTATTTTTATTGAAAAAGGCAAATACCTCAATGGAGGGAGAGTCAGTCATGTAGGGGCAGTCTTGACGGTTAGTCTTGAAGAATAGTCTGGGACAGTGAGCTGTCACAAGTGGTAGAGAGTAGTACCACTACTGATTAAGGGAACTTTGACCCTTAATCTGAGAGTAGGCTGTGACAGTCGTCTATAAGAAGTGGTAGGTAGTGGAATTTCACTACTGATTAAGGGAAATTAGATCCTTAATCTAGTACCTTAATATTTGTGTTTGTATTGTATAAAAATAAAACTGATGTGCTGAAAAGAAGAAGAAGAAAATGTTTTCCTGCCTACCATAGGGTGATCTCGTATCAAGATAGTAGAAACATACACCATGTACAAATTTACAAGTAAAATAAACTAATTGATTAAACTAATTAAATAGAAACTAATAAATGGAACTAATTATATATAAACTAATTAACTAAACAAATTATATAGAAATAAATCAATAAAATAGAAACTAATCAATTAAACTAATTACAGTCATTGACAGTAATTTTCTTTTTATTTTGAAGGTCAATTTTCATTCCTTCGATTAAAATTGTAGATATACATACAAATCAAATTCACGCAACAAACACACAATAAACTTAACATATTCGATTAAGTTTCTTGTTTTTATGAAAATATTAAAGAATTCAGGGCTCCGAGTAAGGTGAAAATAATATTTATGTACTCCATTATTCATCAGATTAGATACGTAAAATAAGAAAAACATTTTTGAATGAATATGAAAATACCGTATAGGTATGTTTCGGTCGATATTTTTCCATTTCGTTACTTCTTTTCTTAAATATTACTATTAATAAGTAAACCAAACTCAGCTTACGAACACAAATCTCCCAACAGGAAGACATTTGATACAACAAGTAGTGGCGCTTGTCTCCTGTGCTGAGAGAAAAACACGACGGAAAAAGAACATTAAAATAAAATAGAGCGGAAGATAAAAAGGATAAAGATAATCTGAAATACGCTAAAATAAAAGAATCGCGGAGGTGTGGTTGCCATTAACCTCGAAAGAGTGACTAGTAAAATAAGGAAATAAAAACAAACTCGTTCAGGCCTATTAAAAACTAAATGGAATAAAAACCTACTAAAGGCTAAACCTCAAAACTGAAACTGTTAAGGCCTACTAAAAACTAAAACTCTTTTTGACAAAAAACACGTTTTGTTAACTCACGTATTCCAAAATAAAAGGTATATTTGATAACATATTAATTTGGATTTGTAATGAATTGAGGTTATTTTGTACGTTTATTGAAAGTTTGGGTTGCATCATGATGCTTGGTACCCATACAGAAGTTCGAACATCGAATCTAATCTAACCTACAGGCCTAGAAGTTGTATTTGCATACGGCATACAATTAGATTCCATATTCTATGTCATACGGCATACAATAAGGTTCCATATTCTATGTCATACGGCAAACAATAAGGTTCCATATTCTATGTCATACGGCATACAATAAGGTTCCATATTCTATGTCATACGGCAAACAATAAGGTTCCATATTCTATGTCATACGGCATACAATGAGGTTCCATATTCTATGTCATACGGCAAACAATAAGGTTCCATATTCTATGTCATACGGCATACAATGAGGTTCCATATTCTATGTCATACGGCATTATTTGAAAGCTCAGATGTTGCTATAAATTGAATGTTGTCATTGTAAAAAGCGGCAACAGATTTTCCTCCCTAATAACTTATAATTTTTCGCTCTATTTTCGCAGTTTGAAAATAAAATTTATTCGAGTGTGATGTGTTTAAATACATAGTTTTTTTTACTTGTGAGCTTTACACATTTCATCACAATGAATCAAACACAATCCGTATCAAAAATGCCTACGAACATTTATTTATTTAATAACAACGGTATAAATATACCATAAAAAATAAATCAAATACAATGACATCAGAAAGTATAAAATGATCAGAAACTCTATAATGATATTAAAGTATGAGATGCAGGTACACGCAAAACTTCTAAGTAGACTTTCTAGGTTTAATTAATATTTATTGAAAATATATGATATTATAGCCTTCTTGCAGTTAAATAGATCCGCCACATCTGCTTATCTATTACTAACTTCTTGTAATTTAGGTATAAGTGAGTATTTTCAATGCTCAAACCTGGTATTGATACATTTAAATCTTATTATGGAACGAGTAGCTCACGCGAGTACATAAAATTCATTGAGGTAAGTAAATTAGGGCTGCCTATACTACCAATTACGATTTTGAACATAAATATTAAGTAAGAGGATTTTAATTATTTTAATTCTTTCATTAAATATTTATTTATTTATTCACGTCTTGAAGGCTTTTACATGCAAACATCATTGTAGGTAAGTTGTTCAGGAGTACGATAATGTGGGAACATTAAATTTATATTAGGTCAATGGTACGAAGGTCAAAAATCCTGACGACTAAGCGAATCTAGTGACCTACATTATGTCGTTGACTGATAAAAACATATAATTGGTTTCGAAACCACTACTTCTAGGGCCAGAGCCTAGGATTATGCCACTCAACCACAGATATAGTAAAATAGTTTTTTTTTAATTATTTATTTATTTTTTATTTATTATAATTTTTTAAAGATACAAGTTTTATGCAGTCCTACAAAGCTGTCACACATGACGGCTTGTCTGTAGGTTCTACAAATAATATATATAAACATTTTTAATTTTTAATACATGTATGACACAAAATTATACAATAAACAATATCACAAAATGATATATCTCAAAGTACCTACCTATATACAAATTATTTAGGCAGGTACGTTGAGATGTTCAGGAATACATCAATAATAAAGTTCAGAGATACATTGATTCGTCGCTTATTAGCCAACGCTTAGTGTTTTTGGGGCAGGGTCTCTCATTATTCTGAGGTTTAAAAGAATTATTAAATTTATTGAAAATCTCTGGTATTAAATATTTAAGCGTTCGGCTTCCATACTTATTTGTTACTCTTGGAATAATGAGGCCCTTATTTTCAGTGAATCTTGTTGTGTGATTATGCACCGGTTGCTTTTTATATTTGCTATCTATCGTGATTTTAAATGTTTTTCTGCGAATTTCTCTAAAACAATTATACATCAATATATGAATATTATCATAATTTGCAAAAAAATGTTTTAAAAAATTGAAAGTTTTTAGTTTAATAATTAGAGTATATGATAGAGGTTTCATATTTATGACAAATAGAAAACAAAAGAGGATATAAAAAGCAAAGAGTTCACAAAAATACCAATTTTCTACGTATGACTTTTTACATAAGTATGAGTAGACTTACATTTTATTGGTCATGATTAAAAAAAGATATGATATTAAAGCCTTTTTGTACCTAGCTTCTGTGCAGTTAAACAGATCCGCTACATCTGCGTACCTATTACTAATTTCATGTAGTCTAGGTACAAGCGAGTGTTTGAAATGTTCAGTCTTAGAATTGTTACAATTAAAGAGGGTTTTAGATCGAGTAGCTCTTATGGGTACATGAAATTCAATGAGGTTAATTAAATCAAGGCTGTCTACCCTACCATTTACAATTTTGAACATAAATATTAAGTCGGATATAATTCTTCGATCAGAGAGTTTTAGTAAATTTAATTTTTTCATTAAGTAATTATAGTTTATACTTTCAATGGGAATACCGAGTTTAAAGTTAATGTGTCTTAGGAATTTGTGTTGAATTTTTTCTATTGAATCTGAATGTATTTTATAATGTGGGGACCAGATCGAGGAGTTATATTCGACTTGACTTCGAACTAAAGATGTTTACAAAATTTTCAAGGTTGAAATTTTTCTGAACCCTCTGGAGTTTCGAAGAATGAATCCAAGCATTTTCATTCCCTTATTGTTAATTGAGTTTATGTGAAATGTAAAGTTTAATTTAGAGTCGAAAATGATGCCCAGGTCATTAATTTCTTCAACAAAGGTAAGGGATGAGTTATTGAGTTCATATGAATAAATAATTTGTTGACATATTTTGTAAAATCTTATTGAATGGCTCTTATTTATATTGAGATATAGTTTATTTAGAGTGCACCAATTAATTAACCTGTTTAAGTTATTTTGTAGACTGATACAATCTTCAACGGTTTTTTATGGTTAATCGTCTGCAAAAAGTAATACATTTATATCGTTATCAAATATATTAACAATTTCGTTTATAAACAGTATAAACAATATTGGGCCTAAATGAGACCCCTGCGGTACACCACTTGTAGCTATAAATTGGTTGGAAAGGAACGAATTGATTTTTACTATCTCTACCTCTATCAGTTAGATAGCTTGCGAACCAGTCTAAAAGTTTTCCATCTATACCGAGCTTACATAGTTTGACGAGGAGAATTTTATGGTAAACTTTGTCAAATGCCTTAATAAAGTCCGTATATATGGAATCGACTTGAGTTCTATTAGCTAATGCGTTCGATATATAGTTTTCATATAATGCGAGATTTGTCAAAGTTGATCTGCCCGACAAAAATCCATGTTGATTCGGAACAATGAGATGGTTAATATAAGGTGAAATTTTATCAAGTAATAGTTTTTCAAAAAGTTTTGGTATTACGGATAGCTTACATATTGGTCTATAGTTGGTTGTATCACATTTATTGCCTTTTTTTAATATAAGTGTCAGATAACAACGTTTCCAAATGTTAGGGAAGCAACCTGTATCAAGGGAATGATTAAACAATACGCAAATCGGCTCAGCCAGTAAATCAATACAATTTGTAAGGATACTGGGATGCACATTATCAGGTCCGGCCTTCTTGTTTTTGTCTAGGGATTTAATCTTAGTTTTAACGTCGTTTATATTGATATGTATGGCAGGGATATGTATGGTCTCGTTAATGGATGAAGGTGGGATGTAATTGTCTGGGATATCTTCGTCATAAACACTTTTGAAGTAGTCAGCAAAATAGTTAACCTTTACTTTCATATCAGTACTACTCTTTCTTTGAAATGCATTGAGATGGGTAAGCCTTGTTTGTTTTTTCTTAGAGAGTTAACATGATTGAAAAAGTTCTGAATGTTGGAAGGTATAGAATTTTCGATTCCATTTATGTAATTAACATACGATATTTTAGACATTTTTTTACAATGAGATCTATAGTTTTGAAATATCTTGTAGTCGCTTGGGGATTTCGATTTAAAGTTTTTGTGGGCAATTTTTTTACATATTACTAAGTTAATTGACTCCTCAGTGAACCATTTTGGGAACTTTGCTTCTTTGAAGTGTGAAAGTGGTACATATTTTTCAATGGCCCTATTAATAATTGTGTAAAATAATTCCATATTGTGATTAATATTATTGTTATTGTTGAGGTGAAGAAATGACCAGTCTTCACTAGCAAGATAATGTTTCATGTTAGGATAGTCAGCTTTAGAAAAATTATATGTAAGGTTAGGCAGAATAGTTGTGTTGTCTAGTGAGTTACTTGTCATAATGTTTATGCTTACAGCGGGGTGGTGGCAGTCTAGGGGGAGGAGCTCATCAACTGATTTAACAACATGAATTGAGAGATCACTGGAGAACACTGAATCCAACAGTCGATTATTGTTATTGTAGACTTGATTGACTTGATGTAGCGAGAGTAAGTTCATCATATCTATTAATTCGCGAGCGTTTTCTGGCAGGCTAAAGTTGTTACAAGAGTCTTTATTCGTCCAATCAATGCTAGGGGTATTATAGTCACCAATTAAAATTGTTCTGGCATCCGGATATTTATTTTTAAAGGTTTCGACGTCATCAATGTGGTTTCTGTAGACTGTGATGTTGGATCCAGGAGGAATTTATACACATCCCAGGAGAATTTTACTTGATTTATTTTTTAATTATACTAATACCTGTTCCACGTCTAAATGTTTACATAGTAATCGAGTGGATGACATTGATTTTGAAATGGATATGAGAACTCCTCCTCCTCTGGTTTTAGTACTAGTTGCTGGATTTCTATCAAGGCGGTAGGTGTTGTAAGATGAAAATCCAAGTTCTTCGGTTTGAATATCAGGATCAAGCCAGGTTTCAGTTAATGTTTTGGAGTAATGTAAGAGTAGTTTGCAATTCTAAAAGTTTGGTACGGCAGCCTCTGATGTTTTGGCCGTATCCTTTGATGGGTTTGAGTTTTTTGGATAAATCTTCACTATTGTCGGCTTGTTATTGATAAATTTTATTGTTAGCCCGACTTTACCCTCCTGTATCCGACTTTCCATTATTTGACGTAGGTCCGACAAGTTTTTCCTTTGTTTTGGTGTTTGATCGGAAAAAAATTTGATAGGGTAGTTGGTTAAACAAAAGTTTTTTTTTCGGAGAATATTCATTGCCTCTGACGAACTTCTTTAGATAAATTTTATGGGTCATGATTTATCAGGCCTCAGTGCTCCAAGACGGAAAGTGTTAATGGAGTTTGATTCAATGTTGTTCAGAATTTGAGTTATTTGTAGATTATCATCCTTGATTTTATCAATTTGGTTTGTTTTTGAGCTTTCTGGTAAGTTTATTATTAAAAGGTTTTTAGCTCTGTTTTTTCTCTCTTCGAGCTCGTCGGCCGCTTCACATGTAGAAACTATTGAATTGAACTCAAAGTTTGGTTTGTTCATTGATGTTTTATTGGCTGTGAGTTCACCCTCAAGAGTAGCCATTTTAGCAGCCATCTGTGCAATGGTTCCTAGAATGGCATTGGTTTTGGGAACCATTTTGGCAATTTGCTCTTTGTTTAGTTTGGTACTAGGGTCGATTATTAATTCTGTTGAGATTTTAATATTTTAAACTGTTATTTCGTGGTGGAATTCCATCATAAATATATATAAAGAACAAGATTTTAAACTTTTTTCCACTTGTTTTTATTTGACCGTGACCGGTTTCAGCCTGTTAGGGCCATCTTCAGACTGGTACAATTTTTGTCTTAAACTAGGGTTTATACACATAGGGGAATTACATTGAGGGGAGGGGTTAACATAGTAGGTTGGTTTGAATTATGAGGGGTTTTTCGTGAAATATAATATTTCCCAAATAAGTATTGTTATTAAAATCAAATGAATTTATCTGTAGAACTATGAAAATTATGCCTATTAGGACTATCAATTTAAGGATTTACCCAACATAAAGTTATCGGTAATCTATTGTGTGGTTAGGAAAAAATATTTTATTGGATTTTATATAATTCAAATACATATTTAGGATAGGTGACACACTGATTATAATGGGTATAGCAACGGAGATTTAGCAACTGATTCTAATTTTGTGTTCATAACATTGTTGGAGTTTACTTTTTTAGTTAGGCGGGTTATCTCTAATGACTCTAGCCTATCTAATTTATGACCTTTGTCGCAGGTATGTACTTGAGAATAAAAACTCGTTTGACAAGGATAGAGATGTAAAAATTTTACAACGAATCGCGCGGTAGGTAATAGCTTTGGCGACAATAATTTAAATCAATTTCAAACTAGTATTAATATTGACAATGATCAATTAGTTTTAGTTTTAAAAACTTGTAAATTTTTATTAGAACTTGTATCCACCTAATGGCTTATTATATTGTAAGTTTCACTTGTTAAATACACTTTTAACTGAAGATTAATGTTGAGCGTAAAATTGAATGTGCTTTCTGTGTCACTATGTTTTGATGACATGACCAGCAATTTAGGTTTTCTTTAGCTAGGAACATTAGAAAAAAACCGTCGTCAGTCGGGGTAGGTTAACGCCGATTTCTCGCATATAACTTTGATCACATAGGAAAGTTTTATTTTCGCTAACATCAATAAAACCCCATTCAGGATTACCTCTACCTACCTTAAGGGAAGGCAGTGGTTACAGCACTTAAAATACAAATCTTAAGTTACTGCAAACACAACTTAGTGTCAATAACACGACACCTTTTGTCAATTTACAGATCATATCACCGAAATACTTTTCAGAAGGTTGTTAACATGTATCCAAGTGGATTATTTCAGTGGAGGATTAGTAATGCCAGAGAATTTGAGTTCAGTGTTGTGAAAGATAATAATTGTTTGCGAAATTATTATTTATTTCACGAAAATTCGACATTTGAATTTTTCTGAAATCACCACGCTCAATATGGGTCCCGAAAGACATGTCATTAGCATCATTGCCTGGAATCGTAACAATTGTATCCACATTGGAAATGAATGAAATGTTTAATTCTTTTGTATTCTATGAAAACGATCTTAAATGACTGACGAAATATCACAATATGTAAGAGAATTAAAATTATGAGTGGATGATTTTCATGTTGAAATAATTAATGTTCCTATGAAATCTTCGCAAACTTTCGTGTTTCACTTTTCCCTACAATAATACATTTATTACCTATTATAAACAGTAAAATTTGTATTGAAATTGCTTGTTAATGTAATTAAAAGAAGAAAACGTTAAATCACAAAACTTCTACATTTCACATCAATGTTACATTCAACAAAACGTGTATATTATTATAAAATTAAAATTATTTCTTTTGTGTTGTTTTGATTATTTTTTTAGTGTTTTGTATGTAAAACTTTTAATTTTGATATAAAGATAATAGTTTAAGATTGTACCTATTAACTCCCACCTATGTACTGTATGTTCCTCCCGTCCTAAGATGAGATTTTTAACTCATCGGGGTTGCTTAAGAAATAAAATGAATCAAAATTTAAAAAATCTTGTCTGATGCTGAATTTTATTTTTTAACCCAATTGTGATAAATATGTTTACGGGAGTCATATAAACTGACTCACGTGACTCTCGTAAATAAGCTATGGAAAACAAATTATATGCGATGTTATCAATTTAAATTTAACTGGCGTAATACCTGATATTTGATTATCACTCCTTAATTGTTTTATTTTTTATTTTTTATGTTCTTCAAAACTATTAATATAATTTTATTTTCGATGTTACGGTTAAATTTTAAGAAAATCTTCATATTTTTAACCCTTTTTTGTTTTGTTTGAAAAATTGTACTTGGAAAGCATTTATTTACCATGGAGAATGATTTCACTTAAAAAAAGATTATTTTGTCTTTTTTACATGTGTTGAGTTTGATTTAAGAAAAAAAATCATTGTTTATTTGAATATGAGCTCTTTGATAAATCGCTTAATTTAATTCTTCCTGAACTTAATTTATTCCATAAGAACGTTTCAAGTAATACATTTTAGAAAACTCTTTTTATAAAAAAGATACCACCTTAATTTCCAAGGAAAGCCTTATGTTTTCAAATATAGAATCTAAAAAACTTAATGAATTTTCGTTTATGTTATAATACGTAAAAAAACAGACCAAGGTATTTTTTGTTTATTACTTAAATAAAAAAAAACGTGATGAATGTATTCTTAACACGTTAATCAGGAATTTTCGAGATGTTTGAAAATTGAAACATGAATCTTTTCGGAAAATACCTGACTGCTTCGGGAGGATTTTTTATTTTTCAGCGCCTAGTGACAATGCGCCCCGCTTCCCCAGGCGGCCTACAAAATCTCCGAGGAACGAGATTAAAAATTCCGAAATAAATATTTTCATCACATTGTCACGAGGCGCTGCAGTGAGGAGAGTGGGTTCCGCGAGACACTTCACAAATTTCATAATATCTTTGAAAATAATTAAAAGCACTCCCGCGGGAAGACAGCCATCGCATAAATTATAATATCAGTTCTGATTACAAGTCGTTGAGTGTGGGAAATTTTAATTTCACCTTTCATATTTTTAATTTGACCCTTGATACCGAAGCAGGTTTTAATGAAATCACGTCCGTTATGACCAATTTTCCTTATTTCTCATTACTTTAATATTATACTATTTTTGTCAATCTTCTTAGCAGAGCGGTAAGTTCCTTGGCACCAGACCTAGAGGCTTAAAATCCAACGGGAGCATAAATTTAAAAAAAAAATTGTTCGATTCACAAATATAAAACACACTGATTTCGGTTATTGGTGCATAAGTAAAATGTGAAATATAATTGTACGATTAATGAAGTTCAATGAACTTTTATCTTATCATAAAGCGGGTACAAAAATGATGACCCACCCCGGCATCACACGGTTACAATGTGTAATATGGCATCATAAGTGTTCTAGTGATTTAGAACTATCCTTTTTTTGGCGCTTTGACATTGACAGTTTATAGTTTCCAAAATCGCGTTGAGCAATAATTTAAAAAATAAATTTACTTTTCATTTTCTTTTTTAATCATTATTTGTTTTATAAATTTAAATTTTTTACACAGTTTACCGATTTAACGACATTATTAGTTGTAAATATCAAATATGAATCAATTATCTTGAATTATTCTACACTGCCAGTAATTATAGAATGTCTTTATGTATAATGTAAACATCTGTTTTTTCGTTAGACAGCACAGACAGATTTGGATAGAAGTTACACGAAATAGGGCTATAACGCTCAAATCTAAATCTGCAACATTGAATGTTTGACTCTGTGACTTATCATTGAATATAACAGTTTTACTGGAAATTGCAGTCGTTTAAATTGAAACGGTTTATCCGATGGTCTTATAGGAATCAGTGGGATTCATTAATTAATTACCAAAAAAAACTGTTTCCCTTGGATACACTGAATTTTTTCATGTAGGTAAATACGGTGTGACCAACATCTCTACCATCTTGTTGGTAAGTAAGGTGTGACCAACATATTTACCATCATGTAGGTAAGAACGTTGTGACCAGCATCTCTACCGTCATGTAGGTAAGTACGGTGTGACCAACATATCTACCATCATGTAGGTAAGAACGTTGTGACCAGCATCTCTACCGTCATGTAGGTAAGTACGGTGTGACCAACATATCTACCATCATGTAGGTAAGAACGTTGTGACTAGGGAATGCAATCCCGCAAGAAAATGTCAATCCATGTATTTGCGGGACTGAACAATCTTAGTCCCGCTGGATCCAGGTATTTGCGGGATCCAGCAGAGTGGACTTAGATATCTAATCAATTGTATAATAAAGACCTCGATCTACCAACCTTGTTTTTAGAGTTTTAAATTAATACCTATAATAAAACAAGTTTTTTGGGAAATTTTAAATGATTTATTAATAGGTATACCTTAAGTTAGACATAGGTAAAGTTTAAGTCATAAATTGGCAAAGAATAAGATAAGATATAAATTTACATAACATACCAGCCTCGGAACAGACTTTGGGTGGGTAAAAGAAATCTATGTACACAAATGAAAATAAAATAAACGCCCGGATTGCCGGCACTGAAACTGAAACTGAACTGAAACTTAAATTTAAATAATAACGTTCGCACGATAAATAATATTCTTGTACAATGAGCATC
This sequence comes from Hesperophylax magnus, assembly GCA_026573805.1. NCBI lineage: Eukaryota > Metazoa > Arthropoda > Insecta > Trichoptera > Limnephilidae > Hesperophylax > Hesperophylax magnus. The sequence goes on from JAIUSX010000011.1 coordinate 23,768,621, forward strand.
ATAAGTTTAATTAAACATTATTTTGGAAATAGCTTCGTAAAAAAGTTAAAGTATTAATAGTGTCATCTGATAAACGGCTTCTGATATTGGACGCAAGGTAGCCAACGGCTGAAAAAGCTCTTTCAGCTTCCACGCTGGTTGGCACAATAGTTATTAGCGCATTGTAAGTGAATTGAAGGTATGTGCCTTTTAATCCACCGGACTCGAAGTAATTCATTTCCTTCTTTATCAAAACCTCAAGGTTGCTCGTATCGCCAGATCTAGGTTATTGATCTCGAACTCTTCATACTAATCAAAGTAAGTTCGAGTTCGTCTTGAAGTGACACTGGTGCTTCTGCTGCTGCTGCGTTTGTCTCCAGATTAGCGAGAGAAGTGTCGTCATCGTCATCGTAAGGATCATCAGCGTCAACAGGAGCAGTGGCTACTGCGTTGTTACTCGTCTCCGTGTACTCTAGCCTTTCGACTATAGTTTTGATTGCCTTGCGTATTACACTTTTTGAAGTTAGACTAAATGTGTCATCAACATTAATAAATTGACTTCTGTCTTCTTCGTACTTATATGTATCATGTAAGTATAATAAAACCACTGTCAAGTTAGTTCGCCGCTCTGAAATCCGTTTCCTCAAAGAATTAAGAAATTTTTGGGCTTATATTTTTCAGTTTGCTAATAACGAATTTTAAAGTGGTTTCCGCAGTAATCAAGTTTGACTCTCGCCTACATAAAACTTCGACTGCTAATTTCACCGGCTGTAATATTCCTTCCAGATCGTTCAGCACACCGTATTCCTCTTCAGTGAAAAAGTAGTCAAGATTTTCACCGAGCCCTAACTAAGTCAACCAGACTTTTCGATACGCCCAATCTTACTTTGTTAAATATTGATATCATTTCGCACAGGCTTGACCACCTTCTTTTACAGTTCAATAATAAAGCAATATTTTTTCCCATGTCTTTTGTCATGTAAGTCTGCAGCAGATCGTTCTTTGTGGGCGAATTGTTAAATAGTTTTACTATCTTTCTCACTTTATTAATAATGTCTGCGTACTCTATAGCCAGGTTTACTTCGCTTGTTGTAGGTGTAGGAAACGTCAAATCAAAATTGTCATTTTCCGAGTCATTCTCACGATTCTCATGGGCTTCAGGGCCACTAGGTGAAGAAGTTTATATTTTGTAAATAATATCCACCACAGCCAATTGGATCCCATGAGCATAATAAAGTTGTTGATCGGGTTTGATCAGCTTTCCATCTTTTACCATTACTATGGCACCATCTGTGGTGATACAGATTATATCCTCATCCAAGGATAGCATGTATTCTGATAGGATTCTTTTAGGATTGTAATACATGCTTCTGCAGGGAAACTGCCACAAATCCGCACTAGCCCTAAGTTCCAGAAAACACGTAACACGTATGAGCTACGCTTCTCTGTAATCCCGCCAGTCCAGCGGGATCCCGCAAAATTTTCGACCGAGATTAGTCCCGCAAAATGTCTGCGGGATCTCGGTATTTCGGGATCCCGGTATACCGGGATTGCATTCCCTAGTTGTGACCAACATCTCTACCATCATGTAGATAAGTACGGTGTGACCAACATATCTACCATAATGTAGGTAAGTACGGTGTGACCAACATATCTACCATCATGTAGGTTGTGACCGACATCTCTACCGTCGGGTGGAGTGAAGTCAAAAGTCGTTTTAATTGAAAAATAAATACTGTCAATTCTATTTATAAGATCATTGTATATATTTTTTGATAAATTAGGTAAGTAACGCTACTTTACGTAAGTTATCTTAGATACTTAGTAAAAAAATATGAAATCTAACCTTAAGGAACTTTAACAAAAGAAAAACACATTTCAGATGCAGAATATAAAATGAACATAATATTCTTGCAATAAAAATACAATATTGCAGGTACGTATTTTTGGAAATGACACTTAAATTCAAAGCATATATGAGCTCGTTGAACCAGCTTTCACACATGACTAACGCACAGACAAAATTATTTAGTATGTTTGATAACGACTTCACAAATTTGTTAGGATAAAAAAAACAATATTTAAAATAATATTTAGAATAATACTTTAAAATAATATTTAGAAGACTTTTTCAGTAATAGTTATGATCCTGTTAGCTGTGTAACGTCATAGGTAGTATAAATTATATCGATATGCTTCAAATATAGTTTAATAATTTTGTATTATCAGGGTATTCGTTAAAAACATTGAAAAAAAAATTGGTTGATTTCCGCACAACAGTCCCAACTGTCCGGAGGCAGTGGGACTATGACATTACCCACTGGAGTTTGTTGTGAAGATAAAATTGAATAAATTAATAAAATGATAATTGAAAGGAGTGCAAATAAAACTAAAGAGTAAATAAAACTCGGCTAAAAACATTTGAAGCAACATTTCGATTCTAAACGGTGATCTCAAGACGCTGTCGTGAGGACGACGCACGTCTGTTTGCGCATGCAAATTGATGACTCAATAATAATCAACACTCAATCTTTTTGATTTTAACTCTAATTTCCACAAGTAAGCATATATTTACTTTTTCTTCCAATGGTGATTCTTGCCTTTTACTATAGGCAGGGATCAATACTTTTCATTTTCTCTCTTTTCTTTGAATTTGCTGTGCCTTAGGGTATTTTGTTGATTCATTATGTTTCAATCTTATTTTTTTATATTTACTGATTTATTCTACTCTTTTTTTTATGTACAGTTTACACAAGTTATAACATGTGGTTTCAACCACGGTATCCATGGCGCCAGTAACATATATATACTATAGGTTAATTAATTGTTATTTCATCATGAGTTACATAGTATTTAGATATAATTTGGTGAGAAAAAAAGGATACTGTATTATTTTTTTTTTTATATACAGTTTTCACAAGTTTTGTTAACACCTCACAAGGAAAACCTGTGCTGAGGTGTTCGAATGTATATGAAAAGTGTTGAAGTACTCAAAGAGGATACTGTGGTTTCAACCACAGTACCCATTTGCGGCATTAATGTATACATTATAGGTTGATTTATGGTTGTTTCATCAAAATGTTACATAGTATATAGATATGATTTGGTGAGAACAAAAGGTTACTGCAATAAAGTGTTCTTAAAGATACAGTTAAGAAGTAAGAGAATAAAGCAAAACAGAAGTAGATGATAATCAATGCAAGTACTAAATATTGTATTGTTTTCCAAAGTTTCAATATGGATAAATTGAATTATATATCTTATTTAAGTAAAACGGTACAGTCTGAGGGCGTTAAGAACTAAAAAAATAAATAATATATACGTACAAAATGTGTTATATTCCATGGTAACTCTATGTTTTATTTGTCAGTGACTCATTTGTATTAAATTGAGGATTCCTATGTGTTTGAAGTCTTTCCCCTTACTTATAAATGCGTTGTAAATATAACTAGGAACGTATCGAGGTGATTTTTTACGAAAACGACGCCATATAAATTAACAAAATATTAAATATTATTGACTTTTTACCTTGGCGTTTGCACGGTTAAAACCGCCTTAAATTGTAAGAGAGCAATGGTAAAAAAACTATTATAAATGTATATTTACTAGTTGGTACTTCTGCTTTCTCTTTTTTATCCCAAATCACTACACTTCATCAAATCCCAATTTGGGAATTCCATAGTCACGTTGCCTTCAGGCAGATGGGACTCCTGGGTGGTAATGAAAAAATATGTACGGACAATGGCAGTTTTGGTTGGTAGAATTTTAAATTAAAGGTTTTCTTTGTTGAAATCTCTCTGTCTGAATTGATTACACCATTTTACAAAGTCTTGTTTAGGATTTCAGATTTTAATTTTAAATTATTCTACATTGTTGGCGTATCGCAACAAATCTGCTTGTTTTACATATTTATGTATGCAGATTAGTGTTAGGACGTTTTTATTATATAAGCAACTTATTTACATGAATGTGTAGTATGCTTCGGGGAATTCAACATCACTAGATATAATGTAAATCACTGACAGTAAAGACGACATGTCTACTTTGCGATATGTCGGAGCTTCTCAAACGTAGCAATAATTGTATTTTATCAACTGAAAAAACTTAGTGCCTTCGCCTTTAGTTCCTGTTTTATTATGTTATGAACTATACATTTATTATTATACTTCTGAAAAACAACTTACATGGTGCATCAAAATAGACAGTAGTCCAGTTATTCAGTTTTCTGTTTTGCTACAAACTATAAATCTATAAAAATATATACATGTTAAAGCCCACAGGGCGTGAATAAATTAAAAAATAAATCCAAGCGTTTCATTCAATGGCTCAATTATAAAACTTCATCTAGAATCAATGTGAATGTTTTAGGTTAGGTTTTCAATATAAATCTAGATGACATCTCAATATAGCCTTATTTAACTGAACTTAACTAAACCTAATCTAAACTCACCTTACATCAACTTTCCACCCAATATAACCTCAAAATGATTTCCGAAATGATGCATCAGTACCTTTTTTAAAAAATATTTTCATATAACACCCGTATTAGTATTTTCACCATGAAAAACACTGTATATGTACTGAATTTCTAATGTGTTAAGTTTCGATGGAAATGAATAAAACATACATTATTATTCATTTATTATTCACACATGAAACAAACGTTTTGTTAGCAAAGTTAAACAAGCTCAGCCCCAAATCAGCGTGAAGGGTTCTAACAATAATTACAACATTGCCACCTATTCTTAAACTGTCTTCCCTGAATCGAATCAACAACTAACGTTACCTTTTTATTAATGAGTTTTGCAATATCTAAGGATGGGTTTTTAAATTAAATGTAGGTACTATATAACTAATGTTCTCATTTCCAAACTATATTTCAAAATCGTATAATTGCTTTTCATTATGTTGCCTTTTACGCCATCAATTTTCTTGTAGTTTTTAGCCTGCTTTTTTGTCCTAAAGGACGGGCTCTTTCGAAATCGATAAGTTTAAATAAATGTATTGATTAAAACAAAATAATAATGAATTTGAATGATTTCATAATAAGCTATGTACTTCCTTCTTATTCTTACATTGCCGCTTATTTTTTGCAGTTGTATTACTGACATCAATTCTTGTCGTATTACCAAGAAGAACGAATATGCAATGCGCAAAGTGAATTAATGATGTTTATTCATTAATTATTTAGTAGATAAAAACCCAATTGGTTTACTAGATATGAAAACGTAGTTTAATTTATTATTTGTAGGTAGTTTGTATGCCTGTATTCTATTTAATACATACATATTTCAAAATAAGTATAATGAAACAATATAATTATTTATTCATTTTAAATTTGCTATCCAGTTTTTAACAAATTTTCAAAGAAATTTTCAACACAAACGAAAAGTCGCGGAAGCACCGTCACAAAGTTTCCAGCTCTCCGTATGATATGGTGAACTACTCGCTCGGGACTGGCTTTATGTGTTCTGAAACAAGTTTTCAGCATTCTGAAGGCTTTGTGTTCGAGACGCGCTAAAAGCACGCGCCAAATTTATGCTATTTCAAACAAATTACATTGACACAGCGAATCATAGACATTTTTATTTCGTTGTCACGAGAAATGGTATCAAACGCACGTTCCCTGGGAAATAATGTCTATTGAGGTGTTAATTTAAACGTTTTTAGTCACTAATAATACAAAGGATACTAATTTTCTTCGATAGTTAAGCGGTAAGCGAAATTTATGATAACTTTCCTGCAGAGCAGTTGCATTAGATAACATAGAAAACCTACTAATATAACATAGCCGTTGGATTAGATAAAATAGAAAACTTATTGATTACTGTGATAGGTTGCCTACAGAGCAGTTGGATTAGATAACATTGAAAACTTATTGATTACTATGATAGGTTGCCTACACAGCAGTTGGATTAGATAACATAGAAAACTTATTGATTACTATGATAGGTTGCCTACACAGCAGTTGGATTAGATAACATAGAAAACCTACTGATTACTATAATAAGTTGCTCACATAGCAGTTGGATTAGATAACATAGAAAACTTATTGATTTTTTTTTATTTAACTGCAATATAAAGTAAAGTAAAAAATATACAATATTAAGTAAAATAAAATATACAGTGATTTAGTTTGTTCTCAGTCCTCCTCACTAGGTATTCCTGTTCTGAGGCGGACTGTAGGTTGTTGTATGTGTGTTGATCATGATTTCCTCATCTTCTAATTTGTTGGTTCCCACAAAATATAAAATAAATTAAGCAAAAAGTATTTATGTTTGTTGTCTGTAGGTTGCTTTGGGGTTACTTCATAAATTTAATGATTTCCTCAACTTCATGTTTAGTTAACCATAATTTGATGTCTTTTTTAAACGTTTCTATATCCATGGTGTTTTTAATTTCAATAGGAAGGGCATTATATAAATTTATAGCATGGAAATAGTGGTTTTTCTTGCCGAAAGTTGTGTTTAATTTTGGAATATTTAGTATATTTGAGGATTTCGTCCTTGTAATGTAGGTGTGGTGTTGATTTCTATGATAGGTTGCCTATAGAGCAGTTGAATTAGATAACATAGAAAATCTACAAAATTTATGATGAGTTATAGAAGAACTATTTCAATGATAAATGCAGTTTTCAGATGTGACTAACAATAGTTAATAATATCTCAAATAAAACAATATAATCCAGAATGGTAAAGACTCTTAATATTGCCCTGCCTACAAACACATCGATAATGGTTTAATCGATAATGTGTTATCGTTCCCGAGCTCGGCTGCTGATTGCTAACAAAAATCAACATTATAATCATATTATGCGTTAGAGTCAGTCGGCTAGCATAGGTTGATCATAAGAAATGACGATCATGTTACCACGATCATGGTACCATCATGATCATACGATCATGTTATCACGTAAGAAATGATAGTCATTTTGACTATGTATGTACGAATCCCAGTATTCATATTATGCGTTATAGTCAGTCGGCTAGCATAGGTTGATCATGTTTACAACGTAAGAAACGATAGTCATTTTGACTATGTATGTACGAAATCTAGTATTTATATAATGCGTTATAGTAAGTCGGCTAGCATAGGTTGGTCATGTTTACCACGTAGGAAATGATAGTCATTTTGACTATGTATGTACGAAATCTAGTATTTATATAATGCGTTATAGTAAGTCGGCTAGCATAGGTTGGTCATGTTTACCACGTAGGAAATGATAGTCGTTAGGACTATGTATGTACGAATCTTCTCGGCATTCTTTTAGCACGCCTTTATGTGGATCATGTTAAATGTACCAATGTTTTTTTGTACTTTAAAAGAACCGCATTGTGTATTAATGAAAATTTAGCTTAAAGCATTTCATTTTAATACAACCATTGAATGACTCACGATCTGATTGGATAAGAAAGCAGTCAGGGTAATTTAGAATTATTTTTAAGATCTTATTGTCGAAATCTGAGATTGTATCTGCGAAAAGCTATAAGTGTGAGTGGAAAAGCAAACTAACAATGTAGTTTTTAAACAATTTAGGAGACGGGTAAGGGTACAGCCGCCCTGGAAACCTTTTACTAGTACCCCAAAGTGGTTCGTTACTTTTGTGTCTTAGCAGTATTGTCCGGGTTCATGGGGTGAGGTCTGTCCAGGTCTTGGCGGCGGATGCATCTGCCCTCTAACTGCGTAACGGGCCAGATCGGGTGAGGTCAATTTAGGAAGATATTTTTCGACTTCAACAGCCGAACTCTCGCGACCAATCGCTTTGCATCGCACTGGGATGGATGGATACATACTTCACTCCTAAGCATTCTGACCCCCAAATTCCTACTCACCCTTAATACCTTTTCCTTCCCAGAACTTTCTATCCGTCCTTTCCTGACGAAGACCCTTCACACAGCATCCCTAAAGATAACATAAACTCGAGATGATAGGCACTGCGTGGAGTTAACGCCGGACGTTACTTCATTAATAACAGATATGAAATTCAGCAACATCTTTTTCTTTTTTGCTTATGTTGTAGGTTATTCCTATAAATATAATATATTATTGAAGAAGAAGATTATACTTATAAATCTAAATGAAACATGAAACAGAACAAAACACAGAAAAATAAGATACGCTTGGTATATACACAAGAAAATACAAATGTCGGTAGAAGTTACAAATCTTAGAGTAGATTTAATTTATTACTACCACAATCAATGAATGAATTGAGTCTTAATTACTATATGTAGAAATTTGGTTTTTAAAGGAGTGGTGAACCCTTTCAAGAGGTTAAGCCCGTTCTTCATGAAAGTACTCAGTACAGTTTTTTTTGGTTGAAGACTTCGGCCCAACTATTTTTAGATCCAAAAGTCATTTCTATCATAATCTATGATCAATTATAAATTATTAAATTATCGAAGAAAGCAAACACTTTGTGGCTTGACATTATACAAAATAAAAAAAAGATTTTTTGTTTTAAACCACTTTATTTTATTATATACGTCGACCGGTTTCGGTTGTTCCTAACCTTCTTCAGGACAATATTTAACTTCAGTTTATATATTTATTTTCCTGAAGAAGGTTGGGAACAACCGAAACCGGTCGACGTATATAATAAAATAAAGTGGTTTAAAACAAAAAATCTTTTTCATTTTGTATAAATTATTAATTTACTGGTCAATTTATTAAGCGCCGTTTTTGTGAGATATCACATCAGGAGCGCTTTGAAACATTGTTAAACTGTTTTAAATAAAGTGGTTTAAAACAAAAAATCTTTTTCATGTTGTATAAACTATTAATTTACTGGTCAATTTATAAAGCGCCTTTTTTATGAGATATCACCTCTGGAGCGCTTTGAAACATTGTTTAACTGTTTTAAATAATAAAAGACGCAGGCAAAAGGTTTTTTGAAGCTTTCCAGCTGTTTTACTTGGTAGTTTTTTTTAAATAAAAGTTTACTCTGAGTGATTGCTTGCTTGTGTTGTATCAGTATTGCAATGTCAGTAAATGGTACTTACGGGAAATCGTCGTGAATTATTCAAATTAAGTCGTTTTGTCAGGCAATGACGCAAGTATACGAATAAAAGTACCACTAAATTTAACATTCAAAAATGATATTGATTTTCATGTTTTATTTTAAGAATTGTTTTGACATCAGTTTGTTATTTGTATTATAAAGGTATATTCTAATTACGCTTAGAGATATTTATGGCGTAATCTGTCTATTTATAATTTCGGTACCAAAATACGCTTATTCAAAATGTTTAGCAGTGAGGTATTAATATTATTAATAAACAAATAAGTCGAAGGGTGGGGTTCTTTTTTGTGAAAGGAAAGAGAGGAGGTGTGGGGAAGGAAAAAGGCATGAGGGGTGGGTAAGAATCTGAGAGTCAGTGTGTCCAGGAGTGACGGTCGTATAAATCCATCGCTCCCACTGCGGTGTAAGGTGATCGGTGAAGAGAGAGTCCGGCTGGAGAGGTCAAAAAAGGTTTCCCTCACTTAGTCTTTCCTCCCGGGTTTCCCTGATAAATCACCAAACGTCGCCTGGACATTAAATAAAGTTGGGTTTTTCATTGTAAAAGTAACTTTTGATCTTCACACTATAAACGTTTTTTCGCAGGGAAAAAACATTATATTGTTTCATCCGATACAATATGGAGTAATTACGTTCTTCATAATGAATGTACATTTACTCATATTATAAAAACCCGAGGAAGCCAATATACAAAACTCGCTGTAATTAAACACAATACACCGATTATGAGACAAATGAAAGTTGATTAACTCAACCAAAAGCTGAATATTAAGGCAAAAATACGTTTCGTATTAAGTTCCTTTCAGAAATAAGATGAAAACTGACAATTTTCAAATCTGTCAATCTGTCATGTCGAGGTATATCAGTTTTATATTATCTAATGTATGAAGGAGAGAGTGAGCGGGTGGGCGGCCTAGATTTGATTTGTATTCGAATCTACAGTTTTATTCCGATGTTAAATATTGCAAACTGCCAGCAACTGGCAAACTGCTTTGACCTTCAAAACTGCAAGAAAGTCACTGTCATTAGATTTAGAAAAATTCTGCTTAAAATACGGGCAACGCCGGGGCCCTTTTCTAGTATTTTGTTCAAAGATTTCAAGAAATATTATTTTTAAACAGGTTAATATTAGTAGTCGGTGTATTATGTAGACAAACCAACAGTTTTGTAAAATATTCGATGGGCGAAATTACACGGCGATCACGCGAGAATACAATATAACGAACATAATTAAATAATTTTTTTTCGCTATTTATCGGTTTACTTCAATAAGCCCATTCTTTAGTTCTTTGAACTCCCTTAATCGGCGAAGAGCCGGTCGGCTTGGTCAAGGTAAACCGAGCGGGATCTAACTGAGCCATTTGTAGGTAACCTATGCGAGGCCAAGCCATCTGATACCAAGCTTTTAAGGAAATCTTCAAAGTGGTGACCGCTCTGAAGGGGGTGGGAGAAAAATACTCCCCTAAAAATGGATTTTTCTGGAATAGTTTGTATGAAAAAATCACCCCAAGGGTGATATACAATTTTTTTGTCTAAATTACTAACACTAGAATAGACAACCGAAGAATAACAACAGATTGCATCTACCGGTTCACTCACCAATAGTAAAAAACTATATGCGCAAGGTATTTGACCAATGGATGTGATGCTTAGTTTAAATTTACATTATATTTTTTATATTGTGTGGAGGCAGATAATAAACAGATGAGATTAATTCCGTTTATTAGAAGTACTTAAAATTATGCACACAAAGCACATAATTGGAAAACAAGTTATTGTATGTTCTATTACATACGCGAATAATGTTAAATCGTTAAGAAACTGTAATAATTATAGATATATGGGAAATACAAGTATTGTACACTCAAGAAGGTATGTTGCAAAGTTAGTATTTGGCTTGCGCTTAAGTTCCATTAGCCTCCCGACTCCCGATAGCTGTTGTATATTGCTGATCTAAGGGCTAAGTGCCTCAGGTCAGTGTTTTCTGAAATGCGTAGTTCGGAGATATAAGGGTAATTTCATTGACTTAAACACCAGCATAATTTGTCATGGATACTTGAGCTAGAGAAGGATAAGGAGGTGTTTTGAATTGGGCGAATATGCAAAGAACCCGGTGATGAGCCTTACTAAATTCGATTGAAGTTTCTAAGTTTGATATTTTGGAAGGCTGGCATAAATTCCGTTACAGTAATCGAGACGTGAGACCACATTCGAGTTATCAGTAGTTTTGTTGTCTCTGTTGGAAGGTTTCTACAGACTAAATTGAGTTGTCTGAGGTGCAAAAAGTCAGAACTTACTGTCTTATTTTCTAAGTTTTTTAGATTTATTTTTAGAACGTTAATTTTTAGCAGCCCCAAGGAGTATAATAGAAGTGTGTTACATTCACAGTCCTCCCTCACTAGGGATTCCTGTTCTGGGGCGGTCTATAGGTTTTTATGTATACTTATTATAATACCTGAATAATTTATATAATTTTGTCATCTTCATGTTTACTTACTTGGTCACTTTAAACATGTTTACCTCCATGGTACTTTAATGTTATTTGGAAGGGGGTTACAAGCTTTTGTAGTGTGGAATTTGTGGTTTTTCTGGCCCAAAGATATATTTAATATCAGAATTTTTAGTTTATTTGAGATTTCAGTCCTTTAGGTGTAGTATTAAGATAATCATTTTTCCTTTTAAGTTGAGTAAGTTTGAACATAATTTTAATTAATAGAACCTAATTGGTTTAAAATATGTTCTTTATTTTTGTGTAAATACTCATCACTTATACATTACAACGGTTGATTTCCCAAAAACTGCTGCCATAGTTCAATTTCAACATTTTTAACAAAACAAATTTGATGTTAAAAGTATATCTGCGTTAACAAAGCTTTTATGTGAAACAATTGTTTCTGAAAATTTTTAGATTTTTATTGTATTTGTAACGTTCAATTTGAAATCCATATGAAATCATTGTATTTTACTTATCTTTGTGGAAAAAAAAGTAACCATATGTACCCAATGTAAAAGGCCCATGGACGATTAAAACAGATATAGATGAAAATTAAATAAATTTTTGGAACGAACGACTGGACATCGGAAAGTTCCGATCAGCGCCTGTCGCTCTGACGACTGCGTTTTCACTATCAACATTTAGAAATTATATTTAACTAATAGTTCTGTGAACAGTAGGCCTCGTTTCCAAAAAAGTGTATTTCAAATTTTCTCTTTTTAATAAATCAATCCCGAAATATCTCCTAAAATCGAAAGATTTGAATTAAGGTACTTAAATACCTACCTACTAAATTATAAATCATATTTAATTAACTACCCATAAAAAATTCCAAGTAAGGAGTTTTTAATTTCCAAAATTTAATTTCTCCAAAAAAAACGTCATTGTCTCAATGACATTTTTCAGGCATAATGGATTATTTCGATTTGACAGCTCGTAGAAGGATCCATGCTCATGCAAACTTGGGCGAGAAAAAACAGGCGTATCTAACACGGCTACCTTGTCGAAACGGAAACGGGACGTACAAACTAATCTATAGGCAGACAAATTGCAAAATGGTTGACTTAAAACAGGACTTCGCCATGCTCAGTCAATAAAACATTCGCCGTATGTAATATCAATGCATTCAAAGTTGTTCCCGTGATTGAAAAACAGCTTATCTCAAAACCCGTCTATTTGAGATATCTGCTAGTTCTCCGTCTCCCCCTTCCTGTGAAATAATAATAATATATTCGAGGTTTAAATTCTCAAGTCGAATGCGGTATTTTTTTGGTAGTTCCACCCAAAACTCTTTCAATATGAAACCAAATGCAAAGCGTAATCCCCGCCAGCTGCCGAATTTCTCACATAAAAGTGAAAAATTGTAAGAGTTCTTTCAGTGTGCCATATTTCATCTGAACACTTTGGAACCGAGGACAACCTTTTATAGTCGTAGTATAATGCCAATGATTTGAATCAAGTTCTAAAGATACTTGTTTCAATTATTAAATACTGTTTTAAGTGAACAACTTTTTGTGTTTATTTTCACCTCCGAGACACCATTTCACCTATGGTAGATCCTCAAATTATCGCCAAGATGAAAAACCATCAAACCCACAGTATCAAAAAGTTGCTTGAATTGGCAGTAGTCGTGACCAGATCTAAATATACCAATCTTCCTCATTCCTCTGTTCATCACTTCCCGATTCTCTGTAGACTTAGTCTATAATTTATTCCACAGTCCCACTGGCTTCGGATAGTTAGAAATCCTGTGACGTATTGACGCCAATAATCATACATTTCTTTTTACATTATACCAAACATACAACTAATAATTATTGATTTCCTTCTTATGATAAGAAATGAACATAATTATATAAAAACAAATGCCATAATATTATTATATATTAGGATGACAGGATAAGAATATCACGTGTCAATCTGCAGAAATGGGACGTTGTCAGTGCTTTCAGTATAAATATTTACAGTGACAAATATATTTTTTATTAGTACCAACTCGAATCGAAACATTACAGTCTTCATACAATGTGTAACGAAATGCCGTTAAAAAGTTGTGAAGTGATTTTTTTAGTAAGGCTGTATATAACTAACTAACTGACTAACCATCACGCCGTTTCCCCGCAGGGGTATGCAGAGAGGATAAACCGCCAAACAACTCGGTCTTGGCACACGCTTCTTGCCTCATTCACATTCATATATCGTCTAGTTAACATATTAAAAATACACGTTGTAAAAGTTGGCCGAACTGTTAAATTTTCCCAAGCAACTTTAAGAAAAATAAATTATGGAGGGTGACATCTCTCTAACAATAATTCAGTGGATCTCGATAAGGGAAACCTATCGACTTATAAACAATTTTTTTCATAATTATAAATTAAAATTAATTTTCTTCATATAATTACTGTTTTTTTAATGTTTTTGATTTTTTCGTATCCTGTTTTTAGTTTTCCGCTCACTTTTTCTCTTGGCATTTAAGCAGATTTCTTTTCGCTATTTTTTGCCATTTTTTTACAGATTATACCTAAAAGAGAACCAAAGCTAATTAAAATTCTAATTAGATCGACGAGGTTGGTCAATATCAGAAAAGATGTTAGTACCTACTTCTATAGTTTCTAATTAGATACAATTCTCTTGGTAAGGAGATATTAGGTAGGTAGGCTAGTACCTACATACTGTATTAGCTCAAAATATGTCACTTTTCAGGCTACAGATATATTCACTCACTTATAAAATATAGTATTAGTATAAAATATACTCAATAGCAGTTTGGCAAAAAATGTTTTTCTACTACTTTTTATGTATTATAACCCCTTATAATTTCCTTCCACATTATGTCCGTTCATAATTACAAAACTTGTGTTTCTAGGACCGTTTAAAATATAATTTTGAAATTTTAAGAAGATTGTATATTACTATACATGTAATATTTTCCTCTTTCCCCGAATGAGTTTGAATGATCTGAGAATTTGTTTTATTTTTAAATTGTCAGTTTCATAATGCCTTCACAAGGCGAAACAGCTGTCACAAGCAATAATAATTGCACAGCAGCACTTGTTTATGAAAAAAAAATGAGTACTAAAATTATTGAATCCACAAAATAACTTAAAATTGAAATGAAGTTTTACAATTTAAGAATTATATCAAGAAATAAATGAATGAGCACTCTTTGAAGGAGTAATTTATTTTGAATTTTTGATTGAAAAATATATGTTATAAAACCATGGTACCTAAAAAACTAATATTACCAAAGGAAGGAAAAAAAGGATTACAAAAAACCTAATAGATAACTAAATTTGAAAATAATAATTATTATATTGACTACAGATTTGTACAGAACTGAATTGTTTTTCCTCTCCAGTCATGGATTTTATCGTTTCACTTGAGAATATGAGATATCTCTTCAGGTGGTCGGGATCTCTCCCCCTGCCCCCTGTTTCCAGGCCTTTTTGCAAATCCCTTCAGTTCAGGGCTGCTCCAGTTTGTAAATAAGATATGACGTCATGCTCGCTCGCTGCTTGGATTTGTGCTCGTATGAATGTTTGAAATTCGAAGGTGCACGACTCTGGAAGATTTAAGTCTACATTTCTAAGAAGCTTCTTGTGCATCTGAGGTAAATCATTTTGTTGTGGTGAAGAAAAGTTATACATAATTTACATTAGATTTTGGTATTTTTACTTGAACTGGTGAATATACTTTGCCTGTTTTGCCTTGTTGATTGATGTAAATGTAAGAAAATAAAAGGTATCATTCTAAAAAATGCTGGTAATCTACAGAAAAACGCCCTTGCTGTATTTCAAATTCATTATATTAAGTAACTAGAGTTGGAACGCTATTTTTCCAAAATTATTTTACCTACATGGAAATTTTGAGAATTTACCACTTTTATTTTTTGGGGAAAACATGGATATATCAAAGCTCAATAGCTCACGATTTGACCCGTCAACTGTGGATGGAACACCGGTGTCCTACAAAACGGTGTGATACAAAAATCGATGATATTTGTTTAAGCGTGGGTTAAGAATGTGCGAAAGAAGGTGCGTTAAGAATGGGACACGGTTTCGAAGTCCAAGCTTCAAACAAGAACTAATCTGGTTCACAGATGGGTTCAAGATGGAGGAGGAAACAGGGGCTGGTGTCTGTGTACAAGGTTCCAAGCGGGAACTCAGTATACTTTTAGGAACACATTGAACTGTGGTTCAAGCTGAGAT
Source organism: Hesperophylax magnus (assembly GCA_026573805.1). Classification (NCBI taxonomy): domain Eukaryota; kingdom Metazoa; phylum Arthropoda; class Insecta; order Trichoptera; family Limnephilidae; genus Hesperophylax; species Hesperophylax magnus. The sequence continues at coordinate 23,784,321 of JAIUSX010000011.1, forward strand.
GGAGGCCATCTTAGCTTGCACACAGGAGAATATATCCATCGGGTACAGGAATAAAAACATAGGCATATATCTGATAGTCAGGCAGCCCTAATGGCACTGGAAAGTAACCAATGCGACTTCAGACTGGTGATGGAATACAGAACCATTCAGACAATTAGAAAACACCAATAGAGGCAGGAAATGTGACGATGAAGAGACTCCAATTCATATTCACCTTTGGTGCCAATATCCCGCTCTGTTAGAAACAAGGCTCGGATACCTGGGAAGATACTGTAGAACCAGAAGACACAGCCACATATCCAATGAAAACCCTGGGGAACTTTATTAAAGGGCACAGGTTACTGTTAAAGGAATGAGATAAAATGGGAGATAATACAGTGGGCCGACCTTTACGTCAACCGTCTCCTCTTTAAAAAAGCCTTATGCGCAAAGAAACTGTATGTAGAATTGCTTGCGCAAGTATTGTTTTAGAAAATACTTTTATTTGATATTAGAAAATACTTTTATTTGATATATGCAGCTTCTCCAATGACTTTGAAATAGGAATGGAATACTGGAAATATACTGAAATTACTTTTTTTATTGAAAATCTTTTCACAACAATCAATTGGTTAAAGATTGCAACGTGAAAATACTAAAAGCATAAAACAAATTGCATTTATTATTTATCAAAATATATAAATGTTTTACTTAGAACTCCACTGTTTTTTTTCATAATAACAATTGTGTTTTGCTTTGAAAGGTTTTGCCAATATTTTTTTTAATTGCTTACTTAACCGGTTACTTCACAACTAAAATCTTATTTTGCAAAAAAAACGTTTTAAATACCCGCCCGACTACCTCCTCGAGACGATCAGCCCGAAAAAGCCTAAGCCTTGCAAAGAATACAAAATAATATTACTTCGACAAAAAATATTTTCGCCCCTGACTTTTCAAATAAAATACTTAATATACATTTTCTAACATCATTGAATACCTTTTGTACTGACAAAACAATTAACAAAATCACAGTGGCAGACTGAACTGGTTCAATTCCATACATCTGAAGCGTATTATCATCAAAGCGAGACGGGAGCGTGACATTTACCTTTAGCCGGTACCTACTATAATAATACCCTCTCCATCTCTACTATGTACTCGTTTTGGAAGTAGGTACTCCGTTTAAATTATCTGGACTAACTTCCTTGATCTTGGCTGAATATTCACATAAAGACAAATCGTTGAAAGTAGTACGAACGTATGGATAATTAATTTCACAACTAGGTCCTTTGAGCGGTACCGGGAAACACAATCTTCCGACATCTGAGTGCCTGGGAAAGGTGCGTTCAATGTTTTTAAAAGGACATTCTCAGAATATCATGCACCGTTCATAGTACTTATTAAAATTCTTTAAAGAGAAAGTGTGTTCTAAAAGAAATAATATTAACACATTCTAAAAGTTAAAGATATACAGGGTTTTCCAATAAGAGGTGTTATTTTGATATTCCATCATAAAAGATCAATGGTTTCGTTGCTTGTGTGGCACGTAGCGCCGTCTCGTTGAAAGTAAACGTTATCCAGATCAACACCATCCAATTCCGGCCATAAAAAATCATTAATCATCTCTCGATAGCGCAATCCATTCACCGTAACTGTTGCTCCAGCCTCATTTTCGAAAAAGTAAGGTCCAATGACTCCGCCGGACCATAATCCGCACCAAACAGTCACACGTTGAGGATAAAGAGGCTTTTCAACAATAACTCTTGGGTTTTCCGAGCCCCAGATGCGACAATTTTGCTTGTTGACGAAGCCACCGAGGTGGAAATGGGCCTCATCACTCAAAATGATTTGCATTTGATTCCCTCAAGTGAATTTTAAAAATTTCAATGCTTTGTTGAAGCGTGTATCGTTCCATTTTTATTAAAATCCCGAAATAGCGGGTTATTCAAAATAACACCTCTTATTGGAAAATCCTGTATATTTTCATATACAGATGATATGAAAATATTTTCCCCTGTCACGTGCACCCATGACTACTCATGTAAGAAAATCTAAATCGTCTAAATATTTATTGTACACAACACAACCTTCAAATAAATGTTAAAAAATGTAGAGTTATTAGCTTCACCCGAAACAAACGCCCAATTTATTTTAAATATGCCCTTAACGGCCAAATACTAATGAAACTGACAAAAGTCTAGGATTTGGGAGTAGTGTTAGACCCGAAAATACTTTTTGACTTCCATACCAAATCTGTGGTTGCAAAAGTTTCCAAGGTACTTGGCTATGTACTCAAAACCTGCAAAGATTAAAAAAAATACATTGAAAATGCTGTAATTTGAGTATGTATGTAACTTTTCGGAGTACGCAAGTTCTCAAGACTGGAATCCCAGATAAATTACGAACATTGAAAGGATTGAGAAAGTACAAAATCTTTTTTTACGATACCTTGATTTTCGGGGCTTTCGTTCTCATGTGAGTTATGTTGAGTCAGCTGCGTTTTACAGGATTTCCACACTTCTTCAAAGAATCAAATTAAGAGTGCCCATCAGACAAACCAGAAACAACCACTTATTACTACTACTGTTGTACATCGAGTCATTCTTCATGACATTCTTCATGTGCTGTGACGTTTAATAGCTTTACATAAGTACTTCACGACAATGTTCACAAGTTATGTGCTATGACGATTAATAACTTTACATAACCTAATGACATTGTTCACATGTTGCGTGCTGTGACGTTTATCAGCTTTACATGACTATTTTACGACATTGTTCACATATTATGTGCCGTGATGTTTAACAGCTTTAGATAACTATTTCACAGCATTGTTCACATGTTATGTGCCGTGATGTTTAACAGCTTTAGATAACTAGTTCACAGCATTGTTCATATGATGTATGCTGGATGTTATCCACCGCAAACCCTCCTTGGTTAACGTATTGTGTGTATCAAGTTCTAACAAATGAATTTTCCACTTGTTACGAGATTTTTCGATATTGGTGTTATTTACTGTACCCAACCGGTTAATGTTACTGTACCTAGCTTTCTGTAAAATTTTGAGAAGTTCTACCAGCCAGCGGTAGTTAAATGAACAAGGAATATATCTGAACATAATTTAATTTTTACAATCGTAAAAATATCAAATATAATACTGATGTTTTTCAGTTTTTTCCACTTCAAGCCAATTAATTATGTGCTAATTGAATAAACGAGAATTTGAATAAGCCCTTAAAATCTCGTGTGAAGGGGGGTTATTTATTGTGCGGATTGCTCGAATCCTCACTGTCGAGGAGGGAAATAAATAAATTGTAGCCTATTTAGAATTATTCACGTTTTGCTATTATCACGCGGAGTAATTATTTGCACTAATAGTTTTTAATGAGCCAGTGACCACAACGAATACGGTATAATTTAATGACTCCACATATCTAAGCACTAGATTGTACGCAGGTGGCAAACGTGAATACAGTTTAATAATTAAACTATTAAATGGAGTTATTCAATTAGAAGTGTTCAAATGCGATGTATTTATTCCAATGCGATTATGGGGCAATAAATGTTTGGCAACGTGATTCCACAACCACACGCGTTTTAAAAATACGTTTATTATGGACACCCAACGCGTGCGGGAATTTTGAATGCCTTGTTTTTAGATGTATTATTTTTGTTGATATTTTTACTAATTTGTGGCAATGGATACAATTTATATAATATGAAATTGTAGAATAAACTTTTCACTTTCCAGAAAAATAATATAATTCTTCTCTCGTTGAGTAATTTTAATATTCTTCTCAATAAGTAGAATTCTGTAGATGCCTACTAGAACTACTTTCTGCAATTTTATAATGTTTTCAGAAGGAAATTATAAGAATATAAACCTTAAAAATTTTATAGATTAAAATTTATGTAAAATAATAAAAGCTTAAAAATGTTTTTTCAATTTGACGACAATATTCTATTGTAGACAGAATTTCTAATAAAAAGAAAAGAAAAAAGTAAGAATTTATTATAAGTGTGTTCGGTTATTATTTGATTTTTTTGCACGAACCACGCATTCCAAATAATTACTCAGAAATAACTGAAATGCAAATAAACTGTATTCTTTATTTAGCCTTGGTAACAATGAATACACCGATATTTATTTTTTTACATAATTAACGCTTTTCGGTTTATACATAAAATATTTTATGATGTAAGACGTAAACTAGAAAATGAGGTATTAGAATTGCGTAAGTAATAAAGAAACCTAATGAGCATATAAAACCGCAAAGCAACTTAAGATGAGGTACTCTGTAAATTCTTATGGTTATGATAATAATAATTATAAAAAATCAATACTAAATTAATTTTTAAAACCGAGAACATATTTTAACCCTTTATTTGGTAATTACGCAAATATCACAATAACGTAATAATTGGTATCCTAATTGCCTTAATGTGTTTGGATGATCCCACATATCCGAAAGAGACGGTAATTTAGTTTATATCAAGTCGAAATTCTCATTACTGAATGTTCTTACAGGAAAACTTGATTTATGACTTTGTTTAAACTTGATTTATGACTTTGTTTCTTGATACGTATTTGTGGTTAAAGCCCAGTTAATTTAAAAAAATATATTTATTGGTCACTTTGTTTAAAAAAAATATTTGTTTTCTCTAGACTACCATACTAGAGTCATGCCCTCATAAAAGAAACATGCTAATCATGGATATTACAAACATTATAATCGAATTATAATGTATGTAATATCCAGAGTAGCAAATGTAGAACAATAATAATGAAAAAATAATATAAATCACAATGAAAATAAAAATCAGAATAAAACTTAATGATACAAACAACGATTTTAAAGAAACTAGAAATAAAAAAATAAGAATTTAAATCATAAAAATAAGATTAAAACAAATGCAAAAGTATAGGTACCTATTATAAGACTTCCCTTTCCAAAGAAGTAAAAAACACAATCAATATTAAATAAGACGAAAATGTTTTAAAATTTAACATGTTTTGTTAGTTTGGTGGTAATATTTTTCCACAACCTAAAACCTGCCGTAATATATTTTTGTTTACCGTGTAGGTCACTAAGCTTTTGGGGTGACCACATTTTATTTAATAAATAGACGGCGCACGGACGACGAGCGCAGCATCTACATACAAGTTGTCCTGGGGTAAAGTGCACTAACTTTGGGAGGTAAATGAACATGGTGGTACATTTTTCAAAAAAAGTTATTTATTTTTTTACTTCTACCATCATGTTAAATCTCCTCCCGAAATTAATGCATTTTAATGTTTTTTCTGCGATCAGTATACATGTGGTAGCATTCTGGTATTGTTTTCACCAAGTAGTCATACAGTTGCAATACAATCTTGGAGGTAAACGAGGTTATGACCATTTCGACTAAATATGCTGCGGATTCGTTCGGAAAGGGTATAAAAAGAAGTATGTTATTCTTATGTATGTTATTTTTATTATTGCATTAGGCCTTTTTGATGCGATATTTCACAAAGAAATATGCTCAACATTTAACCAAGCATTTTTATTATCAAACGAAACGTATTTTGCGGTTTTTGGTATTATGAATGTTTCGTTTACCAAAACCGCAAAACGTATTTCGTACTCGGGACAAGCGCACCGGTTTGCTGAAATCGGCTAGCGAGTAGTTTTAAATTTATGAAAAATGTGTCCGTAAAATAATGAATAAAAGTGTTTGATGTATAACATGAGGTTAAAGCGTTTCTTTTTCGTTTAGCAATATTATTGAATTCGTGAAAAAATTACGATGGTGTTACCAAGATCGGACTCGAGAAATCGAATGGTGGCCAGTTTTAATCTTCCATTACTTGAACCCAAAAGACGGATCAGAAAATGGAAGCAACTCCAAATCTGGCAGGTGAATAGGGAGAAGGCGATGCTCAGAGATTTATGGACAAAGAAAGACAGGTGGTGCAGTGCCGAGAGAATGGGGGAGAACGTTACACAAAGATCCATTGAACTAGTCTGGGAAGCTGGGAGAAGCAGCTTAGAAATAGACGAAAAGATCCCGCAAGATTCTGCAAGGATAATGACAGATTCAGCATATGAATCGAACTCCTAAAAATAGTCAGCAATTGTTGCCACGGTAGGGAATTTCGAGCAAAACCTTTTTCAATCCGTTAGCATTACACTATTCTCAACTATATAACTCCAAATAATATTTATTACCTGGAGAGTTGTATTATCACTGAAGATTTTTTACAAACGTATCTATAAATAACTTAATTCGTGTAAAAATATAGGTTTTCTCTTTTTAATAAAATTTGTACTGTTCTATTTTTGTATTGTTCTTTGCGAAAATCAAATCTCCTATTTATTAATAACTTGTTATTTAAAAAAAAACAGGTTTTGATGAATTTTTATAATAATTATTGATATTTTTTATGGTGCAATTTTTGTGAAATAAATTCATTTTTTCTATTTCTTTCAATAACTTCTCACGCTTAAATCCTAGATCATCCGATGTGAATAAAAAAGCTTGTAGAAATAAAATTAAACGAAACTTAATTCACGAAACAGGTATTTGATTTTTTGCAGACGTCACATTTTAGGAATAAATTTATAAAGACATTCAAAAAACCTATATAACTGTCACGTAATATACTTTATGAAGTAAGCATTAATATTTACACCCAACGTTGAATGTACGGAACCTTACAACAAATATGTTCATAATATTGTTGGCTTGTAATAATAAATATTTTAACAATTCCAAGCTTCAGGGATTAATACTGAAAAGTAATGGAAACTTGATTACCCAGTGCATTTTAAGTTTTCCTTTTGATGATGTCACTATCTTATATGTCTTTTGTCATTTCTCGTCTACTCCCCTGTACGAATTAAATTAAGTGAAATTGTTACGTTAATAATACGATGCGGTGTTAAAAATACCATAAAAAAGCCAGCATGGATCCATTCATGATGGCTTGTTTTGTAACGTTCCTAGACCAAAAATATATTCTTTATTAGTTTTTATTAATTAATTATAATCATTTATGCTAACCAAACAAATTTGTAACATTCACCGTTTTTGATTTTTTTAATGTTATTCTTCTTTAGAAATAGGTGTTTGTGTTTAAAAGATCGGTGAGCATCAAGATAAGATTTAAAAAAAAAATTAATTAAAACCAAAAAATACCCGCAGAACTTAATAATTATATTATTAAATTTTATTTTAATTAAAATTTAAAAAAAAAATTTTGAGTTCTACGATATTAAACAAAAAAACAATAAATAAGATGCAGCATATATTGTCACAAATTTTTTTAGAATTAAAAAAAAATATATGTATTAAAAAGTAAAATATTAATTAAGAACTTCATCATTTTGCTATTTTTACATTGAATTTCTCTTTACTCGCTGTTAGTAAGTGTTATGCGTAATGTGAGATTTGCAATTGCATCATGTGTGCTGCGCGCTTTTCGGAATCCGTATTGGTTACTGTGAACTATTTGTATTAGTTAGTATTGTAAGTTTGTAGTATAAAAGACTTCGAACATCTACCATTAATCATTGTGTCGGTGTTAAATGGAATGAAATGCTATTTGCATGTTGACAAATTGAATCGATAGTATGTTTTCTTCAGACAGAAAAGTAATTCTTCCATTGTTTCATTAAAATATGTTTCGGATGATCACCAATTCTCGCGTTCCATCGATTAGGTTTTAAAAAAAAAAAACTTTTCAATGTGTTAAGCGGACCATATTTTTTACTTTTCCGCAGGAACTGATAAACCGATGGAAAATTGTGTGACGACAACCGTTTTCTTTCACATCAGAATAGATACACCTCTAGAGATGTTTTGTTCAGTGTTCGCAATTATCAATATGGCTACCTGGTATCCCGGAAAATATTTTTTCTTCAAAGTTACAAAGGCGTTAGTGAGCGAAAAAAACGAGACTTTTTTCTTATATTCATAATAGAATATAAAATGAAAGTAAAAGACGAGAGACCTTCTATTTTCGCGTGGAACTTTGCTTGGGAGTCCGATTCATTTATGTACGCCGTGTATTTTGTGCTTATTCTGTTCTTGCATTGATATTTTAAACTTATTCTGTGAAATGTTAATGTTGACCTTCAAAAGGAGGTCTGTTCCACACACTTAACGTTATTTTCGCAATATGAAATAAGGATTTGCCGGAAGCTTTTAGGCAGAATCCATATTTCAAAAAATGCTATTGTATTAAGCCGTTTTACTTAACTATGTCAGCCACGCCTCAAATCTATATCGAGAAGTATACATTCCTCATCGTAGAGGGTGCGAACTAAAAGAGCCTTATTAATTTCAGGCTATCGATTCTTGCCCGATAAGACGGAATGTACAAATTACAGCTAAACTGAATAAAATACTAAAAAATCCATTATGAGTACTATCAAAGTAAAAATTATTAAAAATATTCCCCATTATACAATATTATTCGTAAACTTGTCTGATACGTTGTTCTATATGTACCTAGCTACTACATACAATGGTGACCTAACTGTCATAATTAAAAAATCTATTTACGCTCCGTTATTTATTTTAAAAATTGATTTTTAGTTTAATCGAAAACCTCGAAAGGAACATCGTAGAATTTAATGGTTCAAAGACCCAATCATGTCTGATTACGTCTAAAAAGGATTGAAATGACAATTTAATCTTTTCAACAGAAGCAATTTTCTCAGCATGCTTGTGTAACTCCAATTGACTAGCTCGGACACGGGTGCTCCATCGAGTCCAGTTAACCGTAAAGACGGGCGTACTATGAAGGACCCTTAAATACTTTAATAGAACACAGTGGTAATGCTGCCCTTGTTCTAGTAGTATTTCAATGGAAGGTGTTCCGAGGAACTAGCCTCATTGATGCCTTCGACACCCGTGCACAATCGGAAACACACTAAACGCGCGCCCAACATTTGTATACGGTTGTCATTTGTCACATGTAACGGGTCGTTTCTACGACTCGTTCTTGAGTTCAATAGCTCGGCTACAGAACGATTTGCCAGCCTCTGTGTTTAATGCCTCGTTCTACATGGGTCTTTTCAAGTCCGATGCTTACTTCTTCTTCTCCCCAAAAAGACCCTCAAAACAGCCTCTCCAAAGATGACAGACCCTGAGAGAAATTATTTTCCTTAAGGCCCACTATGTGGTATGAAAAAAAACATGTGTATTTTATTATTATTATAACATTCTACAATTTTGGACAACGCATTTAAATATTCCAGTTTCTCCGGAAACCTACATATAATTTGTTAACTATGAAGCATTAGATCTCCAAAACGGTTAACTGCGGTGTTATGAAATTTGCATTGCTTTTGTGTTCACCATTTTTCGGTTAACGCAACTTTTCGAACTAAAATAGTTTTTTAATAAAATTTTGATATATTTGCCAACATAAGATATTCATAAAAATGTAATCGACCCATAAGAAAAAAATAGAATAGCGTTTTGAAACTTGAATGGTGTCGGAAGTATAACTATATAGTATTGTCGCATGTCTTGCGGCGAGCGGTCGCCTAACGAGATGGACTCTGTAAAAGTAAACTGTCTACAAATATAAAATTAACACCTTCGGGACCATGTTCCAACATGGAACTCAAAATACATATTGAAAAAATACTTTCAGAACTCAACAAAATTGGCAGCACAAAAGCTGCCAAAGAAGCTAAAACTGAAATTGAAGCAATATTAATCAACATCGAAGATTCACGGAAGCTTGAAATAAAGTCACTACAAAACACAATAATTTGTCTACAAAATAAAGTGTTCTAGATCAAGATGATTATATCAGAAAATTAGAAACATTGATAAAAAAAGGAACAAATGAAGAAAATAAAAATGAAGTTAAAAGCTATGCAATGGTGGTGAGGGAAAAATTTCACCCAATACCGAAAGCAAATTTTGCTCTACTAATTTCTTCAAAAGAAGACAAACCTGCAGATGAAATCGAAAAAATATCAAAAGACAAAATAACAGTATCCAAACTAGGAATAGGAATTTCTGGACTAAAAAAAACATATCAAAACAAAATAATACTTACATGTGAGAAACAAAATGACACCGAAAAAATAATAAACGAAATCAACAAAAACCCGGATATTGGAATACACGCTAATGAAATTAAAAAAAAAACCTTGCATTATCATTAAGGGTGTCGATGCTGGCTACAAGGAAGAAGAACTCCTAACAGATTTGATAAATCAAAATGAAGACCTAAAAAATGCCATGACCTCGGAAACTGGCAATGAACCAATCGTTGTCAAAAAAAAGCTGAAGAATAAAAAATCGGAAAAATTAGCAAATTTCATCATAGAAACAACTGCAAAACTGAGAAAAATAATAATTTCTAAAGAAAGGATTAATATTGGATATACAAGAGCACATGTAGAAGACTGTGATCCACTGATGCAATGTTATCATTGCCGTGGTTACGGATACACCTCACTGAGATGCCTCGAAAACACGAAGAATCCCAGATGCCTCCACTGTGCAGAAGAGCACAAAATACAAAACTGCACCAAAAAACAAGAACCTGCCAAATGCCACAACTGCACAAACAGAAAGGGTTATCAAAATAATCACGCAGCCAACAGTCACTTATGTGAATTCCGCAAAAAAATGATACAAAATGCGCAAATGCGGATTGAATATGAGTGAGTTATATTTCGTATATGTACTTATTTCTTTAAAAATGAATAATTTCTTCACTGAGGAATTAGATAAAACCCTTAATATTTCGGAATATATTTGTCACACTTTAAATGATTGTAATAAAATCGTGGATAAAATATCAAATTCATTCTCAGTACTCCATTTAAATATCAGATCGATGAAACAAAATTTCAATGAATTTTTACTCTCAATTAATTTACTAAATCATAAACCGGACGTCATAGTGTTAACTGAAGCATTCACCAACGAATACAATAAATTTTGCATACCAGAATATAGCTACTTCGTAACATCTTGTGCTATTAATAGAAATAGTGGTATTGTTGTATTTGTCAAATCTTGCTATTCGAACATCGCAGTGGAAGAAGTACCTATGCAGCGAGTTAATTGCTTAGATATTAATCTAAATATAAATAAAATATGTTTTAATATTATTGCAATTTACCGAACACACGGATCAAACGAGTAAACATTTATGGATGAATTAAGAAGCAATATATTATCAAAAAAAATAAACAGAACATAACAATAATCGGCGATTTCAACATAGATGTTTCAAACGAAAATAGTAACAAAATAAAAACTGAATTTATCAATTTTATGTCGGAAATGAATTTTATATTGTGTATAAAAAAATATACTAGAGAAATTACGGGTCAACGTCCATCTTGTATCGATCACATATGGAGTAACACTAAAGATACCGACAAATTACATACGATAATATTAAAAAATAATATTACTGATCATCACACTTGCATCTATATACAAAAACTTAATATTAATAATCATATTGATTCAAAATGCAATACTTTTACAAAAAAGTCACTAGACCATCATAAATTAAGCTTAAAAATAAAAGCAGAAACATGGCGTTCCGTATTAGAATCAACATGTGCTGAAACATTCGCAAATATTTTTGATAATATTCTATGCAATTATATTACAGCATCAACAGATGTTAAAACAATAAAAATTTAATCAAAATTCAAAAAAATAAAACCATGGATTTCACATGGCTTAATCGTGTCTATTAAAAAAAAAGAAGAGTTATATCGCTTGACAAAGAAATTTCCCTTAGATAAAAAAATATACACATATTATAAAAAAATTAGGAACATATTAACCTGTATACTAAAAACAAATAAAGAAAACTTTTACAAAAATGAAATTGATGTGGCTAAACAAAATGTAAAACAAATATGGAAAATAATAAATGAAATAAATAGTAGAAAAAACAAAAAAACTGATATTAAAAAAATTAATATCGGAAAAAATTCTATTAATGCCATAATGGATCCAACAAAATGTGCTAATGCCTTCAATAAATATTTCGCTAACGTCGGTCAAAATTTAGCTACACGGATCGATGAAAATTATAAAATAGATAATTTCGAAAAGGACTGTCTTAAATAAAATAATCTGTCAGTTTTCAAACCGGTAACAACAATGACATAAAAAATATTATTAGTCAATTAAAAGGTGCATCTGCACCAGGGTTTGATGGAGTCACAGTAGAAATATTGAAAAATTATAATGATTTATTAAGCATTCCAATTACACACATTATAAATATTAGTTTAAATAGTGGAATATTCCCCTCCGTTTATAAAAAATCTATTGTAACACCTGTTTTTAAATCTGGCAGCCCTGAAGAAATATCAAATTATCGACCCATATCTCTTGTCTCAAACATTGCAAAAATTTTCGAAAAGATCGTAAAAAAGCAACTTTTGTACTATATTGAAAATAATAAGTCCTAGCCAATTTGGATTTAGAGAGAAACTAGGCACTCATGATGCTATTGCAGAACTTACTTCAACTATATACCGTGCATTAGATAAAAAAAATAAATGCCTTGGCATTTTCATTGACTTACGTAAGGCTTTTGATAGTATCTCACATACAAAACTAATTAATAAATTAAATGATATCGGTATTATTGGTAAGGTAAGGTATTGGCTGCAAAGCTATCTAACTCAAAGAAACCAAAAAGTAAAATTAAATAACTCACTAAGTGTGGATGAAACTTTAGAATTTGGAATTCCCCAAGGGACTGTTATTGGACCAATTTTATTTATAATTTACGTTGACCATATGTTTAAATTATCACTTAATGGTAAACTTATATCCTTTGCTGACGACACTGCAATAATTATCGAAAAAAAGACATGGAACGAAATTACCAATGCAGCCAATCAAGATATGAAGGTTATAAAAAATTGGTTCGATGTCAATTTATTATCACTCAACACAGAAAAAAACATATTGTATTCCTTTCACTCTACAAGAAGATGTGCCAAATAACCTAATTAACATAACAATTCATTCTAAAAATTGTGTAAATGACGCTACATGTAATACGGACTGCGCGAAACTAAATCATAAATCTTATATAAAATATCTTGGTATCTTAATAGATAAAAATGTTAAATGAAAAGACCATATTAATCTCACTGTTGAAAGAATAAGAAAACTTATCTATATTTTCTATAATATACGAAATATTTTAAATAAGAAAACTATCAAAATTGTCTATTATGCATTAATTCAGTCCATACTGCAGTACGGGATTATTGGGTGGGGAGGGGCTTTTAAGGCTTCTTCACAGCCCATAATTACAATTCAAAGAATAATTATAAAAATCATCCATAGGAAACCATATGACTCCCCTACTTTAGAGATATTTCGGGAATTTAATGTTCCATCTATCACAGAATTGTATAAGAGAATCGCCCTATATCAAATTTATAAAGAATATTTTATTTATAAAATTCACCCCTCAGATAGCATAAGCAATAGATTCAAAACTAATGGCTTAATAGCCATTCCTATGCTTAGAACGACTACGGCTCAGCACCACTATTCGTATTTAGGTGTGAGATGGTATAATATATTATTGTTCAAAAATAAAATTAGTGTAACCGAAACTGTGAATTATGAACAATTCAAAAAGTTAATTAAGTCCCTTAAATTGTATAATGATATATTGTACCCCTAATTTTCTTACACTTACTCAAATTTGTAAAAAAATATATATTAATTTAATTGTCTTTAAAAAACTATTTTTCTAATTTGTTTACCTGATATATTGTACCCTTAATTTCCTCACGCTTACAATCTGTAAAAATATATATTATTTTAATTATCGTTAAAAACACACTTCTCTAATTTGTGTACCTATGTTAATATTATGTTTGTATTTATATCAAAAGTTTTTGATTATTGTTTAAAAAATCATTAGAACTAAAGGTAAATACTCCTCCCATAAACACGAGCTCCTGGAGCTCAACTTATGGAGTAGTAGAATAATAATGAAAAAATTGTATATATAAGTCTGCATATTGTTATCATTTATAATGTTAAATAATTTACAAGTAATAAATAAATTTAAAAAATATATATATATATATTTTCTAACAAATATAAGTACCTACATATATACATAGATACCTAAAATAAATATTTGTAGATCAATTATTTACTGTGCATTATGCAAATCTTTTGCCTCGTGGCAAACTCATTTCGTGTTGCAGACTAATTATTGCTAGGGGATCCAGACGTGCCGACGAAAGGAGGCTATATAGACTATGGGTTATACGGTATACAGGGGTTGCACACAGCACAGGCCACGAGTAAATCTCCGGACTAAATCAAGATAGCGCTAAGGAAAATTAACGATCCACGCTAATCGAGAATTAGGCACCTCCCCGTGACAGTTTAATGTCTGTGTGAAGTTGCGTCCAACTAGACTAGAATGAGTTATAACTCAATCAGTTTGAGTTTCTTAACTTGTTAAGTTTAAGAGTAGTTCTGTTACATGAATAGAGATTTTTTTCGTTTTTATTAAGTTTTTTTTGTGTCATACTAGGATAGTAGTAGGCTTTCAGTATTACCCTGCTAAAATATCACTACTCAAAGTCAAAACGTTGCTTCTTTGTTGACCTCCATGGTCAACTATGAATTCAGAAGTCGAAAGTTGGAAACCCTGCAGGTTTACAGGTTTAGTTATGTATATAATTAGATTATTTATCTTTACAACCAAAGTACTTAAATGTGTATTTTTAACTTAACCTAAGGTTATAATCACCTTCTTACCCCCTAGCTAAGGTACACTAAAGTTCCTCACGAGCTTAATACAAGTTAAATAAGGCAAGCCTTGTATTTGTATTACATCAAGCGTGCGGTTAGTTCAGGTAGTGTGAACTTACTTTGACAATTTTCTCAGTCTCCGAAATAGACGGTCGTTTCCGTTGAGCAATTATTATCAACTTTACAATTTATTTTCTGTGCACAACGACATGATAGCGTCGTCTATTTGTATTAAACGTCAAATAAGGGATGAATATTGAAAGCCCTTCCCGTTGCGTAAATGCTGCCTTTAATATGTCCTACGATGGAGATAGCAAACCAATATATTATATTATTCAAGTAATTTAAAGAGTACACTGATGTATTTTAATAAATCTTTAAGTAGTTATGAGTTAAATGGAACTCTTGATTACATCTAGAATAGTTCGAAATTACACTACAGTCTCCTTAAAAATGAAGCAACCTTCCCAACATGCCTTCTTTTGAAATGTTTGTTGCAAATCTAAGTGACCAGCTTGGGCACTTTTTTTTGACTGATTTCTGCTTATGTTAAATTGTTTTTTACGGGACTTACCTTTCGAGTATCGTATTAATTCTTCAACACCCTTTGTTATGCGCCATGCCTTTTATGAAGACCCGATTTCTATTTATTATGTTTAAAAGTATTACAAATATAGGGTAGAACCACAGTATTCCCATGAAAATCTCAAGGACAATGTAAGTTTTACTCATGACGGAATATCCAAAATATGCGAACCCTTCAGCACAAGTTTTCTTAATTAGTGAAAACACTTCTACTAACCATATAAAAAAAGTATTTCAAAATTTAAAATGAAAAACATTGCATTTTTTTGTTTTAGAGGCAAGAAGAGCCAAAAAAGGATAAGAAGATCAACAAAGAGACACGAAGGACCAAGAAGGGCCGAGAAAAGGCAATAAGAACTGAGAAGAGTAATAGGAGACAAGAGGAGCTAAGAACAGATAAGAAGGAGTACGTAGAACTAATAAGAGCCGAGAGGAGGCAAAAAGAGCTAGGAAGAGACAAATAGAGCTGAGAAGAGGCAAGAAGAGACACGAAGAACCAAGAAGAGACAAGAAGTTTATCGGACGCACCGGGAAAGGAGTGTTCCTGGCTAGGGTGGTACAATTGGTGGTACAATATGGCTAAACAAAGTAGCTCTCGGTACATTTAACACGTTTGAGTATATTGGATGCAGGATTTCTTCTTCAGGAACGTCGTTCATGTTGTGCACACTTTATAGGCCCGGATCAAAACCAATCTCTGTCGAATTTTATAATGAGTTTTCACAGTTTTGGAACTTTCAGTCAGACTCTCCGACGCACTCATTATTACAGGCGGCATTAATATTCGTCTCGAGCGCGCGACATCACCAAACACTGTTAAATTCTTATATCTATTAGCCAGCTTTGGATGCCACCAATGGGTCGACGTCCCAACTCATGATGCTGGTGGTACATTAGATGTACTAATTTCAAAGAACAGTGATCCACCGCTTTCAGCAGATATTCGTGATATAGGACTGTCAGACCATCGGCTCGTTTGCACTGATATTGATTTTAACCCGCCTGAAGTACCATCTAGAACAATTGTATCAAGGGAATGGCGTAAATTTTGCTTTAGCGATTTTATGGATACACTTACAGACCTCTCTCTTATGTACACCCAATGTTTGGGAAAAAAAGACCCCTACCGAACTTGTCAAGACATATAATAAAACACTTTCATGTCTGTTAAATAAATATGCCCCGACATCATCAAAAACACGGAAAGTTCGAAAGTCTGATGGCTGGTTTGACGATGAATATCGAAACCAGAAGAGACTTATGCGGAAATTAGAGAGGACTTATAGGAAAAACTATTCTGTAACTACAAGAGACGAGTGGATTCTTGCTCAAAAACAGTATACGTGTAAAATTAATTCCAAAAGATCAGACTATTGGAAAGAAAAGATTAACTCTGAGCTAACCAACCCGCGACGTCTTTGGAACTTAATAAAGACTGTAATTTCCGAGGTCACTGTTCCAACGTAAATAGATATTACCCCGGATGCCTTCTCAATTTTTTTTCGGGAAAAAATTGAATCCATTCGTGCTTCCGCATCTCACGCCCCTCTGCCAATATTCACTTTAAATTCTAAAGGAATTTTGTCTTCCTTCAAACCCACAACGCTGGAAGAAGTAATAAAAATTATATCAAGCTCGCCTAATAAACAGTGCAGTCTTGATCCCATACCAACATGGTTATTAAAACAATGTTCTACTGTTTTAGCTCCATTCCTAGTTCAAGTTTTTAATAAATCACTTAGCACGGGTGACTTTCCTGAACCACTCAAGTCAGCTGTAGTTACACCAATCCTGAAAAATTCACAACTAGACGCCGATAACTTGGGTAATTATCGGCCCATTTCAAACTTACCATTTATTTCAAAAATCCTGGAGAAAATTGCTGCCGCACAAATAACCAGTCACTTAAATTCAAATAAATTATTCGCAAAACGTCAATCTGCGTCAGAAAGTTCCACTCAACTGAAACTGGACTACTTCGTATGCTATCAGACATAACTCTGGCCGTAGAGTCAGGTAAGTTATCACTTATCTCACTCCTAGACATGAGTGCAGCGTTTGACACGATTGATCATGAATTCCTCATTAGGAGATTAGAGGAAACATTTGGTTTGAATTCCGACATAAAAATTGGCTGGTATCCTATTTATCCAATCGCTTACAAGCCGTGAGGTTTGGAAATAAATTGTCCAACTTCGCAACACTTTCTTCAGGGGTACCCCAGGGATTCGTTTTGGGTCCACTTCTCTTTATCCTTTTTACAAAATGTCACCAAAATAATCGAGTCATTTGATCTCTTGTCTCACTGCTACGCTGACGATCAGCAAGTTTATTTTTACTGCGCTCCAAATGAAATCAGTAGTCTCAATATCCGTATAACTGAATGTCTAGAAGCAATAACTCGTTGGATGTCTTCAAACAAGCTGAAACTCAATCCATCTAAGACTGAGTTTCTCTGGGCAGCCACAAACAAACGTCAATATTTCATAGACAATTCACCTATTACTATTTCCGGCAGCGACAACTCAAGTCAGTCCGAAGAAACCTTCCTACAGAAGCAACAAAACTGCTTATCAACTCTCACGTAGTCTCACGTCTCGATTACTGCAACGGCATTTATGCCAGCCTTCCAAAATATCAAATTGACAAACTTCAATCAGTGTTTAATGCAGCAGCACGGCTCATAATCAGGGTTTCAAAATATTCGCACATTTCAGAACACCTTTGTTACCTTCACTGGCTCAAGTTCCCTGAAAGAATCCAGTACAAACTGTGCTGGATGGTGTTTAAATTCATCAATGAAATGGCCCCACCCTACATCTCTGAACTATGCGTCCCGGAAAACACTGGTCTGAGGCAGTCAACTCTTAGATCAGCAACATCATCAGCTGTAGGCAGAATGATAGAACCTAAGCGCAAGCCAAATACTAAGTTTGGTGATCGCGCTTTCGGAGTATCTGGGCCGAAGGCTTGAAATAAACTCCCTCCGGAACTAAGATCCATAATAAGTCCAACAGAATTCAGGTCTAAACTAAAAACTTACCTTTTTAAGCTGTCGTACCCTTAAATTAAATATACCATTCCTAAGAGAAAGTACAGTTATATTCAATTTTTCAATTAAGTCCTAAATCCTGTATCTAAATTTCACCAATAAACATTTAGATAATGTTAATTAAGTGTTAATCTCAAGTGACCTACCAGGTCAGTATTGTACTGTATATTTTCTCTATAAATAGTTAAGTAATGACATAGATCACTATAGAAATGTATTATAAGTGTTTACAGCGCCCTTGAGGTGATTTTGCACAAAAACGGCGCTATACAAGTCATCCAATTATTATTATTATTATTACAATTATTGTATAGAATATGTAAGTATTGTACATTTAAACTTGTGAATATTTGGTTATTGTTAGAAAGTAAGGTTTATTTTCTTAGGTACCTAGTGCATAATAAATGCAACATGTTATGGAGACTT
The DNA here is from genome assembly GCA_026573805.1 of Hesperophylax magnus. NCBI lineage: Eukaryota > Metazoa > Arthropoda > Insecta > Trichoptera > Limnephilidae > Hesperophylax > Hesperophylax magnus. Next base: position 23,803,147 of record JAIUSX010000011.1, read on the forward strand.
TGTCATTTACATTGACCTTTTAATTTACACTCCTGATGTTAACGTTTAAGCCGTAAATATTTCAGGTAATTTATTTATTTATACTTAAGCAGAACGATATCAGTCGGCCAAAAATAAAATTGTGGAAAAATTTTTGTTCATTTGACGTAAAATAATAACATGTCTAGCAAGTAGGGAATTTATGGTCGGTTCTGACCAAAGATATTAGAAGAACGAGATATGCTGTGTTGGCCGCCGGACCGTAGCCGGAGTACTACCTAATTAGGGTACTTTGAACGGTATCGGGACGTGTACGCACAGAAATCTGTTCTATGTATTAGTGCGGATACCTTAGCGATGCCTTAGCGTAAGCGAAGGTGTGCAGTAGTATTGGTGAACAAAACCGGCGACACTAGGCAAAACAATTCCACTCAGTACGAACTGCGCATAGCACATCTCGTTCTTCTAATATCTTTGGTTCTGACGCACCTAGTAAGAAAACATTGTCTCTTTAAAACGTTGACTTAATAAAACAAACGTTTATCTTAGGTCCATTTTAGGTTCGAAGGTAAAAAAGGATTTTTACAAAATCAAATATTCCGAATTTTTTAAAGGAAAAAACCCTAAAGTTTCCTTTTGGCCGTTTATTAGATAGAGTTGCGCCGAAAATGCTTTTTTATATTTGTTTAGTAAAAAAATTTTGCTTCGGGCAGCTTTTCATTAAGGCGGTTACACGTGACGCACAAAAACTACCTCCTAAATACATACCCTTATTTTTCAATAATCTACTTAAGTCCCATTTTTTCTCACAGTATTTAACATGACCCAATCACAGGGGGGCGTAAGGTCTTGTCTTTCTTATGAAATAGTATACGGAATCAATTTCCTAGCCGGTAAGGGATGATGTCTTTATCCCTTCTAGGTCGGGTAAAAATAATACCCTACCACCCTTACAGCATTTGCTCTAAGCTAAATTGGCGTTTACAAAAAACTACCCACTATCAGATAAAGGCTTGAAACCATCATTATTTATAGTAATTTTAAGCCTCAAAGCTTTCAGGGTTTTTCTAAATATTATGAGAAAGCTCATTGTGTTTATATTAAAACATCCTTAAAAAGTAAACGACGGTCAATCATCGACTAACGTTTTTTTGAGAAAATATTACATATACAATATTAAAGGTCATTTTAGAAAAGAGTACTAATATTATCGACATAGAGTTTTGAAATGGCTAACGTCATTTGTGAAAAATCAAGTCTCTTTATTGATTCTTCAAAGTAGTAGTAGTAGTTACTATGGAATACATCGATAACTAAATAAATGTACAACGGGAGTCATTATTATGAATTTTGATATGGAGACACTCTGCATTTTGAGTAGATTCCGTAAGCACTCCTGCCATGGTCCATTCGTCCATTGTGTTTTCTTCTTTCTTCTTTCTTCATGTTCAACAATCCTCTGATAGTAGTTCAGTCCCTTTTATAAAGATCACTGGGGATGTTATATTGGTACTATGCGATGGCTCCTGTTTATCGGTTCTAGGTATATGAACTTTCTTCACGTCACGTTGATGAAATTGCGTAGCTGACTTACTCGTTCGGGGTCATTAGTCCTCATAGACAAAATCATGATCGAAAATAACATTAACTTTAATCACTGAAGAGGTGAACCGATACAAGTGGGTTGCGGGCGTGTTCATGTGCCCGTAGTAATTTCAAATATAACTTACGTTCGTTGAAATCAACCATTTAAAATATATCGAAATTATTTCTTGAACAGGAGTCGAAAAGTCTTATTAAATTTAAAAAAAAAAAATTGTTTCATATCGGTATTGATTCTTGTGCTTTTAGTGCTATCTCGAGAAAAATTGTAATAAAAACATTAGAATAACATTCTAAAATACAAACTGATGAAAATGAAAGGTTATCTTTTAGAACTGATTTAAAGAATTGGCAATCAATAGGCCATGAAAAACAGCAGCTCGGCTATGGGTTGAAATTTCCCAAAGGGTAGGCCCGAGGAACAAATAACAGCCGCGGACGCTAATGAACCGTAATAGTCGAATAATAATAGCACGGCATCTTGTAGAAACAAGGGGAGGTTCACCCCTACCCTTGTTTAGGTGCGGTAGTAAGTTTATTTCGATGATGTGAACAAAACTGTGACGAAACAAAGTTGTGACGAAATGGTTAGCAGCGTCAATGAAACATGGTAGGTAAAGTAAACCTATATATATTTTTTTAATATCTCTCAAAAGGTTAAGGCTTTAGGTTTTTAAGATATTTTAAAGATTTTTTCAATTAAATCATTAATAGCTCAGTGACTGATATTTCTGAATGATCAAAAAGTAATTTTATGTAGATTTGTATGCGTACAAGGTGGTGCAAAAGTCCATATTCGATTTCCTGAGGCAGTAACTCTGTGAATATTTTTACAAAATTATTCCGTGTTCTTGAGGAGTATAGCGTACCATGGTTTGTAAACGAGTACAATACACGTTTACTTCATTCAAAAACGACAAAGATCAATGTGATGACATAAAACCAATGAGAACACCTTCCGACAGGCTGATGACTTTTGCGCCACCTATTGCATGAAAAATACGTCCGAAGGTTTATCAGGCATTATATCATAGACCTATAGTACTAAATAAATGATGTTAGTAACATTAACCAATCAGTAATAGCCCTGAAATTTATTATATAATTATAAGCAATAATTAGTCGCCTGAAATATCAATACAAATTAAAAATATCTCCCGAGTAAAAATAAATGCCGCCAACGGAAATTGAATCGGTACATTCTGATGTCCAGTCAGGTGATCTGAAATCACTGAGCTATGTCGGCTTATAATTCAATATGTACTAGTACCTCAATTAAAAATTACTGCTTATTATATTTTTTTCCATTATCGAAGAAAGCAAACACTTTGTGGCTTGACATTATACAAAATGAAAACAAACACTTAGTTTTAAACCACTTTATTTTGATGTATATTCGTCGACCGGTTTCGATTGGACTCAATCTTCATCAGGACAATAAAATATAATGAAATTAATAAAATATAATTAAAATATAATGGATTATATTTTATTGTCCTGATGAAGATTGAGTCCAATCGAAACCGGTCGACGAATATACATCAAAATAAAGTGGTTTAAAACTAAGTGTTTGTTTTCATTTTATATTTTTTTCCACCTGTAAACAACCAACTTTATTTTTGTATTATTTTCAATTTGTATTGATATTTCAGGCGACTAACTATTGCTTATAATTATTTGTTATCCTCTATGCTATGCATAAAACTTTGTCTTATAAACATTAGTCTATGATTAAAAAAAAACAACTGAAATTTACTGTCGGTAAGCGTATATTTTACATTAACCTTACACAGGATGCCTTGAGGAAAATAATTTCCTTCAGGGCCTATGTCATATTTGGGGATGTTATGTGTAGAGTCTTTTATTGAAAGGAAGGAGAAGAAGTTATAGGAAGGAAAAAGGTACATGGTGTGGGTAGGAATCTAGGGATCGGTGTGTCTAAAGCAGGGTACTCACCTAACCGTGTAACATGTAACGTATCTGATACTGTATCAAGTGAGTACGTATGAACGAGCCTACTGCGAGCCGCTAGCGGGTGGAGCGCAGTGTGCTCGCAGTGACCCGCCGACGGCGGTTTCACTGCAAGCACCAAGCGAGCACTAAGCAGGGTACTCACCAAGAGTGTAGCATGACTTGATACAGTATCAGATACGTTACATGTTACACGGTTAGGTGAGTACCCCGCTTAAGAGTGACGGACGAATGAATATATCCCTCTTACTGCGGCGCAAGGCAATGGGTCATTGGAGAGGTCAAAGGGTCTCCCCAATTGGTCTCTCTGGTACTGTCCAGCTAGTGTATACTGGTAAGCGTATATTTTACATTAACTTGCGGATGCCTTTTAAGAAAATAATGTCCCTCAAGGCCTATGTCATATTTGGGGATGTTATGTGTAGAGTATTTTATTGAAAGGAAGGAGAAGAAGTAATAGGAAGGAGAAAGGTACATGGTGTGGTTAGGAATCTAGGGATCGGTGTGTCCAAGAGTGACGGACGAATGAATATATCCCTCTCACTGCGGCGCAAGGCAATGGGTCATTGGAGAGGTCAAAGGGTCTCCCCAATTGGTCTCTCTGGTACTGTCCAGCTAGTGTATACTGGTAAAAATCATTGCAATGATCAATACAAACTTTAAAATTGAAAAATTGCAGGGTAATACTTTTATGCAACAGTTTTACTTCAAAATATTTAAATTAAAAAAACTTAAGAATATTAATGACATACCGCCCTTTCATAATATAAAATAAAATAAATATGTTTTACCAAAAGCAAACCACGTTACTGTTATCTTTTGTACTTCGAGAAATTTTACGAAGGTATTCCATGTTTAGCACCAATAAAATGTTCGTGGTTTTTGTCAACGAAGGTATACCATCTATCACAAGGTAAACTTTTGCCTTTGGATATCTTAAATATTAATCTACATATACTTTCCGAAAGATATTCAAAATATTTTACAGCAAAACCACTAAGCAAAAGTTTCATGAAAGAATTTTCCTGAATATTGTATTAGTTATTCAGCCAACTTCATGACATTCAAGTATTCTTACCTGAAGAATCGATATTTTTATGAAAATTTTAAGCTTGTATTGAGCAAGATTCTGGGTTTCATTAGAATTATTCCACACACTCCCAGGAATGGACTTTTTTATTTTTCTTTGTAATTAGGTGATCTATTTGCGATGATTAAAAATTTTAATAATATGGTCTTAATTTATTCCAAGAATTCTTTATGGCTGCAAAATAAAATGTTACGTCAAGAAAATAAAGCACTTTCTGAGTTTACATTTCCATCTTCTGGGATTTTAGAAAAAAAACGGTTTCAATATAAATTCATAAGTATCCAGTTCATTAGCCTGATCAGTTTCACAAAGTCAGAGTTATACATAGAGGCATAGTATTTACTTTTAAAATTAATTAATATGTATTGTTATGTAATAAGAAAACATGTTTTTATGCATTTTAAAAATATATATTTTTGGTGTTTACTTAAACACTTGCAATATCTTGCTATATTTTTTCAAGCAAATCGATTTGGTAGAAAGTTTGTTTAAAGCAACATCCGTGAACTATGGCACTGTGAAGTTTTTTTCTGTAATTTTTGGTTAAACCATATACAGCGGGCAATATCGTTCTCGAGCTGATCTATGATCTATATTACAAGACTTATTTTTGTTTCGTAAAATTAATTTGTTCGATGAGATGCTGAGAAGAGAATGCCGGTATCAAACGAGCATAAACAATACTTCAACATGTCCTCAACAATAAACCCTCGCTTTGTTTGGTTTTGAGACGATCGCCCCGTGTTGCCCGGATCGTTTGCAACAACTTTCTGTTCTCACCTCTCCGGTCTTCAAGACTCTCACGTATTTAATGAACAGCTCTTTGGCTGTCGACTCCTCAGATAAGAGAAAAATACTTTATTTACCCGGAGGGGACGATACACAAGCTACAGCATGTGGGACATAAACAAACCATGCCAATCTTGGCTGTTTTATGAGACGTTTCCCTCTCTGCCGAGCGAGACACGTCTATGAGACGCGTGTGCGTGTGTGTCACGTTGGTATTTGTTATTTCGGATGACTGATGACGAGCACGTTCGAAAAGAAACTGTTTACTTATAAATATAATAATTTTATACGTCACGTGCTAACAATATGAAAACAATATACGCATACATGCATACATCTAAATACACATATAAATACACATACATACATATATACACAGATACATAGATGCACACATACACATTTAAATACAAACACACACATAAGTGTGTACACTGTACGTATATTGTATGCAAACATGTATACACATATGCACGCACGAATCATATATAGTGGAGCCAATGCATAAGTAGGTTAAGTAGAAAATGGATTTTAAGAACAGAAATAAAGCATGAAATAACGTTTAAGTGATAAACAGAACATGAAACAACATTAGCAAAACCTGTAACAGCAACATAAAATAATATAAAACCAGAACATTACCAACACTACTATAATTTATAGGATTCAACAAAATTCTGGCATACATCTCAATTAGTTCTATAAATGGAGTCAGCAAATGTGTCAATAATACCCCCAAACTTGTTGCCCAGATCATGCATCCTATTGGGTAGTGAGTCTGTCTGATAGTTGGTTATGTATGTATTGAAGAAGAATGCTACATTTTGTCTTGTGTTCCTAATCGGCACAATTTGATATTGGCAACGATGGCAGATACACAATTCTCCTGTGAAACAGCGTTATTCGATGCAATTCATTCATCAAACTGACATAATTAATGCATTCAATTGGAAATTTTAGCTAAAATTTACGTACTTAAGAAATCTGTGCTGAACTCTATCTCTTTTGTTAGAGTGAAATTTATACATAGGGGACCAAATGGGTGAATTATATTCCACTTGACATCTAACTAATAAAATATAGAAAGTTATCAGACAATCTAAGGAATTAAAAACAGTAATAGTTTTGTAAAGGAAGCGAACCATCTTTAAAGCCTTATTAGTTATATAGTTGATTTGTGCAATGAATGCAGTTTTCACCCAAGTCACGAATTTGTGATACTGGAATTAATCTAATATTATTTAATTATAATAACATGACATTAATATGGCGCAGTTTAGTGTCATTTCACTTCAAGTGCGCTTAACTATAACAAACTTAAAAATGGTAATTCAGTATTAGTGGTTCTTAAAATTATTCCTAATTGTGCCTTACCCAATACAGATCTAATATTATAGCACTAAATACACTGTTAATACAAAGTGATGATAATAACAGCAGGACAGGACAAAACAAGAATATTAAAACTAAAACATAATATCAAACAGGAGACAGTTTGTGCTCAGAAATGAGATTTTTCTGAGCAGACATTTATTCAGACAGACACGTATTCAGACATTTATTCAGACAGACACGTATTCAGACATATATTCAGACAGACACGTATTCAGACATTTATTCAGACATTTATTCAGACATTTATTCAGACAGACACGTATTCAGACATATATTCAGACAGACACGTATTCAGACATTTATTCAGACAGACACGTATTCAGACATATATTCAGAGCAGACATGTATATTCATGTAAGATATTTTAAAGAGTTTTGGAAAATCGTATTACTTAACATTTCAGAACGTTCAAAAATAAAGCACTCTGTTTACACCATCGATGAAATTGTTCAAATTTAGTCTGTAAAATTTTGCAATCGCTTTCATTTCGTATTCTCTTATATATTTTTTAAGTAATCAGCAAAAAGTAGGACTTCTACATCTCTACAATGGTCAAAAATATTATTGATTAATATTAATTAGAATATTTTAAAATATTTAAAACTTGAAATTGTTTATAAATAAACTGTGTTTTTTTATTGAATAATAATATTATTGAAAACGCAAAAGAAAAAGAAAATAAAATGGAGTTCTACACTTGATAACATAAGTATAAATGGCCTTTCTCTTGTCAGTAAGTATTTTAGTATGTTAGCATTTTAATATTTAAACGAAAATAGAATACCTATTCTCACCCTTACGTAAATGTCACAGGTATTTAAGGCAAACAAGTCACTTGAACACTTTCTTCATAGCGAATATGCACGTCTCTTCCTTGTGACAAACAATTATTTTATTAAAGCGTTATCGGAAGTGTGTTATTGGTGCCTCTGAGAACTCTAAGTTGGCTCAATTTCATTTCACTCCGGGGATTTTATTTTTTTTTATTTTATCAAAAAAAATATTTAACTTGCTTTTACTTTCCTGGAAACAACATAAAAAAACTGAAATGTTAAACGCATTGCTTGAACATAATAAAACGTATCTTTCTTCGATAAATGATTACCAACACGTGCATTAGGCAATTACGTTATAAAAAAACATCTATTAAGAAGTTCTTCTAAAATATAGACCATACAATTCAATTAGAATAATGGCATAACCGTTTTAACAGATATTTATGACATAACAAGAAAGTAAATTTTGACGAAAAAGAACACAAATAACTTGTAAATATGTTGAAAAACACGAATATAATAGTAAATTGATAATTTTACAAAAAAAAAATGATCTGTAAAGATATTTCAATTTCAATTCACATAAAAACATCTGCCAGCCGCGGCTTTTGGGCTTGAAGAATATTTCAATTCTCAAGCGTGAAGTCGCAAAAAACAATATTGCCAAATTTAAAAACCAGAGTTAAAGATATTTTTATTGGTTTACCAACTCTAATCTTAACTTTCGCATTATTTATTCACTGTCTAACAGAAACACCGCTACACAAATATGAAGTGGTTTTTCTTTGAAAAGGCTTTATTGATGTACTACGGCATTTCCTTGAAGTAGAAATCCGTGATAATAGAACGTCATACAATTCTGTCCTAGCAAACACATTATTCCAATTCATATCCGTCATAATTGCTCTTCTGTTATGAGTCTAACGTAATACGATCGTACCAAATCTTCTTCTTCAGTTGAGCTGTTTCATATATATTCTTCTAACACTTATATATCCATCCATCCGGACTCTATGTTCATACTATCTAAGCATCCCTTAGGGATTAATTTGTATGCACAATTTATCCACACACTCTTCTAGTTATCTTCAGTTCATTCCCATGTTATAATCGCTTCTGCTGACATGGTCTATTTCACATTTAATCTCTAAAGAAATATTTATTTATTGTAATAATAATTCTCTTTTATAAAAATACGCAAACATAAAATACTATCAGGTTCATCAAAAAACAGAATGGGTCATTTCCCTTAGCATTTATTCAAAAGCAACTTTGTATTTTGTGGGTATAATAAAGCGGCCTCAATTCGATTGGTAAGTACTTTTCCCTTGAACTTTTATGATAATTTCAGAAGTTTTCTGTGACCATGTGTGCGTAGTAAAGGATGGGTGTACGTCCGTGCTTTCGCAAATATAAGTCGATTATAATCTCGATATATTCCGTATTCAGGGTGGAACTTCGGTTCAAGAGGACTCACCTTATTTAATGAAAGCTGGCAGAGTCAGTTTATGGCTGGCGGAAAATGAGGTATGGTCAAAGGTTTACAGAAGGTAAGAGACAGGTAAGGGAAATGTACGAGGGACAAGATAGGAATGAGAACGTTATAAGAAATGAAAAGGGGGAAAATTGTATGGAGGGAGGTGTAAAGAGGACGGGTGATTTCGTGATGAAATTCGCATTTTTTTAGATTTTTATACGGCACCATAAAGACGGTATTATTTTTTGAACATCGCAGATATTTCTCGAGAGGTATGAAATAACGGAGAGAGAAATTAAAACATTTCTCAAACAGACGGTGGTGTTTTATTTATTAGAAAGGTCAAAGACAGGTCAAAGTACAGTTATTTGAATCGTGTGAATTAACGATTAAATTGAGTTTACTAAATTTAATATGTTTTGTAGCATGTATGTCACAACAAATGTTTATTTTATTTATTTCTAAAGTCGTACAAACATTTTACAGGTAAATACCTAAATGAAAATTGCAAGTAACACAAAAATGTTTTCAATGTAAAACATGGTAGTAGGGTGTAATGGTATAATCACTAACTGTAAGTAGTCATATTTTGTGAACACCTCACTAGAAGAACACGTGTTGAGGTGTTTGCATATTTTAGATACAGTGTTAACCCATCAGGTTTTAAAATATTTTTAGCCCACGTGAAATTTCATGGAATTTCGTAATGTTAACGAGGTATCTAAAATGCGCTACATATTTCTCTTGTTTGAAGTTGTTGTAAAAAAAATGCCACTTAAGAAACAAACAAAAAATTATCTTTCAAGTAAACATTGATTTTTCTAAAAAATAAAATTTTAATATCAATTTATCATTTTTATTCGAAACGTCCACAATTTAAAAAAAATAAATAAATTTAGAAAACACAACTATTTTAGGGAATTAGTAAGAAAGCTGTCACGTAACTTTTAATGCCTTTCATACAATAGCAAATGTATAAGTAGTTTTTTAACTTTCAACCGTCAATGTAAAAATCCCGCCAATTTGCAATCAAAACACTTGTTTGGATTTTATTCGTGTAATCAGGTATACATATTTGTGACCAACTAATTATTTATATTTCAAATGACAAACGAATTATATATTATAGATTCTATTGTAGAAAAAAAACTTTTAATAAGATAATACAAATGTATGGACGTCCCGTCAGATCTGACCTTCAGAGCCTAAGATAGAATATGTCCTTTCGAGGCTTTAATGATTAATTGCATATTTGGTTAGTTGCAGTTAAAGCACAGCATATGTATAAGTATATGGTAACAATATGGTGAAGAGAAAAGTAAAGGATACTACATGATATTAACAAAATGAACCAATTAAGAACGATTAAGAATAAAACAACAAATATGTAGACGATTATTATTTTAAGCATGTATTAAAAATGATTACTAATGTAATTATACAATATTTATATGTGTTTAAAATGGCTAATTACAATAAAATATACATTAAATAGTGTTATTTTTCGTTTTAAAACAGAGCTAATTACATAAAATACCCACTATATGGTGTTATTTCTCTCTCTAAAACAGAGCTAATTACATAAAATACCCACTATGTTGTGTTTTTTCTCGCTTTAAAACGGAGCTAATTACATAAAATACCCACAATATGGTTTTATTTCTCTCTCTAAAACAGAGCTAATTACATAAAATACCCACTATGTGGTGTTTTTTCTCGCTTTAAAACGGAGCTAATTACATAAAATACCCACTATATATATTGTGGTATTTCTCGTTTGGAGGTAATAGATTTTGGAGACCTTTAATTTTAATTCAGTCTGAGATCTGTTTTTTTATTTTGTCTGTGGGCGCATTTATTATCAGGTTGTATCAAAGTGGGTGGCGTGCAGTTAGTTGTACAGTGAAATGGCATATTACTTTTGCAAGAATTTTGCCCTTATTAAGGGTTAGGAATGTTGTAGACCAGATTTTTGCTGAATAATATATATATATATATGTATTTTTTTATATAATATATATAAAAGTTTGTATAAAGCATTGCTGATTTTAATCTATAACCCTTTTTTGGAGTCTATAACAATGCATGTTTAATCATAACATAATATTTATCCTCACACCTGCAAACAAGTAAAATCCCAAATAAAATCAGTCTGGTATTTTATAAACTCCATGTCCTTTAATGGTGTCACAAATTTTAAGATTAAAAATTATTTAACACTTTTTTTTTTTTTTTTTTTTTTTAAAAAGAAAGACAAACATTCCCGGGTTACGAATAACCCAACAATGTTTGAAAATCTCCTACTACCACCACAGAAAGCCGAAAATGTTGCTTGTGTTGTGATGGAGGACTTAGCCAGCCGAGGAATCGAACACGCGACGCTCGGGTGAGACCCAAGCGCTATGCCCACTCAACCACTGACCGGTCAAAAATACCGGTCATACTTTAAAATGTATGTTTCGTTTGCATTGACCAATACTCTGAAGTACCTACTTTCCGAAGCCCTTGACAATCATTTGTTTAGTTTAAACTCCCCCAAAAAATTATCGCACTCAGTTCTAAAGAGAAAGTCAAAGACAAGTTAGGCTCTGAGAGTAGTCTGTCAAAAGTAGTAGATAGTGGAATACCCAGTGATTATGGAAGAATAGACCCTTAATCTGAAGAGTATGGAGGAGCCAATAGGTAAATAATTACCTACCAGTACACTTTTGCTGCGGCTGATAGTTAGTACCCTTTGTGTTTATATTTTATTAATATAAACTGATGTGAAGAAAAATCGAAGAAAGTGTTTTCCTGCCTACCATCGGGTATTTCGTACCACGATAGTAGAAACAACAACTCCACTTGTCATTAATCATTCTTCTTGAATATTTATTTTCTTATTCCAACACGATGCATATTAATGGGGTAGGTTTTATTTATATTTCACAGAATGCATAATACCTTATCATCCTTTCCCGTCGTTCCTAGACGTGTGATGCTGCAGAAGAGACGGAAAAGAAATATGTTCATTAAAATAAGCGGGAGGGAGGGAGAGAAGCGAACGAATCAACAAGAACAATGCTGGTTCGTCTGTGAACCCAAAACAGTTTATATTGTTTAAAGAATATTTTACTCGTACTACCTTTCCTGTTTTACCTATGCACCGGTATCTATTTTGTTATACATTTCCTGTTTTACCTATGCACCAGTATCTATTTCGTAATACATTTCCTGTTGTACCTATGCACCAGTATCTATTTCGTTATACATTTCCTGTTGTACCTATGCACCAGTATCTATTTGGTAATACATTTCTTGTTTTACCTATGCACCAGTATCTATTTCGTAATACATTTCCTGTTTTACCTATGCACCAATATCTATTTCGATCGAATTTTATTTAATACTAGCTGTGCCTGACATTGCTCGGGGTTATGAATGGCTTGGAGTAAATTTTTTTGGTTGTGAATTCTAGTATACCTGACAACTCGGAATAAAATGTTGTGGATTTTTAATGAAAATTTTTAGGGTGTAACTAATTGAGTGTTCAAATAATTCAAAGTTTTCTTTCGCTTGAATTAAAGTAATAGAGAAAACGATCAGAGTGTATCGGGAGACCATGTTGCTAACAAGTGTATGAAGGAAAAAGAAGAGTATATCTTAGGAAGGCAAGATATTATAAAGTCCACAGTTTCAACTTCCATAGATCCATATCATCCCTATTTCTTGAAATTTTTGCTAGACTGTAATTGTGAAGGTAAGAAAAGAAAAGGAAAGAGGTGGTATGGTTAGATATTTCCGACTAATAATTTTTTCTCCAGTTATACTAAGTACATTTTTCAATGTGGTAAGGGAATGATGCAAACATAATAATAGATCACTTTTATTTGATAATATCATGTTTTCATATGTTTTCCCGCGACCCTTGAACCAAGACCAATAAATCTTTTTGCTTTACCATTATTTAGTTTACTATATTTTGTTGGCGATATTTTGTGTGTTATAATTTTTTCCAAAAGTAATAGTTTCCATTATCCGAAGCTTTCCTGATGCTCGTAGAATTATTTATAATGTTTGAAAGAGCCCCACAAACAGCAAGCAGCCAGCCAAACTAGCGAAGCCGAACAATGTTTGCAACATCTAACATTAACTCGTGTTTTCCTTCAGTTTGGGAACCGCTGCGGTGTAAGAGTCAAAGGGGAGAAGTAGGAGGGGAAAAGAGGAAGAGGAAAAGAGGAAAAGCGAAAGAGGAAGAAAGAGGAAGGAGGGTGTGGATGGAAACGTGCGTGCGATAGAAAATCAATGGAAACTGCGCGGGTGAACGAAAACTTTGCGTGAAATATAAATAATTCATTTTTCATATTTCTTTTTCGGCGAAATCTGATTTTAACATTAAATTTCGCACCGAAAGTAAAGTATCATATTTCAATGAGGGAGAATCACAGTAAATTATTCCGTACTTTTCGTGTAGTACAGATTTAGGTTTAATATTCAATGACGTCTTTGTGTATGGATTTTATATATTTCTTTAAAAAGGGTTTATTCAGCGATTTCTTCTTTTTAATATCCACTTCAACCGTATTCCTTATGAAATTGTTATATTTTTATTCAAATAAATCTGAAATCATAAATATTGTGTTAGTACCTAATTATTATATTACCGTGTAGGTTGAGAGTATATATTTTCCATAATAAAGCATCTTATTTGTCCGTTACCTTTTGCTAATATGGTTTCATATTTAGTTTTTTATTATTTTCATTTTATTCTCATTACACTTATAACTAATAATCACAGTTTTACAATTGTGTATTCATAATTCTATTTTGTACCTATTTATAATGGATAATATCTACATACTGTTGTTATTTCCTACATAATACAAATATTCTCATATGTACACTGCATCATGTATCACTTTTATGAAAAAGCCTTTGTAGAAGTAAAAATAAATAATAATGTTTGACAGTTTCTATTGCGTCGTTTTCACGGAAAAATCACCTTAAGGTTAAACGCGACGCTCGTTACGCTAGACGCTACTTGTTCATTGATGGCGTTAATTAATTTATTTTATTAAAATACGCATTTTTCAAGGTATTGCTTTACAATATTCATATATATTAATTGTTTGCGCAAGTCATACAAATACAAAATTGGATTAAACATTTACATAATATTGTATCAGAATGCTTTTCTCGAAAACATTGAGTTTTTAAACGACCAAAACTATTCATATTCATATTGTGTATGTACGGGCGCAAACAAATATTTTGTCTTAATATAATTGTAGAGCAATACCGTGCGTTTCACAACATAATTTATGTGTAAAACACATACCCTATATTTTAAACTAATAACATCTCACAGTTAAAGACTATTTCTAGCAGCTTACAACTATGAAATATAGACAGTTTGTAAATAGCATTTAATGCCGAAACAGCTGTCACTATAATAAAAAAAATACCTTCAGAAATAAATAATAACATTATTTAATTTGACTTCAAACTATACATATTTACTACCGAGTTAGTAAAAATACGCAATGCTGATATACTCGTACCTATATGACTTAGAACTATGAGTTATAACTAACATGCTTAATTTAAAAATACATATTGTAATGGGTTCCATGCTAACTCAACATAGTGACTATTGAACACACTTTTAAAAAGTGATATAAAGTCATTAAAAACGATGATAAAAACGATGAAATTAACCTAACCTAACCTAACCTACTTAACCCAATTAATAAAGTTTTTGTTTCATCACTTTCCATGACTTTATATAACTTTTTAAAGATGTGATGAATTATCATTTTGATGATTTATCCGGTCGCCATTGTTATGATAGCGGCTCTTGCTGTCAGTGAGTGGTAAGACACAAAGTATAAAAGTTTACGGGTAAGTTATTGTTATATCGAAAGTAGGTTGTTAGGAGAAAGGTAAATCAAAAGTAAACCTCGAAGCCTGAGTAATGACAGACCAGCGAAGAAATCCGCTCGTATTCAGGAGAATTAAACTAAATATCGATGAGAATTAAAAATCAAAATATTTCTTCCAACAATAGATATAAATTTGCGTAGATGCTTAAAAAATAAATTCATTTTTATTTTAATCAAATATATGAAAAGATTTGATGGGAAAAACAGAAGATTGAGTATTGAAAAATAAATCAGAAAAAAAAGATGGTTGAATTAAAGAAAAATAATTTTAAGGCTTTGAAGTTCTGTGACACTATTCGACTTTTACATTAGCTCCACATCTATGTCGTCTTTGAGGATACTGTGTATAAGGTATTATTAGGGAAAGCAAGTTCTGGGATCCAAAAGGTATGAGGGGTGGGTACGAATCCGGGAGTCAATGGTTTCAGGAGTCTTCCACTGCAGTGCAAGGCGATGAGTCAAGGGATTCCGGCTGGAGAGGTCAAAAGTCTCTCCCGATCCGACCCACCACGCAGCAGGTGGGTAATTGCATTCCCCTCCAAGACCTAGACAAACCTCAGCCACGAACCTGAGCAACCCTGCCAAGTCACCAAACGTAGCAAACCACATGAGGTGACCTACGGCAGAGGTGTTGGTAATCAAGTAAATGCTTACCGTGGGGCCTGAAATAGATTCTTATAACTCGGAATGAAATTGTACCAAAATAAATTATTTTTTGTATCATCTTTCGTAGTAAAATTTTAACTAAAATCGTAGTCCGAATGTTATTTGTTATTATGGATTTATTTGAAAATGTTCTGAAAGATTACTACTACCACAGTAAACTGAAAATGTTGTTTGTGTTGTAATTAAGGATTTGGCCAGCTTAGGAATTAAACTCACGACGCCTCGGCGGGACCCGGATGCGATGCCAACTAATCCACTAATAACTAATAAAAAAATTGATTTTGCTCCATTACCTACTTAGTTTGAAAAATATTCTCAATAATCAGCTATTTTTACTGTATTCGAGTTATTTTGAAAAGTTTCTAAAAATAAAACATTTTCAAAGTAACACATTATTTTTAAACTGTATTTCTGCAGAGAAAGGATCGCGGTTTTTTTTAATTATCGGAGCAGAGATCCCCGTAATAGCCCGCTGGAAAAGCTTTAGGCTGCGCAGAAGGTTTATTGAGGGGTGAGAGCTTTAGATAAATACCGATCCGTTTCGGATAGTGCGACACCTGATTAAACCTAACACCGAGAGGTGGTGACTCACCCTCACTACATCCGGTGGTGGAATCTACAGAATTGGCTAATCTATGGTTAGACTGGTGGTAGTATTCATGGTAATAACGCTCATAATTTGGATGAACTACTTCTAACCACCGCTCAGACTTACGAGTAAATGATTTTTCATATTTGTAATAAGCATTAACTTTGTGGCTCGTCATAATTTACAATAAAAAATATATAAATTGGTTTTAGACCACTTTAATTTTAAATTACAATCTACTGGTTTTGGAAGCACCCTTCCTTTGTCAAGAAAATATTAAAACCAACCCATGATACAAAGTATTGACAAATATAAACAAAACAATTTTTTTTTTAGGTGTTAATAAATAATAGTTGGAATAGTACATTGTCGTGGAAAGTCTTTTCTAAAAACTTTAAAGAGAAAACCATTTTTTATTAGGTACATAATTTATTTCCTGTCTTATGTTTAACCATTTAGAGAATCGTCTGATTGACAAACCTAATCTATGTGATTAATACTAAGGACGGGTTGTTTAGGAGAATTTGAACAATTCATCAAATTCAACGCTCATTTTCGGGTTCTGTGAAAGTTCTGTTACTATATCATTATAGACTAGTTGCTTGAAAAAAATTAAATAATAACAGAACTTCTTACACGGAATTTACTAATTCGGTTTAATAGGTAATAACAAAATAAAGCTTTAGTCAACATATGCAAGTCATCAATGAAAACATGCCTTCCTTAGTCTTAATAAGTTGGGACTCTTATGCGGTTTCACATAAAATTAAATAAAAAAAATAGTGTTAAACTTATTTTGAAATTCAAATTCTAATATATAAAACTTGGTATCCACGACTAAATAAACGGATGTTTTAATCAAATTAAGGAGAGAAGTTTAACCTTCACTTTTTCGTACGTAGGGTTTCATAGAAATGAGATATATACTCGTGTATAGATTTTTTTTACATTAGCTCTACACAGGAGGCCTGAGAAAAATCCCTCTTTGGGGATGCTATGTGGAGGATCTTTTTTTGGAAAGGAAGGAGAAAAAGGTTGTGGGAAGGAAAAAGTTATGAGAGGTGAGTAGAAATCTGGGGGTCAAAGTGTCCAGGAGTGATGGACGTATGAAAACATCCTTCCAAGGCGGTGGGTTGAGAGAGTCCGGCTGGAGAGATCAAAGTCCCCCTCAAACAATCTTTGACCCGCAACGTAGTAGGTGGGGAAACGCAAAATAATTAACAAAAACAGTGCTATTATAGCAAAGAAAAAATCAAGAATAATTAAACTGAAAAATAATATAAAACACGAGGCAATTTATGTTCAGAAATAAGAACATTTAAAAATAAAAATTTGATAATAATTCTACAGCGCCGTTTACGTGGGAAAATCACTCACAGTTCTTGCTATCGACAATATTTTCATTCGTTTTATGGTTTTTCTGACATTGTCTTATTAAGGCAAGTCATTGTATAAATCATATAAATGACAACTTAACCCTTGTTTAGAACAGCAATAAACAAAATTTTCATGAATTTTTAACTATTCCGTGCTGTAACACCACTACAACCCAACCATTTTAACTATTCCGTGCTGTAACACAACTACAGCCCAACCATTTTAACTATTCCGTGCTGTAACACCACTACAGCCCAACCATTTTAACTATTCCGTGCTGTAACACCACTACAGCCCAACCATTTTACAAATATATCGGAGTGAAAAACCAATTATCATTTAATATAAGATTGGAAACAAATTGTACAAAATTCAAAACTACAAAAAAACTTTTTTTCTCTTCTTCTTTTTACTAGCTTTTATTTTCAATGACAATAATTGTTATTTTTGTTTTGCTCTTTTGAGCAAAAAAGACCAAGTGCTATTTCGGAAAAGTTTCTGAAAGATGTATGTTTAAATGTTATTTACCTATGTATCCGCATTTTTAACACGAGCGTTTGCTATAAAAAAATGTAACACTGTTATCATTACATTAACAAAAATATATTTTTATATTTCATATGTTATTTGTATCGTTAAGATCAATAAAGAAATTTAAAATGCAAAACAAAAAAAAATGGATGCTAGATTTATTCTGTGCAATCCACAAAACGTAAGCAGACCGTAAAACCACGTAATTTCTTCATTTTTCACTATGCTTTTCTTGAGGATCGTATGTTTTATAATATCAATGGAGAAACGCCCCTGCAAAAGATAGGATGACAAGAGTCTCTATGTCATTTGCCTACTCCAGTGGCGTGCATGGAAATAAGTAAATATATTTTTCCAGTTGCACGTCCAATCTAGTATATTCTTTGGCAACAGCCCGACCGCACGAACTTGCGCTCGTTATCGTATTTACGCGATATATTAATACTTGGGCATGGCGTGCTTAAGTGTAATGCCGAGATAAAATAAACTTTATTGGGCTGATGTAATGAACACGCCGGGTTATGACATACCACCCCCTATCGGCGGGGAGGCAAAACTGGTAATTTCGTTATTAAATTGTGGCATAAATTTCCCAACACAAAGACCACTACGTAATTCGTTTGGCGAAGCTTTTTTCTTATGTAAATGCATTAAATTTTTAATGATAATTAAATGTTGGCACATTTTGAAGGTTGTCGTTAGCGAGACCCCACGAAACAGTTTACGTAATACTGTGTTAAAAAATGTGCTATTAAATTAATTTCTATTGTCTCCCAAATGATACGCCAAACAAGATATCCAGTCGCACGCAATAAAGGCGTATTGAATTAACCATTTAATAATTATATAGGTAGGTAAGTAGCAGCGGGGATCTGTTTAAAGTAAGCGACACCTAGTTTCAACTTAATTAATTATTTTAATACTATCAAAATGAAAAAAAAATCCGCACGAATTTTCACCAAAATTGGTTATTCTTAACTTTTGTAAATTTTTTCGAGACACGAATGAAAACTCAAAATATGTGTTTATTTCTGATACTGCAGATAAAGTTGTACCTAAACTTTTTTACCTTTTCTTGTTAAAAGAAATAATTTTTTAATGTTTTCATGCCTGCTATCTTATACTAATATTACGGATAGTGGATTCCTACTAGACCTGAAGTAAATTAGATTATCTCATCAAGAACATATAACCACTAGACCTTATTTGGCCTCATTTTGGTCAATGTATTAACGCCCGCAAGCTCACGTTGTCCTAAATTTGGGCAATTTTGTGAAATATTTTATAAGACTTATTGGAATTATTTCGTAAGCTCCAGCGCATTGGAATCTTCGATTAATCATAAAATTGACTTAGTAGTTACAGACTCTAACAAAAGATGTATCGCATCTCTTCCTACTTATTTGTTATTAACAAACCATGGACCAATCGTAATGAAATATTTTTTCTTACAAAACATTCATCATATTTATTAAAAATTGAACGTAATAATTTAAATTTATAGCAGTGCTTATCATCTAGGCCTTAGACAACACACAAAAGTCATAATATTGCTCCAAGTAGGTACAACAAACGGCAATTTTAAAGTAAATAATAGGCAGAAATATAAATTTAACGATTTTTACATGAATTCTAAAAATATACAATAAATTATGAAATGAAGGTGCATTTGATGGCTCTCTATCCTCCCACACTTGGGGTTAATTTCAACGCATTACTGAAATGTAAATAACTATCCCTTGTTTCACTCTATAACTATTAATTGGTATGTAAGGCATAGCGGACTGATCCACTGAATTGAAAATTATGATATACTGAATAAACATTTATGCTATTCCAGTTATCCACACACACTGAGGGTTAATTTTTTTGTTAATTAATTGTTAACTTTTTTTTGTTACCACATTTTTTATTTCTTTCTCTCCATAGTGTATTATATATTTGTATTCTATAAATAAATATACCTACGTATGTAACAAAAACTACTTTAATTTACTCTCGGCACGGATCAAGGTTGAGCGAGGGGTGTTCGTAGACGCTAATCTCCGAAACCGCCCAACCGATTTCAATGAAATTTTAGTTGGTTACAGCTTGAAACATAGAATAATTTTGGTCGCGATAAATGGTGATGTACAAAAATACATCCCACCACAAATATTACTTCTCCACAATCAATATTTTTAAATGTGATTTAATAATTTTTTATAGGAACAAAGGTTCGTAATTCATTGTGAGGTTGTGTAAGCTTTATGTATTAATATTTGGCAAAATACCGATTGACAGAAAATATTGTACAACAAATCGCACCACATTAAATTAAAATTTATTCTTTAATTTAAATCCACAATAATGTTTAGACTTAGAATCTTTCTTTATTTACCTCATTTATAACATTTCATTTTCATCCATTATAAATTAAGATTTTTAATTTTTTTTATTACACTTGAGATGAACTAAATAAGAAATAAAAAAAATTTATATGGAGAAAGTTTTCTGTGGAACGTATTCGTACGGAAATGTGTCGCACTTTGAAAGACATACTTCAAGGATAGAACGGTACCGGCCGCATTTCAACTTATTTTTTATGGTACTGAATAATAATCACAATCTGCTGAAATGATCGAGATCAAATTAAACGTCAAGACAATATCTACGATGGATGTGAATTGCGCATGTATTTTATACATGTCAAAGGCATAAAATATCAGACAACAGGTAAAAGGCGATCCACCTTAAAGTGGTATATATATATAATGATTTCTACACGGAAAATGGTCTGTAGCGGGACAACGTCTTCCCGGGTCCACTAGTATATATAGATAGTCTAATCAGAAAAAAATCGCTTGAGTGAATTGTTCAAAATATGTCTGAAACATTAAATATAACAATATTTGGCAGATTTATATTTATATTAAGCTTGAAAACAGTTCCTAAAATGATATGACTACGAAAAGGATTTCACAGAAATATACATGACATTGACATCTCCTTTATTCCCCCGGGTCCACCCCTCTGAGTGAAAATGGTGAATCCAAATCCAGTTAGATCGAGATGTGAGGGTGTTATTTTCCACCCCGTTAACCCGATTCTTATTGACACCACAATATTCAACATTTTCAAATTTTAAATAACTGCTTCTTCGTTAAGCACGAACATTACAACACGCTTGTGATTTATCTCCGAGGAGAAGTTATGATGGAACACAAGTTAACGAAATTATTGTACGAAATACATTTATTACTGGAATTTGTTTTAGAGAAAAGATATTTTTTCAATTCGAAGTAATCTTTTATGCTAATTCTTCTATCGGACAATGCACATTCGTGTGTGGCGCAGATCACAATTGAATAAAGATGAATTATGGCCACTTTTCGTGTATAAAAAAACTTTGTTCAAGGCTCGTTCGGTCAGTGTTTGTGTCAGGTTTTTGCATGCCACACCACAATAATTTCGGGCATTAATTTCTGTGGACTAGTTGGCATGTTCAGAGTTTCACACAGAATACGATATTTTATATAAATTTACACACATTTTGCGAAATGAATAGGTGAGCGTTTTTCTATTTAATTAATAAGTGACATTCTCACACGCTACCTGTTTCAACTGGGGTTACACATGAGCACAGGAATGAGGAACTACTTGGCCTTGAATAACATTTTTTAAAATGTCACACATACTCTCAGCATCACCCCGGTCAGAGCCAATTAGAATTGAAATGTCAGCTTTGCTTCGTCCGAATTAGCAGCCCTAATAAAAAAGGGTGGCAGGAATGGGGGAAAGGATCAATATGTTTCATTTGTTGATAATATATAACTCATTATTCGGTATTTCTTAACTTCTGAGGCTTCTAAGATATTCCTGTATTTTTTTCAAAACTTTGATTATTTGCAATATCACGGTTAGCGAAATCGGAAAAAATAATTTTATATGGACAACTTAAATGTTTTTTTGAATCTAATGTGTAAATATTATGTATTTACACAATCTATGTATGATGTTTGGGATCGCACTTATCTTATTAATGTAAGAACTTACTTGGTACCTTACAAACACACATAGCCAGGTTTTTCCTACTCTTTTTTTCTTCCTTTTTCCTTCCTTTCTATACTCCGATAATTGCCCTTTAACCTCAACCCTTTTCTTTTCAACATTCGCTAAAAAGTGGGAATGCTATTGCATTAATCAATGAAAAGAAACGGAACAGTGTATTATTATGTCTACTTTAATAATTCTTCTCGTTCACATATTTTAAATGAACACTTTCTAATCTGTCAAAAATATCGCACTGAAATATTTATTGTGCGTTCCTGTCACCTACCTCAGAGTACGTTTTACCTGAGGTATGTAATGTAATGTAAAACATACATTTAAATTCTAAATCAAATTTACTTTTGTACTAATATTGCATGAATTTTAAAAATATTTTTTTAATAAATGCCGATTTATCGGTATTGATAATGAATACGAAAATGAAGAAAAACCTTTAGCACTGTATTACCACCTCTGCAATATAGAGTTTTCAAGTTTACAACGAAAACAAAAAATCAATGTTTTAATATTCACTGAATAGCACCTATTTGACTTTTAAGCCAATTAGGTTCACTTAAAATAGTTTCATGATTGGAATTGACATTGAAAACTAAAAATCAATTCTTTAATATTCACTGAAAAGCACCCATTTGACTTTTAAACTAATTAGGTTGACTTCAATAGTTTCATGATTGAACGAAATCTTATGTATTTAGAAATGTTTTTTTATTATAAAAGTGCGTTCCTTAAATTATCATGTAGTCGTAGTTCTGAAAAGCGATAAAATGACCAATAATCAAAAGAAAATCCGTAGAATATCATTTTTGCACTAAATATATTTGTGAATATTTGAGTTACTAGACCAACCGGTTTTGGACACAATTGAGTATTTTCGGGAAAATTTGTTACTTTATAAAAAAAATTCGTCGGAAAGATATAAACTATATAATACTAAGGACGGGTTGTTTCGGAGAATCTGAACAATTCATCAAATTTCAACGTTCATTTTCAAGTTCTGTGAAAGATTTTTTCAAGTTCTGTTTTTATTTCAGTTTTGAAATGCATCTGAAAGCCTACAATGATATAAAAACAGAACTTGAATAAGTCTTTCACAGAACCCGAAAATGAACGTTGAAATTTGATGAATTGTTCAAATTCTCCGAAACAACCCGTCCTAAGTAATATACTCGTAGTTAACTATGGAAAGATATAAACTATATTTACTAAGTAATAAAGTTAACCATGGAAATAAAATTATCGGATAATATAGAAAATTTATTTGTTTTCCATCGTTTGAACAATCCATCATGGTCCGTTCTGAAACCACATGAATTAAGTTAATTACGGAATCCTTATGAAACGATGATAGTAAGATGGAATTCGCAAAATTGAAAGCTTTCAAATGTGCTTGCCCCGTTCACGCCATCTGTGTGTGTGGATTAGAAGTTTATAAACGGGTGCTTTCCTAAATATTCAATTATAATTAATGAGTCTCTCCAGCCCTTACCGCTTTTTTCTCACCATATGAGGTATTTTCACAATCTATGAATACCAATCTATAAAAATATGTATTGTTTTTCCATAATAGTTTATTTAAAAAAACTGGCTACATAGTCATTGCGTTAGGCTGCTGTCACCCGTTGAACGACTTGAGTCAACACCACCTGATTCACGAATAAAGTCTATCACTTCGTTTTGGTCTCAAATCGAAAATGACACATTTTATATCGTTATAGTAAATGTACTCGTTTTCATAAAAATAAAATATCAATACCTTCGTTATCGTAACATTGTTTTCAAGAATAAAAAATAACTGTGAAATTACCCTATTGCTCGAAATATATTTTTATCTACCTAGTACATACGCGTTTTGCTTTTCAATTGCTCGTGCTTTTGATTTTACTTTTAAACTTTGAGATTAACATCAATAAGAAGACACAGGTTTCAAAACAAAAATCCAATTGTTCATTTCGTTTCAAAAAAAAATCTGTCCACCGTAAATAATATTAATTAACCATTTAAAAGGAGTTAGATTAGCCAAATACCTATTTATATACAATATATTGAAGATTTGCATGACAAATGACGCCATGGGCAAAATGCAATAGATATGGAGTGACAGAGGCAAGACGTAGGCGCTGATTCATCCAATTATTCTATACGGTGTGGAAACATGGGCGCTTAGAGCCAGCGAAAGAAGGCGGATAGACATTCTCAAAAAGTGCGAAAACCGAGAATAATGCTCAGGATTCCACGGACTGTACTGGAAAGCCAGATGCACAAATGTGTCCATTCTGGCAGAGCTGGAAATTCACAATTAGATTTCAACTATTCTAAGATACTTTGGACAACACTCCAACTTGGAAAGACTCCTTGTCACCGGCGAAGTGCTTGGCAGAGGAAGGTCACCAATGCCCTCGAATTACCAAGTGTGGCTGACGTTCTGTTAGTCGGTGTCCGCAGATTTGAAGGGCGAACAGCTAGGAGTGGACGAGCCTTATCAAAAATGGAAATTCGAGGGGTAGCACGAATCATCTTGAGTGGTAGATATTCATACCATCGTCTTAGTGAACGACCCATATTTTGATCACAAACGTTACTTTAAAACGGCCTTAGATATGTTTAGTTATCAAATCTGAATCGGGTGCATCCAAACCTTCCCTTTCTCCATCTCATTCCCCTCCCCACAACACCGCAGCCTTCAACCTTACAACATTCCCCAGGTGGGAATGTCATAGTCCCACTTGTACTGAGCTCGTAAATGAAAATAAAAAATTCCTAATCTTTTAATCAATAAAACAATTATTCAGTTTATAAGAGCTATAGTTCGTAACTTCTAATGAAAAGATTTTTTATAAAATTGGCTTATGTGCTATGCATACAAAACCTTGTCTTATAAACATTAGTTTATCATTCTAAAATAATAATAAAATTTATATTAATAATATATAAATATATATTATTAAAATGAAATTGATAACACTATAGGTACCCACTCTTTCAGTTTCTATAATTTATAAATGTAAGGCACATATTAGTTTTCGGCGAAATAGATTTTTTTTGTATTAATCCAGCTTCTGTATGGGTTTTGGGATATTTGATTAGCAGAGCGCATACATATTACAACCTTTATTGAAATTAAAAGGTCAGGACACAAGGCTTTGCAGCCAATTTAATTAAAATCTTTTCATCATGCTAAGTTCAGAACATATCTTTAGCTTTTCTAGACCGTAGCACTGACTTAACCTTTGTGCTAATGATAATTAACTTGATTTTAATCTCTATTTTATCACCCAAAGATTCCTTTGCTCGGCTGACATTGGTAATACAAGGGATTTAGTTTAATATTTCTTTAGTCACGTTACACGTTCATAGGAATGTAACACATATTATTGTAAGCAACTAGTCTACAGTCACACTTTGCCCGAGATTATTTTGTCTGGGTTGTCACTTGTGACGGGTATAATAAGAATGAATTGGTGATATTCACTCAATCTCATTTGCTCAAGATACTCCATTTAAATTCATTTGATACCTCAGGTAAAAGCAATGTATTGTATAGAATTCGCATAACCAATGCACCAACATGAAAATTAATATAAAGAATTAATTATTATCTTTTTGTAATCCGTGCTTTTACTGAGGTATTGTGTTGACGATTTTCAAATATTTTAAAAGTTTTTTTTAAATTTTCTTTGTTCAGTGACACGGTTATTACAATTATTAGGTATGTTAAGACTACCAAGCAAGGCACAGGCCCGTGCTGTGGTGGTTGATTATATACAGTGCAGTAAAATGACAAATCGAGTTTGAAATATAGATGAAATTGAAATAAGTATATAATTTAAAAGAAAATAAGGAGTATAGAGTTTAAGATAATATATGAAGTATACAATTAAAAAAAAAATTATATGTATAAATTCAATTTACGAAATTAATTTACTAATAAGAAAAAAATTTACCGTTGATATTTTATATGTGCGAGTTAGTGTTTATGTGAAATATATTAAAATAATTTGAAAGAATATATCAAAAGATAAGAGAATAAAAAAAGTATAAAATATGAAACATGTAAAAAGTAAAGAATAAAAAAAATACTTTTTATACTTATAATATATAAAAAATATTTATATAAATATAAGAAGTTATTAAAATTATATACATATAGCATCTAAGTGAGTATGTATTACTAGGTGAGCAAATGTAAAAATATGGTAAACTAATATTCGTGGGTAAACTGTTGATAAATATGTGCGAGTTACAGTTACAGTTACATATATGAATACAGTGCTTTCTGAGAGTCTTTAAGTCCCACATCTTATTGATTGATGAATCAAAATAATAAATAAATACTTTACCAGTCCGAAGATTCCCAGGTGAAATCGGTTCGGCCATTAAACTCTATCAATTTTTGTTAATTTTATCATTCGAAATCATCATTATATGTAACTAGATAGTTTACATATAATGTTTTAATAAGTTTTTTCGTTTTTTCATTTTCCGCCCACTTATTCTCTCACCAGACCGTCTAGAAAAGGAGGTGACCCCCCTCGAAAAATATGAGTTGGCTATGGGTAAACTGCATTCAACCATATGAAATGTAATGAAGACATTAAATGAAAAGTTTTAATGGAAAATAAATATATTTGTAAAAAATTCAAATCTTGAAATCTTAAAAATTAGCCTAATCTGGGTAAATTATTTCTCAGGTGGTACTGTTCGGTGCAGTAAGTAAAGAGTGCGATTAGAAGCTCTTTAGAGTTACGACAGACTGTTAGATTTTTATTTGCGCAGGGTACAACGACGACGAGATTTGTCAATATAAGATTAGTAAATGATATTCTTGCATTAGAAGCACGTGATTCCCAACTACTGCAATATAGCCGTCTTCATGCTCTTCCTGCTATTCCTCGATTTCAGTATTGGCCGAGTATGACATTATGTTTTTAATGTGTTTTTATCCTTAAAAGGGTAATATGTATACATACTCGTACATTAGGTACCATGCGCGAACCTAGGATAGCAGGGGCCTAACTACAAAAACTGGTATTTTTAGTTAGGCTTCGTTTCGGTTATGCTTAAGAAATATAATTGGACATTCCAATCTATATTAGCGTTTATCTCAAAACTGTGTTTTAATGGTTAGGCTCCTTTGATCCTAAACCACTGCATTTAAACCAACAAATGGACAAGATAAGAGGATTCTGTTCAAATATTATTATTAATGTTTGTACGCGAATAAGATTAAATTTAAAAAAAACAACAGATGGGACATTATAAACGCGACCGGTATTTGTATATTATTGTCTTCGGGGGGATAATAAGGCTAATCGGGAGAGAGTTCCCCAAAGGAAAAAATAAATATTATATATTTTTGGTATTAGAATTTCAATTGGCTGAACAAGTATAAATTTATTTTCAGGTAATAATCATTACAGGTAATATTACCAACCTTCAAACGCTAAAATGTGAAACGGAAAATCAGAAAAAGATCTGGGAATTGAACCCAGGATCACAGCGGTGATGAGGCTTCGCTCTACCGCAGATCAAATTTGAATTTAAGTAAGATCTGCCAACATTATCGTCTAGGATATCAATTTTATAGTGGAATAACTTATTGAGTAAAACCTTTAAATTGTTATATTTATTTACTAACAACTCTCAAACGAAAAATCTGAAACAGAAAACGATTCGCTCGTATCTAATAATTAAGAAAATGAAGGTAATGTTGGTAGTTCTTAGTCAAAGTAATGATACAGTTAAATATGAATGAAGGGGAATGGGTCGGAATAGCTCAGTGGTTAGAGCAAAGTTCCAGCAAGACTGAGGTCCTGGCTTCTGGAATTTGTACCCAATTTACTGTTTCACGTGTTTTGTTTGAGTTTTTTTTTTAATATCTTCAATGATTAAATATTAAAAATGGAGGTTTTACGCGATAAGTTATCCTACATTATTTTTTATTTATTCCAGAAAAAAATTAATTAAACATTCACTTATCTTAATCTAAAATGGTTACCTGAATAAATACATTACAATTTTACAATACGTCAATATGATGCGAGCGTAAATAAATACATGACTGTATTATTTTATACTTTAATTTTTGGGTTAATTTAATTTCAGAAGAAACATATTTTATTTTAAATAAACCAACACGTTTTACTTTTTGGATATCGTCTGGAAGGCAATTATATAAATTGCCCATCTTAGTCAATGGATTGCTTGCCATATATTGTATGTACGGTGTTTAAATGTGCGTTATCAAGTGATGAAAAGTGTGTTTGTTCCTGTGATATTTTAATGAATTCTCTGTTTGAACAACGAGTTAATTAATTACTTTATGTGTTAGGAGAAAATATTATATTATATTCATCTAGTTTTCTTATTGTTAACAGATTTTAACGTATAAATTTAAATAGCTTATTTTGTATTGTAGCTACCTTTGGTTTTGTGGTTACCAGAAACTAAAAAAGGTACTGATTACAGCAATAAGGTATAAAGTGTTTGTACGTGTTCATTTTTTCGGACATCGAACCTTTATTTGATGGAGAGATTATTATACAACAACCAATTAACGAGTTTTATCTGTTCTGTCCAAGTGCGCAACCAGGCCGTTTTGTAAATGTGCGGCATTCTTGAAAGCGGCTTGGGAACAAATAATGATCGTACTTAAAATTCCGATTTAAATTACACATATTTCACCCTCCTTCCCGCAGAGGGCTTAGGGGCTTGCCTACTTGAAAATAAACACACTACAATCATAAATCTATGTAGGTGACTAAAACGCATAGTTAAGGATGATCGTTAATTAAGGATTCTCCAAGCATGCCTTACACGAAATATCTCATTTTTCTTTCATTTGACTTATTAAAGATTTTATTAAATCTTTTTATTTATTCCTCAATCCTCATAGCTATACCTATGTATTGCAAACAGAAAAAACCCATCAATCATACTTAAACTGTAGTTTTCACCAAGAAATGCCTACTTACAATTACAATACAATACATCTTGACATCTTATATAAAATGAAGAAAAAAAGGTGGCAAATAAGAAACACCGCTTATGTTTCCAGTAAATTCTTAATCCAAACGTTGTTCACGTATGACGAAGATAGACATTCAAAAAGTATGTGTGTATGATTAAAATAAACGAAAGGACTGGACGACGATTTCATTTTTAAAATATCCGTCAAATACCTCAAGGCCGACAAGAGTACGGCCCTCAGCGCCTGACGGATTTGAGGTGTCAAGTGATCAACTCAGTGCAGTACCATACTAAAAGAACGACAGTTTGAAAATGGGTGCGATTATTGTTGTTACGAATATATAAATAAACATAGTTAAATATTTTTAACGGTTTATTTAGCGACAACAGTGAATTCGTAATTTGGCAATTGCGCGCCCAGACCTGTACCCTATCCGGCCTTGTATTTTATCAAGTCGTCAAATCAATCGATTCAATTTCAATTTCAATTTCAATTTCGAATTTCAATTAATATAATATACTATATATCAGTGAAATTAATTAAGATTACTACCGATAGTCTTGTTCTCTCAATATTGGACTATGGAGAAAAAATAAACAAAAAAATTTCCGAAATGCATGTGTCCGATATTTGAACAATGTAACGAGACACTAGCATAATACTCGTAAAGCTCGTCTAACTTCTTTCGGCATCGGATACTAAATATGTCCAAGAGAAAGAGTTACACCAAATGTGGAGTTCGAAGGTTCCTGCTTATTTTTCTGACTGCAGTGGTCCGACAACTCTCATACACCCAGTATACGCCAAAGAGATCCTGCACTCGTTCTTCACAGAAACAAAACTGGTGCATTTGAGTTTAATTACAGTAATTCGTTAGTAGAGCTTTGAAATGAAATACCACTATTTATTCGAATATCGACAAGAAGCTCTGTTGCGAATGGCAACAACATAATCGATAGAATTTATAATGAAAGGGATACCTACTTATGTTTGTGATTATAATGTTTAATTTGAATTTTATTTGCTTTAATTTGAATTTGGTCATTTAATTAATTATTATTATTTCTATTACTACTATAAATATCCTGTTTCCTAATAATATTTATTCACAAATTATTTATACAAGCGCAGACAGACAAATCAGTTAATGACAATTAAAGAAAATACGTTGAAATATAACATCATATATAGGTACATTATTGCATTTTTAAATTCTTCACATATTCAGTTTTAATTTTATAAATAACACTTATATTCAGAGATAAATACATAATTTGGGAAAACATACAGATGCATACATAATTTGGGAAATCATACAGTTGCATACATATTTTCAACCCTTCGTTGAAATATTTTCAATGTGAGGTATGAAGCTAAGTTTGGTGTCGAAAGTAACACTTTAGTCATTAATTTTGGAAACATATTCGAGAATGATGATATTGATTGAGTAATTGAAATAAATCGGAAATTTTATTTAAAAAATCTGATAGTTATGCATTTATTAATATTAAGGTATAGCTTGTTATCGCTACATCACTCAACTAATTTTAACAAGTTCGCTGAAAGAATATAACAGTCGTCCAGGCTTCGAATTGCTTAAAAAGTTTCAAATCATCTGCGAACATAAGTACGTCGATGCCTTTAAAAATATTACAAATTTTATTCTCAAAAAAGATAAGTAATACAGGTCCAATGTGGGAACCTTGCGGAACACCACTAGATGCAAAAAAATCATATGATGATTCCCCATTTAGTTTAACACTAAGTTTTCTGTTTGAAAGATAGCTTATGAACCAATGCAACATATTTCCACGAACTCCAGCTTTAAACAGTTTTCCTACGAGAATAGCGTGCCAAACCTTGTCGAACGCTTTGCTGAAGTCAGTGTAAATTGAGTCAACTTGAGGCTTCTTCGCCATTGCATCAGAAATGAAATTTTGATATAGAATGTAGTTAGTAGTGTTGATTTTCCGGTTATAAAACCATGCTGTTCAGGACATAAAAATATCATTCTGTGTCTGCTTTATATAGTCGTTATAACATGCCCTAGAAAGTTTACTACAATCATTCCTAATTTTAGTGAATTCTATGTACGACTTTGATGTTCCGTGATCCTTATACAGTTTGTGAGCTGTTTTTTTTTGTACGTATAGTTAAATTAATCAAATCTTTATTAAACCAGACTGGATATTAAGATTCCTTTTATTGGGTGTGAGCAGTTTATATGATTACTTAGAATTAAATAGAACTGTTCAGTATTATGATTTAAATCATCACTTCCTAGGAAAGACCAGTCAACCAATGTAACCTAGTCACACATACCTGAATAATCGGCATTCCTGAAATTATAGCATTATCTCGTAGGTTTCTGAATTTTTTCGCCAAAGTCTGTTATACAAATATTTAGTGGAGGATGTTGGATATCAGTGGGTATTTTTTTTTTTTTTTTTTACAGTAATACCGCACAAGAGTCCCAACTGCTCCCGTCTGGAGCCAGTGAGACTATGGCATCCCCAATTGGGGTATGTTGTGAGGCTGAGGGTATTGGGGAGGGGAGGGAGATGGGGAAGAGGAAGGTGGGGAAGTACCTGGCTATTCAGATCTGGTCACCAAACACGGCTAAAGCCATTTCAAGCAACGTTTCAATTCTGAATGGTGGTCTTACACCAGGGCGATACTGAGAGTATCTTCCACTCTGGAACGTGCCGCAAATATACTATATATTATTTTAAATTAATTAATTGTGAAATAACACAAATTAATCAAATAAAATTTATTTGCGCACGCCGGGTTCGAACCCGCGACCTTCGGATCTGTAGTCAAAAGCGTATACCACTAGACCACGCCGGCCGTCTTATATGAACCGGTATGAACTTAATGTAACTTATATGGCTTTACTCACTTTGATACATTGAGAATTGAAGAAAACGAGATCCAATACACGATTGTTAATGTTTTTAACAAGATTATGTTGAGTTAAATTTAAGTATATTGACATGTCGAGTATAACTCTTTCACATTTTGAGATAGTTGAATTACAAGTATTCGACAATTCGGGGTCGTGCAAATCCCAATTTACATTTGAAAGATCGTAATCACCTACGGCAATAAATTTGGCATCAGGGTATTTTGCTTTCATTATTTCTTCGTCTTCATAATGGTTTTTTAAAACAACAATGATAGCCGAGGGGGGTATGTATACAGAACAATTTTTTTTTTCACTTTTACTTTTCACCAATACAAACAACGTTAATGATTTTTGTGTTTAATTTCTTTATTATTGCGACGAGGACACCACCTCCTCTTGACTTAGAGCTGGTTACGTGATTTTTGTTCATCCTATAAACATTATAGAAGGCTAATCCTAGTTCAGAAAAATTGATGGGTGGATCTAACCATGTGATCAGTATTAATATTATTGGTTATAAAGCAGTGTTAAAATTGTTATTTACTCACAGTAGTAAAATAACCACAGCTCCATAACATAATCCGTCGCAGTACTATCTGCATCAGTTATGTACAAGATAATAGTATAATAATTAATTAATCAGTAGGATGACTAGGGCAACACTGGAGGAACAAGGGGAGGAGAGTTTCCGTTTCCGAGCAATGGCGTTCACTCTGGTATTTTCGATGGACGGGAAGACATCGGAATTAAAAAGTGACCGTTATCGAATTCATCGGTTATGTGCTGCTCATTATATTCATTGGTGAAAAGTAAATAACAATTTATTTGTCATCCGACCACTATGAAGCCATGCACATTAACCGGATAACTGCAAGTATTATCCGCGTCTCCAGAAACCCTCATCTCGATGATGGAAGTACGGCATGAGCAGGCCACGCCATCCAGAGAAGGCGAAAACCGTTCCCTGGAGGTTTTTCTCCATTACAATCTTCAACGGCATAAGTAATAAGTGATTTATAGAATATAATAGCTTCACAAGACGGTCCACGCGTAAGTCGTCTTGTAACCCATTGTGTCCTATAATCTACTGTAACTTTTTTACATTTGGTGACAATATATGTTCTATCTGATTCAATATTTTTTATTTTTATTTTTATTTTATTTATTACTTGTAAATTTTTTAACATTATAAATGATAACAATATGCAGACTTATATATATAATTTTTTCGATATTATTCTACTACTCCATAAGTTGAGCTCCAGGAGCTCGTGTTTATGGGAGGAGTATTTACCTTTAGTTCTAATGATTTTTTAAACAATAATCAAAGACTTTTGATATAATTACAAACATAACATTAACATAGGTATATTTAGGTTATTTACAAGGAATACAATATGTTTTTTCTGTGTTGAGTGATAATAAATTGCCATCGAACCAATTTTTTATAGCCTTCATATCTTGATTGGCTGCATTGGTAATTTCGTTCCATGTCTTTTGTTCGATAATTCTTGTATTGTCGTCAGCAAAGGATATAAGTTTACCATTAAGTGATAATTTAAACATATGGTTAACCTAAATTATAAATAAAATTGGTCCAATAACAGTCCCTTGGGGAATTCAAAATTCTAAAGTTTCATCCATGCTTAGTGAGTTATTTAATTTTACTTTTTGGTTTCTTTGAGTTAGATAGCTTTGCAGCCAATACCTAACCTTACTAATAATACCGATATCATTTAATTTATTAATTGGTTTTGTATGGGAGATACTATCAAAAGCCTTACGTAAATCAATGAAAATGCCAAGGCATTTATTTTTTTTGTCTAATGCACGGTATATAGTTGAAGTTAGTTCTGCAATGGCATCATGAGTGCCTAGTTTCTCTCTAAATCCAAATTGACTCGGACTAATTATTTTATTATTTTCAATATAGTACAAAAGTTGTTTTTTTACGATCTTTTCGAAAATTTTTGCAATGTTTGAGACAAGAGATATGGGTCGATAATTTGATATTTCTTCAGGGCTGCCAGATTTAAAAACAGGTGTTACAATAGATTTTTTATAAACGGAGGGGAATATTCCACTATTTAAACTAATATTTATAATGTGTGTAATTGGAATGCTTAATAAATCATTATAATTTTTCAATATTTCTACTGTGACTCCATCAAACCCTGGTGCAGATGCACCGTTTAATTGACTAATAATATTTTTTATGTCATCTGTTGTTACCGGTTTGAAAACTGACAGATTATTTTGTTTAAGACAGTCCTTTTCAAAATTATCTATTTTATAATTTTCATCGATCCGTGTAGCTAAATTTTGACCGACGTTAGCGAAATATTTATTGAAGGCATTAGCACATGTTGTCGGTTCCATTATGGCATTAATAGAATTTTTTCCGATATTAATTTTTTTAATTTGAGTTTTTTTTTTTTTTCTACTATTTATTTCATTTATTGATTTCCATATATGTTTTACATTTTGTTTAGCCACATCAATTTCAGTTTTGTAAAAGTTTTCTTTAATTGTTTTTAGTAAACAGGTTAATTTGTTCCTAAATTTTTTATAATATGTGTGTATTTTTTTATCGAAGGGAAATTTCTTTGTCAAGCGATATAACTCTTCTTTTTTTCTATGAAATGTTAATCAATCCTTATAATTACGAATTCGCATGACCATGCCCACGCTCTGAGAGCACTGTTTCATGCCCTGCTTTTCACGGACATTATCTGACAATGGATTGCTGATTTTGGCGCTTAGTGAAACGCTGTAAAGTCCGTGAAAAGGGTCGTTATGCCCTGAGAACTCTACTCCTTACTATAATTCCATTCTACATTTGCACCCAAATATGATTTGATTTGAATCATTCATATCAACATACAATTGCATAGATATTTTATTTCATTTGGGAAAACATACAGTTGCATACTTTTTTTACTGACATATATAATAAATATGTCAATATTTTTTATCGTATATTAGTTTTTAATATTCTCTTGATGAATGAAAGGTTCGTTCGAAAACTGTAGAGTTAAAATAAAATTAAAGTGGTCAAAAACAAATCCTTGTGCTTTTATTGTAAATTTTGACGAGTCAAAAAGTTAATGTTAAAAGTTAATTAATAAAATTTTTACAAACACGCAATATAAAAAGTTTAAATATTGAAGTCTAATCGATGTATACAATAATAATACATATTACCATAATTCAATATGGAGAAAGTTATAAAATAAAAACAAATAAAAGAAAAAAAATAACATAGTGATAATGAAAATTAAAAACAATTATGTGTAGCATGTTGCCATCAGAATGTATGGGAAATGTCAGAAGTTGTTAATATTGTTGGAGATATTATTTATGATATTATATAATTTTGGTTAGTTTAGGAACTTTAATTTTGTTTTCATTTTACAAGTAAGTGCTTTTCACTGAATTTTCACAATACATTTAGAATTTTTGTTAAGGTTTACTATACCTTTAAACTTTTCTAAGTGGTCACTAACGGGTTTATAAATAAATCTATTGACGATCTTTAAATTCATAATGTAAATAATCTGGTTGGCGGTTAAAAATAAACGGTAATTTATGTACTTAATGTCATTATGAGCCAGGAAGTATTCGTAATATATTTTAGTAAATAGGCAGGGAACATTAATTTAGCTGGCTTTAAATTTTGCTCTTCTGGCTGTTATGCCGTACTAAAAAGCAAAAAGTTTTTAGCGTCTGATGAAGGAATACCTACTTTGTCTTGTTATTTCTCCGAGTGAGTTGCTAAACTTTGTTGTAGAATCTGGAACAAATTTGTTCGTCAAACATCTAATGTAAAATTCCTCTTTGTGAATGTAAATTTGCCAAGTTGCTTCAAAACGTTTTGAAATAACGTTGGCACGAGGAATTTTGAAAGATTTTGCTACCTAATTGAAACATTTAATTAAGTATTAAATAGCCATTTGCTTTCTTCTAACAAATTATGTAGAAGCATTTAATTTAAAACAAAAAAAACAATATTTTTGCTTTAAAAAATCCTGTAGGTGAAAAATCCACCATTATTATCAATTGTAATTCCACCCTCCCGGGACCTAGTCCTATGGTGGATTTACCGACAAACGATGGATATAAACGTCACAAATTCACGGTGAATTTATTGGCACACTAGAGTTTAAATTTGATGAAAGTTTTTTCTTCAGTTTGATAGAGAATCTAAAATTCGTAATATTACATATTTAACTACCTACTCAATTATTTTCAATGACATATTTAATAAGCTTGCATATTTAACTATTTGCAATGATTAGTAAGCTAACCAAAGATCCAAACAGTCAAATACAAATTATAATAGCCAAAATCGTATGTACGTTAAAATAATCATTCCCGTGCTCATAGGTACTTTGGATAAGATAATAAATAGTTGGAAAGAACGAACAGGTTTGTCGTAAAACTTGATTTTCTCTTCATCTGGTACAATGAAATCGGCCAACAACTTCAATCTAATGAGATCCCGTCGCCAACATGGATGTTTGAAAACGTTAGCAAGCACGTCATTTGTAATTTGTGAGAGAGTTTTAAATAATAATCATTCCCGTGCTCATAGGTACTTTGGATAAGATAATAAATAGTTGGAAAGAACGAACAGGTTTCTCGTAAAACTTGATTTTCTCTTCATCTGGTACAATGAAATCGGCCAACAACTTCAATCTAATGAGATCCCGTCGCCAACATGGATGTTTGAAAACGTTAGCAAGCACGTCATTTGTAATTTGTGAGAGAGTTTTAAATAATAATCATTCCCGTGCTCATAGGTACTTTGGATAAGATAATAAATAGTTGGAAAGAACGAACAGGTTTCTCGTAAAACTTGAATTCCTCTTCATCTGGTACAATGAAATCGGCCAACAACTTCAATCTAATGAGATCCCGTCGCCAACATGGATGTTTGAAAACGTTAGCAAGCACGTCATTTGTAATTTGTGAGAGAGTTTTAAATAAATCACACGAGAAAAAAAGCCGCCTTTACTTTTTGGTGCGATGAAAGAAACAGGAAAATTGGTGAACATTTATGTGCCAACGAATAAGCTTGGAAAGAATTCCGTTTGAAGTAAGTAACAACTTTCTTATAAGGTCTTTGATATTTTTTTCTCTCATAAACTCGAAATAATAAACGTTATTCTTTCAAACGAAGTTAATTCGTAACTAATAATTACTTCGAAATAAGCTATAATTTATAACGTTTTTAATTAGGTTTTCTTGACTCATATTTTTCGTTATTTTCGTATTTTTTAAGAAATATAATATATTAGACCGGTCGGTGGCCGAGTTGACATCGCGTTTGGGTCCCACCCAGGCGTAGTGTGTTCAATTCCTCGGCTGGCTAAGTCCTCCATCACAACACAAGCAACATTTTCAGCTTACTGTGGTGTTAGTAGGAGATTTTCAAATATTGTCTGGTTATTCGTAACCCGGGAATGTTTGTCTATCTTTTTAAAAAATATATATATATTATGCTTATGCTATTAAAACTCTTACTACTACTTTACTTTATGTGTATTTACTATTTGTATCTAAATAAGTATTAGAGCTAAACTAAAAAATCTTATTTTCAGACAATTATATTCACAAAGTCAGAAATCTTTACCTTCACAGTCCGCGAAAATGTAAATAACTAACTGTGTAAAATATGTAAATAACTATTGATAATTTAGTAAATGTCAATATCAACACCCTTTTTGCCACTATTCTTATGATAAAGGAATGGTGGTAATAAATATTATAGTTAAGGAATGGTAAAGGAGGATCAAATATCAATTGAAACGTAGTGTTTTTTAATAAGGTGTCCTTTGCGTGCATCTTCTTCGAAAGTTTCATCTTCTCCAAGATGAAACTTTCCAATGAATCTGTGCTTATATAAGTGACCTGCCGGGTAAAGATGTTTAAGGCATCTATTATATATTATAAATAGAAAGAGCCAAGGAAGTTATTTTTGACAGAGCTCTTGTGTGATTTTTCAAAAAACGACGATATTTAAATTTTCTAATAAATATTATTCATTTTCAATTAAGAACTTGTGTGAAAATGAACTTGGGTGCATGAGAGGTCTTGGGACAAGGTTACTAAAATTGTGTTAATTTTCATTGTCCATCAATTCGAAGAAGAAGAGGCAAAATTTTTTGATTCTTGCTTTTGAAGGTCCCGTTATTTGCCAATGTTTTGCTTTTCATTAAAATATGATCGGCTATGAATAAGGGCTGTTAAAAATTGACAAAAACTTAAAAAATTCGGTCACAAAAAAATATTATTTTTGTTTTGTTGATGTATTTGGTTCGTCCTGTGTTTGTTGTATAAATATTTAATTGCGCCCTAAATCAAACTGTCTGACAACGCCTTCAGAAGGCGGTCCAACAGCAAAGCGTGGTAATAAATATACCCTACAGATTTTAAGCAAACGCGTTTCATTTTTAAAAGTGGTATTTTTTATATTCTAATGTAGTTCTTTCCACAAAATAAACAACAACAAAAAATACTGCTTTCAAAGTATATTTTGAAATTGACTACCATGACCGTTGCCCTGTTGTGTTTCTTATGGGGAAAAGTGCCCGGTCATATTTTTCTAGGCTTTGATGATTCCGATTGCAATTTAATTCGTTTGCTGCCTCTCCCTAAATTGTTTGAGGGTCAAGATAATGTATATGCAATTGATGAAAATCACTACATTGAAAAATAGGTCGGGGCGGAATTGATTAATGTGTCAGTCAGGCAAACATGAGATTCTGAATTCGATACTAAACTTTAGCTAATTCGTATTTTTGAATACGTGAATATATATGTTTGGCTCGTAAAAAAAAATAGTCCACCATATTGACCAAAACACGTTAGAGAACATTGGTGCTTAAAAAGTGTATCGTGCGCTAAGTGCAAAAAGGTAATTCTGGCTTAAACTCTTCAAGCGCGTTCTGGGTCATCATTTCAAATTATTGAGAGAGGGAAGGTGAATATATATTAATTTTGTTTAAATTAGCAAATTTTAAGTTTTTATGGAAGATTGGAGACAAATTTAGACTTCAGAGATGATCTATTGAATGGATGCAATTCAAAAATAGTGACAAAATGTACAATCTGAGTAGTCAAGCACGTGAGTTTAAAAAAGTGAGAAGGAACGGAACAATTTCCAAACCTCATTCGAATAAGTGAGGAAATTTCTTTTTATATCCTTTGTATTGAGGTATAGAAGGCTCCCTTAAATTGACTAGCAATGTGCCAATACTGCCAAATATTAGAATTGATGGAACATTATTGGTATAATATTGTAAATAATTGCTGTTTATGCTAAATATATAAATGACTGTTTATTTCCTAAATAAAATAAATAATAAATAAAATAAAATACTCCTTCCGAACATTGCGGAGTCTATCTTTGAGGATGGAAAAAACGTCAGAGAGTGGAAATAGGTTTACAAGGGTAAAAATATGGTTCAATGCTCCTTGTTTTGCGAAGAAATCCTCAATATCGTTACCAACGATGCTAACTGTTCAGGAATCCAAATCAGAGTTATGGTTCTAGAGCTTTGAATGGAAGCTATCAGCACTCGAATAAGGTATACAAAGTGATCGTTAGGATAAATAATAGGGCTGGATTTGAAGGAATTAGAGAGAACAAGAAAATGTTCAAAATTATTTTTGATCATATATTTGAGAGATTCAGTTATTGCAATGCACTCGGCTGAAAATTTTAAAATTTAATGAATTATTCTGGTATTTTATAAGTTATTGTGGTAAATATTAATTCCTTTTCCACAGTTAGGAGAGTCTGGAGATTGTTTTTATTTTTTTATATTAACTTTACACGTGAGGCCCTGAAGAAAATAATTTCCTTCAGGGCCTATGTTATCTTTAGGGATGCTGTGTGGAGGGTCTTGTTGTGGAGAGGAAGGAGTGAACATGGGTCTTGAAGAGTCCCATGTTGTAGGAGGGAGGAAACACTGAGGCCGGCAGTTCGTTCCACAGCCGAGCTGTTGAACTTAAGAACGAATCGTAGAAGCGACCCGTTCTCATGTGACAAATGTCAACCATGTACAAATGTTGGGCGCGCGTTTGGCGTGTATCCCGACTACGCACCGGTGCCGAAGGGATCAATAACGCTAGTTCCTCAGAGCA
The DNA here is from genome assembly GCA_026573805.1 of Hesperophylax magnus. Taxonomy (NCBI): domain Eukaryota; kingdom Metazoa; phylum Arthropoda; class Insecta; order Trichoptera; family Limnephilidae; genus Hesperophylax; species Hesperophylax magnus. Next base: position 23,843,386 of record JAIUSX010000011.1, read on the forward strand.
TCTTCCATTGTAATACCGATAGAACAAGGACAGCATACATACCTGACGAGTGGGCTCTAAAGATTGCAGTTCGTTTGTTAAGATTGGGGAATCTATCAAACGGACCGCCCGTTTCTGCACAGAGTCAAGGGTTTTTTCAGGTATTTTGGGGCTCCGGACCAGAGATGGCTGCCAAATTTGACAGTAGGGCGCACTTGCGATTTGTACAGGGTCAGCAGTTGTGTACTATTAAAGAATCTGCGGGCCCTGTACAGTACGCCCAGCTTCTGAGAGGCCAACTTTACTCTGGCTTCGATAGAGCCCCCGTACCTGAGCTGGTCACTTATAGTTACACCAAGCATATCAATGGAAGGCCTGTTCGGAAGATTGCTTCCGTTGAAGGAGACTAGATTATCATTTGGATCCCTTTTAGACGTAATCAGACAGGATTGGGTCTTTGAAACATTAAATTCGACTAGATTATTTTTACCCCAGGAAGAAATACTCTCGAGATAACCGTCCATTCTCTGCTTCAAAGCCCTCCGAGCCGTTGGAGTTTGTGTGCCCTTTGGGGGGTTGTCAAACGAAAAGCTATCATGAACTGTACTTTCATCCGCGTAACAATGAATCGGTGCACATGTCAAAAGATTTGGAGCCATCAGTAAATAAAAAAAAAATTGGCAATGTAGATGAAATAATGTAATTAAATGTATTGTCGACATTACGGGCTCGGAATTTTGAATGACTTTTAAGGAGAGATTGGAAAAAGGTTTATTTCGAGCTGTTTGTTGAAGGCCAGAATATTCTACTTGGCAGGAATTGATGGGCAATGATTGCATTGCTTCAGTTATTATTCGCAAATATTTAGAGTGAATTTTGTCTTATTTAGTGAGTACATTTTTGATGCTCTAGGAAAAAGTGGGCAGGAATAGTCGAGTTAGCTTTAAACAGTGCATTGTTAAGCAACCTACTGCAAGTAGTCTGAGCACCCCACCAAACACCAGCTAATGATGTGATGATTTTTAGTTTTTATTCGCTATTCATTGTGAATATGGGAAGACCATTTAAGTTTCCTAAAGAATGTTACTCATAAAAAATTGACTTAGAGGTCTTCAGGATTAGAGAGTTTTAAAAAATTTGATTGGCGGATTTTTATGACGGTTTGAGAAAGTGGCACGCTGACTATTTAAAGTGAGCCATGTGTAAAGGGCATCCATGACTTCATATTTAACAGCGGGTGGGATGTTTTTGGATGATAAGAAGAAATCTCTATCATCTGTGAACTTAAAAACTTTTAATTGAGGGGAAATAGTGAAATGCATACAGTAAGGGAGATAATACATCACCTTGGGGTAGGTCCTTTTAAATAGATCTCATTTTAAGCGATATATCTGGGAGCTCAATGAAATATTTTCCATAAGGAAATAGATAAATAATGGATTGGACAAACATGAGAGGTAGGTCAAACAAATGTTTGATTCATGTTACGGGTGTTACATTTGTGAAATTGCCTTTAATTAGTTCATTTTGAAGTGGTTTATAGAATTCGTTTTATTCTTCCAATCATAAATTAAAACATAAACGGTGATTCATAATGATGCACACACCTTGTTTCATTTAATTATAAGTAAGTGATAATAAAAACTAGAATTTAACATTATGATATTTGAGAAAATTAAGTTAACAATGGTTAATAAGTCAAATTTACGCGTGGTTATCATTTGTGTACAACTATATATAATTATCTTTCAATCGTTAAACGTGATTCCTGTGTCAGAACAAAATTTATGAAAACATCTTAAAATATATTTTAAAATCCCAAAGAAAATGGACATATGTGAGCGATTGATATTAAGTTTGATATTTGTTACTTTTTTGGATTAAATTAATGACACTACTGACATGTCAATAACGTTGTATTTATGAAAATAAAATATTTTTTGAAAATGCAGTATCTCGCGTTACATATCGTAACTCGTTATCAAACAACAAGTTAAACTATGACTAACGATGACTACCTTGCAAGCTGTGTAACTCGAGGCTAAATGCAAAATAAAACTTGATTAATTATTACAGAGAGAAACCTGTAGACTTTAGCTAGATTATTCAAGTTGACAAAAGAGGTCTTACTGGTATAGAAACCTGAAAGTTTCATTTAAAATCAATACAATGACAATAACATCAATGAAAAAAGTTTTATTTTACAAAGGCTTCACTAGTTTATTTTCTCATAATTTTTTTGCTGAGCACAAATTGCGAGATGGTTTATTGTGAACTTCGTTCTAAATAAAATTAATTAAATTTAATTAAAAAAAAGATAGTTATAAAGCTTTCAATTGAATACCAAATCTACAAAGACCGCAATCTTACTTGGATGTTTGATCATCGAAAGCATTACATAAGCTGTATCGTTCACTGATTTTCTTAACTTTTTTTAAATTTTCAGGATTAACAAAATGATATTGATGGCATTTTTATGAAAATTTAAATAAGATTTTGTTAGTTAATTTTTTTTTATTTCAGATCAAATTCCAATATGTATTTTTATAACCAGATTTACAGAAATACAGATCCGAATTGAGTATAATTGAAAATTGCAATCAAATTCCACCACTTTTGTTAAGGCGAAGCTTAATGCTTAATCACTTTTTTGATTAATCTTTATAACGAATTGGTCTACATTATGAATACCAACAAATATGCTTTAGATAAATTGAAGGTTTTCCTATCGTTTCGCTTGAGTAGAAGACAAATAAAAAAATAAATTACTAAATGAAAAATATTAATTTAAACTACTAAAAAATATATGTTTTCATTGGGAATTTATGAAAGCGTAAAGGAAACAACTTTTAAATACAGTATTATAGCTTAGATTATCTGTGACAGTTTTACTTGATTAACTTTTTTGCTTCCTTATAAAATTATTTACAAAATAATTAAAAACCAGTTTTGTGCTTGAAATCAAACGTCTCTAGACTCCGTTTGTCAAGCGATTGTAATGCCTATTACCTACAATATAAGGTATACCAAGAATAAACACATTTTAGGCTTATAGCTTCCTCTAAAGAGTTTAGAGTATTTGGGTGGTTAATTGTGCATTCTTTATTTGTGCATTTTGTGATTTTTTCACCTTGGCGCTAACATTTTTTTCCAAGAAACAAAGCTAGCAGTCTACAACGGAGTGCTCTACCTACCCTGTTGTGTGGTAGCAAGGCATATATGTATGTTGTATAAATAAGATTCCTGCATAATGGTATGAGAAATAAGATACCACGTATGATTGTGGGAGAACTGTGGAAATTCCCAAAGAATTCAAGGCTGATTAGGGTATGTGGAGCGAATGAACGAAAAAGGAGTGAAAGGAGAATAAATAACGCGACTGTGATGGTAGAAGAAGTCGAGGTCGCCCGAGAAGGACATGGTATGATCGAGCTAATAATCCGAATACTTGAGTCGTGCCATGTCAAGAGTCAGAATACCGATGTATGAATGTGATTGAGGCAAGGATTGTGTGCCAAGACAGAGTTTTTATTTATTTACTGGCTTTGTGAATAGTCCATATACTCATACATACATGTTTGACGAAGTTAGGATTTAAAAAAAAAATAATAATTAAAAATTTTAAGCAATGTAAATATTATATTATAAACAGTTCTGATAAAGTGTATCTTCTTAAAGCAACAAAAGTGAAATATTTAAATGAACATTTTGTATTTTATCCACTTCCTTTATTTGCCAGTAATTCCGAGTCCTGGTGGCATTTCTCTTTGCATCTCTCAAAGGGAGCAGATAGCAATACTACACTCCTTGCTTTCTATACCACGGTAGGTAGCTTCTTCCGAAAAGCTGTCATTTAGTTTCGAAACCGTAATAGTATTTTTATTTTTTTTCTAAAAAAACATGGTTTACCTACATATAGTAAAAAAATAAGTGACAGCTCACAAGAGCGCCCCTGTATATACAAAGTAAAAGCAGGGAAAGGTCACAACTGAGTTGGACAGCGTTGTGAGACGAGTTGAGGTAGGGGCTGTAGGAAGAAAGAAACACGAAAGAGCACGACAACGGCACAAAGAAACTTAAAACATACGTTCTTTGTCACAATGATTCTGCAGCTCTTTCTTACACACATTAGCAAGTTATGTAGTAGGTTCTTTAAGGTTTTAGGTAACTTTAAGGTACGGAAACACTTGCGAATCGAAACGCGAGCCAAGCGTCGAAGTATGGGTAAGGAACGAAGCAACAGCAAAGTGCGCGAAACCTCGCTAGCGGTTGATCCGTTCCTTTCCCGTAATTCGAGGCTTGGCTTGCCTTTCGGTTCGCAAATGTATATACAGCATAAGAAAGAGATGAACGATGTACGTATGTCTATTTCTTTCAAAAGAAACATGCAATCACTATCACTAATCTCCTTCATATGTATTAACCACTCGAGCGATTGGTTGTATATAATGTAAATATGTACATTTATATTATATTATTTAATTAATATCATTCCTTAAAATACTGCTTTTCAAATATAAAGCCAATTAATTTTTAGGTTCTATAAATATGGCACGATCGCATTTATAGTTTTCGCAAACTTGGCATGTTATGCTTAAAATCACTCTAGTTGTTAACAAGCGCTCTGTAGGGAGTAGGCTGAGGCAAAAACATCGATTTTTCATTGATCAAAGATCGGGATCCAGGACCTCTAAAAGCCAGATAAAATAATACATTTTTTTACTGTAAAAATCTTTACTGACATCAGTCTTATCAAAATTTATTTCATCTAATTCAATACTTCGAATTTTAATACTCCTGATGGCTTACATGCGCAAACCAGGTCGTACCGTTGTATGTTTCTCAAAAAATCATTCAAACGAACTCAAAATATAAAAAAAACTAACTAACCATCACGCCGTTTCCCCGCAGGGGTAGGCAGAGAGAACGGACCGCCAAACAACTCGGTCTTGGCACACACTCCTTGCCTCATTCACATACATTCATCGTCTCATACATACTCTTCTATTATTCTGACTCTTGACATGGCCCGACTCGAGTATATGATAACTCAAAATATGATCCTAAATATATCTAGGACATTATTTCTGCCAAAAGAACCCAGAGAACTTTAAAGTGGGCTATGATAATGGATGAGAGACAACACATACGAGAGTTATAAAAGGGTACTAAAGGCAAAAACTATAAATCCGGAGGGAAGTATTTTAGAACGGTAAAACCACGTTCATTCACTAATGCGTCAACTCAAAATATTAAAAAATATATTTTCTTCCATTATTGCGCATCCCAAGTGAAGTACTTGGAAAATAGTAGAAACCAACCAATGTTGCCTGTATAAATTTAGCATTAAGATAGAATTTTGTGTTTTTTTTTCTATTGATTAGCACAACTAATACACAACTTTTGGGCCATATTAGAATTCAATACTCGAACATCAACCGAATGAAGAGTCTAAAATGTACCTCACATTAAATGATGGTACTCAGATTGCAGCTCGTCCGGCTTTAATAAAAAAAAAATAATAATTGGTGATCATGACAATTTGTACGGAAACAATCTCTGTTTATATTAATCATTATACTTTGTCTCAGCCTTCAGCCAAAATCAATACAAAATGTGGCGGCTTTTAGGCGGTTTAACTGGACCCAAGGTTTGTCTGTATACCGTTACAACATGCGTGAATTTAAAGACTATGATGTCAGTTATTTTACACTCTTATATATGCCTAATGAATCTACTTTCATATTATGCACATGATCAGTCTTCGAAATGGTGGTCGCACACCTTAAACTTATTCTTCAGAACAAGAAACAAATTGGAAGTTTCCAGACTTCCTGACAAATCTGTTGGCAGGTACTTTCGTCTCTTTCGCCTGGTCTCAAATTCCTTTTGATTAAGTTCCAAGTGACTCACGAAGAGTAAAAGAATACCTCTGTTTGTAAGGTACGCCAAAGTTTAAAAAAAAACTCGCTAAGGAAAGGTTTCTTTACGGCATAGCATCTTACAATCATCCATTGGGTGCCCCTTTGGGCATTTTGAAAATGACTGAAAACGTTACTTTCAAAGTGGTGACTAATGATTATTCAGCGTAAATTTTTAATTTTCGTCGTAATGATAATACTATTTAGTTACGTATGAGGCATTTTTTCTGGCAAGTTTTGTTGGTAATAAATATTAATCAATACAGAAAATAATGAAGGTTAAACAAAGAATTTTCTGCAACGTTTTAATTTTTTCAACTAATTTTATTACTAGCATAGAGACGAACTACATTGCAAAGAAGAATTCCACTCACACCACACAGAAAGAAATCATTAGAATAAAAAGATTAAGCAAATCAGAAACACAGAATTTTTACTGTCTAAAGGCATCCATTCATTGGCATAATTAAACAAGTAATTAAATTAAGCTAATTTAAAGAAACAAAAAATGTGTGAGTAATAAGTATTAATTATTATGTTGAATTGTATGTTCATACTATACCTCACGAAGTGGATGCATTTTAAGTAAAATTATTTTTATTATATATAAAATAAAACACCTAATAAACACTACCATTTAATCAAAAAGGATCGATATGTTTTAAAACCGATGGTTTCTTCGTCAGAATAAACGTATAATGAAAATTAACAAATTCCCAATTTACAAATAAGTACATATACAGGTAAGTTTTTAGATTCTCACGGCCAAAAGCATTTTTGTTGTTTGTTTTTGGGGTGTTATGCCGTGTTGCGCTAACTCCTTCTTTAGCCGACGTTTCGGACAGCGTTGCAGTGTCCATCATCAGGGCAGATCCGGTAGATCCGAAGATCTTCGGATCTACCGGATCTGCCCTGATGATGGACACTGCAACGCTGTCCGAAACGTCGGCTAAAGAAGGAGTTAGCGCAACACGGCATAACACCCCAAAAACAAACAACAAAAAAGTACATATACAGACAAAATATTACAATGAGCGATGATTGATTAGTTATTATTATAAAAAAACAATTATATGAAATAAATTAGATTATCATGAAATAGGCAGTTATTGCTTTTTTCGGTTTATTTTATTTATTTAAAAAAATTTAAATTTTATATCTTTTTTTATTTTATTTTATTTCATTTGGTTTTACGCCCAGCCGGGCTTTTACATGGATTTTATAATAAAAGTAAAACTTTTTAAAGTAGGGGCAACTGCTGTACCTGTGGACAAAATCCCGATTTTTCAATAAAACAATATTTTTAATTTTTTGGGTATAACATTTTAATTAGATTATTTTTTTATTTGGAAAAGAAAGAGTTAAGACACAATAATTACTATTAATAATTTATTTTAACCACTTCAGTGTCGAGTTATTAACATTTATAAAAAAACTGCATATTTGTCCATAGGTACAACTTCCCAATGTACCTATGGACACACATCATTGTACCTGTGGACGCGTTTGTACTTGTGGACAGTAATAATATAAATAAACAAAAAATAAAGAAATATAAGAAAGAAACCGTCTTAACTTAACAAGTAATAATAATAACATTTTAATGGTGTGCATTCCGTTAAATAGTTTTATTTATTAGCATCACACGCAGCTCTGTATAACTCTTCCGAATCAATACTATCCTGATCTCCATCAGTATCTTCGGATAGTATATAGAATCTCTGGCATATGAAAGAATTCTCGTCAGCTGAATCTGAATAATTCTCTTTGTGTGCACTTAGAGTGAAACACACTTAGAGTGATAATAACCTTGGCATAAGTTACATGTCAGGATGTTAATTTTGTTTTCATATTGTCTACAAACTGTGCATATAACAAGCGTAACATCGCTTATTATTTTAATCTTGCTGGTGCTGGGCTTTTCTTAATCAATTAATGTTTTATCTTTGATGCTGGGACCTTTTGAACCCTTTAAGCTTTATTTTTTCCTCCCCTTACATTAGCCTTTATTTTGTTGTGATTTCTTTTTAAAGATGCGTTAATTATCTCATTTTTTTCGGGGGTGTCTGTCAGTATTCTAGTCCTACCAGATTTTCTTCCTCGTTTTTCTGTCTTCCTGGATGGTGATTTAGGGAATGTACATACACGCAGTATATAACTATATATGCACTTGAAATAGAAACAAAATAAATTCTTAAACTTTAAAAGATATATTGATTGTACCTGTGGACAGTCCACAGGTACAATCATCGTGTTGTCCACAGGTACAATTTTGACATTATAACCTAAAATTGTTATAATGGCTAAGATAATCTACTAAGAAGGTTTAAATATCGTCAATGGGTATATGATATGTTATTTCTCAAGTAAAACTAAATACATATCGAAATTTGTGATTCGGGTATTAGGAAAAACCGTTTCAATATGGTAATTAACTAACTTTTTATTTAAAAAATATTGTATTTTGCTGCGCTTTCCAAGTTGGGACAGAAGAGAAATGGCCGTTAGTCAGTGTTGCCATATAACAAAATTACTATATGTTAATATTTTTTTTGTAATTTTAGGTTGTACAGTTTGTGAAATATGCATAGTGTCCATAGGTAAAACCGTCCACAGGTACAGCAGTAGCCCCTAACATTAAATAATGTAGAAACTAGAATAAATTACATATATAAGACAAATCACTAAAACTAAATTATCAACTCTTCTCTAATTTGCAGGATTCAAAAAAGTGTTGGTAAAGATTACGCTGAATTCTATAAATGGAGTCAACAAATATATCAATAATACCCCAAAATTGTTGCTCGAATCATGCATCTATTGGTTGGTGAGTGTATCTGATAGTTGGTTGTGTATGTATTGCAGAATAATGTTATATTTTGCCTTGTATTCCTAGTCGGCAGATGAAATTTAATATTGTCAACGATTGGTGCACTCTACCAAGTCACGAATTTGTGACACTGGTAATAATTTAATATTATTTTATGTAAACTGAGTCTCTAGCTATGAAACTTAGTTATAAGCCAAAAGTAATAAGTTATAATTCTAAGTGATAGAAATAAATTTAATGCACAGATTGGGTTAATAAGCGCCATTTGCGTGATTTTCTCACAAAAACAGTGCTATACAAATGATTCAATCATTATTATTATTCGTGTAAGATATTTTAACAAGTTTTTGAAAATCGTATAACACATTTCTGAATGTTAAAAATAAAGCATTTTGTCCACACCATTGATGAAGTTGTTCTAAGTAAGTCTGTAAAATTTTGCAATCGTAAACATTTAGTATTCATTTATATATTAAGTCGTCAGCAAATAGCAGAACTTCTACATCATTAAAATGGTCAAAAATGTCATTGATGAATAATTTATAAAAATATTAGGCCGAGGTGGGACCCTTGAGGAATCCCACTTGTGGCCTAATATATAAGATTTTACATAATTAATCTTTACGCTAAGTAACTTATTGGTAAGATAACTAACAATCCAACTCAAAAATTTACCTTTGATGCCCAACAATCGGAGTTTATATATAAGTATGTGATGTCGAACCTTGTCGTAAGCTTTATTTCAATAACTGTATATACTGTCCACTTGTTGTTTTAGACAAAGAGATTCAGATATGTAATTTTCATAAATCATTAAATTACTTAAGGTAGAGCGACCTGTGATGAAGACATGTTGGTTGGGAACAATAATTTTGTTAATAGGTTTTACAAAGATATCTAGCACTAATTTCTCAAAAAGTTTCGATAAAGCAGCATTATGCAAATTGGGCTGTAGTTTCATATGTTGTCGCTTACATCGCCTTTTTATGAGTAGACCCAGAAGATAAAGACTTTATAGACATATTTTTATAGAGAATATATCAGACTACTAACAAAGGTTTTGAAAAATATTGGAAGAATACCAGGTCCAGATGATTTATTGCTATCTAATTCCTTTATGATTATTTCTATTGCTTCTATTTTGATGAAAGATTGGCTAAGATTTAATGACTGATGACTAATGACTAGAATATCGGTAACAGTAATGATATGAATATCTGTGTCGTAAACATTTTTAAATAAATCATCAAAGTGATTAACTACACCTTCGATTGATACATGTTATTGGGAAATTAACAATAGTTTTTTTGGTGAGTTTTAGTTTTAATTTTTAAATATTTTGGTGTAGCTCTTTTTCTATGGGCTATCATAATCACCATAGCATTTTATTGATAATTTTTTATACTGTAGATGGTGTGAAGTTGACCCTGGGAACAAAGCGTTCTATCGAGGTATTCAAAATTGAGTCAAATTGTTTCAATTGATTATTTAAATTATATTCCTCGTCTAAAAATGACCAATCTACCGAGGTAAGGTACTCAATAATATTATGGTTCACAGTTTTGGAGAAATTAAACAATGTGGTTGTTAGGTTTGGAGATATTCTAAACATATGTTTTATGATAATATCTTATGGTGGATGGTGTTCGGAGATGTTGTATCGAGAGGTAATAATAATTCGTTAGATTTCTCGAGCACTATTTTTAAATCACTTGAAAACACTAAATCTATCATTGGATTGTTAGAATAAAACACTTTATTTGATTGTGTTAGTCCTAGGAATATGGACATCACGAATTTCACTGGATTTAGCGCACTGTCATTCAACTTCGTTTGAGGCAGATCCGATATCATCTTGGCTGGTCCAGTTTGGCTGGTTATAATCACCAGCAATTGTGAATTTTGCTTTCGGAAATTTAAATTTCAGCATTTCTTTGTCCTCATTGTGGTTTTTATATATTTAAAAATCCAATTCAGGTAGGATCAGGTCATTAGGTATGTTGAGCATTACAAAAATGTGTTCAACACTATGTGCTTGACCGGTAATCTACTGGTTGAGATATTTTTAGATACACATAACATCACACCTCCTACGCTTGACTTTTTGCTCGAATTAGGACTTCGATCAAGACGATAGGTTGTATATTAGACAAGCCGATATCCACATTTAACCATGTTTCAGTTAATAATAAAATGTCGCATGAGAAGGTGGGTGATTCCATTTTAAGTAGTTGCGATTTTGTACTGATTCCCCAAACATTTTGATAATATCCATTGAGTCTTAAGATATGTTATGTTTGTTTATCAGTTTTTCCTAATTTTTATGCCTAACTTCCGGTTTGTCAGATATTTGGAAAAAAAAAGTGTTTATACCTGTTAAGGCTTAGACGACAGACAAAGAGTTAAAAAATTATATTTATGCCGCTGCGTAAATTAACTATTAACTAGTTCTATGTTAGTACGCGTCAAAAACCAGCATCAAGTATATACATAGCACCAAATAAAGAAAAAACAAATAAATAAGAACTGTACTATGCAAACCTTCGTGAGAGTTCAAAATACCGTACAGTTAAGGAAACAGAAGATAAGAAATTCTATTTGATATATTTATACACTTATATTGCTATTTGGCACTTTTAAATTATCAAAGTATTATTCAAAGGTTGTTTTTATTAAGGCACTAAAAAATATGAAACATATAACTAGGCAATATATGTAAAAGTAAATCACCAGGAACGGGAGCATAGTAAGGTTGAATGTAAAGGGACATTACGTCCGTCGCTTCATATTACGACGAAGGCAGTCAAGAAAGTCATAATATCCGGAAAATCTCATATCTTTTGCATATTATTTTCCAACGCCCGGGGAAATAAATTGCCCGTCCCGTATTACAGATACACAACAAGGCTTGCTACTACATTTTTAGTAAAATACTTTGTTTTATTATATGTTCTACTATTGCACTACGATTCACAGAGGGCGGAGAATATTAAGAGGATATTATGTACGTGAATGTTCTGTCTTGTATTGTCTTTTGAAAGTTATTGCAATGTCGTGCTAGACTCTGCCTTTATCGTACTACTTATTAAACTTACTCATTTCAGCTGTTGGTGCATGAGTGCGTGATTTGAAATTGTTTTCCTGCATGATGCGTAAAAGTATTCAAGTTAAATGAACTTTAAATTTTCAATTGGAACTGACAAGAACAAATCAAATCAGACAAGCGATAAATTAGATACCAACATTATTTTATTAATTTAAAATTATTAACCTGAAATGTGTATTTATGTTGTTTAAATGATTTATGATAGATGTCGTAATTTTCTAAGTTTACTAACATTTGAAAGGTTAATTTCTTCTTTTGAAGGCAATGATCCTGAGGCAAACATTTCAGCTTCAAAATTTCTACAATACAATTCTACATCTTTACGGTTCTGCGCTAGTAATGTTACCAATAATACATAAGTGTTATGATTTTATTCTCTAAAACGAATGGATTAACATTGCAACCACAACTATTAGAAAACTGTCGATTGTGCTATAACTTAACAAACTATTAAATAATGATGTAACACGATACAATACATTCATCTCCTCATAAATACATACAAATTAATATTTTAACTCCTTACAATATCCATAAAATATATATCTTTCCAAGTGCATCTTCAAATTTTTTTTCTTTTTTTTCAATTAATACATTCCCTAAACTTATTTCTCCATCCATCCGCTCTGTACCATAATGATTTTAATAATGTATTAGGTATATCAAACTTCGTTCATTCTTATATTATTATGTTGGGTGTGTATCAGTTCAGATATTATTTAAGAATGCAAAAATGTGGAAAAGTTCAAAATAAATCTGATTGAACAATGAAAGTAGTAATACAAATATTTACAAGTCATTTTTGAATAATTGATGTCGGAGGAAACACAATATTTTTATTTTCAGCAGATAATATGACATAATATATATAACATTATATATAACACGGCAGGGCATATGACATAATATATTAAACCGCAGAAAATATGACATTATATTTCTCATTATATATTACACGGTAGATAATACGACATTATATATCACATTATATATTACACGGCATATAATGTGACATTATTTATTACATTATATATTTCACGGCAGATAATATGACATTATATATTACACGGCAGGTAATATGACATTATATATTTCATGGCAGATAATATGACATTATATATTCCACGGCAGATAATATGACATTATATATTACACGGCAGGTAATATGACATTTCACCAGCATGGCGACTCACTGATTGTTGATCCCACTATTAAATTCCCCGTGTTCCCTTTCCTTTCCAAAGCTTTAAAGGGTAAAACCGCATCATAAAAAAAACACTTCACTGTAAGAAGAACATATTAGACAGGGTAAAACCGCATCATAAAAATACACTTCACGGTATAAGAAAAATATTTTAAGTAATAATCTACGTGATTCTAGAAGAGCTTTTTTTCTAGATGATATCTCATTACCTCATTAATTCTCATAACAGTAATTATTTTCATGTACTATTCATTGGTTGTCACAAAAAGTGGTTATGAAATAAGAGAAAATATTTATTTACAGGGTGTTCAAACACGAACAAATCACATATTAAATAAAAAGTACACCATAATATTTTGAAAGCGTATCATTTTTTTCTGCACGAATTTGGTAGCTCAATCGTTTACCCTCTTTTATTGCAGTGGCCTACTTGCTCCAGCACCAAAAGTGTACTCGGCAGTGAAACCAAAACCGCCAGAGACAGTGTTATGTTCTGATTTTCTCGATTGTGAATCTTTTTAAATTAAACTCCCGCACCGGAGTGGGGTATTACATGTGCTTCCCCCAAGTAAGAGTTTTGTGCGATATCTACGTTGTTTTCTAAGTAATTTTAGTGAGCCTTTTTTTAAATATTTAATGTTGTATTTCAAAAGAGTAATATTTATAAAATTATATATTTTTTTTTTTTTTTTAATTTTTATTTTCAACAAAAGTTATTTAATTTTCAGGTACGTTCATAAATGTCCCATTTATTTGGAATTTTTCGAAAAGCGGAAATACACACAAATTGATCGATTTTCTGACAGCAACATTTAAGAAATGTACCAGTCAATATGCCAGAGGCCTGAAGGGTTTAATCTTGTTCTTTTCTTTTGTATTTGTCGATTTTATTGGTAGATCTTCACCGCTCTATACTGATAGTAGTGAGTTTTGTGACTTCTTTCGAAAGCGAAGTCTTATATTTTTCTGGCGTAGTGATTATGTTTATTAAGTTTTCACAAAAAATATGAAATTTGTTGACTATATTACTAAATATATATACAACCTTGAGCAAATTACAATATTGAATTACAATTTCAGTATTGAAAGTGAAATTATATATTTAAACTAAAATAAATGAAAAATAACGTCTAAGCACATCTTTCGCTATCTACAATAAACCATATTCTGTGTTCCCTTCTGTGTAGATACACACTATCTGGGAGTTTTAATTAAATCTTGACATTATATCTCACAAACCAAATCCATTTCACAAGATGACAGTCTGCATAATCTTAATAATTTCGTAAAATGGAGAATTTTGAATGTATCAAAACCAGGTAATTTAATTATGGTTTTTAATTATTGTAATAATAGCTAAACACAAAACATTTTCGATATTAAATTTACCTTTAATATCCGAGATATTAAATCGAAACGTTAAAAACATTCGAAGGATTTGAAACATTCAATGTTTCATATTTTTCATTTCAAGGTCATATTTTTTCCAGTCAGGTCAACATCAAAAATGTTCAAAATTGATGTGTCTTCATTATAAAAAAAAAAATACTTTCTGAAGTCGGAATAAAAAAAATATTAAAAATTTAGCAAAATACAAATAATAATGTTTCTTAATTTTGTTCCATTATTTTGAAAAAAAAATGTATTAATGTACCTATCTACGGAGTATTTACCTACAACTCCATTTCGTCATTCAAATCAAAATTTGTGTAGTAAGCACTATTTTCAGAAATTAAAAATTTATTTATGAAAAAGATTAAAGACAAAACCTTCAATTATATGCTAACAAAATTTCAATTACCACACCATCTTGAAGTATTTTATCACGACTTCCATCAGTTTGCCGTCGAATATTGAAAATATTATATTAAAAAAAAATTACTTATAAAATGACCGCAATGAAAACCTTCAGGATTCGGGAACTATAGACCTTGTAGGTCTCCTATACTAAAAAGGATATGATTTAAGACCCTTTAACCATGTACGTTTACGCCCTATAAAGTTGCACGTTTTTTCTTTCGCTCTACAGGGTGTTAAAAATAAACAAAATATACGGCCCACCCATCATCCACGAACGGGTCAATTTATTACCCTTATTCTCGAAATATGTCACGATCGTGCGCACAGTACATTGAGTTATTAGTAGTAGCTTTTCGGTGACCTTCACGGGAAAATGGTCAAACAACATATTTCTTCCTAAATTAAATGTATTATAAAAATATGCTACTTTTTTAACCTTCATGTAACTGAAGAGTTACCCGAGTACATTTTCGATTTCCAGATTAGATTCTTTTAACATCGTAATCGTATAATTTTCTGAAACATTGTGATAACTCCACAATGGTGGAAATGAACAATTTCCTATAGCTTCAATCAGTTACTTTCTTCCTTTTCAATTGGTTTCTAACTAAATAATATCACATACCTATCTCAATAGATTACCTTAATTTGTAAGGTTACTTTTACAATAAACTTACATTATGTTGAAGTTTTCTGGACCTCCTTTCTGGGGTATGACATTTCGACTCAGTGATCGCGTTTGAGGAAATAGAGTTTCACCCAGTACCATATTTTGCTATCCAATCATAAGCACGTTCAATTACAACACTTTCATTACTGTCATAAACATCCTCTTCAATTGCGCCCTCTAATTTAACGTACAATGCTTCCAGTTTTATTACTTCCGGGATATATTGATCATCGTTAGAAGTTGCGATTTATTTATTTATACTACAGTAGACGATTAGGAATATATTGATTTTTGTAAAAAAATTGATGACCTCTGAACATGATATTACATTACTGGCAGATAAGAACTCGCTGTCGTGGGTAGGTTAGGTACCTTTTAACCTTTCTATCCAAATACAAATCATTTGTAAATGCCTACGTAATATACGTACGTCGTATGACTTCGTTCATTTGAAATTCACTGTATGAATGAAAATTAATTTCTACTTAGTAACAAACTCCTGTAGACCAAAAAATTTACTGCCAATAAGAACTTGTCAACTATGATTATTTCTAATGTTAAACTAATATTAATGTTTATACGGCATTTATTTTTACTCGGTGATATTTTCAAGTTGTGTTAACGTTTGTAATATGCATAAAAAACTTTCATAATTCCATATTTATATTTGACTTTCGAAATTTTTATCGTTGGTTAGACATTTATCTTTTTGATTTTTGATCCAGGAAACTTTATTTTTCTGAAAAAACCTCTTCAGGGAAACGGGAGAATTGTCATAAAATGGGTCAGGAGATTTTTATAAAAACATGCATCTTTTTGAATTTGTTATGTGTTAATTTTTTAATGCGATAATTTTCATCTGGTAAAATTGGAAAATGATAACAAAATTTTCTTCTCGGCATTTTCTCATCGGGAATGCTGTTTGAAAACTCTAACGGTCCTTTTTGAAAATAATAGTGGTAGGGGACGCCGCTCATGTATAAAAACCCTAATCTGTGCAGTCATTGATAATACTACTATTTTCATATCAGATATTTTTCAATCAAAATAAAATAAAATTAATACGAAATATGCACAAGCTTAAAATTACACCGACACCCGGGAACCCCTTCAAGCAAGGTGTCATTTTCTTCAGTCACATTTGGGTAAAAGAAATTAAATAATTTCTTATTCAAGCATTCTAACTGAAAAGTCTAAAGCAATATAATGTTTTCAAATCCATTTCTACCCCTGGCTTTGATCTACGACATTTACAAAACAAAAATTGAAAAAACCGTCTCTGTTTACTCTTATCATGTCACATGCCTGAATAAAATTAATGTGTTAATTTCTGCTAAAAATGTCAAAATACCTTCAATTGAAATTACATACATAATATGAAAAGATATTATTAATGAATTTATTACAAACTCCTGCCACAATGACAGATTATCAATTTGAGAAAATAACTTAAAAATGATTCTAACTTGTATGCATCATTAAAACATTGTTTGTGTTGGCAGGTGAAGTCATTAAAAAAGGATACGTTCCAAAAAAATGTTTGAATTTATAGCTAGTGGGTTAATACCATATGTGGGTGAAGCTAAATTAGTTTATATATGATTTTAAATCATACACATTAAATGTATTAAAATTTCCGAACCGTAATCTTAAATCTTGGCTGTCAAATTATTTCGAATATCAAAGGAAAGTTGAATATCACATTGAATGGATTCAAGCGAAAATTTTCTTTTAAAATATTTAAATTGTAAAACGTTTAACCTTTTGGTACTGATGATCTTTTATGGTAGGATAATCTCTAGTTTATGTAATAGGATTAAGCAATTTCCATTACATATTGCGTAATTCGTATTATAAGCATGACGACCTTCGTGGCAGAACGACAAAAGCTCTGGCTTAGGTTTGAAGGTCGTCGGTTCAAAACCCTAAATAAATTGTGTTATGACAAATAATTTATAATTAACGGTATATTATGTATAGTTTACCCTCTCTCAACTATCAAGCTTCACAACATGCTTCGTTAGTTCCATTCAACATTAAATTCTGGTTTCAAATCGCAGAAGGGAATGCCATATCTATTTTTTCTCGAAAAAAACTATGAATCCATTCACAGTAACAACTTTAATTTCCCACACTGTCACGAGCTTTATTGTAGAAACTAATGAGTCTTTAGGGACGTAGTCAAATTGCTTTCAGTATTAATAGAAATTTAAAAAACCAAAAACACTAACATTTGTTAAAAAAATAAGCTCATGCTCATAATACAAACCAACAAAATACAATTGTGAAAAACTTGAGAAAACCACCCAAAAAACCTTTATCTCCCACCTCATCTATTCTTTAATCTATTTCATAGAGCCTATGAAACAGACCAGTTATACCAGGCCTCTACGCCATGGAATATCCTATAAAAATAGAACCACATATTGAACCACTTCAACCTGCATTCATTTTTTTACAAAATCAATCATAGGAAAAAGCAAGTGTGAACAAAGTGGAATAGAGCAAATGTAAACGAGATAAAATTAATTTCAAACGGTTTTCTCTAGGAGATAGATCATAGTGGGATCCCAGCTTTATTCCAAAGCCGGATGTCACATTATTGTATTACTCAGGTGAGAGGAAGTTGGAAAGCAATCAATTTGTTTTGCCTCACCGGATAGTTACAAAAGAGTTTTTATTTTTTATAAAGGAGGTATTGAAAAACATCGGTTGTCCTCAGCATACTTTAAATTTTTCAAGGAAAAAGGGTGATTATCAGAGACCAGAATTAATATTATTTCACTCGTATGTAGGGTTAAATATCACTAATTTTATTTGCATTAATGTACCTGTCGTTTTGAAATATCGCTTTTCTGAATTGTGTGTGAAAATCAACATTTTAGATTTTTAAGAACATTTTTTAGCATACATCGTACACAAATATCATGACACCTCTTAATTAATAAAAAATTCGAAAATAAAAAAAATTAAATATTGGAACAATATTTACAGGTGACAAGAAACACTTTCAAAATGCAATAAAACGGGCATGCATCGCTATACAATATATTCCATTAAAAAATTAAATATGGATAGCGTATTGTCGTCAGATAGTTGTACGTTGTGCGAGTGGAAGCGTCGCGTCGCGTCGTTACCCGCAGGACGTCGTAAAAGTTAAGCCATTAGTTGGGAGGCCCTGCTTTTTATGGCAGACTCGTGTAAAAGAGGGGTCATCAGTCGAAAAGAATAACCATTAAAAGGGTAGTTATTTCGAAGACGCGGATCCTACTTTAAAATTTAGGGTCAACTCCGAGGAATGAGAGGTCATAATTATAAATTTCATTACTGTGTATTTTAAAGGAAATTTGGTATAATTTTATAACCCGGTTCGAGCCGTGAAAATGGAGGCTTGGAAAATATTTACTGAATCATCAATAACTAGAACTTTTATAAAATATAACCATGGTCAGCATTTTCTTGGAGTTTCGTAACCGAGACCATTTTACTGAACGAAACTTGGACTTCAAGCAGTCATGGCTGCTTTATATTAGATTTTACACAACAAAAGTTGGACTGTGTGGTAAAACCTTGTATGATCGTGTGAGAAATGTGGAGATCCGAAAAGAGTGCAAGACTGATGTTAGATGGTTTGGGCATGTAGACTAATGTAGAGTGAATGAGCAAAGAACGGAGTGTAAGGAGAATATACAATGCGAATGTGAATGAATCAAGTGAATCAGATACTTCAGTCGGGCCATGCCAAGAGTCAAAATAATAGAATAGTATGTATGAATGTTGTTTGGCGGTCCGTCCTCTCTGTCTACCCCTGCGGGGAAACGGCGTGATGGTTAGTTAGTTAGTTCGTTTAAAGTAGGACTGCAAACAGTCACAGCTGCTTTATACTAGATTTTACTGAACGAAACTTGGGCTTCAAGCAGTCATGGCTGCTTTATATTAGATTTTACACAACAAAAGTTGGACTGTGTGGTAAAACCTTGTATGATCGTGTGAGAAATGTGGAGATCCGAAAAGAGTGCAAGACTGATGTTAGATGGTTTGGGCATGTAGACTAATGTAGAGTGAATGAGCAAAGAACGGAGTGTAAGGAGAATATACAATGCGAATGTGAATGAATCAAGTGAATCAGATACTTCAGTCGGGCCATGCCAAGAGTCAAAATAATAGAATAGTATGTATGAATGTTGTTTGGCGGTCCGTCCTCTCTGTCTACCCCTGCGGGGAAACGGCGTGATGGTTAGTTAGTTAGTTCGTTTAAAGTAGGACTGCAAACAGTCACAGCTGCTTTATACTAGATTTTACTGAACGAAACTTGGGCTTCAAGCAGTCATGGCTGCTTTATATTAGATTTTACACAACAAAAGTTGGACTGTGTGGTAAAACCTTGTATGATCGTGTGAGAAATGTGGAGATCCGAAAAGAGTGCAAGGCTGATGTTAGATGGTTTGGGCATGTAGACTAATGTAGAGTGAATGAGCAAAGAACGGAGTGTAAGGAGAATATACGATGCGAATGTGAATGAATCAAGTGAATCAGATACTTCAGTCGGGCCATGCCAAGAGTCAAAATAATAGAATAGTATGTATGAATGTTGTTTGGCGGTCCGTCCTCTCTGTCTACCCCTGCGGGGAAACGGCGTGATGGTTAGTTAGTTAGTTCGTTTAAAGTAGGACTGCAAACAGTCACAGCTGCTTTATACTAGATTTTACTGAACGAAACTTGGACTTCAAGCAGTCATGGCTGCTTTATATTAGATTTTACACAACAAAAGTTGGACTCTGTGGTAAAACCTTGTATGATCGTGTGAGAAATGTGGAGATCCGAAAAGAGTGCAAGGCTGATGTTAGATGGTTTGGGCATGTAGACTAATGTAGAGTGAATGAGCAAAGAACGGAGTGTAAGGAGAATATACGATGCGAATGTGAATGAATCAAGTGAATCAGATACTTCAGTCGGGCCATGCCAAGAGTCAAAATAATAGAATAGTATGTATGAATGTTGTTTGGCGGTTCGTCCTCTCTGTCTACCCCTGCGGGGAAACGGCGTGATGGTTAGTTAGTTAGTTCGTTTAAAGTAGGACTGCAAACAGTCACAGCTGCTTTATACTAGATTTTACTGAACGAAACTTGGACTTCAAGCAGTCATGGCTGCTTTATATTAGATTTTACACAACAAAAGTTGGAGTGTGTGGTAAAACCTTGTATGATCGTGTGAGAAATGTGGAGATCCGAAAAGAGTGCAAGGCTGATGTTAGATGGTTTGGGCATGTAGACTAATGTAGAGTGAATGAGCAAAGAAAGGAGTGTAAAGAGAATATACGATGCGAATGTGAATGGTAGCAGAAGTCGGGGACGCCCGAGGAAGACATGACCCGATCAAGTGAATCGAATACTTGAGTCGGGCCATGTCGAGAGTCAAAATAATAGAATAGTATGTATGAATGTTGTTTGGCGGTCCGTCCTCTCTGTCTACCCCTGCGGGGAAACGGCGTGATGGTTAGTTAGTTAGTTCGTTTAAAGTAGGACTGCAAACAGTCACAGCTGCTTTATACTAGATTTTACTGAACGAAACTTGGACTTCAAGCAGTCATGGCTGCTTTATATTAGATTTTACACAACAAAAGTTGGACTGTGTGGTAAAACCTTGTATGATCGTGTGAGAAATGTGGAGATCCGAAAAGAGTGCAAGGCTGATGTTAGATGGTTTGGGCATGTAGACTAATGTAGAGTGAATGAGCAAAGAACGGAGTGTAAGGAGAATATACGATGCGAATGTGAATGAATCAAGTGAATCAGATACTTCAGTCGGGCTATGCCAAGAGTCAAAATAATAGAATAGTATGTATGAATGTTGTTTGGCGGTCCGTCCTCTCTGTCTACCCCTGCGGGGAAACGGCGTGATGTTAGTTAGTTCATTTAAAGTAGGACTGCAAGCAGTCCCAGCTGCCTTATACTAGATTTTACTAAACGAAATTTGGACTTCAAGCAGTCACGGCTGCTTTAAACTATATTTTAATTTTCTTTTATTACATACTTGCAAACATTTTTATAGTAAGAATATGTTACATGTCTATAAAATCCATAATGCGTATTATACTGAAAAATATTAAAATTTTATTTAAGTGATAATATATAACAAAATATGTATGGTACATTATGTCCAGTGAGTTTAACATAACTCATTTCGGGGAAGACAAAAAAAGTTAAAGGTTAATTAAAATTATACGTTTAATAAGTATGCTGAAAAAATATTTTTGAACTTTTAACAATATTTTTTGTTTGGTACTGGATTTTATATACTCTATATACACTATGAGTAACCCCAAATATTTCTTTGTCTGGTACTGGAAGTTTTAGGATACTAAGTCGATGGTGTATCGGGGAAATTTTGGACTTTATATACTCAACATTTTTTTATTATTTATTATTTCAATACATACATTACAGTATATACCAAATTATTGACATTTGTTTATTACATAAATTTAGAACTGTTGTTAATATGGTGTTTGTTTTATGCTGGGTGTGAGGTAGGTTTGAGTAGGTGACACTGTGGTGGGTTATAATAATTATAATGTTATTATTTATAATAATAATTATAATGTTACACATTGGTCTATGAGTAATCCCAAATATTTCTTTGCTTGGTTCTGGAAGGTTTAGGTTACTCAGTCGATGGTGTATCGGGGAAACTTTGGACTTTATATACTCAACATTGGTCTGTGAGAAACCCCAAATATTTCGTTTCGTTTAAATTTTGGAGCTTTTCATTTCCAAGAATGTAACTTATGTTCATGTTATCTTTTTTTCCTGGAAGTGAGGTAGTAGGTCTTACAATATTGAAGATTCATTTATTTATTGGCAACCATTTAGATAACTTTGCGAGATCTTTATTCATAAGAGCTTCAAGTTCCAAGTTCAACTTATAAAATCCGTAGTGGCAATATAGTAGATTTAAACAAATGTCCAGTTAGCTTTTTTCGAGAATATTATGTTTGAATCTCAAGAACATAATTGTTTCTTTTTTATTTGAAAGAAAAACTGCTACTAATGTTATTTTCCCAAAGATGACGTAGGCACACGTGTCGAATATTTTTATAGATAGGACCATTAATGTATTATTTAGTCAATGGTTAGAACCGTTTCCAAATGGGTGACTTGGGAATAATATATTTTATTCATGTTATAACAAGTTTCCTTCAATACGACAGTGTAATAATGCGAAGAAAGAATTTAATAATTGTATATTTGTATTGAAGTGTATTGTTAGAGTTATATTCCAACATCACTACCATGGAAGTAATTTTGCGAAATCCATTCACCAAATAATGTTTTGGAATCAATGAATTCGATGAATAAGTTGGAAAAAAATCACAAAATGAAGTCTTTTATAGTGTCAAAAAACGTGTTCTTTGGTAAGTGGATTTCAATACGTTACTAAGGATACAAAATTGAAAATATTTGATTACCAGTAAAAAAAATAATTTAAAAAAATAGCTACACTAACAAAACGCTTTATTATGGTTTTGGAAGTAGTGGTATTAAACTAAAAAGACAATTACAATGGAATGTTGATATTTCGTAAAGATCAAACGGGACATACGTTGTAATGCACGCGTTTACATATGGCGCTTACTTAATTATTTTAGGAAATAAACTCTTTTTGCAAGTGATCTTTTAATATATTAAAATAGAAAATAGTAGTAAAAATAAAAAGTGGGTAAGTCAAGCCTACGCAAGACAGAAGTGAAACTTCTAGTATTCCTCTCTCTCTATTTTCATTTCATCATCTCTATTTTCTCTCTTAGGTTAGTTTGAAAATTAGAGGTTAAATAATTCAACGACGAAGCATGGATTTGCTTTTTCTAATATTTTCTTATAGATGAATGACGTTCGATTAATGTATAGTTCCAAAAATTTTCAATTTATTCACAAGTATACAATATTACATAAATAACAATATTACAATTAAAAATTACAAAGAAATTACAATGACAATTTACCAATCATGTGCCATTTTCATTGTCAATTTCATGAATATCATTTCCTAATGTCGTGATAATTGGGTTATGGTAACTAAAGTGCGAGATATATACATGAGCACTTAAATCCTTAATGAATCGTGCAAAAACTGCATCGATTGTTGTCCCGTGTCTAGTCGTGCTAGTGTTCCTATCATTAACAATATCCAAATTGAGGGTGTTTTTGAAAAAGTTCAATAACTCTACAGATTCTTCCCTCGCAAAATTAACATTAAAATCTCCCGAAATGATCATAGGAATTTCGTGATAATTCTTATTCAATAGCCTCGAACCACCCTCTGTGTATGGCAGAAGCACATGGTGGATAAAATCTTTGATATCAGTAATCGATTTACCTGGTGAGATATAAATTGACACCATAATAATTTTTTCCCCATTAGCCAGAGAGCATTCTGCAGCACACAAATCCCCAACGGAGGATGTATGACTAGAAACGAATTCATGGTTACGGGCATGAACGTCATTATGTTTTACCACAACATGTTGGAGTCTATTTACATTTTGATATATACCGACACCACCCGCTCTAACACTGGGTCTCTTGTATTGTACAATGCAATCAAAATTTTCAACATTAACATGCCTGTCATCGTCAAGCCAAGTTTCGGAAAGCATCAATATGTCCGAATTTTTTAGAACATTACCTCGTAAATCTGTTGCATGTTTGTTAATACTTTGACAATTGAATGAGAATATCGTCATATCTCCTTTCTCAATATTTTCTAACAGTACTAGATCGAGAGTTTTTAAACGAACCGTAGAAAGTCTATCAAATTCTCTTCTCAATTGAGCTACTGATGTGTCTTCGCGTCGTCCGTGATGGAATAAAACCTGATTTTCTGCAGGCACAATATAGAGACCTTGAGGACTTGTAACTCTTGATAAAGCTACATAAACCAAGGATTGCGAATGTTTCTTGCTATACGTATACACAACACTATCGTACGTTCCTCCTTGCGACTTGTGAATAGTCATTGCGCATGCTGGCTTAAGTGGAAAATGGTTTCTCTTTGCTTGGATTTTACTGTGTGATTTAGTTTTGTATAATGGGAAAGTCGCTGACCTACGACTTATCGGAGTTGCGTCATTACTTATTCCTAGTCGAGTAGCATATTGAGCTGTTTTACTACGTGTCCGTCTTCCTACACCTTTTGGAAAAATTAGCCAAACTCTGATAATTTTGTGGCTTTGATCATCTAACTCAACATAGACCAATTTACCGACTGCTCCATTTGCTAATCCATCTGTTACATCGATATTCGTTGTGATTAAATATGGTTTGTTCAAAGCAAAAACGATTTGGTACGGGAGGCCACCAGTATCAATTGATGACAGTTGATGTAGTTTGAGTCTTGCATCTCGTTCTTTTTGAAAATCATTACCCCAACCGATTATTTCGTCGTCAGCGATAGAATCTTTCTTATTCTCACATGAGTTCAATACAGAAAGATTGTAAGTATCGGCAGAATAATTATCATAGTATAATCTAACTCCATTGGGACAAAGATTATGGGCATCCTCATTCGTAACGAACCTTGATTCAATGAGTTCCAGTTGTTGTCTGGTCAAAATTTCCCCGTTACCAATTTTCGTTAAGGCTGATGAGAAACATTCATTTTCTTGTCTCATAACCTCTGTCAGTTCATAAAATTTAATACTCCTCCATAACTGATTACCACCTATTCTTTGTATTTTTTGCTTATAAATAGGAGTTGCTCTCACTGGTGGCAATTGTCTCAAATCTCCGATAAAGATCATATTCATACCACCGAATAAGGAATCATAATGACCTGTTATCTCTCTCAGTCTTAAATCTATTCGTTCTAACATCTCAGCACCAATCATACTCACTTCATCGATAACTATTACTTTCACGTACTTGAAAAGTGTTCGATATAAAAATTTCAGTTCATTTGATAGTGGAATTCGATTCGCCGGTGATATTTTGAAAGCCGTATGAACTGTTGTGCCCCCAATAGCTACTGCTGCCTTTCCTGTTGATGCGCAAGCAATATAAGCGTTTAAATACCCATCAGTATTAGAAAATCGGTTGAAAATCTCCATTAATAATTTGATGGTGAATGTTTTTCCACATCCTGCTGGCCCGGTTAAGAATAAGTGTAAGGGTAATGCGTTTTCTGTTTGATTTAAATGTATACAGTGTTGTAACAATTCGAATTGCTTCTCATTTGTTAATCTCATTAAATCATTAAACTTGTCATTCTCCATAATGTTATCTTTTTTCCTGGCAATTGCACCAAGTTTGTTCAATGATGCTTGCCGCAAATCAAGATTGGCAATTGAATGGGGATCATTCAGGAGTTGTTCATACGGATCAGGCTCTTGATGGACATTCACTTGATTTCGGTCGTCATCATAAAGAAGTTCTTCACGACATAACTGAGCGCATATTTCCATAGTTTTAGCAATGTCTAAATTTGACTCGAATTCTTTTCTACGTTCCATTATTAATGCCTCATTCTGTTCAAATAATTGTAGAAATTGCATGTCTGCTAAAACATCTGTTTCTTCAACTCTAAACTTGAGGTGTAAAGTAACCATCTCCCTCTTATAGTCTGCCAAGTCTTTTCCCATGTCGTAATTTCTATACCTAATTATTCGTGGTATTCTCCTTTCAGAAATTTTTCCTTTGGGACCTACATTATATTTCGAAACAAATTGTGCTAACGTTACGTCTTCGAGTTCTTCCGGCCTCTTCTCATATTTGTCAAACCAATTTTGTTTCCAAATGTCAGTGCAATCGTAACCAAGTTCTTCAAGTTCTTTATTTGTTTTCCTAATTCGTTCACGCTCTTGTGGCCAGAGTGTTGGTATGTAAACGACTGCTACTGACGTTTTAGACATTGGCAACCGCAATAAAAACCAAGCGGCCTCTTGACTTGTCATTTCAACACTATTGAGCACGTTAACACTAAGTTTTCTGAGTGCCTCAACGATATCAAAGTCCGGATTTTCGTCAATAACCTCTACAATTTGTCGCTGCAAATTGCTGATGCCTCTATTAGTTTTGTTGACATATTCTACAACGTATTGTGCGCACGAATACTCTTCAATAATATATTGAAAGTCCATGTTAGATCCTAATACATTTAATAAATTCTGTTGCTAAACGCATTTTTGCGAACGCCGTTTTGTCGTTGCATTACAAATTACCATTAATTTTAAATTTACACAAATTCTGTTATGCATTGTACATCAATGTATTTGTTACTAAATTTTCTGCTTGTTAAAAGTATTTCAAATTCCTTAAATAAAAAAAAATAAGATGTAAGAGTGAACTTTCATTTGTATCAGTCTAAAATGGTATTTTTCGGCGCGGTATCTAAATAAAATATTTTCTTTCGTAATTTGTGTGATTTTTAAAATTTATTCAGTTAGAGTGATTCATAACAAAGAAATAGACACAATTTTAAGTATGATAAATTAATATTGAAAAATTATTAATTATTTGAACACGTGATTTTTGATTATTAAATTAACTATTCTTAAATAAAAAATAGTCATTCCTAATGTTATTATAAATTTATATTTGTAAACCTTGTTTTTAGTTCTATTGAACTTTAAATACATATTTAGAAAATATTCTGTAATAAGTACAATTCTGACGAATTTCATGCTTTTGTTAATTTAATGGTATTAGATTTATTTTTCCATAAAACCAAGAAAAACATAGGAATAGCCAACAAATACCAGAAAAGCTAACAAATACTCTAAATCGTAAACTTGTCCACTTTATATAAAAAGTCAATTAGTTTTGCCTGAACCTGCAACTGCACCTGCACCTGCACCTGCACCTGCACTTGCACCATAGCTTCGGGGAATCCGTTAGAAAGGAAATCTAATATTAATCTGATAAAACCCGTGTTGAGAATAATTTGCATTGTACCACAACATAACGAAGTGATTTAAAACAAAGTATTTTTTTCCATTCCTTATTAATTTAAAACCAGGAATATTCTAAATTATTATAAGAAGGTTAGTTCCCAAGCTTCTCAAGATGGTAGTTCAAACCTGTCGAAAATACGGGATACTGTAAATGTAAGATTTGTGAAGCTGAAAGTATTTAAAAAAATTGCCTGGGTCTTTCAAAACACGATCAGAAATTTACCTATCGAATGTTAGTAAACTAAAAATTACGATATCTATCAAGCATCTGTCAAACATTTGAACAAAAGAAATGCACATTTTAGATATAGAATTATGCTAATTAATAAAAACAATTTTCGCATCTACCTACTTTAAATAATTATATCGCTTTTCTGGATAATCAGTTCCAATTTTGAAAATAATTCTTGAATTTTTATTCGATTGTCGCCACACGCGATACGGTGCGTACTCGGATGCAGACATCTTAATCAGGCTCTAGTGTAGGCGTTAGTACTATTTTGCACGCCCTCACCAATGTCACCGAAAGCCAAAATTAGTGCCTGTTGTTTAATTTTTTTTTTTATTATTTATGTTGAGAATACGCTTTATTAAGAATTAGAATAGCGTTTTATTTGTTTTGTCCATCCAAAAATTATCAATGTACCGATAATAAAAAGAAAAAAAATTTAAAGAGTAAAGAAGTCTTCTATGTTGTCATTTCGTTAAAAAAATATGACGCAGTTAATAAATATACGTAATGTTTTGACGGTGTCTCTGAGCGCAGTGCGATAAATAAATAAAGAAGGAAAACGGAAAACAATCTCAACAGTGTAGCGTAAAAATGGTACAAAAGACGGCTTATCCGGATTTGCGCA
The DNA here is from genome assembly GCA_026573805.1 of Hesperophylax magnus. Classification (NCBI taxonomy): domain Eukaryota; kingdom Metazoa; phylum Arthropoda; class Insecta; order Trichoptera; family Limnephilidae; genus Hesperophylax; species Hesperophylax magnus. The sequence continues at coordinate 23,871,700 of JAIUSX010000011.1, forward strand.
GATCCCGGTGTTGCGAGTTCGGTTTACAAGGGCATCCGGTGTGCTTGTATATATTTTATGTAGTTGGGGCTTAACCCGTAGAATGCTATCCTCCCGCGATTCTTTAGCGTGCTGGGGGTTAAAGGCCAAACACCCACCGTAAGCCGGCTGACACTATTTTCGCAATAACTTGTACCATCTTACCAGATAAAGTGTTAAAATATGTATAAATATTGTATTTATGTCATCTGTCCTACGTAGTTTCTCCAGAATAGCTAATTAACATCGTTAATAAAAGTTTTTTCTTTCTCTCTCTCCGAGGACATAAAAAAATATTGTTGAGTTTTATTATATTTTCCAGTTAAATAATCTTTCTTTATAAAAAAAATATGTCAAATTGGGCTTTCTTGTCTACATGTCTTGTATGACTTTTATGACTTTAAAATCGATATAGTGAAAAAAATTGTGGCTAAATCTTTGGAAATCTTGTTGAATATTTAACTTGGATTAGGTGATTTCATACCAACCTGAGTGGCATTGATTTGGATCTTTTAATCAAAAATTATTTTAACTATGAGCATTTAAGTTAGATGATGATAATTGATAAAAAAATATATAAATTTAGTTGTATTCGGTATTATGACATTTGACATGGAATTTTTCGACGGGTTTCGTCACAAATAAAATAAACAACATGCAATTGACGAAGCGACAAGTTAAAATAATATTGACATTTGTTATTTCCTTTCTATGCAAATATTTTTACCATAAAATCGAGGCAAGTGCGGATAATCTATTAGCAAATCTACGTTGGATGGCTGGCACACAACCGACTGGAACAAACGTGCACGGTGAATCTCTTGGCACACTAGAGGTTAACTAGTGGAGTTAAGGATGCTAGAACTTCATCGGAAGGAAGACTTTCGAGCCTTATGTTTGCTTGTGTCTGGACACCGAAAGGCGCTTTGTTTCTTTTCAGCAAACGGTTGAATATGAAGGCCTTGTTTTTGTTTTAATATCAAATGGAATGTATTTTTTTAAGTTTCTTTTGACTACCGATCAATACAATCAAGCAAAATGGATTATTTCTCAGGGAAATAACTATTTTTAGAGCACAACCACAATAATGAGAGGTATATTAGATAATTGGTTTAGCTGGACACTTAACCACTTTACTCTGGAATAATAATTAATCTAACCAGTGAAGTAGCGATATTCGTGGCGACCTTGATAGTCGCCTGGGGCCAGATCGTACTAGAAAGAATACCGTGTCAGGAAATTAATATTATGAAGAATATTTACAATAAATAAATTTTACCTTACAATATAAATAAAACTTCACAAGTTTAAATCAATGGTAGGTATCTGGCTAGTCAGATCAGGTCACTATACAAAGCTTTTGCTGATTCTGAATGGTAGCCTTTCACCAGGGTGAAACTGAGAATATTTATAACTCTGGAACGTACCTACTAAACCACTCAACCGCTGGGGTCATTAAACTGATTATAAAAATATTTAATTAACTATTGGACATGTAATTAATGTTATTATAAAAAGAACATTTATTTTTAAATACAAAATATCAAAAATGGTAAATGTGGATGGCGTGTCTTTCACTGGTAAATAAATTATGATAGCTCCAAGAAAAAGTTGGTTTCGTCGGATAAGGTGGGCACATTTCTTCCGACCCTTCAAGTTTGTAGATTCACTAACAAGAAACGAAAACTCTCTCCTACCATTCATTTCCTAACCGATTAATAAATAGAGAACAAAACTATTTTTGGCCTTTTGTGGCAAATTGGAAAACCGTAAGATAAAGCTGGGTTCCTTTCACCGTGTATCTGTAAGCTTTATTCGATGTAATTATGTTGTAAACAGAAATTTAATCAAATTGGAAAATAGTACGATATGTCTTCCTTCTACTCTTTAATTTGATTTAACCGCAATGTGTATATGGTATAATGGATGGTATAAGAACGCACAAAGGTAAACAAAGTGTCCATTAACATGTTTCTTTGTTTGCGTCTGTGCATTCCTATACCATCCATTTGATTTTCTTAAAAATTGCAAAGTTTGTTCTTATTAGTGCCAGGAGTGTTTAAAGAGCGGTTTGAATGGCGGAAGAAGTCGGAGACAGTGGTAGAAAATGTTGTGGATGCCTGAGGATGAGATGAATCAAATAATTATTTGTGGTAAAATGAGACGTAAGTGATGAACGAAGAAAGTGATGTAAGGAGAGTGTATGATTGGAATTGAATGGTTGAAGAGATCGAGGAAGCTAAAAAAAGGTGGCACGTTACAATAAAATAATACTATTTCCATCTTCACTCAGTTTCTAGCTTCTCTAGAATTCAAAACCTTAAAACTTTACCACAAATCATTTATAAGTTGCCGAGCAACGCCGGGTACATGTCAGCTAATTTTCATATAAAACTGAATTTTAAATTTTAATATTATGTTTTTGAATTGAACTGCTTTGATATTTTAACACCTACTGTGTTTTGAATTGAACATTACTGCATTGATATTTAAACACTTTCCATGTTTTGAATTGAACATAACTGCATTGATATGTTAACACCTACTGTGTTTTGTATTGAACACAACTGCATTGCTATTTAAACACCTACGAAATTTTGAATTGAACATTACTGCATGGATACTTAAACACCTACCATGTTTTGAATTGAAAATAACTGCATTGATATTTAAACACATACGATGTTTTGAATTGAACATATAACTGATATGATTTTCATGGCCAAAAGTATTTTTGTTACTTGTTTTTGGGGTGTTATGCCATGTTACGCTAACTCCTTCTTTAGCCAACGTTTTGGACAGCATTTCAATGTCCATCATCAGGGCAGATGTGTAATCTGAGGTTGTGGTGAAACGTGAGCTTATGTATGAGGATGTGATACCGTGTTGCCAGCTCCAACCCTCTGAGCTAACATTAACGTATTATTTTTAAAGTGGTTTTATTCGTTTAGCTCTGGTGTAGCCGTCAATTACCGGATACCAAAAACCATTGAGCTTAGCTCCATCGTCTCTATTAATATTTACGGGTTTTTTGTGAATTTCTCTATAAGTTTTGGGTCTCCCCAGGACAGGTACAGCCTACAGTTATCGAAATAAAACAGCAGTGAATTCAACCGATACCGTGAGGCACAGGTTTCCTCTCTGGCCACTATCGTTTGTTGAATTTCTATGAAACTCAAACCGTTTCATAGAAAATAGAAAATTAATCATCGTCCACCTCGAGGCCTTTCATTAATATTAACCAACAGTCAAGTTAACAGGTATCTTTTCCTATCCGAATAATATGAAAAAACATTTGGGAGCACGTATTGACCTTGATTCTTATAGACGAATGCTTTAAGTTGTGGGCTCCAAATAAATCCTTCTTATTTTGTTGCTGTAACATAGTATCGCCTATTTTAATTGACAAGGTCGCATCTCGTGTTATTTTGACTTCCAAACCCTGAAATGACACTATTGAAGAATTCAATGGTTTTCACTTTTATATGTGTTTTTTTTTTTTTATTTATTTTTTTTTTTATTGTACAACAGAACATTCATTCCAGTTACAGTACAATTTTACATACAGTACAATTTTACATCATATCAGCATTTGGGTAAGTGACTCTTCAATAACTGTTTTAGGTCGTTTAGAGAACAGTCATTTACATCCATATTCTTTGCTAGTTCGTTCAACAGCACCACTCCCCTCGTCATGCTATGCTTTGCCAGGACTTCAGTTTTGCCTTTTGGTACTCTGAATAAGTCATGGTATCGACTTCGGCTGTAGTGGTCTGGTACATATAAATCATAGCATCCCAAGAGGAATGGGCTATCAATAAAATTGTTCCAAATTTTGAAAGATATAATGGCTAGGCTTGCTTTCCGCCTAGTTTCCAGACTCACAGAATTAGTTTCCTCAAGTAAGTCGATATGGTGCATGAACCTGGGATAGGTTCCATGCGTCCGCATATAGACATACCTGAGGAATTTCTTATGGATTTGCTCTATCATTTCAATGTACTTCTGGTGGTACGGTGCCCAAACATCGCTCGCATACTCCAGCTTGCTTCTCAGTATGCTATCGAACAATGCTAACGTAGCATCTTGGTTATTGAACTGCTTGCATGTCCTAATGACGAACCCAAGAAGTTTGTAGCAAGACTGAGTGAGCTGCGATATATGGCCAGAGAATTTCAGTTCGGGATCAAAGACGACACCGAGATCCTTTACGGAATTTACACGTGATAGTGTTTCGCCCTTTATCTTATAATCGTAAATTATAGTGTTTAGAGAACGAGTGTAAGACATAGTCACACATTTTTTTGTATTGAAATCTAATTTGTTTATCAACGATCATTCAGATAGTGCATCCAGATCAGCTTGCATTTTAAGACAGTCTTGTTGGGAGCTTATTTCCATTAGAATTTTAAGGTCATCTGCAAACAGTAGATGTTTACTATTCTTAACATAGTTTTGGATGTCATTTATTAGTATTAGAAACAACAGCGGTCCGAGGTTAGACCCTTGAGGAATTCCAGATTTTGCTGAGAATTTTTTCAAATTATGTCCATTTACCGAAACAATTTTTTTTCTGGATTTTCTGGTATTGTCCACCTTGGCGTCATTTTTCGACTTACATACTGTGACCGTCTATATATAGAACTTATTCAGTATTCTTACATAGTTCTCAAATTCTTTCCATATCTCAAAATTACGTCTTACTGATTTTACAACTTCTTATTAGTGACATTCAACCATTACTTATTCAAGTGAGTTGTATTCTACACATTCATCCCTGTATCGATCTCATTAAAACACAAATTCATCTCATTATTCCGATAAGTTACCGTTCCCAACTACATAATGCAGAATGCCTTCGTATTCAGTTTTACGAATCCCATGACATAGGAATAACATTCTTCGTTAAATTACTCTGCACGCAAACTTTGTCCGCCCAAGAAATGAGAGCATGCAGCTCTTCCATTCGTCAGAAAACAAAAATTTTATTCATCGCAGACAGTACAATTACTTGCCGAAGTTTCGTATAGTTCTTAAGCTTTTTGTTGCAAACAAATATTTGGAATATTACCAGAGATGTAAAGTTTTCTGATCTTAAAGTTTAGTTTTTTCTCACGTGGAGATAATAAATGAGGATGACATAGTTAGTGCACCCACATGTTAAGTGCAGTTTTAAGTTAAAACAATTAAGTGTTTTGGAAAGCATTTATCTAGATTACATACTTTGTAAATAGATTTTTCGTAAGAAATTTACATTACTTAAATCACGTAGAGCAGATGAAAAGCGGAAATTCTTATAAATCATTTAAAAAAATGCACTTAACACAACGTGTGCGCTAGGCCATCGATTTTATAAAAGGGAAAGCCTCATAAAAGAATTTACCTTATTTTCATGATTCTTCCATTCTTAATGTCTATTATTATATATTATTATAGTTGTAGAATAGGTACACACTAGATATAAAATGTCAATATTTTAAAGCTAAGTAAAATATATTTATTAAAAAAAGCTATTAATACATTTTAAATTATGTCACATCACATACGAAATTTATTTTAATTTATTGTACTACAGATTATTTGTACAGTTACGGCACAAGATTTGTTATTTTGACATTTTTCACATTTGAGAAGACAGTTTTTCACGTTCTCGTTTGACTTCGGCTGAAGTTTTGAGGCACGTATAAGTCATAGCATTCGAAGATAAATTGGATATCAGTAGAGATATGAATTATATAAAGTAAGTTACTTAATATTTTTGTTACATCAAGTAAGTCAATATGGTGCATGAACCTCGGATAATTTCGTCCGTAATGTAGACATATCTGACGTTTTTGTTCTGAATTCGTTCCAGCACATTTATACATTTAGTTTGGTGCGGAATCCAGACACCACTAGCGTATTCCAGTTTAAATGAAGTAATTATAAGTTATTGTGTTACCTGTAACGAACTCCGCGAGGATGAGGATCCATGCCGAAAGCAGTTTTGGACATATTGTCCTGAGCTCAAATACGGTCGCTGACATCATTGAACTGTAACAAAAACAACATGATTAAATATCTTTTATTTTTTACTCTCACCACACCTACAAAAATATAACCATAATTGATTTTCAGGAATGTTAATTAAGATTATGATCGATGTTTAATAATGAGAAGATGGACGCTAAATCCGCACCCTTCTGTTATTTTGACTAAGTATTATGTAATTGATTAATGTAATAAAAATATAAGAATTACAAATTTGTATGTGAATTTTTTTTAAAAAGACAAACATTCCCGGGTTATGGATAACCTTACAATATTTGAAAATCTCCTACTAACACCACTTTTTGCTTGTAACAGCCGAGGAATTGAACACACTACGCCTGTTTGGTACCCAAGCGCGATGTCAACTCAGCCACCGACCGGTCGATGGTTTGATGGGAAAACTAATTTTCGTTATCGTATCCTTCAACAACTGAGAATATACTTGGTTTTTCGTTGAAATATTTTTACCTCCAAGCACGTCTTCGTTTTTTGGATGTTGTTACCGTGAAAGATCCATGTGGCGTATGTGTGTAAAACCATGTGTGCTCGTGTAAGAAATATGGAGATCGCAAAGAGTGCAAGGCTGATGTTAGCGTAATGAGTAAGATTACGAAAGGGACGCTTAAATAGTTTGGGCATTTAGAGCAAATGAGCGAAGAAAGGAGTATAAGGAGAATATATGATGCGAATGCGAATGGTAGCAGAAGTCGGGGAAGCCCAAGGATTACATGGCACGATCAAGTGAATCAGATACTCGAGTCGGGCCATGTCAGGAGTCAGAATAATGTATGTAATTAGCATGTATGCATGTGATTGAGAAAAGAGCTGTGTGCCAAGACCGAGTTGTTTGGTTGTTGTGACGGTTCGTCCTCTCTGTCTACCCCTGCAGTGAGCAAGCCTGTCACATTGAGAAACTGTTCTTGTTCAATTATTAACAATTTTCAGGTAAATTGCCTGCGATTTTTTTTTTTGCTAACTTTCTACCTATATTTAACCTAACCTCGATACAGGCAATGTATAGTGAGATGCAATAAATAAATAAATATTTTTTATGTACCTACATATCTACCTCTTCTTTCATGTGGGAATTTTTTAAGAATGAAATTGAATTTTTAAATTAAATCAAGATCTAAATATGATTGCGTTTTATCAGACAAAAAGCTGCAGGCATAAAAAAATAAAAATTAAATTTCTTCAGTTATTTTGTTTGCGAGTTTTAAGTGAGATGGGCAAAATAAAAAAAATATGACCTTCGCGACCTATTGTTAATTTAATCTAATATGTGTTCGGTGAATTATTTGAGGTATTATGTAATATCATATTTACAAGGCCAGATATGTTTAGGTCCCAAACTGGTTTAGGTGCTAAATATAAAAATTAAACTAAAGATTCCCAAATCGAATTATTTAAAAAATGTTAATACAAAAATTATTGCGGCAAATATTGAAGATACGTTTAAAAAAAACCACAATTTGCAATGGAAACAGGGATAGCATACCGCGAGGGCCTTCGGACAGAGCTGAATTCAAATAATTTTTTTTTGCTTCCGGTTCAAAAACCTTTAAATTTGTAAAATTAATTCCACTTAAAAAAAACACGGTTCAAATCATATATCTCCACCTACGTTTCGAAATTACAAATTGATCACGACTTCGATTTAAATAAATGTATTTGAATTTCACTAACCGTTTGCCATAGTAAGTATATAACATAAAATTTTACGGAGTCTGTGACAGGGTTATCCAAAATATAAGTGTGTCGAATTTCCTCGCATGAAACGAACTTTTTAAAGTAGATTCTCCGAGAGCACTTACATCAATATTCTTATGTCTTTATATGGGGTCGTAAAAGGCTTTGGGGGAACATAAATATTTGCACGATAGAGCACATCAACGGGCTGAGTTTATCAAAACCAAATGCAAATAAAATTACATGCTGAAGATTTTACGATAAAGATTAAAATTAATATTGGTGATGGAAATATCATGAGATCATTGTAATAAATATCGACGTTGTAATAATTGGAAATCATCCACGAGCATTAAATCTCATTTTTAAATCGTTGATCTTTATTATCATATGGGTGTATAAAACTTTTTTATACTATTTTTGTTAATTTTGTTTATTATTATCTAAATTCCATTTTATTCACATGGACGTATATAGATACACCTTAAATAATGTATTGAACTGACTGGTCCGTCCAGTCGTTTTCAGATTAAAAATACACTTTCGTAAGTAAATAAATCTTTGGGCGATTAAATAATTTTTACGGAGGTGTGAGCAGATTGGACTTTTCAATTTCCTTTCATTTAAAGAAATAATTGTTTCAAATAAAGTGTATTACACACTGATTTAGTTTATATTTATAAAGTATCAATGAAACTCGTTCCAATTTGAGGTAGTCTACACTCTTCCCTCTGGCATCGCAGAGTTGTTGCTTCGATTATTACTGAATGTGTTGTGGCTGTTCTTGTTCATCAACTACGCTAGCCGCTTTTTGACTCGGGCACATAAAACAGACACGGGACTGAGGCGAGGCGAGGCAAGCTCGTGCACTACACTCGGGGGTTTTGAGATGTTTCGAACCTTATCATAAAAGACCCGCAAACATACTCAAATATATTTTGACTAAATTAATTTAAACAGACTCCCTGCAGTGAAAAAATTTCATTTTGGGTTTTAGCATGGTATAAACTTCATACGAGTAGAATAGGTTATGTTGTATTATTTTCTTTATAAACACCTTTCCCTACATCCCAACACTCCAACATCCCTACATCCCTACCATCCCTACATCCCTACATCCATACATCTCTATATCACTACCATCCCTACATACCCACATCAATACATCCCTACATCCCAACATCCATACATCCCTACATCCCTACATCCTTACATCCCTACAAACCTACACCCCAATATCCCAAAATCCCTACATCCCTACATCCCAACACCCTAACATCCCTAAATCAATACATCCCTACATCCATACATCCCTATATCACTACCATCCCTACATCCCTACATCCCTACATCCCTACATCCCTCCATCCCTTAATCCTTACATCCCTGCATCCCTAAATCCCTAAATCTCTACATTCCTACATCCCTGCAAGTCTCAAATAATAAAATGATACTGAAATCTTGTGAAAATCCACGAGTTGTTGAAAATCTAAGGCCTTTATCGCATGTCAAAGGCTTGTGTTTACAGCCAAGGAGATAAGGCTTAAGATGTTTGAAAAGCGTCACGCGTTTCTACGTAAAACAGCGAAGGTTTACAACAGAGGGAAAGGCACGCGGTTTGGAGGTTACCGCGAACTTTGAATTTAATGTAAGATGGCGTCAAATATCTCCCGGAATTCCGAGGAAACATAAAAGTTTCATAATTAAACGCGTTCAAATATATATATATAGAGAGAGAGAGAACCCGGCGTATTATTATATATACTTTTAATGAGAATACCGCACAATAATCCCATCTTCTCTCAGCCGTCTGGAGGCAGTAGGACTATCCCTGATCGGGGTATTTTTTGAGGCTGACGGAAGTGGGGAAGGAAAGGTAATGGATATAGGGACTAGGGTTATCAATTTTCGCTTCAGTTCTGAATGGTGGACTTTTACCAGGGCGATACTAAGAATATATTTCAGTCGTTGAAAACTGTTCAAGATTGAGGAACTATAATACTATATTTGCAGAACATAAATATAGAAGCGACGAAGAAAAAAAGAATTGTATATTTAGTATTTTTCGATGCTACAAGATGCATACGCAAGATGCTTCTTATGTAGCTTAGAGTGCAAACGTTGTATTCGTACGATTACTTTTTTACTGTAAATTTTTAAGGCAAATAATTTTTCTTGTTTTTTTCAGACTATTAAATTATTTTTTCTTTTGAAACTGAAAGCTTAATTACACTGAATACAATATGCCCAGAGGTGTGATCTTTAAATGCGTCTTTTGAAGCTGAAAACTCAATTACACTAAATACAATATACCCAGAGTTGTGATCTTTAAATGGGTCTCTTGGAACTGAAAGCTTAATTACACTAAATACAATCTACCCAAAGGTGTGATCTTAAGCAATTTAAAAGAATATATTTGATTTGTCGCTTAACGCACTACAGTTTAACTCTTATACCCCAGATCAACGAAATTTACTATCTGTTCATGAAGGGATTTCCTAATCATATGGAAATAAGGAAAAATTTTGCTTATTCGGGCACATTGAAACGCCCACAGCACAATACTTTCTACCCTTATCCCTTCAGTTGATACTAGATACACAAAGTATTTTAATTTTTTAATATTTCAAACGGGCACAACAGCAATTTAATTTGTTAAATCCCGTAAAACTGTTTTTCTTTTAATTTGTAAGAAAATTTAAAAATCAGGTAATGTCTGCCTTTCATAGTTTTGCAATGAGTTTTTTTCTTCACGACAAAGTGTGTAGATACGTTTACGATGGTTTGTTTCATTGTTCTCTTTATATAATGTCACAGTTCAGTTTCCAATAAATATTATTTCTTAGCGTGTTACTTTGATTTGAAGACTGACGTTTCATCGAATGCATGAAAAGTATTTGGTCAGGTTTATGTTATATATTTCATGTAAAAATCTACTAAGACTAGAAAATGTGAATGTGAGTTAAATATTATTATGACGTTTTTAATACTCCAATAGTATTGAGAAATAGAACTATAGTTGAAGTTTAGTGAAGTTTAATTTAGCTTATCTGAACGTTAACTATAAGTTAAATTAAGCTTATCTTAATGTTAACTTTCAAACATTATTATGACGTTTTTAATACTCCAGTAGTATGGAGAAATATAACTGTAGTTGAAGTTTAGTGAAGATTAATATGGCTTATCTTAACTTTTTATTGTAACTACACACAATTTTTTTGTAACTAAAAAAAGTGGAAACGTCATCACGAATTGTTTTATTTGTTTAGAATTTCAATAGCAGTACATGTTTTATCATTGACCCTATACTACACGAAAAAAAACACTATATTTTATTGACCAGCGATGACATCTTTAGGTGGTGTGGTTAACCTTAAATTTTAAAAAATACGTGTTTCTCTAAAGTAGCTTTTGATATTATTATCTACGGTTGCACGTGTGCGACTATTGTTTTCCATTTTAGCGAGTTCCGTTAAAACAAAAGTCGCAAACAACAGAATGAAAATCACTCCTGCGCATAAATTTCTCGATGCCAACTTATTTACTAAAACATGCCCATACACACATGCCCTGTGCTTGAACCAAAAGAATTTAAGTACAAAATGTTACCGACTTATGTTGATAACATAAAATACTATTTGTGGGCGAAAAACGATTTATTATTCTTGAATAAAGTGGTTCAATAAAAGAAGTTGTGAAATATTAGAAAAGTATGCATAAATCGTGCTAAAGTGCTTCTATTCCTGTCATAAACCATCGAAAAATGTAAAATGATTTTACAATAAAAATTACAAATGCGTACAAAATCGAAAGATTAGAAAAAAGTGGATTTTTGTTAAGAAGCCGTTAAGAAAGTTTTGGACATTGCTGTATGAGCTCCACATGTCCAATTAACATTATGCGAACCTCTTTTAGGCCTTTTAGGATTTTTTTTTTGGATATTTAAACAGTTCAACAACCATACTTTTGCAAAATACAATGTCCAAAAGTGCCATCTTCAAAAAACTGCTTTTTTTGCTTTTGTCTTGTTTTTTGTGCTTTGGTATTTATTATATTTTTTAATATTATTTGTTGATTCTATCAACTTATTCTTTATACTTTCCTAATGTTTTCTTCTCTAATCGTAACACTTCCTTTTTTATTTAAAAATAATAAATCATTTTATAATATCACGATAAATTTGGTATAATGTTTTATTTAATAAAGTGTTTTGTTTCACCAAACGCAGGACAAAACAATCTATTAGTTTCTTAGAGGCCCTGAGGCAATTATTTTCTTCATGCCTTCGTGTGTAGTGTTAACTTTTTTTTAAATGTGAAAAATTAGTTCTGTGTATATTTCAGGATTTGCCGCGCCATTTGAAGATGTCATCGCAGGTCAATGGAATTTGTTTTTTCTCGCATAGTATAAGCAAAATGATTAAACATACCTATCAGGATTTAAGAATTGATCGCATAGTATAGTATCAATGATTAAACATACCTATCAGGATTTAATCATTGATCGCATAATATAGGATCATTGATTAAACATACCTATCTGGATTTAATCATTGATCGCATAGTATAGGATAAATGATTAAACATACCTATCAGGATTTAAGAATTGATCGCATAGTATAGTATCATTGATTAAACATACCTATCAGGTTTATTTATTGTTATTAAGTTTAATTTGTAGAACTCCATTTCATTTTTTATATATTCAATAATATTATTATTGGGTTTATAAAAACAGTTTATTTTTAAACAAGTTCTGCTGTGTAATTATTATTACGCGTGACAGCTGTTTCGCCCTCTGAAGGCATTATCAAACTGTGGGTAGCCCACTTACATGTATCGTCTGTAAGTGGGCTACCCACAGTTTGATAATGCCTTCAGAGGGCGAAACAGCTGTCACGCGTAATAATAATTACACAGCAGAACTTGTTTAAAAATAAACTGTTTTTATAAACCCAATAATAATATTATTGAATATATAAAAAATAAAAAATACCTATCAGGATTTAATCATTGATCGCATAGTATAGGATAAATGATTAAACATACCTATCAGGATTTAATCATTGATCGCATAGTATAGGATCAATGATTAATCAGAATTTTACATTGCGTTTTATGATTTTTTCTCTCGTACGGTTTGGAATTACGCGATAAGCAAGTCTTTGCTACAAACATATTTTCTATGAACAAAAATTAAGAACTGAAGCGTGATGAAGGCAATCCTTTACAGTCGCAATATCTTGCAATTTTGGATTCATTAAAATTTGCATTCTTAAATTTTTCATTCATTAAAATCATTTACTTTACACATTACAAAATGCGAAAAATAATTGTTTAATGAAAATGAACTGGAACATTATATCTGATTCGTACCAACGCGTAATGTAATATAACCTAACATTAAACTAAATATAACACACATTCCCTGTTCCAAGTCCTAAAAATATTTCAAAAATCCTCTACTGCCATCATTATAATCGGAAGGAGGACTTAGCTGGGAGAGAAACCCGACGCAATTGCTAACTCAGCCACTGACCCTTAAAGTAGTCACACAAACTAACGCACGCCGAAATAAACGAACTAACACACCATGAACTCACTCTTATTTTTTGTATTATTTACTACGTAGGTACTATATGGGAAGTTAAAATGTATATTTTTGTAAAAACATTATCATCACATTTTTTTTTTAGTAAATTTGTATTTGGTTATTTTATAATGAAGGTAAAATGAAATAAATGTAAATATGTACGTGGAATAGCAAAACAAAGTTCAAGGGAGGAAAAGCTTAGAATATAATAATATTATGAAGTGTTCAAATCCTGCTACTAATAATACAGTATATTGTTATCTGGCAAACTTTCATTCCGGCATTATGTAAAGTTCGTCCATAAAACTATAAATTTTCTACCAGCATTTTCATACTTTGCTAGAACGAACTGCATTATTCAAATCAAGAGTTCGCGAACAAGCGCTTTTGCCGAGAAGGAAATATATTGTTGTACTTACCTACTAGTGTAAGTAGTATAATGGCAGTCGGAGAATAGGTGAACCAACAAGAGTTGTTTGTCGAAGAGAATTTACTAAGTTCATTATAAATAACAATGTTAACTCTTGTTTCTAAATAGAATTTCGTGCTTATTATACTAAGCGCTCCTGAGGTGTTATCTCACAAAAACGGCGCTATACAAATTGTCCAATATTATTATTATAATTAAAGTTTTTTAGTTCATTATAATAGGATTAAGGTTTTGCTTTGATGATTTTTTTCAAATCCACCCACTATCTTATGCTTATGAGTAATATCTTTTATGTTTACTAGAGAAAATTATTTTTTAATGTTACGATCGAATGAATTACCCATTATGTGGGCGAATTTATTATTTGATTTTCTTGAATGGAAATCATAACTACTGTTCTATGTATAATTTTACATTACTTGCTAAATTACTGAAATATGGCAATTATTGCGCAAATTCTCAATGTTGGCTACCAATCTATTTTAAGTGTTGACTAAACGCAGCCATTCCGTAAAATTAAATTATCGAAATGCTCCATGGTAAAAGGAATCCTAATATCCGACCAATACAGGAGTATTTTTCCTCTCGAGTGTACAAATTTATCGATAAAAATCCCATGAAATAAAATTTAAATGTACCATACAATCTGCGAAACAAGCCCGCAGAAGCCTTGAAAATCGTCCAGACAATCCGAGCATTTGACACCAATGTGTTGCCAAATGGGAGATCAATACAGGACCCGCACTTGAGATGGAAGAAAGGCTGAACTCGGGAATAAAGGATCCGCACATTCGGGCCAAACCTTGTTTATGCTCCGGGTGAAAACGCTATTTTTACTCGCGGGGTTACTTTGACAATAATGTGACATCTGACTTTTGCGGTGAATACTCGTATCTTCGGTAAAACTTGTGGCGGAATTTTTAGTCAGCGCCGCTTCTTTCACAAACCAAATCCAAAATGAGATTGTCAGCAAAGTTAACTGATACCTGCATGAATGTTATTCGGATTTTGTGCTGGAATGAATATCTCTCGATTACTGACTTCAAATAATATCTACCCACATAATAATATTGGTTTTAAAAAAGGTTGCTTTTATGATGATTTTAATTCTAGCATATGTAGGTAAGTGTCCATATTTTAGCATGCTGATGATGCTATGCTGATTGCTAATAGTATGGATAATCTACAGTCTTTCGTGTCTAGAATGAACGAAGTATGCATGAAGAATGAATTAATGATGAATGTAAGAAAGTCTAAAGTAATAATGTTTGAAAGAGAGAGTACGAAAACAGTGTGCAATATAGTTGTGAATGAGGAATACTTGGAGCAGGTGGATGAGTTTGTTTATTTAGGGAGTATGTTTACGAGTGATGGGAAGGCTGACAGAGATATTGAAAGAAGGGTTAATGCAGGAAATTCCGTTAATGGAGGACTGAACGCAGTTGGCGCTAACAAAAAATTGTCCAAAGAAGCGAAGTTAGCCGTCCACAATGGAGTGCTGGTACCTACCCTGATGTATGGAAGTGAGGCATGGAACTGGCAAAGAAAGGATGAAAGTGGATTGAATGCTGTTGAAATGAGATCCCTGAGACGTATGTGTGGTAAAACCATGTTTGATCGTGTGAGGAATGTTGAGATCCACACAGAGGGCAATGCTGATGTAAGCGTAATGAGTAAGATTAAGAAAGGGACGCTTAGATGGTTTGGGCATGTAGAGCAAATGAGTGAAGATAGGAGTGTAGGGAGGATATATGATGCAAATGCAAATGGTAGCAGAAGTCGGGGACGCCCGAGGAAGACATGACACGATCAAGTAAATCAGATACTCGAGTCGGGCCATGTAGAGTCAGAATAATAGAAGAGTACGTATGAGACGATAGATGAATGTGAATGAGGCAAGAAGTGTGTGCCAAGACCGAGTCGTTTGGCGGTCCGTCCTCTCTGCCTACCCCTTCGGAGAAACGGCGTGATGGTTAGTTAGTTAGTTAGTTAAGAACTTAAAATAGGTCAGTAGGTAAAAATTTACGCTCCCATACTAAAGAGTTTTTTAAAATTTATTATATACGTAACTGCATTCCAATTTGAATGATCTCCGGCAAGTTTGCTAAAAGCCATCATTTTGGGAGTATCGGTACCGCCGCCCGGGAACCATTTACTGGATAGCTTACACCTCTGCCTTAGGTTTGCTACGTTTAGTGACTAAGCAAGGGTGCCAGGGTTAACGGGGTGAGGTTTGTCTAGGTCTTGGCAGTGGATGTGTCTACTCACCCACTGAGTTGTGGGCGGAATTGGGAGATACCTTTTGAAATTTCCAACCGGAATCTCTCGAGGATGGCTCGAGAGATTCCTGCCTTACACCGCCGGGGGTATAGATTCACAAGTCCGTCTTTCCTGGACCTACTGACCCCCATATTCCTACAGGTAATCCCTCTTACCATAACCTTCCCGTAACGTCATCTCAAAAAGACCCCCACACTGCATAGTTGACATAGGCCCTGGAGGAAATTATTTTCCACAGGGACACCTGTGTGGCAATAATGTACAAGAAAAACTTGTCAGCTGATTAAAGCATATTTATTTGTGAACTGAACAGTTTTAAACTCTAAACCTAAATAAGCTTTGTCATCTTATAGTTATTACGATGTTAATGCTTATTACTCATCAAGATTAACTTAATCATTATCAAAATGGGCTTGGTTTTACTAACATAAAATAATATTATAAATTGGTCCACAGAATTATTTTTTAAAGTTTTTTACTCAGCTCAATACGGCGACGTTATAGATATAATCAGTTACAAGATTTAGAGACATTATTATTTTTACGGGAATTATTGTGTATACAATAGAACATACATACAACGGCAAGCGTGCTGGTTTCACACGGTATTACCTCGGGCCTTATAAATAGACCTAAATATACACTGTCATTTAAATGAAATTGGCATATATTGACCTTTCCGTTGGTTTACCTTTTAAAAGGTGAGCAGTTTGAGAAAAAAAACTACCTCTTTTCAAAGTGCCCTCGAATAGCATTCCTTCTACGAACAGGTATGAGAATTCAGCGTTGGGTTACCTGAATTTCAAGGTTTAGAAAGGTGGAGAGTGGAGATGTACATAATATGCCGAACCGTAATAACTAGAATGTCGGTTTTAGAATTGAAATCCAGACGTGAAATGCTATCCAAGACAAAAGGGGCCAAGATAAATGAGAGACGTTTGGATCGGGAATGTGAGGGAGCTACGGAAAAAAAGTGGACTTATCCCGGCGAGGAAAAGAACCGTAGAAATTGCGGGATTGGATTCCTTAATGGGAACACTCACTCACCGAGCACGACCGATTGTTGGAAATACAAGAAAAAATGTCATTCGTGTGTTCCCTTTGTTGTTTTAATTTTAAAAGTCTGCCGTGTTCTACACTGTCTTAGGATTTATGAGCAAATGAAGGGAAAATTCGAGAGTTTAACGGAATGTGACTTTTCAACTTCCCCTCTTCTTTTGATCTTGAAATAATATAACGTCTCTTGTATCATCTTACTAGAATGTACAAACAAACCAATGAAACTATATTCCCTTTTGTAAATATGAGTGTTTTGTATCAAGCTTTCTCACCGTTTTCTTCGCCGAATATATCAATCCTTTTGATTCAATTCTCCTAACAATTCTTCTTTAACGTCTCCTGTGTCATCTTACTAGAATGTACAAACAAACCAATGAAACTATATTCCCTTTTGTAAATATGAATGTTTTGTATCAAGCTTTCTCACCGTTTTCTTCGCCGAATATATCAACACTTATCCTTTTGATGTTTAGATATTTTATCTGGATATATAGGATGTCCCAAAAGCTATGGATTAAACGAAGTGGGATGATTGGAGAGGTCATTTTCAATCAAAATGTGGTGACCTTTAGAGGTCTGACTCTTAACCCTCTGAATATTATATTGATTTTTGTATTTTTTTTAAATACCCTTAGGCCAATAAAAAGAAATCATTTGAACCGAATTGTTTTTGTTAATCTAATTTTGTTGTTAAATGTAAATCCAGTTTTTGAAATGGTATATATTCAATAATGTTACTTCAGAAATTCAAAATATGAGATCGGCATATTGGGTATTTTTAAAAAACCCACAAAAACGATATAATATTGAGAGGGTTAAGAATCTGACCACTGTACATGGGGTTATTTTGATTGCAAATGAACTCCCCTAATATCCTACCTCGTTTGAGCCATTGCTTGCGGGACACCCTATATATTCACACTGTATTGTAAAATAATAGAAAAGCAAAGAAGCATCCACCCTTTCCTGTCCCAATGTATTTTTGTTGAAATAAAGTCCGTTCGTTTGTTATTTTTACTGTTATTTTATTATTATCTATAAAACCCCGTTATTTTTATGTGTTTATGATAATGAGAAAATGTGTAACGGCTTAGCGTTAATGGTTGTTTATTGATATTATATATAATTTGTAGAACTCAGTTTGTTAATCAAAATAAAACCAAATTTAAAAATGTTACCAATAGCTCAGCAAGTAATTTTTTGAATTATTGTGACAGCTGTTTTTGCATTCAATACAGTTTAATAACGGCCTATCACAATAATTAAAATTTAAAAAAAATGCAAAATTTTACCACCATTGTTAAATTCGATTTACCATTAAAAAAATACATTGTTTTTGTTTTCTAATGAAAATTTAAAGGATTGTAACTCTGGTTAAAATGATAACGTAGGTTAAAAATACACAATAGAACAATTTTATCATTTGAGCATTGATACGCAAGTTTTAAAAGTTATATATGTACAATGTACAATAATATAGTTGTACATGTTGAAACATTATTTATTTTGTGAAAAATGTAAAATGATGTACCTGGATGTTTGTAAGTTTCACAGATATACCAAATATTGTAATATAAGTGCTTCAGAATATCTAAATAAAATAATAATATAAAAAACCCCTAGCCTGGTTTGTTACTTTGAAAATAATAAAGTGCTGCATGTAATATACGAAGTCATAAAAGGAATGGAATATGATATGATAAATGATGAGAGCGTGATAAAAAGTAGGTTGAACGTGACTTGTTATTTATGTTTTATCTTAGCCCGCTTGGCAACTGAGATTACAATAAGATGAACGCAATTATTTACAAGTCACATCTCCGTAAGGGTAGGCAGTCGGTTAGAAACGTTACAAACACGAGTTAGTCTTCACTCCAGGCTTTCTGACTGATTCAGAAACGGTACACACTTGAAATCATTTGAGGGTTATATGTATATAATATGTACTTGCATATCTGAAGAGCCGGGAGTAACTTACACAATCGCTGTCCTAGTTCTTGTATGTTCAATAGACCTTTTTTTTGCAAAACTGAGTTAAGAATGCCAATATGTTCATTAGCCTATTACGTATTAATGAAACTAAAAAAAAACATATTTTTTGGTTTTTAAGTGACATTTTCAGCATTTTTCGAGTGCCAATATCCACTCACGGAACAATGTTTTAGTTCTTATTTGTTCAAACTCCCGGATATTGAACATTAAAACACTCAACTTTATGAATATAATATTTTTTTTAAATTTCATCGATATTTGTTCAACATCCCGCCGAACGTTGAAGTCTTGAATGTTCAATCTCCACTTTCAGGAGCCGGCTAGTTAAAATGTGCGGCCATGTTGATTTTTACTTGTTTCTAACAACGAAATTGTTCCACTAAAAATACGTTTAATTGGGAATATATACTGTTATTGAACTGAAAAATGACTTCACCGACTCCAGAATCAATAAACCTTAGACCAGTAGCTCAAATAGAAAGTTAAGTCTTAAAATTAAAGTCATTCATAGGCTCTTTCACCATATTTTACATGTACTTCTTGAATTTGCTAGGCAAATATACAGGATGCTTCATTTATTATTTATTTATTCAATTATTTATTAACAAACTTAGGGCTTTTGCTTTTACCTAAAATAACTATTAATAAATTATATTAGTGCATTAAAACTTATTTTTATTCAAGAAATACAACAAAAGAGCCAGGACATGGAAATGTGCAAGAAGTCGACTGTCCTCGTAGTCTGGTTGAAAGACATCTACGACACATATTTATTCCGTTATCACTGCTGAGATCGCTGATGAAAATGAAATCCAAATCTTTCAATTTTGAATTCATTCAATTAAAAGTTTCAGATTTTTTGTTTTTTAGTCACATAAAAAACAATAAACATATTCTTATGTAGGGACTACAATAAAACCATCTAGGCAAACGACTAACAACAATAAATGTAATTGCTTATAAAAATAACAAATGTAATGTTAAATAGCGCACACCCATAACCCAAATCGCGGGATATTATAATTTTAGGATTTTAAGAGATTTTAAGATTAAAAAAAATAATATTTTATTCACGATAATCAACATAAATAATAAGCTCACGGCAAATAAGAACTTTCGAAAGAAAAAAAATTACATATGTCAAATGTAGGTAATGAAACAATAAAAAACAAACCAATTTTTCAACTTATTCACAAAATTGAACTTCGATAATTTTACGCATCACTCGGGAATTTTTTTTATGGAATACCGCACACAGTCTCAACTGCTCCCAACCATCTAAAGCCAGTGAGACTATGGAATCCTCAATTGGGGTATATTCGTATATCGTGAGGCTGAAGGTAGTGTGGAGGGGAAAGAGATGGAGAAGAGAAAGAGAGGAAGGAGGAGGAAGGAGAAGAGAGATGGTATGTGATTAGCTATTCAGATCTGGTCACCAAACACGGTTAAAGCCATTTTAATTCTGATGGTGGTCTTTACACCATATCTTCCTCTCTGGAACATGCCGCAAATAGACTATATGTTATTTTAAATGAATAATTTGTGAAATAACATAAATGAATCAAATAAAATTTACTTGCGCACGCCGGGGTTTGAGCCCGCGTCCTCCGGATTTCTAGTCAAGAGTACCCCTACACCACGGAGGCCGTAATACGTACGATGTAACAGTATTTTACATCACGCATGCACCTACAACCGATAGTAGTATATTAGCGGTAGGTACCTTTGTACTTGTGCATTGTTTTCAAACTTACATAATATTTGGATGATTTATATAGAGCAGTTTTTGTGAAAAATCACCCCAAGGACGCTGTTTGTATATTTTAAAGTAATACTTTAAGTCAACTACTAACTAAAATAAAAGTAAAGTGTTTGAAATCTGAAAATCACCCTGTATATACAATTTACCACTAATTGGCTAATTGAACAAAAAATATCTCAAACTTATGGGAGCCGAATTGTTCGATCTCCACACGATATGTTCAATATCCAAAATAATCATTCATGATTTTCATGCCATGTTCAACGTCCACCTTTAAAGTCATAATTTGGGCATATTATAGCTTCAATCTTCGAAAAATGATCTTTAAACATTTCCTGTTACACATATGTATTAAACGAAATGACCAAAATCGAGAATCTTTTAGAATTTGCCTGTAAAAACAAAAAAAAGGTCTTCTGTAAAATTTGCTAAATGGTCTATTGAACATACAAGCACTAAGGCAGCGCAATGTTCTCTTTCTCATTTCTTTTCCCTCCTCACTCCTTTGAGATCCTTATTGGGAAAGCCATGGTTCCACTAGCGTTTCTATTATTATTTTATGTGCATACCGCAAAAAAGTCCCAATATTTCTTACATCTGTCTGGAGTCTGGCATTCCCACCTGGGACATGTTGTTAAAACATTTATCCTTTTTTTTACACAAATCGTGCATACATTTTCAAATATTTTTTCAAATTTTAGTATGAAATATAAAATAAGGTAAGTAAAGATAACCCACCAAAGCATTACCTGTGCGTGGGTGATAAAACAAAAAAAAATACTAAAGAAATAATAATCGAAATATACTATTTAAGTAATAATCGAACTGTACTGTTTAAAAAATAATTTAAATATACTGTTTAAATAAATACAACATCAAGTACCCAAGTAATAGTGTAAATTTGAAGTAAATGTTATATTGTTATGAATAAGTGAAACAACTATATAAATATACCCGACCATTGAGTTCGTGGTTGTGAGTTATTACTTAATATTGTAACAAAATGTATCAAAATCTATTCTTTAAGTGGGTTCCTACCAGTGCCAGTGGCGTGCAAAAGCGTTCTGAAGACTGAGTGGCTTTAGAAAGCTTACTATATATTCTTCATGATGTTTTATGTTTTATCGGAATTTCTGGAAACAATTGATTCAGAAAAATAAACTTATAATTTTAATAGTAGTTATGTTTGATGTATATAACTTCATTTTTCTTATGCTAACTGATCTCAGCAAAAATTGAAGAAGTTTTTGCAAAATAATATAGTCGGAACTTTAAGTCCCAATTTTACAAAAACTAATATATGTAAAAGTTAAGGAACGTTAAAATTCACAATTGGATAAACACAATAAATATATTGTGTGTGCTTGAATTTCTTATATTTTTATTAGCTATTTGAAATTTACTCCTTAAAATGTAGGGTTATGTAATGTATTTTCGCTGTGTGAATTTGTCTTAATTATGTGTTTCGATTAGAGTTTTTTTTTCTATTAAAAAGTTATGTACCTAGGTATACTCACCAAAAAGGTATACCGGAAAATATTTATTTACGGATATTAAAATACAGACACGCTTTCATTAGGTAACCCTTTTTAAATTTGTTGTGAATTGATGTTTCCTAAAACAACGCCGTAGAATTTATTTATGTTATTTCTGAAAAGAAGACTAATTTTCTGAAATTAAATGGTACCTACATAACTATTTACATTATGTTTTTATCTTGAAATATGACAGAAATCATTTAGACAAACCAAAAACTTAATTTTTATGCGCACATTGAGAAAATTGTGCATAAAGTTTTCTGCGTGCTAGGCTTTGAAACAGAAACAACCTTGTATTTCGAAAACCAGAAACATACCTATTCCTTTACTGTACGCTGGTCCATTTTCGACATGAATAATCACAATGCACCTTCAAATGGACTCCACTTTGCTTATCCAAAATATTTTTTGTTTAGCCACAATTACAGATACGTAAAAATATGCTCTCGATCAATAACGTCTCCACTCTCTCTAATCGGCAAATATACAATGACTTCGAGACCCTATTTAAAATGTGCAATAACGTTATCGACTGTCCTAACTTACTCAATCTAATAAATTTTAAAATGACACACAGAGCAATTCGGTTTTACGACTTATTTCACATTAACAGGACGCGCACACTTATTATGATGATATCATGTGATATCAAACTTTTCTAAAGAACTATTAGTAAACGTAGACATTGTGCCTTTTTTTCTCATCCATTACAATATTTTTATAAAAAAAAAATCTTTAAATTGATGTAAATAATGCATAATGGTTTAATTTTCTGCTATTAATGTTATTCTGCGAGAAACAGTTCGAATGTAGGCAAATTTACATTTAAATTCTATACTGTCTTGTTAGTAAATTACTGTATGTATCTACCTGTGTTTACTACTTTCAGAGATCAAAGCAATCATCTATCGTTTTTAAATATGTGTACGTTGCCGTATGTTTAATAATAAAACATGCTCTGCCATCAGCCAGACATTGAATTAAAGGAACAGTATGAGCATTAGAGATATGTCACAACATCGGTTCCGCGACGCGAGAGAGATGGAGTGCCATCATTGAAACACTTTCCTTGAAATTTATGTAACGTTTCTTAGATCAAAGGAGTTGAACAAACACTTCCAGCGTTTCAGCGGCATAGCTTTTGACTTAAGTGGCCTTTTGAAAACTATAAAAAATAGCTTGACAGCGAAAATATTACCCACAAGAAAGCGACACTTTACTCAGGGCGGCAGATGTGCTTTTTGATGTAATAAGATGGAAATTCTGCGAACATTTATTTTAAACAGAACAAAAATTTCACTATCCAGAAAATATTACCGACCTCCGTGGTCAAGCAGTTGAGATCCTTGACTACGAATAAAGACCAAAATCAAACCAAACTTATTGATTTGTGTTATTTCAAATTTAATTAATATGAAATATTATTATGTGTACTTGCGGTATCATCCAGACTGGTAGATAATTTCAGTATTTCGCCCCGATGAAAGACCACCATTCAGAATTGAAACGTTGCTTGAAATTGTTTTAGCCATATTTGATGACCAGATCTGAATAGCCAGTAAGTTCTCTACCTTCTTCTCCTTTCTTTCCCCATTACCTGTCTCACAAAGTAACCCATTTTAGGATTCCATAGTCTCACTGGCCCCAGACGGTTGGGATCAGTTGGGTCTCTTTTGCAGTACTCATGAATAAGAGTTGAGTGGCCACTGAAATCCCACCGTTGATTTGTGTTATTTCAAATTTGATTACTACGAAATAATATTATGCGTATTTGAGGTACCTTCCGGAGCGGCAGATACATTCAGTATTGCCATGGTGAAAGAACCACCACTAATCAGAATCGAAACGATGCTTACTTGAAATGGCTTTAGCCATGTTTGATGAGTAGCCCTGTATAGCCAGGTACTTATTAACCTTCCTCTTCCCATGTCCTACCTTTCCCCGCTCGTTTTAGCGTCACAATATACCCTACTCGGGATGCTATAGTGCCACTGGCTTCGGAGAGTTGGGACTCTTGTGCAGTATATGTATATATAAAAAATATATATATATATAAAAAACAAACATTAGAAACCGTCCCAATTCCAAAATCCAAAGCAGATTTAGTGGTATATGAGTTAGTTGGAAGATATTCATTTAAAAATTTAACACTAACTTTTTTATCTAATGGGTAGGTTAGAGATTCCTCTTTCAATGAATCATTTAATTTCGTGAAAATAAACATAACTCAACACATTTGTTTCTATTTAGATACGTATCTACCGTTCCTTTCAATTGGTTTATCTTCGCTTAAGCGCCAACACGACCTAATACGTATATGACATGGGATCTTAGTTTTTTTAACCAAATAGAGCAATGCTAAAAGTATCTTAGGTACCTTCTGCGCAACCTGTAGAGTAAACAAATAAAAATAAGATTTACATTTATATATTGCCACCGCCGGCAGTCTTAACATGATCAATTGCTGAGAAGCAGCATATTTTTAATTACTGACCCGTGAAAAATTACGGGCTATTATAATTCCTCTTTTGAAAACTTAGTTGAAATAATACGTACTTTACCGCTTGTCTGATTAATTATTCTTAACAACCCTGATTCCAATTTTGAACACGACAATTAAATTCAAAGTAAATCTGAGTGCTAGAATTAACTGAAGTAGAGTTACAGACATAAGTTAGAAATTTGTATTTTTGATAATGTACTGAGAGGTATGAAGACACAGATTAGGTACATACATTGTAATATAATAAGTGGTGATGCTGCGGATGTCCACTTTCTATTCGGGATCCGGTCATTTATTATCATCCAGCACGTTGCGACGTCACGTCATCGCCTATATTTGAAAAACATCATCAAGGAGACATCAGAATACCTTATATAATATCTGTGACAAAAAAGGAAAAAGTGTTTTTCATGAATCAGATACTTGAGTTAAAATAATTATAAAGTTTTTTTTTTTTTATATAAATGCGCTTGAAAAGATGAACCTTCTTTCAAGCGCTGCTAAATAATATACACATTTAAAAAAATAAAACAAATATTTTCCAGTGTTCTGAAATTCTCAATGTTTCATTTGTAACTGTATTAATAACACTGTTCGAATGTGAAATTTTTTCAATTAAATTCACATAAAATGATATAGATTTAAAGATTTTCTGAATCCAAAAATGAAATTGTTTTGTAGTCATGCAGAAAAAGTTATTTGATAGTCAGTATCTTACTTTCTGACTTATCATTGTACAATCATCGTAAAGTACTAACTATCAGATAAACTCGCTGAAATGATGAAAAATTTATGAGATCCGCCTTGAAAAATAGATAAAAGTTCATAAAATGTCGGATGTTTCAATTGAGTAGGTAATGTAATTTTAACACTTTCATACGTACTTGTTAGTTGAAGCTCTGGTCCATGAAAGTTACATCATCCGCGTACTAAGAGACGCATTCTTTTTCACGAACATTACAACACACACACTTGGAAACTATCCACTGTTTTGTAAAATATCACCTATTTTCAAAGAAGAAACTTAATTTTATTCTAACTTAGCTATTCAACAAGGATTGAAACTTTTGAAAAATGCTATAATGGTCACTAAGAAGATTTTTGAAAACGCTTATATTTATTTAAATACGAATTTATACACAAATACTATTAGGTTTATTTATATATTTATAAACTTTTAATGACATTTATTACATTAATAAAGAACAAAAATATTTCAAAATTATAGCAACTTTTTGAGGCAGTTTTTATTTATGAAAAATTTAAGTGAATGTTGAATTAATTTCGTCGCTTGATATCACAATCGTATTTTTTACCGCGCGAATCGAAGAAACAATTTCAGCACGGGCAATACATACAAATCGGGTCGATCACGAACACCACTTCGCTGGAGAGCTTTAAAATGCGCCAATTGAAAGTTTTGTTTGAACCGTGGCCGCGCGGGTAGCAGCACCGGGGGTACTAGCGACTAGCGTCAGGGCGTCTCGGCGCCTACTGTCTCTCTCGGCGCCGCGACGCCTGTGCGCAGGTCACCGCCGGAATGCGCGCGCCATACAGGCTCGCGAGGGATGTGTCGTCATAGCTCCGGAGCGAGGTATAGGGATGGGGCCACAGCTGGAGCGAACGAGCTATCTTCAGAGGCTCTGGTTTTACTAGAAAGACTATTATGCTGTTTTTTTCGAGCAATATTTATAGACACGGACCGGAGAGTAGTGTCACAAGCTGTTACGCGCCTCTGCATGGTGACACTGCCTTGAATTTCTGGTAGTTCACCGTTTGTTCTTTAATGCTGCTAGTGATTTATGTGGCTCCTTTCTCTTTACTATCTGCATGACAATTCATCTTGCATGGACATTTTTTAGTATTAAACTGGCCAGTTATTATTAATAAAACAAATTATTATTACCGAGCAACAATCTAGTTAGTTCGGTTTTCTTATTAGATTTTTAATACATTGTTTAGTTGAAGGTTTAAGCCGTTCGGCGCATCCTCTTTGTCTCGAATCATCGTTTAAGACAATCTAACAGTGTTCATCATCATACAATTCGTAAAGCTGCCTACTAAGTTGTTTCAAAGAAGGAGAGCTTTCAAAGCGTCATAACTATACCCTAAAAGTCAAACGACATAACAAATCATTCTGTTATTTGCACTGTTTGCAGTTAAATATAATATATTTTTTCAACTTACAAAATTGATAAACAGCGTACTGAGGTGACATTAATTTAATACAACGTGCTAATGTGGTGGTAGTTAAAAAACCTCCCGTGTTTGAAATGAGGTAAAGGTTACCTACGATAACGTTTATTTAATTACCGTGGATATTCATAAATTTACCCTTATTAAAAAACAATCTTGCTTTCATACTCGTGGCTTTTGATGCAGCATTTTTGTTTTTAAAACAACAACAGATGGTAGGTACTTTTATTTTGTACGCAGTTGTTTATTATTTTTACTATATAGAGGCAGTGGTATGTTTTTAAAGGGTTTAAATAATCCGAATAAAGTGCAAAAAATAATCCACTATGATAATCTTTTGTTGCGTAGTTGATACAGAGTTACATGGTCCAATCCTACTCAAGCCGGCATTGAATGTTACAATATATATAGGCACTGGTTTGGAAGTATATTTTAAATAGCTTCTCTCTTCCACAAACTAAACATTTGTGTTTGTATAATTTATATATTGGGGATCTTGCCTGTTATTATCATGTTTTTAAAGAAAAACAATATAGTTCTCTTCTAATGCTCCTCGTATGATCGTAACATCTCTTCCTGAGACGTCCTCGATTTCTTCTACCATTCAAATTAGCATAATATGTTCTTCTTACTCTCCACATTTTTTGTTTATCTGCTCTGCATGCCCAAATAATCTAAGGTTCACGTTCTTATGCAATTAACTATTTAGTTTGAACAGTCGCTATTATAATATATAGGTATTGTTGAAAAAATAGTAGGTAACAAATATAATAATTCACTGTCGGAAATTGAGTTGTTTTTTCAATTTATACCATCAAACTATAAAGTGAATACTTTCCAAGAAAAACTATGTTTTTTTCAAGTTTTTTTTGGACTTGCTTATTGTAAGCATTTATTTTCTGACTATTGAAATTCACTATCAATTCTCCAAAAATATATATTAGTTATTTAAAAAAAACCTTTCTAAAAATACAATCGCACTGCGCGCTGAGGCAGCTCGAGCTTCATATTAAATTCATACATTAACGAGCGTATTGCGGGATAGAGCCCTCGTTCTTCTGTTTTATTATTTGCAGTGATTGCTTAGGAAATGTGTTTTTAATCGTTCACTAATGATTGCTTTATTTCCCCGAAGTGAGAAAACACACGTTCGGCCGTGTTATTTCTTCATAAAACAATAATAATGCACCCAGAAAAATGAGGTAAATTAATATGTTTCCATGTGGTTATACTACGTAAGAGAATTAATTGTTATATCTGCTTATTCGTTACACGTCATCACAAGTAAAATGAGAAGGCTGAGAGTTAACCAATTACAATGCGATGACGTAAACGATTGTTATTATTTGCGCCATCTTCGGGTCTAAATATTAAAATAGGTTCTCTTGAAATGATGATTACATAAGGTATTGCAGATAATGAATGCAATATGGTGTAATAAATTATTCATAATTGTTTTTCGTATTTTCGCGACAGTTATATTTGCACCGCATTTCGGCCACTTGGGGGTAGAATTAATTCTTAATTTATGAAATAATGGAAAGGGAGAAGCTATTGGAGGGTGCCTTAAAGATGAAGAACTTTATTTGTGTAAAATATAAAGCAATCGGAAATGAAGAAAACCTGGCTGGTGAAATATATATTACATTCTCGTATACACCATTAAGGCATTTAAAAATATTATAAAATACCTTGACAATATTATAAGCCGAGAAGTTTAAAGTGATATTTTTGGTAGCTACAATGGATTTTAAGATAAAAGTTTTGAGTTACTTGTTTTTAAAAACACATTGGTTTGAGATACATCAAGTATTTATACCAAGTGTTGGTAAAATTTAAAAGACCTATGATTACTAAATTATTTTTTTTGTAATAACTTAATACAACCTAAAATTGTAATATTTGATTATTAAAGACAATATTAGCGATTCTTAAACGAATATTTGAAACAGAAAAATCAGAAAGGGAAACGGTGACATCTAGGACATGAACTCAGGAACCTCGCTTTGCTCCCATTAACTCAATTGGTAGAGCTCGCCCCGACAAGGCAAAGGTCCTGGGTTCGTGTCCTAGATGTGACCGTATCTTTTTGTATTATAGCTAACATTGTCTATTAAACTAATTGTAAGAAGTTTTGTCAAGAAAAGGACGCTGTATTAAATTTTATGTATGCATATATATCAATTTATTTACCGTTTAAAAGATACCGCTAAAAGTATTTAAAATTCGGCCCGGCTTAAATAAATAGGCTTGCAAGCATGTTTGTTCTTGTACAAAAAATGTTTTCGTAGTCCATTGTTTTTGTCCTAAAAGAACTGATTATTATCTCTTCTATTGGTCAGCCTCTAACCTAGGCATTATTTAATTCACTCCAACCGTCAAGCGACGCAACGGGTCCACAGAATAGTCGTCTTTTGAACCGACGGTGGGCACCGCCAATGGAAGTTTTCACCTCAAACGAATGATCGCGCTTTGTGACTTTGTATATAAATTAATGCACATAATCACCACTTTATCTATTCTTGTGCAAGTTTTTCAAAAATAAAATAGTACCCTCAAGGGAAATCAATGATTACGTATAGAATTAATTAACAGTGAATTGATGCGAATTTTCTGCTTTATGAGTTAACAGTAACCAGAGCGCGATATTAATGTAAACTTTTAATTGTAAACCTAGTGTTGACTCTTAATATGTCTTTCCATATTTAAGTAGGTTTTTAATAATTAATCCGCATTATTTTATAATTCAATCATGTTATTAAATAATTAATGACGGAGCTAATGTGATTTAGCCACAACTTGTCATTACAGCAGCCAGTTCTGGTGTCCAGGCGATTTGATAACTCGTTGAGGTATAGATTGAACATGATGGGGGACATACACCCTCCTTGTTTTAGTCCTGACTGCAAGTATATCGGCCGAGAGTACGTACTTGCCCACTATACAATGTTTTTCAGCTGGGAGTGCCATCATGATAGTGGTGATATATATCGTAGGTATAATTCTAGCTTTAAATTTTTCCCATAAGATTGTATGACATACCCTATCGCAGGCTTTACTTAGGTTAAAGAAGCACCCGTATACAGTAATATACGAGTGCTTAATAATATAATAATTTTATTATATTATAATAAAATAATTTTACAAAAATATTAAATTTTTATTAAAATCCAATTTTTTGCTTTGCACTGTATATTTCCATATTAGTAAATATTCTACAATTCTTAGAAAACATTTTTTTTTATATTTGTGTTTAATATATCTTAGGAATGTAAAAATTATTTCCACTAGAGCAATTTTTGGTATATTATGCCAACTTCGTTTTGCAAATCGTTTTGAGTGATTGCGCGCTATAATGTGCCAAATTTATAGAACCTAAAAATACGGATGAACGCTGAAATCTAGGTGGAATCCATTGACTTATTATTATTTTTTATGTATTAAGTTAGAATGTTTTACTGAAATTCACGCCAAGTAGTTTGATGATCTAGATCCATTTCAGCTGTTGAACTAATTGTGAAATTGTGTGAACAAACGGTGAAGTATGTCTACGGTCATGTTGTTATGCTTGCTTGAGACCAAAATATTGAGAGTGCAGTCTTGTAAGTATGCCATTAAAAGAGGTTGCGCATTGATGTATTTCTATTT
The DNA here is from genome assembly GCA_026573805.1 of Hesperophylax magnus. NCBI lineage: Eukaryota > Metazoa > Arthropoda > Insecta > Trichoptera > Limnephilidae > Hesperophylax > Hesperophylax magnus. Next base: position 23,902,437 of record JAIUSX010000011.1, read on the forward strand.
AGTCGATGGAGTCACGCCATCGGATCACTACTACTACAAACAAAATGGTTTCGTTGAGAGCAAGATAAAAAGGCGACAATAAGAATAAATGTTTTCTCATTACAATAAAAAATTAATCGTTGTTGTTTCCATCCATTTTCTTGATAACTCCAAATTTGTAAATTGATTGCACCTGTTATTGGCGAGTAACGTTCCCTTTGATGCCATTTCAAAGGATCCATAATAGATTGCCTATGTAAACATTTTTTTCGAACTTGCAATCATTGTTTACAGTTTAGTCGAGATGTTGCAAAGTAGCATTCTTCCATATCTTCGGTACACAAGCCATGGCAGGCGAGTTTAAACTATACAACATTTATGCATTTAAACTGAACTTAACAACTTACTTAAATAGATATTGAGTTTAAAAATAGGCGATAAAAATAATAATTAATTATTTTAATTATAAGCACACACACCCGAGAAAAATCACGGTATAGTCTGAATGAGATGGTATTTTATTTTATTTCTTTTTAATGAAAATTTATTATGTAAAGAGCTACAACGACATTATTAGTTTTCAATATCTCCAAAACAACATGAGTTTCAGAATAGACCTTGGGTGAATTGGTATCTCGTGACGACAAACAAGACATGATTAAGTACAATAAATTCTTTATTCGAATGGCAGTGCTGCAATACCTCCGTTATGTCACATGCTTTTCGACCGGCCTACAAATTCTCTAACAATTATTGTACGATACAAAAGTAAAAAATCATGAAATTTCGTTGTGTACTAGTCCCACAAAGAGCTCGTACGTACGTCCTCGACGATCATTCTCTTAATTCTCACACGGCTTGTTGTAAACGAAAAAGAGAAAATACTAGAAGATAAACATTCGCGCTAAATCAGTTCCAAATTTAAAAAGTGCAATTATAATATTCTTGGTTAAAAATGAGAAGGGGGTTTATCGCTTATAACGCACACTTCTAATTTTTTAAATGATGACACTTATGATTATATCTAATGCTAATATTCTTGGCATCTATAACTACAAGACAAATTAAAAGAGTAATTCTAAATGAAATACAAATAAACTAACGTTTAAAAACAACCAGATGAGCCTGAAAAATGTTTTCTAAGAATTCCTCGCTAGGAGATCCTGTACCGAAGCGAACTCGATTTTACATAGAGGGTCTCCAGGGACTTTTATGGTTCAACCTAATGGTGTGGGTAAGGTTTGTAGCTTCTAAGACGACGTTTTTAAAATACTAGTCAGTAGTTATTTTTATGATCATTTCTAAAGCCCATATTTGATGGATGTAATTTTTATTTAACGTTTTGGAACTGAACGTGAGTTTGTTACAAATATAACATGTACAAATTCAAAGAGTCTAAAGATGGTATTTCACTAATTTATTAATTTATTTTATTCAGGAAACAAACAGTCATATATTTAAGCATGAACAGTAGTTATTCTTAGGTTCTAGACCAATAAAGTTCCATTAAGTTTAGTATTTGTACCTGCACAACATATTTATAAATGTATTATAAGAAATTACATCATGTAATAAAACAAGTAAAGAGATACAGTTTTTGCATGATTATACTATTCAAAACAATAAAATAAATAATGATGATAGTATTTTTTCACGAAATAAAAGAATTTTAAGTTATCAGCTTAGTGAGCTGCATTTTATATGATTTTAAGTTACAGTTGAAAATGTCTACATCTCGAAAGGAAATGTAAGTTTTTCAGAAAAGTTCTATTAAAGAGCTTTGCAATATTTTTAGAAATTGTATATGTAGAGTCTATTTGATTTTATGATTATGTTTGCCTTTTGTCTATTTTAAGATAATGAAACAGAATATAGTTTGTATACTTAGAACATTGAACTATTTTAATATTTCTGTTGTTGGCGTCTTTATAAAGGACCTAATTACTGATTTTTATTTAGTCTGTAAAATTTTATGTGATAAAAATTTCCGTACTCTTACTGTGGAAACCATAGCGCTACGTATCAACCCATTACTCGTATTTTTATGGAAAATTTATTTAGATAGGTACCTACCCACCTACCTGAAATAATAAAGCTTTGTCGTCAGGAGCAGAATTCTAATATTATGATGTTTACCAACATTGTAAATTCATACCATAAAAATATTGTATCTACCTAGAAAAAAACAGGTTTATCCTGCTCAGTGTCAGGGATTCATATTCATAAATAATGTTTAGGCAAGAAGGTAAAGCCTTGGCTCGATCATATCGTTCTGTGCCCGAACTCTCCTTGGGGATACCGTAATATTTATATATGTTTGTGGGATCTTCCATAATGACATAACATTACCTTGAAACTCTGGCAACAGAGTCCAGAAATCTAGTTCTAGACTCTGGCAAGTTTAAAAATTGGGTCCAGAAACTGAACAGATATTTCCAAGAAGTGATATTTATAACGACTTAAACAAATTGTTGATAGCACTGACCATACTGACCGTGAGCTATCCTTGCTGTTTGTATATTATTGGTAACTATTAGTTCTGTCAACTGAAGACCAAAAAAGTATGTTTCTAATTTTCATTTATTTAGTAAATTTGAACCAAAATATTCTTGGAATTTGAAAAGATTTGTACGTTCTAGATATAAACCACAGATTTTTGTAAGTAGGTATAAACTACAAATTTGTAAGTAGGTATAAACAAATTGTTTTTCTTATTTGTAGAAAACTTATACAATGTGTCCTAAGAAGTGTTATCATCACAATCAAAAATCATTTTTCAGGCCGGTAAGTACTATAATATTGATTATTCCGATTTTCTAAGTAGGAACCACGATTATGCGAACTCTGGCGATGTACAGAGTGAGTATATTAGGGTACTCACTACTTTTCCTAGATCCTATGTGTGATCGCAGGAGTGATTGATCTATACTGATTTGAAATACAACTAATGTCGCCAATTCACATAAGACCTTTCGACATCTACGCTCCACCCAGGTAAACAAAAATGATGTTTATTAATTTTTATCAATTTTTTATTTTATTTTATTTTAGTATTTTCATAAAACAGGCTTGGTGTTCATTAGTGATGTATGTGATTGTTTAAAAGGATTACGAAGTCACTAGAAAAGCCATGAATGTCACTTCTTACTTAGTACATGAAAATATTATATTATACATGTGTAGGTATAGATCAAATGAGGTTAAGAGTTAGCCCAGCTATGCAAAAGCAGCCCTACGGTATCCGCACCTCCCGTGGGGTCTTTTATGCTAATTATGACGTGTGTCCAGCTGTGAGTAGCTCGCGAGAATGCGGGGCGGGGTGAGATGTGCCCGCTGAGATTATTTTTACACCGTTCTGTTCGAATGGAGCTGTTTTGGATAGCATGTCACCCGAAATGGCAATTTGGGACATTTCTGGAGCGCGCATGATCTGCGGTGATGCAAACCAATTAGTTTTGTTTCTAACCCTTTCAAAGCTGACGTTAATGCTTATGAAAGTGTAACATTTTTTTAAAGACTTTATGTTTTTGACTACCTATTACTCTTTTGTAAAAAGAGGAATCACGTTAACGAAACAGAAAATAAGTATTTAAAATAATATTTTTTTTTAGTGAAAAGGGTTAGACACATAATGATTATTTTAATACTTGATTTAGTTCTATGTACGAAGGCTGAGGTTTTTTTTTTAAATACATGCCAGAGAATATTTAGTACTCTCTCAGTATCGCCATTTTTATTTTTCCCCATTATTTTTAGGTTCGTGAATATGTACACGTTTTAAACATAAACATACAAATATAATAATAGACATACAAATATAATAATAGACATACAAATATAAAACAAAAGCAAGTAATGGGAAATCACTAAGGCGCTGCTTGTGTGTGGATTATTTATTATATAAACTTGATTGTTTGTTCGTTACGGGCGGGCAGGCAGAATGGATTAAATTTTTTATGCAAATTTTGTAAAAAATCCTATGCCAGTCTCGTTTTAAATCAATAATTAATATTTGTATGATGATATGATCAGAATCAAACAAAATATATCTCTTTTTCTTACTCACATTTTACGAAAATAATCCTTCTGGATGGGGTTTTGATTTCTCTGGCTTCAAATCAAAAAGAACCATTATTATTATAATTAAATCATGTATACATTTCAATTTGTCACAACGGCAGTCTTAAGTAGGTCTCATTACTACTGTGGGTAATGAGGTTATTATGGTCTGGTGATCTATTAAAGGATTTCGATCAACTCATTTATAACAGTCAATAATGTTCTACATAATCATTCTTAAAATAACTTTATGTGAGTACCATACAGTCCCAACTGCTCTCAACCGTCTGAAGCCAGTGAGACTATAACATCCCCAATTGGGGTATTGGAAGAGGAAGGTGGAGTAGTACTTGTCTTTTCGTAATTGGTCACCAAATAGGGCTAAAACCATTTCAAACAACGTTTTAATTCTGAATGGTATTCTTACATCATGGTGATACTGATAGTATCTTCTACTCTGGAACGTGCCGCACGTATACAATGTGTATACTTTTTTTAAATGAATAAATTGTGAAGTAACACAAATTAATCAAATGAAATTTAGGTGCGCCCTCTGGGATTTGAACCCGCGATCTTCGGCTTGCTAGTCGGGAGACTTACCCCTCGACCAAAATAACCATAATATTTAACATGAATATTTCAAGGAAAGTAATCAACCTGCCTATTACAGCTAAGTACGCCTGCCCGGGGATGTTTGCTTTGATTATAAAGACAAATTGTAAACTATGATCCAATATTTTACAAAATGTTAAGTATCATATCAAATTCCGATCTATTATAAGCGTTTGTCTATAATCATAAACTTGAAATATGTACGTTTTCCATTTAAACAGCCCATCCCAGTGGGGATATAAACGTTAGCAATAAAATATGCATTTTCACAAATTTCTTCAGGTAGCCAGAATGAATTTCCACAAAATTTCAAACCATTCTCTGACCGTAAATTGGGAGGCTAAAATAGCAATTATCCTTTAGCGGTGGCATATTTATGTGGCCGAGCGTAGTTAATAGCCACGGGCAGAGGTCTCCAAAGTGTGGTTAGAATTCTGGCTTCCATTTGCACATTGCTACTTCGTTCTTGGTTGTTTCTGAATATTCTTTTGAGTTAAATTATTATTATGGATAGATTTTTTAGTAGCTGTTTTTATCGGTATGAAAAAAAGTTGGTACCAAAAAAAACTCATAATTCGACTAGACTCTAGAGAAACCAGGCAACTACTCAATATGGACAGAAACTCACTGAGGGAACTGGTAGGACTACTAACGGAACTCTGCCATCTCAGTGGATGCACACAACTGTTGGGAGGGGAAAAAATCAACAGAAGCAGAAAATGTGAAGAAAATCTAATTCACCTTTAGTGCCAATGTACCGCTCTGTTGGGAACAAGGCTTAGATACCTGGGAAGACACATTGTAGAAACAGAAGACACAGCCACATATTCAATGACAACCCTGGGGAACTTTGTAAAAGGGACCAGGTTACTGTTACAATGCGCCTATGGCCCACAGTAACTCCGCGCTAACCGTATTCTTTTAGTTAAAAACTGTACGGAAAATAAAATTTAAAAAAATTATTATCTCAAGAAATTATCCACAAAATAAATTATTATGTTTGCAATATCAAGTGAAAGGGCAAGGGCCAACATGTTATCTTCCATATTTGACGCATTGAGAGATATCTATATATTTTTAAGCATTGCCTTTAACATAAAATGATATACTTCGTTTCGTACACCCAATAACCTTAAAATATGTAATATTTATTTTGCTTCAGCAAATCCGCAAAGAAAAACAATAATTTATCATACATCGTATTTGTTCGATTTCAGTTGGATTCAATATTCACAACATAAATCAACATTCAAATAGATAGAAAATACGAAAAACATTTTTTTACTTTCATCAAAAAATCTGACTTCTCTACTTGGAAATTGAAGTATAAGATAATCAACAATAAAACTTACAATACTAAATGAAAAAATCTGTTTAATTAATCAATTAAGGCGATGCACCGCGTCGTGTAACATTTGGAATCCGGCCGTTAACAATTACACTCTTTATGTAGATGGCGATAAGGTATAAATACCCGTTTGGCAAAAGCCAACGGTTTTGATTCACGCAAAAAAACCATATCGCCAAAACATGAATTTTATTTTATTTTACGAAGTTGAGGCACAGTTATTTTAATGTTTTACAATAATGTTTTAAAAAACTTAATTTTCCACATTATACAATAAAACCATAAACGAGAATAGTTTCGTAAGGATGAGATTTTGGACTTTATGGCAGTTTTTATAGGTTTGATACTTTTTTTCTGGGCTTGTAATGTAATGTAATGTAACCAAAAATATGCTAATAAATAATTTCAAAGGCTAAAATTTCACGTGTTTTACTTGCAGTGTTTATTCAAAGCATTTAAAATATCTTTAAGCTTTTAAATTTTCAAACAAAAAATACATGATTTTTCATTGCTACGTAATACGTAGTGCATCGCCTTAAATAAACACTTTTATTTTTCATTATCAAATATACTGAAGATCAACTATTTAAATAATTACATGGCTTCTTTGAAGGTTATTCTGTTGTGTTTAAACAACTTAAACCTTTGTTTGCTTTACTATTTTTTACAAATAATATAATATGTAGGCAAAGGTAAGACATAGGAAAAAATAATTAAGCTGTTAATAATAATGGTGTTGAATAATATAACCGTATTTAAAATATTCATTTGAATTTGAACCAAAAAACTGGTAATTGTATAATGTCACTATTAGCACGTCAATAGCCGTTAAAAAATAAATTAATTAAAAAAAACTCTAATTTTGTTGCAGATTTTAAATGTGTTAGTCAGTTTGCAGAGTTTCTTTTTTTAAATAATTTTATTTGAATTAAAATTTTTGTTTTATTGATTGAATGAATAACTGAATGAATGAATGACATGGAATCTTTATGTCACTAATCCACTTCCAGGCATCCTGAAACTCGGCAGATAAACTCGATGTCGATGAAAATGCATTCTAACAACTTTTAGTAACACTCGCGCACACACGCGCATTTCTCTGAAATTGGATAATACATGGTTTTCTAATAAGAGGTGTTATTTTGAATAGCCCGCTATTTCGGTAGATGTTACTTTTGAAGCTGTCATTTTTTGACATTTGACAAGTAAAAACTACGTCATTAATAAAAATGGAACGATACACGCTTCAACAACGCATTGAAATTATTAAAATTCACTTGAGTGAATCAAATGCAAATTATCTTGAGTGATGAGGCCCATTTCCACCTTGGTGGCTTCGTCAACAAGCAAAATTGTCGTATCTGGGGCTCGGAAAATCCAAAAGTTATTGTTGAGAAGCCTATCTTATCCTCAAAGTGTGACTGTTTGGTGCGGTTTGTGGTCCGGTGGAGTCATTGGACCTTACTTTTTCGAAAGTGAGGCTGGAGCAACAGTTACGGTGAATGGATTGCGCTATCGAGAGATGATTAATGGTTTTCTATGGCTGAAATTGGATGGTATTGATTTGGACAACGTTTAATTTTAACAAGACGGCGCTACGTGCCACACAAGCAACGAAGCCAGATTTTTTACGATTGAATATCAAAATAACAGTTCTTGTTGGAAAACCATGTATTATAAAAAATTACAGCAGTTAACATACGAAGTAAATCTCGGTACAATCCAATCAAGTGATTCGTTTGGGGGGGGGATTGAATCCTCAGTCAAACCAAAAAAAGTATATTTTTAAATACTATAAAAATAGATGTTCTACATTAAAAATGTTTTTTACGGGTTGATAATTTGTGATTAGTTCAGCAAGGGTTTAAAAATATGTATTATTAATGATTAAATAAGTAGAAATCGTAATTTTGAAAAACCCGGCTCTCGGCTATCAAACCAAGCAGGGAACAGTAAATGTAAATCATTTTTATTGCCCGATAATGCTGGAATCTCCCACAAACACGTCGGCCACTGATGCTATGTTCACGTATCCACTTCATGTACCACCATTACATTAATTTCTACTCGTAGATATTGCTACTTAAATTATAAACGTTATCGAACATGAAACTATCAAATAAATGGTTTAGTTGACTTGGTTCATCATCAAATAGGTACCAAATTAGTTCAAAGTCACCTTTATTAAGTGTAAACTTTACTGCCCAACTTTGTGTGAAGCTTGTTGAAAATATGAAAAAATCTGGCAGGTATATATTTTTTAGATTGATGGGAACGGTTAAGTAGATACATTTAAAAGATATAAGATGTAGACATTTAGCATTCTAGGCTGATTACATGATGCCAGAGATTACAATTTTTCTGCTTTATAGCTAATAGTTTTCTTCTTTGGGTACCCCATCTTATCAGATGTTGGCTATCACGAGACGAAACTTAACTTAAGTAGCCCGTCGCATGTTATTATATCAGTCTCATTAGATTCAATGCCACAAGATGGGAGTCTTTAATAAATTAATGATGTGTACGTAACTAAATAATATTTCTACTTCTACTTGCATCTTGTCGGTCATAATCTTGCCTTGCCTTGCCTTATCCAGAATGATTAGTATACTTCTTTAGGGTGTATCGAAAAAAACACTTTTTGGAAACCAAAATTTCATGTTGTTAAAAAGTTGTCTCTATGGACCCACAATCCAAATATAACGCGGAAAAATCCCAAATCAAAAACAAATGGTCTCCTCAAAGAGGTCTGAAAATGTTATTTTTCTTTATAAAACTTTATGTTTCCGTTTTTTTTTGTAATGGTTGATCAAGTGATTTTTTCCCCAAGTTTAACAATTTAAGCAATAGTGTGTGATCAAAAGTGTAAAAAAATAACGTTATCTTGATTTATTCTCGGGGTATTATACCATGTTGCGTTACCTTCTTCTTTAGCCAAAGTTTTGGACAGCCTTGCAGTGTTCATCATAAGGACAGATGATGTGTAATGCTGCCCGATGATAAATACCAAAGATATTAGAAGAACGAGATGTGCTATGAGCAGTTCATACTGTGTGGAATTGTTTTGCCGAGTGTCGCCGGTTTTGTTCACCAATACTACTGCACACCTTCGCTTCCGCTAAGGTATCCGCACTAATACATAGAACAGATTTCTGTGCGTACACGTCCCGATACCGTTCAAAGTACCCTAATTAGGTAGTACTCCGCCTACGGTCCGGCGGCCAACATAGCATATCTCGTTCTTCTAATATCTTTGATAAATACTATAACGCTGTCCGAAACGTTGGCTAAAAAATTAGATAGCGCAAAACGGCATAATACCCCGAGAATTAATCATGATAATACTTTTGACTGAGAAAATCTCAAATTTAGCCTATTTTCATGAATTAGTGTCTACGGTGCTGGGAACGACCGACGAAAAATAATAAAAAAGACCGATAAACTAGGTAGATATATATTCTTTTTGAGGGATAAAAAAACGAAAAATAGTTTTTTAAAAGAAAATTTATAAACCTTAGACTTATTTTTTTTTATCGAGCGTTTTTTTGGTAATATAGTTCCGTGTAGATAATTTTTTATCCAGTTGAAATTATTTTGAATGTCGATTAATAGTTTTTTTCGATGAAGCTTAATACTTTTATAGTATTTCTTTCTCTGATCTTCACAATACTCTTGTTCTAGTACCATATTATATTTATGATAAATACGTCTTTGAATTATTATACCATCCTCTTGCGCGTTCTGTTTTCTCCTAACAGGCTCTTGTTAATAATTTATACTAGCCGCTGTCTGTAGTGGAATTACACAACACTCATTCCTTTCTCTTTTTGGTTCTCCAATTCACATAATTACCTATGTGAATTGTAAATTATATGTAAATCGACGGACCGTTTTATAGTGAAGTAAATCAATGCACCAAGGAGAAATATGTCACATAAGGAAAGTGCAAGGAACTCATCGCGTATTTTGTACTTGTAATTGTAGGTACGTAATAATAATAATTTATATACCTCTTTAAAAATTACTACATTAAATTCGTAAAAAATAGAAAGAACAAATCATTAATAATAAAATGAAAATTAAATAGTATCATACTCGTGAACAAACTCAGCATACTTAGAAACCGCATTATCCTGTATATATAACTGTACATATAACAGTATAAATATATATTTTATATGTAAATGTTTGCACACAGGTCAGTTTATAATAATAATGTCCTGAGCACATAATAAAGAATATCAGGAGGAGTGCCTTGTAGATGTGTTTCGTGATATAAATGTTTGAATAATCGAGACTTAAATTTCCAATACAGAACTGTGTTTACGAAATCTAAATGCGATGGAGATCTACGATATAAGGCAAGTGTAAGAGAGACCAAGGTATTGGGCTAAATGGAAGATTTTTTCCATTAAAATTTGTATGGAAGGCACTTCTAGTGTTATTATTTATTCCATGGTTCTGAAGAAGTTGATTTATCACCAAAATTTGTTGACATAGTTATAGTAAAGTGGTTTAAAACAAATTAACTTTTTATTTATTTATGAGGCAAGCCACAAAGTGTTTGCTTTTTTCGATAAAAATATAATAATTTAAACTACCTAACTAAGGATTTACATCCAGGAGTGACATCCACGAAAGACCGAGAGAAACCATTAAAAAAATTAAATCCACCTGGTTGATTTCGACAAAAGACTTTCGAATTACATAGGCGATAAATGCGGTCTGTCACAGGCTTTACTCAGTACTAATCCAAACAAAGGTGTAGAGATTATAAAACATATCCGTAAATATAATCCTCATTTTAACCGTAAAACCATAACCTATCTAAACATAGGATGCATAAAATACAATATAACTACATTTTGTACAAATAAATGTAAACGATAAGAAAGGAAAGCTGTATCAAGGTTTCAAAGCTTGTCTCAAATATTTTACCTATACAATCTACAACTAATGTGGCCAACACAAAACTTTTATCGTGGTTTTGTAGTGCTGACTCAATATTTCTCTCCGGCTATAATCCGAGGGTTTAAAAACCACTTACGTAGTTTGAAATTTTCTTTAAAACATGTAGCTTGGCAAACTTCGGAGGAACGAACCGGGGACTAAAGCAGTAGATATAAAAGCGCTCGCCCGAAGCGTATTTATGATTTACAGACGACATAAAGAGAAAGACAAACATCCTCACATCGTTAGGTGGTACGAGAGTTGAGAAGTATTTCGTCGAAGAGGATATTTCGAGGACAAATGGAAGAATCATTAAGCTGCGTCCACTCTCTTAGCCTCGCTCAGATCCTAACTGGATCACAGACGACTTGGCAGTTCTCGTGAAGCTGCATGTGCCAGGTACATATGTACTTACTCTGCAGCTTCCGTTCTATAACATGATCACGATGGGATTTATTCGAATTCGGACGAAATCCTAATTTGAATATTCTTGATCTTTGATGCAGGGACAAATAAGGTGCAGAGAAAATGCATAACTATCCTGTTTTTAAAACTAATAAAGCAAAGATGTATTTTCAGACAATCGTGATGATATATATAACGGAAAATATGATTTTATGTTTGAAAATTCTTTTTTCTACGTTTGATTTAAAACTTCAACAAATTCGTTGTATTTCAAGGATGTGTTTTTTCGGAGAATTTGAACAATCATTCAAACTTCAAATTTAATTTTCAAGTTCTGTGTAATTTTTTTCAAATTTTGTTATTATTTCAGATCTGTTAAGCAACTATTATATAATAATATAATAACAAAACTTGAATAGGACTTTTACAGAATCCGAAAATGAATGTTGAAATTAAATGAATTGTTCAAATTCTTTTCAAAGTTTCTTTTTCCATAACATTTTTTTTCTTAAATTACATTAAATTCTTTTATAAAGTCATTTTAAAAAGATATTTATAAATTTAAAATCTTAAATTTTTGTATTTGATTCTTAAATAATCCATAGCTTTGATAATGGTTGTCGTCGTTACGACGATACCAAAACTTTGCCCGTGTTTCATTATGTTGTTACATATTTCTTGTATTTTACTTTTATATCTCTCTGTAAATATGTAAAAACTTTAAATTTAAAAAAAATATTCTTAAAATAATTATTAGATTTTTATGTCTTGAAAAGATAACAAGGATGGTTTTTTATATTGAAGAAACATTTACAACATAATGATAACCTTATTAAATTCAACCCATTAAAAAGAGTCCTATTCAAAAGTACGTTTACTTTTACCTCTCTATTTTCCCCTCGTACCCCCAAACTATCTCTTTTTCAAAAGTACGGTCCCGGTAAACCTCTCTATTTCCCCCGCGTACCCACAACCCTTTCCATGTTTGATGTTTCTTACTGAAATGTACATTAAAAAAAAAGACATAATTTCAACACAGGTCAAACACCAGATAACAACGTAACAATTAATGAAAAGACACTTTCTAAGCACTTCTCCAACAAATATTGTCATTCAGTAACATCCACAAAAGCTCAAGAGAAATCAGGGCCACCCAAAAAATTACGTAAATTACGAAATATTCAATTCGGAGGATACCATGTATCAGCACAAAACAAACTGAGAAGAAAATAGTGAATTTGTAGAACCCATAAAACTGCGTAGTGCGTAGGCAGAGGTTAATGAAAATAACTGAAAATATTTACCTGTTATGATATCGGGTGTTTCCCAACAATCTAATTTTATCCTTAGTCTTATCCAGGCAAAAAATTAGTGGGTACATTCCACACCATTATTATTACGCTTTTGTTGGTATATCTAGGGATTAGTTATTAGTAAAAAATGGTGGAGTTGCTAATGTACGATCTAGGTACATCGCCATCGCGCCGCGTGCAAAACAGGTTCGTTGCCTATCTATATTATGCCAAGTAGGTACTCACTCAAATTTCTCAGGAACTGCGTTTTCTCAGCCCTGCAACCAGGTCGAGTTAAGTACATAATATAACTATTTTTGTTATGATAAAATTTATGTTTATAAGACAAGGTTTTATGGAAAGCACAAAGGATAACAAATTATTATGAGCAATAATTAGTCGCCTGAAATATCACATGTATTTTTCAGGTGATAAAAAAAAAATTAAGTACATTAAAAAAAATCTTGCCGTTACCCGATAATCAACGGTTAACAGTATCTTCATTATACATACAGGATGTTAAGGGACATACATAACTTATTTTAAAGAGTTATTCATATTAATGATTCCTGACGTTATTTAGAGGAAAAAATGTCAAAGAAATTATGGTCTCCGGTGACTTTTTTTCTACAAAGACATATAAAATTATTAAGAATTGGACAGCTAAGGTCGATATAAGGGATTAGGCGGTTACTCGGCTGAGTGACTAGTGAAAGATTTAAAAAAAATAGTTTTGGAAAAAAGAAAAAATGTTGTTTGCAAAAAATACATCAAAAAGGTCACCGGAGACCGAAAATTTATAAACATTTTTAACTAAAAATATTACATATATTTTACTCAATAATAGTCTAGTGGGTCCCATAACACCCTGTATATATATATATATATATGTGTGTGTGTATGTATATAAATACCTGTTTATTTTAATTCTTTCTCAAAAGCGGAATCCGAATGAAAATGTCAAATTGTTTTTGAATTTAACTCTACGTCGAGAAATTCGTGTAAATATAAATTAAAACCAACGCAGCCATTATTTAGAAAGCTTTAATTCTGTTCAATATATGTAGTCGCAATGTGCACCGTAATAGTCCCCACCTTCATGTTTTAATAAGAGTTAATAGTTTCGCATTATGAACAAGTTTACAGGTTAACAGTATGGTAGGTACCTACCTGGCTGAAAACATTGAAATCAAACAACACGCCAACCTTATTAATTATAAATAAACACGAAGTACCTACATACATACAGCGTCATTAATTTGTTGTGGACAGCGGTGTTGGAAAATAAACTCGTAAGATACTATATTGAATATATATAGATAAAAATTGTGCATTTGTTAAAAGATCAGCTTTATCGTTATCATTATTAGTTATGCAGGGTTGGCAGAGATTATGACTTTATTATATTAATGCTTATAAATTATATTACACCACTAAATTCTGTTTTCTCAGTATACATGTATAATCTACTATTGACATATACCTAATATCTAGATTCACTGAATGGTAACAAGAAAGCTTCAATAGCATACGTGGCACCTTTGCGGAAAATACAACAAAAAAGTGATTTGAAAAACGATATACAATTAAATTTATATAATAAAATACTTAGTAATACTTATTTTAGAGGATAATACACGACAGCAAAGATAATACAAGTTTAGAGATAAATCATAAAAAAGTACTTAAAGAGTATAGTGAATGAAGTAAGTACACATTTTCTTTTTTTTTATAGGAAAACAGACTTCAATTTTCTACCAAAAGTACCATATTTATCATAAAATATTTCAGAATCCTTCAGGCTTTGGTTTTTATTATACAATTCGCACATTCTTCTGATTGGATCCCTGACACCAGCATTTGTGCGCGTCCGGCTAATATGGAATAAGTCGTTAAGCCTCGTCGTTCTGGTTGGTATTTTAAAGTTTATCAGATTGAGTAAGCCAGGATAGTCGATAAAGTTGTTACTGATTTTGTAAAAGGTCATTATTTCAAGCTAAATTCGCCGGTTAGTAAGAGTGGAGACGTTATATTTCGAGAGCATATTTGTGTACCCCCGTTTAGGTGCGCTCATTCTGTGGTTGAGGTAACGCAGAAATTTCTTCTGGATACTTTCAATATTTTCTTTATAGATATCGTAAAGTGGAGTCCATATCGAGGTGCAGTATTCAAGGTGAGAACGGACCAGCGTATATCAAAGCAGAAGGTAGGTTTCAGGTTTTCGAAATACGCGGCTGTTTCTGATAACAAAGCCTAGCATGCAGTAAGCTTTATTCACAATGTTTTTAATTTGTGCATCGAAATTAAGTTTGGAATCAAAAAGTACGCCAAGATCCCTTATACAGTATACGCGATCTAGTGAATAGTTACCAATATAATAACTGTTTATGATAGCGTTATGATTTTTAGTGAAGCTTATTTGTTGTAACTTAGGTAAATTTTGTTTTCATTGCAAAACGTTTCGAACCTTACTAAGTATCGTTGGATGAGCATTGAGCATTCTCAAACATTGAAATTTTATTGATGGTAAAATAATTACAATGAAATTTATTATTCGAAATATTTTTTTGAAATACATGTAAACAAACGAAAAACTAAAAATAAAAATATTATAGAACACTAGCAAGTGTTTCTCAAATTTTTATTATAATATCTGATAGTGTTATTATCCTAGCGTCTGGACGATGTAGGCCCTCTGATTGGTCAAATTTAAATTGTGAGATTCGGATAAATTCTGCATAGGGGGTCTGCAGGCAAAAAATACAACTCTGCCCCTCAATTTTAAGCAACCGTAAGGTTAATTTCGGTTTGCAGGCGACCGGATACAAAAAAATAACACATTAAAAATTAAGACACGATTTCTTACTGAAATAGAATCGCCACATGTAATACGATATTTCTTCAAAAATATCGTTTCTGCTCATTAATAATTTTTGGATAATATCAAAGAAAATATGTTTTAGAAAGTTCATAATCTATTGGATTAATTACATTACAGTGAAAATTATCCACAATTACGTGATTACGTTTGACGTTTGACGAAAAAATCACGCGTACCTTCAATATGGCCGATACGCACTGTGGCAATAGATGGCTGACAGAGCGCACCTCTGGTGGTGTAAGAACGAACCAAATGACTGGCGCGGGTATTTAAATATGCAAAATTACTTGACCATCAAGCTTTTAATAAGAAGATTTCTTCTGGAAATTTATTTAAACTTTGCAATGGCATTTTTCATTATTATTTATAATATTTTTTTGCTATTTAATTATATCTGATTTTATATTGACACGTTTTCTAATTTCTAAAATTTTAAAATTATTTATTTGCGATGCTTGAGTGAAGTATTTTGAATCCTGAGTGAAGTATTTTAAGACCTGAATTTTTATCGAAAGTGTGATTCAAAAGATGATTTGCAAACTCAGATTCACTATTTCCATTTAGAGCCCTGAGATGTTTTTTTAGTTCTGACTTCAAAGTTTCTATTGGTTCTACCTTTGTAAAAGAAATTACAATCATCCCAATTGAGTTTATAAACTCCTGATTTTTTTGTTTGATTTTCGCCATCTTTATTACTAAGAATATATTTCTTCATTTTGTTATTAGTGTAAAACGCCGGTTGAATAGTACCAGGAATGTTTTTATATATAATTTTAGAAGTATCTTTATCCACAAACAGAATTCTACGCCATCGTTTATTTATATCTTAAGAAATAGGGTATAAATACCGTTTTAAGAGAATATGTTTAATTTTTTTATTTAGTATTTCAACTATCAATTTATTAGAATAACCGTTATTAAATGTTATTTCTCTTATGAATATATTGTTTTATGGTTATATGCTTTTTTTTTCAGGTCTTAAAATACTTCACACAGGATATAAAGCATCGAAAATAAATAATTTAGAAATTTTAGAAATTAGAGAACATTTTTATAAAAGCAGATATAATTAACAAGATTTTTTTTTATAAACTCTCTTTTAAATATTTTCCCACTTAACTGGTCTTTCATATTTTAATTCCTAATTATTATAAACCCAGCCTACTCTTACCCCTTCCCCCTCCTTTCACTTCTTTTTTCCAATTGTAATATATATTTAATTTTTGACTTCGGTGTATACTTCATTCATAAAACATGTATTGCTTGTATATAATAAAGTGATGTTAACAAAGTTATTTGTTTTTTAATAAAATAAAGTTTAATCGGATAACATTATTTTATCTATTTCCGTTGTATATCAATGCATACGTACTAAATAAAATGTAAACATTATATTTGTTTATTAATTGGACAATTTCGATATCACTTCAGGGGCGCTATATTGTAATAATCTACCTTTATATATAGATTTTTACTCTCCTGATGAAGGTGTATATATAATCTAACTTTAAACTTTATTAGATACAGTAACAGTTGTAGGTAAAAAATTACCACCAGTTGGAGTAAAATTAACACCTTTTAATTAAACCGACTGCTAATCTCATCGCACAATTACCCTCCTTTTATCCATAAACACGGGTACAATTAATAAATATGTAATAATCTATTATTTCAGTCAACTTTGTTATAACTATCTTTAATTTTTGTGACAAACTATACGATATTGATTCAACTTATAGACATTGACGGTTGTAACACATATTTAAGCACTGCAAGTCTCCTATGAGCAAATTATATTAGGTACCATAACAGTTTATATCAGTTGTAGACATGCAGTAAATAATAGTGTTTCATTTGAAATAATCCATCACAAATACGTAAAATTTAATTTATTCAAACAACTTTCTTTCTTATTATGCGTAAATTGAGCATATTATTATTCATCAACTCCTTCCTGTTCCGTGTTTTAACAATATATACTCACCCTCTCTCTGTCAATGACCTTATATCTACCTGTTAAATGTAACTGTTGTTAGTATCACTTAAACTGGGCGCAGCCCAACCAAGTGCCGCCTGCAGGGCCTAGCAGCAAAAACCCGCTGAGCGGGTTTTTAACTGCTAGTAACAATTATTTTTATATTTACGTGAAAATATAAAATAAAAAAATATACATCTTACGAAACATGGGCCAGAGGTTCTAAAACTTTTCGAAAAGACAAAAAAAAAATAATACGAATATTCATTTTTCAAGCACCATGAATTAATGTATTCAAAAAACAGTTTTGAACATAGAAAACATACTCTGCACATCTCACTAGGACATTCCTGTATCAAGATGTGCAGCTTTACTATCATTTTAAAAAATACGTATATATTGATTTATTTTTATTTATTTATTTATTTATACGCCCATTGGGCTTTTACATACATAGTTCATAAAAAAATAATATTCTGAAGATTGTAAGTACAAAATAGTAAATTCACAATGTAAACTAATATAATAATAACATTAAATTTAAACCAAAAAAGGAAGAGTTAATTACACTGTTGTTTCGAGACTGAATAATAAACTTAATTTTAGTAACAAATGTACGACAAATAAAACAAAAATATCAATAAAAGAAGCATTGGGCAGTACGTTTATAGTAAGTTGGCAACAATAATATTCTTCTGTTAATTAAAGTACAAGGTACCTTTGCTGGCATATCAGACACAAGCATAGGGTAACCATACAAATAATTACAAGATGGATAGTATGAATAATAAATTATAAGAAAAAATAAAATAACTAAATAAAAATAGGTAAATAATAACCGATGGGTAAATAATATTAATAATAATTCAAATGAATTTTTCTAATATATCGGTGGAATTGTTAACCAAAATTATTAAAAATACTCATAATTGGAAAGCCACGGGTTGTGATTGGATACATAACTTTTGGTACAAACGTCTGACTACTTTACATCCTCTTTTGGCAAAAAATCTTTCAAAATTTGTCAGTCATCCTCAAAATTTTCCAAATTTTCAAACTAAGGGCATTACTGATATGTTGTCCAAGAGCAAAAATATTAATAATCCCTCTCAGTACAGACTCATTACATGTTTACCGACAATATACAAAATCTTAACCACTTGCTTGACAGATTAAATATATACTCATTTAGATCAAATAAATATTTTATCTGAACAACAAAAAAGTTGTCGCAGAAAACATATGGGATGTAAAGAACAATTAGTTATGAATTCTGTAATTCTTAAATAGATTCAAACTCGAAAACGTAATTTACATACTTGCTATATAGACTACCAAAAGGCTTTCGATAGTGTCCCGCACTCGTGGCTGATCAAAGTTTTTTTTTTTTTTTTTTTAATATTAACTCCACACAGGAGGCCCTTAAGAAAATAATTTCCCTCAGGGCCTATTTCATCTTTGTGGATGCTGTGTGGAGAGTCTTTTTGTGGAGAGGAAGGAGTGAACATGGGTCTTGAAGAGTCCCATGTTGTAGGAGGGAGGAAACACAGAGGCCGGCAGTTCGTTCCACAGCCGAGCTGTTGAACTTAAGAACGAATCGTAGAAGCGACCCGTTTTCATGTGACAAATGTCAACCGTGTACAAATGTTGGGCGCGCGTTTGGCGTGTATCCCGACTACGCACCGGTGCCGAAGGGATCAATGACACTAGTTCCTCAGAGCATCTTCCATTGTAATACCGATAGAACAAGAACAGCATACCTACCTGACGCCTGTGCTCTAAAGATTGCAGTCCGTTTGTTAAGATTGGGAAATCTTTCAAACGGACCGCCCGTTTCTGCACAGAGTCAAGGGTTTTTTCAGGTATTTAGGGGCTCCGGACCAGAGATGGCTGCCAAATTCGACAGTAGGGCGCACTTGCGATTTGTACAGGGTCAGCAGTTGTGTACTATTAAAGTATCTGTGGGCCCTGTACAGTACGCCGAGCTTCTTAGAGGCCAGCTTTACTCTGGCTTCGATGGAGCCCCCGTACCTGAGCTGGTCACTTATAGTTACACCAAGCATATCAATGGAAGGCCTGTTCGGAAGATTGCTTCCGTTGAAGGAGACTAGATTATCATTTAGATCTCTTTTAGACGTAATCAGACAGGATTGGGTCTTTGAAACATTAAATTCGACGAGATTATTTTTACCCCCAGGAGGAAATACTCTCGAGATAACCGTCCATTCTCTGCTTCAAAGCCCTCCGAGCCGTTGGAGTTTGTGTGCCCTTTGGGGGCTTGTCAAACAAAAAACTATCATGAACTGTACTGTCATCCGCGTAACAATGAATCGGTGCACATGTCAAAAGGTCATTGATGTGCAACAAAAACAAAGTCGGAGACAGAACCGATCCCTGTGGGACGCCAGCATTTATAGAGTGTGAGGATGAGGTGAAACCGTCAGCAACTGCCTGAATCGACCTATCCCTTAAAAAGTCAGCAATCCACGTACACAGGGATGCGGGAAGTCCGTAAGAAGGCAATTTGTTGACAAGTCCTCGGTGCCAGACCCGGTCAAAGGCCTTGGATATGTCTAGTGCGACCGTTTGGGTCTCACCGTGACGTTCCTGGCACCGCCCCCAAACATGCGACACATACGCGAGAAGATCACCGCACGAGCGGTTCCGCCGGAATCCGTATTGACGGTCGTTGATAATTTTGTTCTTCTCGAGGTATGTGAGCAGTTTGTCGTTTTTTTATTTATTTTTTTATTGAATATACAAACACATTACAATAATTTATAAATGTAGATATTTCGAGGCTGATTGCGAAAAAATTAGAATTTTTTAACGAAAACTGCCCAACTCAATTGAGAAATTATTTCTTGTGTTTAAGTTGGGGAGTGTTGGGAGTCATTATGGTTTATAGGTTGTAAAAATTCACTAGTTGATGAAGCTAAAAATTAACAAATAGTTATAAAACTAGATGATAAATTTGATAACACTATATAATTAAGAAAATAAGAAATTTAATTACAAACTAAAAAATATAACTTAAATAATATAATAGTTATTAAACTTAGAAAAAATAAGATATAAAAATAAAAATGTACTTATTAGGTACGAAATAATAGAAGGTAGGTACAGTACTAGTTGTAAATTTTTCAAAGACCGAGCTGGAAATCTTGTATGAAATGGGTACTTAATAAAATGCAACAACAATAAACGCATATTAGGAAGCGCATAATATAACTTTAGAGGATATGTAAAAAAAAATATATCTAGTTTTTTTTTTTTTTTTAAATATTAAATCTTGTTTATATATATTTTTTTATTAATCATTAATCAATTTTCCTAAATTCATAACGTGAATTTAGGAAAATTTAATCAATAAAAATTAAAAATGAGTTCATATAAACAATTATTTGAAAAATGTATCCAATGAAATTAAAACTTGTGATTACCGTTGGGTTTATCTAAAAGTTGTTTGATTTGTGATTTGAAAGTTTTGTAATTTTTTCAGTTTTAATTTTATCCGGAAGGGCATTAAACAATTTTATACCTTGAAAAGTATAATGGTGTTGACCAGCACTAGTTTTACATTTAGGAATTTCTAAGTTACCACGTGATCTAGATCGGTTACTGATTTTTGTAGAAATTGTTGAAACGAAATGGTCTTTATGAATTTGTAACAGTGCATTCTTTTTAAAAATTTTGTTTAAGCCTAGAACCCTAAACGAGTCAAACAGCTGCGTGGTTGGAAATATTGATGGTTTTCTTAGGATGACTTTCAAAATTAACCTCTGAAACTTTTCTACAGGTGAAAGGTTAGTTTTGAAAGTCCCTCCCCAACCGATTATACCATATTGTAATATGGATTGAACAAGAGAAAAATATATAATTTATATCATACTGGATGATAGGATTGTTCTTAATCTAATAAAGTCATTGATCACACGTTCCATTACTTTGGACAGAACTGATGTGATCGCTATGGGGCGGTAGTTGGCCGGGTTGGAGCGGTCACTTTTCTTGGGAATAGGGTGAATGACCGCTTTTTTTCCAACCAGAGGGCACAGTGCCACACTTCAGGGACATTTTGAAGAGCTTTGTCAAAACTGGAACTATTTCCGCAGCACACCTCTGCAATACCAGGGCAGGTATTCCATCAGGTCCACTAGCTTTGTTAACATCGAGCCCCCGTATAACGTGGATTACATCCCGATGCCGGATCCTCAGCTTTTTCATATAGAAGCCGCAGTGAGGAACCGATGACGGAACAGCACCTCCGTCATCGAGGGTTGAGTTTTCCGTAAACATTTTCCCTAATAGGTTAGCCTTTTCGGTGGCGGTGTTTGCTAGTGAGCCGTCAGGTCTGGTAAGAGGTGGCAAACTGGGTTTGCGAAAATTCCGACCTATTGAGCCGGCAAGCGACCAGAATGCTCAGCTGCCATGCGGGCAGGCAGACAGCTTTTTGCTGATCTGCAGGTCGTGTTCGAATTTTGACCTATTAATGATTCTTTTTCATTCTTTTGCCGATTTTTTGTATGCTGATCTGCTTTCGGGCTTTCGAGATGTGTTGAAGGCTCGGTAAGCCGCGTTTTTTCGTCGAACTGCTTCGGAGCATTGTCGACCAAACCACGGCTTTGAGTCCACACCAGTTTCTTTAGTAGTCGATTGTATTTTTTTTATTTTTTTTTTATAGTGAATACCTCACAAGAGTCCCAACTGCTCCCGTCTGGAGCCAGTGAGACTATGGCATCCCCAATTGGGGGATGTTGTGAGGCTGAAGGTAAGTGGGGAAGGGAAAGAGGAAGGTGGGGAAGTACCTGGCTATTCAGATCTAGTCACTAAACACGGCTAAAGCCATTTGGAGCAACGTTTCAATTCTGAATGGTGGTCTAACACCAGGGCGATACTGGTAGTATGTTCCACTCTGGAACGTGCCGCAAATATACTATATATTATTTTAATTAATTAATTGTGAAATAACACAAATTAATCAAATAAAATTTTATTTGCGCACGCCGGGTTCGAACCCGCGACCTTCGGAATGGCAGTCCAATGTGTTACCACTGGACTATGCTGGCCATCAAATCAAATGAAGCCATCCATCGCCGATTTGATGACTTCACCAATCTCTTGGGCACATCTTGAAGGGTCCGAAGTCCGAAAACAAACAGCTGACCACGGAAAAGCGTTGAAATAGGCCCGCATACCGAACCAATCTGCTGACCTATAGTGCCACACTTTTCTCCTCAGCCTCTCATTGGTTGGTCTGAGGCTAACGGGGATTGATGTCGTCACTAGGCAGTGGTCAGATGATCCCAGAGGCGCTGTGACGTCAATCTTATAACCGTGTGGCACAGTAGTTAAGAATAAGTCTAACAGATTGGAAGTATTTGTAGCGTCGATATTAATCCATTGAATAATTAATAATAAACCGTTCGACCTACTTAGGTACGTACTTGCTACTTGCTACTTAGGTACGTATTTGCAGCCGAAATCAAAACAAAGCAACCTACCTGTTTCAAGACCTACTTGCATACTCGCGACAATACTAACGCGCACTCAGTCCGGGATACTACGAGAACTCGCCAGAAGGTTCGAGTCTACGGCCTATGCTTAATCGCCGCAATGTCGAAGGTTCCCGAAACACACAGTCTGTGCGAGTGCCTAGAATTTAGTTGCCATCCATCTACCTACTGCCGCCGTCGGCCGAGTAGTATAAATAAGCCCGACGCAGCGAGCCAGTCAGTCAGTCATCAGTTATCAATCTGCCGCCAGTGGATAAATCTCACGAGTGACGATCGGCGCGTCCCGCGCCCCGCGAAGGACACGTACCCGGCTTCGCCCCTATCATCATGGACTCTATCGGGACATCATCTTAGCGCCTCGGCCGTGTCCATGGCCAGCGCTACAACGGATTACAAGCGCCCTGGTTCCAGCGTCTCTGACCAGCGCTTCTTCCACGCAACCATGACCACCACGAGGACACGCAGCATCCTCACTGGTCACGCCGTTCCCGTTCAACTGCCCACAAGGTCCGTCGCACCTTCGGCCGTCTCGTCAGCACTGGAGTGCCTGAAGACCTACGTTCTTCGCCAGTGACTGACCTCCATCGAGTCCCGGTCACCAGCGCCCGGCGTCGACTCACTGACCCGCGCTTGACCAGCACATCACAGCCAGCTTCCGGTGTAATCTTCTGTCCTACGTCATCTCCTCGTCACGGCTACTGACTCACCAATAAAACACATGTGACCTTCACAACCTTCTTTCATTTCGTGCCTCACCATTGATCCCCAAAGTGGTGACCCCGACGTGATCTGCAGCCCGACGTGATCTGCAGCCCGACGTGATCTGCAGCCCGACGTGATCTGCAGCCCGACGTGATCTGCAGCCCGACGTGATCTGCAGCCCGACCTGATTCTGCAGCCCCGTCTCAAAATGGGTGATCAGTTAAGGCATCACGGAGCATCACGCACCAGACCATCTCCGCACAAGCGCGGATAGTAGTGCCACCATGGTTATCTGAGTGAATCTTTAGCCTGTGTTGTGAACATGTGTTTTGCAAAAATTTTTTTTTATGAAGTGTCACAGTTTAAAAGACATTCGTCTTCGAGCTATTTCTTCTATCGCAGCCCTCAGCAAAGCTGCTGGGAAGGGGGTGTCTGTAGCGTCGATATTAATCCATTGAATAATTAATAATAAACCGTTCGACCTACTTAGGTACGTACTTGCTACTTGCTACTTAGGTACGTATTTGCAGCCGAAATCAAAACAAAGCAACCTACCTGTTTCAAGACCTACTTGCATACTCGCGACAATACTAACGCGCACTCAGTCCGGGATACTACGAGAACTCGCCAGAAGGTTCGAGTCTACGGCCTATGCTTAATCGCCGCAATGCGAAGGTTCCCGAAACACACAGTCTGTGCGAGTGCCTAGAATTTAGTTGCCATCCATCTACCTACTGCCGCCGTCGGCCGAGTAGTATAAATAAGCCCGACGCAGCGAGCCAGTCAGTCAGTCATCAGTTATCAATCTGCCGCCAGTGGATAAATCTCACGAGTGACGATCGGCGCGTCCCGCGCCCCGCGAAGGACACGTACCCGGCTTCGCCCCTATCATCATGGACTCTATCGGGACATCATCTTAGCGCCTCGGCCGTGTCCATGGCCAGCGCTACAACCACAGACATAGGAATTAATAGACGAGAAGATATGGGCGAGGGGTAAAATCAACTGTTGAAGAACGAGGGAACGAGGGAACGAGTGAAGCTGACTGTGATTCGTCAATAAATCAATCTGACAGTAAATAGGCATCTCGCATTATAATATCACCATTTACTTCTTAAAAGTAAAATCTGCTTTGAATGAATAGACATTTTTACATGGGAGCGCAAATTACTCGCCACGTTATGAACAAATTTGCGAAGTCCAAATTCGGCAAAGTAAGGCAGCTTTTATTTTCAGAGTCGTAGTTAGTTTCAGAGTATTTAGTTAAGACACTTTTATAAATGTTCATAATTTACTTCCCAGCAACCAACCAGCTTTGTGTTTCGCGTCCAGACGTTTCTCTATGTGATAGTAACAACTGATTCATATTATACGATGTGAATATGCTTAAAATAAAGTAAAATAATGCTTATATATGGAATGTAATACGACAATTGGGTTTATTCTCTTTTTTCACATCTATTTTTACCAGTTTTCATAGTACAAGTCAAAATTTTGCCGTGTTATTTAGTAAAATGAACCGATGATGCCTCGACCATAGTTCGCACAAGAATGATGACGTCACGTTTTCAAATTTCATTTGAGGCCAAACGCGAGCCCAGCCGGCTCAATGGAACCGGTATGGGGAGTGGGGATAATACGCTTTTAATCACTTAGGGCAGGTCTACTAATATTCATATGTCTATGGCTACAACGGATTACAAGCGCCCTGGTTTCAGCGTCTCTGACCAGCGCTTCTTCCACGCAACCATGACCACCACGAGGACACGCAGCATCCTCACTGGTCACGCCGTTCCCGTTCAACTGCCCACAAGGTCCGTCGCACCTTCGGCCGTCTCGTCAGCACTGGAGTGCCTGAAGACCTACGTTCTTCGCCAGTGCCTGACCTCCATCGAGTCCCGGTCACCAGCGCCCGGCGTCGACTCACTGACCCGCGCTTGACCAGCACATCACAGCCAGCTTCCGGTGTAATCTTCTGTCCTACGTCATCTCCTCGTCACGGCTACTGACTCACCAATAAAACACATGTGACCTTCACAACCTTCTTTCATTTCGTGCCTCACCATTGATCCCCAAATATTAAATATGTATAAAATTAACCCCATTATTATTAGCTTTTTCGAAAATATTATGTCCTTTCGGAATACCAAATTACTTATCAATTCAAAAGGTAAAAAAATAGTAATACCGGGCATTTCAATTAAAAGAGGGATTTTTCAAGGAAACTCATTGAGTCCTATTTGTTTTTGCTAAGCATTGAATCCTCTATCTAAAATGTTAATTAAATGCAAGTTTGGAACAAAAATTAAGGGTAGTGCAAGGGAGAGTAGTACAATATCGCATTTATTATTTATGGATGATATAAAATTATTTTCGAATTCTGAACAAAATTTAGAGAAAATAATCGAGGTAGTTGAAAACTTTTCAGGTGATATCAAAATGACTTTTGGTTTAGATAAATGAAGAACGATCCATATAGAGAATACCAAATTGTAGATGGGGAAGAGAGTATATTTTGAAATTTGCAAATTACTAGTATGAAAAGGGAAATGGTTTATAAGTATTTAGGATACCCACAATCAAATAGATTAGACCATACTAGTATTAAAAATGATGTTAGGATTAAATATCAAACTAGGATCAGTAAAATTTTAAAATGCAATCTATCTGCTAAAAATTTAGTAAAAGTAATAAATACTTGGGCAATACTTCTATTAACGTACTCATTTGGCATAATTAAATGGTCCAATACAGATTTAGATAACTTAGAACTATTGATTAGAACTACGATAAAAAATTTTAATTGCCACCATCCAAATTCAGCTAGAGAACGAATTAATTTACCTAGAAATTTAGGAGGTAGAGGTATAGTCAAAATAAATTCTTTGAAACATAATCAGGTAGAAGTGCTAAGATTTTTTTTTTCATTGAAAAGCTCATAGCTCAGAAATGCACAAAATAATTTGCAAGGCAGATAGTAACATTACACCTTCAAATTTATACGACGAGAATGCCAACATTTTTATAAATCCCAACCACGATTTATTAGATTTCTGGTCAAATAAAATTTTACACGCAAAACACTTCAATTGTCTCAACCAAACGAATGTTGATAAATTTTCGTCAAACAAATGGTTGAGTATTGGAGAGTTGAGCACAGAAATAGAAGGATTTATGCTTGCCATTCAGGATAGAGTCATTAATACTAAAAATTATAGAAAGCATATAATCAAAGATACAAATCAAATATATGATTTATGTAGAAAATGTTAGGCTTTTTCGGAAACTATAGAACATATTATATCGGGATGTTCTATATTAGCACCGTCCGAGTATAAATTTAGGCACAATCAAGATATAAAAATAATTCACCAAAGTTTGGTAACTAAACATAACTTGATTGACTGCCGTAATATAATACCATATTATGAATACGAACCAAATTCATTTTTAGAAAACGAATTTTATAAAATATATTATAGTAAGACTATACTAACAGACCGAATGATTAGTCATAATAGACCCGATATAATTTTTCATTACAAAAAAAAAATAACTTATAACATTGATGTCGCTATTTCAACTTCCTGTAATATTCAAAAATCTGTTAATGAAAAAATAAAAAAATATACAGATTTAGGAAATGAGATAAAAAGAATTTGGAATTCTCAGACTATAAAAATATTACCATTCGTTATTTCGGCTACTGGCATTATACCTAGCTCTCTCGTTAAAAAATTAAGCGTATTAGATCTATCAAAAAATTTATAAATATAAATGCAAAAATCAGTCATTTTAAATACATGTATAAAAACGAAAGATTTTTAAAATATTTATGTTGAGGGATCAGTGGGATTTATATGCCCTGTTAGAAGTTCTACCGAGCCGAATCCTCTGATATGAAAATATCTGGAGTCGGTGAATTATTTTCCCTTTTGATCTCTGGTGATTTTACGTGTTGTTCTTGTATTGTTTTGTATTTATTTTGCTTATATAATGCACTTGCATAATGTTGATTGACTAGATGAACATTTGTGGAAAAGTGTGTGGAAGGGTTTAGTTGTTCCTATGGGGAAGATTTAACCCGGACATAAAATCAGAAAAATTAAAAAAAAATAAAAAATAATTTAGTATATAAATTAGCTACATAATAAATAAATTAATTACATGGTTATTTATTTAACAAAACAGACGAGGTACACATTCCAGAGGTTTTCAAAGTTTTATAAAGTATATAGACTTTAATATTACAAAATAAATATCAAATTCGGTCAGCGGTTATCATTAAAAAAACGATAATTATAATGATAATGTTTTATGATTTTTTCATCAAAAGTTTTTTCTACAATTTCATGGAAATTTAAATGACCAGAGGATCTTAAGCTTTTCAAGTGATTTGGAGTTCTTTTTAATCTATTATAGTATAATAGATGCAGTAAAAAGTAAAAGATATATTAAGATAATATAAAACGATTTTCAATTTGTGGTAAGGAATGAAAAATTAAATACTGGAAAGAATGCAATCATACCCGACTCACAAAGTGGGAACTTCCACACTTAACAAAAATCGTGCTCTGACTAAGCATGTTTATATAGTTTGTCCTGTGGTATTAAATATATTTGCAACTTTGTTTATGTACTCGTACGAATTCATTACTTATTTTTTTTTTAAAGCAACTCACGGGTGTATGAACTAGGGTGTCCCAAAAAAATTAAAGTTGTTAATTTTGAACGCATACCCTCTAATTTTGTTTTAATAATGACAAAACACTTATAAAAAAAATTTCGTTTACTTTGGACAACTGTAACCCGTGCCGACTTGCATCGAAAGATGTCAGTACTTGTACATTAAGACGCCTGCGAGCAAACGTGTTGATGAGCTTGTAGTAACTTGCTATTTTGTTAGTAAACGAAAATAACTCGTTCAGGCAAGATGTTGTTAGATTTACGCACTTCTAAAAAGAGTATATTTTTAATAGGAGTCGTAAAACACCAAATATCGGGTTCTAAACTGCCATCTAATGGACAAGTTCTTGAAGTTTTGTTCTACAATATCCGGAAAGTGAATTTGACTGTCAATATATACCAAATATAGCCATAGTTAGTTTTTTAAAGCTGTGTTTGAAGTAAAAATCAGTCAAGTGACTACAAGCCCTGACATACCACTCTTCAAACAGTTTCGAGATAACTGTAAAAATGTTGATCCCGATCAAATTCAGTGCTACAGATAAAATCTCAAATTGCACCTAATCGCTTCCGAAATCAATGATTTGCTTGACTTTACCGTACTGTACTGACAACAAAAATACTTTTAGATGACTATTGAGAGTTTTTAGAGCTCTGTGTGATAGTTTTAGGAGGAGATACAGCGAGAATATTTAAGATTCGGCCTCCAGGTGCTCGATGGATGGCAAAGGCGCTTTATTCCTTGAAAATATCATTAATTTGTGCGCAATTTAAAATTACCGGTAAGGATAAGGCGGCACTTTTAGACGTTTGCCTGTTCATAGTAACATCCTATGTCAAGCCATGGTTACAATGTATTATAGCAGTTAAAGCACCTTACCAGGACTTGTGCTTTTTGAAATCGATGAAGGCTTAAGAAAAAATTGATGAAAACATCTCAATGGCAGCTTTATTTCTGTTCAGTAAGCAGTTATGGTATTTGACCGATGAAGAATCTATTTTATCGCTGTTTGACAACGCTGTGGATCAAACAACTAAAATAAAAATACACGAAATATCAAAAAAAATAATTTATCAACCCATGACAAACGTTACATCCCATCGAAGGAAGATCTTGATGGTAAATTGTATGGTAAGTTTATTAAGTAGTTTAAATTATGTTTTGTATTGAGGTTTTTGTTCATAGCATAATTTAGTGACTTTTGTTTCAGAGAAAAATATTTACGACTTCATTTCAGTTAAGTGCAAGTATTTGTTTGATCGTCTGAACACAGATGCCAGTTTTCTTAACGAATTCCCTACGATGTGGTCAAATAATGCTTCGTATCAAGAAGTCAGAAAGAAGGTGTCGCCGCTGAGGGTAGTGAATGATACAGCTGAAAGAACTGTTAAGTTAATGCAAGATTTTCATGGTTTAATCTCACGGTCAAAGAGGAACAAAAATAATTTTTGTTACGATGCGTTCAGGAACACCGGAAGATTTATCCTGACTGTAAAACACAAACTATGAAGAAAAAATTTAATCAATAAACCATTTTTAAATATAAAATACTACATAATTGAACATTTGTGCATTTTTAAATTTTATTTATCCGACAAAAATGAAAGTTGAAAATCCTTCCATATTAACTCTGTCCCATATGTTTGGCATCAAGTCGGCACGGGTTGCTGGTGTTTAATCAAAATAATATTTATTATATGAGTTATTGAAATCAAATGGAATAAAATAAGAGGGTATGCATATTTAAATTCATGAAAAAAAAATTCTTCCTTATGTCCTGGGACACCCTAAGAACATGTGGCAAGAAATAATACAGTCTGTCGCTATATTGGTAAGCATATTTTGCTTTTCTCTTAATTAGTAAATTAATATGGTAAATGTATTCGTCTTAAGTTTCATTACATTTCTCGATGTTTGTTTGAAACGATGTATGTTTGTTTCATTATTACGCATTATCTCAGCACTGGAATGAGATACGAAGTCGAATCATAGTCGATAAAGTGATGTTTATCAACAGTAACAATTTGGTATATTTTAGTGAATTGTTGAAATAGTCGGGGACGCCAGAGTAAGACCTGGCGCGATCAAGTGTATCTAATACTTATGTGTAGTAAAATAAGGCATAACTGATGACCAAAATAAGGGGTGTAAGGAGGATGTAACATTTGAAAGTGAATGGTTGAAGAATTCGACGTATTCATGGCACGATTAAGTAAAGCAAATACTAAAATAATAATCCTGTTAAATTCATTCATAACCGTTTTAATATTTCCACCTTAAAACAGTTTTCCGGTACCTTCCCTATAATTCACAAGATTTTAAAACATTACTACAATCTATTCATAACCCAGAGCAACGCCAGGTACACAAATAATAATAATAATACTCCTATATGAAGAGAAAAACACACCAATTATGTTTATAATATCCCTGTATTATTATAAAAAAAGTTTACTGAGGGTGTTGTATTTTGTTTCCATTCTCTGTATTAAATATCTCAATACATGTGTTCACGTTCGCATTATGTAAACGCGTGTTGTGGTTAAGCTACTACAATTTTAGAAGATACCAACTTTTTAAACGATGCTTTAATCAATATATACTTTCTGAAGAAAAAAGACACGCTGCTTTAACAAACTCCGTCTCTTTCCTGAGAAGATTATAAATGGAAAAGAAACTAACCATGTTTTGATTCTTTTTTTGTGTTTTCACACCAACCATTTTTGAATATACTGATACATTTATTTATATAAATAAGCACGAATACGTTGCGGTGTCAACATGATATTATACTCTTCCCTTTAAAATTTTAAAACATGTCAGCTTAACTGGCTTGTATCCGGGTGTCTAAGCCACTGCCAACTAATTCCTCCATCATAGTACAAGCAATATTTTACGCTTAGATAAAAGTGTGAAATATTTTATTCTGTGTCCTCAATGTGTTTCATTTTAGCACCTAGTCGGGCTTCCTTCAACATTGGGGCAGTATTAAAAATTTGATGTATTGTTTTCCGGTCCTGTGAGTCCTGTGTCCCAAAGATGACATGCCTCAAAAGGAACTTATTTTCCATCGGTTCCTCCTGTGTGAAGTTAATATTAAAAAGTAAAATCAGAAGCGGTCCCTAGCCGCGGCCCACACCCCGAGGTTTGAACCCTTGGCAGTGGCCTCTCGGACCTAGACGGAAGTCCGGCCCTGAACTACACGTTACGTCTCTATCCGCCACTAAACTTGTCACATTTATTTTTTTCAAATAACAAATTTATGGATTGGCGCCAGTTATGAACATCTTTTTAATTTTAGGTTTCATAACCGATTTTTCTATGGGGAAGCTGCCCCCCCCCAACCGCCCCGTACCGTAAAAAGGAGAAAATAACAAATACATAAATTGAACAATGCTTCCATCATTGTTTAAACAACATTTTCCGCTGAAAATAATGATAGAAAATTTATTATATTTAAAATATTAATTTCGGCCATGTATGTGAGTGATTGTTACTCTGGTTCAATGAATTGGTTTTGAGTTTAAGCGTTATTTTTAACAATTGATTGAGCTTTGTTTGAATACCTCTGACATAATTATGTCATAAACAACCGTCAAGCAACAAACAAAGTGAAATATGAGTGAAACTTATCTTATTGGATGTGTTGGTGTGGTGAAATCTTTGAGTACTATCAAATTCACTTGTAAACATTAACATCACTTTTACCACTATCAGCACAAAGCAAAAACAAAAATCAGAATCACATTATAAAACTTTCACTGAAACACGTCTTTTCACACATTTTTAAAGAATTATAAAAATAAATACTCCGAGTGAACAAAATCGTCACGTCAGAACGAAGTGTCCGACTATTCTCATTCTTTATGAACATTTTGAGGAATGATATTAATTAAGTAATGTGGTAAATACATGTACACAACCAATCGCTCGGGCGGATAAATGGGAACCTACTCAGATCCTTTGAAATAAGATAATAATTACTCTTGTATATTATATAAATAATATATCACTTTCGTGCAGATGTGGGTATGAAGACGTTGAAGAAATCTTTTTCAATGACACATAAAACATTTTGCAAAATCTGAATTAGCCATTTCATGGGCACCTACATTGGGAATAATTGAAATGAAAAAAACAGTTTTAATATTTTGAAAATTAAACTCAAACTCAAAGAAAATTTGAGTGAAGTGAACCAGAATAATTTCACGCAGGAATAACGCATACCACAGAGCAACGAAACTAGATTAACGGCTGTCTAACTGTCAAGGGGCGAAAATTGAAAAATATTGTACCTATTTAATTAGTTAATCGAATAAAAAATGGTGATATTACATAAGTCAGTGATTTTGTTGTAAGTAATAGCATCTCTAATGTCGATATTATGATCAAGTTAAATGAATCAACGCTAGGGATGGGCTTTGAAAGTTTTGTTCTATTAACATCGCATAAAAAGGGCCATTTATTCTTTCAATATCATTGGAACATAAAATTTTATTGGTCAAAAAGTCTAAGGTTTCTAAGCAGTGACAGTTTCCACATAGCAGTTTGTCGTATTAATAGGAGATCTTTTATATAGTGAAGGGCAAGAAAGCCCAAAACTTTGAGAGAAAAAGTAATAATATCGTCGTATAAATCACTTGGCTTATTTCCTCATTCTCCTACCAGTCGCCGATTCTTTCCCGAATAGAATTTCCTCAATGCATTCGGATTGGGAAGAAATGAGAACGGCTGGAAGTTTTTTTGTTAAAAGAAATCTGTGTTCAAGGATTTAAGATTTCATACTCGCTTTCCGTTTTCCACCTTCAGTGAGAATGTTTACAAGCAGGAATTCAGATTGATGAGATATTTTATTGCTTATTTTTTAATTTTTACAAAAGCAGCTAACAGAGAACTAAAGCAGTGCAAAGTAAAAATAAATAGCAAAAAATATGGCTCATAGTCCTACATATTGTTTCATTTTTAAATTTTGTTTTTTATTAATGGCAATTAAAGATACATAGTATAATTATTAATTGTATATTTACAGCCTTCCTCGTGAAGAAATACTATTCCGAGGCGTTGGACTGTGGGTCGTTGTGTTGGTGTTAATTCATAATGTTTATGATTTCGATATATTATTTCGACATATTTTGATATATTTAAAAAAAAAATGATCTTAATTGTATTTTTATTTTCAAATGAAAAGACATTATAATATCTGTAGTTTTTATTTGATGTAAAGTATGTACCAAAATATCCTTTGGGGTAGTGGACTAATCTTAATACTTTTGATTAGTTGGTTCTACACCTAAAACCTGTTTTGGCGGCCTCGCGTGGAATAAACTAGATCTTATCTTACGATATCAGGTAATGATATGACTATAATTACAGATTATTTCTCATATGCCACTAGTATCTAGTTAATATATGCTATAATTAGTAAAGTTAAGTGCTCCAAGAGTTCGCGGTTCATAAGAATATCTGTTGTTTGGTGATTCTTCGAAGCCAATTACTAAGAAACCAAGGTCACAAAATTCTTTGAATATTTTATCATTCGAAGCAGCACTCTTTTTTTAAAAATGTTTCTGGCTTCACACTTCAGGGGTGTTCTAACTAACTAACTAACCATCACGCCGTTTCCCCGCAGAGGGAGGCAGAGAGGACGGACCGCCAAACAACTCGGTCTTGGCACACATTCCTTGCCCCATTCACATTCTTAGATCGTATCATACATACTATTCTATTATTATGACTCTTGACATAGCCCGACTCGAGTATTTGATTCACTTGGTCGTGTCATGTCTTCCCCGGGCGTCCCCGACTTCTGCTACCATTCACATTTGCATCGTATATTCTCCTTACACTCCTTTCTTCGCTCATTTGCTCGACATGCCCAAACCATCTAAGCGTCGCTTTCTTGATCTTACTCATTACGCTTACATCAGCCTTGCACTCTTTGCGGATCTTCACATTTCTTACCCGATCATACATGGTTTTACCACACATACGCCTCAGGGATCTCATTTCTACAGCATTCTGTCTACTTTCATCCTTTTTTCTGCCAGTTCCATGCCTCACTTCCGTACATCAGGGTAGGTACCAGCAGTCCATTGTAGACTGCTAGCTTCGCTTCTTTGGACATTTTTTTGCTAGCGCTAACTGCGTTCAGTCCTCCATTAATCCTAGTGTTAGGTATTAGTATTCTAGGCCATCATTTAAAATAGTGTAGAGAGGGAAGGTGAATTTATATATTAATTTTGTTTAAATTTACAAATTTCAAAATTATATGGAGTCGAATTTAGACTTAGAAGAGATGAGATGTTGAATGGAGGATAGGCAATTTTAGAGAAGGCTTGATGGAAGAGAAGATATTTGTTTAGAGAGGGACAACCAATAAATATGTGATCTAAAGTTCCCACTTCTAGACCACAGAATGTATTCAAGCACGTGGTTCTGAATCGTGGTCCTTTCTTGGTAATGTTAGTAATATACTTATTTTATTCTATTTTACATAAATTAATATTATATGCCATACAATATGTTTATGATATATATTAATTTATTTTGCATGGTGACAAACCCACGCACGTCCCGCATCTAATCTCTTCTACATAGAGAATCAGTATTAATTTTTCATATTGTTACTGTGAACTCTGTGTATTTTGACCGAAATTCGGGTCGATGTTCATTTCAGCTAGACGTTGTCGTTGTAGGATTGGGTCGGCGGGGGGTCAAGTTTGCACTACCCACTGAAGAGATATACCGTTTAAAGTGTATTTTGAGCGTGTCCATGTGCCAGAAGTAAGATTAATTCTTCATTACTTCGGGTGATATTAATCAATAATTTTCAAATTGAGAATTTTTATCCTTTATAAAAAACTTTATTAAAAATGAAATGTTATATAAATACATACCATGTATTTATGTTCACGCCGTACTATGATAGTCGTAATTTTATTTACAGATTACGCTCCGACGAACTATCATTGATCCCGCACCGGTGATAGTCAGAAACACCTCAAACGCGCGCCAAACATTTTAATTCATTGCAATAAAAGAGAAATAAACTAGTAGGTATGTTAACAATTACAAAATTACATGTGAATGGCTAAATGTGATACATGACAAAATTAATTTATTTATTTGTTTGTTTGTTCACGCCTTGACGGCTTTTATACGGTTGTGTCTTTGGTGATTTGTCACATAAGAATGGGTTCTCGAGTGACAAACAACTCGTTCTTGAGATCAACAGCTCGGCTGTGGATCGATTTGCCAGCCTCCTTATTTCCTCCGTCCTACAAGATGAGTCTCTTTAAGGCCTGTATTCACTCCTTCCTCCACTCAAATGTGCCTCCCCACATAATACTCAAGGATGACATAGGCCCTGAAAGAAATTATTTTCCTCAAGGCCTCCTGTGTGGAGTTTTTTTTTTTTTTTTTTTTCCATTATTTCTGGCTTTCACCCTTCAAGGGTGTTCTTGGCCATCATTTAAAATTATTGAGAAATGAAAGGTGAATTTAAATATTAATTTTATTTAAATAGACAAATTTCAAAATTATAATGAAAATTGGAGTCGAGTTCAGACTTAAAAGAGATGAAATGTTGAATGGAGGGGAGGCAATTTTAGTTAAGGCTTGATAGAAGAGAGGATATTTGTTTAGAGAGGGACAACCAAAAAATATGTGATCTAAAGTTCCCACTTCTAGACCACAGAATGTACAATCTGGGGAGTCAAGGACGTGAATTTTAAAAAGGTGGGAAGGAACGGAACAATGTCCGATCCTCATTCGAATGAGTGAAGAAATTTCTTTTTTGGAAAAATGAGGGAATTGCTGAAACCACGGTTTTGATGGAATAGTCCTTTGTATTGAGGCATAGCAGGCTCCCTTGGATTGACTAGCAATGTGCCAATACTCTGCCCAAACATTGCGGGATCTTTCTTTGATGATGGAAAAAATGTCAGATAAGGGAATGTGGTTTACGAGGGTAACAACAGGGTTGGACGCTCCTTGTTTTGCCAAGGCATCCGCAATATCATTACCCATGATACCAACATGTCCAGGAATCCAAATCAGAGTTACAGTTTTACCAGAGCTTTGAATGGAGGCTATCATCACTCGAATAAGGCATACAAAGTGATCATCAGGATGAAGAAGAGGACTGGATTTAAGTTTCTGGAGGGAACTGAGAGAGTCAGAGAGAACGAGGGAATGTTCAAAATTATTTTTGATTATATATTTGAGAGATTCTATTATTGCAATGCACTCAGCTGAAAATATTGAAAATTGATTTGAAATTGAATGAAATATTCTATCATTAGAATTATTGTGGTAAACGTTAATACCTATACCACAGTTAGGAGAGTCGGGAGATTTGGATCCATCAGTAAATAAAAGAGAAAAGTTGGGCCATTTAGATAAAATAATGTCATTGAACATATTATTGACAGTTCGGGCCGGGAGATTGGAATGACTTTTAAAGATTCCGATCCCTTCTAATATTGTCGGGGATAAGGTGACGTGACTATATTTTAGTTTGTATAAGGGAAGTAGATCATTTTGGATGATGTGGAGCTCTGAGAGAGACTTAAAATTTTTACAGATGTCAGGAATAGGTTTAGTTGAAGCTCTGATTGTAGATGAATGGGTTGAGTCAATGAACAACGAGACGCTGGGGATAACCTGATGACATTTAGAATTTAAACATTTAAGAACAAATTTGTCAGCAAATAGTTGACGCCTTAAATAAAGAGGAGGATCAGAACATTCTACTTGAAGGGAATTGATGGGTGACGATTGCATCGCTCCAGTTATTATTCGCAAAGATTTAGATTGAATTTTGTCTAATTTATTAAGTACATTTTTTGAGGCAGTACTAAAAAGTGGGCAGGCATAGTCGAGATGGCTTCGAATAAGTGCATTGTAAAGCAACTTAATGCAAGTAGGGTGAGCTCCCCACCAAACGCCAGATAATGATCTGATGATATTTAAATTTTTTTCGCATTTAGTAACTGAATTATTAATATGGGAAGACCATTTAAGTTTCCTATCAAATGTTACTCCCAAAAATTTTACTTCAGAAGCGTTGGAGATTGGAGAATTTTTAAATAAAATTTGAACGGGGGGGTTTTTATGGCGGTTTGAGAAGGTGACACACTGAGTCTTTTGGATTGAAAGTTCAAGACCATTTAACGTGAGCCATGTGCAAAGGGCATTCATGGCTTCGTTAAGATATTTGACGGCAAGAGGGATGATTTTGGATGATAAGAAGAAAGCTATGTCATCTGCGAACTCGATAATTTTTATTTGTGGGGGAATAGTGACATGCATATCATATGTGTATATATTATACAGTAAGGAGGACAATACATCGCCTTGTGGTAAACCCTTCCAAATAGACCTACTTTGAGGAGAAATATCTGGAAGTTCAATGAAAATTTTTCTATCTAGAAATAGATTAATAATAGATTGGACAAACATGGGGGGAAGGCCAAGGCCTAGAAGTTTTTTTTTCAGGATTGGGATGGAAACATTGTCAAAGGCGCCTTCTATATCTATAAAGACGGCAAGACAAACTTCCTGTTTAGAAATTGATAAATTAATATCAGTGCTGATGATGGCAAGGTTATCCTGAGTGGATTTTTTTTTCCTAAATCCAAATTGAGATGGAGAGAGAAGCTGTTTACTCTCGACAAAAAATTCTAATCGGTTTTTAATTAATTTTTCATAAAGTTTACTGAGGGTGGATGAAAGAGCGATTGGCCTGTAGTTGGATCCAAAATTTGGAGATTTGTTTGATTTTAAAATAGGGATGATTATTTGAGAACTCCAGTCATCAGGCATTATACCAGTCTGGAAGATTTTATTTAAGATGCTTAAGAAGTGGTTTAGAACATTATCATTACTATTTTTGATTATGCTGTAAGGTATACCATCTCTGCCTGGAGATGAGTCCTTGACTGTCGATAAACAATTTTTTAGCTCAATTAAGGTGAATGGAGAGTCTAGCCAATGATTAGACATGGGAGTATTATAGATGGGCGTTATTTCATCTAAGTTAGGAACAGAAGGGGGGGCAATTTTGTCCAAGAATTCATCTATCCATTTAGAATGAGACGCTCGAGGAGATGGTGAACTGAAGGAGGATCGAAATCTTCGGATCATAGACCAAACTTCCGAAATTGGAGTGTTCGGAGATACTGAACTGCAGAAGTTGTACCACCCGGATCTTTTTTTTGACCTCAATACCCTTTTGGCATTGGATTCAGCATTTTTGTATTTAAGATAGTTCTCCATAGTCATATTGTAACGATAGGAAAGAGATTTAGCTTTCCGAATTCTTACTACTTTGGAACATTCCTCATCCCACCAGGGAGTTGGAGGGAGTTTTTTGAGAGATTTAGTTTTAGGGGGAGGATTTGATTTATTTATTGCAGTTATGAGCATTGATTTGAAGTTATTATAGTCATCTTTGACGGAAAATATATCGGTGGCGGGTAAATTTAGTAGGAACTTGTCCATATGAGAGTTAAATTCATCCCATTTGGTGTGTTTCGTTTTAATCTTTGTCGAAATATGAGACTTGTCCGATTGGAAAGAAGTTTGATAAGTAATGGTGATCGGGAAATGATCACTGGAGCAAGGGTCGGGGGACACCACCCACGAGGAGAGAGAAGCCAGACTAGTGGAACATATCGAGAGATCCACTGCACTGGGGTTTGTGCTGGGGCGTGAGATCCTAGTAGGAGATCCGTCATTCAAAAGGAAAAGGTTGGATTGATCTAGGAAATCCATCACACTTCGACCATCTCGGTCGGAGAAAGCAGAACCCCAGACGGGGGAATGGGCATTAAAATCGCCTAATATAAAGAAAGGAGGGCTTAGTTGACTTACAATTTGCAACCAAGTTTGTTTGTTGAAGTGGGCTGTTGGGGGAAGATAGACTGAAATAAAGGATGTGTCCTTTATTTTAGCTGCAACCATTTGGAAGTCAGCATTGGGGGGTTTGATATTATTTATTGGGGAAAATGATATGGATTTTTTAATAAAAAGGGCAGCACCACCGCCCGAACCTTCCGGGCGGTCGTCGCGGAGACAGGAATACCCTCCCACATTAAAGTGGGTGGATGGAGTAAACCAAGTCTCTGAGATAGCAGCCAAAGAAATAAAGTTGGAATTTAATAGGTTAAGGAGATCAGATTTGTTAGAAATAGCACTTCGGCTATTCCACTGAAGTATTCTGACATCTTGAAGAGTCATTTTGAATAAATGATTTTAATGTGGAAATAATAGTAGCAGCGTTGGACGGTAGATTAGTTTGAGAAGAAATAAGTTCAATTAGAAGCATAATAAGAGTTTGGATAAATGAAGAATTGTCTTGGGAGAGTTTTTCAGAAAGTTTTAGAGAGTTCATTGAGGACGGATTATAATTATTTGCACACCCATTTGTGGCATTTGAAAGAGATGAACCATTAGGATTTAAGAGCAGTGAGTTGTGTTGTTGCTGATCGTATCCAGGAGCCGGTTTAGAGATAGCGTTTTTGTATGAGAATTTAGTTGAACGAGAAGAAGTTGTTGTAGAGGAGGGAAGAGGGTTGGATGAGGAGTTGCTGGATAAAGCCTCAGCAAATGATTTTTTCACAGGCGGGAATAGTTTAGAAGCCTGCAGAAAAGACAAGTTCTGAGAGGCCATAGAAATTTTAATATTTTTTTGGCGAGATTGTTCTGGGCAAGAAGTGTTGATAGCTGTATGTGAGCCTGAGCAGTTAAAACATTTGGGTGAGGAGGAAGAAGGACATTGGTCAGCTGCGTGGTTTTCTCCACATTTAAAACATCTGGGTTGAGATCTGCATGCAGCTTTGGTATGGCCAAAACGGCAGCAATTGAAACATTGAGTGGTGGGATAAGTATACATTTCAACTGGTAATGAGTTGAAGAATAAATATATATGGGAGGGAAGAGATTGACCTTCAAAGGTGATAACGACAGATTGGGAGGGCTTCCAGGAAATTATACCCTCAGAGGAGTCCTTGTAATTTAGCCTCCTGGCTTTTATGGGATTGCCAATGTGTTGGGGGGTTGAAAGTGAAGACAGAATTTCTTCGATGGACAGATCGGTCGAGATACCTCTGACCAGGCCCATGCGAGTGACATTGAAAGTAGGGATATATGCCTTGAACTTTGAATTTGATGAAATGAAGATATTTTTGATGAAACTGTTAGCAGCTGACCCTGAGAGGAATTCAACGGAGATTCGGAAGCGACCCTCGGCTTTTACACCTCCAGGCTTGATTGAAAGATTCTTGCTATTTGATAGGAATTTGCCAAATTCAAGAGGGTGGATGGTTTTTCCTTGCTCAGTTTTTTGGGCGTATACAATGAATGGGCCACGGGAATGAAGAGAATAAAAGTTTGTTGGAGGAAGTTGAGAAAGTGCTGGTGGGGACTGTGAAGTCGAAGGCGAATCAAGTTTTATTGGGGAAGAAGGAGTAAATTTCCTTTTTTTGGTAGAAGTCAAAATGACAGAATCACTGTCAGAAATTTCTACATTTTCCCCATCTGGGGGGTCTGGAGAGGGATCTGGGGGCTTTGTAGGGAGTCCAGGAGGGAAATCTTCCTCCATTATTCACAACAGTAAACAACTACAACAATAGTATGGAAAATGACAGAAGTAAAAAAAGTTTATAAATATCTGGAAATCAGCAGCGAAAAGTGACTCCTGGAAGATCAGGAGGGAGAAGAAACCTCAAGGCACAACACACTACACTTTTTTTTTGCCAGAAAACAAAAAAGAATGGTAAAAAATTAATTTTAGATGGAGCAAAACAAAACAACTGATGACAGCCAAATGTTATTGTTCCTTATCTGACCTGTGTGGAGTTAATGCTTAAAAAAATAACTCCTAAAAATCAAGGATTTTTATGAAAAAATCTTGTTTTAATAATTGTATTTAAAAATATGTTACTTTTTTTGGTTTGACTGAGGATTGAACCTTCCTCCCCAGGGACTGGCTCTTAACTGTTGTGAACTATTAAAATGTCTTTAACACTAAAAATACGAGTATGTAAAAAAAAGGTGGACTGAGGATTTCACCTTCCTCCCCAGGGACTGCAGTCAGCCACGATTTCACTTAAACCATTGATCGGTACCGAGATTTATTTCGTATATTTACCACTGTAAATTTTTATCATTGAATACAATTTCAGAGAAATTCCTGTGTGTGCGTGAGTGCTATCAAAGTTTCACCAAATCAGATATGTTCAGTGGCAATACCGCACACAGAAATACCTTGTTTCGTTGTTAAAAGTAACAAATAATAATTATTTTTAAGCGGTAGAAGACTGGGAGAAACGGGAAGAGACGGCAGCGGGGTAATGCGAAACTTTCGTATCGATTATTGATATTCAATTTGAATTTGCCCGCCTAATAGCTTGCAAATGTTAATTTGATCGCCCGGGGCGCTACACACTCGCATCGGCAGACGCGGCAGGGACATGACTGTTTTTCGAATGACTATTTTTAAGCAATCTTCGCCGTCGTTATCTTCATTGCCCCGATAAGCCCTTGTGCTCTTGGAGTCAGGGTAGATATTGGGGTTAACAGCGACTGGGGGTCAGCTATTAGTTTAAAATCTTAGAAAACTGTACTCATAAAATTAAGTTCCATCATTCATTACGAATGTTGATTTGTCATAAGTCAGTTCATTTAGATTTTTTACCGAAATTTTATCGTGGTTGATACCTAGTAAATTTCTTTCGTTATCTAGCGTTTCATCCCCGAAGAATAATCAAAATTAAAAATTTTCTTTCTACAGTGACGTTGAAAATCATCGTTGCGTAATTTTCGTGTAAATATTATTATTTTTCTAATCCACTTTCATTTGTATTAACATGCCAACTGGTTTCGTTAAGTTTTATTTATTTTTTTTACTGGCAATTTTTTTGATACATACAGGTACATATATAAATTATACAAAATATAAGGCAGTAACGAAAAAATCCCACAAAGGCGAAGCCTGTGCGTGGGCATTATAAGGTATGTATTCAAAACAGTGGTGGTTACATTATCTATGGTTTAAATGAAAAAAGAAATATGAATAAAGAAAAAAAATATAAAGTACATATACCTAGTTATTTTTGCGTATTTAATAAAAAAACATTTTAAAAAGACGTTAAACTTCTTTTTTCTTTTTTTTTTAATTTAGATTTATGTAACATATTATCATATATAGGTATCATGTTCGTAATATAATTTATAGAAAAAATTCTCTCACTTCAAGATACTTTTTTACCCAGCTTTTGACATTTATTTTATACGAGTTTAGGTTTTGGCACATCTTGATGGAACTCGGCAAGGAATTAAACAATTTTGGGCCAATATAGTTAATGTGTCTTTGGGCTAGCCTAGTTTTGCAGTGAGGCACTGTGTACATGCATATGTTGTGTCTCTGGCTAGAACGATTTGGATTTTTACAGAAATTATATGGACGAGTGTATATAAATTTAAGACATTGGACACAGTAGATCCGCCTTAGTTCCATAATGTCAGTTTCCTTAAACAATTTATCGGTGGGATATGTCTTGGTCTTCTGGTGCATTATCTTTTAGAACATTATATAATATTTATAAACTATTCAATGAGGCACTGCTGTTAAAAATCCGTTTGGTTTATTTGCCATAAGCATTAGAAATGTATTCAATGATGAGGTTTTTTAAATGTTATTCTAAAATAAAGTCAATGTTTATTTCAAGGGGTGTTACCACTCTGACTCCATTTCACTCTTCGGTTAGGTACTATCCCTGGTTATATCCGTCAGCTTTTTTTCTGAAATTCTGTAAATAATCAAAAGACGGAAAACTGCTTTGCTAATAATGATCAATAACCTCCTGAAAGATCACATTAGCAATCCAGAGATTTTATAAAAAAAAATCCATGTATTCCCCGCACAATTTTGGAAAGCCTAAATAAATTTTTCTTTGTTTCGAGATACAGAACTAATCTCCCATTAGTAATGCCCACGCGAAAAGTTATTGTGAGACGACCACGAGAATGATGTTCTATTCAAAATGCTAATAATTAATTAGAGAGTTTTAACTTGTGATACAATGTACGAGAGATGGAAAGGTATTGGAATAAGATAAATGCAAGAACCTCCATTAATGGAGGACTGAACGCGATTGGCGCTAGCATTAAATGTCCAAATAAGCGAAGCCCACATTGAAATGCTGCTACTTACCCTGATGTATGGCAGTGAGGTATGGAACTGACAGACAAAAGATGAAGGTAGACTGAATGGTGTAGAAATGAGATTCCTGAGGCATATGTGTAGTAAAACGATGGTATGGTTGTATCAGAAATGTAGAGATTCGAAATGAAGGCAAGGTTAATGCAAGCTTAATGAGTAAGATTAAGA
The DNA here is from genome assembly GCA_026573805.1 of Hesperophylax magnus. Lineage (NCBI taxonomy): Eukaryota > Metazoa > Arthropoda > Insecta > Trichoptera > Limnephilidae > Hesperophylax > Hesperophylax magnus. The sequence goes on from JAIUSX010000011.1 coordinate 23,946,237, forward strand.
AAGGAACGCTTAGATGGTTTGGGCACGTAGAGCGAATTACCGAGTAAAAAACTATAAAGAGAATGGTATGACGCGAATTTCGAATGGTAAAATAAGTCGGGAATGCTCTATGAAAACATGGCACGAGTAAGTGATCCAGATGATCCGGATCTCTTGACAATTTATCCAGATGATTAATGATAAGAACATTAACATGTCAAGAGTATGTATGAATTTGAATCAGGCAAGGAATGTGTGCCAAGACTGGGTGGTTCGACGGTCCGTCCTCCCTGCACAGGTAGTTGCGGGAGAATTGCGTGATTTTGAGTTAGTTAGTTAGTTGTGTAACTCTGTATTTAAGTGTATACAAAAAATAAAATAATAATTAATGACCAAGAATAAGAACATAAGTTGGGGTGATGTTGTCATAGGAAAGTTCCAGTCCAAAGTTTGCGTTCCAGTGGAGTAGGGAGGGGTAAGTTGGGTAGCATGTTTGCTTCCTCCCGGCACGATTTACATGCCGAACATTCAATTTGAAGCCATTCCAAACGAACATTTAAATGAGTACTTATTCAGATTCACCGTTTAAAAACTTTTCCTTCCGCTCGCTGTTCGGAAAATAAACCCACAATCTGGTCACGAATGAAACACAAAGAGAAAATTTGCGATTTTATAGCACTTTTATATAGAAATATACGAACACTGCGAGTCTGCGCTTAAACTTTTTTATTTGTGGTATTACAATGTAACGGAGCGATGATATAGGTTAGTAGCTAAGATATCAAATGGGCCGGGTTCCCGGCCGGATGTGGGTTCAATTTTTTGCTAACTTCGTTCTTCATGATTGCACAAGCAATGTTTCCCGCATATACTGATGGCCGTATGAAGAAATCAAATATTGTAAAATCTTTGAAACAATTTTGTAGAAAGTTCTTAATCATCATCAAGTTTATGATGTAATATTGGCAAGTTACATCATAGAGTTGGGGTCAGTGAGCTCTGGCGATAGAAAATTTCGATAGATTGCCGAGGGTTCCTACTTATTTTGGCTTGGAAGTTTTTTACCGTTTTGAATCTTGATGGTTTCAAAATAAATCGAAAATCGAAACGCCGAAAAATTAGGTACTCCTGATGAAATTAAAAAAAAAAATATTTAATGTTTGAAAAGAAAAAAAAATTAAAAAGTGTTTTAATTAAATGAAACACGTTAAAAACATTGAATACATTTGATAGACGAATATTATAAGGATACAAAATTAGTCATGTAATGTAGAATAATTATGTGTTTTACAGATGGAGAAAAAAAAATGAAACGACTCGGATGGAAACTATCGGATCGTGTTAAGACCAGATGTAACTGCGCTGAAATGAAATAAATCTTTTGTAGCATAACCTTTTTTCTAATATGAATTTTTAGTTCTGGTCACCAAAAGCTGCTAAAGCCATTTAGGGCAACTTTTCCGTTCTGAATTGTGGTCTTTTACCAGGGTCATACTGAAAGTATTTACTAGTCTGGTACGTGCCGCAAATATAATACACATCATTTTAAATAAACAATCAAATAAAATATACTTGCGGATTTGAACCAGCGACCTCCAGATCTTAGCCAAGTATCATATCCAGTTAACCACGGAGGCCTTCAAAAACTTTCAACAAAATCTACCTTACTTTTATAATCGCGATGTAAATATAACCCGGTGCATAAGGTCAGCGCAATGAATCACTTGACTTGTTAAAACTGCACTAAGCCATGCTTAAGAATCTAGTAAGTAAGACTGCATATTATAATTCTAAATATACGCGGAGGATTTTATGTATGTATTAATAATCTTTCCTCTTTATGTACAATCAAATTCCCATCAGAAATTAAACCAGCCTTTTATACTAATAACAACTTAGAAAAAAATAATAAACGCTTAAGACAAAGAGGATATTTTAAGCCACTCGGTCATTTATAAAATAAGTTGTAATGATTTTCCAGCCTTATATATTGGAGAAACAGAACAGTAGAAATTAGAACAAAATAACACTTAAGATGCTTAACTAGTTCAGGTTTTTCATAGTTCGCGGAACATTTAATTAGTAAAGATAATATTTTTAACATAATATAGGAATTAAAGTCCCATACAAAAATGGAATAGGTTTAAGACGGAATAATTAAGAAGCTTTGGAAATAACAAAATCGGTAAATTCAAAGGTTGAAATCATGAATAACCAATTAAATTTAAAAATTGACGCACTGTCCTACTCTAGTATACTGTATGTTTCTTTTTGGATAATATGTGTAAATATATGTATACTACTGTATTAATTCCATAATTTTTCTAACAACCCTGATGATGGTACGGAGGTACCAAAACCGGTTGACAGTAAAATATATCAATAAAGTGACTTAACTAACTATCACGCCGTTTCCCCGCAGGGGTAGGCAGAGAGGACGGACCGCCAAGCAAAGTGACTTAAAACCAAATATTTTCGTTTCATTTATTTAAATTAACTTTAGTAGTAGCACTTTCAATAAGCTTTGTACTAAAACATGCACGTTTACCTTTTACACACAATTTTAATTTAACAGCCCTTTTAGTATCATTTTTAGCATTTTTCTTTCCCATATTCGTGAATAATGTGTGCGCCCGAATTACATGAATGGATTTTTGTTCTCCATAAACGGTATGGATTATTAGTTCTCTCGGAATGGGATATCCCCGCTTAGTCAACTGAACCCGTATTTCCAAATCCATGAGACCCCGCCAATTATAATCACGGGATATTTACCTTTGTGTTGTGGTGATGAGAATGGAGGCACTATCACCCGCAGAATGATCTTTATAGATTTAAGACAACATTTTCAGAATATAAATCGAGGTAGACTTTTTAAGGTCGTTTTGTAACATTTGTTTTCCAGTTCTAAAATCTAAAAATGATAATGATAATATTTAACATAAATAGCAACTCTTATTTTCCAGTCTAATAAATGTAATATAATAAAAGTAGTAACTGCAATATCACGCAATACGCATTATTTTTAATATTTTTGACTTGTTTGCTGTGTGTGCAAAATCGTATCTTTCCAAGACAGGCTTCTTATATAATTTGAATCTCAAGTGACGTGCCATAAGTATGTTTATCGTGGAGGAATAATAAGTAAGGAGAGAGATATATTGTACAACCCCAGCCAAGAACACTCCTGTCCCGGGGAGACCGGTACACCAGGAGGTACTCATTTAAAACATTTATTTCAACAATACTCCTAAACTCATCATGTAAACCTACAAATAGCTGTAATTTTCTGTTTTTGTTTCTTGTGTTTGTATGACTTGTTGCATAGCTTTTATCAAATGTAATTTTATTCTTATTTTTTATGTTTCAAAGTATCTGTCAAATTAAAATAATACTACCAACCATGTAAAAGCCCTCTGGGGGGTTAAAAGTGACCGAGGGGTAGAGGTAGCTCAGTGGTAGAGCGGTGTCCCGGCAAGACAAGAGTCCTGGGTTTGAGTCCTCGATGTGACCGTATCCTTTTCTGATTTTTCTGTTTCAGATTTTCGTTTCAATAAATAAATAATTTTTTTAGGACTTGGAAAGCGTGCTTTAAGGGTGAAGGAGGTTGGAGTTTGATCTACCAGTATACATGTCAAACTAATAATCCAATATTAGAATGGATGTGCAGGAATAAGGGAATTGATCGAGCTTTGATTTTCGTTTCTCGCATTTCGCTTATTTTTGCTTCACGTTTATTTTCGCTACCAGCTTCCTGCTTCCCTCTTCCATTTTTCCACTTCAAGCATCCCCCTTCTCACGTATAGTGTTTTTTTTTTGCGCTTCCCTCTGTTTCTTGCTTCTCGTTTACAGCTTCCCGTTATTTTATACTTTACGCTATACGCTTCCAGATTTCCCCTGCATCTTCCTTCCTATTTTACGTTGCTTATGCTTTCCACTTCCAGAGTTTCTTGGCCTTTCATTGCTTATTTCTTGCTGCTTATTGCATTCCCCTTTCATTCCCGCTGCTTTTCATTTCCTGCTTCTAGCCTCCCGGTACTATCTGCCGTATCCCCACTGGAAGAAAAGTTCCAGTCTACGGTGACTAGATCTTCCCTTTTTTAAATTTAATTTAAGTAAAATTTAATCATATTATTATTAAGTTCTGCAAGTACTTTTTGTTTTTTTTTATATTAATGTTACAGCTGTTTCGGCTTTCAAGGCCTTGCAAAATTGTTATTAAATTTGATTTTATTAAAATTTAAAAAAAAAATTAAATGGAGTTCTACGAATTAAAAACAAAAACAATAAATAGATCTTCCCTGCTCTGCAATGCGTCCAAATCATTAGCACTTCATTTTAGGTCATACGTTCATTGGTGTTCCTTTGCTCACTTTTCCTTGTTTTTTTTATGTAAATGAGTTCCTTCCCAGGTAACCAGGCTTCTTTTTCCAGCGTTCCGTCAACCACTCTAGCGCTTTCGTGAATTACATACCTAAATAAATAAAAAAATAAACCTAACCTAGGAACGTTTACATAATACTTAAAACGCATTATATAAAGTTACTCAACAGTTTCACAATGTTTATCAGAGGTTAGTGCTCCATAAGCTAAGCTTAAGCGAAGTAGTTAAATTCAAAAGCCTGCCTCAACGAAGTCAATAATTCTACCTTCGCCAATGGTTATGGTACACCGTTCTCAATATTAATTATGAGTTTGTTTTATAAAAAAGGCTGAAAGAAATACACATTTATTTTAGTTGATAAGTGAAAAAATACTTCAATAAGGAACTTATCTGCTCTGATTGGTGTGGTTTTTATCCTTCGACACCAATAACTAATAACCATCAATTACAAGTGGTGTCAATCATCACTAACTACGGAAAAGGTATTCATTGATACAGTACTTCTGGTGTCATTTAAAATTATTTTATTTACTACGATATTCAATTAAAATCCTAGTATAACACATTGCTCCCAGATGTTAATTAAACAAATAACAATTATTTCAAGATTGAAAAATGAATCTATTTAAAAAAATACGCATACTGACATTTTTTAGCTAGAGGCTGTGTGTGGATATCCATCGCAGCAGACGCGTTTTCAATACTCCCGTGTGTTTACTCCTTTTAAGTGGTTTTTCTTGCTAAGAGATTGCTGAGTTAAAAATATGTGTTTTACATTATGCTTGTTTTCTTATTTCCCGAAATTCACACAGTTAGCCGCTAGACACAATTTGCAATTATAAAAATGTTTTATAACGACGAAATTTGAAAAATGAACAACAAAAAACCCTCGTATACAGCCAAATTGTATAATCGGCCTCTCAAGCGTCAAGTGCCATTTGTTCTAAAATTTATGGGCCCTCTTCAACCATTACCAAAGATAACCTATACCTTGTTTAGTATTTATGTTGTTGTTTCAGATGATTTGTATATATAAAAAATATTTTGTCGTCTAAGGCAGGGGTACGCAACCGGTGGATTGCCAGACAATCCTAGATTCAAATGGTTCATGTTCGTTTTAGTGCGGTTCGTTTGAACATGACTTGTGTTTCTGTCCTTTGGGCAAATCGCTTTGTCTGGAATAGTTTTGCCTTTGGAGCGGATGGGCGAGGAGGTAAGTACCGGGAGAGTACAAAGCCCGGAAATTAATAGAGGCGGTGTGTTGGGACGCCCAAAAGGGGCATTGCACGGTCGGTTGCATTAGGTGCTAAAGTCCAGGAGCCACCAGAACCACGAAAAGCACATGAGACGATGTGTAAATGAGCGTGAGGAGAGTTGTGAGTGGTACAATGGTCTTTCTTATTACTCAGACCTGAGAAGAGTCCAGAAGAGTCAAGAAGAAGCAAGCAATTTTCAAAATATGCAAGAGGATCTGTGGCGTGCCAAGAAGGCCCATGAAGGCCCAAGAAGAGTCGAGAATATGCAAGAAGAATCAGAAGAGCCAAGAAAGGGCAAGAAGATGCAAAAAGAGCCAAAAAGAGTAAAAAAGAGTCAAGAAGGGGTATAAAGATTTCAAGAAGAATGAAGAAGAGTCATGAAGGGACCAGTGGAGTCAAAAAGGGTCAATAAGAACCATGAAAAACCAATCAGAAGTCTGAGAAGATGCAAGAAGTGTCAAAACTAGTCAAGGCTATCTAAGAAAAGTCACGAAGAGACAAGAAGGAATAGGGAGAACCAAGAAAAACCAGGAAGAAGAAAAAATAAAATAAAATAACGCTCAGTCAATTACTTTATTCCGGCTATCATAAGTTCCAAAATTGGCTTATTAGGCTGCCTGTATAGCGGTCGATTAAACTCCTACCTATTTCCAATCCTTAGAACATGTGTTCCAAGCCCTATCAATCAGTGCCCCCGGTGTACCGGTCGCGCCGGGATAAGAGTGCTCCTGGCTAAACAACGTACAATCGTATCGTATCGTATCATATTAATACAAAATTTTAGCCTGATTGAATGTAATCTGACACGGTTATTCACATAAAACCTAAGAGGTCGACAAAACACGTCAAGCCATGATCATGATCCGGCAGTCACTCCTGGAATAATATGTAAGGAGAGAGAGAGCCTATAAATTGGCATAGAATTTTTAAAAACTATTATGATGATTAATGAAATTTCTTTTCCAAATAATTCACGCGTAATCGCGATAGAGCGAAGGGGATAACAGATAGTTTCAAATATCCGTCTATGGAAGCCAAGGTATGAAGCCAGTTTTAAAATTCGACTGTTTTTAATTTTATGCTGGGCATTAACTAAGTTACCGTAAACTGTCTTGATCTCAGGTTTTGAAACATTTACAGATATATTATATAATATGTTCTGTGGGTGATATTCTTAATTGTTAAATAATTTTATTGCCATTTATAATAAAGTTGGATAATCAACATTGATGCAAAATCAATAGATTTAGGTCGAAAAAATGAACTGTTTAAATTTTAACTAATGTTCTTATTAGCTGACAAAAGTTTTCCTATTCGAAAACAAAAATAGGCCACCATCTTTGGACTAGCAAAAATAAATCAAACTTTCTTATTGGATAATACAAATTAGCCACCACCTTAATGTTTTTGGGTTGGTAAAGTGACTTCTCAAAGGTGACGCCAAAACATTTATTATTGTTGTTAGAATATGGCAATAAAAATGCAATTATCTTAGGTTGGCTATAAGGTATCTGGAAACATTGTTTGGTTGGCAATACTGTTTAACCTTGTCCTATTGTCTATTACTAAGAAGCAACCTGTCAATGTGTACATTTGAAAGAAGAAGAATAAAGTTATTACTGCATAAAACTGAACCCTTTTTATTGAAATAATCACAGGTTATGGGCCCAGAGTCGCTAATCTGTTGATGAAGTTAAAAGAACGCAAATAAATCAACGGGAGTGAATATCAGCGAAAAGTGAGGTTAGGTTGCCGGAACGCGTGCAGAAAATTTTCGTTGAGAAGGATAAAATACCACTGATATATCTGATCAGGCAAGGCAGGATAGCAAAATGGAAGGAAACGCGATGACTACCAATGTATTGAAGTTGGAAGGGGCAAGGAATTGGAATATTTGGAAATTTCAAACGACAGTACTTCTCAGAGGACAGGGATGGCTGGACATTGTTGAAGGGCGCACTATGAAACCTGAAGATGTTACCGCGCGAACCACTTGGGAGACAAAAGATGCTAAAGCTCAGACGCTACTGGTTACGAGAATGTCGGAAAACGTTATGCTACATATCATATCGTGCACAACTTCGGCTTCTATGTGGAGTAAGCTTCTAAGTGTATATGAACAGAAGTCGGAAACCAGTATCCATATTATCCAACAAAGATTCTTTCAATACAGATATGAGAAAGGCACCGAAATGTCAGTTTTTCTCTCTAAAATTCAAGAGATGCAAAATCAGTTAAAACAAATGGGCGAGGATATGTCTGATAAATTTATAATAACTAAAGTCTTAATGAGCTTGCCAGATGAATATAAACATTTTATATCGGCGTGGGAATCGGCGCCAGACGACAAACAAACGTTCGACAATTTAGTAGCCAGGTTATTAATTGAAGAGGAAAGGGTGAAAGTTAAAAGTGATGAAATACAAGATACTTCGTCCTCATCTGCGTTCGTAGCTAAAAGAAATATTAAGTGTTACATGTGTGGTAAAGTCGGACATTTACAAGCTGAGTGTAGAAGTAATCGAGACAGTGAGAAAAAGTTAAACGAACGTAAATGCTTTTACTGTGGAAAATTCGGGCATTATAAGGCACAGTGTCGGTTTAAAAAGTCAAAGGAAAATAAGAAAACAAGTAATGCTTTTGTAGTGTTGAATTCCTCGCATACAAATTATGAACAATCAAAGTGGTTAGTTGACTTTGGAGCGAGCGAACACATGTACAACGATCGCTCTTTATTTACATCATTTTCAAATATTCCGCAAAAGTCTGTTATTGTTGGAAATGGAGCTGAAGTCTATAATGGGACTAAATGGATAAATTCAACCATAAACAACGTTTTGTTCGTTCCGGATCTGAAGTAAAATTTATTTTCTGTGAAATGCGCAGCTGACCGCGGATATACTATGGTCACAAGTGACAGATCGTGTTTATTTTATAAAAATGGCGTTGTTTGTGCGATAGCAAGGCGAGTAGACAGTTCATACTATATGGATTTTCGTTTCAAATGCGAGGTCGCAAGTGTTGCTAATATTATTAAAAAGGACCTATACGAGTGGCATGAGAAATTCGCACATCAAAACTTTGATTACGTGAAGAAAGCATTGCAGAAAAATAACATTGAAGTAAAACAAACTGACGTACCCCAATGTGAAAGTTGCTTGAAAGGAAAAATACACCGGCTACCATTTAAGAGGATTGAGCATGTGAGCACAAAAACATGTGAAAAGATACATGGAAATACTTGTGGACCCATGGAAGAAAAATCAATTGAGGATGTGTCGGATCAGAATACTCAAATTTTGCTGATGTCAGAAGAAACAGTGGAAGAACAAAAGGTTGCTGAATGTGAGGAAACTCAAGTTACCCAAAATGACAGTCATGCAAATCTCACTGTAAACAGTTCTTTATGTGAAAGTGAAAGCCAGAGTGAATATGAGCCATGTGATGATGAACTATCAGACCTAGATGAAACATTGTTACCTCAAAATGAAAGAAACAAGCGGGTGAGGAAACCGACAACATTCTATCAATGTCAAAACGTTGTAAGTGAAGCAAATGAGCCAGTGACATACAAAGAAGCTATGGAAAGAAGCGATGCAAATAGGTGGAAAGAGGCAATAAGTAGAGAATTGCAAACTTTAGAAGAGAATAATACTTGGGATTTTTGTAATTCACCAGTACATGAAAAGGTAGTAAGTAGCAAGTGGGTTTTTAAGCTTAAAGGAAATGGTGTTGTAAAGCAGTATAAGGCTAGGCTAGTTGCAAGGGGGTTTGAACAAAATGGTTGTTTTGATTTAAAGTGACATTTACGCTCCTGTGGCTAAATTATCAACATTTAGAATTTTTGTAGCGATAGCGACTAAATTAAATTTACCTATTTATCAAATGGATGTAATAGGGGCGTTTTTGTATGGCGATATAGACAAAGAAGTCCATATTAAATTGCCAGAAGGGGCTTATTCTGAGGGAAATAATATTGTTAAGCTAAATAAGTCACTGTACGGTTTAAAAAGTTCATCAAAGTGTTGGAACATAAAATTCAATTCTGTAGTAAATAAAGAGAGTGTTAAGATATATAATGTATAGTCTAAATTATAAGTTAATTTATAAATGTAATGATATCATTTTGGAAGGATATTGCGATGCTGATTGGGGTGGTGATATCAAGGACAGAAAATCCACTTCTGGTTATATACTTTTGATTCATAATTGTCTTGTCGCATGGAGTTCAAAGAAGCAGGCCTCTGTTTCTTTGTCATCCACTGAATCAGAATATATATCTATGAGCATGGCTGCTAGTGATGTGTCATGGCTTATAAATCTGCTAACTGAACTTGATTTTAAAAATATTTGCCCTGTTAATATATTTTGTGACAATCAGTCGGCATTAATAAATGCAAATACAGATGCTATAAAGCGATTAAAACATGTAGATATTCGCTATCATTTTGTTAAGGAATTGGTAAGAGAAAATAAGATTTGTGTAAGATATGTTAACACAAATTTGCAACCAGCTGACATATTAACAAAAGCTTTAAGCAGAGAGCTGATGGTAAAACATTTAAATAAGTGTGGTGTTGTGGGGAAAACTGTATAACATAATCAATGTTAAAATTTGAATTATTATTAGTTTGTTTATGTTTAACAACTGTATTTACATTGAGAAGGGGTGTTAGAATATGGCAATATAAATGCAATTATCTTAGGTTGGCTATAAGGTATCTGTAAATATTGTTTGGTTGGCAATACTGTTGAACCTTGTCCTATTGTCTATTACTAAGAAGAAACCTGTCAATGTGTACTTTTGTAAGAAGAAGAATAAAGTTATTACTGCATAAAACTGAACCCTTTTATTGAAATAATCACAATTATGATTATGATTAGCTTAGCGGTTTGCCGAAGGATGAGAAAATGTAATTATTAATTTATTATTTATTACAATATTTTTTACATTTCAAAGTTTTCCAGTAATGTTGGCCTCACTGGGTGGCTTGCCCGTGCTGAGGCCTTCATTTTATAATATGAAAATATAATCTTCATAATAGATTTAAAGAGATAATAATTCATTTAAAATATGATCTTGTGTGTTTGTGAGTGATGTGTTAACTATTGGTTTTGTGTGTTACGTGTAGGTTTTATTTTTATTTTATGCTATGACATTTTGGTAATATTGTCTTTTTTGTTCTTTAATCTATTTTGTAATTTTGTGTGTGAATTTATTTTTATTTTCTTCAATTTTAATTTCATGTTTTACACTGTTGAAAGCTTTTATAGCATGGTATTGGTAGTGTCTCTGTTCAAAGCTTGAATTTACTGTCGGAGTTTTTATGTTTTCTTTGTACGCTTGTCTAACTGGTCTGTTAATGTTGTTTTGTGTATGTTGAAATTTTTTTTTTTTGTCAAAAATGTAGTTTAGTAGTGTTTTAACGTATAATTGGCGTATATCTAGTAATATTTTATAATTGTTTTCATAAGTACCAATTCTACAAGGATTTCATATTTGCAGTAGTATGGATTTTAAATAATGCTTTCTTATTCCAACTCACTTTTATTATTCAGGCATTGTAAAGGATTGGAATCAATGGAGGGTCTTTGAAAGGTTTAAATATTCTGTGAATAAATACCACAATTTTAGGTGATTTTCACTTAAAATCAGTAATGTATACGTCAAATGTGAATTTAGAATCAAGAATGATTTCTAGATGTCTTATGAAAAACCCCTTTTAAAGAAAAGTATTGGTAATAACATAGGATTTATCCTTTAAATTTCTATTTCGTTTAGGCTTACGCCATTGACAGTACGCTATTTATTTAATGTGTCGAGGTCATTAAAGCAGTTGATAATCGGAAAAAGACTTTAAGATGGTCGGCGAAAAAAGCATAATCTCTCTTTAATTTTGAACCCATGTCGTTTATGAATATTATGTAGATTACTAAACTGGTATGTTTCTCATAGCATACACTCTTACTTTCTTACTCTCACTCACTTAGATGAATAAATTTTGATATATTTTTAAATATTTTTGTTCGCTGTTTGTTCCCGTAAACAAATTTCGTAAAGCTTAATTTTACGTATATTTATATATTTTCACGAAGGAAATGAATGTATTCGATTTTGTCAACCCTATGAAATTGACACAAATTTCATCCAAGTACACAAGCTTGCACAAGCCACGCCCATTGTTGTATTTGTGTTGGTCATGATTTCCTTATCTTCTTATTTGTTGGTTCCCACAAAATATAAAATATATTAAGCAAAAAGTATTTATTTTTGTTGTCTGTAGGTTGCGTTGGGGTAACTTCATAAATTTAATGATTTCCTCATCTTCATGTTTAGTTAGTCATAATTTGATGTCCTTTTTAAACTTTTCTTTATCCTTTTAATTTCAATAGGAAGCGCATTATATAATTTTATAGCATGGAAATAGTGGTTCTTCTCGCCGAAAGATGTATTTAATTTTGGAATGTTTAGTAGATTTGAGGGTTTCGTTCTTGTAGTGTAGGTGTGTTGTTCAGCAAGGTGTTCATATTTTTCTTTAAAATTGAGTAGTCCATTTTTTTAGTACAATTTTATATTGCTGAACACGTTAAATTTTTTAAAAATTTCTTTTGATGCAAACCTTATGGGTACTTTCTGGATTATTTTTATTATTACTTTTTGTGTTTTAACGAGCTCCTTCATGTGAAAGTTTGAGGCAGATCCCCATCCAATAGTCCCATATTCCCATATCCCATATTCATCCAAGATTTTTATATATTAGTTGTTAGCTATACGTTTCCGAATTTACTATGTTTTTACCTTCTATGTTGTATTACGTTGATGTTATACACGCTCATAAAGGCTGTTCATCATTTACGCAATTCTCTTTTAGAACTTTTCGACTTGAAATATACTTTACTTTTTATACACCTACCTAAACATTTACTGTGTACCTCATATATCTTAAGTTAGTTACTTAAGATAGATAAGGTAATACGTACATATGCATATAAAAAAAAAATTATACATAATATCGTTTTTTTTTCCAATATTGAAAAAAAAACGTTACAAAAAAACTGAGCTGTACAAATTATTTATTTACATAAAATATGTCTTAGTAAATTAAATTGGTTGATCACTCCATTAACATTATGTTACATAATAATAACTGAAATAAAAACTATAATTTATTTAAGCCCAGTATACAGTAAATAGCAAACATCAACATTAAAAGAAAAAGTGAGTTAAGTAAATGAAAATGTGGACGGAACTGAATCTATTAACAAGCCCATGTACTATGTAGTCTTGGACTAGGGAATGTTTGTGTCCGACGCATAAAATAATAGCTCTGGAAGCTTAGTGTTACGATTTGGTATTGGGAACTGCATAATTAAAATAATTCATTATTATTTTTGTATTGATAAGCTGCTGACGAAGCAAAATTTTGTATTTAAATATTGGTTGAATTGTGAGTACTGACAAGTTTGTGCCAACCAAAAACTGTGCCTCATAGTGTAAGAGGGATAGTAACTACCATTGTAATTGGAGGTATGTGTATTGTGTCGGAAAGTAGCTACCATGGCAGCAACCCTTTTCGAGAGGGTTGGTGCATTTAATAAATCGTTAATATTTATCTTCCTGCTGAACTAGTGGGGGGCGAGATGAACACGCAGGGGGCTGGAGAGAATATCTGAGAGCAACTTCGCAGCTGAAAGCTTGAATGAACACTCTACAGGGCTTTATACGATACCCAAATAAAAGCGTATAGTTCTTACAATTTTTCCATTACTTATGGCATTAATGGTTGCACATTTAAATTTATTGAGTCTTTGTCGGTATCATGTTTTTATTTTCTCTGAATTTTATAATTTTATTTTAATAAATAATAAGATTGTTTAATTCAGAAAAACAGAATGGTGTGTGCAGTACTCTGTCTGCAATATAAAAACATTTCCAAACGATTAATTAGAAAGGATTTATAAAATAAAATTTTAATTTAAATGAAAATTGACAATAAATAATTTTTAAAAATATGATCATTGGAAAACGATTAACACTGGTGAAGCAATAAAAGAAGTATTTCAAATAAAATATTTGGGAGTAATACACAAAACAAATTATAAAAAAAAATGCCAAAAAAGTTAAATATCTTGAATATTACATATCTACTGCTACCACAGTAGGCGGAAAATGTTGCTTGTGTTGTGATGGAGGACTTAGCCAGCCGTGGAGCTGAACACACTACGCCTGGGTGGGAAAAGGCCACCGAGTTGACACTTTATTTACTTCGACAATTTATTTTTAAGTGAGAAAACAATTAATGGCATAACAGCAACAGAATTTCAGAGAAAAAAAGGAAACCAGCTCCACGATCACACACATGAGACGAGGAAACGAAATCAAATAAAATTTAAAATTCGTAAGTCGTCGATGAACGTAGCAATGAAGATATTTTAAGGAAATTAAATTAGAAAGAATAAAAAAAACAAGATACAAAAGTTAAAATTCAGAAAATGTGTGATTAATTTATTTGAAAAAAGATTTTTGAATATATATATTATGTATAAGGATTGTATTAGTACATCGTGGTAAAATATGTGTTAGTATCTTTTTATAAAAACACATATATAAATAAATACGTGGGTACCTACTGTAAATAATAGGATGGGTGTATTTTAGTATATTATGTACTCACATGACATCACCAAAAAATATATTCTTCAAAAATAACATGATTACAAAATACATACATGATGAAAAATTTGTAACCAGCTCAGATCCTTACCTTGGAACTTTTACAAATTAAAATTCATTTAGCCTCATTGCATTCTTAAACTCTTATATTTTTCTATGGTCGAATCCATCCTTAGATACGGCATTCGAACATGGGGACACGAAAGCACTATTTAAATTAAATATATTCAAAATTTAAAAACTGCCATGGTAAAAAAAATTGTCACATCTAATATTTACAATCAGAGACATAACTCAAAAGTACTATATGGATCAGAGATCACTTACAATAAAAGGTCTCCTTTGGTTCACTACTACTTTGGATAACAAGTGGGAAATCTCATACAATCACCCACTGGTACGCAAACATACCACAAGATTTAAAGAAGGAAAGGGCCTAAAAACTCATCAAAAACTAAATAAACATGAAAGCCGTACTCTTTAATATGGGATTCCAGTGATTTTCAATAAAAAAATTAAATTTGAAAAAAATGAGATACTATGCCCTAAAATGGTAAAGCTGGTTAATGAATGAAAATTTTATGTAACCTTAAATTTGTTTAATGTATCTGCCTATATATCTTGTTTTTATTAGAATGTCTTGATTGGTAGAATCTACAGACAAGCTGCCATATGACAGCTTTGTAGAACTACCCTAAATTTGTTCAAATTGTTTTGATTTTCTTAATAAATATTTAAAAAAAAACACACAAATTAGTGATCAAAATTTGAAAATATTGTTAAGTTGGGTTTGACCCAGGGTACAAATAATAATAATTGTATAAACTTTGTTCGGTAGAACGCGCCAATCTAGGTTAGAATTAATCATCTAGAATGTTTATACTCAATAATCTCAGGTGTGAAAGTTCGCAACCAAGGTCGCGTGTCAGCATCATTATAGTTTCTTTTGTTTTAGGATGGTATCTCAATGTACATAAATAAAAGGCGGTGCATGGATAGATATTACATGTATTAGAAACCTTTTGGACATTTTGCTGATGAGCCCTAGCTCAACAGATTAAAATAATTATATAATTTTGACTTACCCCAAAGACCGACCAGTTTTTAGCTATCTGTATCTAAACTATGGGAGAAGCGACGGAACGTCCCGCACACCCATTCGGCGGCGGACGTAACTCCGTAGAAGCGTGATCCGTCTTCTGGAAAGGTGGATATACTCCTCCTGGCCACATCCATGAACTCCAGCTATCTATAAGCGCGTAGCCGTTCCTGGGGATGCTGCAACCCATACATAGGGCTCTTTCTCGGCCCGTCGAACACGTGCGATGTCGGGATTCAAACTCCAGAAATCAAAAAGAACGAAGTTCCCGATTGACAGCCATGCATGGCACAAAATATAAATCGCGTATGATCCAATCCTACGCAGGATTGACCGTTACTTTACGGATTCCCGTTCAATCGTATAACGGCGGTCGCGTGGTCCGTCCGTAACAACTTCCGTCCAGCGAGATCACTATTACCCACTTCGGGAATGGTTATTTTACGGTCACAAAAACGTTTACCGCCGTGCCCGTAAGCAAAATCGCACTCATCGGCGACAAAAAATAAGGAATTACATTCCGTACAATTAATTATTCAAAAACGAAAAGCACTGCGACCATCGTCTGTACAGTCTACCAACCCACGCGTTGATTGTCCAGCCTAGAAGTGTTTTGTTTTTCTGTTTCCGCCCGGTACAGATTTTAAATTTTAAATTATGATTCGAAATTTTACCAAAACCAATACCAGCGACAATCGCCCAATTCCTAACTAGGTTAGAGAATCGGCGAGGATAAATGTGATGATGCAGAATAAATTAATGAATAAAATATTAAAACAAAAGGAGTCTAGCCCTGCATCATAACAATATTTATACGGTGGCCTTAATGCAAAAACTGGTGTTTTGAGTTATATTAATAATATTGATTAATGTAGTTCTATCTCGTACATACAACCAGTTAAGAGAAACAGTTGGGCTTATCAGTTGGTCATTCAATTGGCACATGCGCAATGCGCATTCCATTCTTTATTTGCGTTTATCTCAAAACTATGCTTTTGTAGAAAAGCCCCTGCGATTGTAAACCTCCGATTTAGCACTTGTGTTACGGTGTCTTGAGAGAACTTCTCATCCACGATGTAGGGGCAAAAGAAAGTTTAGATTTTATTAGTGAACAATAGCAAACTTGAATAAAAAATCCACACACAAATATTTACGTGCATGGGCCATGTAACCTAAACGAGTGGATCATATTATCGAGACGATAAAAAATTAATGGAAAAATGAATTCAGTTAAAATTAAAATTAAGATGATAATTGTATAAATTATCAGTGCTAACAAACTAATAATGAGTACATTAAAAATATATATCGAATATATTATCATCAAATAATGTGCATTATTTGCCGAACATCAATATTAGGTATTACTAAATATTACTCGTTTAGGTTACCTTAACGAGTGAATCATATTATCGAGACGATAAAAAATTAATGGAAAAATGAATTCATTTAAAATTACGATTAAGATGATAATTGTATAAATTATCAGTGCTAACAAATTAATAATGAGTACATTAAAAAATATATCGAATATATTATCATCAAATAATGTGTATCGTTTGCCGAACATCAATATTTTTCAAACATTTATTATTGTTACCGAATACTTTAGTTTCACATACACTGGCTCAAGTGCCCTGAAAGAATCCAGTACAAATTGTGCTGGATGGTGTTTAAATTCATCTCTGGACTATGTGTCCCGGAAAACACTGTTCTGATGCAGTCAACTCTTAGATCAGCAACATCAGCAGCTGTAGGCAGACTGATGGAACCTAAGAGCAAGCCAAATACTAAGTTTGGTGATCGCGCTTTTGCAGTATCTGTGCCGAAGGCTTGGAATAAACTCCTCCCGGAACTAAGATCCATAACAAGTCCAACAGAATTCAGGTCTAAACTAAAAACTTACCTTTTTAAGATGTCATACCCTTAAATTAAACATCTTTCCTGAGAGAAAGTCCAGTTATATCCAATTATGTCCTAAATCCTGTATCTAAATTTCGATAATAAACAATTAGTTAATGTAAATTAAGTGTTAATCTCAAGTGACCTACCAGGTAAGTATGGTACCGTATATTATCTTCAGATTTAGTTAGTAGATCATTGAAGAAGTGTATTATATATTCGCCCTTGAGGTGATTTTGCACAAAAACGGCGCTGTATAAATCATCCAAATGTTATCATTATTATTATTACAGAAACCTTGTATAATTTAATGCAGTGTGTTAAGTGTTTTTTTTCAACAAAAAAGTTGAATATCTGTAGTAATTGTAGTAATCAGCCGACTGACCAGTGATGTGGAAGAAATAAAAAAATGTTTTTGAAAAAAAAAAAAATTTTTCGAGAGAAATCATAAAAAAGTCACCGGACTGTGATTTACAGTTCTTACTCCAAATAATGAGAAGAATCACTGGTCAAAGTGAGTCAAGTACGTCCCTTAACACCATGTATATTTATCGTCCTATTAGCTTATTGTCTGTATTTCCGGAAGTTAGTATTCCTTCTAATTGTGAATAATGCCTTTTTGCCTTTTGTAATTGCTGTTAATCTTACGATTTTTTAAATTTATATTTGCATAGAACGATCAATTTGCAAATGTATTAACGTCCTTCCTTTAAGTTACATTTACGTAAAAGATTTAAATAAAATAATTGATGACCAAACAAAGTAACTATTCAAATTATTCAAAATTTATGCTGGCGAATGGATGAATAGTCAATACCATTTCTGGCCATTCCATTAATGGAAACAGTTTTCAAAGCCTACCTTGAGGCTGCAACTATGATTTCAAAGCCGGGAATTCAATGTTCAACATCTTATTCAGAGACTCGTCAACGTGTATCTTCAGGCTTTAGATCAGAATCCTGTTATAGTTTCCAAGGGAGAATTGACAACATTTTGGAGCCAGGATGCCATAGTTTTGGCGCATAATTTTGACAACCCTATTTTGACTATTTAAAATAAAACATTGGGTAAAAGTATATATTGACGCCCGTTAAATAAAAATCGAAAATTAAAAAACATGAAAATAAAATATCAACGAAAATATAAATTTAGTTAGCAAGACTCCTACTCATCGAAAAAGGCTTAATTTGAAGTTCAAATTCATTATTCGATTTTTGTTATTATGCAAACGAGCAAAAATACCCATCGCTTGAAATAACAATTGCAAACAAAGTATTTTTATTATTGGAAGCACTTTTATAATTAGTTTTAAAAATCTAGAAAGCTCCTTTAAATAAATGTGTTTATTTAACTTTTTATAGCTAGTATTTAAATATGGTGATGTTACCATCGAACAACATGTTTTCTGTAATTTTGAAAAATGTACCTGAATTTATAACTAATGTTTTTTATTTAAATAATGTTCCTCCATTAAGTAACTGAATTTCAAGATTGCATATTTATTTCTGAATTATTAATTACCCGACACTATTAATAATCTGGCGGTACCAACAAATTAGTGTTGTCTGACAAGTTAAACTTCGAAATTACACAGGCCTGGGAATTGGACGCCTGTATCTACGAAGGTGTAGTTTTATTTAGGGAAATCAAGAATTAACACTAACCTCAAAATACAATGTTGAACTTGTAAATCAATTTAATAGAGAATAAGAGTATATTATGTTTTGTTTTCGTCAATTTTTGATCTTAAAAATTTTATGGTATTTCCTTATGCCCAATTTTCAGTAGAATTATGTATCATTATGTTTTGTTACAAATAACCTGACAATATTTAAACTCTTTCTACTACTACCATCATTAATATTATTATTATTACTTGCGCAATGATGGAGGACTTAGCCAGAAAAAAAATTGAACACACAACACATTGATGTCTGGTTGGGAACCCAACGCATTTGTCAACACGGCCATCGACCAGCTTACTTAATGTAATAATAATCTCCAGTTGGTAGATTCTTGTTTTGAAAGCATGGGGTTTTGCGGACACCAATACTTAGTAAATGCTGATTTATGCATTTCTTTTAGTCCTTTATAAAATACCTAAATTCATATTGTAAAAAATTCTCTCTGCAACCATATAAAAAACCCACTGTTAATAATTATTAAATGAACATTAATATTAATAATAATTAATTATTACTCTTCAATTAAAAAATTACTAGTAGTTATATATAAGAATTTGGAGTCCAACAAGTAGGTATGTTTCTAATTTTATCTTATTTAGCAAACACTAATAATAATATTAATAGGTACTAAAATACCTATTTACTTAAATGTAAACCATACATCATCCGTGTAAAATATTTTTTTGTTTAAAAAATTATATTAAACTAGGTTTTTAACGCTTGTCCGAATTCATCACAAAATCGGTTACAATTTTGGAAAAAAAAAACTTAAATTCAAAGTAAATCCGAGTTCATTAAACCAGAGTCACACAAAACACATTTAGTATTTTTCGTGACATTTTTGTGGATTTTTGACGAGTGGACATTGAGTGTGTCGAGGTGTAATTGTCAAAGCGGGCCGAGATCAAAGAGGAAAGAAATATATGGCAGCGTCGGCGTCGGGACGCCTTTTAGTTGCATTGGGCATAGCGAACGCATTCCTACCGTCTCCACACCACTTTCTGTGACCTTTTTGCAGTTTCCCGCATTGTTGAAAGGCGTCCATCTGTAAAAGCGCCGTCAGTCCAATAGAAAAGCATGAATTAAAAGGCCAAGTGTTTTGAATTTGACCATTCGCTAAATTAGAGCGAAATGTAATTATTATTATTTAAATAACGTTTCAAAATATTTTTGAATGAGGTTAGATTTATGAGGACTTCTAATATTTGAAATGAACTGAATAAAACTTTTATTTAGGCAACAAAATTCAATTGGAATTAATTTAATTAAAAAGTTTTTTAATCCATGTATCCTTAATACATTGAGATGTGTTAACGTTAGAAAATGTTGATATTTTCATTTAATTATCCTTAATACATTGAGAGGTGTTAACGTTAGACAATGTTGATATTTTCATTTAAGTATCCTTAACACGTTGAGAGGTGTTAACGTTAGACAATGATGATATTTTCATTTAAGTATCCTTAATACATTGAGAGGTGTTAACGTTAGACAATGTTGATATTTTCATTTAAGTATCCTTAATACGTTGAGAGGTGTTAACGTTAGACAATGTTGATATTTTCATTTAAGTATCCTTAATACATTGAGAGGTGTTAACGTTAGACAATGTTGATATTTTCATTTAAGTATCCTTAATACATTGAGAGGTGTTAACGTTAGACAATGATGATATTTTCATTTAAGTATCCTTAATACGTTGAGAGGTGTTAACGTTAGACAATGTTGATATTTTCATTTAAGTATCCTTAATACATTGAGAGGTGTTAACGTTAGACAATTTTGATATTTTTATTTATTTAAATTAAACAATATAAATAAAATATGACAATATAGACGACAATGTTGATATTTTCATTTAAGTATCCTTAAAACATTGAGAGGTGTTAACGTTAGACAATGTTGATATTTTCATTTAAGTATCCTTAATACGTTGAGAGGTGTTAACGTTAGAAAATGTTGATATTTTCATTAAAGTATCCTTAATACATTGAGAGGTGTTAACGTTAGACAATGTTGATATTTTCATTTAAGTATCCTTAATACATTGAGAGGTGTTAACGTTAGACAATTTTGATATTTTTATTTATTTAAATTAAACAATATAAATAAAATATGACAATATACACGACAATGTTGATATTTTCATTTAAGTATCCTTAATACGTTGAGAGTTGTTATCGTTAGACAGTTTGATATTTTTATTTATTTAAATTGAACAATATAAATAAAATATCTCGGTACTTAAGCGTCATTTAAAGTTAAACTTATTAAAATAAATTGTACGTTTTGCACGTAGGGATTGTTTTTAGAAACTATATAAATCTTGTTCCAACAATTTTTAATATTTTATGTGTTGCATGAAGGATTGTTTTTAGAATCTATATAAATCTTCTCTCTATGTTGTATTGTCAGATGGCTTAATTGTGTTTTTAATGTTAATTTAAAGAAGTGAGAAATACAGAGTTTTCCAATAAGAGGTGTTATTTTGAATAGCCCGCTATTTCGGTAGATGTCATTTTTTGACATTTGACAAGTAGAAACTACGCCATTAATAAAAATGGAATGATGCACCCTTCAACAGCGCATTGAAATTATTAAAATTCACTTGAGTGAATCAAATGCAAATCATCTTGAGTGATGAGGCCCATTTCCACCTCGGTGGTTTCGTCAACAAGCAAAATTGTCGCATCTGGGGCTCGGAAAACCCAAGAGTTATTGTTGAAAAGCCTCTCTATCCTCAACGTGTGACTGTTTGGTGCGGTTTATGGTCCGGCGGAGTCATTAGACCTTACTTTTTAGAAAATGAGGCTGGAGCAACAGTTACGGTTAATGGATTGCGCTATCGAGAGATGATTAATGATTTTTTATGGCCGGAATTAGATGGTATTGATCTGGACAACGTTTACTTTCAACAAGACGGCGCTACGTGCCACACAAGCAACGAAACAATTGATCTTTTACGATTGAATATCAAAAAAACACCTCTTATTGGAAAACTCTGTATCTTGTATTTTGTAATACTTATCTATTTGACTATTAAAGTTTAATCGGCTGACGTGATAAATGATCATCACATAATTGATCCCACTGAGAGACAGCCTGGATTCTCACTGGCTCGTAAACTCTGGTCTTCCATCAAGGGTAAGGTGCTCCCGCAGCCGGAGACCTGGCGCAAAGGTGGAGACTTAATGAGTTGGCAAAGTGTGAATGCTGTGCGGTGCAGACTACCGAATATGTGGACAACGAATGCCCGCTCCATTTATTCCCCATATAGATTGATAAGGCTTAAAGTCACTCAGCCTTGCTCGCTGACCTAGATGTCCCCATTAACCTCCCCCTACCATACGAAAAAAGAAAATAATTCATAATTATTTTTAACAAAGAAACTTAACAGACATGACGTAATAGATAAGAAAATAAACAGATTTATGACAATGGAGTAGATGGAAACCAATTGAAAAACTCTCTTAAGATTTTGAACAACTTTTACAACTCCATCCTCCACTCATTTAATTTAATTGTTTTCGCACAAAGGACACCTAATGCCCAAAAATAAATGTGGTAGAAGAAACGGGAGATTGTAATAACCTATTGATTTTACTCGGCGCGTACAGACGTACATTCAAGAGCATTCATCTGTTAATGAGATTAATCCGTTTTCAATATTTCCGGCTTGGAAATAGAAACACGTACCCTTTTCTTCATTTTTCCCATTGTCGTTTCATCAGAAATTCAAAACCCCTTTTTATTATTCAGGGAGCTGTCTTGAATTGTGTGCGGGTTTTTCGCTGAACGCCGCGGGTTGCCTGGGAACAATATTGGTCAAGTTTTTGGTACCCGTTGGAGTTGTTGTATTATGCATCACTTCTCCTGTTTGGAGAGCGAAATGATCACTAAGAATAAGTCATGAACAGTCAACTAAATTGGATGAATACACGCGAAGAAGATAATTTGGGTTGGAACAAAATAATTTTTATTGTTGAAATTATCTCTTTTAAACTTAACTAGCGCCCCGCCCCGGCTTCGCACGGGTGCAATGTATATAGTGGCGTCATAAGTGTCCGAGTGATTTAGGCACACGAACTATCGGATCCAAAAAGTGAGTTAAGCAATAATTTTAATTTTTTTTTTCTTTTTTTTAATACTTTAATGATAATATATATTTTTTTACACAGCTTACATTGCTTTATCTTGAATCAGACTATACTATCAGTAACTACAGAATGTCTTTATGTACAGTGTAAACAGCTGTTTTTTTTGTTAAACAGCACAAACAGATGTTGATTAGAAGTTACACGCAAGAAGACGATATAAAGTCTTTGAGACTATAAATATCTAAGACCATATATGTCTCAAAACAGGAAACCCTATTGAGGAGTGTGATTTTTTTTAAATTTATACGTATATAAAAAATGAAAAAAATAAATAGTTGTCCAGGTGAAAAACACTCATCGCTCAAATCTAAACCTGCCAAATTTGGCTTTGTTAAACAGTTTGGTTAGAAATTGCAGTCGTTTAAATTAAAATTGTTTATCCGTTATTTTTTAAGGAATCTGGGGAATTAAATTGCTACTCCAGTTCTACATCTAGTCAGGATTGTATACTCTATTATAAACCTTTTTTAAGATTTTACCTTCAGTGTACCATTGCACAATTTGGGTGGATTAAGATTCCGTAATAAAATCATAAACAACCTATTTTCAACACCAATTATGTGGGGATAGTCCAGAGGGCTTTAAAGAATTCTGTAGGAAAATGAACAGCCTCTTCAATATCGAGCACAGTGTTTACAGAATAGTATGCTATATGTGCATCAATCTTTGAGAGAATCAAGTTATCCACTCGATAGATTTTGGGTATATTATGAAATTTTCTTAAAAGAGTGGGAAGTTTTATAGTTTCGGTAAGCCAGATCTTGTCTCATAACGTCAGAAATTCAAATCTAAACAAGTCTGTTGACTTAAATCTGCACTATTTCCCTAGAAGAGTTCCAACAGACGGAACCAGTGGGATAATGGCATTCCAAATTGGGGTACGTTGTGAAACTGAAGGGAGTGGAGAAGTATCTGGTTATATATTTAACATTTTCTATACTACCGTGTTCGCTTACGTAAACCAGTGATGTTAACTAAACGACAATTGTATGCGAGAAACAATGATAATTCATACATTCTACTCAGTCAACTATGTTATAATTATTCTGTGCATGGACCAACGAGGTTTTGTTCATTCAGTGCGTGTAATTACCTACTACGTTTCGCTAGTGCCGCAGTATTATTTATCGCATTGCTTATTTCGAACTATACAGGAGCGCTTATTTGTTTTATCTGAGAAACAAACAACGACACAGAAACTCTTCTGACACCACGATCACTTCATTAACAGTGTTAGCGCAGCAGATGTGTCAATTATTGTGGATGAGGATGTTAGAAGGTGCTTTGATATCTTAATTCATCCATTTAACCAGCATTTTTAATCCAATATTTAAACACAGATGAAATTTGCACTGTTTTTTCATGCAAGCGATTATTTATAATTTATACAATAAAATAAAATATGTATTTTATTGATTGTTATGGAAACCCAAAAGCCCTTCTGTAGGTTTTAAAATTACCTCAACTCTTGAATACATCCCAAACCCAAAAGCACTTCTGGAGGTTTTACACATATAGAACACGTACCAAACCCAAAGGCCTATCTCAAGATATTTCAACTTTTGAATACGTCCCAAACCAAGATGCTCTTCTCGAATACACATCAAACCAAAAAAAACTGATCTCATGGTCCTCACATTCTTACACTATAAACGCTTGTACCTAGATTACATGAAGTTAGTAATAGGTACGCAGATGTAGGGGATCTGTTTCAACTGCACAGAAGTTAGGTACAAAAAGGCTATACTACCATATCTTATAAATAAATATTATTTAAACCTAAGTCTACTCATACTTGTTTATAATATTTTGTATGTACTTGTAACTCCTTCTAGAGGTTGTATTAATTTTATAGTTTCTGTCGTCATTTTATTATAAAATACCGTCAATCAAGTTAATTTTTATTCTGTGAAATTTGGATGAGATCCACCACTTCCCCGCCCTGTTTTGGGTACATATGGTACCCCTTTAGGGCTCTCGCAAGGACGTCATTATTTTTTTTTGATAAATCGAGTCTACATTTAAAATTTGCAAAACAAGACCTCCATATTTCTGTGACATGTAATTGTTGTATTTAGTATATTTATACCGTTGATATTAAATAAATCAATACACTTTTCTCCTTTTAACGCTTTCTAATTCAAACGCCATCCATAGCATCAAAGCTCATTGGCTGTGGTAAATTTAAAATAAATTAATTTAGTTACCACCTTCCATTACGCGTTTGCGGCTTGTCTTTGTGCAGCACATTATTAAAGGGTTAGCTGGTAAGACACATTTTAATTTTATGCTAATAATAACTAATTGATGTGTCTCAAATAATCAGATAAAAAAAATAATTATTTCATTGGTAATCATTATTTTTCATGAAATGTTACAATTCTGACAAAGGAAATAAGCCCGTCACAAAACATTTAAGGCTGCTTCAAGAAATGAGTATAATTATAAATGTTATTATTGATTCACCTACTCTACTGCAACTCATTCCCTTCAATATCCCCTCGCACAGACTCAGAAATAATGAACTGCTCTTTCTCAACCATCATTCGTCAAATTTTGGATATTATTCACCATTGTCCAGAATGTGTAGACTGGTCAACTCAAGTCAAAACCTTAACTTTTTTGGGATAAGTCTGAATGATTTTTGCCGTTCGCTAAACAAGTGACGGAATATTATAAGTGTCCCGTGGTCCTGACCCACGGCGTAGTCTTGACTTGATTCGACTAGTCACTTTATTTTCTTATATTATATCTGCCTTATGTCTATGCTTTCATGTACCTTTGTCTAATCCTGTATTTTTCATTTTTATTTATTTATTTATTTAATATCAACGGTATAAATATACCATAAACAATGATAACATGTCACAGTTAAAATCGTAGAAATATTTTAAAAAAAGAATTACAAATATATGTGGCATTTGATTGTGAAATGACATTAGAGAGTAAGTAAGTAAGTAAACAAGAGATACAAGTACATAAGTTTCTATAGTGCAAATAAGGTAGAATTAGAATAAATTAATATTGATTGAAAAGATTTGATAGCATAATCCTCTTGTACCTACCTTGCGTGCAGTTAAATAGATCAATTTTACTGTATTCGTGTTATTATTTTGTAATTTGGACGATGTCCGTTAATAAACAAATAAATAAATAATTATATTTGTCTATGTGACACAATAATGTAGGCCAAACTGTTCGGAGTCAGTGGTGTTTGTAATGTGGAATGAAGTTCAAATCTGGCTACA
Source organism: Hesperophylax magnus (assembly GCA_026573805.1). Classification (NCBI taxonomy): domain Eukaryota; kingdom Metazoa; phylum Arthropoda; class Insecta; order Trichoptera; family Limnephilidae; genus Hesperophylax; species Hesperophylax magnus. Next base: position 23,972,621 of record JAIUSX010000011.1, read on the forward strand.
TAAAACGGTTGAATTTTTTTTTCAATAATTGATGCAAAGTGATCTAGTTATATGTATTTGCATTGACCCAGACATCTGAGACTGAAAAAAATGATTTTTCTTTCACGATTTAACACTTGTTTATTAGGTTTAAAAAATATAACAAAGCTTCATTGTATTCCTAATGAAGCACGCTGCCTAGTAGTTCCTAGTAAGTTGGTACAACGCCTGTGAAATGTTTAAATAATAAAGAAAATATATCGTTGAATAGTTTGGACGTCGTAGATACCTACCTACACGAATTTAAGTCAAGTATAATAATGTAAACATGGTTATATGCATAGTGGATATATAAAATTATATAAGATGGGTAAGTACCTAAGTATTTTTGTTATTCGTTAAAAAAGTCAAGTTATAATTTTTCAATAGTACCCATAGTTGAACAGAAAATGGGAAAAAATGAAGAGAGAAAATAAATAAAAGTAGAGGGACAACTAGGTAACTCGTAATACATTCAGGTAACATTTTTTTTCTGATTTTGTCTTGTCTAAAATAAGTTTTAATTTACCTGTACGATAAAGTAAATTAATTCATTTCTCATTAATGGCTATTATTATTATTATCTTTGTGACCAATTATTTAAATTATCGTAAGCATGAATGGTTAGGGCTATACTGGGAGTATCTACAACTCCGGATTCTAGATAGTTCCCAAAATAATAGAGCATTATTCATATTGTTATAAAAACAAGGGTATGAGATTCCATCAGACGCTCTCCAACTTAACACAAATGATTACCAGGGCGACATAGCGAGCGGGGAGGTATTCTCACCGAACAAAACCCTAGCCCCGTCTCTGAATGAATATTCTAATGGATTTCCGTTGCCTTCGGATTGTCAAGAGCCAATTGTTGTTTGTCGACAGAAATTGATATAGGTCCGCACAGTTGGTCCGGATACCAGGGGCACAGCATCTCAAGGGTCATCATTAATTCTCAGAGCACGGGTAAAAAATTATCTACCGTAAATCGGGTTGAAATAAGGGTAGGGTATTTCGGTTATGTACAAATCTGATTGGCACCCTCTTCAGCAAAGATATTTCCTACAATCATCCTTGTAAAGTATAAGAAATACATTTTAGTAATTACCCTGTCGTGGAAAATTCCACCTTCCTTCTTTCTCATAGGGAGGATTTTTCAAATATGGATATGGTATTTCGGTAATACAAATAATGTTGTCTGTTGGGGTTCTTGTAACAAGACTACCTTAGAGCCTTTGAATGTTGCACAAAAATTAATTTAAAAAATAATGTATAAGAGAAATTTTATGTATCCATCAAAGTTATTATATAGTGAAAGCAAAATTATGACAATAAGGCAGTTGTACATAATACAGGCTCTCTGTAAATTTTTCAACAACACTATTACTGCTAAAAGATCTCAACAAGTGCGCAGCACTAGAATGGGTTCTTATTTAATGTATCAGCCGGTGTATACCAGAACATCCTTCGGACAAAGGAGTTTTTCATATAAAGCTCCGTTGCTATATAATATGCTTGGAGAAAATATAAAAACTATAGGTACGTTAAATTCATTCAAGAAAATGGTCAAAATCTCCGTACTAGCTGAGAGTGATGATTTTAGATCACCCATGTTGTCGCTTATATCATAATTCCTTGTGGAAGCTCTGTTTCGATACAATCCTTATTTACTTACTGCGCATGTACTTATTTACTTCTAAAATAACTTTTGGTTATTTATTATTATGCTACTTATTATTATTATTATCTACTTAATTATCGTATTAATATTTACTTTAATTATTGTCTAGCTAAATTATTTACTTACTTACTTTTTATTATAATATTATCTACTTACCTATCGGTTATTATTTACCTTTTTTTATTTAGTTATTTTTATTTTTTTCTTATAATCTATTATTCATACTTTCCATGTTGTAATTGTTAGTATGGTTACCCTATGCTTGTGTCTGATAAGCCAGCACAGGTACCTCGTACTTTAGTTAACAGAAGAATATTATTGTTGCCAACTTACTTAATAATGCTTCTTTTGTTGACTTTTTTGTTTTTATTTTTTTCATACATTTGTTACTAAAATTTTGTTTATTTTTGTCTACCGGTCTCGAAACGTCCGTGTCATAAACTTTTCTTTTTTGGTTTAAATTTAATTTAATGTTGTTATTATTTTAAATTTACATATATGTATTTTTTTAAATGATATTCTTGTAAAGCTGCACATCTTGATACAGGAATGCCCTAGTGAGATGTGCAGAGTATGCTTTTTATGTAAAAACTGTATTTTGAATGAAATAAATAAAGAAATAAATAAATCTAGTTGGCACCGTTCTACTGCAAAGGTAAGGCCGACTATCTTACTTTTCATAATGTACATATGTGGGAGCGGTGTTGGTATACATAATGGTGTTTTATTTCAGGTGTTTATTGGGAAGATGACAATGTAGGAAAGAAGATGATACACGCATCAACACTATAATAATATTTGGATGATTCGTATGGCGCCGCTTGTGTGCAAAATCACCTCAAGGGCCACATGCTCTTTCATTCACATACAACACTTTTAAAGCATAAGAAAAACCTAGATGTATTGTATTTCCCTGTCGTGGACAGTACCATTTTTGCTCTGATTTTTGATACATTCTCGGTTGAAAATGAAGGAATTTATACAATAAGGAAGTTGATACATTCACCGTTGAGAAAGAAGGAATTGTCACAGTAAGGAAGTTGATACATTCACCGTTGAGAAAGAAGGATTTTATTTTATTTTATTAAGGAAACAAACAGTAATTTAAATATTTAGCATAAACAGCAATTATTTACAATATTAGACCAATAATTTTCCATTAATTCTAGTCATTGATTCCATATTTGCACCTATACAATATATTTATAAATGACGAAAAAATATAAAGAATAAACATTATACGGAATTACAATATGTTATAAAAACAATTAAAGCTATTGTTACAAGAAGGAAGTTGATACATTCACCGTTGAGAAAGGAGGATTTGTTACAGTAATGAAGTTGATACATTCACCGTTGAGAAATAAGGAATTGTTACAATAAGGTTTGTAGTAAAGTTTATATTTAAATTGAGAATTCTAGTGTACTTATATTTTTGATAATTTTTTTTTTTTTTTAAGTATTTGTTTTACTTGATCGCGCCATGTCTTCCTCGGGCGGCCTCGACGTCGTCTATCATATACTTCCACGTCATACACTCTCATTACACCCCTTTCTTTGGTCATTACATACGCCTAATTTTACCATACATAAGTATTTGTTTTACTTGATGGCGCCATATCTTCCTCGGGCGGCCTCGACGTCGTCTATCATATACTTCCAAGTCATACACTCTCATTACACCCCTTTCTTTGGTCATTACATACGCCTAATTTTACCATACATAAGTATTTGTTTTACTTGATCGCGCCATGTCTTAAATCATTCAAGTGCAGAGATAATGCGTTAAATCTTCCTCTAGCATCCCCGACTTTTTGTACCATCCACTACTGATTACCACACTTTTGTATCAACTTTAATTCGACTCATCTGTACAACAAAAAACATAAGTATGAGAAAATCAATTTAGATTTACCCAAAAAATATATAATCAAATTTCATTTATTTCTATACATATATTACAGGTTCTACCAAATTATTTACATATGTATATACTATGTATTTAAAACTGTTGTTAATATGGTGTTTGTTTTATACCTTATGTTTATATTACATATGGTGAAAGGTGAATGAATTGGTGTTCGAGTGGCGTGAAAATTGCCTTTATGTACAAACCTTGGTGTAACAATGTATAATAAATTAGAATAATTCTAGCCATATTATGTACATTTTACGTAATACCTATAGAATGTAGGACTTTATTAATCAATATCTTCCGAATTCACAAAAAAACAGTATTTCTCAACCAAAATTTAACAGGGGCAAAAACAAATGTTCAGGATTGTTATTTATGCATACCGAGACATACCACGAACATGAACAGCCTAAACATGGTGTCCAGTTCGTAAAGTATTGAATCTTCGGGAGGTGATTCTATATGAAAAAACAAGTAATTAAAGATAAATAGTTTTAACAAATTATTATTAACAATAATGATTTACCCATAGAAATTGAAAAAATTGAACCCGTAGCCTTTTGACGGCCGGTCAAAATAATTTGTTATAATTATAATAATGTGTTAGTAAAAAAATAGAACCAGATATTGTTAGATACAGGGAAGTTTCCTGAATCATGGAAAACGTCTATAGTGATACCGATTCCAAAGATTTCGAACACAAAAAAATTTGAAGACTTTCGACCTGTAAATATGTTACCAAAATACGAGCAAGTGATGGAATACATAATTAAATCTCAACTTGAAGAATACTTGGAAAATAATAGCATCCTTTGTGACGAACAATCTGGATTTAGGAACAATAATTCATGTGAAACAGCGTTAAATTTAGTAATTGATGATTGGAAGGAAGATATAGATAAAAACTTGCATATTGTTGCGGTGTTTTTAGATTTTCAGAGAGCTTTTGAAACAATAGATAGAAAAAGAGTTATTAAAAAATTTAAAAAAAATATGGAATAAAAGGGAAAGAACTGGAATGGTTTAAAAACTACTTAAGCAACAGACAACAAACAACAAAGATAAGAAACAATATATCAAATCCGATTGAAAATAAGCTGGGTGTACCGCAAGGATCTGTATTGGGTCCGATATTGTTTATACTCTACATAAATGATATGGTAAAAATATTAAAACATTGCAAAATAAGACTGTTTGCAGACGACGCACTAATTTATATTGCAGAAGATAATTATGAGAAAGCAATCAAAAAGATAAATAGTGACTTAGAAACATTGTCAAAATGGCTCAAACTAAATAAATTAAAACTAAATGTAAATAAGACAAAATACATGCATATAGGCAGAACAAATACGCATGAGGAACCAAAGGTTTCTATAAATGGAGAAATCATAAAAAAAGTGGAAGAAATTAAATATCTAGGTGTTATTATAGACTCAAAATTGAACTTCTCAAAAAATGCAGACTATACAATTAAAAAAATTGCAAAAAAAATATCATTTCTTGGTAGAATCAGAAACAAAGTAAATAAAGAAACATGCCAGATAATATACAATACAATTATATCACCACACTTTAATTACTGTTCAAGTATTCTTTTTCTCTGCAATAAAGAGAAAATGAAAAAAATGCAAATACTGCAAAATAAAGCAATGCGAATAATACTTAAGCGCAACATATACACAAGGATAAGAGACATGTTAAAGGAGCTGAATATTTTGACGGTGAAGCAAACTGTGTATTTGAATGTACTTATTTTTATACATAAAATTAACTTAGGGATGATGTCTAAGGAACTGAAAAGAAAAATAAATTACAAAAACGAGATACACGGACACGGGACGAGAAATTCTAAGCAAATTAGATTGCCAACAAGAAAAAAAACAAGCACCCAAAAATCTCACATGTACCAGGCCGTTCAACTCTATAACAAAATCCCGAAGGAAATTGCTGTGATAGAAAATATTAATAAGTTCAAAAATGAATTAAGAAAATATGTCTATCTCAATTATTAATGTTTCTTTTTTGTGACTTTATTGAAATATTTAAAGAAAGATTATGTTTGCCAAACAATGTACATGTTTATATGTTTATAAAACTATTAGCACACACGAAGATGTGAGCTAACTTAAGATTAATAAATAAATAAATAAATAAAATATGTTTTTTATAATTTTCGTAAAAAACACTTTACAGATTTTTCTCTGTGAATCTTTTAATTTTATGTACTTAATTTTCAACTCGGCATCTGAATAGAGTTTATTTAAAAAAAACATATTACATATTATATATGTATGTTTTATTTTATAAATAAACACAAATTTTTTTAAAAGCTTAAGGCGATGCACTACGTAGTAATGCAAAATCATGTGTTTTTGGTTTGAAAATTTGGTCGCCTAGAAATGGTTCAGATGCTTTAATTAAATACTGCGAGTAGAATACATCTTGGCCTTTTAAATAATCGAGTATTTTTTAGGTAAGTCTTTTTATAAACCCAGAAAAAAATAATTTATAAGGCCTATGAAAACTGCTTTAAAGTTTAAAATTTCCTACTTACGAACCCATTTTCGGTTATGATTTTATTGTATAATGTGGCAAATTAAGTTATTTATAAAATGATCGATAAACATTTAAATATTTGTGCCACAAACAACATCCACAAAATAAAATAAAAGGCACTTTTTGGCCATGTTTTTTTCTTGCATAAATCCAAACAGGCGGATGGTGTTAAGCGGGAATTTAAACCTTATTGCCATCTACGTAAGGGGTGTTATTGATAGCGGCTCGATTTAAAATATTACGCGACGTAGTGCATCGCCTTAAAAATTGTTGAAATTCGGTGTAAAAGTGTAATCTAAAGGTGTATATCGCCATTTTACATAACACCTTTCGACTTGTAGGCACCATACAGGCTAAATAAATTGATTGTTTTAAATCCAAGAAAGAATTTCAGTATATACCTACATATTCGCCCACAATAAACTGACATTCCTACAGGGCAAAGCCATACACTACACACCCACAACACACTTCGTTCAGTATCTCTGTTCAGTGCCTAGAAAGAAAGTAGAAAACCAAGTTTTTGGGGTAGGTACTTACTATAAATAAAAATAAAATATTAATAAAAAAAACTAAAATTTATTTTTTTGCTAAAATAAAACCCATTTTTAAACAAAATATTAGATTTGGCTGAGGATTGACCCATCCTACTCAGGAATATAAAATCAACAACTTTGGTAACCTCGCCAAATGCCTAACGGGTAGGACATTTAACATTTATTTCCTTTATGCGATTTTGCTATCCGATTTCAGAGAAATGTAGAATGATAGAAATATAAAGAGAAAATTAATGTAGAATGCATTATTATCGACAACGAATCTATCTACCGAGCTTCAGCTCGATCGGATATCGGAAAATGGGTAAATTTTCGCTTCCAGGATTTGCATTCATTCACTACCGTAAACGAAAGTGTAAGTCAAACAACTCGGTATTGGTACCCACTTCTTGCTTAATTAATATCTATGCGTAGTGTTTGGTTTTGAAATGACAGTATGCATAGTTTTTACTGGGATGTGATTTATCAAATTCCTACCTATCTCCAACCATCACCTTGTTGGAAAAGGATTTGAAATTTAGAATAATAGCAAAAACTCTGAAATTCAAGCGCATTTGTATGCAAAAAAAAAACAAAATAACTTTTGAAGTACTAGAAGCAAGTTTGTGGTTATCGTGTACATAATCTTTGAAAAAAAGAATTATTGAAAGTGCTTAATATTATTTAAGTATTCATTCGTAGTGTTGTGGCGATAATTACCTCGAGGTATCGCGGTGGACCTCTTATAAACTATATTGTGTTGTGTGCTGCTTCTTAGTTAGTGATTGATTTTTTTTTTCTCCTTCTTTCCATACCTTGTCCTTCCTTACATATACTATCACCCAATTCCAACAAACGTCATTCATTTTGTGTCATTTTAAATTTATTTTCCGTTTATAATCGTGTTCATCTGAAACTGTAATTCGGAAGGAGTTTCGGATGGAACACATCATGGTATCGTACATAACCTTCGCGTACGCTACATCTTCTTCAGTGAATGGTCTAAAATAATATTCGATTGTAGAGTTATAGTAAATGACATTGTCAAAAAACTCGTTAATGAATAAAAATAAACCTAACCTAACCTACAATAACCCAACCTAACCTAACCTAACCTAGCATAACCCAACGTAACCTAACCTATCATAACCCAACCTAACCTATCCTAAACTAACCTATCCTAACCTATAATAAACCAAGCTAACCCATAATTATTTAAATTAAATATCCCTGTCGAAGACTTAAAATACAATTTCTTATTAAATACTCTAAAAATACACACATTAGAAGATAGACGTAAAATAAACAATTTAACGTTCTTATTCAAAATACTTAACTCTAAATTCGACTCTTGTGAACTCCTGTAACTTATAAACATACATACACCCACAGTAACAACACGACAAAATACAATATTCTACAGCAGAACACATAGGCGTAACTACATTGCCCACTCTCCGATACAACGACTTCACACCATGGGAAATCATTACTTGGGTGATGTTGACATATTCAATACCAACTTGGCAAGTTTTGTGGATCATTTAAAACATTTATTTCAACAATACACCTAAACACATCATGTAAACCTACAAATAGCTGTAATTTTCTTTATTTTTTCTTTCTTGTTTCTTGTTTTTTGTTTCTTGTGTTTGTATGACTTGTTGCATAGCTTTTATCAAATGTAATTTTATTCTTATTTTTTATGTTTCAAAGTATCTGTCAAATTAAAATTATCCTACCAACCATGTAACAGCCCTCTGGGTGTTAAATAAATAAATATATAATAGCCTTACCTTTTATTATTTTTCTTTATTTATAAAACATACGTAAATATCTAAATATTTTTCGAGTTTGGCCAAAATAGTACCTACCTAGTATTTGCATAGAGTAAATGATTAAAATTCTAGCCACTCATATCAGGAATACCAACAAAAGAAAATGGCATCAACAGAAATCATTGCAGCTGTCATCCCATACAACGAAAGTGAATTTACGATTTACGCAATTAAAAATTAAAATACTAAAATTAAAATTTTCTCAAAAGCAGTCAGATTCCTTTGATAGTAATTAAGGTAAATCAGAAGGTTTTATTAAAAAAAATTCGTATAATCCGTGTCCAGCAATTTGGAATATTTACCAAAAATAATTGTTAACTATCATATAAAGTTCTTATTTTACCCAAAATAAATACACCAAAAACAGATTCTTGACATTACCCGACTTGAGCATTTGACTTCTTCTACAATTCACTTCTGATTCATTTAATATATTTTCCTAGTAAAATAAGTTTATTTAAAAAAATATATGTAATATTATCACAGATTCGATATTCCTTCTGGGAAGCGTTTTAAAATTCTGAAGACAAACTTAATTAGTCCCTGGCGTCATCCGTTCAAATCACCAATCGTCGTTTGAAAAGTCTGTCCCAAAGCAAGTCGACAGACACGTTTGTCTCCCGGCAGAATTAATGACAATTTTAATTTGGTCCAACCCAACTATTGGTTCATCCCAATCCGTAAACAGCATCTGTACAGAAACCCAACCGATTTGTCTTGTGGATAAAACGTCAGAAGATCCGAATCTGTTTTACATACTAATTAAGCGGTCGTTTCGGTGGTCTTATGTATTTCCAATTACTTTCGGCTATATTTGACTTCGGCTGGCTCCGGTATTCCACGGTAACAGTCCTGCAGAGTAGGTACGCTCGGCTGACTACAACTTTGTGAATAGAAAAGTTTCCTGTAAAGATTTATTGTATATAAATTCAAGGTCCAATAATCATTTCGAAGAAGATTATTAAGATTTAGGTTATTATTATTTATTTTTAAAACAACTGGCCATTGGGGCCAGTTGTTTCACAGAATATGAATAATTCATCAAGTTTCAAAGCTATTTTTAAGTCATATGAAAGTTCTATTCAAGTTCTGTTGTTATGTATATTATTGGCCAGATATTTTACAGAACTGAAATAGGAACAGAACTGAAATTGAATTTTCAAAGTACTTGAAAATTTACTTTAAAATTTCAAGAATTTTTCAAATTCTGGGAAACAAGTGGTCCCAGGGGATTTTTATGTAAATATTGAACAAAATGAATTTTAACAAAAACATAATTCTTTCAACAGGTTATAATTTTTTTTCAATTTGTGTTTACAGGCAAATAATCAATAATACAAATCATGAAATTTTTAGTTGACCGAGCTTACTAAGCTTATAAAAAATCTTTTTGCGTTACATTACTTTGTACGTTAGCTTCCTAAAATATTTCAGCGGGGTAAATTATTTATCGTTACAATCACATTATTTTTTGTAAAATGATACAGACTAGGAAGTGCTTCGAATTCATATAAAACATACCTACTTGCATTTACCAACATAATCCAGAATGATCTCTCTGACGAAGCTACTGGTTTGGAATAAAATAATGTACATTTCTTAGCAATGTTAAAAAGGTTACAAATGTCAAGGAGAATACATATTTTTATGTGAATATCACACAAAGGTCTTAACTTCTCCGTGACTATGGCATCCCCAATTGGGGTATGTTGTGAGGCTGAATTTAGTAGGGAGGGGAGGGAGATAATAAAGAGTAGGGTGGGGAGTACCTGGCTATTCAGATACGATAATTTTAAGCAACGTTTTAATTCAGGATAGCGGACTTTCACCAGGGCGAGAGAGGGAATGCGCTCTCTTTCTTGTGTGTTTTGGGTTAATTCCTCATAGGGACAGGTATTCAAAAATCGTGTAACTATAGTATGATCAAAGAATATAGAGGAGACTATGTTTTATTTTGGATTTCAACGTCACACCTATCATTTATTTTTATTTACGACACTTTTCAACATAAAATTATAGTTTTCGACCCAATATTGGGTTTTAAAATCAAAATTGGAAATTTACCTAAACAAATGATGCCTTTTTAAATTCAACGTCACAAAGACTCGAAGGATATTGTCAAAGGCAGATTCTATTTAAAAAAGCAGATAAAAGTTAGATAAATAAAAATGGCTCCGTCGAAAGTCTGCGATTTGACATTGAGACGGCCTTAAAAACGTTAATATCTAATAAAATTTTATTCACTGTAGAAAAGCATTTGCCTTCATTGTACCAATTACTGTGATACAGACTTTGGTAGTAACAAAGTTACCTCGTATAAACCCATCATAACGATAAAATTTTATAACGGATTTTCTTTTTTTTGTTTATGCTACAAAATATTCAACCTATCTTGGTCAGTGACTCTAATAAAGGAATGTTGTGATGCGTGAGAAAAATAGAAGAGTTATTGTGAAGTTGGTATTTGACTTTTTAAAATTTATTTTCTGAATCAAATTATTAAATAGAAAAAAGAAAAAAAAATATGGCTCTGTATTAAATAAGTATTATTCATTCTGAAATGAAATAAATATATTAAACAGGATATCCCTTAAGCTATGGATCAAACGAAGTGGGGTGATAGATGAGGTTATTTACGATCAAAATTAACTCATATGTGGTGAGCGGTTATTAACCCTTTCAATGATATTTTATATGTTTGTGTTTTTTTAATACCCAGTATACCATCATTTTTTCTAATTATATTCTTAAATTATGTATATATCTAATGAAAGTATTTTTATGATCTTCATATACATATCGGTGTAAGGGTAAGTTAGTAAGTCATTAATATAATTCTGTACTTTATTTATTTAGGTAACTATTCTAGTTAAAGACTCGAAAGTGTTAATATTTTTCCCTATTCTGGAATTAAAAAATATAGTTTTTTTAAATTAATAAAACGTGTGAAAGAGGTAAAAACAGATTTAATAGGCATTTTCTTGCGCTGCTTCTTGAATTCGTGACCTCTAGGCCAAGGGCCATCGTCCTACCCCCTTTGTCTTCAAATCACTGCCAAAGTTTAGACAAAAATTTAAATTGTTTATTTGTATTGCCAAATGAATGGAATTTTTTTCTGCATAGTTCTGATTAAAATTTTTTAAAGATATTGAAATTAAAATAAATAGTTCGCACTAATTATAACGTAAAATTTGACTAGAAAACCTTCAACTATATTGGTTTTAACACAGAAACCTTTCAATAAATTAATCTGGAATAGTATGAAGGGCTCACTGTCAGCCATCGTATTAACATTTGTAAATAATTGAATTAAAAGCATTACTGACGGAATATAATTTGATAGGCACTTTTTATAAATCGGCATCTGATTTCAATTCTATTTTCAATCCAATTTAATTCACATTTGAAGTGCTTCATTCGTCAGCCAAGTATATATTAAAATTTCATTCGTTGGGTTGACGGTTGTAAAATAAAACACATTAACTAAATTTACTTTAAACTAACTAACTAACACTGCTAACCTTATTATTTTCATCGATTGGATGTAAAATTATCATCGGGGAATTATAAAAAAAATATATTGTCCTTTGTCGATTGATTGTATACATGCTCGCAATAAAGATAATTAAACTTGATTATGTAAATTTGATTTTTTTTTTAATGATTTATGTATTAAGTTTTTTTTACATTCGTATTTTAAATAGTGTCTTACAGAACTGAGTAGTATTCAGTTTGATTGTTTATTACATACGCTGGAAAAATAAATTATAAAAAAACGTATATTTAAAAACAACTGACGATTACAAAAAATATGGGAATTTCGCAGAATTGATATAAAATCACGTGGGATTATTTAATAATTTGATTGTCCACGGTGGGAAAGTGTACGCGGCGATGTTTGCGACGAATTCGTGCGTGATTCACCCGCGCTTATTCCTCAAGTATGTAGCGTTTTAGATCGCCTTTTTAATACGGGCGTGTGTACAGAATGGGAAATAAAAACTGACAGGTAGATTTCTTTATATCAGGGTTTGCTTATTTTCCCTATGTTACCGATGGGTGCTATTGTGTTACCAATTTTGTCGGAGTGGTCCATTACAATTTTTAGTAAAATACTGTAGTTTCACCGGTGAAATCAAGCATATCTCATACGAGTAGGTACCATTCCTCCAGTTTCTTTAAGTTAATTTTATTTGTGTGCGATGAAGTAAGCGTACAAGGGTTAGCGTACACAGTTTGGTGGTTGCGTACACTTACCCCTATATAAAAGTGATTTTAAACATACATAAAAAAATTAAGCGAGTAAGAAAACATCGAAATAGGTCATTTTGCACCCAAGAGTAGATTTTGAGCATATTGCGAACACTTAAACAATGGTATGCGTATATTTAACCCGACTATCGAACATGCAAAATGATTTTATTGCATTTAATATCAATTGCGGCTAAAGTTGCACACCTGCAAGTTTGATGACCCCTTTTTCCAAATCATAATATTTTCCAGTTGAAAAATGCATCAATCTGTTACCAGGAAGCAAAATGACTGGATCGAACAGGAAACAGTTCAACAGCTGTGGAACGAACTGCCGGCCTCTGTGTTTCCTCCCTCCTACAACATGGGACTCTTCAAGACCCATGTTCACTCCTTCCTCTCCACAAAAAGACCCTCCACACAGCATCCCCAAAGATGACATAGGCCCTGAGGGAAATTATTTTCTTCAGGGCCTCCTGTGTGGAGTTAATATAAAAAAAAATAAAAAAATAACCCTATTTTCTAAAATGAAATTAAAATATTTAAAGCTAAAAAGCTGCTACTGGGCGAAATATTATTCGCACCACAATGCCTGCATTTGAAAAAACGTAAGCATGTTTTGGCAAGCTGAAGTCCCACAAACGCTTGTAGAAGACATTATATATAGCCCATTAAAACAAAATATTGGAGGATTTAAGAATTACGAGTAGTACACGGAACACCTCCGGTTATAACGCGATGTGTTATAATTTGAAATAACAAATTCCTGAGTTTCAACTGAAAGCTGTATTTGCTTCTGTAACTCCATCACGGCACAATCATTTTAAAATATTACAAATTATGTGCAACAAGCTCTTTACTGTGAGCACTCTATCAGCTGAGCCAGACGCATCTGTCATCATTACCATAATGGGGCGTCTCCGTGTGCCGGCCCTTATAATCAAATGACCATGCCGCCGCTGAATTCTTGCTGGCTACCGACTGAACTTCCCACTGCCGCTGATTACCTAGAGGCTGGCCAATCCTTGCTGCATTGATGCTGACAACCTAGAAGCTGGCCAATTCTTCCTGGCTACCGACTGAATTAGCCATTGATGCTGACAACCTAGAGGCTGGCCAATTCCTCCTGGCTACAGATTGAATCAGCCACTGATACTGACAACCTAGAAGCTGGCCAATTCTTCCTGGCTACCGACTGAATTAGCCATTGATGCTGACAACCTAGAGGCTGGCCAATTCCTCCTGGCTACAGATTGAATCAGCCACTGATACTGACAACCTAGAGGCTGGCCAATCCTTGCTGCATTGATGCTGACAACCTAGAAGCTGGCCAATTATTCCTGGCTACCGACTGAATTAGCCATTGATGCTGACAACCTAGAGGCTGGCCAATTCCTCCTGGCTACAGATTGAATCAGCCACTGATGCTGACAACCTAGAGGCTGGCCAATTCCTCCTGGCTACAGATTGAATCAGCCACTGATGCTGACAACCTAGAGGCTGGCCAATTCCTCCTGTCTGCCGACTGAATCAGCCACTGATACTGACAACCCAGAGGCTGGCCAATTCCTCCTGTCTGCCGACTGAATCAGCCACTGATACTGACAACCTAGAGGCTGGCCAATCCTTGCTGCATTGATGCTGACAACCTAGAAGCTGGCCAATTCTTCCTGGCTACCGACTGAATTAGCCATTGATGCTGACAACCTAGAGGCTGGCCAATTCCTCCTGTCTACCAACTGAATCAGCCACTGATACTGACAACCTAGAGGCTGGCCAATCCTTGCTGCATTGATGCTGACAACCTAGAAACTGGCCAATTCTTCCTGGCTACCGACTGAATTAGCCATTGATGCTGACAACCTAGAGGCTGGCCAATTCCTCCTGGCTACAGATTGAATCAGCCACTGATGCTGACAACCTAGAGGCTGGCTAATTCCTCCTGGCTACAGATTGAATCAGCCACTGATACTGACAACCTAGAGGCTGGCCAATTCCTCCTGTCTACCGACTGAATCAGCCACTGATACTGACAACCTAGAGGCTGGCCAATCCTTGCTGCATTGATGCCGACAACCTAGAAGCTGGCCAATTCTTCCTGGCTACCGACTGAATTAGCCATTGATGCTGACAACCTAGAGGCTGGCCAATTCCTCCTGGCTACAGATTGAATCAGCCATTGATACTGACAACTTAGAGGCTGGCCAATTCCTCCTGTCTACCGACTGAATAAGCCACTGATGCTGACAACCTAGAGGCTGGCCAATTCCTCCTGGCTACCAATCGAACTGGCCACTGCTGCAGCAGTTGCCTGCGCCATTTGTTGTATCGTATGGCGCGATGATGCACAATGTGCTCTAATCTGAAATTATCACTGAAAGAATTCCAATTGTGTCAGTTTCAATCTGTGTATTAGAACCCAGTTGTATTGAAATACATATAACAATTTCTTATGAATTGGGTTGGCTGTAAAAAATAGGAAGTACCTATAAGCTTTAACCCTTTGTACGTTCTGTATACAAGTGCAATTGTATACGAATCGTCTTTTTTTATGATGGTTTGGATAGAACACCAAAAGGTGTTTTACTTAAATCATTACCCAGGTTGAGGGCTGATGTGTGCCGGTGCTTATTATTTACAGTCTTTTCTTGTGCAGGCAAACACGTCCCGTATAAGATATAATTATAAATGTTTTGAAATCAATGGTTTCTTCAGGATAATACTTTGGATCATTAATTTTAATGATAAACTAATGTTTATAAGACAAGGTTTTATGCATAGCATAAATGATATCAAATAATTATAAGCAATAATTAGTCGCCTGAAATATCAATACAAATTGAAAATATCTCCCGAGTAAAAATAAATGCCGCCAACGGCAATTGAACCCGTACCTTCTGAAGTCCGGTCAGGTGGTCTGAACCACTGAGCTATGTCGGCTTATTTCCAACCCGCCAAATAATTCATTATGTACTAGTACCCAATCAACAATAACTGCTTATTTTATTTTTTTTTTCAATCATGTTGGTTTTATAATAATTTGTCTCCTGATGACGGTATACTGTACTTAGTATCACGATGAAGAAATCATCGGTTTTAAAACATGACGATTTGTTTTTATTTGGTGGTGTAAAAAAAAGTTTGTCATTTATTTTTTTGTAAGTGATATCATTAATGCAATGTAGTCTATAAGATAATATTTTCATCGCCTCTGCAAAGTAAAATGTTGCAATAAAATAAGCACGGTGTTTTTACTCTGTTGGTATACAAGTTTCAGTAGCTTTATTATAACCTTCCATGATAAAAATACCGAAAAGCTTTCCTGAAATTTATTTGTTTTCGGAATGACCGCTTACACTCTGTAGAATTAACTTTTTAACACAAAACATGTTAAAATAAATTTTCATAAAGATTTCAAAACATCAGTATATAAAAGTACAAAATATAGGTATATAAAAACACACCCTAAGTCGAATGCAACATTGTGTCAAAATTAAAAAAAAAAACGGTGAAGAACTTTCGAGATTTAAGATTTTGAACAAACCAACACTTACATATTTATTTAAAAAGATAGATTTGTGTTTGTCTGTATGCTCATCGGAGGATAAATTATTGAAAAGTTATTATTAATTTTATGTCATATCTCATATAAATACAAAAAAAATATTTATTCATTAGCACTTATTTATCTGGAATGTTGGACCTATTTTGTAATAAGTGTGCTCGTAAAAACCGAAGAACTTTTTTCGGGAGAGTTTTCGTTGAACTTTAATTTGTCAGATCAACCCTCGGACAAAGCTGATCTACAATTTTGACAATATTTACACCAACTTGTAACCAACTTTAACCAAATACAAAATACATTTATTTTCCGTTAAAAGCCACTTTTCCCTCACTCACTACTATGGCGAAACAAATTACCTGGGCGCCCACAAAAGCAAAACTGGGCATGATTTAATTTTGAAATTTCATAAAAACAAAATAAAATCGCATGTCATCGGCTCTCCGTAGAGCGCTCGGCCGGTCATTGGTTGGCGGTTGTCGATCGAGTTAGCGAAGAGTTTGAACATAATTTGATTCGAAGCGGGCGACCATGGCTGGAGAGGGAGTGCATAGACTATTTATAGACCGTCAATATAGTGCGGTCGTAATAAATTAATAATTAATATTCATTTACAATTTGAATTTATTTTGCACAGATATATCGTTATTGAGTTGTGAACAATGTTTAGACATTTTTTTAATAAGTTTTAAAAGTTCTTCTGAGTGTCGAAACTGTATAATACATCTTTCACCACACTTAACTTACAATGTCTGTGGTGGGGACTGTCTTCATCTATTAAACATATCTGTAAAATGACCGCTCAGAGTAATTCTAAGACACACTATTACTAGGAAATTAATAAAATATTCAATAGCTTCGTCCCTACTCCGTAAGGCAGGCGACGCATGATCTAGACTACACAAGAGCGAACAAGCAATAGTTGAACACTGACGTATGTTTATAATAATTATATTATGTTTTCAACTAATTAACAGTAAAAACATGTGCTGTTTTTTTTTAAATTGGAAGGTCATTATTGACTTAAAAATGGACTGAAATGCATTCCTTATTCTAATAGTTAGCAACTGTTTGATTGGATCGTTAGTTCAGTATTTTGTGTAGGTATATTGCACAAACGAACTACCCAATTATTCAAATAAATGGTGTGTTTTGTAAAGTAACAACCTGTATATATTGGGTGTTTGGTTGTGGGGGTCTGTGTGACAGGAAATGGGGTGGCTGGACGGGAGAGGGTGGGGATGGGGTGGTAGGTTAATGGTTAGTTCGCCACATGAAACCGCCGGCCGATGTCACTGAGGACATGTGTTTCGCCAATTAGTTCAATCTGACACACCGGAGAAATAGTGAGGAAGTTGTTTTTATGAAATTGCCATATTATGAGCTACTTCCATGTTGCCTCCGGATTAATTTAATATACGCTTGGATTTGATGTCAGTATATTATGAAATGCCTGGAATCGCTAGTATGTGTGCTCAACGCATTCCTGTGTCCTATTCAATGTGTACCAGTGTTCTCAACGAATTCTTCTCTAAATTTCTACGTGATAAAATGGTGGATCAGATATGAACATTTAGAATATTTTTTATTGAAATCTAAATAAATATACGAAGTACTTATTGGATTGTTTGTCTTGTAAATCACAAAATCACAAATCAGTAAAGATATAAAATAATCACATAAATAAATAATTCTTAAAATTGTCACGAATTTATGAGTGATGATAATATTAAAATTTGATGAATGCTTATAATTTAAGTATGTAAAAACGGGATTAGATAAAGCTCTTAATGGATTATGTATGCAAAGTCACCGATCAGTCAATGTGAAATTTTTTTAAAAGAGGGATAAGATGAGTTCAAATCAAAACCATACCTAAGACATAAATCTATTTATATAATGGGGCAGGATTAACTCTCGAAAAGTTAAGTGAGGGTATTCCAAGCGAAATCATTTTTATGCAGCTCTATGTGAGCTAGAGAGCTTTGAAATATTCATTAAGGCGATGCACTACGTCGTGTAATATTTTGAATCGAGCCGCTATCAATAACACACCTTACGTAAATGGCGATAAGGCTTAAATTCCCGCTTAACACCATCCACCTGTTTTGATTTATGCAATAAAAAAACATGGCCAAAAAGTGCCTTTCATTTTATTTTTTGGATGTTCAGGCACAAATATTTGCATGTTCTTCAATCATTTTATATATAACTTATTCGCCACATTATACAATAAAACCATAACCGAAAATAGGTACGTAATTAGGAAATTTTGAACTTTAAAGCAGTTTTCATAGGTCTTATACATTATTTTTTTCTGGGCTTATAAAAAAAATTATCCAAAAAATACTCGATTATTTTAAATGCCAGGATGAATTCTACTCACATTATTTAATTAAAGCATCTGAAACATTTCTAGGCGACCAAATTTTCAAACCAAAAACACATGATGTTGCATTACTACGTAGAGCATCGACTAAAAGCGTCAACAAACTAGGCAAGACTCAATATTTGAGTACAAATTGAACAAGAGGCTGTAAGTTATCACATAAAATTTTTTGCATTTAATTAGAGGGAAATAAAATAAATCACAATTGTTATCAGGGTCTTTGTATGACTTATGAGTATGTTCCCTAGTGCACAAATATTTTACCCATAAAAGTGATCTGAAAATGTGCATTGAACTCAAAAAAGCCCGATAGAAACTACTATAGTATTAGGTATAATATCAACTTATTTTGAAATTATAATATTAATTAGATAATGATATGATAAATTTTAAATTTTCAAAGGCATGTCAAATATTTTGGAAGTAGGAAGTTGGGTGTAGAAATTTAGTTTTTTTTTTTTTTTTTTTTTTATTAAAGAGATAATACATTACAAAATGATAACAAAGTAATAATGTATTATTCCCAATGAGTTTATAAAACTCATTTCGGGAAAGACAACATTAGAAAGGACAAGGCAAATAAATAAAATACATTAAAATAAATACATTAAAATAAATACATTAAAATAAATAAACGCAGATGTTATTATGGAGTTCTAGAGAAAGATTGTGTTAGTCATTAATGAAACTGTTAAGGAAATAGCTTTTAAGAGCTTTTGCCAGTGTTTTTTTGTTTGTTGCCGGAAGTTTTAAATTACTAGGTAATGCGTTATATTGTTTATGTGCAATGTATTGTAAGGAGTTAATTCCAAATTTGGTCGTGTAAGTAGATGACGATAAATGTATTTGATTTTGTGATCGTGTTTTGTGCTGGTGTATGTCAGAATTAAAAACTGGTTTAGTGTTGGTGTGTGAGGAGTGTTGAATTATTTGTAGAATGGCAGTTGTGATGTTATACTTTGGAAGGACTGTAAAGGGAAGTATTTGTGTCTGTGAGTATATATCTTTGACATGTGTATCCCATGGCAGATTATATATATTACGTACGGCTCTATTTTGAATTACTTGTATTTCCGAACTTTTTTTTTTGGTAATGGTGCCCCAGATACTAACTAGATAACTCAGGTGGGAGTGAATCATAGCATAATAAGTTGCACGCAGTAAAAATGTGGGGAGCACACCTTGGAGTCGATAAAGTACACCGGTTATAGGGGAAATTTTGGATTTTACATTCTCAACATGGGAGTTCCACGAGAGGTTAGAGTCTATGAGTAACCCCAAATATTTCGTTACTTGAACATGTTGTAGCTTTTCATTTCCAAGAATAATATTCATACCCATGTTATCTTTTTTACCGAAAGTAAGGTAATGGGTTTTTTTAACATTGAGGCTTAATTTGTTTAATCGAAGCCATTTTGCCAGCTTTGCGAGATCTTTATTCATTAGAGCTTCAAGTTCCTTCAGATTTTTACAATGGTAGTAAATCACAGTATCATCAGCGTAAAGTTGAAGTTTTCCCGAGATGCCACATTTAGTTATATCATTGATGTATAGTAAGAAAAGTAGAGGTCCAAGAATAGAGCCCTGTGGCACTCCACATGTGATTTTTCCAAAGCCGCTTAGGTTCCCTCCGATATCGACAAGGCAAAATCTATCAGCTAAGTAACTTCGGAGCAAATTTAAAGATTTACCTACTATTCCCAAATGTTCCATTTTCTGTAGAAGTATTTCATGATCTACCGTATCAAAGGCTTTTTTCAGATCTATAAATATAGCTGCCACATATTCGCCCTGGTCTATGTACTGCTGAATGTTAGAAATGAAATCGAAAGTGGCACATTGGGTATTGGAGTTTTTCCGAAAGCCATATTGCTGTGGTGTAAGGATATCATTGCTAGAGATGTATTTTATCAGTCTATCTTTGATAATTGACTCAAACACCTTCGAAAATACCGATAAAATCGATATTGGACGGTAGTTAGAAATACACTTCTTGCAGTCTTCTTTAAAAATTGGTATAATTTTTGCTAGCTTTAACTGGTTTGGAAATATTCCCGAGCCTATGGAGAAGTTGATAAGTTGGGTTAGGTGCCCCGCTAGTTCTTCTTTACAGGTTTTAAGAATGCACGGTGTTACTCCATCGATTCCTGCCGCTGCATTCGACCTAAGTTTCGAGATGACCTTTATTACCTCATCCTTATTCGTCCTAGTCATATATAAGGATTGTCGTGCCTTTGGTTCTACATATATTGTATTACAGTCATCCGGGAATGATGGAATGGCAGCTGCCAATTTTTCTCCAACTGACAGGAAAAACTCATTAAATGCCAACGCTATTTCACGGGGTTCCCTAATTTCACAATTATTTACGATGAGAGATTCAATTGTGTTGGTGGGTTTATGTACACGGTTAGACAGAATTGAGTTAATGGTTTTCCAAGTTTTTCTTGGGTTAGTTAGGCTTTGTTGAAAGCTATTGATGTAATATTTGTTTTTCAGACTTCTCCTATAATTAGTTATTATGTTTCTGAGTTTATTTTTACGTATTGCAAGAGTAATATTACCTGGGTCTTGTTTCCACTGCTTGTGAAGCTGGTTTCGTTCCTTGATTAGAAAATTCAGTTTAGAATCAAACCAAGGTGTATTAAGATGTTGCCGCCTTCCTGTTTTTACGTTCGGTGTAGTTTTACCTGCTTCTAATGCATTTTTGACATAATCATTAAAATCTTTGTAACCGTCTTCGGGTTTGGTTGAGTTGATAGCAAATTTGTTAGTCGCAATATAAGATTTTACCGCCATACTGTTGATGATAGGTTTAGTAAAGCGTGGTTTAGTTCTATTATTAAACCATTTTTTTAAATTATTCTTAAAGTCAACAATTAGTATATTATGGTCACTAAGCGGGTCATCTATATTCGATATGGTTGTTGAAATGTTTTGTCTGTTTGATATAACGTGATCTATAATAGTGCTGCTTGTATCAGTGACTCTCGTGGGATATGATTTATTTTGTATTGAGAAATTGTATGTTAATAAGGTGTTGATAAAATTTAAAGAAGAAGGTGTGTTTATGGAAGTGTCAATGTTGAAATCTCCGAGTATTAATGTATCTTGTCTGCTTTTGTTCAGTATTTTTTCAAAATGTGTTAGGAAATCGTGCATGTTGTTTGGGTTAGGTTTTCGATAAATGGCATAAATGTTGACTGGTTTCCTATTACTGCTGCAAACACTAATACCTAAAAATGAATTTTCGTTGGAAAAATTTTCAATGATAGAGCACTTCATAGAATCCAGAACATATATGGCCACACCTCCTCCTCCTTCATTTGGGCGAGAAGAAAAAGCACTGTAAAAACCATTTAAGCAAAAGAACTTTTCTTCTCCGACATCAAGCCACGTTTCAGTGATGACAAGAACATGAACAATATCGCATAATCTTCTGACCTTTTCCTCAATTTCGTCAAACTTGTTTCGTATACTTCTGGCGTTCATATACATTATTCGCAGACAGTTCTTCATGGGAGTATAGTCATCGATAGTTAGGCACTTGTGTTCTTGTATATTACACTCCATAGTCTATTGTAGCTAGGTCCTTCTTGAGGGCAGCTATGTAAGCTGGGCAGTTGTCCCTATCTCCGGTTGAATGGTCAGCAGGCTTACCAAATCTGGTGCATGTCGCGCAAACTGGTTTGATGGCTGCATTTGGGCACGACTCACGGGTGTGTTTTTCTTGTGCACAGTGTCCACATGTAGGTTTAGTATCTCTGCAATATTTGTATGAGTGTCCAATCATATGACATTTAGTGCAGACAGTAAGGCCAATAAAATCTCTGACGCGGCAAACAGTCCAGTTCACAAATACTTTCTCCTGTTCAATAAGTAATTTACGGACGATAGCTGGCATTTCATAAATACGATGACAAGTGTTTCCTGTGCGAGCACCAGCTAAGTGACTTAATTTACAGCACGCTATAGTTCCCTCAATGTCTTGAATGTTGGGAACCCCAGTTAAGGCGATCCTTAAAAATTCTTCGTCAGTCAGGTCCCTCGGTACCCCAAAAAATATTAGTCTCGGAGATCGCTTGGTCGGCAGTCGGGCCTTAATTGTGCTTGATTTGTCGAAACAGGGTGCATTTAATAGTTTTTGTTGCTCACCTGCGGTTGCCGTGTTTATCAAGATACCTTTATTTCTTATCTTTTTTATTCCCGTGACCCGAACGCCTAGTTCAGATGGCCGAATCAATTTAGTTTATTTCTTTTGATACCTTTCTTTACCGTGTGCATAAAATTAAGCATTTTATGAAAAGTTGAGTAATGAGTTTCCGCATACAAAAATATAAAATTAATAAAAATTTGCGGTAAGAAAACAAATGGAAATACATAGATAAATTCTATTCTTGACCTGGATCATCAAATAACAATGTTTCAATTTATCAACTTTTTTTATGGATCTACCCACGACACTTTTCAAGTTACTATCCATTATCATAATATTCTTATTCTGTTTGTTCACTGTAAGTTGGTTTTTGGAAAACCAATTTACCATTAAAAATATGAATTGTTTTTATATTGCATTTGTGCCGTTCGTCAGAACGCAAAGCCGTTTCTGAACCGTAAGAAATAACCGCCCTCTAATGAACATAACGTGGCGGCTATTTTGGCAGCTGTAGAAATATCAATTAATTTTTTTTTTAAAGAATTTTTGATGGAATATGGAGAAAGATAATCTTTTTAAACGTGTTACCCGTAAGGGTAAACGAAATCAATTTAAAATGAAATCAAATTTATTATTTTGGGAAACTAAGAGATTTTTTTAAATATTAAACCTATTAACATTACAAATAGAATCATACGACATATTTTCACATTAACATAAAATTAAAACAAAAAACTAAGGGTCCAGTACCCGTGGACTAAAACATTTACAAAAATTAAAAATCGTAAATATTACAAATGTAATAACATAAGATATAAGAATGCAAATAAATGACAATATCTTAAACAAATTATCCTCACTTCACTAACAAACAGTAATAATCAATAATATATAATTACAACTAAAGTGAACAAATATAACTAAAGATGACCTCTCATTGCATGAAACGAGCTCCAACAACGCGGATTCTATGTCAATAAATGTAACAATAAAAGGTAAAAACGAAATAGAATCGTACATAGCTAGTGCTCGAACCGTTCGGGATTTAAAGATACCAGCTCAAATGGCGCTATCTAATTCTTACATTTCGAGTAATAAACACTTAAAGAACGCTCCTCGCTTTAAAAGGAATGTAAAAGCCCAAATGTTAATTGGGCAAAACAACTGGGAATTAATTATTTCCAGAAAAATAGTTCCGGGAGATAAAAATAAGGTATCATTATCTTATACAAAGTTTGGTTGGGTCGCGCTCGGGCATATTTCAAAGAAAACCGAAAATAGTGTAGAATTCAATTTTCATGTTCGGGAAAACGAAAATAGCGAATTGCATGAAATTATCAAAGAGAGTTTTAAGATAGACGAGATGGGAGTAGTGAGCCCGAAAATATGCAAAGATGATAAACGTGCATATTCCCTGTTAGAAAGTACCACAAAACGCGCTAGTCAGGGGTGTCATTGGGAGACGGGTTTGCAGTGGAAGGAAGAAGGAAGATATTTTCCTGATAGTCTTCAGGTTGCGGAAAATAGATTTAAAACTTTAGAAAAGAGAATGGATAAAGACCCTGAATTTGCGGAAGCCTTCTGCAACAAAATACAACATTATTTAGATAAAGGATATGCAACAAAATTCAATTTCAGTGGTAGGTATCCGGATAGCTCGGATAAATTTTATTTACCACATTTTGCTGTTTACAACCCAAATAAACCAGGAAAGCTTCGGGTTGTATTTGATGCGGCGGCAAAATCAAAGGGAATTTCTTTGAATGATAGGCTTTTAACCGGGCCCGATCTATATAATTCTCTGCTAGGAATGCTTTTTAAATTTAGGCAAAATAAAATTGCATTCACCGCCGATATCCAAGAAATGTTTTTACAAATTAAAATTATTTATGAATATACACCGTTTCAGTTGTTTTTATGGAGAGGAAAAAATCGTAAGGTAGCCCCGTCTGTATACGTTATGAATTCAATGATTTTTGGCGCAAAATCATCACCTTGTTCGGCGCAATTCGTAAAAAATAAAAACGTGGATCAATTATTATCTCAGTATCCCCAGACCGTCGAAGCAATAAAAACAAAACCTTACATGGACGACTATTTAGATAGTGTAAATGCAGTAGAAAGTGCGAAGAAATTAATACAAGATATTACATACATACATGCTCAAGGCGGGTTTAAGGGGGGAGGTGAATGCGAAATTACCTACTACAATTTTTAGTCATAAGATATACATTTTTTACGGAATTTATAGTTTTAAGACATTACCTACTACACAATTTTTAGTCATAAGAATTACATATTTCACGGAATTTCTAGTTTTAAGAGTAGCATAAATATTTGTATTTTAGATATTTTAATAAATTTAACTGGTAATTTTCGTAGACAAGCAGTAGGTACCTAATAAAGATAACAGTCGCATTCTTTGCCTATTTTGTGAAGTATCTTCACGGGAGGAGGTATGGATCTTCCAGAATGCGACATTTTACCTATTATAGGTAAAAAAGGCAAAAATTGTAATAATTGTTATTGATAATTGTAGACAGTGAAAATATCTTTCCAATTTAATAAAATTGTGTTAAATGCACTAAATATAGCAATTTAGTTCATTACATTTGGACAGTCAGTGATCAAATTCTTTTAAATATTTTTTTCACCTAGAATTTCTGATATGCTGTTTACAATTAAAATCAAGTCTTTTTTTCCATAGATATGTATCTTTCATTATCAAGTAAGCCACAGACAACATACATAAATATAAAATAATTAATGTTGACTCGAAATAGTAGCTGTCACGGCTGTTTCAAAGTAACAAACACGCAGGATTCGCGCGATTATAAACTTTACGATTTTTTAATATTTTTTCTATAAATTCTTCTACAATGAAACAAACGGCAAAATACAGGGTAACTCATTGGCTATATAGCAATATAACAAGTTTGCTTAACTTCATGTAAAAATTAAAAAGTTATGTTATTTTTAATGGTGGGGAAAAATTTTAAAAAATTATCGTCTGGATATCTCGAGCAATCGAGGCAAAATTATTTATTTCGCGTGGTCGCTCCAGTGGTTATTAGCAATTACAAATTACTATAAACAAAATTAAAATTGACGAACTAATCACCCCACTAACAATAAATTATGCATCTGGAACTTAAAACGTGTACCACAGTTTTTTTCCGCTAAGCCCTTTTCAGTTGCTGCTTCCATTCTTTGTGCTACATCTAATAAACCGCACTAAAATAACTGTCATAACACTGGTAAAATTATTTGTTAGTGATTAATTTCTATAGGTGATGATTTGCCCATTAAATATAAAGTAAGTAGAGCATACCTTCCCAGGTATGTCGTGCAATATGGCAATTGTGTAAGGAATTATAGCAAACCCTTCGCCACATTACGCACAGCTGTTGGCAAATAATCTGGTGTCCGGTAGGTTCGATACATGTAAAAAAATAATTACTGCTGGCTGAATTTCGATTCTCGACTCGGACGCTTTGTACCAATTAGATAGAACGGGAGATGCGTGATATTCCTATTGATAAATATTGCGGTGTCTCGAAAGGTGGATATAGAAACAACAAAAAAATAACAACAATCTTGCCATACGAATGACGATGAACACAATTTCCATTGATATTTAGAAAAAAATACTTGCTCGTGTTCCTAGCTCCCTTTGTGAAGTACTTATTTAAACCATGCATCGATATTATTTGGCTATCTTTAAATAATCAAACCATTCTTATTTATTTTGACGCTTAGGTTATTTTTTTGTAATAAGAAAAATATTTTTAGGCTTAAAATAACCATTAAATATTTTAATAAAACATCTCCAATTATTTATGCAGAAAACTGAAATATTTCTTACAAATGACTACTCAGTTTTGTAAGATTTCCATTCGAAATTTATTATATTAATAATGTGAGTACATAACAACGCGAACAGTAAATTAATTCGATTAATTAAACAAATGTTGTCAAACCTCATTAACTAACACATTAGACAAAATAATATTAAATATGCATGGCATGAATTAATACCTTGCCTGATATTATCAAATTTCCCACCAAACTTAACGCAGCGTGGTGGCATAATAATGTGTATACAAATTTAATTAAAACAAACAATAACTTTAACATGATCATATTCTGATTTTGATCACGAGTCATAAAAACTATATTATTTAGGCTATATGTAAATTCGGTCTTCACAATGCTGCTTAGTTTATTTCGTTTCACACCGTGATGAATTATGATAAACATCTAAAATTAATTTAAAATACTACCGTTCCTGACAAGCCACCGCCACCATATAATATGAAGTAATAATTCATCCCGAGTCGTAAATTTGTTTGTCACATCTTCACTCATTGAATATCTTTCTATTAAAATATTAGTGACCATTTTTTTGAGGCTAACTAATGTCATATTTCATAACAGTTTTTTTAAGTGACATCATACAAATTGGCCAGAACGGAGCTGTTAACCGAACTTCAACACCCTTTATGTTTGAAAGTTTCTTGTGATAATCATTTTTCTTTGTGATATTAATATGAAAAGTAAAACGCTGTGTAGAGCCGGCTATCAGAGTTGACAACGAACTTTGTTTTTAATGAATAAAAAATGTTTATTAATTTCAGAGGCGTGAGTTTTCAGCTAAATGATTAAAGGTGGGTTTTGTAGCGTAAAATGTTATGATGTGATGACAAAATGAACATTTAATTTATTAAGTGTATTTTTTTTTTGTTCACATTGTTATTTTGATTAAATTTCAAACTTATTTCCTTGTTTTTAGTAACCGGCTTCGCTCCTGGATTATTTTTTTCTAAATACATATAATGTTTCACATTTTTTTCAGTTTAAGTGCTATTAAAAGCACCATAGCTCATGATTGGAATGACATTGCAAACTGATTAGATTGCGTAGAGATTAAAGACAAAAAATGTGTTCAAATACTATTACAGGTATGCGGTATGTCATATTTATATATATGGCCGGTGCGCACATGGAGAGAAATAACACAAATAGGTATGCGGTACGTCATATATATAGCCAATGCGCACTTGAAGTGAAATAACATAAATAGGTATGTGGTTCGTCATATACATAGCCGGTGCGCACTTGAAGCGAAATAACATAAAACTGCTATTTATAAATGGTATTTCATTATTATTATATAGTTCAAAATTATTGCAACACTCAAATTTTCTATAAATAGTTCGAAATAGTGTAGCCAATCTACAACCCCAATTAATATAAAAGCTAACTCAATTACAAATAGAGGCAGGAGTAAACGAGACAAGAAGAGAGACTCAAGTAATACATAATAAGCAAGTGTTGAGTCCATTTTTTTTATCAATGTTCGCATTCAAACTTAAATACTGTTTTTTTTTTTTAAAGTTTGTTTTCATAATTAAATTAATTCTCAAAGTTTAAATTTTATTAAGCCCGCCAAAACAAGCGGAATCCGAGCGGTAAGAGGCGGGGTGCTGTGAGAACCACGTCGCTTAAACATTTTGTATGGAAAAAAATTAATTCTTCAATAAGGAATTCCAGTATTTTTTTTTACCAATGTTAACCGTCTATTAGAATTGATGTTATTAAAAAAAAGAAAATTGATAAAGATTTCATAGTTAAATTAATATTTTAAGTTAGAATATTTGCTTCTCCCGCCCGGCACGGTATTGAAGACGCTATTTGTTGACCGCCGCGCAGAAAAGTAAAGACCAAAAGTAAAATAATGGCTTACAGCCCAGTTCACTGTGAGACTTTTCTGCGCGGCGGCCTGAAATGTAATCACATGTAATGTGACATGTATAATAATAAAAACTTCTCAGCAATGCAATAAACAACATATTATTATAAAGCACTATATGAATATGCATCTTTAGAAATCCATTTCATATAATAATAACAACAAATACCTACATATATTTGACAATAGATGGGAGCTATTTTTTTCACATAGATCCTATTGACAAAGCGATTTCTCTGGGAATGCAGCTGGTTTTCAGCAGTGCCTTATTATATGGTAAACAAAAGATGAAATATTTAAAAGCCATCACAACATTATAATATATATTATAATGAGTAGAGAATAATTATCATGCAAAATCAATAAATATACCTGAACAAAACTAGTTAGGTTATGGCGAAATGTCAGATGGGTAGAATGCGCAATTTATTGTTTTGGTGTTTAATTTGTAGAACTCCATTTAATTTTTTTTTATTAAATAAATTTAAGATAAATCAAATTTAATAATGTTATAATAATTATTAGGTTCTGCAAGTATTTCTGTTGTTTTTACAGTTTTTAATGTGACAGCTGTTTCGGCTTTTGAGGCCATTATCAAACTGTCTGATACAGTTTGATAATGGCCTCAAAAGCCGAAACAGCTGTCACATTAAAAACTGTAAAAATAACAGAAATACTTGCAGAACTTAATAATTATTATAACATTATTAAATTTGATTTATCTTAAATTTATTTAATAAAAAAGAATGCGCAATGATTATTATACTGTAAAAATGTATTATATTTATCGTAACGTACAAATGAACACAATTAGGTAATAATTTGATATACTTACTTGGAAGCTTTAACTCCACGACCGGCTGTGATTTTACCCAAACAAACGTTTGGCCTATACACCTATCTCATCTAAACCGACCATCTCTCATGTAATAGAAAGAAATGCACCATACACACAGCGGTGTCCCGTTCTAGGTACAAGCCATGACACATGTGACGTCAGAATTCTTTCGAACAATCGTGGAGCGTATTCAGTTTATTATTTAATGCTTTTTCAAGAACGTTTAACTAATTCTAAGAATAATAATATAGAAATATATTTATATATTTAGAATCGATATTTTTTGATCTACATGAACATATTTTTTATAATTCAAAATATTTTTCACTCAACTTCCTTATTCTCTTCAAGTAAAACATAGAACTAAGCCCAATTTCTCGCAACCCAAAAGTTTAATATATATATATATATATATATATATATATATATTTATTTTTTTTATTGCTTAACTTATAACTTTGTTACATTGTACATAAAATTAGGTAATAATAGGTAATAGTGAAAAACTTATGTTATTGAATTTCTACTCCAATGAAGAGTGCTAGCTCTTGAGCTTGGCGTAGGAGTTATTTCACAATTATTTCATGTTTACATCAGTAATTAAAATAAATATAGTACAATAAATATAAACTTAAAAGAGGATTGTGACGTTAATTTTGGTTGTAACATGAATTGAAGTTTTAACATTTGAAAGGTGATATTAATTTTTTTTAAAGATAAATTTGACCTTTTTTTTAATAAAATAAAATCTGGTATTTTTTTCACTTCTTCGGGAAGACTATTAAAATATCTTATGCCTTTGTAAATGTAATTATTGTGCATTTGTTGTGTTGAAAATAGAGGAATTTGGATGTTAAAGTTATGCCTTAAGGATGAGTTAAATTTAAGTTTTTTTATTACAGTTTCTTTATATATTTGTAATATTGCATCTTTTTTATAGAGGTCTTCAATTTCTGGTACTTCGAAAATTTCGAACAATGATGCTGAAGAGAATGTTGGTTGTTTTTTCAAAATTAATTTAATAATTAGTTTTTGTACCACTTTTACAGAGCTTAAAATTTTTCATATGCACCTCCCCACCCAATGATTCCATACTGAAGTAATGATTGGACTAGTGCGTAATAGACTTTTTTCAGGTTGTTTAGCTTGAGAACATTTCTTAATCTAATGAATATATAGATACATTTTCTAATGCGCTTAACAAGTTCACATATGTGTCTGTTCCATTTCATATGTTGGTCTAAAATTACACCGAGGTACTTTATTTCAGTTGTTTGGTTTAGTATGGTACAGGATTTATTACAAACATCTTTGTTACATTTTTTGTTGTGTATTATTATATGAATGTTGGGGTAAGTTTTGAATTTATTTATTGGGAATGGTATATAAACTGCTTTTTTTGCGTTAATTGTAAGTAGATTTGTATCGAACCAGTTTTTTAGGATTTGGATCTCATTACGTGCATTTTTATTTACAATTTTCCAGTCATTACCATTAATTATGATAATTGTATCATCTGCGTAAGATAGGTATAACTGTTCCACTGAGGTTTTGTTTGAAAATATCGTTTACGTAAATGATAAAAAGTAAAGGACCCAAAACAGTACCTTGTGGTATCCCAAAATCACTTGTGAGTGGTAGACTAGATGCGTGATTAGTTTTTACAACTTGTGTTCTTTAGTGAAGATAACTTTTTAGCCAACTTAATGTTGTGTCATTAAAACCCACGATCTTTAATTTTTGTATTAGTTTGACATGAGATATGCTGTCGAAGGCTTTTTGGAGATCAACAAAAATACCAACACATTTTAATGATTTGTCTAAAGCGTCTTTTATGGTACTAGATAATTTAGCAATGGCGTCTTTTGTGCTTTTGTTTTCCATGAATCCAAACTGGTTTTCGTGAATTATATTATTAATCTTTATGAACTGAGTTATTCTTTTTTTGGCAATTTTTGCAATGTTTGATAGTAAAGAAATAGGGCGGTAATTGGTTGGTTCTTCCGGATTGCCGGTTTAAAATATTGGTATAATTACAGATTGTTTGTACATGGATGAAAAAACTCCGCTTTGAAAACTTGTATTGATTATATGAGTTAATGGTTTTGATACTTGTGATTTTATACATTTCAGTGTTTGTATTGTGACCCCATCAAAACCAGGGGCAGAACCTCCTTTCATACCTGTAATAATTTGTTCAATTTCTTCTGGTGTTGTTGGTTGAAATAATTCAAATTTATGCTCATTATTTACTGTAGTATTTGGGTCATTTGGGGTAAGGCCTTGTTGGATTTTTTTAGCGAGGATTTGTCCTACATTAGCATAAAAATTGTTAAATACATTTGCGGCTTCTAGAGGTTTATCTTTACAGCAAATTTTTGAATCATTATGCTTGTTTGTTGATTGTTTTATTTTTTAAATGTTTTTTATCGACAATTTCATTTATGATGGACCAAATCCTTTTTCTCTCATTTCCAGATAATTCAAGTTTTTGTTTGTAGTAGTCATCCTTTGTGTTTTTTATTAGATATGTAAGTTTTTTTTTATAAGCTTTGAAATGTTTTTGTAATGTTATATTTTCCGGTTGTTTTGTATATTGTTTGTAGAGTGTTTCTTTGTGTCTAATTGAGATGATTAATCCGCGAGTTATCCATGGTTTGATTGGCTTTAGTTTTGAAGATGTTTTGTTAGATGTAATATTTCTACAAGCATTTATGTGAAAACTCAGTTTTTTATCAAATATTTTGCAGCATTCTTCTACATTGATAACACATGTTACTGGTAGATTGTAGATATTAGATTTTAAAATGTAATATAGTATTACACAGCCCTGAAAAAGCTAGGTTCTAGCGACACCAGGTCAGCATTAAGTATAAATAATAAAAGTGGTTTTTACTAAGTTATATTTTTACGGTATGATTAGAAGCCATCGGTGATGCGTTGGTTGAGAGGTCCCTAATAAAGCAGCCTTGTAGGCCGGGCAATCCTTGTCTCTGGTGGGGTGGGCTCGGGAAGCTGCCGACTGCGTAACGTGCGCATGTGGCATAACTGGGTGATGCAGCAGCAGCCGTAATGGGAACATCTTTTTGTTTCTTTAAAGATTTTATGTGAATGTCCAACCATTTAGCAATTCAGACACACGGTAATTATCACAAAGTCACACACCCCACAAAAGGTCCAGTCCACGAATACCCGTATTTGTTGCACAAGCGCGTGACAGATGTTAGCGGGCACCGAGTACACTCTGTGGCAAGACAGTCCCGTTAAAGCTAGCTATAGCTATGTGACTTATTGTGCACAATCTTTAAAGTCATCAGCTTCAGAGATTCTAGAGAGAGCCTACAAGAGAACGTTCACATCAGATGCTTCCGGAGCATGTTCAAAAATAGCACTCTTTGATGCGTCTTTACTGGAAGTTAGGAACTGTCGGTGCTGATTACAAAAGGAGCATTTAAAAACCACTCTTATTCTGCTGGCATTTTGACTGGGGAACAACTCCTTTTTTTTGCGCCCGATATTCTAACTCCTAACTGCTACGGCTTCAGGATGTCCTTTAATTTTTTTATGCAATCGTAATGGTTATAGATCATCCTTCAAAACAACTGTCTTGCTTTTGTTTTGTACATTGAAAAAAGGAGAAAGCATATAACTCACCAAAGAAAGAATTTCACCAAAATCACGTACACCTGTAAACCTCCTTTACCCCACTCCCATGTTGGAATAATTATCATTACGCCATAAAATAAATTATTATATCGAAGGGTAACAAACGTAAATGAAGATTTTTAAATTGAATACTCTCCGCATTAATTGTCTAGACTGGGCCATCTCGTGGTAATAATAAATTCCCTAATAATAATAAATATCAAAAATTATTATTATTTTATGTTATTATTTGTAAGTGCTTATTTAAAACAGAAATATTTTCAAGTTCTGGTTAATGTATCGAGGCAGCTCCAACAAGTCATCTTTGGGGGTGCTGTGTGAAGATTTTTTTAAGAAGATGAAGGAAAATAAGTTCTGTGAAGGAAAAAGGTGTGAAGGGTGGGCGGGAATCTAGGGATCAGTCTGTCCAGGAGTGACGTATAAATATATCCCTCCCTCTGCATCGCAAGGCGATTGGTAGAGAGACCAGTTAAAGTGGTCAAAGGGTCTCCCCAAACCTGCCTCTCCCGGTAAGCGCATCCTGAAGATACCTCATCCGATGAACCCGAAACTCCGGCTAAATCACCAAACGTAGTGAACCACTTGTGGTGTCCTATGGCAGAGGTGTTGATTATCCAATAAATGATTCCTGGGGCGACGGTACCCAAACCCGCCTCCTAAATTGAATATCACAGATGAAACAATTTGCTGATGTCGGGTTCATTCAGTCCACATTAAGTATTTTAACGTTATATGAATAATTATTGTACTGGTGTTTCAATGATTATTTTCCATTGAAATACTGTGCTAAAATCTAAATAATAATTGGTATCGAAAGGATGTCAAAAAATCAATATGAATGTTTAATTTCCTAACTTTTGTTTCAAGTTTTTCTTCTAATTAAAAAATAATTTGCATTGTTTCTATGTTATTATGTTCATATAAATTATTGGTGTCGGATATCACTTGGTACATTGTTTTTTTTATTATTGTTATTAGGCAAACTATGAATATTTTCTAATTTTTTTAATCAATATTTCTTTTACAATTTTTTTTTTCTTAATTCGTTAAAAAATCAATTTTGCTGGCGTTAAATATTTTCAGCGTGTGGGCTGTATATTATTTTGTCATGTGTTTGTTGCTTTTGAATCTTCACCAACGCAAAATAAGTAAAAGCTCTCCAGGGCGAGAAAAATAGTTTAAAAATATACATGTTTGTACGAGATTATGGCGTTTATCACGGAAAAATCACTGTTTATGTTGTTTTTATGATTATTCGAGGGACGTAATTGAAATTTGGCTAGGTATGTAAACGACACTCGAGCGCGTCGTGGTACTTTACGAGTCAATTATTTCTATATGAGCCATTAAACTGTTTCCACACAAATTTCGGAAACTTCACTGTACACTTAATGTGGAAATGATGTTAGGCAATGACATCGAATATACAAGGTCTGCCCTTGTGATACAAGCATTCCATATCAGAGGCACATTAGAAATGAAATATTACTTGATATTAGTACCTATGTAATAAAGTACTTGATATTAGTACCTATGTAAAATCGACCACCATAACACGGGCATGTGCCTAGCATGGTGGTCGAAAAATTCCTCAATGCATGTAACCAATAATTTTATTGAATAAAGAAACTTTAAAAAGCGCGAGAAAGGCACAATCAACACAAACTATGACCGCGGAAATGGAAAGTTTTGAGGTTAAAAATAACACTAATATAATGATAACATTTAATATGTCATTATAATTATAAAAATATGTGCATACAATTTGTCTAGAAATTCGTAGCACAAGCGGGAATAGTGAATACACATTAAATTTTAGTTGATTTTGTGGTATAACTTTTTTTGGTTTTAGCTTTCTATAAATCGATTCCGATATCAAATAATAATAAAAACACCACAAAATATTCATACGCGTTACTCGTCACACCTAAAATGTGTAATTCCTCCAGCAAAAACAATATTTGCCCAACGACAATTTTACTATATTGCTCCCAAGATATTTAATTCACTTAATATAGATACCAGAAAATCTGAAACTGAACAACTTTATAAAAAAAAATATTCAGAATTGGCTATTGGTAAAGGAAAGGAACTATTTCAAAGAATGTCTCGTGTCATTAAATTAAATTAACTGCTATTTTATTCCATTATATTCATATGTTTTCTTCTTATTTTGTATATCTTTTTCTCTCTCTTATTTCTGTATATCCTAACATTGTAATCTGAAGAAATATGGCTACCATAATACGGGCATGTGCCTAGTATGGTGGCTGTAGTAAACAAAACTGAAATCATTTAAATTTTTATGAATACAGAAACACAAAAAAAAAGAATCGGTGGCTCAGAGCTATTTAATTTTTTTTAAATGCGTCGTTGTTATGACCGGATTACATTTTTTTATTTCCTTTTTGCCGAAAATGTTTAAAAAAACTGTAATACTAAGATCGAAAAAAAATTGTTTGACACAAATTCTCCATTTTGCCGCATGTACTAAGAGTTTCCGGACATCATGTAGAATTTGAGTACATAATTAGGTACATGTGGTTATGTACATATATACATTTTAGCGAACAAAGTGGATGGATCGACAACTGCTTGAAACAAATGAGATAGTAGGTACATGCTGCTTGCAAAGTCTGTATTATTACCCTAGTATTTATATATAACTTCAAAAATATAATATTACCAGATTACATGTTTAAAGTAGTATTAATAGTACAGTCTATTGCTAACCTACGAGAAGCTGCAGCGATTTTAGGCTTTCTAAGACACATTTATCGGCAATACAGAACAATATTTATTATAAAGGTTTTGTAATGTTCAATGAACTCCCCGTAAATGTTAAGAAAGCTAAAAGTCTCGCAACTTTTCGTGTGTTTTGTCTCAATGTTGTGAATCCAAATGTTATACGTAGGTGATAGAAAATTTGTATAGTAGTTTTAGGATGGGTTTATACTAGAAATAAAATGTAAAATTTTATATTATAATAATATACAAAACAAAGGATTAATTAAATTTTAAAAAATTATTGGCATACTAGATATTAGATATCATATTTTAATATTATTACATACATTCAACCAAAATTGAAAATAATTTGACGAGATGATTTGATATATATATTCTACAGGATTATCAAAATTAAGTGAGTTTTATGTTTGCATTTTGCGAGTTAAATTTGAAAAAAAATGGAATTTTAAAGTTTGCATACCGTTGCAAAACGACCTATAAAAAGTTGGGCAGTATATAACACAATTGGGATTCGCCAGGTTTTAGTTCATTGAATTATTAATAGTTAAAGGAAATACCTATTGAATATTATAAAATTTTAGAAAAACCCAAAAAGATAATGAAATATGTATGTTTACTTACAGAGTTATTCCGTGGATTCTCCTAAACGTATTCAGCCTTGACGAGTCTTCACTTGCAAGATACACTTCAAACTGACCGAGTTGAAAACAATGGCAGCTAGTTTACTCATTACGATTTCAAAAAATACTGTGTATTTTAGATTTTTAGAAATTTCCATTTTGAAAGGATTTTGTACAAAAATATTTTATCATTTTCTACAACAAAGTGGATAACATAATTGGAAAGTACGTTTTGCGATATTTTTAACATCAAAAAAATATTGTATAGCTAAGCTAATTGTTAGTAAATTATAAAAATTAAAATAAAATAACTTTGTTTGAATACCACTTTATTGTATATATTTATAACCAACCGGTTTCAGTTCAACCCGAACCTTCATCAGGGTTAGTAAAAACATATTGATTTTAATTGACCACTACAACACGGGCATGTGCCTAGTGTGGTGGCCAAAAATTTACCCGTTTTCTGTAATGTATAAACTTTACTGAATAAAGAACATATAAAAAAAAAAAATTACTATAATTATGTATACCCACAAAGTGTTTACTACAAGTGAAAAAAAAAGTTATTAAATTGTTATGAGTCAGTGAATCTGACAACATCCGGAGGGGACATGACAAAAATGCCAAAAAGTAAATCTTGTTTTCAGCTTTGGCAAAAAAATTATACTTCTTCTATCTTTATCTATAAAATGACACAACACATTGCTAGCAGAAAAACTTCTTCATGTTATTACTATTTTTCAACAGAGGACAGCGTGAAATTGTCGTGGCAAACTACTGTTTATTGGCAATTTATTAATGATAAACTTATGTTCATAGACAAGATTTTCATGTATAGCACAAAGGATAACAAATTATTACAAGCAATAATTATTAGTCTGAAACATCGATATAAATTGAAAAAATAAAAACTAATAAGCCATGTTTGATGAAAAATACTAGTAGGTACCTACATATTAACACCGAGCATTATTGAATAAATTAGAAACTAATAAGCAATAATTGTTTAATGAAAAATATTAGTATCTACGTATTAAAACCGAGGCATTATTGAATAAATTAGAAACTAACAAGCAAAAATTGTTTAATGAAAAATATTAGTACCTACATATTAACACCGAGGAATTATTGAATAAATTATAAACTAATAAGCAATAATTGTTTAATGAAAAATACTAGTACCTACATATTAACACCGAGTCGTCCAAATCCGTTAATTTTGTTTTATTTTTGTTATATTAAATTATTTATTATTATTTTTGTTTTTATATTGATTTCGTTTTTATATTATTATTTTTGACTGTTTTTTTTTAAATATGTAATTGCTTTTATATTATTAGTTTCACTACATATATACATATCGTTAGTGTAAATGTTAGATGTTATTATTTATTCTATGTTAGCACAATGATACGAGAATTTGCCTGATTTGCGGTAATTTAATGTATGGGGGTTGCAGCTAATAAATATTGCTTATAATAATCAAAAAAAATTATCCAATTACAATATGGTTATTTGCAGAGTTGGTAACTAATTAACTAAGTTATTTGATAATCACATAAGGGAGAAGAATTTTGAGGCAAACTACATAATTATTTAATGTTCTTAACAATTCAAATTAATAAATTTACATAATTGAATTAGCAAACATGGTAACGGGCAGAACACATCAATCGAACAGAATAGCCGACGGGCAAATCTCATCATCCAGTGCCGCCCAAGGGGAACCAAAAGGGCTCGCCATAAGCCCCTTCGGATTGTCGAGATAATCAAGTTAGGCGGACACATGTGGCGGGACAAATCACGGAGCAAAGAAGAGCAAAAACAGCTCTGAGTGGACAGTTGCTGATTTTTATTATGTTAAAATATCATGTAGATGTATATAATTATAAATTATTAATGATATGGATGAAAAAAATTTTGAAGCAACGCACAAAAAATAAATTAACAGACCCCAAACTCGCAACAGTATTCATGTACGCAGGCCCCGAGGTAAAATTATATGTAGGAAGACAATACAAAACAAAAATAAATTAAGAGCTTTTAATGTGTATACCGCACAAGAGTCACAACTGCTCCCAACCGTCTGGAGCCAGTGAGACTATGGCATCCCCAATTGGGGTGTGTTGTGAGGTTGGAGGTGATGGGGAGGGGAAGAAAACGAGGAAGATGAAGGTAAGGGAGTTCCTGGATATTAAGATATGGTTACCAAACACTGCTAAAGCCAATTCAAGCAACGTTTCATCTCTGAATTGTGGCTTTACACAATGGCAATAATTATTAGAGTATCTTCCACACTGGAATGTACACCGCAAGTATAATTCATATTATTTTAAATGAATAAATTTGGAAATAAAACAAATTTACAACATAAAATTCATCTTCAAATTGCTAGTCAAGAGCCTTACCCAATGAGGCCATCGAGTATACCTCAGTGAAAATAGAAATCTTTTTTAGACATATTAAATATTGTCCTTGAATATTGAGGAAACACAAGTGGAAATATCTATGTCCAGAGCACCTGACCGGACATCAGAAGGTGCGGGTTCAATTCCCGTCGGCGGCATATATTTTTACTCGGGAGATATTTTCAATTTGTATCGATATTTCAGGCGACTAATTATTGCTTATAATAATTTGTTAATAAAAGAAATTAAATGTTTTATTGTTATTTATGAAAAACAGAGCAAAGAGTCCAACCAATCGTAAGTGGGTACTGTATACCACTGAATAGAATCATCACCTGTAAAAGGACCCTTTTATTTTTTTAACAATAAAATGTATACCCATTGTTTATGTCGCCGCTGCGGCGCCATCGGAATTGTTAGAATGTTTCTTAGAACGGAGTAGAAAGAGTTAAATTTCATAAAAAAATTGATATCATACAACTTCCAGACTCAAAAGCCGATATATTTTAAACACAAAAAGGTTTATTTTGGTATTCTCGGCAACAATCTAATTTGGTATATTATTGTATTGAGAATTTGTTCTTACCAGATTTTTCTCTGTTTTAAATTTGCCGCCTTCAAAACTACACTGCGAATAAAATTTATTTAACCCATAAAATAATCATAATTTAACTGTTTTCCTAACAATGAGTGGATCTGGAATTCTTCATTTCGCCACAGCTTTACCGTGTACTACCATCAATTAATCTATCAATATCCATGTTTATTTCCTAAATATCAAACTACGTCTACGCTTTGGGGTAGCCGAGAAATATTAATTTTATTTTGGAAAACCAACAGTTTTACCATTTAAAATGTATAGAGAAACATGTATCATTATTGAACCAATAAAAGGATTTCACAGATGTTTAAGAAGTTCATCTTAGGATGTTTTTAAAAAGCTCCCACGAACTGTTAATGTTAATTCAGGTTCATATCATTTTTTTATGCAAGGTAAAATTTGAAGTCTCACAATTTTTGAAAACATTATACTTATTTATTATTAGTGTTTTATTTATGTCAAGTCGATTGGTATTATTTATTTGAATTTTTCCTGCTGTATTATAAATTTAGAGTCGCTAGGGCCATGTGGTAAATTGAATGACTTGTGTGTTATTCCGATTGAATTATACGATGGGGTTCATGTTGTGTGTTCTATATCAGTGTCACACACAGTTACTCTTTTTTGTGAAACATTTTGAAGGAAATAAAATATACGTACGAGATTTTAATGCAATAGTTATGAAGGAGCGAGAATGGATTATGACAACATGTAAGGAGATTTATTCGGAATAATGTAATCTGCTCTGTTACATATTGTATTCTCAATATATACATTAAATCATACTAACCCACCGCTAACGGTCAGCATGAAATCACAAAAGAATTTGGTGTTGAAAAGCAATCCACTTTAAATTATCAATTTGATCGTGTTAGAACCCGTTGTAGCCATATCTTAATTGGTCCTTTACTTTAGCCACATTACCCAGATGCACTCCAGCAATCGGTCCACTTTAGCCACATTACTCAGATGCACTGCAGCAAACGGTCCTTTACTTTAGCCATATTACTCAGATGCACTCCAGCAGTCGGTCCTTTAATTTCGCCACAATACTCAGATGCACTCCAGCAAACGGTCCTTTACTTTAGCCACATTATCCAGATTCACTCCAGCAATCGGTCCTTTACTTTAGCCATATTACCCAGATGCACTCCAGTATTCAGATGAAACTCGTCATGACAGGTGTAATAGAGCAAATGAGGTAGATAACGAATAACCATTAAAACAATTTAAAAAAAACATACTTTGAAAATTCGTTTAATGAATTCAACAGGTTTTACAATTAAAGTTATAGGATCTATTTTATTTGTCAAAATCAATTACCTACTCGCAAATCCACAAAGACAGGCCAGTAATGAATGAAAGCGTAATTGATCACCAAATATAGGACTACAGGACAAATAATAACAATGCGTAAGCTTAATAACAACGGCTCAACACCATCACACGTATTCCAGCTATTAAATGTTTTGATAAAGATAAATAATTTTTATAAAGAAAAACACGCTGAAAATAATGATGAAATTTATCAATAAATACATATTGGTAACCGGACAACTCAACACAGTGACAAAACCACCCACTTTTTAAAAGTGATAAAAAGTCATAAAAAGTAATAGTCACTATAAACTAATAATACTCGAAGCAACAACTGTGTGATACATATCTATCTAACACAGTATCTCTTATCTCGCGAAAGGACTCGTTGATAGTATCGTAGTAATCATAAAAGTTGTACCGGTGCCTACTTATCAATAGGCCTGCGAACATCAAGTGACGGATTGATAGTCAACCTACTGAGAGATCGAAGAAATGTCTCCTTATGTCATTGACTAATGTATAATACATCAATGCCTTAGGTACATCTCGTGAAGAGTGAAGATTTTAAACAATTATGTTTTCATCAAATTATTTCAACTGAAAGAGCTTTCTCAATAATTTAAAGTGAAATTATGTAATTAAGTAAGTACCTAAAAAATTAACGCTTCCCTATTGATGAATTAATGTTTTAATACTATTTCAATTTTCAAGTTCACAGCTTTTGATTGTGGCGCGCAGTCTATATATGTTGAAAAGCTATGACAACCCTGTGACAAGAAAAACAAAGAATTAATATTCAGTTGCCTACTTCAATCAGCATGCTCATTAAATAGCTGTTTTCAAATATTCAATGCACATTTATTCATTCCCTAACTGGACAAAATGCATGGAAAAAACTTATTAAAATCAGCTGAAATCATTCGTATTTTTGTTAAAAACGGGACTGCAGGCCTTTAACGAATGAATTGACATATTTCCTAATAAACTATCAGTAAAACACGAATGTGTTGCGAGGATGTCGGAACACGTGTTTATGAAAATTCTAATATTGTCGCATATCGTCATTATATTTATCAGGATAAGCGCAGCTGCATGATCACGTGTTCCTATATATTCTGAATGTACTAATATTTTATTAGGGAATGGCTTGCCATGACGTTTTAACAGGATTTCAATAAATCAGGCATACTCATTATTAAATATTGCACTCAATCACTTTTAATTACCATTACCAATTCCTTTTATAATATTAAAACACGAGGACTCTTCGGTCACAAGCTGTTTATTGCAGAATAATGGTGATGAAAAAAAATGAAAAAAAACAACAAAATAACAGTGATTATCATGGTAACAGAAGGAATCTACTAAATTTACAAGTAAATAAATTGCTACGACTTAAACACTTATTTTTTCTCCGTGTAAACACGTGGTGATGGAATATTACACACCACTGGTGGGAAGGAATTGATACAGCCATACATTTTGATTTTGAATGATATTAGAGCATACGTTTTTGCTAATTACTCCCTAAATCAAATGTGGAATTCATTTCTTGTACCGAAATTGCACCAAGTTGTTGATAAAATCACAGAGCAGTGCGTCGTCGAATTTATGTTCACGGTTCGGCCGCCGATATCGGAGCGGATATTAGCCTCTGGGAGGGTAATTAACTGTAACAAATTGCCTGCAATATTGACTTGTATAATGGCTACAACACCGCCCCCTCCGTACATTTAATATGAGGCATAAGCAATATGGAGACCCGCCATGCGATGGGCGCCTCTCCATCAAAACTTCCCCTGGTTACCGTACTAAGCCTAATAGGTGCACTCGTCGATTGACTGCAGTGATGAAAAGGATAGGGAGATATATTAAACGTAGAAATAGATATTGTGTGCATTGAGGGTTAAAAACATTACAGAAATCATTCGAAAGATTAACGTAATGCATCCGGTTATAATAATTTATTATCACTGTTAATTTAGCAAATTTAATGTGTTACTAGCACTGATAAAATATTATAATTTATTGTAGAATTTGTGAAGCTGGAAGAATTAATAAAAAAAATATTTGTCACAATAAATTAAATAAGCTTTGAAAATCACGAAATCTGTCAAAAATTTATCTAAAGAAATGGACCTTTCAAAAATAAAGTTAATCATAATTAATATAATAATATTCGTTTTGATTTATTGCTTGTATGGATCGTTCACACGGTCAGTTTCAAATATGAAAAATCAAAGTAAATATTAAGTCAATTTTTTTAATTTTGTAATGCACACCAATTACTGTAGATAGTAAGTAGCTAAGAGATTATTATTGTCTGGTGATCTGTCTAAGGAACATGTCGCATGTTGTCTTGATCAATAAAGTCGTAGTCAAAAGTTTTCTCATTTTTTAAATACTAAGCAAAACATGGTGTAAGAAGTGAAATATTAATAAGTGTAATAATATTAAAATGAAAATATTATTCATAAAACAAGATGTCGAAGAATACTACCAATAGATCGTCAAAGTCGCCTATACAGCGTGATTTCAATGCTCTCGAAAAAATTAAATGGTCAGTAAATAATTTAAACAATGAAGCAGATTGGAAAACATGGTTTTAATCTGTAGCGATGATACGATAATATTCTGGAACGATCGCCAATGCAAAACGCATTGTAGCGGGAACTCTCTAGACGCAATGCAAGCATTCGGCGTTGCTACCTACAGGTCTGAAATGTTCTCGACGCACCGGGCGCTGACCCCACGTGCCTAGACCCTGCGACACCCTCGCGCCTCGGCCCCGCGGCATCGTCGCCGGCCGGCATCTCCCGTACATCTGCCGACCAGGTCCATCGCACCTTCGGCTACCTTGTTCACACTGGAGTACCGGGAAGACCAACAACGCGGTGTCGACTCACTGACCACCGCCTCGACCGCTCCATCGGCGTCATCGCCGCCTACACCTGATATCATCGTCATCGGTTCAGAGTCATCTCCCAACTGCGCAACTACATATACTGATTCAGACTAAACGCCGTGACACTATAACATTTATCTTTCATTGTCTCAATTCCAGATCCCCAAAAATCTTTAGAAATATATCTGATCGCGTCAAGTCTGGAAGAAGTTCCAGAAAAACTTAAATGGTTAAGTAAATAATTTAAACAATGAAGCAGAATGGAAAACATGGTATTCATCTTTAGAAATATTTCTGATCGTTTCAGGTCGGGAAGAAACTCCAGAAAAAAAAAGAATATATTACTTCATTCTATTAGTTCTGATGGTATGGAAATTTTCAAATCTTTCAACACGTCGCAATACTACAAGTCAAGAAAAATAATCGATAATTATTTTTAACCCAGCAAAAATTTAACAATGATAAGACATACATTTTTACAATGAAACAAGGAGATGATGAACAACAATAATATTCTATTAGATGTTGAAAAAATAAGCATGCAATGTGAATTTGGAAGTTTAATAGAATCTCACCTCA
This sequence comes from Hesperophylax magnus, assembly GCA_026573805.1. Lineage (NCBI taxonomy): Eukaryota > Metazoa > Arthropoda > Insecta > Trichoptera > Limnephilidae > Hesperophylax > Hesperophylax magnus. The sequence goes on from JAIUSX010000011.1 coordinate 24,016,969, forward strand.
GGGGCGCTTTACAGTTGATGCAGGTATTACAAAAAACATAAATATTACCCAAATAAAGTGAAGTTAAGTAAATTAAAATGAAGAACAGGAACAAGATAGAAGATGGAGACTCTGCAGCAAGAATCCTAGGTGGTGAAGAAACAGGACCAGCTGCTGCAGCAAGAGAGTCTACCAACAGTGCCAACACGAGGTTCGTCATCCATCCAGGTATGTGTCTGCTGCTAATAAAGCGCTGACACGATATCCTCACATAGATACCACATTGCTAATATGTGCTCGAATTTACATCTTGTAAGTCAACGCTATTTGCAGACTCCGCGTAAAAAAACAGTAAGTAGGTATTTAAATAGCTATTTACTCTGTTACAAACATTAACTTATTTAAAAAAAATCTGAAACATTACACTCTCAACGACAATTCAATTTTCAATCTATCTTCAGGTAGATAGGTATTACATATTTTTTTAAATGCGATTAACTTGACATATAAAAAATAATCTTTATTGACAATAAAAACGGCCACCATCTTCAAACAGAAATTGAATGTACTAACAGATTCACAGAAAGACTAAATGCAAAATGTTTGAGTTAAAGCAGGACTTTGCTGCGTTCAGACAATCTCAATATACAAAAATTACGTGTCATTGTGTTCGTACAAGCTGATTTACGAAACCGCCCAACCTATTTCTATGAATTTTTGTGAATTTGTTTGGTTGGTTCCAACTTGAAATATAGGATAGTTTTGAACCCAATAGGTGGCGCTGTTGTATATTCTAAAAAAAAAAATTACTTAAAAAAAATATATTTTTCTGATTTCTCATCAAAAAATAAATACAATCACAAATTTTTGCTTCCCAACATAGTTGGCGGTCTGTGGCAAGACAACTTCTTAAATTATAAAATTCATTCCAAATGGTTGAGTTAAATTCTAACTGGTTTCTAGTCTCAATACATAAACATTCAGCTTGCCTATGTTTGGGCTCACAAAACTCGTCATCGGTCACTAGATATAAGTCTTAGAGGTAAGTCACTAGTTTTAAGTCAGTAGTTCTAGTATTAATTATTTAATAGATATTATATTTGTACAGCGCCCTTGAGGTGATTTTTCACGAAAACGGCGTTACATAAATTAGCCAAATATTATTATTGAGATAACTCTTTCAAAATTCGAATGCTATTTCTATAATTATTTCTTCTTGGGCAGCAACACGCCATAGATGGCGCACACACATTTTTATAAAATGCATAGAGAAACAAAATATTTACACGGCCTTTTTAAACAAGTTTCACGAGATTTCAAGATATTCAACCCTTTTCCGTTTATACATGGTTTCTTCGATGATTGTTTGAAGAGTTGTTGATTCATATATCACAGTGAAATGTATTTTTATTTATATCCGAGCTATATTTAATGCATAATCCTCTATCATAAGGACGCGAGTACCCAACATTTGGTCTATCGGTCCAATCAATCCTATCTTTGGCGCTAATGGAAAACTAGATTATAATGACGATCATAGATTGAAACCAAAATGTATTGTATATCTCTACTGAATACCTTCCAGATTATTTTCTCCGAGATTAGGGGCTCAAACCTATTTTACGAAAATAACAAGATTTTATATTATTTAAGATAGCATGTGTGAGACGATGTATGAATGTGAATGAGGCGTGTGTGTGCGAGTATTTGGCGGTTCGTCCTCGCTGCCTACCCTGCGGATAAACGGCGTGGTGGTTAATTAGTTAACAAGATATTTTGTGACTAATTAATAATTGTCAAAAGGCGAGTTGTAGCTTTTAACCCTTTGGGGTTGTAATTTATTCAACATATAGGTTAGTTTTTCGTTATTTATTTTTATTTATTTATTTAACGCCCAGAGGGCTTTTACATGTAGGTGTTACAGTTTTAATGACAGACAGTTTTGAAACATGAGAAAGAAATAATAAAAATAAAATTACATTAAAAAATAATATATTCAAGAAACAAAATTAAAAATAACAAAAACATAAATTAAAAAATACAGCGATTTGACTGGTTGACAAAAATATAACTTCCATTTAGGAATAGTTTTGAAATAAGTCTTTTACGTAATCCACAAAATTCGCAAAGTTAATATTAAATATATCGACATCACCTAAGTATTGGTTTCCCATAGTGTGAAACCGTTGTATTAGGGAGTTCGCAATGTAATTGCGCTTATGTGTGTTGCAGTGGAATAGTGTATTTTGTCGTGTTGTTATTGTTATATTTGGATTGCAACCTAAAACTTTAAAATGTGGCAATTTTTACGTTTTTCTTTGCACATTTGCACACTGCTTCATTTTGTTCACCGTGTTTCTGGCAAAACTTTTAGGGTGACAACATTATTTTTTTTGTCGAAAGGAAACGCAAAACTTTTAAAACATATATTTTGTACATTTATTATTTGAAACGTAATATGTTTTTTAGCGTTTTATAAATGATGTAATCAAATATTTCGCATAAAAAATATACGTAGGTGTAAAAGGAAAATATTTTAGTTTAATTTACTAAATGCTTTATAATATTATTATACATGAACTTATCGATAATGAGTTAATTGGAACCCGGTAAATAATTAATTATGTATTGAATAAAATCATAAATTATATAATAATGTTTTCATAAAATGAACTAACACATTAATAACATATAAAACCCATTTTACAGTAACCACTCAAGTAATCATTTATTTTTAGATTAAACATTCTTCATTTTAAAATGAAGCGAAGAATGGAACTGGCTAAGAAAGGATGAAAGTAGACTGAATGATGTTGAAATCAGATCCCTGAGGCGTATGTGTGGTAAAACCACGTATGATCGTGTGAGAAGTGTGGAGATCCGCAAAGAGTGCAAGGCTGATGTAAGCGTAATGAGTACGATTAGATGGTTTGGGCATGAAGAGCGAATTAACGAAGAAAGAAGTGTAAGGATAATATATGACACGAATGGGAATGGTAGCAGAAGTCAGGGACGTAGGGAGGAAGACGTGGCACGATCAAGTGATTCATATACTCGACTCGGGCCATGTCAAGACTTAGAATAATTGAAGGATATGTATGATACGATGCTTGAATGTGAATGACACAAGAAGTGTGTGCCAAGATCGAGTTTTTTGGCGGTCCGTCCTCTCTGCCTACTACCCCTGCGTGGAAACAGCGTGATGGTTAGTTACATTTTCAAGCGTCTTGTAGGGTCAATATTTCGTAACTATGGTATATTCCAGAAAAAACAATTAGCAAATGCATGTTGACACAAAATAAACTGTAATTAACACGTTTAAGATGGTAGGTACTAATTGACAATGAAATACTGATTAAACCAATTTATCTTGAACACAATAATTGTAATTACTATTTAACTTGTTTGAAACTACTATTTATAACAATTGTTTTATTTTTTTTAAACTATCAAAAAGCATTCAAACATTAAGCAGAAAAATGGCCAGAAATAAATTACAACGATATAATTCAACAGAAGCTAGTGATAGAAATAAATTCAGCAAATCTATTTCCTAGATCGGATTACAATAATATTATGTATTATGTATGAATATGTTTGTGTATTTTTCACTCAAGTTCCTAATTCATCGCATCGCCATGTTAATCTCATTTCTCGGCTTCCGACTGAGAGCTTCTATTTACGTCTGGATTTCCAGCCGCAATATAATCTTATTGATGTCGATACTATGAAACATAAATCACTCAAAGAGCTTTAATGAATGACGTGTCGTCACACACGTGCGACACGCAGCCCCTACCTCCCCTATACCGATATATTATAACATGTGACTATAAACGAACCTTTTACCCCACTTCACCCTTTCTCCTCGTTCCGTCGTCGACTGCCGATAAATGCTATCGTCGAGTATTATCAATTATCTTGCCCATAAAGCAAGATGTGTGTGTTTGGTGCTTTAAATTCCTTATGTAGAACTCAGACGTCTAGGAATTTGGTCAGAGTTTTGATACATACGTGGAATAGCCGAAAATTAAGATAATATTAATGCAAATATTTGCAAATTATAATATCAATGTTCCTTAAAGAGTTTATAAACAAAAAATATCTGTATAAGAACAGCATTTCCAAATACAATGTACCGTGTTTTATTTTTTGCATGTATATATTTTGCTATAAAGCTACTTTGTAACTAAGCAGTAAATTTTTTTGAACGGTGAACTCTGGCGTAGTAAAATTTACACACCATTTTGTTTTGAAAATTTAAGGTGAACGAAATCATTTTCATGTCGCAAACCAAATCTAATCAATGTTGTATTTTTAAACCTCACTCCATAAACTATGACGAATTGTAATGTTCACTTAACAGGCAATGAATAGACAAGGCGATATTAAATTGTTAATTTCATATTTTAAGATTGTTTACTAATAAAACAAGTTTAATAATACAAGTATCTGGTTGAGTTACCGCCGTATGCGGCATGGTGCATTCTGAATGGGTATACATTATTCATTGTAAGAGAAGTAGGGATATTAATGATTGGGCCTTAAAAGGGTTAGAGCATAATTTATTTTAAGAATTTGTAAAAATAAATGTCTTAGTTGAATCTTTCTTGGATATACTTTGAATTGATGATTCGTGTTAAATATCCATGATTAATTATTAACCATGTCTAATAATGATCTACCCAAGGGGCAAGAAGCACAATTTTCCATACTTTCTTAAAATTCTTTCAGTAAGACCAACTCTGTGGTACAAAATTATATTCGAGCACAAATAGCCCATTATAATATCTTTATAGACTGGAGCACACTTATAATATTCGTTTTACTTCTAATGATGGACAAATCCCTTGACTCCCTTGAGGTGTTTATCTCACAAAAACTGCGCTATACAAATAATCGAATCATCAAAAGTACAAAAGCATATGAATAAGTATGAACAAAGAACGCTAGACTAAGTACATTTCAGTTTAGTGCCGAAAAGTTATTTGAAAGATAGTTTTTACATTTTCATTATAAAAAAATCACAATATAACATTATTATTGTATAATATTACATAGTTATCTGTGTAATTTTAAATTACCCTCTTCACTAGGTGTAACTTGTTGCGGGAGAGGTGACAGGATTATACAATACAAATATGCCATTGCGATGTTATCGACAGATTAGTGCGCCCTACTGTCGAATTTGGCAGCCATCTCTGGTCCGGAGCCCCTAAATACCTGAAAAAAACCCTTGACTCTGTGCAAAAACGGGCGGTCCGTTTGATAGATTCCCCAATCTTAACAAACGGACTGCAATCTTTAGAGCACAGGCGTCAGATAGGTATGCTGTCCTTGTTCTATCGGTATTACAATGGAAGATGCTCTGAGAAACTAGCGTCATTGATCCCTTCGGCACCGGTGCGTAGTCGGGATACACGCCAAACGCGTGCCCAACATTTGTACACAGTTGACACTTGAGAACGGGTCGCTTCTACGATTCGTTCTTAAGTTCAACAGCTAGGCTGTGGAACGAACTGCCGGCCTCTGTGTTTCCTCCCTCCTACAACATGGGACTTTTCAAAACCCATGTTCACTCCTTCCTCTCCACAAAAAGACCCTCCACACAGCATCCCCAAAGATGACATAGGCCCTGAGGGAAATTATTTTCTTCAGGGCCTCCTGTGTGGAGTTAATATAAAAAAAAAGATTAAAAAGTAGATTTAGATAAATACGTGAAGGAGAAGAATAGTATGTGACGTGTGAAAAAAAGGAGAAAAAGAGGAAATTTTTTAGACATATGGTTAAAAAAACGACGATTAGACAATACATATAGATAGAACAAAATAGTATAAGGTGAAAATAAAGGACAGTACTATTTACAAATGCATAAAAAATCACAAGTTCTTATAAAGTCTTATAAAGGCTTCAATTTCCCTGCGATATTTTCTCATTAGCCATTTGGTGTCGTTTTTGTCAAAGGAATATATAATATTTGTTTTGCTATGTATCGCATAAAAGCTAAATGCTTAAATATGTATAAAATTACAAATGTTAAACACAATGTATGTTGAAGTCTTGGCTTTTTGACAGAAATAGTTTGTATTAGACTATCATCTCTAAAACAAACAATTCCATTCTTCGAATATATTTTTATAGTCACTATAACGATAATAATAACACATCATGCATATGGCGCAATCTAGTGTTATTTCACATCAAGTGCGAATTACTATAACAAACTTTATGTTATGTCTATTATATTATATATATATATATATATATTTATTTTAGTTTGTATCTCTCGTTGTAACACTTAATTTTAGACCTAGTTCTTACTTGATATTACAAAAGACCTAGTTCTTGCTTAATGTCATATTTTAATAGTCTCTATACATTATACCTTTTTACTTAAGGTTGTAAATCTTATTGAAACACTTATTTTCAGACCTAGTTCTTTCACAATGTTAAAAAAGACCTAGTTCGTGCTTGATGTGTTATATCTACTTACTTGTTGCATCTCTCATTGAAACACTTATTTTCAGACCTAGTTCTTTCACGATGTTAAAAAAGACTTGTTTTTTGCTTGATGTTATATTTTAATAGTCTCTTTATGTTATATCTATTTATTTGAGGTTGTATCTCTCATAAAAACACTTATTTATAGACCTTAGCTCTTGCTTGATGTTAAAATTTATCGTTTTTTTTTAATATTATTATTTTGTGATGTGTGTAACGTATCTATCATGCTAGGTATAAAGAGTCAACAAATATTATTTTAGATTATTTCATTTGTCAATCTCTGGGGAAATATTTTTATGTGGTATCTAAATGAAATATCTCAAAAATATATTTCAATTGAAAATACACATTTGTTACTCAATCACCCAATTCATAAAAGAAATCAGAGTTCATAAATTTGAACGCGCTCTCCTGAAAAATTGTTGTTTTTTTTTCTTATTTTCTTTTTGCTTAGCATGATATACCTATATATACGAGTGCATTTTCTAAATATAGTGTATTTTTAATACATTTATTAATACGGAAATATTTTTGGTATTAAAATTAAAAATTTCTCGAGTATTACGTCATCATGAAGAATTCAAGTCAATTTTTTTAAAGTTCACTTTAACCAAATACCTACTACTATTTATTTTTTTACAAATACCGATTTTAAAGTTAAAATAATTTTCAAAGCCCGTCAAAATGATTCAAATCTGATAGAGTATGCGTGACGTCGTACGTGTCTCGGTTTTGTCGGTCAATAGTAAGGTCAATCCCACTGGGGTTGGTATGAAATCAACAAACTCTAATTTAAAGATTTAACAAGATTTCTAATAAACGTCAATTATTTTGAAATAAACGATAAACCGCAGAGGTAACCGATGTGCAAGTATGCAGCACCAAATTTATAGTCTGAATTCTAATGCACGCGGCCGGCCGATCCGTGAAGAAGCGATATAAGTTCTGTCAGAACCCGCCAACCAATCAGAGGGCGTTTTAAATCTCTTACGGTTTAAATAGTTTTTAACCCTAGAAACCTAACCTTCGTCGATTCACCGATTACGCGACACAAAATATGCTCTCCTTTTTAACGCATGCGCGGATGATCCTGTCGTTCCTTGCCAACTCAGTGCTCGTACAACTCTTACGGGGAGTGGCCGTGTTCGGCGGGTAAGTGCAGTATTTTTTGATATATTACGCGCATAGTCGTCGTTTCAACGAATGGTTAGGGTTTGTGTGACTTTTTGGTATATTGTTACTGTCGTTTTTTTTGCAGTTTTTTCGCTATGGCTTCGCAAAAATCGCTGTCTGTTGCAAATATTCAACGTTTATTGATGGAAGAGGACACAAATTTATTAGAGGAGTCATCTGTCAGTGAACAAGAAGACAATGTGGAGGTTGATGATGTGGTTAGTGATGTTCAAGATGACCCATCGGACAATGAGGATGATCGATTGGAGGCACAATCACCACCTGTTCTATCGGAAGAGAACTCAGGCAATCAATCGAGTATCTTGACCTTGACACAAAGTAATATCCGCAGTTGGGCTACGTTTGGGCTACGAAAAAAGGGCGTACTTCGTGCAGAGTAGCAGCAGTAAATATCGTACGTGTTGCCAGGGGACCAACTCGTGCTGTAAAAGGTATGGTTGAGCCGCTGTTATTATTTGAGCAATTTATGACTAATGAGATATTAGAAGAAATTGTAAAATGGACCGATTCGGAGATTGAGATAAAAAACAAACATATGGACAAATAACATCTACGCAGAATGATACTTGTAAAGAAGAAGTCCAAGCACTCATCGGTATTCTAGTATTAACTGCAGCTTTGAGACAATCACCTGAACCTCGATGAAATATTCAACACAGAGTATTCTGGTACAAGATATGTGTCGTGTATGAGCAAAGAAAGATGTGACTTCCTTTTGCGATGTCTTCGATTCGATGATAAAATATTGCGGTTGCAACGACAACGTGATGATCCATTTACGCCTATAAGAGATATATGGGAGAAGCTCATAGGTCAATGCCGAAAAAACTACGAGCCAGGAACCAATGTTACGATCGATGAGCAGCTGCTGGCGTTTCGAGGCAGATGTAAATTTCGGATGTATATTCCAAATAAACCCGCCAAGTATGGCCTCAAGTTGGAAATTATGTGTGACGAATTATGATCGACGGTTCGCCATATCTTGGGAAAGGAACTGATACGGGAGGCTTGCCTTTAGGAGAATACTTCGTAAAAGAATTTACTCGCAATATACATGGTACGAACAGGAACATTACCATGGATAATTGGTTTACATCAATACCACTAGCAAAACAGTTACTTAAGCAGCCATATAAGTTGACAATAGTGGGTACACTGAGGGCTCATAAAAAAGAAATGAAGAACAGTCGATCCAGAAACGTCGATACATCTATGTTTGGTTACGATGGCCCTCTCACGCTCCTTTCTTACAAGCCTAAACCATCAAAAATGGTTTACCTGCTATCTTCCTGTGATGAGGAAGGCACAGTGAACCCCGAAACAAAGAAACCACGAATGGTTGAATTTTATATTAGCACGAAAGGTGGGGTAGATACATTTAATCAAATGTGTACGGTAATGTCATGCAGCAGAAAAACTAATCGGTGGCCAGTGTGCATTTTTTATGGCATGCTGAATATAACATGTATAAACAGTTACATAATTTATTGTCATAATGCCTCCACATTGGGGCAACATGTAATGAATCGTCGTGATTTTATAAAAAAATTGCATTCACAACTTGTAACACCTTGGCTCCAAATACGACTGCAAATTCGTACAATGCCAACACACATAAAAAGTAAAATACAAGATATATTACGTGTCAGCACTGAAATTCAAGATCAAAGTGGTCAGTCTACCTCCAGAAATGACCCTGGATCGACAGAGACTGCCAATTTGCGAAAAAGAAAAGTTTGTGGATTATGTCCGTATAAAAAAGGCGTATGACGAAGACTTATTGCTCAAAGTGTAGCACTGCAATTTGTGGTGAGCATAAAATTGATTTTTGCACTAGTTGCGCTTCAAAAAACTAGTTTTTTTATTTTTTCACACAAGGGATCGTGATTTTTTTAATTATTTTTGCCAAAGAAAAGAAGCTATTTTTATTTTTATTTCTTTATTATTAATTTTCTAAGTATGATCTCACTTCTAGTTTTATAAATACCTGGTGCCTTACTAAAAAAATTTAAAAACAAATATGTTTTCCAATTACATTTAAATAAATAGTTTTATTTATCAATATAACCTTTGTTTCATATTTTTGAAAACAATTTTTTTTAAAAAATAAGTATTAAATAGATAAAAAACTGATGAAAAAATTTTTGGTCGATTCGACGAATGGTTAGGTTTATTAGGGTACACACGAACGTTAGGTGTCTAGGGTTAAATGAAGCTTTATTAATTCCACACATAGTTATATATAATAAAACTAATTAGCGTTTGTTAATCCATATGAATACATGTTTTTTACGTAGTAAAATTTTTCACCCATCTTCCTTTTTGTGTTCTTTTCTGGTAATGCAATTTAATAAAATTCTCAAATAATTGCTCTCAGGATCGCTCCAGTTCATCTTATATAAAATTCCTTCAAGGCATTTACTTTTTTATGTCACATGTACTAAGTACCAGGTAATTCCTAAACTTCCTCTGTCCTATCTCCTCTCCCGCCCTCACTTCCTTTAGTCGCGATCACGTTCCAGGGCTACCAACTTTCCTCTGGATCGAGACTATTATTTTGCAATGTCACAGAAAAAAATAACTTCACTTTACCGAAACATAATATTATCTTTGAAAGGAAGATACATTTTATTTATCAGCAGTGCCCACAATTAGGTGATATAAATTTAGTTGATTAAGTAACGATATGAAAAAAAAAATCTTTGGTCATTTCACTTTGAATCAATGGGTAATAAAGGAGATTAATCAATATCAATATGATAAATCCGAATTGATAGCGTTCAAGGAAGGATCTCGTTGTGGTGGTAGCACTGGACTATTCCCAGTCTCCCATTTACTTACAAGCAATGGAATCAATTTATACACCTCTCATTCCATATAGATTTTATATGGAACTCGTAAGATTTCACCACCATCACCGAGTTCTGGAATTAAACAAAATAACATTGTAAACATTCACTATGTATTTTTGTAACAATCTTATAGTTTTGTACTTTAAAAGAATAAATTGTAAAACAAAAAAAATAATTTAAGAAATTACAACTTTTGTGATCTCGGTTATTTATTTTTACAAATCAAACCGAAATTGTCTTTAAAATTATAAACCATATATTTCATGTAACATTTTAAAAATTTCAATTAAGGAACTTTACAATTATCAAATTTAACTACCAAAATGATAATTCTTTTTCAAACATTCTTCAACTAGAGAGGTACCTTAATTTTGAAAAAATGCAAATAAAAATATCTAAATAAATTTGAAAAATAATCTATAGTTAACAAATAAAATGGCCGCCATCTTGAAACCGTAACGGTAGATACAAACAAATTTATAGACGAACGGGAGAATTGGGGGAAACCCAAATGAATGCAATATGTTTTATTATTTCCAAGTCTGACTTTGGCCAAGAGTCAAAAAGTCATGTCAAGAGTCATCATTAAACTATGAATAGTCCCACCTTTGACACTCCTTACTCTTATGCGACAAAGACAAACATCGGCTCGTATACAGCGTCAGCATTCGACTATCACATTTTAATCCGTTCGCGGAAGGAGATCAGAGATCCCGGTAGCGCTATTCCTGAGTTGTTGTGTTTTTATTTATGCGGTCCCTTTGACGCTCTGCTCCCGCTGCGCCGCCGTCACGTGTCACCGGACGCCTAATGTGTTGTCGGTTCGGATCGCACGGATACAACCATACTGTCACAACAACTATTTTTGAGTGAATTGTTAAAGTTAGTGGAATTCTTCGGTTAGGCCAGTTAAATTAAGATGTTAAGTAACTCAAATGTCAAACTGCCTCCGTAAATCCTATTAGCTAAAGCTACCTACTACTAGTTATGTACAGCCCAGTTAAGCCGGAAAATCAGAGAATATTTTTAAAATATTAGAAAAATTGTTTGTTTTTTTTTTCACATTTCTATAGATCATTGTAATAATGACATCTCGTGGAAATGTATGGAAATCGAAAAATGTCGCTTTCAACTATTATTGTTTATTTTTTATTAGGTATGAGTTTTCCAGAAGAGAAAATTTTGAAATGATATTACAATTTGATTCAAGATTGTTGATTCAATAATGTCATGGACACATTCATTCTTTAATTATTTTACTATAAATAACAACGGAAGATCTTTAGGTCAGAAAAAATGCAACGACGCTCCCGAAAAACAGAAAACAACTAACTTTAAATGGAAAAATTTCATTCATCACTAATAATTTCTTATGTTATTTTTGATAATTTGCATTTCTGTTATATTTGGCTTTATAGTGGCTAATTTTAATAATTTATTCAAGGCTATGTATATTTAGAAATCTAAATATTTAACTTTCTAACTAACTACATATTAAGTTGCTTTACAATGCATTTATTCGAAACCATCTCGACTGTGCCTGACCACTTTTTAGTACTGCATAAAAAATATACTCAGTAAATTAGACACAACTCAATTCAAATTATTGCGAATAATAACTGGAGCGATGCAATCATTGCCCATCAATTCCATTCTTTCTACTTAAAGCGGAAACTATTTGCTGATAAAATTATATTTAAATGTTTAAATTCTAAATTTCATCAGGTTATCCCCAGAGTACATGTGTATAGTTCAACAACTCAACAGATTCATGTACTACAATCAGAGATTGAACTAAAACTCCTCCAGTCATCTGTAAAAAATCTTCAGTCTCTCACAGATCTTAAAATTATCCAAAATGATCTTCCCTTAAAAAAAATTAAAATATAGTCCCGTCACCCTATCCCCAACAATATTAGAAGGAATCGGCATCCTTAAACGCCATTACCGCGTACTGTGAACAATGTGTTATTTCATTTAAATGACCCAACTCCAAATCTCCAGACTATGGTATAATTATAAACATTTACCATAATAATTCTAATGACAGAATATTTCATCCTCAATACATAGGTATTTCTATCAGAACTCTGGATTCAACAATTTACACATTAATCCAAAATATTAATTTCTTCATTTATTCAATTGAGGATTGGACAATGGACATTGTAAAAATTCATTTACTTGCATCCTCACATTGTACATTCCGTGGTCTAGAAGTGGGAACTTAAGATCACATATTTTTTTACTGTCCCTCTCTAAGCAAATGGCTTCTCTCCTATCAAGCATTATCTAAAATTGCCTCCTCTCCATTCAACATCTCATCTCTTCTAAGTCTGTATTTGACTCCAATTTTCCATAAAATTTTGCCAATTTAGACAAAATTTGTATAAAAATTTACCTTCCTTCTCTCCATAATTGGAAACGATGGCCTAGGAAACCCTTGAACGGTGAAAGTCATAAATCTTAATAAATAAAAGTTTTATGATATTAATAGACATAACAATTATAATTTAACATAAAAACAATAATACATATAAACCTTCCCACAGAAATAATAACCTATCTTAACAATTATTCTATATTAAGGGACATTATAATTTTTTTTCACTTTTCTTTAAATTAATATTAATAAAAATATTTATTCAATCCTCCGTTTTGAGGGTATCGGGAAGACGATTGAAATGTGTAAACCCCAAAGATATTAGAAGAACGAGATATGCTATGTTGGCCGCCGGACCGTAGCCGGAGTACTACCTAATTAGGGTACTTTGAACGGTATCGGAACGTGTACGCACAGAAATCTGTTCTATGTATTAGTGCGGATACCTTAGCGATGCCTTAGCGTAAGCGAAGGTGTGCAGTAGTATTGGTGAACAAAACCGGCGACACTCGGCAAAACAATTCCACTCAGTACGAACTGCGCATAGCACATCTCGTTCTTCTAATATCTTTGGTAAACCCTCATGGCGTATGCTTCTCTTACCACTTTCTATCTTATCTTGTCTTGTGTTCTTGTACTTTTTTAAAATGTTGTGTTTGTGTCTATAAGTCCATTCTGTATTTTGCAGATTAAAATGCATGTAATGTTATATTCGTGCAATTTTCTAGATTTCCATAAGTTAATTTCATAGAAAAGTTTTTTCGTAATGCTATTAATTGCAGAAAGGGTTTTTCTAAAACCGCATTGTTTAACATTTAAAAATGTTTTCTAGAAAGTTGTTAAATCTACATATGTTTTTGATAAAATCGGTAGGACAAAGATGGGCCTGTAGTTGGATGTTTGAGTTTTTGAGCCAACTTTAGGAATTGGAATAACCCTTGGGATCTTGCAACTGTCCGGAAATCGACCTTCTCTTGACCAAGCTCGGGTTGATCAGTTTAGTTAGTACTAGTGTTAGAAGCGAGGCAAGTCTTTGTACTGTTGTGCATTTCAGATTATCATGTCCAGCACTCGTGTTCTATTATAGATAAAATTTCTATCTCCGTTGTGGGCTGCAGATACATTGATTCAACACTTTTGTGTATTTATGTAAATTTACCAACCAATTTCTAAGCGTATTTGTTGAATATATCACCAGCCAATTGCGTTATTGCGTATAAATACGAGTGCATGCGTGGGAGGTGATCCGCTTACTCATTTTTCTTCTATCAATATAAACTTGAATAATTAGTACGTATTGAAATAAATACGAGTAAGTGCGTGGGAGATAATCCGCCTACTCATTTTTCTTCTATCAATATAAACTTGAATAATTAGTACGTATTGAAATAAATACGAGTAAGTGCGTGGGAGATAATCCGCCTACTCATTTTTCTTCTATCAATATAAACTTGAATAATTAGTACGTATTGAAATAAATACGAGTAAGTGCGTGGGAGATAATCCGCCTACTCATTTTTCTTCTATCAATATAAACTTGAATAATTAGTACGTATTGAAATAAATACGAGTAAGTGCGTGGGAGATAATCCGCCTACTCATTTTTCTTCTATCAATATAAACTTGAATAATTAGTACGTATTGAAATAAATACGAGTAAGTGCGTGGGAGATAATCCGCCTACTCATTTTTCTTCTATAAATATAAATAATTAGTGCGTATCAAAATAAAATATGTTTGAAAACCCAACTATATTAAAAACAAAAACATAAATATTTTGACAATATAAAATAATAAAGGTTAAAAAACATACTTTTAAATATAAGAACCTAAAGAAGATACAGCGATTCTTTCCCAGCGCGCCTTGTCTCTCTTTGTAACATTACTTTGTGGAAGTCAAAGGAAAAGCCTCGGACGGAGGACGACTTGCCGCCACTGCGCTAACGAAACCAATTAATCCCCAATTCGATTTGATGTTTCCTCCGAACCACCGAAACCAACTTCAACAAAAAACATGATAATTCTAATTTGTTACCGTTGCAGTAGGGTTTCAATTGGGGGTTTTGAGCCGGCACACCTATGGCCTCTGTGATAGAATGGTTTCTATCATTGGCTACGAATCCGTAGGGTGCATGTTCAAATACCGGCTTGCGCAAGCAAATTTCATTGGATTAATCAGTATTATTTCATCAAATTATTCAATTACAATAATATATTGTAGTTTATTTGCAGCACGAATTGTCCTTGTGAAAGAGCACCGCGGTCGGAAACAGTTGGGTTTTATATGCCGTACTCACACAAAAAAGTAACTTTTTAATACGTTTCTCTAACTAAAGACGTATTTTCAGTTTCGTGTAAAGTGGTAAATAAAGTTTACAATAATAAAAAAAATCATCGGTAATCAATTTTAAGAACTTTAACTACGCTTGCATTATAATAATGATAAAATAATTAATCACACACAATGTCCATTTGCAATATTAAAATCTGAATGCGTCTTCCGTGTGATTGCATACAGTATTTCCTTTTGGGATACGTTTGAATATAAAATATTTGAAATTGAATGTCAAGCGGGAATATTTGATGAGATGATTGTTTTTCGTTCTGACCCAAGGAAACAAATTTTATCATTGTCAAATGTCCTCCAATTCCTCGGGATTTACTATATATATATTGAAAAAAACGCAGATAACTTAAAAAAATTAATACAATGAAGGCCAACTTTCATTTGTGATTTCTACCATGTGCTCCTATGAATTTAATATATTTTTTTAAACTAGTTGTATGCCTGGGTATAAAACATTTTTTTTTTAAATGTTTGCGTATTTTTAGACACTTTTTAGTGACAGTAGTAATGGGGAATTTTCACAAAATCTCAATAATGTTAAAAATGTGAGGAAGATTTGACGTTAATTTTTCACTCTGATCGAAGTATTAAAATGTCTATTATTTTCATTCGTAATAAAAAACTCCACTTTTAAAAACGATATCGAACGATATTCGTCAACGTAAAAAAACACAAAAGCCTTCCTTAACGTAATTTTTATTTTTATTTTGTTAGTGAATAACAAAAAAACAGTGAAAAGTGGTTTTATAACTTACACCCTACTGTAAGTTATAAAACCATCTAATAGTATTATACTTGCATGGAAAGTATAATACTATTAGATAGATGGTTTTAAAAAACAGTGAAAGTATTAGGTGGTTTTATAACTTACAATAGGTTGTAAGTTATAAAACCATCTAATAGTATTATACTTGCATGGAAAGATTACCTCAATGATCGTTCAGTTGGTCTCGCGGTCCAAAGCGGCAGTTTCTCCTCCGTGCATCGCGGGTTCGATCAACTACTAGCTTAGTTCTCCATCAGTGCACCAAGCAACATGACTTGCTACTTTACTAGTAAAAATCCCGAGGAATCTCGCCAATAATGATGGCAGTAGAAGTCATTAACAAAATATTGCCAGGAAATTCATGACCAGGAATGTATTTCCTTCTTTTTAAAAATAGGTTTTTTCTTCGGTTCCACCATAAGGATAATTTGCAATGCCATCCTTTTTTCGCCCCCATATGATAGAATGATAAATTATTTTAGAGATTCACAATTAAACGTCGTTTAATTTTCTGTCAATTTTCATCAATTTTTTCCCGTAAATTCAATATTACCTAATTAATGAAATTTTGCACAACGACGTTCAAAACAAGAGGAAAATTTCTGTCTGCATCTGCGTAATAGTCAAATCATTGTTTGAAACTTTTAATACAACGATTATTATCGCAGAACCCTGAAAAATCATGGATTATTTCGAAAGATCCGAAATTTTATTCTCTCGAAGATTCTGAAAGAATCTAATTTTGAAAGAGATAATAAAAATAATTTTCCGTTCAAAAAATTTAGTTAGTTAGTTTATCGCTTGTTTACTTCAATTTGTTAATAGGTGCGTAATTTATCGCTTGTCTGAATATCTGTCTTTTTTGTCATAGGTATTGTTAACAATATTGTAGCCTTCGAGTATAATATAATATTTAGTATATTCAATATAAATAGAGAACTTTGCTAATACCAGTAAATAATGCCAGGGTGAAAATAGATCAACGGTAACATCGTACAAGTATATCGACCACATCTTCGACACATATATACTCGTTTATACTGACTATTTTGTAGGATTACTGATTATTTAGCTATAAAATATTTTTTCTTTTGTAATTCTTTAAAAAATCCCTGAGAGACGAATTAAGTATTCGAAAGGCGCAATAGAAAGAGTTCCAAGGTTTATAGAAATGACTAAAAGTTGTTGGTTATTCATTTTTAATTTGGCAGATCACAAAGAAAAGTTATATTTATATACCTATAGTAAATATAATTTTACCTTAGATACTAGCCTACTGTAAATCACAATTTGTAAGGCATTTCACAGATTTAAAAAAATAAGCCATTTGTATTTTAGCTAGGATAATTACTAGCACGTGAGTTCAGACGGAAAGAGAAAAAAATACTTTTAGTCTGTTATTGATTGAGTTACTATTACTTACAAAATATTAATGGGATTTTTAAAACTATCCACGTAACGTAGAACCTTCAACAGCATTACGGACTAATGAGGGATTATTTCACATAATTTGGACAATTCATCAAATTTCAAAGTGGATTTTCAATTTTTTTTAAAGTTTCATTCAAGTTCTGTTATTATTTCAGTTTTGTGAAATAGCTTTTGAAAAGTGATATAATAACAGAACTTTAATAAATCCTTCAAAATACTTGAAAATCAGCTTTGAAACTTGATGAATTGTTCCTCTTAGAAAATCCTCTTAATTTCCAATAATGTGAACACCACAAATAGTCCAGGACTAGTGGAAAACACTGGCTTCCCCAAATGCAAAAAAATGATGCACAAGGATGAAGATAAACTTAAGGAGCTGTGATAATGATGAAAATTGCTGCTAAAAAATGTATTAAATATTTTTCTGAATGGTGGTTCACTATTGATGAAACAAAACTAAAAAAAATATTTTCTTGCGAAAACACCCTTATAAATATGTAAAAATAATTGAATTTTTGTCAGAAGTCTAACACATCTGCTGCAAAAGATACATTTCATAAAAAAATATACAGCGATGAGTTGGCCATGTCAATAAAACGTTACAAGTGACGGAAGCATCCAATTTACAGAGCTCTCTCGCTCAGCAAATTTCACCGAATTTAACTCAGTACCTACGTGACGTATTTTAACCAAGCCATTTTTTAACTGACCAAACTGACAGATAAAAGTTTAAACATCAGCGTAGAAAATACTGTTAAAGCTCTCCACACGTGAGCTCCGGGCATTGAAAGCTTTCAAGAGCTTTTAAACGTAACCGTTGCGAAGCGTAAACACGATATTTTACAAATGATGATAATAAATTACCTTCGCAGTTTATGTGGATCTTTATACAATCAATGAGAAGCTTCGAACATTTAAATGAAGTGTACGCAAGAGCTTTTACCTACACCGAACATGAACCGATTGGTTTGGAGAGAGCATATAAAGGATGAGGCACTTTGGATGTACTTTAAAACAAAGCTGCTTTGCAGGAATTGAATGCAAGTATATTGAAAATATCACGTTTGTACATTTACTTCGTCGTACGTTGCATAATCCACTTTCTAAATATTGCTGTACAGTAGTAGGATTAAGTTCTGTTCTAGGAATAATGTGGTTTTAATCAAGAGGACTTTGAAATATAAATACCAATCTTCACTCAATTGATACTATAATTTTAAAAATAAGTACGGTTAACCAATAATTATAAGCAATAATTAGTCTCCAGAAATATCATTACAAATTGAAAATATCTCCCGAGTAAAAATAAATGCCGCCAACGGGAATTGAACCCGTGCCTTCTGATGTCCGGTCAGGTGCTTTGAAACCACTGAGCTATGTCGGCTTATTTCCAACCCGCCAAATGATTCAATATGTACTAGTACCTCAACCAACAACTACTGCTTTATTTTTGTAGGAAAGGCTTTGTTAGTGCTAAATATCTCACTAGATGGCGTCGAGACATATAATATCTTCATTTATTGGTGAAATATTTTGGACTTAAAATGATAAAAGAGATGTAGAATTTCATTGCATGAATGAAAAATTATTTTGGTGTCAACAAACAACTCACGAATATAAAACACTGACGCTATCGGGGGGGATCACAATAAAAAATCGTTTTATCTTTTTTCATTTACCAAATCACTCTCGTCTGTGGAATTACTGTACTATTCAGTCGGCGAAAGAGATTTATAATTTTTTCACACGTAGAAGCACTACCCCCCTGGGATCATCATCAATGGAAGCACAATTACTATGCACCCTTTTAAACAAAATCGTTTTATTTTAATTGGCTTATTGGAGAGCGGGGGGTTGGACGGGCTGATAGTGTGAGATTAATCACAACTGTTTGAGTTGTTTGGGATAATGTTTGAATTCAAATATTCGGGGTGCGACAATACGAGATCAATATATTAGACTGCGTTTCAAGAAATGTGTCATTTTAACCAAATTCGTCATAACTTTGTTAAAAAATGGTCGCTTTTATGAAATTATTTTTTTATGCCATCTCTGTTGTGGAATGCCAATGTTCCGTCAATCAGCAATGCAGTTACTTATGTAGCAATACGCGCTTATTTTTGTATATTATCTACATAGTCTCTAGACAATGAATTATCACCTTTATAATGTTAGTTACTACGTTCGTCCGAAAACAAAGGTCAGTCCGTGAAGCAAACCCATAAAAAAATGTATATTTAAAAAACAATGTAATTCAGCCACCGGGATTTGAACGCGGGAATCTTTCGTTATCGGGGTGATTGTTCTAACTCATGTTTAGAACAATTACCTGGAATCTTTCGCTACCGGGGTGATTGTTCTACCTAATGTTTGGAACAATTACCCGGAATCTTTCGTTACTCGGGTGATTGTACTAAATAATTTTTTTTTTTTCAAATTACATCTTACAACTTTCTACCAAATTATAAAGTATTATGTAATAACTTAATTCTGTTAATAAGATATAATAACTTAACATAATACTATGAATAAAAAGTATTAATATTATTAATACTTTTTCATGTTTGGTTCACCTGAGGCTATATACATTTACCTTTATTGTATTATTTAGTTTTGTGGTCTATGTCGCGCGAAAATGTTGACTTTTAACCATTGCGTTTGTTTTGTTAACAACGTTGAACGGTCGTGTATTAATCTAATAAGAAACTGGCCATTGCTTATCAGTTGTCTAAATTATTAAATAATTTAATTATAAAACTTCTTCAAAATCGCAAATTTACCTTGTAGCGTCATTTTAATTTGAAAATAATGGTAAAGTGATTTTTTTTCAATCAACTATACAATGTTCTGTTTTTCACTTTTTCACATGGAATTTAAAAAAAAAATATTTTATAATTTTTTCGCAAATACCAAATTGTTTGTTTGCTAGCTGTCCCAAGGAATGAACTCGTAATTACAATGCAAATGAAAATATATTGCTTGAAAAATATTTTACTCTGCAGATAGAACAAAATTGCCCATAAATTTGCGAATTGTTACGTCTTCGGGGTTTCTTACCAACTATCTTATTAAATAAAACTCCGGCTTTAACAAAACACTTGCACTTAACATTAGCTCTGGTTTCTTATAAGCAGGCGGTTGGAACAATATGGACCCCGACCTGGAGGTTTCCACCATATTTAGTATACATTCGGTCTCTACAATACTCGACAGCTAAACGCCATCTATGGTTAACCTAATAGACTAATCTATTGCCATCTATAGGTGAAGTCTTACACTAATATCAGGGATACTACATAAATTAAAGATTGTTGCTCTAAAAAGTGATTATAAATAGAACTTTGTTTTATTATAATCTATATATATTATCGATATACTTTTAAGGGAAAAAAAAAGTACGTAAAATTTGGCAGAAAAAAATTTGGTGTTCCAAGGGTAGGTTTAAATAAAATAATATCATTTAATTATGTTGGCTAAGAAAAACTAACGCAATGTTGCGGGAACGAATAATTCTGATATTTCAGCAACGCTGTTACCGTAATAAATGGTAAAGTCTTGTTCCCACCACATCCATCATTGAGATATTTGACATGGAATCAATATTGATATTACTGCTTTTCTCATAATATTCATTCTATTTTTTTCCCTTTATTTGCACGTGTTCGTACGATGATGGGGAAAATAAGGTTAGTAAATATTTATTAAATTTTGTTATTCATGATAAAAAGTAGTACTTATTTCTATTTTCCCAATAGGAAGTCTTTAAATACTAATATGTCTGACCATTTAATAAATAATCAAATAAACCTTTCTAACCAAAAAAACATACGTTATAGCCCCATATTTAATGTTTTCTATAATCCATTCCACTCCATAATATATATATATATATATATATATATATATATATATATATATATATATATATATATATATATATATATATATATATATATATATATCTATATATATATATATATATTTATTTATTTATTTATTTATATATTACACGCCCTAGTTGGCTTTAAAAAAATACAAGCATTTTGTATCAGAGTAAATACTTAAAAATTAATACAATAAAGAAGAATGTAAACATAATGGCAAAAATGAATCCTCACGCATATAATTGAATTTAAAAGATTCAACAAAACAAAATAGTAGAAGCGGAGAAGTTATATGAATACATAGGTCTATTTGTTTCTAGAAGAATAAAAGTGATAGAATATACAACATTTATACTGATTAGTTTTCAAATGAAATATATCACCCAGATCAGAATATTTGTTTCCGAAATTGTGAAGTCTCGGAATCGGAGAATTTTGGTAAGCTAGTGTCCTGGTGTTATTGAAGTAAAAAGGTAAGAAATGTCGGCATGATTTTTTGGGAACATGGATATTGATACATTGAAGTAATTCGGGACAGTCAATTTTAAAATGTAGTATTCTTCGTAAAAGTATTAAATCTGTGCTTATTCTTCTTTCTGAAAGTTTCAATAGAGACATTTAATCCAAGAGGTTATTGTAATTTATGTTTTGTATAGGAATATGCAATTTATAAACATGTTACATTATGTTTCTTATGCCCTTAAAATTTATTGTTATATGTGTAATCCTTGAAAAAATATTATTAGTTTTCGTAGTTTTTTATTACATAAACTATAACGTTTTTTTCATTACCGCACCCATATATTGCTTTCTCCCTCACACATATCAATTAGCAATTTGGTTTTCTCTTTCATGTATTTTGTCTCTGTTTAATATATACTCTTACCTAATATGTTATATTCTGTCTCCCTTTGTCCTCCTATATATAAGCCCATTCTCTGTCTTAGTTTTTAGTTTTTAATTAACATTTTGATGAAGCTTGACTGAAGCGAAATCGGTAGATGTGTTAATTAATAAAAAAAACGTGGTTATGAAACAAAGTATTTTATTTAAATAAATAATTTTTTTTTTTTTAAGTTTCTTTATTCTATGAAATTATTAGTTACATGCATTGAGGAATTTTTCGACCACCATGCTAGGCACATGCCCGTGTTATGGTGGTCGATAATAATATATAGTTATAGTTACATACTAATATTTTAGTTTTTGCACTACTCGGTTGTAAATATATATATACCTCTATGTTATATCTATTAAGATATCAGTTAGATAATTATTATTATCATTATCATTATCTTTACTTGGTTACCATTTTTCGTTTAATCTATTTCCTTCTAGAATTACGTTAGACTGGAAAATTAAATGTTCTGTTTCTTTTGTGATTTATTTTTTTTGTTTGCTGCAGTTGTAATTAAACGAATATCAACATAATTAATATCAAGCTTCCGATGCTAATAATATAAGATGAAGCCAGTGAAGCTTCATATCCGGCAAAACGTACGTTAGGGTTGTTTGTGTGTAATCTAGACATACAAATATCGATGTAAGAAAATATTTAACGTCAACATTTAAAACCAGATCATATGAAAAGAGACCAAAGGTTATGAATAAAAAGTTTTTTTTTAAAGATGCTTTCTTTTAGCCTGTTCAAAAATGTATCAGCAGTTTATAAGGGAGAGAGTTGTGTTTTGATTTCATTTTATCTTCGTAATATCCTATTTATTTTAGTAAGTGTTCAGTAGTCATATTCGGAAAATTACCCCTGCAAATATTTTGTAGGAACCTGCAAGGGATGTTTTAAGTAAAACAACTATATAGAATGTTCAAACATCTTAGTCCGCAGGGTACCCCAGGATATGGATCTATTATCTATCCCTCTCACATCTATTTCCCGCGCTGTTATTTTATTTATTTATTTAACGCCCAGAGGGCTTTTACATGGTTGGTAGTATAATTTTAATTTGACAGATACTTTGAAACATAAGAAATAAGAATTAAATTACATTTGATAAAAGCTATGCAA
Source organism: Hesperophylax magnus (assembly GCA_026573805.1). Taxonomy (NCBI): domain Eukaryota; kingdom Metazoa; phylum Arthropoda; class Insecta; order Trichoptera; family Limnephilidae; genus Hesperophylax; species Hesperophylax magnus. The sequence continues at coordinate 24,040,332 of JAIUSX010000011.1, forward strand.
CAAACAAACACAAGAAACAAAAACAGAAAATTACAGCTATTTGTAGGTTTACATGATGTGTTTAGGAGTATTGTTGAAATAAATGTTTTAAATGATCCACAAAACTTGCCAAGTTGGTATTGAATATGTCAACATCACCCAAGTAATGATTTCCCATGGTGTGAAGTCGTTGTATCGGAGAGTGGGCAATGTAGTTACGCTTATGTGTGCTGCTGTAGAATATTGTATTTTGTCGTGTTGTTACTGTGGGTGTATGTATGTTTATAAGTTGCAGGAGTTCACAACAATCGAATTTAGAGTTAAGTATTTTGAATAAGAACGTTAAATCGTTTATTTTACGTCTATCTTCTAATGTATGTATTTTTAGAGTATTTAATGAGAAATTGTTATGTTGGTAGGAGTCGAAGTTCAATTGAACGAAAACAAATAATTGACTTTATTAGTCTATCTTAGCTATCCAGCACAATATAGAATTGTACGATATATATAAGGCCCCTAGCATCTCTGCACACATGAGACTCCTCAGGCTGAGATGGGCTGGGCATGTACAGAGAATGCCGGATACACGCGTCCCAAAAAGAATTCTGACTGGTCACCCAGGTGGAAAGAGAAAAGTGGGAAGACCCAGACTGAGGTGGGAAGATGAGGTAAGAGGGGATGCAGCACAGCTTCTCCAGGTGACAAACTGGAAGTCAGCCGCTGAGGACAGGAGGAGTTGGAGGCGACTGTTGCAGGAGGCCAAAGCTCGATATGGGCTGTAGCGCCATCGAAGAAGAAGAAGTCTATCTTAGCTACCTATCCAGAAGAAAACACACACACCACTGTGTGAACATTGAGAGAGTCCTGCAAAACCTTTAAAAGGAAAGTAATTGAAATCCCACAGCGCATCCCGCATAAGGGAATATCTGCCATAGTCATTTACAACGACTGCAATTGCAGATTATCATAATCGTAAAGATCATCTTATCAACTACATATCTATAAATGATAAATTATTTCAAACGCATTTAGATTTATTCCGTAGGTCGTTTAGGCTACGCTTGACCTTTTTTTATTATAAAACCCCGCTCACCCGCTTGAAGTTAAAACAAATACATGAATACAGGCCGAAAAAATACGTACGATGAACTAAAGCTTTATAATAATGAAGAAATTATAAAAGTGGAAGAAAATAAATATCTAGGCATCATTATAGACTCAAAGGTGAACTTTTCAAATAATGCACAATATACAATTATAAAAAATTCATTCCTTGGCAGAATACGAAACAAAGTAAAAAAATAAACGTGTCAGATAATACAATTATATCACCACATTTTAATTACTGTTCAATTATTCTTTTTCTCTCTCGTTACAGAGTTACTTCGTTAAGAGAAAATAAAAAAAAAATCAAATAGGTACTGCAAAATAAAAGCTATGCAAATAATACTCAACCGAAACATATTTATTTATGTCTATTCTTGAATACACATTTTACAAATGATTACAGTGGTTTATATTGTAGTAGAGAAAAAGGTACAAAAAATAGGTTGATATAGGTAAAACTGTGTGTGGGTGATATTGTAAGTTACCTCACTAGGAGAACCTGTGCTGACGTGTTAACGTGTTTGTGATTAAGTGTGACAGGTATTTATGTGTTGTGGTAGAAAGTTAATTTTTTTTTCACAGACATATATATTCAAACATGAAAAACACACATATTTCTATGTGAGTGAATGTATTTTTGGATAATTCTTGAATAACGTGTATAATATTTAATTTTACTTATTATATTTTGGTTATGTTTGGTTTGGGGATATAATCTTTTGAATAAAGTGAATATCTTGATTTTTTATCCAGGCTACGACATGTTTTTTGAGAAAGTTTGTAGATGTATTTACAGTCAGTAATTGTTTCAAAGTAATGGGCATACTGTTAAAAAGTTCATATGGCTAAGAGATATGTTAAATTAGCTATTTTTTATGACAAATATAAAACAAACTATACATTTTAATGTACTTATTTTTATACATAAAACTAAAATAGGGATGATGTCTAAGGAACTGAATAGAAAAATAAATTACCACCATGATATACACGGACAGTACGAACACGGGACGAGAAAGGCAAGGAACATTATATTGCAAAGTAGAAAAGAATCAAGCACCCAGAAATCTCTCATGTACCAGGCCGTCCAACTGAACAACAAAATCACGAAGGAAGTTAGAAGGAAGTAGTTTAAAGAAGAATTTGAAAAACGTATTTTTCTGAAATAATTATGTTTTTTTGTTACATTCATATGTACTTACATTTAAAGATCCATTGTTTGCCAATTACCTATTTTGTATGTTAAATTTGTAAAACTATTAGCACACACGACGATGTGAGCTGACTTAAGATTAATAAATTTAATTATTGAAGACAATATTAGCGATTTTTAAACGAAAATTTGGAGGAGAATAACCAGAAAAAGATACGGTTACATCTTGGACATAAACCCAGGACATAAAATTGTCTTCAATAATTAAATATTACAATTCGAGCTTTTACTCTTAAAGTTATTCCAAAAATAAATCTTATATGCGTTCTGTAACATAATATTATAGATGACGTATTATGTCGAAAGTTCATATGCTTTATCTATACCTGATTATTGATAAACATGTATGTTGAAACGAGGTGCGTAACAACCATTATTATTGACTGGTCAGTGGCTGAATAGGCATCGCGTTTGGGTACCACCCAGGCGTCAACTCCTATCACAACAAAAGCAACATTTTTCGATTACTGTGGTGGTAGTAGGAGATTATCAAATATTCTCAGGTTATTTGTATCCTGGGAATGTTTGTCTTTCTTTTAAAAAAAAATAAAAATCAAGGAAAATTTTGTTATATAAATAACTAAGCAACATTGTTTATTTATTTTTAATGCCAACAACTAGTTCCGAACCGCGTCTAATACAAAATTAATTCAACTAGGCACTTATGTAACGGCCAATATTCTACTTTCCTTATAGATTTTCTCTCCCTTGGAATTCTTCCGTTTGATTGAAATGTTTAATTGCAAAAGTTCCATCGCATTTCTCCCGTATTTTCTACGGTCTCCTTTCTTTTGCCTTTGAAATGAACAAATATTTCATTTCCTGAACCTACGTAGCGCTCTTTCTTTTCCCGCGCTCGGAACGAGAGCTAATAAATCTAAAATAACACGTGTGCCAACCTACCAGTAAGTGATTTCGAAAACATCACGCCAAAACAAGCCTTGGGACAAATGCCTTAAAGTTCTTAATCGGACGCAACTCATACATGCAATTCCAACCAATCCAGGGCTTTAGACCACCACATCAAAAGGTCATAGCAATTATAAGATTTTGAAATCCAGACACCATTTTGAAAGAGATATTTTTGTAAATAAGTTCAGTGAAGAGGTAGGTTGATTCAGTTAAATCTATCCTTTCGGTATTTCAAAGAATCGATTAGAACACACTCAAATTGAACGTTGTTTAGAATTAGTTTGTTTGGCTTACATGGTGGGGTTAGATTTGGCGGGAATTGTTTGAAGTCTTCTATTCTCACCACACTTTTACAACAAGTCGTTCGATAAATGTTTAGCTTGTATAATTTTTTTTTCATTTTTTTGCGCTTCGTAAAAGGCTGGTTTTATTGGCTTTTTGATTTGATTATTGTGTTTTAATTTAATGTGAATCACGAACAAAAGTATATTAACGTGTCAATGATGATGTTTAATTAGCTGTTGTAATTCGTTACATTGGAACAACAAGGTTACATCTGCCATTTGTATGAATTCGAGACACAGAAATTCATAGTTTGAATCCCGAATAAATTGTTTCACAGAATTTGAACAATTCATCAAATTTCAAAGTTGATTTTTAAGTTCTATGAAGGTCCTGTTCAAGTTTTTCCATCATTTCAGTATTGTGAAATAATTGGACAGTAAGAATATAATAACAGAACTTGAATAGAACCTTCATAGAACTTGAAAATCCACATTGAAATTGTTGAAATTCTGCAATCAACAACAATCAATAGAACCCCCCCCCCCAACAATTGGAATGTATGAACAAGTGAATTGAATTTTTATTACGTTTAAGAATAGTACATACAACTAATTAAAAAAAAACACGCACACATGGATAGAAACTTGTTGCTATGAAAAACGGCTAAACAAGCAAGAAACAAGTTTCTATCTGTTTTTTTTTGCAAATAATTCTCAAAACTTAAGATATTTCATATATTCCGCGTTCCGCCTATTTACTTTTTGAAACATATTTATTCATTTTTTTATCAGCGAATGAGCTAATGTTACTGTACAAATGTTCTATCTACGGCATATATGACAAAATTGCTCTTTTAGTTTTGAAAATTTTTAATAGAACCAAGTTTCCGTAAATTACAAATGGTACCTTGATTTTATTTCTAAAAAATAAATATTTATTACCTGAAAAAAAGAGGTTTTTATATAATTATCTGCGCACTTACATGGAAGTTGGACATATCTACGATAGAGTTTAAATATAATAAGATCTAAGAAACTTGGTGAAATTTTGGTCAAATTGTCAGATTAGAAATTGTCAAAGAAGACAAATTATTATTATCTGAAGGTCAATTGGTATTTATGAGAGTCAGATTATCTGTGAAAGGAAAAAGCGCGGTAATGTTCTCATTATTCGGTTTTGGGTAAAACACTTATTTATGAATCTGCCATCTGCCGTACTTATGAAAATTAAAATAACGTTCATCAAACCATAAATTATGCTTCCAATTTTAACCAATATTTGAGGTGCGGATTACGTTTGAAATATTACATTTTTAACCGTACAAATTTTTAAATCCATGCCTCCCACATGCCTAAGCCCTGGGATTAAGGCGCTAAAAATGACAAACATGTTCCAACACCTAAGGGATTTAAAGAAGGGTAAAGTTATGTCCCTAAAAATGGGTTGGCTCCTGCCAATAATTCAATAATGCAATAAAAATCTCCTTGTGGTGTTTCGCAATCTCTACTATTTTACGATTATATACAAGCTTTATATATATTTTTATTGGGTTGAAAATATGGAAGGGCTAGTAATTTAAAAACCTGTTTTAGCAAAACGGACGCTTTTCACATCAGCTATACACTCTCTGGAAAAGTGTGTAAAATGGGGTAACGCTTTAAATAAATTGTTATTAAAGTGAGTTTACTTAGATTTGCAAAGAAACTTAATCATTAAAAGTTTTCTTCTGACGGCCTCTACTGTCCAAGGATGTGGTTCTTCACTTCGGATCCGGAGATTGGGGGTTTGAAACTCATTTAATTGTCTTATTTTAAATTTAATTCACATAAAATAACATGTATTATAATATATCTAAAGGTTCTTAAGAAGTAGATTTTCTCAGTATTGCCCTGGTAAAATTCAGAATCTAAAAGTAAAAATGACTATCCTTGTTTAAAAAGCTTAAAATGACTTTAGCCATGTTTACCTTCTTCTTTCACATCTCCCCCCCCCCGACCACTACCTTCAGCTTCAAGATATACCCCGATTCGGTATAACGTAGTATCACTGCATCCGATTAGTGAGGTAGTTTGGGACTCTTGTGCGGTACCTACTCAGATTAAAAAAACAACATGATTTATTGCATAGTACAGAGAAAAGAAAGATTTATTTACATTTATTTTAATACGACCCTTTCGTCAGTTGTAATTTTTTTTTAAATTTTAACATGATAACACCTCGACTGAATAAGCAAATTAATTCAATTTATTAATCATGTAATTTGGTGGTGTGTTCTGTATATAAAATTAAACCTGTGGTTCCCAGTTAGATGAGAGATCATTTTTGTGTGCTTTTTTTTCTTGTTTTCATGACGAGTTTTGTATTTTACATCCCGGTGGAAAGTTTTAATCCACATTTCCAATACCTGCAATAAATATAATGGCTAAATTTTATAAAAAGCCAAGGGTCGGAACCCTATTTTATCGCAATATCAATTTGTTCCATTCGTTGACACTTTAAGAAGATGTAATTTTATGTTTTATTCCGCGACCGGTATAAGAATAGTTACACATTTACGTTATCTCAATTGCCCACATTCCTCTCTCCACTCGGCTTGATAGTTTATTCAATAGGTACTCATAGTGAGGAAAAAATATTTCAACGAACTTCGGCCAGTCGATAATCGAATAGTATTTTTGTAAGACGGTGCAGTAGAAGTAACCTAAATACTGTCCTTAAAGAAATACTAACAGGTAGAAATATAGTAAAGAGGGTTCGTCTATATTTGAAATTTAACGTTTTGTTAAAACCGTGGGATAAACTTTGTCTGATAAAGTAAGTCCCTAATTACAGCTATAATTCCGTAAATGTCGGTTGTTTAAACCTATAAATTCTATTCTGTAATTGATACTCTGGAATTGTATAATTCCATTTAATAATTTAGGTAAGTACGATTTGGTGACCTCCGTAACCGAGCAGTTACGATCCCCGGCTACTTATTTTAGCTTCAACCCATTTGCAGATGCATCTTGGAATTGGGAATCGTCTTATCATCGTTTTATTTTTATTTATTTATTAAAGAAAAAAGTACATTCGAGTAATAAGGTTTACAATTTACAATGACAATATTTAATACTACTCTTCCAGAGAAGCATTAGCTTGTGGTTGGAAGAGGAGTGTACGTTATATTACTGTAGATATTACATTGTGTATTTTACGTAGAATCAGAGAAGTAGGAAAAAATATTGTATGTTAAATGTACTACTAGTATGTAGCTATAGTATAGTTATGTATATATATTATTTATTACTTTTAAATTATTTAACATTACAAATGATAACAATATGCAGATTTATATAATATATATTTTAAGCAATAATCAAAAACTTATGATATAATTACAAACATAATATTTACATAGGTACACAAATTAGAAAAATATTTTTTTAAAGACAATTAAAAAATAATATATGTTTTTACAGATTAAGTAAGCGTAAGGAAATAAAGGGTACAATATATCAGGTACACAAATTAGAAAAATATAATTTTAAAGACAATTAAAATAATATATCTTATTACAGATTTAGTAAGCGTAAGAAAATTAAGGGTACAAATTAGAAAAATAAGACAATTAAAAAAAATATTTTTTTTACAGATTGAGTAAGCGTAAGAAAATTAGGGTACAATATATCATTATCCAATTTAAGGGACTTGATTAACTTTTTGAATTTTTCATAATTCACAGTTTCGGTTGTACTAATTTTATTTTTGGATATATTGTACCATCTCACACCTAAATACGAATAGTGGTGCTGAGCCGTGGTCGTTCTAAGCATAGGAATGGCTATTAAGCCATTAGTTTTGATTCTATTGCTTATGCTATCTGAGGGGTGAATTTTATATATAAAATATTCTTTATAAATTTGATATAAGGCAATTCTCTTATACAATTCTGTGACAGATGTTACATTAAATTCCCGAAATATCTCTAAAGTAGGGAAGTCATATGGTTTCCTAAGGATAATATTTATAATTATTCTTTGAATTGTAATTATGGGCTGTAAAGAAGCCTTAAAAGCCCCTCACCACCCAATAATCCAATACTGCAATATATACTGAATTAATGCATAATAGAGAATTTTGATAGTTTTATTATTTAAAATGTTTTGTATATTATAGAAAATATAGATAGGTTTTCTTATTCTTTCAACAGTGAGATTAATATGGTCTTTCCATTTAACATTTTTATCTATTAAGATTCCAAGATATTTTATATTATATTTATGATTTAGTTTCGCGCAGTCCGTATTACATGTACCGTCATTTAAACATTTTTTTAGAGTGAATTGTTTTGTCAATTAGGTTATTTGGCACATTTTCTTGTAGAGTGAAAGGAATTCAATATGTATTTTCTGTGTTGAGTGATAATAAATTGCCATCGAACAGATTTTTTATAACCTTCATGTCTTGATTGGCTGCATTGGTAATTTCGTTCCTTGTCTTTTTTTCGATAATTATTGCAGTGTAGTCAGCAAAGGATATAAGTTTACCATTAAGTGATAATTTAAACATATGGTTAACGTAAATTATAAATAAAATTGGTCCAATAACAGTCCCTTGGGGAATTCCAAATTCTAAAGTTTCATCCACACTTAGTGAGTCATTTAATTTTACTTTTTGGTTTCTTTGAGTTAGATAGCTTTGTAGCCAATACCTTACCTTACCAATAATACCGATATCATTTAATTTATTAATTAGTTTTGTATGGGAGATACTATCAAAAGCCTTACGAAAATCAATGAAAATGCAAAGGCATTTGTTTTTTTTTTATCTAATGCACGGTATATATTTGAAGTTAGTTCTGCAATAGCATCATGAGTGCCTAGTTTCTCTCTAAATCCAAATTGGCTAGGAAAAATTATTTTACTATTTTCAATATAGTACAAGAGTTGATTTATTACAATCTTTTCGAAAATTTTTGCCATGTTTGAGACAAGAGATAAAGGTCGATAATTTGATATTTCTTCAGGGCTGCCAGATTTAAAAACGGGTGTTACAATAGATTTTTTATAAACGGAGGGGAATATTCCACAATTTAAACTAATATTTATAATGTGTGTAATTGGAATGCTTGATAATTCACTGTAACTTTTCAATATTTCTACTGCGACTTCTCAAATCCTGGTGCAGATCCACCTTTTAATTCACTAAAAATATTTTTTATGTTATCTGTTATTACCGGTTTGGAAAACCGACAGATTATTTTGTTTAATTCCTTTTCGAAATTATCTATTTTATAATTTTCATCGATCCGTGTAGCAAAATTTTGACCGACGTTAGCGAAATATTTATTGAATGCATTAGCACATTTTGTCGGTTCCATTATGGCATCAATAGAATTTTTTCCGATATTAATTTTAATTTTTTTGTTTTTTCTACTATTTATTTCATTTATTGTTTTCCAAATATGTTTTAAATTTTGTTTAGCCACAATCATTTCATTTTTGTAAATGTTTTCTTTAGTTGTTATTAGTAAACAGGTTAATTTGTTCCTATATTTTTAATAATTTGTGTACATTTTTTTATATAAGGAAAATTTCTTTGTCAAGCGATATAATTCTTTTCTTTTTCTAATAGACACGACTAAGACATGTGAAATCCATGGTTTTATTTTTTTCAATTTTGTTTTAATTTTTATTGTTTTAACATCTGTTGATGCTGTAATATAATTGCATAGAATTTTATCAAAAATATTTGCGCATGTTTCAGCACATGTTGATTCTAATACGGGACGCCTTCTGTTGACGCCTTCTTGTTTCTGTACTTTTTTTGTAAAAGTATTGCATTTTGAATTAATATGATTATTAATATTTAGTTGTTGTATATAGATGCAAGTGTGATGATCAGTAATATATTTTTTTTAATATTATCGTGTGTAATTTGTCGACATCTTTAGTGTTACTCCATATGTGATCGATACAAGAAGGACGTTGAACCGTAATTGCTCTATTATATTTTTTATACACAATATAAAATTTATTTCCGACATAAAATTCATAAATTCAGATTTTATTTTCGTTTGAAACATCTTTGTTGAAATCGCCGATTATTGTTATGTTCTGTTTTTTTTTGGATAAGATAATGCTTCTTAATTCATTCTTAAATGTATACTCATTTGATCCATGTGTTCGGTAAATTGCGATAATATTAAAATATATTTTATTTAAATTTAGATTAATATCTAAGCAATTAAGTCGCTGTATGGGTACTTCTTCCACTGCGATGTTTGAATAGCAAGATTTTATAAATAATAAATCGTAAAATACCACGATTTCTATTAATAGCACAATATGTTACGAAGTAGCTATATTCTGGTATGCAAAATTTAATGTATTCTTTGGTGAATGCTTCAGTTAACACTATGACGTCCGGTTTATGATTTAGTAAATTAATTGAGAGTAAAAATTCATTGAAATTTTGTTTCATTGATCTGATATTTAAATGTAGTACCGAGAATGAATTCGGTATTTTATCCACGATTTTATTACAATCATTTAAAAAAGGAATAGGGTTTTTATCTAATTCCTTAGTGTAGAAATTATTCATTTTTAAAGAAATAAGGAAATAAGTATGCGAAATACAACTCACTCATATTCAATTCGCATTTGCGCATTTTGTAATATTTTCTTGCGAAATTCACATAGGTGACTGTTAGCTGCGTGATAATTTTGATAACCCTTTTTGTTAGTGCAGTTATGGCATATGGCACGGTCTTGTTTTTTGGTGATTCTTATTATTCATCTGATTCACTTGATCGTTCCATGTCTTCCTCGGTCGTCCCCGACTTCTGCTACCATTCGCATTTGCATCATATATCCTCCTTACACTCCTATCTTTGCTCATTCGCTCTACATGCCCAAACCATCTAAGCGTCCCTTTCTTAATCTTACTCATTACGCTTACATCAGCCTTGCACTCTTTGCGGATCTCCACATTCCTCACAGGATCAAACATGGTTTTACCACACATACGCCTCAGGGATCTCATTTCAACAGCATTCAATCTACTTTCATCCTTTTTTTGCCAGTTCCATGCCTCACTTCCATACATCAAGGTAGGTAACAGCACTCCGTTGTGGACTGCTAACTTCGCTTCTTTGGACAATTGTTTGCTAACGCCAACTGCGTTCAGTCCTCCATTAACGGAATTACCTGCATTTACCCTTGTTTCAATATCTCTGTCAGCCTTCCCATCTCTCTAGAACATACTTCCTAAATACACAAACTCATCCACCTGCTCCAAGTATTCCTCATTCACAACTTCATATTTATAAGAGGTTTCTGAAATACTATTGACTGCGTTATCTCAATTAGGAATTTGTATAAAAAATATATTTACTTTTATAAAATATGTTCATGAAGATTTTTTTTTTTGTTTGAAAAAAAATAATTATATTATATTTTAACATACACTCTCGCGATAAAGCTGATTCTTTTGCATGAGAGGAGAACATATATTACAAGAACTTATGAATATTATTGGATAAAGTTTTAAAATTATAATAGAGGAGACAATATCCGTATCCTATCTTTTCTTATGTAATAAAATAATTTAGTGGAAATAAATATATTTATTCCCACTAAATTATTAGGTATATCACGTGATAGTAAAATCTCGTACAAGCGTATAGTATACATAAATAAATAATTATATTGTGTAAAAGTTTTTTCATCAAGAAAGTTTACCCCAACATTGTAAAAAACATTGTTGACCACTAAAAAGTTCCAATTTATGTAGGAAAAATATTTTTTCCTTTTTTTAGTAGTCCTCGAGAAGGGGAATAATCTTTGTATCGATTATAAACTTTAGTAAAAGGTTGAAACATAAAACTTAGCACTGTACGATTCATCCCCAACTTGAGCAATGAAAGAATGGAGCATGTTAACACTAAGGAACAGATGTTACGCTGAACTATAATTTGCAGATTTACTTCAAAACTCATGGCTAAGTAAAATCATAAATTTCGTCCAGACGACCCTTCGTAATTTCTCGCTGTGTTAAGTTTAAATTAATATCTTTCCAGCTTTAATATTTGAGATTTATTATCGAGTTGTAAGCGTGTTTTATTATATGTTTTATGTATAAAGAACGAGTTTTTAATTATTATTAAAGAGTAATGAGTGAATTCAAACAAATTACTTTTTTTTTTTAAATTAATTATAAAGTATGTCCAATTTTGTCCATATTTTATTTTCCGTACTTAGGGGAGACCTAGGAGAGTTGTGACAATTTTCAATTTAAGGGATGTATCTCGCTCAATAAACGTTCCACAGTTATGACCTTTGTGAATTAATGTAGCACCATTCCTTCCCTTTCCAAAACAATTATCAAAATTAATAAAAGTATTACAGTTTCCGAGAAAATCAACAAAAAGAAAAACTACTCCCTCTGTCACAACTCCCCTATCACCGAGGTAAGTTGTGACAGGTACCAAGGTAAGTTGTGACAGCTTTGTATTTAGACTATTTAAGTTATAAAAAATACCATTACACATATTATAAATAAATAAAAAATGTTTTTTTTTTGCAAAAAGTAATGTAATCATATTTTAGTACATTCAGTACCAACAAAAACAACACATGGCATTCCCATAACAAGTAATTATATCTTATAAGTAATTATGGCATGGCTTTGAGATCAATCATATTATAAACAGTCAAAGATCTTAATTTAAACTGATAGGCAATTATGGCAAATGTATTGCAGCTCGCCTCCAGTACAATCTACGTGTGACCAGCCTTTGCATTCTAGGCATTGCACTCACTCCTCATTTGATCTGCTGTTTGCATAGGCTTCAAGGCAAACCAAGGAAACACAATTATTTTCTTCGGCATTTCTTTTGTCAGCACCTGTTCTCTTCTTCTTATTAGTCTTCATGGCTTTCTTAGGATTCTCCTTATCGTCGCTTAAGACACGCTTTTTCACATTCTTCGATTTCCTTTTGGCTTCTATAGCAGCTATTTCATCCTTATTAGGTGTGTCAGTAAGCACAGCAGATTTGACTTTGCGTCTGTTTGGTTGGCAGTTTTTTCGTGGCGGAGCTTTTGGCAACGGCCTAACTAATTCTGGCGAGAACACATTAGAAACAGTGGCAAGAGGACTATGGACTGTAAACGCGGAGGCAACAGGTTCATTAGCATCATTGTTCAGGACTGGGCTATGTGCTGAAGAAGTGGAGGCAACAGATTCATGAGCATTATTGTTCACAATTGTGCTATAGACTGTAGACGTGGATGTAATAGGTTCAATGGCATTATTATTCAGAACTGGGGTATGGGCTATAGACGTGGAGGCAACAGGTTCATTGGCATTATTGTTAACAACTGATGAATTGCTAGATGGCATGGTCTGATCTATAGATGCACCTGGAGTAATGGATCTTGCTTCAACGTTATCAACTGTGCCGGTGTTGAGATTTGGAGTTATGGTTCTTTCTGCTGGATTGTCCAAAATTTCTGAAATGGATTGCTCTAGTTCTGGGTTGGGACGATCAGTGACTTGACTTGGCAGGAAATCGGCTTCTCCAAATATGTTTGTGTTAACCGGCCATGTTCCAGTTGCAGCAAAACCAGCACTGATATTCCTTGGAGTGATTGCTACATCAAATGCAGACTTTGTTATAGATGGGATGTCATAAATTGTCATGACTTTCCCGGCATTGCTTCGCATCCAATTGTCACAAGCTGTATTAATTGCTTTTTTAAGGGGTCCAAAAATAGCACGATCCAGTGACTGTAGCTTGTGCGTACAGTGTGGGGGAAATGTGAGCAAAATTATGCAATTTTCTCTGCGGAATTCAATGTTTTTTAGAGCTGTATGCGAGGCATGATTATCTAGGAGCAACAGAGCTCTTTGCTCTTTTGATGGTCTTCTTCTTCTTCTTGATGTGCCGTATCAGGTCCCCCCGACGTTGGCGATCACTCTGGAAAATGTCTCTTTGTCTCAGTTCTCTCTCTGCTCTAGCCCGCCTGAGAATTTCTGTGTTGGTGATCATGTCGGTCCATGGGACTTTGAGTATTCTCCGGTGAAGTCACATTTCAAAAGCCTCTAACCTGTTCATTTGATGGTCTAACATGATTTTTAAAATGCTCAAGGAAAACTTGAAAATCATCCTCTTGCATCCAGCCTGATTGCATTTTCAGCTAAAGCCAGTGTGACCAAGGTCCCTCTGTCTGCCGATGTCATGGCACTGACCTGTTTTTCTCCGCGTCGCGCAATTATCCTATCAGGCTTTTGGACGGTAGTTATTCCAGTCTCATCGACATTCCAAATATCTTCTGCATCAAGTTTATATTCGCTTAAGACGCCTGTGTAGTTGTCAAAAAAAGTGGCCACATTTGTTTTATTGAAGCTGGTAGCGCGAGCTATGCTAGTAGATTGAGGCAATCTTAAAGATAAATTGGGATGTCGTTGCATAAATAGCTTAAGCCACACTTCTCCTGCCTTTTTATATTCCTCCCATGACTTTGGAATTTTTTTATTATATTTTTTGGCTAACTTATATGCAATGACTCTAGTTTCTTTTGTTGTCAGTCCATAATTAGCTGCTGCACATGTTATCAAATAGTTGCTTAATATATTCTCCTCCTCTTGTGTAAATATCGTCGGACTGGTATAACCCATAGATGGAGCCTCGCCTACTGGGTTTGCTTGATAATCAACTTTCTTCTTAATATATCTTGATAAAGACATGTAGTTCAGATTGTAAGAGGACGCGGCATCTCTTAGACTTTTACCTCTTAACGTAACCTCTTCAAAGGCAAGTTCATATATTTCGACACTAACAGTGCCTTTATCAGTCTTTCGTGTGTAGTTATTAGGCATTCTGTAACAAAAAAGTAGTCATTTAGCATGCAATATCAGACCACAAGACGAAATATTTTTTTATCTAAAATGAATTTTTGGAGACATGATTTTATTGCGGACTGTACTTGCAAGATTTGACCTTAATACACTAATGCACAAACACATATACAGACATCGCAAATTAATAAAAAAGTGTCGAAATAACCCAGCAGAAAAATTAAGTCGAATAGGAGAGTTGTGACATGCTGTCACAACCCTCCTAGGTGCTCAAAATTCCGACTTGGTCCGAATAATGATTCAAATTTTCTAAACACGATGCAAACACAAAATATCAATGTAACGCTTTGAGACATAAATAACCATACAACTTAAGAAACGATAACACAACAACGCACATGTAATAAGACATGCTATAAATACAATCAAAATTTTGAATAAAAACTTACTTTTCGCTTTTTTTTACACGCAGACGTCGTAACTACGCGACCGCTTCTCGTGCGCCACCGGCGTGTACCGAGTGAAGTAGCGTTTCTCTAGAGCGACAAACGAGCGTCGTTGCCATCTCGCTAACTATTATAGGTGGGGAGAAATCGTCATTGTCACAACTCTCCTCTGTCACAACTCTTCTAGGTCTCCCCTACTTGTTTAATACCATGAAAAGGATATATATTAACCTTTTAGCCTGATCCTTATCAGCCTTTCCTTAAACCCCTCTAAAAAACCAAAACTAAAAATGTATAAATTAACAGCAAAACAGCATCAATTTTATTATAGCAAACATGAAGCGTCCTCGGTGCGGACCTCGGATGAAGGTGAGTTTTGCTTATATTCGCGGTCTACACACAAACCTAATTCCCATCCTTCCTACCTAAACTGCCAAGGCTATCATTTGGAAAGCCTTTTCAGGCCCAAATAAGGTGTCTGCCTTTACAGCCTTGCTGACATCAGGTGAATCCAATCACAAAGTGTTATGGGTACGCGTAGATCTCACCGGTAAGATGAGAATATATGCGTGCTTATATCGCTCACCAAACCTCGCTGAGTCAGATACAGTTAAGTTGTTTTAATACCTGATAGGGTGTATCGATTTTTAACTTTTTTTTTGTTTTCAAATTCCAAGTTGAAAAAAAGTTGCTACTAGGTACCACAACTTACCACAAAAAATTTTGGATTTTTAAAAAAATGTTTAGGTCTCCCGCACAAGGCCTAAAGTTTTAATTTTTTTCAAAAAATATCAAATTTTTTTAAAATTTAAAAAAATAAAATCGTAATTTTTGCGTTTATTCCAAGTTAAAAAACAGTAATATTAGGGCATAAAAATAAGTAAGAAACTGTAATAACATTTATAAAATTTTCACTAGGCCTATGTAAATACTATACATAACTTTGATTTAAGGTTTTGAAGCCAAGATGAAAGGACGAATACTTAAACAAGTAAGTAATTTTGCAGTAGAAAAAGAAAACTCCCACTCATGTCGTATGGAAAGTAATCAGCAACATTTTGTACTTAGTTATTATACCTACTACATTTTATGACATGTTATAATCTTTTATACTATTGTAATAAACAACAGTAATAGCAAATAACATTAGTTTCTTTCAACACCTTTCTCATACAATTTACACCGTCCAACTATCTTTTTTCAGCTAAAAAACATATTATATATATAGTATACATGTGGTATATATTTTTAATATATGTATATATGAATTATGTATATATATATTGTCTCATTTTATGCCTTCTATAAGAAAAGTACAATTAATTCCGGTGGCTTAAACTTAAAAAAAACATGGTTCATATATGTACACAAAATTACAAAATTTCATCAAAATTAACAAACTTTAGGGCTTGTGCGGGAGACCTAAAATCCATTTTTTATTTAAAAAAATCGTTCCTTACTTATTTTTATGCCCTAATATTACTGTTTTTTAACTTGGAATAAACACAAAAGTTACGATTTTATTTTTTAAAATTTTAAAAAAATTTGATATTTTTTGAAAAAAATTAAAATTTTAGGCCTTGTGCGGGAGACCTAAACATTTTTTTAAAAATCCAAAATTTTTTGTGGTAAGTTGTGGTATCTAGTAGCAACTTTTTTTCAACTTGGAATTTGAAAACAAAAAAAAAGTTAAAAATCGATACACCCTACTGAGCAGCACTTGCCCCATTCTCATTCTCTTGTCCCGCTACTCATCGGATAAGTTTGTGATTCTGGGTGACTTCATTGTTCGTAATGAACAATTGCTGAAGTTCTCAGGCCCAACCAACTCGGCGGGTAAATAGGCGGAATCTTTTGATTATATCCATGGATTAAACTCGTAGAATCTCCGACCAGAATACTTGACTTCTCATCACATCGAACCAACTTGTTCGATCTGTTTCTCAACAGTAAGCCACTCAGGTACAGAGTGGTGGTTACACCGCATCTAGGATCCTACGACCACTGCCTCTGTCCCATTCTCCATGAACAGTTAACCTGTCAATTACGTAAAGAGGAAGGTATGGCAATACAGATCAGCAAAATATTAGGGCGTACGCTCATTTTTAGCACCTTTTCTTGGAGTGCGGTCTGTTGTAGCTCAAAGGGCCCATAAATCTATGCACGCGAGGTGGAAGACGAAATCACATCTGCGATGGATTGCTATATTCTCTTCTCTATTTCTAATGCACAGGCGCAATTTGGGTATGCTTAGTCTATTCTACAGGTATTTTAATGGAGCTTGTTTTAAAGAGTTAGCAGCATTGATCCCCAACACCAGCGGAATACCCGTTCACAGTTGAAGGCTTCAGGAGAACCGGACGCTTTTTCCACTCGTTTTCGTATAGGAAAACTCGTTTGTGGAACGAGTTACCGACATCTGTTTTTCTTCCTTCATATAATTCGGGTCTCTTCAAGATCCGCATTAATGAATCCCTTCCAACAACCACTAAATTAACCCGCCTTACAACGAAGACAACCGGGGAGTGACTTAGCTCTCCTGCTTTTGCACTGTACAGACAGAGGCGCTCTTGTGAGATATCACATATTATATATATATATATTTCTCTGTTTTATTGAAATGTTTTTGTCCTTATTTGTATTTATCATGAATTACTGTAATAATGCTTCCCGGAATGCATCAAGTTAGTTCTACGACTAATTTTATTTTATTCACATTGTCCAATTACGTAGGAATTATATTTTTAGGTGTAATTTTTTATTTATTTTATTGATATGTTATATCCCAATCAGCCACAGTTTAACCATTTACCGCATGGCTTATCTTTAGATAAAAAATAAATAAATACGCGATTAGCCATCTGTATGAGACCGGGTGGAGAGTAAGCATTAAAAATCACTATTACACAATTAAATTAGTATTTATTTTATTTTATCTTACTTTAATAATGTATTTCAAAATGTTGTAGGTAACCCATTCGGTTTTCAAAATGTGGATCATAACTTTCTTTTACTATTTAATTTAAAATAATACCGGTTTTACCTTATACTGTCATCTTTGCTTCTCATAAATACTCCATAATGCAGGATTGTTTGTTTTGTTTTGTAGGTTGCAATGATACTGTCACTGTTAATAACTGTAACTCTTAGTTAAACCTACAATTTAGAAAGGCGTCTTCTTCCAGTCATGTCAAAGTTCGCAGAAATTCTAACGTTTTGTGGTGGAAGATACTCTCAGTATCGCCCTAGTGAACTTTAATTTACTATACAAATATTGCTTGAGGTTGTTTGAGCCGTTGACCAGATATAAAGTGTATCCAGGAACTTGACAACCTGCTTCTTTCGAATCTCGTTCGGTCCCCACTTCTTTCAAATTCACAACATTTCTCAAAAACAAAACAAAAATATACGCGTCTTGTGACTTTTCTACCGTACGAGAAAAATTAATAATTAATAGTTTGTAAAATTATTGAAAATGACACATCAAAATTTAAGGTTCGTGTTGTGTTAACGGCCAGACATCCGTCGTCTGAATTTGCTTATTTCTTAGTGGCTACTTTGACAAACTTTTGACGGTTTTCACAAAAAAGCTTTCTGCCTGAAGTCTCTAAGCAGGTGTCCAACGGGTGACCGGATAAATCATCAAAATGATAATTCATCACATCTTTAAAAAGTTATATAAAGTCATGGAAAGTGATGAAACAAAAACTTTATTAACTGGGTTAAGTAGGTTAGGTTAAAAAAAAAATTTCATCGTTTTTTATGACTTTATATAACTTTTTAAAAGTTTGTTACTATTTTGAGTAAGCATGGAACCGTATAGGGTTAGCAGATTCTCAAATAGTAAACAGCTGCTAACCCTATACAAATCCCAAGTACGCCAAATACTTCATTAACCTACTTGATTCTGTGCAAAGTCCGTCTTATTGAGAATCCATTTTTAACAGACCAATCGTCATTTCTAATGCACAGTCGCAATGTGGGCATGCTGAGTTTATTCTACGGGTATTTTAATGAAACATGTGCTAAGGAGATAGCAAAATTGATCACAGTAGCGCCCATTCACAGTAGATTTTAGCTTCATGATAAAGGGCCGCTTTTTTGACTCGGTTTTCTTTAAGACTGCTCGTAGTTGGAACGACTTACCGGCATCTGTTTTTCCTCCTTCAAGTAATCCGAGCATCTTCCAGATCAGTATTAATAAATCCCTCCCTACAGCTCCAATCTCAACCCGCCTCACAACGCTGCCCAACGGGGTGGCAACATAATCCCCTGCCTTTAAATTGTACAGTCAGAAGCGCTCTTGTGAGGTGTTACATAATTTTTTTGTTGCAATGTTTATTGATTTTTATATTTCCTCCCTCTTATTACATAGTTCCTTTCAAGGCCGTGTGTTTCAAAAACGACAAAATAGTATGATTCTTGAGCCATTTCTTTTCAAAATTATACGCCATCCTATATCCTGATATTGGAGCTTCAAAGCTGCTATACTGCTCCTTGTCTACTGTCATCTTGTTTAAATTAATATTGATTACGGAGCATAATTAAACATGCTAAGAAAAATTCACTAACAGGTATGTCATGGATATAATACCTATACTGGACAAGGAACTAATAGATGTCGCTGATATTTTTATTTATATTTTCACACATTCAAAGCCAAATTAGTTCACTACTTTTTAGTCTATATCAGTAGGAAGTAATTATAATTTATGAATATGCTTAAGTATGCAAAATGTCTTTTTTTATTTGTCAATACTCGTATATAAATTTCAAGGGTTCTTTAAAGTTAGTTGTTAACAAGTATAATATTGTAAGTTATGTAATATTTTAAAAATCGTTTTTTTTATTTATGAATATAAAACTGTGCTCAATTTACTTAATAAGCGTAATACAAAATCCCAAGAGGGCGTTAATACATAAATAAATGATATTACTTACTAACATTTCAGGTGTCACATTATGTATTATTTATGTTAACTAGTTAAAATATGTTGGCAAAAAATAAAATATTAATTACACTGATTCTCTAACGCATTTGCGGAATTAATAGTATAAGGAGTAAACAGTTAGGGACCAACTTTCAAGACGTACGTAATAAAATAAAATATTTATTGAACTATATCTGTAACGCATTTGCGGAATTGATAGTATTCGGAGTAAATAGTTATGGACCAACGTTTAAGACTATGTAATTAAATAAAATAAATTAAACATAACTGCGTTACCTAAAAATTTTACCAGGCGAAAAAAAATAGATGAAGAAAAGAATACCAGAGAAATTAAGAGCAAATATAAATGTTGAAGGCGATCATACATTTTTCCCTTAAAAGAAGGTCATACCCCTTGTTTGTAATCACAGTGTAAATTTTACGTGTAAGTGTAAGTAAGTGTAAGGTCGGATTGGTGCTGTGGTTAAATCGGCCTTAAACCCGGCTTAAGGTTGGTTTGACTATATCACCGTCGAACCGGCGCACAATATTTAATAATTTATACGTTATGTATGTAAGTTACCCTTTTCTTGATTTTTCGTTATACAGCTATGGTTAATAATTCGTAATTTCATAAGTTAAATGTTAGGGTGGTACTTTTTGATTATTTTTCGAAAACTAATTATTTCCACATTGCTACAATAACACAATATTCAAAGGCTTCAGCAGCCCTGACTGGAAACTTTGATAAGTGATAAAAGTTTATCAGAGCTTTCGTTTCTTTGCCGGTTTCTATGGCATTTTGAGGTTGGCTACAGGAAGTCCTGGAGAGGCAAGAAGTCCTTATTCATGGGATGGGTGTTACCTTTGTTAACAATTTATTTGAAAGTAAAGAGCTTAAAGAAGTTTTAAAGTTGTGTTAGCTGAACTTGGCGGTAGTTTTATCGCTGGTGCAGTGCCAATCTTTTAAAGAAACTCTTCTGTGATTTCGACAACATTTGATTAACATCTTAGTACAAGAAAGATGTTTTTTGAGACCTGCAAAGTCGGGTATAAAAATATATACAACAGGTTAATTTGCTTTTGCAAAATATTCCCCGACACGATTTTCTTCACATTTCAATAATAAAGTTTCATGCTTTGTGAGCTTCCCGTTTCAATACTTTGATAGTCGAATTCCATTACAGATACATAAACTTTTGTTTGAGATTCACGCTCCATTGCTCTGGAAAATTACAAACTTCCATTCTGTTATGGACTGTTATGAATTAGATATTATGCTACAGAAGAACACCAGCAGAGTAACGTGGATAGGATTCTTGTCTGCAATAATATCATCGGTATTTCAGTGATAATAAAATAATATATTTCAGTTGAATTCCAAAACAACCGAGGTATTATTATTACAGCTGAATTCTAAATAATCTTTTTCTAGAATGAAAATAAAAGTGTCGTGTGTGTAATTCCAGTAGACATAAGGAGTATTCCAGTAGTATATACTAGGGTGCATGGGTTCGCTGCTTTGATGCGCCACAGAATAGCCGGGACGAGGCAGCGCTACCAGAGATCGGACAACACTCTTGTCCAGGCCGTTGCCCAGTGGCAGGGAGCGCCTCTACACCGGAGATGGCGAATTTCACTCAAGCCACCATAAAGACCTAATGTGCACATCAATGTATTGATTTTTTATTTATTATTTTTATTTTTATTTTTTCCTTTATTCATTTTATTTTTATGTATTAACTTAAATGTAAACTTTTATGGCAGGCAGAGCATTGCACACACCGCTCTGTCCAGCTGAAATAAACATTATTATTATTATTATTAAGGGAGGTGTAATTTTCTCAAAGTTTAATTATTTCGTCAATTCTGTCCGTGTGTAATTTTGAAAGTAAAATATATAGGATCCGTCTAATTTGAAATCAAAAATTATGAAAATCTGTAAGAAATAATGTGGGAATAATGTGTTTTAATTATTAATTTACAGATTGTATGAAGCCACAAGATTTTTTAAAAACAAAATCGCTTTTGTTTATAATTTCAACATTTTAAGAAAATAATATGTGAAATATAAATAAACAACAAAAATACTTTTCTTAGTCCTCCTCACTAAGAGGTAACGATGTGCTGAGGAGAACTTGGTTTTGAATTGAGGCCTTTCAGCGATTTCTGTGGTTTAACTTCTGGGCTTTAGGAGGATTTTTTCAGTAATTTCCATGACGATGTTTTTAAAATACTAGTCATTTTTTTCTGATAATTCCTTTAATGGACTGTAGTCACTTTCTTATTCAAATTGTTTGATAGTGGATGGCAGTTTGTGATATGACTTTACAGCAAAAAAATCAGGGTTCCTTTGTTTAAAGGAAGTATTACACTTATGTATATTTAGCTTGTCTCTTTGCCTTGCTCTGGTTTTATGATTAATGAGGCGTTTGCTTTTCATATTTTTGAGATTATCTACTAGAATATTTTCAGAATGATTTTTTGTCAAACGCATGTAAAACATACACATGTATGCTGGGTGTTAAGAGACGCACTTGTCTTACTTTGACTTTAACCAGTGATTTTTGAGATGCCATAGTCTCACTGGCTCTAAACGGTTGGGAGCAGTGGCGGCTCGTGACTTTTGGATGCACTAGAGTGCTAATATTGCATTACTAATGTTGTTTTAGCTGAAAACGACGTTTTTTTTCGAAAATTCGATTTTTCGTATGGAGATTTTCAGGAAATCCGTGCGGCGTACGGCCAAACTGAAATTTCATGAAAATTTTCATACAAAAAATCTAATTTTCGGAAAAAAATAAAAAGTACTCTAGTACATCCAAAAGACATGGGCCGCCACTACTCCCAAACGTCTAGAGTCAGCGAGACTATGGCATCTCACATTGTTCAATGTCGTGAGTCTGAAGGTACTAAGAAATTAGATAGCTCTCTATTACACCAAAAAGTTACGAGCCCCAACAATATAAAATGCGTGTGATTGACATTTTCAGGTAATTAATAAGAAAATCGACGTCATCATCATATGATTGATTGTGGCGTGATGATTGGCCTGTAATGGTGATTCGACCTAATTACGTAGACGAGAAGCTAATCAATTCGTTTTCAATCAGGTTCACGTTAATAATACGCTGAATCTAGAGAAGTGGGATTAGTTGTTCCAGTGCTATTTAGTAGAATTTAATAAGGAACTTCAGTCCATTAAAAAAATTGTCAAATATTGAACATACATTTAGAATATGATTTATATTTGTTTATTAAATGTTGGTTTTCAATGCTTTCGATGTTTTCATTTTTCAAGGTCCGCGAAAGCGCACCAAATTTATCACGTGTTTGGTGTAATATTACAGAAAACGAAACTTGTCATTTGACATGCGTTGGTAACATCAGTTCGGCAGAATCGAGATTTTTTAAATTCTTTTATTTAACTGTTTTTAATCCATATTTGGTCACTATGGTTATTGAATTGTACCAACATAAGTGTAAAAATACGGCAATCGGCAATCACACTAAATCTTAACGACATAAGTGATGACGTCGTGTTAAAGCAATATTCGGCGCGCGGCCCAGCGTAATTCATGGAAGTACGGTCGAATTTGCCCTAGCATGCCTTGAAAATAGATATTACCGTATAGTTTATTTTAATGATTATTTTTGATGAACGTAGAAAAAGAGAAATCCCTTGGGAAGTTATTAATTCATCGTCTAGAAAATTAAAATCTGTTGCTTACCGCTAAATTAATGGTTTTATAAAACTTTCAAACCGTTTTACAAAAAAATATTTGAAAAGTAAGGTCCTGTTTTTATTAATCTTAAATATAAATGACTTGTATTTGTAGGGATCTGTTTGAAAATATGTATATGTTAACTTTACGAATTTTTCAGATTTAATTAAAATGTGAGCCTCGAACAAGTGTCGTCTTTCAATTATTATTTCAAATGTTGGATAGCCACATACTTAAATAATGTCTACATTCACAGTAAGCCATAACTGTTCATTAAGTAATACAATAATTATGTTGGTACCTGTTTACAAATATTAACTTCACGAATAATAACAATTATTATTTCATTATTGAAGACAATATTAGCGATTTGTAAAGGAAAATCTGAAACAGAAAAATCAGAAAAGGATACGGTCACATCTAGGACTCGAACCCTGGACCCTTGCCTTGCCGGGGCACGGCTCTACCACTGAGCTAATGGGACCCTATCCGCTTCGGTCACTTTTAACTGTATCATACTTCGAATAAGAACTACCAACAATGTCTTCATTTTTTCACCGCACATTATTTATTGGCAACTGTCTTTATGTGTGATAGCAAGATTCAACCCGAACTAAATGCAATCTAGACAGCGTCTTTTTAGATAAAACTATCTTTTTTTATTTTAATGTGTGACATCTATTGACTTTTCTGAAAGTCTATGGTGAATATTTATTTTTTTGAATAAATTTATTGAGTAAAACCTCAAGGCAAGGATCCTGGGTTCGAGTCCAAGATGTGACCCTATACTTTTCTGATTTTCTGTTTCAGATTTTTGTTTTGAAATCGCTAATATTGTCTTCAATAATTAAATATTACAATTTGAGGTTTTACTTAATAAAGTTATTCCAAAAAATAAATTATTATTTCTAATATATTTTAATAAATTCGATGGTTAGTTGTTAATTTGTTCATGATTACATCTCACATATTTCCATAATTATGTTGTAGAGCTTTCATCATAAAGTCATTCATAAAGTCATCCTCAACTTCAATTTCGTTAAAACAAAATCGTATTTGTTTAGGTATATCAAAAAAAAGTTGATACATAACAATTTTTGTACAAGAGCAAATAACATCTTTTTTTCTTTATCATGACGTCAGAAGCCACATTTTTACCTACCGAGAAAAACAAGACCTCTCAGTCTATGCAATAGCCTGGTAATATTTCAAACACCCATATGAGGTAAAAAAAGTTCTCTTAATCTATGTTATAGCCAGGTAATATTTCAAATACCCATATGAGGTAAAAAAAGTCCTCTTAATCAATGTAATAGCCAGGCAATATTAAAAAAAAACATGTGTGGTAAGAAAAGACCTCTAAGTCTGTGCAATAGCCAGGCAATATTTAAAAATAACATGTGTGGTAAAAATATACCTCTTAGTCTGTGCAATAGCCAGGCAATATTTAAAAAAAAACATGTGTGGTAAAAAAAGACCTCTAAGACTGTGCAATAGCCAGGCAATATTAAAAAAAAAACATGTGTGGTAAAAAAAGACCTCTTAGTCTGTGCAATAGCCAGGCAATATTTTAAAAAAACATGTGTTGTTAAAAAAGACCTCTAAGTCTGTGCAATAGCCAGGCAATATTTAAAAAAAAACATGTGTGGTAAAAAAAGACCTCTAAGTTTGTGCAATAGCCAGGCAATATTTAAAAAAACCATTTGCGGTTAAAATTGTGAGGCGCGACGCCGTTTTATAAATGTAATGAGAATTTAAATTTAACTCGGTGATTTAAATGATTCGCCACTTTATAGAAAATAAGAATCTAGTAAATAAACAAACAAAAAAATGCAAATTGGCAAAAATGCATCTTTCATTGATCACATTCGTAAATTTATTAAAAAAAACTATATAGTCGAAAGTTGCAATTAATCATCGCAAAACAATAAAGTTTTTTCTAATAACTGGGGCTCTAAATATATATTTATCCGTTAAGTCTGACAAAGGCCCATCTGTTTGTAGCATCCGCCGCTTGAGCCATGCGCTAGTGCGCCCGTTGGGCTTGCTTACAAATTATATTGAATGTCGAGTTGTTATTGGCTGTTAGCTGTTAACTGTTAGCTGTTTGCTGTTAGCACCCACATCACGGGTGGATGTCCATGTAAAATGATCCAACTACCCGACTCCCATACCGTGCAAATTAGATGACGTAAATTGACGGGATATATACTTCTGAAACTGCACAAGTTGATATTGTCAGAAAACATGTTGAAATTCTTACATAGAAATTGATGCAAAAATTTCATATGACACTTTGATTAATTTTGATAGATTCGCATAAACAAACCTCTGGTTTATTACATTAAATGTAATAATATTATTAAATATTTCTACAGTTTGCCTCTCAGAACCTCCCAAAAGTCGTTTATTTCAAAATTCTAGTGACTGACAGTAATCACTGCGAATTATTATATTCAAACAGTTATTCTACGACTTGCATTGAATGGGAGTGCAGAGTTGAGAGGTTTGCCTAAACAGTTTATTGACATTGGCGCGACAAGCCTGTTCGACCCGGATGCTTATCCAATGAGCATAACTAACTAACATGAGACAATTCTATGATTGTGTTCACTGGTCTCCCTGCATTCTTCTGCATCTCTGTTCCTGTTATTCGATTGTTAAGTTTGTTTAGGTTTTAGGTTGGGTTAGGTTAGGTAAAATATTAATGGCAATGGGGATTGGTATTTTTTTAGGACCAACTAGATTGAAAAAATAAGTTTTTTTTTATTTTATAAAGCGAAAACTCGTGAAAAATCACAATGTACGATTTATGGTTTTCATTGTCTTTTAAAAGCAAATATTATGCTTTGTTGACACATAAGAGAGATCTAATAAATGAAATAATATCGATAATAATGGAGGATAAAATGACAACTGAAAATAAAGCAATACGCAGTGTTTTAATTATAGTCTCCTCTGCGTGCAAAGTCGTATTTTATAATGATAACGAGTTTGTTCCTGAATGTGGGGAGGATTGTGCAACACATCCCTTAAAACATAATACAATAATAACACAAAGATATAACGATATTATTACAATAGTATAACGATTATTTACAATAATATGAACTAACTTTTATTTAAGACGTTAAACATTTGATTGACGGGCCAATACCTTTCTCCATGTAAAAGGGTGTTTCTCGGAATTGACCTGCCAGGAAAATCTGACAAAAATTAAAACAACCCAAATACACATCTGAAACACAGAATAAATTTAGTTTTTTAAATGATATATTTTTAGCTATCTATTTTATCGCTTCTCTGAAGTGCGGTTCTAATTTTAAAAAAAAATTCGCTTGAATTCAAAGCAAAATGTGTTCATTATGCAAGAATATTTCAAATCTCGCACAACACGTACGACATTACAAACAACCGAAATTAGTAAATTTGATTGTTGCAGATCATACTTTCAGGTACTTGCAAAGCTGTGCGTCTATTAAAAACTATAGAAGTCAAATAACTTAACTATTCAATGGAGTGAAAAAATTTCGCCAGGAACAACTTGAATTGGATTTTGACGACCTTTTCTTTGGCAACGTAAAGTTTGTTGTAAAGCTTCAAAAAGCAAATCTAATTGGATTAATTTTTAGCACGACGTGATACACGCACGTCGCACATATCAGTTTCCGTGAAGGAATTATGAATGTTTTCTAACATTAAAATTAAACATATTAATGTTCAATATTAATGTTTCTGTAAATGTATTATCTGTTCGTGCTTTATTGTGGCTTAAAATTGCGAGTCAGCATACATCTCAATCTGAACATAATAAAATAGTGACACATGTTCATAATACAAGACTAATTGCAAACGATGGACTTGTAGTTCCCAGATACCTGAATAAATATGGTCAAAGAACTCTAGAATACCTCGTTCCAATAATTTACAACATGTTACCAAACTCAATAAAAAGCTGTGAATTTACTCACAGAAGGAAATGTATGTTAAAAAAATGGTTATGTGAAAGAATTTTTTTGTACTAATGTAATTATGTGTATATTTTATGTACTTGTTAAAATTTTATATATATTTAAAAAAAGTAATTGTTAAAAGAACCCGTTGACAAACTGATATCAATCAGTTTAACGGGACTTAATTGTAAAAAATGTAATTTGAAAGTTAATAAATAAAAAAATAAAAAAATAAAAAATGAAATAAGAGGTTCATACAAACACGTAAAAAAATTATAAAAGTAGATAATATGTAAAACTTCTAGACTACTACGCTGTGCAAACCGGAAAATTCAAATTACCCTTCACAACACACTTGAGTTTTTGGCATCGTTTTCACCATACTAGCACCTCCCATCATGTCATTCCACGTTGATCCACACAGTTAAGAGTAATATTAATATTATTTCATGTTATGCATACACATTAACACCACCGTCAACGGGATGGCATCTCCATGATTATTATTCCAAGAACAGCCTCACCGAGTCAAACCACCTACCTATTCCGCTAGAACAATCAGCTAACGGGAACATGATCATTTGACGGGGGAGGATACACTACGGCAAATAAAATTGACTCACAATGGCTAAGCCAAAAATATATTATCTTCACATTACATTTGGTTTTGATTTGTGGATATTTATGGAGGCTTGTTTTATTTTTCATACTGTGGATATTTGTGGATATCCACCAGCAATAAAGAAAACAAAGAAGAGGAATTACACAACATTTTGAAAAAAAGTTACATTGTTGGCTGACTAAGTTAGTTTACTCTAGTTTACTAGAGATAGGGTATACTTTCCTGTCGGGTTTTATTTGTATTTTTACATAAATTTGTATTTTAAGTAAAACCTTGTGCGCCTCAGCACAAGAACCTCTCGAGAGGCGGAATAAGAAAAACATTATATTAATTAGTATTGTGACATTGTAATATTATTTTTATTATGTAAAAAAATATTCAATTGAAACAAAAATAAAAAAATGTAGATATTTTTCGATGTTTATGGATAATTGTGGATATTTGCAGATATTTATGAGTATTCGTAGATGTTTGCGGACATTAATAGAAATTAAAGAATATTTGCAGATATTGACGGATAGTTGATAAAGTGGATATTTGTTAATATTTGTGAAAAGTAGTGGATTTTATTTCTCTGCTAGCTAAGTTCTCCATACTTAAACAAGCATTTTTTTCGCTTATAGTAAACATCGATTACTTATAGGAAAAAATTAAATATTTTTCGGAAAGTTTGTCTATCTTTTGAAATATATATCTCAATTAGGATAATCGTGTGAAAATTGTATTTACTTACTTGTTTATAATATTATGTATTTTTTTGTAATGTCTATTTATTTACTTTTTGTCATTTGTAATATATTGTGTAGGTACAACTACTAAACCAAAATGTAACTTTAATAAAATATCCAAAAAATAGATGAATAATTGTAGTCGCGTTTTAATTGTAACATGATGGTTTACATCCAACAAAAACATAATTTAAATCCATTACATATGTAATACTTTGTTAATTCTTCCATCCCCGGAGCATAACCAAAACTATCTATATCCGGGTATCTCCGGGGGCGATCATCTGCGCTCGTTCGATGGGAAAATTAATGGTCAACGGCGGTAACGAACCAGTAACCGGTAAGCCGCACCATTTAGGCCCGACCAATCACAACAAAGCCAAGCCGCTGCAAAGCGTTCACCCTCACCGGAGATATCTCATTAGAGATATTATTTGATGGATCAACGTTTTGGTTAAATGGTTTCGCTATAGTAGTTCATCTCTCTTCCTTCAATCTGGCGAAGCATTGTGGACAACTCTGATGTGTCTCTTCTTCGTATCTAAATCTGTGATTATATTATTTAAAACTCGGAATTCATTAACGGATGCCAAGTTTTGGCCAGGTTTGGTACTTATGAATCGCAATTCAAAATGGTACCGGGAAGAAAAAACGTGAACGTATTTTTATTCCCAATCCAACAATATCTCAGAACAATTAATTTCAAAATAGGAATTTCCTCGAAATATATTGATTATGAATCTCTATTACTATCAATGTGACACTTACAAGAGAGAGGAATACTTAGGACGGGTTGTTTCACAGAATTTGAACAGTTCATCAAGTTATCTTTCAAGTTATGTGAATGTTAAATTCAAGTTTTGACATAGTGCTGTGAAGCAACTGGACTATAGTGACATTAGGAAAGACCTTGAATAGAACCTTAGCAGAACTTGAAAATTAACTTTGAATATTTTAAAATTCTGAGTAATAAATCGTCGTGAACGATTATTTTTTTTTCAACTAGTTTCGATAATTACCTATTAGACCAACAGGACTCAAAGCGTCTCATTATCACATCAATACTGGCACAAACATTCAATAATATATCGCTTGCATAGATTAGGTAATAAATTTTCTAATATCGATAAAGTCTATTGTCATACAAAAGATTAGTAAAATAAAATTTAGCTGCAAGTATCATAAATAAGATATATCATAGATAAGCGTACATTCGATAACTGTGTATTTATATTAATTTTGATTAAATGACCGTGTCAACGACCTTAACCATTGTAACATTATTTAATAATTAATTATAATAATTAATAACCTTAAACTTAGATTACATAATGCTAACTGTAATAAAGTAACATGCACCTCTTGCTTTGAAATTGGAAAAATTGAACAGATCAAATATTTGGGTATATATATTGACACAAATTTAAACTGGCAACCACAAATTAATAACACCGTTTCTAAATTAAGATATCTGACGTACATATTTTATAGACTTAAGGAAGTATTCAATGTTGACAAATTGAAAATGATTTATTTATCTCTAGTGCAATCCTCAATTATGTAGGTATATTAGGATGGGGTGGCGCACTAGATACATTTATAAAACCACTACAAATAGTACAAAATCATATTATCAAGGTTATATATAATAAAAAGAGGACATTTTCGACTGATCAATTGTACAAGGAATCTCAACTATTCAATTTCCGTAAACTATTTTTACTTCAAAGCCTGAAATATGTCATGAAAAATCAAAACAAATTTCAAAAATATGAACCCAAAATCAATTTTAGAAGAAATCATGTATTTTATACCCCACAAAACAATACCAAACTAATGCAAACTCACAGTAGCTTTATTGGACCTCGCACTTTTAATCTACTACCAAAAAATTCAAGTAACAACTAAACTAGCACAATACCAAAAAGAATTAAAGTTGTGGCTGTACAGTGTACAATGCAAATGTTGAAGCATTATTCATTTAATTTTAACTTTTTTCTATTTTGTTTCTGTATAGTTATTATTATTTTATTTTGTGTTCTTTTAATTTATGTATATTATCTTACAATCTTTATTTTACTTTGATTTATTTTTAATATGCACCTCTTGCACAATCTTTTAGACTAACTTTAATTATAATCCTACCGTTTTTCTTTATTATGCTTACTGTTTTTTTTTATTTTTACTGTTATATATTTTTAGGTACAAAAATCTAATGTATTAACTTATATTACCCACGCACAGGCTGCGCCTTAGTGGGTTCCCTTTCCTATTATTATAAAACTTGTAATGTGAAATATGTAAATTGGGAAAAAATAAAGGAAATAAAAAAAAATAAAAAAATAAAATCTATTTTTACTAGTTTTATTACCCACCAGCGACTAACTGCAACTCTCACCTTGAAAATTTATAAACGCGAGCCTAACTGTCGAACTGAACTTCGCCTTATGGGAAAAGAACAAACCAACCGCAAATGGCGCGAAACGCCGCTTGCAGTTGCTTCGTTTCTTTTCCGTAATTCGTGGCTCGGTTCGCGTTTAAGTTCGCAAATGTATACGTACCATAAGAATTACTAAGTAGGTACACTCTGATATCAATCCGTCACAATTACATCATACATGATGTAATTGTGGTCATATCGATTTTACACAATTATTGTTTTCTTTTGTATTACACAGCATTACTTACTGTTACTTGTTTTTAGTAATGCTCTTACAGAACATTACTTACTTTTTTATATTTAATACCATACTTTCTTTACGTATTTGTACTATTCGTACTTATGTTAATGTCTCCCGTTGTGTCGTTTACATGAAAATACGTACATACAATTTTATCTAAATAATATATTTTTTTTACCATGCCTGTCCCACTGGAACGATTCCAAGTGATAGACAGACCTGGTACAAACCTACGTAGTTTATTATAAGGTTCAAAGATAGCATGTCGTCGGCCCAGTGTCAAAGTGGCAAATCAGCAAAATTACCATTCGGAGATACATATTGAGGTTTGAAGTTTATTACTGGGGTTATAAATCCATTTTGATTGTTTCCAAGCCATCTTCATATGCTTTAATATCTGTCAAATTCATAGTTTGAGAAGATTAATTTAAAAATAGAAACAAATTTATGTTGGTTTTTGCACATTGTTGATGTTGGCATTGCAAGATTTGTTATATATTGCACCTCAATGCTATAAGTAGGGTAAACACACATTTTTATACATGATCTGTTAGGAATGCATTAATCGTATTTTGTTTTTGGGTGTTGTATGGGGTTTTAAATATGAACTTTTTATGGTTAATATTTTTTTATTTAAATAATATGATTGAATTTTTATATTATTTTTTTATTTAATCAAATTGTATTTGAATATATATGAAATATTAAAAGAAGCAAATTAATATTGAAAAAATTATAGGTATGATTTTTATGTAATTCAATATTAATAATGTCCTTCTATAAAAAAATATCCACTCTTCTATCAAGTCGTATGGAAAAAAAATACATAGTAATTAAATTTCCTCCCCTAAATTCAAAATCTTCCATATCTTTTTGAAATATCCCCATTTAAACAAAACTATTATATAAATTCACCTTCTCTCTCTCCATAATTTGAAATGATGGCCTCGAAAACTGTATTTAGTATTAATACAACATTCACTCTGCGCTAGAATCTTCGTTTGCGTCGATTTCGATTATTTATTTTTTTATTGAATGAATAGTTAATATATATCATAAAACAATTCCTGCTAAGTCAATTGATTTGGAATAACTGTTCTGTTCATTCCAAAATTAATGCGATAATACATGTTGTAAATAATTAAGTCATTAGTTTATGTTTCCCATCATTTATCATAACATATTATTTTTCCCCACATCTGCAAACAAGTAAAATCCAACATATTTTTTTAAATTTAACAGCCTGGTATTTTGTAAACCCAATGACCTTCAACATCACGTAATTTGGGATTGAAAATTATTTCTCATTGTAAAATGTATTGTACCAATACTCTTAATTACTTATTTTCCGAAGCCATTGATTAATATTTGTTCATTTTAAAATCTCCTAAAAATTTATTGCATTCAGCTCTAAAGAAAGAGTCCCACTTTATGCCCCACCTGCAGGTGTAATAATTGCAAGAATGCCTTTGACCAAGGCAACGACGATATTGTAGACCCGTAATAAATAGTAAAAAATGCAAATTTCAAATGCATTCCTAGGATACACTGAAAAATATTTCTATTGTTCATGTCAGGTCCCTTTAAAATTAATTTTAGCTTGAGAAAAATGTATTTCACACGCCAACCAAGGCCTGGGAGAAAATAGCCTTAGTAGGTTCAACTTTTTAATGTGTTTCTTTGTATTTTTTTAGTTTAACATAGCATATACCCCGAGTATCGAGTGTCAGTCTGAGAGGGTAGTCTGAGAGAGTAGTCTCTGAGAGTGGACTCTGAGAGTAGTCGGGGAGAAGTGGAAGGTAGTGCAATACCTACTGATTAAAGGAACTTAGACCCTTAATCAATGAGTAGTCTCCGAGGGCAGTGTAATAATAATAATAATAAATATCTTTATTGTGACAAATTTTCAAACTATAACTATGGAAATACATGTAAGACTGTTTTGTGTACATTGGTTTATAAATTAGAAGAGTATATAATTTTATCAATGGAAATTAATATATAAACAGTAGGTAAAATAAATGTAAATAATAGAAATGTTAATGTAGTTATATGTTAAGGTTTATCATAGCCCGCCTCACTAGGCTTAGCCTGTGTTGAGGCAGCTATCCACCAAGTTTATTTATAGTACTATAACGTACCTACAATTATATAAAAATATGAACACTCAATAGTTAGGTAGCATCAATATCAATACATCATATACCAAGTTCGTTTATAGTCCTAATAATATACCTACAATTATATGAAAATACATACAATAATTAGGTTGCATCAATGACTGCGAATTTGGATGAGTGCACCGGTAAAGGCCCTATCATTACTTTTAATCCAAATTTTTACGCTATCTTTGAAATTTTTTTGTGAATGACATGTTTTTATTTTATCAGGAAGAATGTTATAAAGTCTAGTCGCAAGATATCTAAAATTTCGTTGTCCAAAAGTAGTGTGCGTTACAGGAATTTGAAGTAAGTCTTTGTTATTGCTTCGAGTACAGCGAGTATTAGATCTTTTTTCGTAGTATGTATGTTTATTTGTGTATAGGTGAGTGAGTATTGTTTTTGCGTATGTCTGCCGAACATCAAACACATTCATAATTTTAAAGATCAAGTTCGAGTCAGTAATTAGAGGAAGCCTAAGAATTATTTTTATAATAGTTTTCTGTGCCCTTATGATTGGGTCTAGTGCAGATGAAGTTCCACCTCCCCACGCTATGATACCATACTCAATAATAGATTGACAGAGTGCAAAATAAACCATTTTCAAGTGTTGTAAGTTGAGGAAGTTTCGTATCGTTCTGAAGAAGTGCATGGTTTTTCTTATTTTGTTTGCAATACTAGTGTGAAGATTCCATTTGAAGTATGGATCAATGGTGAGGCCGAGGTACTTTATCTGAGCAGTGCGCTCAATGTAGGGACACTGACAACATTCTTCAGAATTCAAACATGTGTGTATTCTAATAGAGGCATCGTCATGAGGTTGACCTGTAATATTAATGCTTGATGTGATGTATTTGGTTTTCTCGGCATTCAGTGTGAGCGTATTAGTATCCAACCATTTTTTTACAATGCTTATGTCCGTTTCAGCTTTTTTGTAGACAGCTGGCTAAGTGTCAGCTTCAAACAGAAGAACAGTGTCATCGGCAAAACTAACTATTTTCCCCTGAATATTAATGTTACATAAGTCGTTAATATACACCAGGAACAAAATCGGTCCTAATATGCTTCCTTGTGGTATACCATAATTAGTTGAGCAGGTGTTGCTTAATATGTTATTTATTTTAACTTGTTGCTTACGCCCATTAAGGTAGCTTTTAAAGAATTTAAGTTCGTTGTCCGCAATACCGATTTTTTCAAGTTTATTTGTTAATTTACTGTGCGATATGGTATCAAAGGCTTTAGATAGGTCTAAGAAGATTGAAATACATTTTTTGCTTTTATCAAGGTTTTTAACAATGAAATCAGTGACAGCAGCAATAGCGTCTGAGGTACTCTTGTTTTTGAAACCCGTATTGATTTTCTGAAATCAGTTTATGGCTCACGAGAAATTTTACCAACTGTGCATTGACAACCTTTTCAAATACTTTAGATAGACTAGTTAGTAGAGTTATTGGTCTGTAGTTGTTTATGTCTGTCTTGTTACCTGTTTTATGTATAGGAATAACAATACCTTGTTTCAGGTTTGAGGGGAAGTGGCCCTGAGTGATACTAGAGTTTATTAAGTGTTCTAGGGGCAATGCAATTTCCGTAGACAGCGTTTTTAAAATCTTGGTTGATAACCCATCAACTCCGGCACTAGACGTGTTTTTAGGGAATTAATTATTTTTAGAATCTCTTCCCCAGACACTTTTTGAAAGTTAAATCTTCTTTGAGAAAATTGGAGTCCTATTTCAGAAGTTTGAGCATTCCCACAATTTGGTAGACGAGAAGCAAGATGTGACCCAATATTAATAAAAAAATTATTGACGTGATCCGCAACGAGCTTTGGGTTTTTTGAGGTATCAATAATTTCTCCATCAATGCAGAGTTTACTTATGTCTTGTTTGTCTTTAGTGTTTTGTGTATTTGTGGCTTCTCTTAAAATTTGCCATATTTTTTTGGGATCGTTGTTGCTTTCTTTGATTTTGACTCCGTAATAGATTTCTTTTGCGTTTCTGATGACGTCACCGCACGTATTTCTGTATCTTTTGTAGATGTTTATTGCTATTATGTCATATGGATTTTCTTTCACTTTTTTGTGTAGTGCGTTTCTTCTACGAATGCAGTTGATGATTGAATGACTTATCCATGATTTCAAGGGTTTAATTTTGTTTGGAATTTTTTTTGACAAAATTGTGGTATTATTACTTAATTCATTTTTCAGAAAGTCAACAAAATATATCCATGCATCATCTGAGTTTTTTATTTGGAAAAGCTCTTGCCAAGATTTATTTTTAATTGAGGCTTTTAAATTTTCAAAGTTAATATTATTGTATATAAGAGACTGATCTCGTCTATTTTTTGTGGTGTCGGATTGCAAAGTGAAGATTGTTGTGTAGTGATCTGTAATTGTTGATTTGTAAATGATGCTTTTGTTTTGTTTATTAGTTTTGACCATTATGTGATCAATACATGAAGTTGATTCATTGACTATTCTTGTTGGTGTATTGATGGTACTAATTAATCCATGGAATTCTAACATGTTTAGGTAGTCATGACATTGGTGATGTGAATTGTTTGGGAGTATGTTGATATTTAAATCTCCCATAATTATCAAATTTTTAGAATGGGAAAGATTGGATAATATGCTATTAAGACTATTTAGAAATGGTGTAATATTACGATTCGAAGGAGAGCGGTATATTGCTAGAATGCAAGTGTCATTATTGTATGTTATTTGCAAACAGTTCGCGCCAATAATGTCTATTTCCGTTACAATGGGGTTAAGATCATTTTTTGTGTATACCACGACTCCATCGTTCTGGCTATCATGTTTTGTCGAATTGAAGGAAGAGTAGTGATTTATTAATTTTGGAGTATAAATGTTTGACAACCAACATTCCGTGAGAATAATTATATCAAAGTCTATATTAAGGTGGTTAAGCTGTATCTGGAGTTCGTTAAAGTTTTTATTAATTGACCTAATATTTTGGTGCATAATTGTAATGTTTTTTACCTCTGCTATAAGATATTTGCAAATTTTGGCATCTGAAGTAGTAAAAGGGTTGATTTGATCACCATGTTCTGCATACATGCGATTAAAGTTAATAGCCATTATAAAATTTATACTAAACAAAAAAAAGAATTGTTTAATTCCCTTGAATGAGAGCTCCACTAATCCGTGGCCATCACTGGGGGTTTCAACCTTTCATTGTTAGTGCAGGAGTTCATTATTGTTACAGTGCGAAAATAAGCATAAAAGATATGATTCACCAATATTGGGGGAATCGACCCAGTGAA
Organism: Hesperophylax magnus; assembly: GCA_026573805.1. Taxonomy (NCBI): domain Eukaryota; kingdom Metazoa; phylum Arthropoda; class Insecta; order Trichoptera; family Limnephilidae; genus Hesperophylax; species Hesperophylax magnus. Next base: position 24,077,194 of record JAIUSX010000011.1, read on the forward strand.
TGACCGGTAAAAGTGGGGCTCTCAATCAAAGAAACTAATCAATTTTTTTAAGATGAATTGTGATGTTTGATGTAGTGTATTTGTCTGTCGCCGTCATTTTTCCTAATCATTATTTTACAGTCTTTGTACCAGACATATTTGAAGCCCATTTCTTTTGCCCTTGTTTTAGACCTCCACAGAAGATCTTTGAAATAGTGACCAAGGATTTCACCAACAAAAATCTTCTGGAATCCGTTTCCTTGTGCTGTAATTGTATTAAGTTGCCTTTTGTTCAGTAGAATTTGTCGTCTTTTTTGGGGGTTAGTAAATCTGACGTGGAGTTTTGGGGGGACTCCAGGTCGTCGGTCCGGAATTTTCTTGATGTCGAGGATGTCATCGCTTTTTAATTCGATTCCTGAGACTGCGGCAACCCGTTTAATCATTTCTGCAGGCTGCTCACCCTCTTTTACTTCGATCCCTGTAAATTCAAGGGTGTCTTCATGAGTTACTTGCTCCACTTCTGCCAGTCTGACTTCCAGGCTCTTTATTATTCTGTCCTTTTCCGTTAGCTCCTTTCTCATTAATTCAACTTCCGAAACCAGTTTGATAATGGTCTCCATCTTAAGATGAATGTCATCGTACTGACGGCTGATGAAGTCCCTTGTGTTTCTGGTTTCTTGATTTTCATCATCTATTTTCTTTATTATTGCTTGTTTAAATAATTCCAATTTTTTTCCATTTTCATCTCAATTTTTTCCAGCAGATTGTCGAAGTTTAAAACGTGGGGCTCAGATGAAAGGTTAGCAGCTGTCGTTTGTCCTTTGCTTCTCAGATTTTTTTCTGAATTTGCCATTTTGGTAGACACTGTAGGTCAAACACTGCCTCTATTACCCTTTTGGTTGACTTGAGATGTACTGTTAATTTTTCGATTTTAAAATACTGATAATTATTTATTCACTGGTCAATCACTGACAAATCGAACACTGACTTAGTAAAACTAACAATTCTCATCGGATTTGACACATCCACGGGGAAATTTTCTCGCTGTACCAGATTGTGGAAAAAATTCGGTTTATGGGAGTCACTCGAATAACCGAAATTGAACTTGATTTAGACTAATTTAGGGCTGGGGAATCCGAATCTGTAAGAATTAGGTGGGGGTCGGCACTATTAACTGAGTTATAGGGTTTTGAAATTTCGTACGCGATACATAGAAACCATATTTTATTTATCAATTATGACATAGTGTGGGACGGTAGTCTGTGACAGTAGTCTGCCAGAAGTGGTAGGCAGTGGAATATCACTACTGGTTAAGGGAACTTATACCTTTAATCTGAGAGTGGTCTAAGAGGAGTGGTAGGTACAATACCTAAGTGGGAGTCGCTATATGCACAGCGACTAATCGACAGGGGGCGTGGCCAACATATCCGAGCATACCCGAAGTGAAGTATAGATATAAAAGGGACACTTTATTTTGAATCACAAACCATGTTACACAAACCTAGCGTAGCCGCTAAACTAATTGAAAACTGGGATGTTTTTATTGCCTTGACGCGAGCAGGCGGTATTAAGGGGACACTTTCTTTTGAATCACAAACCATGTTACACAAACCTTGCGTAGCCGCTAAACTAATTGAAAACTGGGATGTTTTTCTTGCCTTGATACGAGCAGGCGGTATTAAGGGGACACTTTCTTTTGAATCACAAACCATGTTACACAAACCTAGCGTAGCCGCTAAACTAATTGAAAACTGGGATGTTTTTCTTGCCTTGACGCGAGCAGGCGGTATTAAGGGGACACCTTCTTTTGAATCACAAACCATGTTACACAAACCTAGCGTAGTTCTTAAAACGTTTGTTTACATTATATTATTACAACGCCATTTCTGACGTTTCGTTTCACCGCCCACCGCGTTTCACTGATTTTGCAACTCGGAACACCTCGGGTATGCTCGGATATGCTGGCCACGCCCCCTGTCGACTAGTCGCTGTGCATATAGCGACTCGCTACCTAAGTAGGTAAATAATGATGAAGGGAAAATAGACCATTCATCTGAGTGAACTTGGATGATCACAAAGAAGTATAGTAGAACTAATGGGTATAGAAGTACCTACCATTACACTTATACCTAAATATATAAAATTTTGTGTTTCTTTGTTTGTCTCGTATGCGTTCCATTACCATTCATCCGTTTGCTTTGTAACTTTCAAAGCTTATTCTTATTAGTGTCAGAACATTTTAGAGGTAGAATGAGTCGTAGACGCTTGAGGAACACTCATTATCTCTGCACTGGAACGAGATACGGAGTCCACATAATATTAGTTTTTTGACAGTAACAATGTGATATGATACTGAACTACACAATGATGCCCGAAGAAGACATAAATAATTTTTTTTTGTGGTAAAATGATTTGTAAGTGATGAACGAAGAAAGAGGTGTAAGAAGAATGTATGACTTAGAAGTGAATGTTGAAGAGGTCGAGGGCGCCCGAGGAAGACATGGAACCATAAACTGAAACAAATTCAATACAATAATATTATTTCCACCTTATAAATGCACCCAGTTGTCAGGTACTCAAACCATTACCCGAAACCATTTAAAAGTCCCCGAGAAACTTCGTGTTTAAGGCAGCTAGTAAGTAATTAACATGATATTGATATTTTATTTTAGCTCTGACATGCCATGGACATTGTTATTTCTCTTCCTTAAAATAATTCATCTTATGTGACAAAAACCCTAAAATATTTTTTCACCTTTAGTAGCTTTCGATAGTTTGGAATCGTCATTATTATTATTATTTTTTTTTTTTTTTAAAGAAAGACAAACATTCCCGGGTTTTTCGATAGTTTGGAATCGTCATTATTATTATTATTTTTTTTTTTTTTTAAAGAAAGACAAACATTCCCGGGTTACGAATAACCTGACAATATTTGAAAATCTCCTACTACCACCACAGAAAGCTGAAAATGTTGCTTGTGTTGTGATGGAGGACTTAGCCAGCCGAGGAATTGAACACACTACGCCTGAGTGGGACCCAAGCGCGATGTCAACTCGGCCACCGACCGGTCCATTGGTAGTTAAATTATATTCGTTTCAATTATTGATAAAACCAATATAAATATCGGTATAGGGCTTGGAATAAAATCATTACGGAATTAAGATGCACAAAAACCCCAACAGAATTTCCATGCTAAAAACTAACCTTTTTAGACTCCTTTTCCCTTAAATTTACTATATTTATCTACTTTACTCTAATAACATATGTATTGTGTATCCAAGCTCTGCTTGCTGAGCTGCATCTAAATTACTCTCGTAAACAATAAACGCTATTATTCTCAAAGGACCTGCCAGGTAATCATGGTTCTGCATTATATTATATTATCTGTCAGTATATAAATAAATAAATACTACATAATATGGATATTTCAACGCCGATTCACGTCCATTGGTCAAATGCATTGTAGGTACAAAATTTAAAATATTATGTATTTAAACGGCCCCACTCAAATCATACATTGTTATGGTGGTAAAACATACTCGGCATATGTAATAAAGTGGTTGCAAGTCCGTCACTGATGATAGGTCATAAAATATTTTCAAACATAATATTATTAATTTTCATCATTAATAATTCATAATGTATCCAAGCCAAGTAAATTTTATTAAGTAACTTTGTTTGTAATATATATTATTACCCATTAAAAGTCAGTGGTGCTGTTGTGATTTAGGTTTACGCCTCTGTTGTGCCACGGTTTGCTAATGTTACGGATTTACGTGATCGAATTTGAAAGCCATTTGTTTTTTTAAGTCCGTGCTTGTGATTTATGCGTTGACAAAAATATAATGAAGCTGGCATGAAATGCTCCAAGGTTTTTGTTATAAATTACACATTTAGTGTAACAAAACGTTGGTTGAAGATAAATCACTCGAATTTACGATGCTTCAAGCTACTTCTAACGTTTTTAAAAAAATACTATGCATATATGAGACGGATTAAAAATTCTATGTTGTTGATATTATTTAATACATTTCTTTATTTATTTAATATAAATAATACTAATTCGCTTTACATATATGTTGCATTTTGTCTATTTTTTAATAAAATTGCAGATTTAGGGTCTAAGTTGTTATAATTGTACCGTTTAAACAATGTATTCGCAGTGCCAAAAACCTTGTAAATGCGTTAAGAACATGAAAAATATAAAATGGATCTTTTAATCTTCTGCATATCGGAAGTACGTCACTTTTCCAACAAGTAAGTTTATAATAAATTGGTGCGGCTCACTTAGCAGTTCTACAGTACAGGAGGTTATAGTAACACCTCGAAACAATGGTGTAATTTTTTTTTAATCTGAATCTCTTCGTTATATATTACGTGTAAATGAACGTTAGTTTGATAGTTCAAAGTATCAAATTATATAGATATTATAAAATTATTTTTTTTATGTTAATTAATACCTCCCTAATAGAGAATAACTAGTGTTTAAGGAGGGAGTATCATTAAACAATTTCGGGAGTACCACCAGAAATATAGACATTCAAATGAATTAACATACACTTACAGAATATTAGATACCTACGCTAATTATTGCAAAAATAAATTTAAAATTTACAGAAAAAAAGTATCCTTATTTATATAAGGTTTTAAATAATTTTAAATAAAAACAAAATTCTTGTATACTTAAATACATATATTTAGTATACTGATTTTATTTTGAAAAGCGTACAACATTATACACTTAACCAAATTAGTTTGAGAAAAATGTAATGAATCTAAGTTTAGTTTCTGCAATGTGTTCTGTCCATTTAATGTGTTCATCTATTATTATGCCTAAATATTTAACTCCTCAGACCTCAGAAATATTCTTTCAAAAAATCGGAGTATTTCCGCTTTGCAATATAATCCAAATAAATGGAACATTTTTTAACGTATCCAAAAACTAAAAACTGTTTTTGAAAGGAAATGAAATACGCTTCCAATTTTATTATTGGAATTAAACATATATTTTTTGAAATACTAAAATAATTTATGCAAACAAAAAAAATGTTACTAAAATTACTGTATAATTAAAATTTTTATTTTTTAATTTATTTAACGCCCAGAGGGCTTTTATATAAATACATAAAAGACACTTATTATAATAGACTAATGTATAAAAAACGTAAACGTCACCTCACTTTTTGGTTGTTTCATATAAAAATAATTAATAAATAAATTGACGAAGTCTCGTGAGTTTTTTCAAATTGCAGCCGAAACCTTTGGTTTCATAAAGGTTCACATTTTTAATTGTTTTGTGGTTAACTTCTCCCTGCCGTGCTGAGGGTTTCATTTACATATTATTAAAATGTAGTAGTATCGATAATATAAAGTCTTTATAAATATTTTTAATAGTATTTTTCAAAAATAATTATAAATATATAAAAGTTGTTTTTTTTGTTCATTTGAGAGGTTTCAGTTTTTGTATTTGGTGTGTGTTGTCGTGTTTGTGTTTGTGTCTGTTCTGTGTTTGTTGTCGGTTCTGTATGGTGGTAGAGAGCTTGGGAAAATTAAAAGAGAATAGAACTCTTAGGGTGAAAACATATTGCATCTTAAAAAAACTATTACACCAATATGGCCATAAATAAGCATTTAATGCCATCGGACATAAAACCAAGTCGAGTTACCATTATTCTCAAGAAAGTGGACTACGGTTACACCACCCATCCACAAATGTACACATGAGGAAGAAAAAGTACGGGTAAAATTATTATACCAATTCCCATTAAACTTGTACTATCCGATTCGCATAAAGGCAAACTTGTGCTGATGAAAAAAACTGTAGCGGCAAGCTATCAGATTAATTTGCCGTGTAACCTACGCTCGAGAATTTCAGTGTGAGCAGCGCGCGTTACGCCTGGAAACTTCTAGATTCACGTTGAGGGCGCATCGACCTACCTAAGACTGCAGGAACATTCCCCGCTCTAGAAGGCGCGTCACGCAACAGTTGATTTTAAGAACTCAGCCTAAAACAACCCACCGACTCTGCACAGGGTTGCGGGACCTCCGTGCTCTTAACGTCTGCCATTGAAGACCGAACATCATCTCACTGGAGCATCAAGAAGACCCGTGGTCTTCACCAGTGACGAACATCAATTTTCAGTTTATTTTAGTCGAACTACCGACATAACCGCCATGACCATACTCCACCGCCGTTCAACTCCGCTTCTATTGTGTTGAAAATCGGCCTGGTAAATTTACCATCGATTACTGCACCACCGCTGTGTCGAGCATCGATCCAGAGGAGTTCAACATTCAGTCTCCGCCCACCGCGAATCGAGATTTTTACATTCCACCATGATGAGACCTACTTGTATCCCATTGCGATGCACATCGATATGACAACACTGACTACCAATAAAGAAACGGTGATTCCTACCACATCTTTCATTCATCTCTACCTACCATCACCCACAGAACTATACCTTGGAAAAAAAAACTATCAAAATTAACAATTACCTATCCCTACTGCAAAGCCAACAAATAACAAGCTTTCGAAAGGTAAAGCAATTTTAATTATCAAGTTATATAAATACAACCAAAAAAATAGTATTTGATCCATTAAATTCATTCATTCAAGACTCGATTACCAAATCTTCAGAGGATTAAGGACATAGCTGGAAAAATTTAGGAAAATGCCCAGATTATTTCACACATTGTCAATTCTCTTACGGAAACTTGGCTAGAGCCATTAAATAACTCAGCAGAGCTCGGTCTACCCTTTCATGCAGTCTACCGGCTCGGAGAAATATCAAAATCAATTCCAAATCCATAGGTGGAGGTCTTACAGCAGTTTGCAAGAAAATGTCTTCAAAAGTTTTCAATTTCAGTTCAATTTGGATTTGAAAGGTATATTATCATGTGGTTTAAAATTTATTTAAAAATCAGGCAATTGATGTTAAATGTTAATGTTGTTGTTGTATATTGGCTTTACTTCATATGAATTCATGGCTCCAACGGTGTTCCGCAAGAAATTCGGGACCAATATTTATTTTTGCTATTTGTGAATATTGTTCTTACTATCTTTAATGATGTCAATGTTTTAATGTTTGCTGATAATATTAAAATATACATAGCCATAGGAAATATTAATAACTGAATAAAATTGTCGAATAGCTTTTAAAACTTTTTGTTTAGTACCAAGAGAAACTAAATATATATAATGAAATTAATATCATATAATGAGATTTCACAGAAAAATCTATTATTCCAACATAGCTAATTTGGCCAAATTTTGACTAATTTTCAAAGTGCAAGCGTAAGCTGGTTAAAATGTATCTAATTTGAAGAAATATATTAATAAAAATAAAAAAAATTATTCAAAAAAATTCCGCGTCTTCGCGTTCTTTTGGTATTTTCAAAGCTAACAATTAAATTCACAATTTTTTACAGATGTCTCTCATATCTCATCTCATTATGTCTTAGCAATTTTGAAATAAATGTCCCCAATTCCATTGAGCAAACATCAATGCCCCAATTCTCATTGTTTAAGACACCAAAGCATTTTTCACCTTAATACATTCAAAAATAGTATCGCTTATTTTAGCCTTCTGACCCAAATGTGTCCACTGTATAATAAGATCGAGTGTGCTGAAGTAGATATTTTCGTCGATAATCTATACCGATTCAAAAAAATGTTCTGTTGCTGCTAAATAATATGTTAAGATAATTATATTATGTATCACTGTATGTCTCGTGTCTCTTGTCTCTCCTAGTATTATTTGTCATTTTACTGAGCTTATGTATAAATTTAATATATTATTACTTTTTTTGTTTTTTAATTGTACGTAACTTGTATTTATTTGCATTTTAACATGTTTGCTACAGTATGTAATTTTTATGCAATTGTAGATTGTTGTCTGTAAATTAACAAAGTTTTTGTAACTGGATAGTTCTGACGTAAGTGAGAACGTCTGTAAAACCCAGTATAAATAAACCTCTCTACAAAACATTATTACAAACAAAATAATGTCAGTTGGGAGATATTTTTTATCGTGGTTTTATGTTTATTTTACACAAATTCTGCTATGTATTGAATTTCCTGATTTTTAATAGTTATAAAAAATTCCTAAAAGCGTAAATAAAACATGAAAGTGAATTTTAATTTACAATTGTCAAAAAGTGTTATTTTTAGATGCCATTCCTGATGTATCGTTAAATGAGAATTGTAATATCATGATATTTGTACTTTTGGATTATTAATTCAGTTCCATCATCAGGGCATCAGATGTGTAATTAGAAAATTACGCATCTGCCCTGATGATGGACACTGCAATGCTGTCCGAAACGTTGGCCAAAGAAGGAGTTAGCGCAACACGGCATAATACCGCAAAAACAAATCACTATAATACTTTTGGCCGTGAAAATCTCAAATCATACCTGAACAATCAAACGTATTTCAAGCATTTGTAAAATTGATATTTTATGTTTATAAAACCTACCGACTTGAGATAAAATATTAAATAAAGTTAAATTTATTGGCTTTAAACGACAGTCATAAGTTTATATGTTTTCCTATCAATATTTGGAGTTATGATTTTTATAATGAGCGCGTGCGAATTCAAAACCAAAAGTACGAAAATCTGTAGCGCTCAACGCATTTTATGGTAAATATTAAAATGTGGTTATGATTACTCCATATAATACAGTGATTATGACTTTAATCGAGGTAAATTATTTGATTGTACACTTTCATCAAAAACCAAACATTATTAATAATTTTGAAATAACATTAAATAAAGCTTTGAAAATGTTTGGTTTTTTATTAAAAATATGCAGTCAATAAAAAATATTCAAGAAAAGTTTAGAACGAATTGATTACAAATACGTTTTTAAGAATGATTAATTTAAAGAGGTCTAGCATGGATGATCGATAAACCCTATGTCAATACGATATTGACTTAATTCGTGATCTATGGTCAGTTAGCAATATTCCCTAGGACGGTCAACGATTCATAAGAAATTCGGACAAAGCACGCCTAATCTCTCTGGCTGTCAGTTAAATTTGAGTGACTGTTGATAAACGCAAATTTTATAATAATATTGTTTTTTATACGAAATTGCGGGTTTAATGGAGGCAGATTAATGAAGCTCCTTGGAATGAAAGACTTCATTAATGCGATCAATTAAATCCGTTCGAACTTGGAGAGACGAAATACTTGCTTCGTAAATCTCGTATTATGACTAAAGATCTCTTCGACCAATTCTAAGTTGTGAATAAAGACCTCGTTCATAAAGACCTTACTAATTAACTCCCTTTTAAATGCCAAAAAGTAAATACTGACTGCCAATATATATTTGGGTTAGTATTTCAATTCAACATTCTCGTTTTATCAATATTTCGAAATGTTACATATCATATATCAATATATGATATATATCAATAACCTTAAATTATCGGATCGATAGACAAAACAATTGACATATTTGTAGCGATTTAGTTAGCACGGTCGAATATTAGTTAATAATGTTAGCATTGATACGCCAATGATATCGTAATGCAAATCGGTATACGCCCTGGCAGCTGGGAAATTTATATTATAAATTAACCGCAGACGGCTACTAAAAAGTAAAAAATACAAATAAATAGACAATGTCAAATTTTAATAATAATTTTAATATACATTGGCATTTCGCATGTAATTTTTGACACTAACAAGGAAGTTAATTAGTTCATGAGGTCTTTAGTTATGACTAACAACTTTTGTTCCTCCAACTTGGAACGGAATCAATTGATCGCGTTTCGACCGTCCATAGATCGTGTATATAATTTCTTTCAACTCAAGGGCTTAGTTAGGTCATCTCCAATTAGCAAGTTATTTTGCATAACGATCGAAATTATCCAAAAATTCGTGCATATTGACAGCTTATCCGACACTTTGGAGGCCTCGCTAAAACCAGCTGCTTTTGTCTACCTACTATCAGAATCATATTTTGACCGTGCTCGCGAACATCGCTAACTGACCATAGGTGACGGATTTCGTCAATATCGTATTGATATAGGGCTTTATGGATCTACTCGTATATGAAATCATCGGTAGTTACGTCTATCTATCCGACATTGTAAAGTTATCGATTTCACCGTGCCAGACCCACAGAACCCGGGTGTCGTAAGGGTCCATGGAAAGTTTTAATCGTGATTTAAACTAAATTTATTAATTACACTGGTTTTAAGTGCAGTCCCTTAAGCATAGCTAATTTTTTTATATATATTTAGTATCCATAAACACGAAATGAAAAGAAAAAAAAAATATACGTCAGGTTTTCTTATTATTTAACAATGTTTTTTGACATAATTCTTCCATAGTATGACGGGTACTTATTTAACAAAATTTCAAAACTAATTCAATTTAATTTTTTTTGCTCCTGAATATCTTGAGAGTCTCTCTGCAGGGTCCAGCAATAATCTGCTAGCATAGATGCACTCCACTTTACTTGGTATCTCTTTTCCATCGCCGCAATGTCCTGGTGAAATCGTTCGCCGTGCTCGTCACTGACATCTCCCATATTTTCGGGGAAAAAATTCAAATGAGAGTGAAGAAAGTGTATTTTTAGTGACATGTTACATCCCATATTTTTATAGGTCATGAGCATTTCAGACACAATGCTGATACAGTCTTCACTTCCAAAAAAGTTCTCGACAACGTTCTTGAAGGCTGACCAAGCGGCTAGCTTGATTGTTCTCAACACTGTTATAAAATTCGGATCAGTCAAGATCTCCCTTATTTTTGGTCCCACGAATATTTCTTCTTTAATTTTTGCGTCTCTGATCTTAGGAAACTTTTGCTTTAAGTAAATCATGCCATTTCCATCCTTAGACAAGCCTCTTAAAAAAATTTCATCAAACCCAATTTAATGTGTAAGGGTGGAAGTAAGATATCTTTAGATTTTACTAAGGGAGCATGTTGAACATTCTTCGTGCTAGGTTTAAGGTGCTTTCTAGTAGGCCAGTCCTTAGTCTTTCCTGTCTCTGCTGTCCCACTTGCACAGAAAACAACAATAGTTTGTGTATCCCGCTTGCAGTCCTAGTAGGAGCCCTATTACTTTTAGATCACCACATATTTTCCATTCGTATTTTACATATTTAATTTTTGTTAGCAGCAGCTTCATGTTGTCATAGTTCTCTTTCATGTTTGTGACATTCAAATGACATTCGAGCCTAGTGTTGCCATATTATAAAACAAATCAATGATAACTCACGAATAAATATGAATTAATACACATTTTAGTAAAACTTAAAACCCATAAAAACCTGACGTGATAGAAAAAAACCAATCACATATCTGAAATAAGCGTGAAATTTCCTGTTAGATTTGGCTACTTTCGTTAAAGGGACAAAAAATGTGTTGACCAGTGTTATTGAAGACAATATTAGCAATTCATAAACGAAAATTTGACACAGAAAAATCAGAAAAAGATACATCTTTTTTTTTCTTTTTTTTTTTTTACAGTAATACCGCACAAGAGTCCCAACTGCTCCCGTCTGGAGCCAGTGAGACTATGGCATCCCCAATTGGGGTATGTTGTGAGGCTGAGGGTATATTGGGGAGGGGAGGGAGATGGGGAAGAGGAAGGTGGGGAAGTACCTGGCTATTCAGATCTGGTCACCAAACACGGCTAAAGCCATTTCAAGCAACGTTTCAATTCTGAATGGTGGTCTTACACCAGGGCGATACTGAGAGTATCTTCCACTCTGGAACGTGCCAATATACTATATATTATAAATATACTATATATTATACTATATATACTATATATTATTTTTTATTAATTAATTGTGAAATAACACAAATTAATCAAATAAAATTTATTTGCGCACGCCGGGTTCGAACCCGCGACCTTCGGATCTGTAGTCAAAAGCGTATACCACTAGACCACGCCGGCCGTCAAATCCTCATCTAACTTAAACCCAGGACCCTCGTCTTGCCGGGACGCGGCTCTAGTAACTCAGCTAATGGGACCATAACTCCTTAGGACATATTTAACTGTATCATACATCGAATAAGAACTACCAAGATTATCTTCATTTTTTCTTCGCACTTTTGGTGCATTGCATCATCGTACATTGCGTCCCAGCAAGACGAGGGTCCTGGGTTCGAGTTCTAGATGTGACCGTATAATTTTCTGATTTTTCTGTGTCAAATATTCGTTTTGTCGCTAGTATTGTCTTCAATAATTAAATATTACAATTCGAGGTTTCACTCATTCAGTTATTTAAAAAAAAAATCATTTAAATTATCAGAACGTAAAATAGTTAATGATTTGGGTGTTAATTATGTAATTCATTCATATAAAATTATAAATTCAATAATTATAGCAACCCTGAACTATTTGCTATGAGTGATTTTTTACCATAATATACCTCGCAAACCAACAACGAGGCAATATCTACCATTTTATTATGACAACCCAACAGGGAATCAAAATTATATACTTCCGTTTGCCGTATACAGAATTTGGGTAGTGTTTTTTTTTAATAAAAAGATCTAAAGATACATACTATGGAGTCCAACTAGGAAGGTTTACCGTTTTAGGACAGTCAAATTAACAGTTTTCAAATTATCATACATGTTCACAATTACAATTACATAACAGTACCATTACAAAATACATAATAGTAACACAATTACATAATATTAACATTATTTTGTTGAATAATATGACACGCGAATTGAGTAGGTAATGCACTAATGGCGAATATAAGAAAAATTAAAAATTGGGTAAAATTAAAAATTTCAGAGAAAATAAGTATGTAAAAGCGAAGATAAAACTAAGCGTTCGTGGTAAATAATTATCAAATTTCATTTTTTAGAAATATTTCAGTCCTGCCTATATCTAATAACAACGTGATGTTGTTTATATTTCTAATGTATCGATCACTAAACATAAACAGGTCTTAGTAGAATTTATACCAGAAAGCAGAACAAAGAAAATTAATTAAAAAAACTGCCTAGCTTTGCTTCGACCCATTTGATTTTTTTGTACATTGTATTCCTAATGTACTATTTTAGCCTCTTGCGTGGTGAAGTATTTTGTTTTCTGTAATTTTATGCTAATTTATATGTTCTTTGTGTTAAAAAAAATAAATGTGAGAAATTCAAAATAAATAAATCAAACAAAATGTAATATTTGAATTCTCTCATACTTCCCAGTGTTTGCTTTCATCACCTGTTAGTAACAAAATAAAACAATGATTGAAAGTCAGTTAACTATTTCAGCGCTAAGCGTTGTTTGCTAAAGCAAAAACTTGAGCAGTCAGTGGCTGGGTTGACGAAAGCGTTGGGTTCCCACCCAGGCGTTGTGAATTCAATTCATATGCTCGCTAAATAGTCCATCATAGCACAAACAACGATAGAAAGGAAATTGTAGCTTGCGACGGTATATATAGAGTCCAGAAACTTGCAAGCGGGAAACTGGTTAGTCTACGTCACATTTTCGATTTGAGCTTTCGTTTTAGAGTAAATGTTTAGTTTTCGTTGTCCCTGCCTGGCACAGGTGGTGCTTTTATTTTCAGCTCTATATCGCTTAGTTTTCTGCACATTTCACTGCGCAATCCATGACAGAGGAGTGATAGCGGAGTAAGGGTAGGTTCCTTTTGATTCTGATCTCCAGATCTCTTTTGGTCCTGCCGGCAGTAGTGAGTTACTTCGTCCACAGTCCTTAGTCATAGTTACAAGTCTCTTCTTCACTATCCCACCATATTCATAGTGGTCACGTCTGGCCACTGTGTTGCCAGAGAAGTTGTTCACCTTCCCATCCCACTGCTCACTGTTTATAGTCGGGACTGCCTGTGGTGCGCCAGAAGCTAAGGCTGTTCTTGTTTTGTTCGCTGTCATGTGAAATATTTAAATTTGCTTTTCCTTTCTTAATTTTTTCCTTGAATATACTTCTTTAAAAATATTGTCTCTTTACTAGCTTCGAAGAACAAACTGCCTTAGATGAGAACACATACACATTTTTAGTGTATATATAGTGTTCCGTGTTGGGACAGTTAGGGGCTTTTAGAATCATAATAGTGGCTTCATTTGACGGGATAACCGATAGTGAGACCTATCTGGTCCTTAAAACGGTTTGGGAAAGTGGTGGGTGGTTTTTCTTTCTTATTGACGCCTTGGTCGATTGGTAGGAATTTACAATGTGAAAAAAGTGAAAGTGAAGTGTCTCTAGGTTCTTCAATAAGTTTTATAGGTTTATTCAACTCCTCCTCACGAGGAACATCACTATCAACACGGATGAAAATTGTCATCAATGACCATTCTTTTTTGCATTTCCTAAGACGTTTTTGTGCTTTCACTCTCAACAGCATCATATATCAATAATGTTATTTTTAATTGTCAAGTCTCTGACAGCCTTGAATTGTTGAAGCTACTTTGCCTTACCCGCCGGCCATAGTGGCCAAGTGGAGATAAATTTAATTGTTACAATAGACTCACTACTGTTTGCGCTATTATAATATTTTGCTAGATTATATCTGTTGGCAAGTCACCTTTTCTGTATATTTTATCCTGTTTAAATGAAGTGCTTTTTATTATTGTAGCATTCTATGCCTTAAGAAAATTTCAGCTGTATCACATTCATTGTCGTTTTGTATACATATCGTTGTGTTCTTAAATGTAATTCTAATATTCGCCTATGTACCACTGTGTACTTATAATCTCATGTATCACATTATTGTAAAAGCCTTTTATGGCGTTTAATAAATAAATAAATTAATATCACGAAATGAAGAGTGCTTATGTATCCTTTAGTGGGTTTTTATTCTTATTGAGTAGTTGCTTGCCCCATTGGGGTTTGAACCGTCTACGAGCAGTTTGAGCTGCCTCATTCGGGCTAACCATTCTCAATCTCCTATTCGTTCCAGTCCTGCAATTTGACCCACTCTTTCAACGTGAAATTACTGAAGCAGTTAAAAGGATGTTTACATTTTGTGTGTCTTCTGACACATATTATTAAGTAATTAGGTACGTTCTTAAAAGTATTTTTTTTATGGATTTGAAATAATATTGCCTCACAATTCTGTAGCTTCATCTTCTGTTTTAACAAATTTTGGACTTACCTGACTCAAGTTTTTGATTCACTTCATTATGATATCTTCCCAGAGAATTACTAATGACTAATTTAAAATGAGCATTACCGAGTAATTTAACGAAAATAAAAAATTGATCAATAAAAGGTAATTTAAAAAAACACTTTAAATTGACACGAAGGGAATAAAGGCAATAAAATCTCACCAACAATATTGGGTGGGAAGAGCTTTAATCGGGAATGATAAGAAATAATGCCATTCAATTAATTTTGAGAAATAAAATTTTGGTTTTGAAAAAACAAACAGACTACCGTATTCGAATAAGATTAAACAGGATGTAGAACCGCAAATGCTAATTTAAACCATCTTATAAAGATTAGTGAAAATATCTATCGAATTCCTAAAGTTTTCGCTAACATCATCACAGAACATCTCTGTTTATCCGGAAACCGCATCAAATAGCTTATAACATATTTCAGATATTCAAATTATTCTTCTGCAAATGCGACAGAACTCGCAAAAATGTGCGCTTCTACAATCTAACGTGTAAAGTCAACAGTGCAATTTGTTTGCTCCTTTCTTGAATGTGTTCGAAAATATCACCCAATATTTGATTCGCAAACACAACACCACTCGTCAAAGGGAAAAGATTTGCAACTCCATCATATTAAAGTAATACTGTCTATATTAAATTTGTCCCTTTTTGCGGATGTGTTGCAATAAAAGGCGATTCGCTGTAACTGCAAAATTCAACAAAAATTAAAGTTTGTGTGCAGCCAGTTAGCGAAATTGCGCAGTAATAGCGAAATATAATAAAAATTTAATGATAAATGCTCAAAATCCCAAAGTCGTTAATGGTTGTGCATTACAAACTAAAACTGAAACTGAAGATACAGCTCAATACTTATATTCATTATTCATCATTAATAGTATCAAACGATTTTTCATTAATGTCCGTTGTATTAACACTACATAAATCTCCCTCTGATCAAAATTCTGATTCCCCTGAATTATTGCATTATGTTACTATATGAAGGTTAGGTATTCAACAAGGGTGGTTATTTAAAAGCCGATGCGTTACGAGCACGTCTGTCAGTAGAATGGATCGAGTTCAATTACCGCAGTGGTAAGCTATTTAAACCCATTTAAAATGAGTTATGATTATTGAAAAGGTATGCACTCTGTACTCTAAATCGTTCGGTTTATGGCTTCAGTTTGAAAACAAGAAGGAGTTAACTATCATTACGGTTATTTCGATAAAGATTTAAATATATTTTTTGAAATACATTATTTTCCATTTGCAAAAAATATAATTTGAACGATTTTGTCATTTGAATTATTAATCTTCACGATATGTTAGAAACTCGTTCATTTTCCCGATCCCAATAATACCTACGTATTAAAAAAAATCTAATTGGTATATTTTCGTTATTTTAGTAAAGTGCTTTTCAAAAAAAAAACCGAACTGTAAATTCCACCCAAAGTGAATATAACTCAAAAAATTTTCTACCTACATAATTTATCCAATTTGATACGTCTTATCTCGTTTTTTTTTAAATAATGGCCGAAAAAATATTTAAAAAAAAACAGTTCCTATTGTTAAAATGTCTCGCCACGACGGATAGAATTAAATGTGTTTACCGCAAAAAAATGCTTTTCACTGACTATGAGTAAAAATGGTAATTTTAATTTCCCTAAACTCAAAAATTGATGATTTTCTGTGTGATGATTACATAAAAAAAATTTAAAATCGAAAAATCATATCACTTTAGAGGAGATTGTAATTTAATTTGTTCTGATAAAGGATTAACCATATTTAATGTAAAAATTTGAAGTACATATATAAAACATAAGAATGAATTAATATTATCATTAAAAACATTCAATTATTTCCCGGACTGCATTGTGTAACAGAAACTAATTCTGGTGGTGAATTGAATTATAATATTCCGGGGTACTCCTACTATGTAACAACAACAAAATTAAACAAAAACTCTCGTATGGGAATATTTGTATATAAAAATATAATTAGTAATGTTAATATATTAAATATTGAATTTGAAGACGAAAATAAGTATTATAAAATTATTGCTATTTAGCGTACACATACATCAATAGTGCCACAATTTATGATGAATTAAAAAATATATTTTATTAAATTTTTATAGTAAAATCAATATTATTGTTATTATTGTTGGAAATGTGAATTTAAATATTGCAAACGACTGCTTTATTAAGGGAAAGATAATTATTTCACTATGTTAGCGGAACTCAATAATTTATCTTGCCTAAATTCTTATAGTAAAAACGTTCGAGGTCAACGAATTTCATGTTTTTTTATTTTATTTTTAATTATTTTTTTTTATTTATTCTTAAATAAATTAGTATTACAAAGGTATAGTACATTGTCCTCAACGCTATGAGTTCACCTGTGTTGTGGAGAACTTTTTTCAATTGTAAAATTATATAAAAGTGAACAATAAAGTGGAGATTAGATACACAGAGAAAAAATAAAAATTAAAATATAATATATAATATTATTTTTTACATAGTTTTAACAAAAACAAATGCGGAATATAACAAAATTAAACATTTAAAATGATTGTAGCTAGATCCATATGAGTTTTTTGTATTCTGTAAGATTAGATGTTTTATATTGTGTTGGAAGTGAATTGTATAGTTTTATAGCCTGGAATCTGTAGTGTTTTTTTCACAAGGGTGTGTTGGTTTTTGGTATTAGTAGTTGGTGTGCATGTCTTGTTCTAGTATTGCGAAGTTTTAAATGTGTTTAGTTTCTTGTAAAGAAAAGTAAGTATTTTTTTAAATATAATTTTTGAATCTTCAACACTGGGAATTTTTTGAATATGGTTGAAGTGGGTGTTAGTATAGGTACCTACTTTGAGTATTACTTTTATTAAGGTTTTCTGAGCTTTATACAGAGTCTCTATGTATTTTTTACTGGCATAGCCCCAGGCAATAATGCCGTATTCCATTATGGATTGTGCTATTGCGAGGTATATATTATTTATATCATATATGTTTAGTACATTTCGTAAGTTTTTGAAAAAGTAATTAAACTTGTTTAGCTTTCCTTTAACCAACTCTATATGTCTGTCCCATATTAAATAACGGTCGAAGTAAATACCAAGATATTTGATATTTTCCGTTTGTGTGATTGGAGTACAATTCCATGGGGTGATCGCTGAAAGACAGGAACGTATTTTAAGGTAGACGTTTTTGGAGGGTTGGCCTCTGGAGTTTATGCTAAAGGTTATGAATTTAGTCTTATATATATTTAAACTTAATAAGTTAGAGTCAAGCCATTTTTTTGTAATATTTAGGCCAACTTCAGCTTTTGTGATTAGTGTGTTCCAGTCAGTGGCTTTAAAAAGTAACACAGTGTCATCAGCAAAGCTTTTAATTTCCCCGTCTATTTGGAGGTGACATAGATCCTTAATATAAATAAGGAATAGGATTGGGCCAAGTACGCTGCCTTGTGGTACTCCGTAGGATACTTGTTCCTTTTTACTACATGTGTTTTCTATTGAGGTATATTGGATGCGATTTTCCATGTAGCTTTTAATTAATTTGAGTTCTGTTCCCGTGATTCCGATATATTTTAGTTTATTGAACATGTTTTGGTGGTGAATTGTGTCAAACGCTTTTACTAGATCTAGGAATATTCCAAGGCATTTTTTACCCTGATCTATATTTGTTTTGAGGAAGTCTGTTACTGAGGCTATGGCATGTGAGGTGCTCATATTTTCCCTGAATCCAAATTGATTTGGTGATACTATATTAATTTTGTTGGAAAAAATTAAAAGGTTGTTTTCTATATGTTGCTCGAGAATTTTTGAAAGCGTGTTTATAATTGTAATTGGTCTGTAATTATTTATTATTTCCTTTTTTCCATTTTTGTGGATTGGAATTACTTTGCCCGTTTTCAAAATAGTTGGAAACATCCTTTCTTTAATGGACCGATTGATAAGTATGGTAAGTGGGATAAGAAGTGCTGACTTTAATATTTTTAGTGTCATCGGTGATATTTTGTGGCTACCCTGTGAGTTTGTATTTTTTATTTTTATTTTTATTTTATTTGGAAAACCAACAGTTATAATTATTACAAGGTATGGTGTAGTAAGTGTTAAATTATTTAACCAATACTAGGTTTTCACTAAGGTATTTTAATTATTTAGTGAACATATATAATATTTATGTTAGAAAAAAAGTTACAATTAGCCTATAGGGATGGGATGGCGGAAGGGAGGGGTATGGGATGGATCTAGTCTGTGTAATGTGTAGTATGTACGTATGTGTATTAATAAAAAAATAATAATGATAATATAATTATTTATTGATTTTAGGTTTGAAATTGTGGGGTGCTGAGTTAAATAAGTCTAATTTACTGTATGAAGTATTTTAGTTATTTTATTTTAGTTCGTTTATAAGTTTTAGTGTATCTGTTTGGGGAATGTATGGAATTTTAAAGGGAGACACACCAGTGTGTGTACTGTGTATAGCGGGTTGAGAATTCTGGGATATCGTCATTTGTGGTGATTCTGTTTGCTAGTACCTTGCCTACGTTGGCAAAATAGTTATTCACAAAATTACATACCTACTTTTAGTGGTTGTTCTGATGTCTTAGTAATATCGTTATCTATTTTAATCTTGGTTGTGGAATCGCTTTTCTTTGTAGATGTGTGGGATATTTCTTTTAGGATTTGCCAGAATTTTTTTGGGGTCCTTGTTGCATTTATCTAATTTATTTTTTAAATATATTTCTTTCGATACACATACAAGTTATGTGCATAAGTTTCGATATCGCTTAAAGAAGTTTATGAGATAGATGTCATATGGGTTTTTGCCTTGTTTGTGGAGATTGTCTCTTTTACTGAAACTTGTTATGAGCCTTTTTGATATCCACGGTTTTAGAAGTTTATGTTTAGTTGGAGAACTTTTTTCGGACGTTATAGTATTTTTTTTAAATTTGTCTTGAATACATTGTATAAAAAGTGACCATGTTTCATTAATTTTATTATTTTCTACGAGTTCTTCCCATTTTTTATTAAGTAGTATGTCATTAAGTTTTTAAACATCAGTTGTATTGTAGGTTTTTGTGGTTTTGGAGTGTATTTTTTGTGAATTGTTTGTTGTGTTTATTTTCAGGATAAGTGTATAGTGGTCTGTAATTGTCGATTGATGGATTGTGGATTTGTATGATATTTTTATTTTTAACATAATGTGGTCAATACAAGTTTGGGTGGGTTATAGGTTATTTTGTTTAAAGTTGAATCTTGTGGATTCATTTATGGTGCTAAAGAGTCCATGGAACAACAAAAGGTTTAAGTAATCGTCACTTCGTGGAGGTTTTTTATTTGCTAAAATGTTTATATTCATATCTCCTATTAAGCAGATATTTTTTGTTTTTTTCATTCTGATAAGTTGACTATCTAGGGACCTCAGAAAGGGAAATATATTTTTCATAGAAGGTGATCAATACATAGCTAAAATACATGTCATTATTGACGATTATTTCAAAGCCGTCTGCGTCAGTGATATCTAGCTCCGTTATAGTTGAATGTAGATGTTTTTTGCAGTAAATTACAATATCGTCACTTTCATTTTTAATATATTTTGAGCTGCGTAGGTTTTGGTGTAATATTTTTTATTGTTTAGCCATGGTAAGATTAAAATTATGGGATGGATATTTAAGATTTTAGGATCGTAATTCAGATCATCTTTATTATGTCGTCGGAGTGTTTAATATAAATTATTTTATCTTTTTCGGCTTTCCGCGCCATAACCTTTCCATCTTTGGTCCAGACAAATGCATATCCCTTCGTGATGGCTTGTTGTTTTATTTTCCATTGTAGTTCCTTTAGATATGGTGACAGGATTTCAGTGATGTTGATTTTGGAGTTAAGCCCTGAAGATGTTTCGTACTTCACTTCTTTTCTTTTAGAGAGCAAAAGCTTGCGTAGTTTAAGATTCTAGAATTTAATTCTGATTTTTGGATGGTCCCTTTGTTTAGTTGACGTTGACGCTGCTGACGGTCCCCCTGGCTGAACTTTGGCAGTAGTTGGATTTAGTCTGACGGCCTGTAGAATGTCTTCCGAAAGGATCTGAATATCAGCTGTTTCGGCTAATGATCTTACAATTTCAAATGTAGTTTCATATGCTTTAGAAGAAACTCCGGATATTTCTAACGAGTCTGCCTGCATTCTATGGTCGCTTTCAGCACCCCGTATTTCCAGGTTTTTTAGTAGATTACTTTTTTCTTTCAATGTTTTTTTAATATTTCGATATCTGCCATCTATTTTTTCTATTAATTCATCATATTTAATTCAATCAATTCCTCTCCAGTCTAAATAATAAAAATAACGTTCTTACAGTAAATCTGAACACTAAAAGAACACATAATATTAATAATAAGTGCTAACTTTATTAAAATAAAGTGTTAAAACTGCAGTTTTTTAGTGTCCCAGAGCCAAAAGTTCAAAAACGGAAATTAAATACGCCTATACAAAATACATATCACTCTACCTTGCGTCAGTGTATTTAAACCAGTGGTTCTGAAACGGAGTTCAATTATTTATATAATAAAAAATAATAATTATAATAATATACAATGGATGTCCAATCATATATCTCAAATGCAGAAAGGGCAGTCAACGCCATAAACAAAGTGCTTCTTGACCCTGGAAATAAGTTCAACAAGGACCAAATCGCTAAAATTACACCCATAGCATGCGAAATCTTAGCAGCAATTGGCAGCATGTCGGCAGCGGTAGCTGCCAAAACTGGTGCCTTGGAAGGAGAACTGCGGGCATACAAAGATATTAAAAAAATTATTCCATCTCAAAACAATATTAATATCTGCGAGGTAATCCACGAAATGAATGAAATTACGGAGAGGTCGAAAAATATAATTTTGTGCAATGTACCTGAAAGTGCAAAGGTAACAGCTACTGACAAAATCTTGGATGACCAAACTGCAGTAACGGAAATAATTTCCAATATAGATATACCTGCAAAAAATAAAATTATTAAAGTTTACCGATTTGGTAATAATAATAATAACAAGCCAATACCAATTAAAATCCAGTTTGAAGACTCCCAGACAGCTAGAATACTACAAGGAAAAAAACATCTCTTAAAGAATAATGTACGCATTTACTCTGACTCGACCCCAGCACAGCAAAAGCACCTAATGGACTTACGGACGGAACTTGAAAAACGTAAAGCCAATGGAGAAACGGACATAACTATAAAGTATATAAATTCGTCACCTAAAATAGTCAACATCCATCCAAAAAACCGAGTATAACTAAGCTGAAAATATACTACCAAAACATCCGTGGACTACGAACAAAACTAGAAGATCTACACGCAGCTCTTCCGTCCCATCATCATGACGTATATGCACTTACGGAAACTTGGCTTGACTCTGCAATAAAATCATCTGAACTCGGACTTACTAACTACAAAATTTTTCGTTGTGACAGAAATGCCAGATCAAGTTCGAAGTCAAGAGGTGGAGGTGTTTTAATAGCAATTAAACGAAAGTACTCATCTAGGAAGTTACCGACGAAAAACAACAACATTGAACATTTATTTGTGCAAATCTCTACTGGACTGGAAAAAATTATTATTGGAACCACCTACCTACCACCACTCTCCGATATTCAAACATACAGAAACCATTGTGAAGACGTTGAACATCTCCTGTCAAAATATCCAAACTCAAAACTTGTTATTCTTGGAGACTACAACCTTCCAAATCTAAAATGGGAATCCAACGACAGCGGCTACATCACAAACGAAAGCGAAAATGACCGGGCACGAGAAATCTTGGACACAGCAAATTTTTTAAACCTGTACCAGCACAATTTCATCTATAATAATAACGATCGCTTACTAGACTTGGTACTATCAAACATCCCTAAAATATCTGTAGAACTGTCTAATGATCCGCTCCTACCTGCCGACAATCACCATCCTCCCCTATACAAGAAATTAAACATACCCTGTGATAACGATGCCAAACCTGAACAAAAAACTCTGAACTTTAAACGAGCAGACTTTGACTCAATTAACTGCCATCTCTCAAATATAGACTGGTCTTTTTTGTCTGATGAAAATATTGATAAATCTTTAGACATACTTTTTTTTACATTTTCTAACACTATTAAATCCTATGTACCTTTTTACACGCCGAAAAAGTATACTTACCCAGTTTGGTTCTCATCGGAGCTAACTGCCTCTCTTCAGCAAAAAAAAAAGTCAACACAAAAAATTCAAACAAAGCAAATCCATAGCTGATTATATAAACTTTAGGGAAACTAGGAAAAATGTAAAGATCTTTCTAAACATTGCTACAAAATTTACATAACTACCATCGAGAATAATGTTTTTAAATCCAAAAATCTCTGGAAATTTCTTAAAAAAATAAACAATGAAAACACGGATTACCCACCAATAATGCAAATGAATGGAATCAGTGCAAACAATACACATGACATTGTAAACCTTTTTTCAGATTTCTTCAAAAACGTATACGATGACGAAACCCCCGATGATAAAATACCCGAATACAAATTTAGTCATACTTCACACTTAACAAATTGCCATATCACACAAAAATCTTGCGAACAGAAATTACTTTCCTTAGACACTGACAAATCTGCTGGCCCAGACAACATTCCACCAATATTCCTTAAAAAATGCTCCAATGCATTATCTAAACCGCTTACAGTACTATTCAACCGCCTCTTGTTCCTTGGATATTTTCCTAGCCGCTGGAAATCGAGCTTCATTACACCTATCCTCAAAAAAGGAGACGACACTGACATAACCAATTATCGCCCCATTTGTATACAGTCAGTACTTTCTCAGCTTTTTGAATCAATGGTCCTTGATGAAATCTATCCCAAATTAATAAAACTAATCGACCAAAAACAACACGGTTTTATCAAAGGTAGATCAACCGCAACTAACGTAACAATATTTCAAAACTTTATATTAGAATCTTTTGCAAAAAATAAACAAGTCGACTGCATATATACAGACTTTTCAAAAGCATTCGACAAAGTATCCCATAAACTACTTACCCGAAAACTATTTGCCCTAGGAGTAAGAGACAACATGCTAAAATGGTTTACTAGCTATTTAACTAATCGTAAACTATTTGTTTAAATAAAATCTTTGCTATCGAAAGCTTTCTGTGCGACCAGTGGCCTACCGCAAGGTAGTCACCTTGGTCCGGTTTTGTTTCTCATTTTCATTAACGATATAACAAATTGCTTCGACGATGTCGAGGTATTGCTCTTTGCTGATGACATCAAGCTATACAAAAAAATAACTGATGTAAATCATTGCCAAATACTACAATCAAATATTAATAAGTTTAAAGATTGGTGCGTACAAAATAATCTATTTTTAAATGTAGACAAATGCAAAACCCTGAATTTCTGCAGAAATAAAAATCCTGTTTTATTTGAATATTACATTAACAATACAGCTTTAGAAAGAGTCACGGAAATGAGAGATCTCGGAATTATTTTGGATGAAAAACTAAGTTTCGCCAATCATATCCACCAAATTGTAAACAAAGGCATGAAAACACTAGGCTTCGTATTAAGAACAACTAAAAACTTTAACTCCATACAAGCCATTAAACTGTTATACATATCTCTAGTTAGAAGCATAATTGAATATGACTCAGTAGTTTGGTCTCCCTCTTACAAAATTCACATTAATAACATTGAGCGAATACAAAAAAAAATTCTGCGTTTTATTAATTTTAAATTAAATATCCCACTAGAAGACTTACAATATCATTTCTTATTAAACACTCTAAAAATACACACATTGGAAGACAGGCGTAAAATAAACGACTTAACTTTTTTATTCAAGATTCTAAACTCTAAATTCGACTGTTGCGAACTTCTGCAACTCATAAACATACGAATACCTACAATAACAACACGACAAAATACACTATTCCACTGCAACACACATAAGCGCAATTACATTGCGAACTCCCCAATACAACGGTTTCACACTATGGGAAACCAATACTTAGGTGATGTCGATATATTTAATATTAACTTTGCGAATTTTGTGGATTACGTAAAAGACCTATTTCAATACTATTCCTAAATGGAAGTTATATTTTTGTAAACCAGTCAAATCGCTGTATTTTTTTAATTTATGTTCTTGTTATTTTTTATTTTGTTTCTCGCATATACTTATGTAATTTTATTTTTATTATTTCTTTCTTATGTTTCAAAACTGTCATTTAATTTGTACCACCCACATGTAAAAGCCCTCTGGGCGTTAAAATAAATAAATAAATAAATAAATAAATAAACAAAGAAAGTCTTTGGTTTTTTGTCTTTCTGCTGCTTCTAGGTTCATTTTTTCGAAGAGTTTCTTTTTTAATTGATATATTTTTGTGCCTATTCGCGACATAAGTCGATGTGTTAGGTCTTTGAGTAATTCGGATGAATGAGTAGAAGATGCACTAGTGTTTTTACGTGATTTCGACATATTAAATTTGTGCTTATGATTTGGTCGAGATATGTCACTTTAATTATGTTAAATTTAGTTCTATTGCCTTCAGTTCCAATTATTTAAGTAGTCACTGTAATCTTTTTTTAAGTAGTTTTGGTTATTAGCTAATATATAAGCTAATATATTGTTTGTGTAGAGAAAGTCAAAAAGAAAAAAAAATCTTTTTGAAACGGTAGTATTTGAAATGACTTGCTTCGGATATCTCTCCTATCCAGATGCCGCTTTCGTGACTGTTCACACCACTGAGCTAAATAAAAATAAGCTGATGGATTTTTCGACAATAACCGCTGTCACTTTGTAGAGATTGTTCACTTGAAATTACTTGAAACCACTCAGAGTTAACAGTCCGTAGGATTTCATTGTAATTTAATCTTCATGTAAACGTTTACTTACTTACTTACTTTGTTTGCGTTTTTTGTATTATATGCTAAAAATTATTTTTTATATTGTATGAATCCATCCCACCCACTGCGGTGCAAGGCAATGGGTCGAAGGAGTCCAGCTTAAGAGATCAAAGAGTCTCCCTCAACCAGCCTCCCCAGATCCGGCTCTCTACACATCTACTGCATCCACCACTAAGTCTTGGACAAACTCTACCCTATATAACAGGACACCTCCTAATTAGTTATTGTATAGATTGAGGAGTTGCTAAAGAAGATTCATAATGTACCTGTGCTCTCCATACGCTCTTCCGTTCTATTCAAAGTGCATCATCAATGCAAAAAAAATTTACAAAAAATTGTAGCTTGAACTGACTATGTAATAACTACAGCAACATGATATTTAAAGTCCATATTTTCAATTGCTTGCTAAATAAACAAACGAATCATGAAATAATATTTTTCTGACATGTCGTGAGTAACTTATTTGTTGTAGTTTCGGTAAATATTCGGAATCGCTGGACACGGATTATACGAAATATTTTTTAATAAATCCTTCTGATTTACCTTAATTACTATAAAAGGAATCTGACTGCATTTGAGATATTTTTAATTTTTGTATTTTAATTTTTAATTACGTAAATCGAAAATTCACTTTCATTGTATGGGATGACAGCTGGAATGATTTCTGTTGATGACATTTTCTCTTGTTGGTATTCTTGATACAAGTGACTAATCATTTCTTGAATCATTTCTGAATGCAAATTCTAGTTAGGTACTGTTTTAGCCAAACTCTAAAAATAAAATATTTGTATGTTACTTAAAAAACTTAAAATATTTATTTTTAGGTATTAACCTAACCTTAACCTAAACTATAGTAACCTAACCTATAATAATCAAACCTAAACTAACCTAACTTAAATCCTAACCTAACCTATATCCTAACCTAACCCAACATACCTAACCTAACCGATAATAATCCAACCTAACCTAACCTATAATAATCCAACCTAACCTAACCTAACCTATATCCTAATAATAATCCAACCTAACCTATAATAATCGAACCTTACCTATAATAATCCAACCTAACCTAACCTAACCTATATCCTAATAATAATCCAACCTAACCTATAATAATCGAACCTAACCTACAATAATCCAACCTAACCTAACCTAACCTAACCTAACCTATAATAATCCAACCTAACCTAACCTATAATATCCAATCTAACCTAACCTAACCTTAATCCTAATAATAAACCAACCTAACCTAACCTATAATAACCTCACTTTTTTAATTTTTCTATTTTATAAAGCATACCTAAATATCTTTATTTTATTTTTCGAGTTTGGCTAAAATAGTACCTACCTAGTATTTGCATTTGGTAAAAAATCTAGCCACTCGTATCAGGAATACCAACAAAAGAAAATGTTATCAACAGAAACCATTCCAGCCATTTCAGCTGTCATCCCATAAATTTACGTAATTAAAAATTTACGAAATAAGATTTACGTAATTAAAAATTAATATGCTAAAATTAAAAATATCCAAAATGCAGCCAGATTCCTTTTATAGTAATTAAGGTAAATCAGAAGGTTTTATTTAAAAATATTTCATATAATCCTTGTCCAGCGATTCCGAATAATTACCGTGGTTTCTGGTAAGAATTTAATTTTTGTAATTTTTATGTATATTCTGTCTTATGTCGTTTCTCATTCTATTATAGTATGTGCATCACATAAATCTGTTAATTAGTAATAAGAAGGATAACATCTATAATTGGTTATGTTTTTCGTATGAGGTGAAAAAATGATTGAAGATTGATTGAAAGATTGAAAATAAAATGAAAAGTGTTACCTCATATTTACAATATTAATTATTTAGCTGAGACTTTCCGAAGGCTGCGGGCCCCTGCAGGTATGAGTATAGCCACTGTTAAAGGGTTGATTGAATTTTTTAAATTATTTGCTAGAAACGGCTTTCCTCTCTTCAGTACAGGCATTAAATGCACAGATTTGACATATTTAAGCAACAAAAAACAGTAAAGTTATCAATCTCTTTTTTGTTTTCTAGAATCTTGTTGAAATTTTAGTTAATTTTAATAATATATTGTTACGGCGACAGGGCATGAATGTATATGTGGCATTCTCAGCTAAAGGCGGCATCACCAAAAGGACCCGTGAACTTTATTACTAATGCGCCAAAACTCCAATAAGACATGGAATTATGTTCACGGGCGTTTCCTGTATGCCACCCTGTGAAGGTAGGAGCATGATTTTCCACTAGGGGCTCATGAGCACTGTAAAATTGCAATCCTCGTGATAAGATGGTATGCTGGGTTCTGTGGTAAAATATTAAAATAGCATATTGCTTTTAGTAACCAATCAAACATGTATTTTGTATTACCGGGTACAAATTATATTTATTTATTTATTTATTGTTTGAAACATTTACAGAGTGTTAACAATCATTACATTTATATTATTTCGGTGGGAATGTGCACAGATATTAACACCCCAATTAAAAATGTTCCCAGCATGCGTAAACAAGGTTTAGTCGATATTAGGCGGAGATGCTCGTAGTGAAAGAAAAAAAAATACAAATATAATAATAATTAAAAAGAAATATAAAACATGAATATTAAGTATGAAATATAAAATATAGTAAATGTACAGAAAAGGGATAAGGAAGAAAAGTAAAGAAAATAATAAAGCAATTATATCTCTCCATAACATATCATGGTAGAAGATGGTTGATTTGTTTTTTAAAATATGCGAGACTGTTTGCGAATATATCTATAAGATCGCATTCAACTGTATTGTACAGACGACACATTCTAGATAGTGGATTGAAATATGCAATATTGTTATTAAATATATCAATATGGAATATATTTTGGCTCCTTAAATTATGTCTATTAGGGACCTTAATATGAATATTGCTCAGACAATTAGTGGTAAGAAGTTTATCATGAATAATTTTATACAAACATATTAAGTCCGCAAATTGTCTTCTTTTTTCTAATGTCGTAAACTTGAAGTTTAGTAGACGTTCTTCATAAGATTTGAGTGAGGCATTTAATCCAAGTTTATATGATAACAGTCTTAGGAATTTTTGTTGCACAGATTCAATACTTTTAGAATATTTTATATAATGTGGGTTCCAGATAACACTCCCATATTCCAATTTGCTTCTGACCAACGAGTTGTATAATGTTATAATGGATTGGGGGTATTTAAATGGTTTCGATATTCTATGAATGAATCCAATCATTTTCATTGATTTACTTATAATATCATTTATGTGTACATCAAACATAAACTTTGAATCAAGAGTGATTCCTAGATCTCTTATAGTGGTGACTGCATTCAATCGTACATTATTAATGGAATATGCAAAATCGTTTTGTTTTCTGTTACGAGTAAAAGTAATAATGTAACATTTTTCAATATTTAAAAACATATCGTTTATTACGTTATGCACCAGCTATTTAGTGTGTAAAGGTCTTCTTGAAGCTTAACATGATCACAATCAGTGGAAATTTTGCGGTAAATCTTGAGATCATCGGCAAATAGAACAAAATCACAGCGTAACATGGGGCCAAGATCGTTAATAAAGATTAAGAAAAGCAGTGGGCCAAGATTGGACCCCTGGGGTACGCCTGATGTTACGATTATGGGAGGTGATTCGTACCCATTAATAAGTACTAATTGTGTTCTATTTTCTAAGTAAAGAGAAAAGTAAAGATCTAAAAAGATCACCATGAATACCTATTCGATCAAGCTTCTGTAGTAGAATAGAATGATTAACTTTATCAAATGCCTTTTGAAAATCTGTGTAAATGGCATCTACCTGAGTTCTTTCATTGAAAGCATTACAAACATAATCACAAAAGTCAAGAAGATTTGAATTTGTAGATCTGTTGGGAACAAACCCATGTTGATTGATGCATAATTGGGGTTTAAAGTGTGAAAATACAGAAATATATATTATAGATTCAAAAACTTTCGCAAAACAAGATAAAATGCTGATTGGTCGGTAATTTTTCACAAAAGATTTATCACCAGATTTATGTATTGGAACAATATGTGCATTTTTCCACAAGTCTGGGAAAGTTCCTGAAGATAATGATTCATTATATATTAAAAGAAGTGGGTTAATCAACGCGCTGGAACAACATCTTACAAACAAGGGAGGTATTTTATCAGGTCCTGGGCCTTTGGATGTATCGATTTTTTCTAAACAAGATTTAATGGTTTCCTTGCTAACATTGATTTTTCCAAGATTAAATTGGTTGTTTTGTGAAACTTTTGGCATGGCAGTATATAACAAGGGATTAGATTGAGTATAAACGGATGCGAAATAATTAGAGAAAAGATTGGCAATGTGTTGTCCATTATCTGCAGATATAAAATCCAGGTGCATTAATTTAGGAATGCAATTGGAAGTACGCAACGATTTTGAGTATGCCCAGAAAGCTTTTACATTTACTTTTATGCCTTGTTCAACAGAATTTATATATGATAAATAGCATTCTTTTTGCATTTTTTTCGATCTTTTTCTTAGAATACCAAACTCAGCATAGTCTAGTGGGTTTTTATATTTATTGGCTCGCAGTCTTACTTAATTTTTCTCTTTGAGGAGCTTAATAAGAGTCTGACTAAACCATTTGGGGTAGTGATTTCTTATTTGTGTTTTTTTTTTCGGGATATGTTTATCAATAATATCCCACAAAGTATCATAGAATAATTGTACCTTATTGTTGACATTAGAGTTACTGAAAAGTGAGATCCAATTAACATTTGACAGATCTAGACGACAAGCTTCATAATTTCCCTTCTTAAAATTGTATTTAATAGGGCAATGATTATCTTTTAAGTATTTCAGTTTTTCAAGTTTTAAAATCATTTCGAAAGGGGGATGATGATTGTCGATTTTTGATAACCCTGTTGTTCTAGACAGATTAATATTAGTTTCATCACAAAAAAGTAGGTCAAGAATATTAGAATTTCCATTAGGAATATAATTGAATTGGTGAAGGTTACACATTGAGGCCAAGTTGACAACACAGTGAGCTTTATGACTAGTGTAGTTGGACGGAGCTAGTGTTATGTTGTTATATGCTATGTCAGGTGTCCATTTAATCTCAGGTAAATTAAAGTCGCCGATAATTATAAATTTAGATTTCGGATTACTATGTTGTAGATAAATATCCTGAATATTCTTGATTCTATTACAGTAATCATCAACAGATAAATTGGGAGGAATATATAATACACAAATGTAGATAAGTGAGTTAGAATATTCGTGCGGTTTTATCGATAACCATAAATCTTCACCATCACTTTCCCAAGATGATTTGCGTGTTGTTATTAATTTTTTATCGACTGCTGCTAAAACTCCACCGCCTTCTCTGGATGCTGAACTAGTGGATTCGCGATCTCTTCGAAAAACTAGGTAACGCTCGTCAAACAATTCATTACTAAATATTGATGAATTTAACCATGTTTCAGTGAAGCAGATTATATCATAATTGTTGATTGAAATTTCATTTTTTATGTCATTTGTTTTAGTTTTGACTCCTCTAACGTTTTGATAAAAAAAATTCAGTTCCATTTTGTTTTGTTAAGATTTTGACAGATTATACATTCTACAGATAAATTAAATTGGGAAATTTAGGTGAGAGAAACCAAGGAGTCATGATCGCGGATCAACAGTACGTGAGCAGAGTTTTCATTTTTTCGTACAAAGATCCGTCCATTTCGGATCCATACGAATTTATGATGAGTTTCTTTGGCTTTCATCCTAGTAGCTGCATACAGGGCCTTATTTGCGGGAGAGAGATGTTCACTGACGTAAATTGGTGATTTCGAGCCATCGATGCCTATGTGTGTAGAATTTAGTTTGTTCGTCTTGTTTTTTTTATTGAAGTTGGCAACTGCAGCCAGCACTTCATTCTTTACCATCACGCTTGGAAACTTCACTATTATTGACTTGGGTCGGCTGGATTCAGGATGGACCTTGGGGACCCGATGTGAGTGAAGTATTTCAGATTCAGCAATGGGACGGGAAATTACGCTTCCAAGTTGTTTGATGATGGATACTAAGTTCTCAGATCTATTTTCAGGAACACACTGAATCTCTACATTGGTTTCTCTGGCCATCTGTTCCATTTGGGATACGCGCGTGTTAAGATTACGCATTTCAGTGTGAAGCCTCGTATTTTCGGCTTGTAAGCTTTTGATGGTGGCTAGTGATTCCGAAAACATTTTTTTTAGGTCCTCGCATTCAGCGGAGATGAAGTTGACGGACTTTTTTAACTCCGGTAGAATGTTGAGTTTGTCGTGAAAAGATTCGAACTCCGATGCAATACATCGTCGAACTATAAGCATTATCTGCTCGACATCCGGGTTCTGAGGCGACTTCATACCGCACGCAGGAGAAGCAGTAGACACTCTGTTCCCGCTCGAAGATTGGTTGACTTTCAGATCATCTTTGCAGTCAATACAGGTCCAGGTATCACGCTTAACACCCATCTTCCTAAAGTTCGTTTCTTTCATGTTCACACAGAAGAAATGGTAGTTAAGCAGACATGTAGAGCATTTTATGCCATCACCGGAGAGTATTTCACTCTTACAGTGTTTACAAGACATATTTATATAAAATAATTTATTGACCCGGGATGTTTAATTTTTTAGCGCCTGTTGGTTGGCAAACTCCGCAGCACCTTTGATAACTGATACCGACGCCTGTTGGCGGGCAAGCTGATGGTGTGAGTTTATTTTAAAAAAAAAATTCGCCGGTGTAAGGATCGAACCCCGAGCGCTGACAAGTACAGTATCGGGAATGGTGCATTAACCCACGTTGCTATGTGTCTCTTAAACGAAGTGGAGAATTTTGTTCTTATATATTCTTCGGTGTTGGTTTTAGCGAACTTGTAATTATTACGCTATTTCAAATTAATTATTGTGGCATTTGTAAATATAAATTTTTATAACACAATATTGCACTTAAATAATGTTATTTATACACCGTTAAACGGTAAGAGCGGATAGGATTGTTTAGT
Organism: Hesperophylax magnus; assembly: GCA_026573805.1. Classification (NCBI taxonomy): domain Eukaryota; kingdom Metazoa; phylum Arthropoda; class Insecta; order Trichoptera; family Limnephilidae; genus Hesperophylax; species Hesperophylax magnus. The sequence goes on from JAIUSX010000011.1 coordinate 24,110,262, forward strand.
TCTTTTACACTGCACAAAATAGTAGCATAGTAGTATAATAGTAAGATAGCGTTTGACGTTTGACGTGCGTGTTTCACTTGTGAGACTTTTTAAATTGTTTTTTTTTTATGGCTTGTCGGTAGAGAACCGGAAAAAAAATATTATGGGGCGGAAGCCCTCGCAAAACACTATCCGCGAACTTAACTTTTCGTACTTAACTTGTAATAAAAATGTATAAACAAACTGAAATATGCAGAGTGAGAAATAACGCAGCCTATGTATCAACTGACGAACTATGGAATTGAATATATAGTATACTTTTATTACAAAATAGTCAAACAGTACAAGACTCACCCCATTGCGACCGACCTAGGAGCTAACTACACTATTGACTGGCTGAACTGGCATTTTCGCAGTAGGATGTCCGGCCCAAGGGACATGCGTAGAAGTAGAAGTCGTTGAGGAACGATGCAGTAAAAGCCCGCGAACGATGTCTGGCTCTAAGGACATTCGTCTACTTAGGTGAGGTGATGCATGCGGAGAGAGAAAGTACAATTCTGAGCCATCCGGCTTCGTCGGTGAAAACAGATTGACTACGTTTTAAGGCATCCGAGCCTCACGATAGACTTGATAACACACAATACTTAACCGATCCACATGGATGCTAAAAACGGCGCCAACACTCTTTTCCAACCCGTAATTTAAACCAAAACGCGTTCATCCTGTCTGGAACGGAACGCGATTCTAGCCCATTACAAACGTGGGTTATTGCCCAATCCGCATTTAATAAAATAATATACCAACTAGGTTTTCAAACTACCACCATTATAAAAATAATGCGACTGTCTTTAGAAAGCGGCCCGCCCTTGCTGCGTCCTAGTGAGAGTGAACCGGGATTTTCTACCTCCGCGGGAGTGTTGCTCGCTCCAAAAAAAACATAGACAATCACGCGGAATAGAAAAATAAATAAGTACTTAATTACCAGTGTATCAATTAAGTACTTTACGCAACTGCATTATAACAATATTTACACAGTATGTTAGTTTATTGTTCTGCTATATTAATATTTAAAAAAAATATATTTTGTGTTTTTAAAGGTTTGAATTTTTTGAAAATTGTAACCTCAGAATTGTTTTTTTTTTTTTTTTATAAAATATTATTTGGTACTGTGAGACTCACTGGGTGCTTTACCCGTGCTGAACCGACATTTTACAATTTCATGAAACAAATATGTATGTACACAAAATGGACTTGGTTGAATTTATGTTAATTAAACTAATTAAAATGAAATATTAAGTAATAAAATAAGGTAACGTGATAAAAATAAAATATTTAAGGCTGTTGTAAAACTAAGCACTATGTATGTAACTATTGGTCCGGTTGTGTGTAGGTACTGTATATTATGCAGGTATATTTTTTAAACTTTTAAAATATATCATTTTTGTTCTTTAATCCATGTCTTATTTTTGTTTTTTGCTTTCCACATTTTCGTGTCAAGTGTAAGATTGTTGAATGCTTTTATTGCTTGATATTTCATAATAATTGGATTACTTCTATAGCGCCGTTTTAGCGAAAAATTGCTTCAAGGGCGCTGTACAATTTACTTAGAATTTCTGGTCAATATCTATTTTTACTATTTACAAACACAGAAAATAATACATATTATTTATGAACAGATGGAATCGTGGAAAAAACACTGGACACTATTTTACATTTGCTATTTAATCCTCCATTTCTAAAAGTTCACGATTTTGCACGCAGAGAACACTTTAGTAAAACCACTGGTCTTCGATTTTACATTTGATATTTTATCCTCCATTTCTAAAAGTTTACGACTTTGCACGCGGAGAACACTATAGTAAAAACACTGGACATCGATTTTACATTTGCTATTTTACCCTAAATTTCTAAAAAAAATATTTTTATTTTTTCACATTTAGTTATTTTCAATGTCGCGGACTGTGCAGGTGAAAAATTTCTGACTTTGTGGGTATGACTGTCTAATAGGTGAGTTTGAGTTTAGTTCTGAACTCTGTCGCGTCTGTAATCATTCTTAAATCATGTGGCAGTCCATTATAGGCTTTATGTCACCGTGGTGTATTTATCCAAAGCTTGTGCTTATTGGCGAATATTTTATGTCTTGTATGTACTTTCGCCTAATTGGTATATTAATGTTAGTTTTTCGTGATGAAATTTAGATTTTGGTCAAATTTTTTTTTATTTTTTCTTTATTCAGTGTGTTCGGTTATTACATTTTATGGGTATGGTAAAACCAACAAACTAGGCGCATGCCCGTGTTTTGGTGGTTGATTATATATACAGTACATTAAAATAATAAATCAAGTATTAAAATATGGAAGAAATTAAAATAAGTATAAAAAATATATAATTTAAAAGATAATAAGTATATAGTTCAAGATAATATATGTAGCATACAATTAAATAAATAATATATATATTTTTATTTTTACAAAAAAAAAAATTCAATTGACAAAATCAATGTACCTACTAAAAGAAAAAAAATACTGTTGATATTTTATATGTACGAGTTAGTGTTTATGTGAAATACATTAGTATATTTATATTTTAGTAGTGTTTTTATGTATAATTTAATATTGGAATAATATTTTTATGTATGTTTTGTTGAATTTTTATATTGCCTGGTATAAGTCTAAAGCTTGTGCTAATCGACGGAGTTTTGTATATACGCTCGTTTAAATGGTCTATAAATATTAGTTTGTCTTTGTTAATAAATATTTTGTTGGTCAAAAGTGTACTTAAGTGGTGGTTTCATTATTTGATTTCATATTTGTATAATATTTTTATGTAGGCATAAATAAATAAAATACACTAAAAATGATTTAATAGGCAAACAAACAAAAAGTAAAAAGATATTGAATGACGCAAATGTGGATGAAATAGTTATTCAGATTTCCTCCAGCAAAGCACGCACCAATAACAGCCCGATCATCAAGGATAGTCAATTATTCTGGTACAAATCTGGTGAATCATCTAAAACAGTATTCATTTGGTTCCGTATTCTGGAATCAATTTATTATTTTATTGATTCAATTATCAACTTGTTTCGTTTGCCTGAGTTTTTAATAAATCCTAGGCATAGAATGATGAAGAGAGATACAGCGCCCTTGAGGTGTTTTTGCACAAAAACGGCGCTATACAAGTCATCCAAGTATTATTATTATTTATTATTAAGAGGCCTCCTGGCATAAATTTAAATGCATCAATGCTATAGCTGCCATTACGACTTGTTTCGTTTGCCTGCGTTCTTAATAAATCCTAGCCATAGAATGATGAAGAGGCCTCCTGACATAAATTTAAAAGCATCAATGCTATAGTTGCCATCACGACTTGTTTCGTTTGCCTGCGTTCTTAATAAATCCTAGGCATAGAATGATGAAGAGGCCTCCTGGCATTAATTTAAATGCATCAATGCTATAGTTGCCATTACGACTTGTTTCTTTTTCCTGCGTTCTTAATAAATCCTAGCCATAGAATGATGAAGAGGCCTCCTGACATAAATTTAAAAGCATCAATGCTGTATTTGCCATTACGACTTGGTTCGTTTGCCTGCGTTTTTAATTCATCCTAGCTATAGAATGATGAAGAGGCCTCCTGACATAAATTTAAAAGCATCAATGCTATATTTGCCATTACGACTTGCTTCGTTTGACTGCGTTTTTAATTAATCCTGGCCATAGAATGATGAAGAGGCCTCCTGACATAAATTTAAAAGCATCAATGCTATAGTTGCCATTACTAGGTAGTATTTTTGGACCAAAAGCACAGAATTCCAAATAATTCTGCAGGCACAAGTTTTCTTGCACTGAAAATTCCGAGTAGGTACTTGTCTGCGACAAAAAAACTTTTCGTCATCCTTGTACAAATCCTGAAAGACGCGTTTTCCACCCCTAATACCCTTACATTCCCTTACTTGAAGTTCAAACATCAGGCACCGGATATTGAAATCCGAGCTTTGTTTTATTCGGCAAATTTTTCTCTTGTGCCTTCTGTTCAGTCGGTGGTTGAAGTTCTGAAGACATCAAAATAAATAACTAACAGGTCGTGTTAATCAAAAATCATTTATTTGTATTAACGCTCTAGTAAATACAAATAAACTTGGGCTTTTACGTGATTTCAGAACATCTGTAATGTAAGAAATTTATTTTTTTAACCAATGTTTTGAACTTTTATGAACCAAATTGTGAACATTTCAATGTATCTAATGTTAAAACCCCCCTAGGTTAATATAAATTATTGAAAAATTATTTCTAAGATGATAATTTTATTCTAAAATAATATTTTTTGAAGACATATAATCATATTTTCGGTCATAAAAATTACAATTTTTTGGGTCTTGAAAAATGTACAAGGATCTTTACTTTCACTGAGCCCCGCTAATCGTATAAGGATCTTTACTTTCCTTGAGCCCCGCTAATCGTATAAGGATCTTTACTTTCCTTGAGCCCCGCTAATCGTATAAGCCAGTGTCAGCAAAACAATAATTGATGCTCATGCAAACCTTGGCAGAATATTGTTTCATGGTGTTTTCAAACACACGAAATATTGAATTCCGTAAGTCTAAACATAAACTTTAGGGTGCACAGTAGCGTGTGTCGCTCTCCATAGAGAGAAAAAAAATTGCCTTATTTTTAAACGCCTGGGGTCTCAAAAGTTGCGTATGATCTGTAGCTATTCGAAAACGTAAAAATAAATGAAATTGGCGTTCACTATTAGCTCGCTAAAATGGCCGGAAGTTTTGAAAAAAAATTGATTTCGTGATTTGGGAAAAAAATAAAACAATGGGTCCATATTTTATATTTTGTAGCACACTTAATTTTATTTCAATAACTGCAGTACAAAGAACGAAAAATAAATATTTTTTTAAACATATGTGATGTGTTTGTTAAAAATATAAACGAGAAAAATAACACTTTTTATGGTTAAATTCAAGATACTAAACAATAACGTACAACAACATTTTTGACCAAAATACAACGATTAAAAAATAATGGATGCTCAAAATTGAATGATAACATATTGTTAAAACAGTAATTACTTAAAATCTTGCTTTGAATTAAAATTTGGCATCATGTTTCTTGAGTGTTGCTTGGCGTAAATATAACCTTTTCTAGCATTGTAACCAGCAACAAAAGACGCCTCTGTGGTCAACTTCACACACCTTTCCACTGATTGTGTTTGGCAAGGAAATTTAGGAAAATCGAACCTTTTTACATTTCCTTCACGACACAATTTAAGTAATTCGTCCGTTTTTACGTTGCTCAGGAGTGGAGGTTCTGTCAGAATTAAATCTGTGGCCTGCCAGTCAATTAATTCTATGTAGCTATTGCAGTTGAAATTAATTTTTAGAATTATGAACTCTCTCACTCTTGAAGTTTGAAGGGCCCTATATTTAATCATCCATCTACATCCTAGCTCCCTCATACATTTATTGTCATCGGTTAACATTGATAGAATAATGTTTTCCGGGTGTGCAAAATATGCGTCCTCTGAATCACGGGGTCGACAATAGCTTTCAATTCTCCTGAACGATATCTGGAAATGCTAACCATTTTCCATAGATTACGGGCTCCATCTATACAAGACCTATTGCACTTTATGGTAAACCATGTTGGAGCATAAACTCTCACAATAAAGGTGGCCAATATCTGCAAATTTTCTGTTGGGTTTTCCGTTGCAACATATAGCCGTAATATTCTGTTTGCAGTTGTTAGCCACCTGGCATGAGACATTTTCCCTGGTTGTTTCCTTGCCAAATCTACAGTTATCATACCTTTTGACACAGCCAGACACATATGATATAAATAATTTTGGTCCGTGCTTAATTTTTCTGTTATATTTTCCGGTATGGATGATTGAATGGGAACAAACCGAATAATTTTAACGTTCTCACAATTTTTTAAGTTTCTTCCGATTGGTCCCGAGAAAGCTACAGGTCCGCTAGTCGGTCCATCTAATGAAGATAGCAGATGTCGCAATGGTAGTTCATTGGCGTGCTGCTGGCAGATAAGCCATTGCAATGGCTTTCCATGTCTCTGTTCCATTCTTGAAATGATTCCATTTTTCCGGCCAGTGTTTGTATTTGTTCCGTCACAACGAACTGCAACAATTTTCTCTATTTGACGATTTTCCTCTTCCAAAAGAGAACATATGGCATTTTCGCTGTCTTTAGCAGTACCAGATGATGGTGTAGCGTGTCCGAGATACACTGATCCTGGCTCCTGCACAAGCGTCATGTGTTATTCAACTTTTATTCGTCTATAAAATTTTCTTCCTTTCTTGATAATAAACATTGTTTTGTCCTTGCGCCCATCGAAAAATAAACCTTCGATATTTGTCAATTTACGGCTATTTAATAACATATCTCTAGTTTGCTTTCTAGCTCTTCATAATCTACTATGATCTATAACGAAAGATGGACCAGCTTCATTTACATCTTTTAAAACCGCAGAAGCAATGGCAGCTGCTGCTCTGTGTGATATGCCGTATCGATCACAAATTTGAGATAACTTCGTCAAGGGATTCTTCATCTTCGAATATTGTATATTTCGAGGAGAAAATGTATCATGAGCCACTGCAGATTGATGATCATCACTTAGCGCTGGTTCCTCATCAGAATCTGAAAAACTGTTGGAAAGAAGCGGAAGAAGAGTAGATGGTTTTTCTAAAGGTCGTGACTTATTCGGATTTACAATCCTTTGCGCCCTTGTATATTTTTTACGAAGTTTTTGCGTAGTGTTGAAATCGATATTCCCCATAATCAATAATCTTTGACTACGTTGATAAGTCCAATAATTGAAAATTAAAGCAAACTAAATGGCAATGGAAAACGTTTTAGTGGATTTTTATCATTTTTTTGTTAATTTCGGTATTCTTGTAGATTTAATTGCATTAATAAAATTGATTTTTTTATTCAATTTTTGTCAACTATACGCAGTTTTTAATAATACACAAACGTTAAAAGGTTAAATTATTGTGAAGAAAATATTAATTACCATTATTTAAAAATACATGTTTTAGGTTTTTTTTTCTGTTTTTCAATGCATTTTAGCGAGCTTATAACCATTTTTAAAAAAATAATTTTAAATGTAGTTCTCATTTTCTTTGTAAGACGCAACTTTTGAGACATCAGGCGTTTCTGAATTCAAAAGTTGAAATAATTGACACACCCTAGTGCACAGCTTACACCCGCGCTGTGCAAGCGGGTTCCCTACGGAGCATAGGACCATCCCAAAGATATTAGAAGAACGAGATGTGCTATGCGCAGTTCGTACTGAGTGGAATTGTTTTGCCGAGTGTCGCCGGTTTTGTTCACCAATACTACTGCACACCTTCGCTTACGCTAAGGCATCGCTAAGGTATCCGCACTAATACATAGAAAAGATTTCTGTGCGTACACGTCCCGATACCGTTCAAAGTACCCTAATTAGGTAGTACTCCGGCTACGGTCCGGCGGCCAACATAGCATATCTCGTTCTTCTAATATCTTTGGACCATCCCAACCATTCGGCGGAGTAAAAAGGTACTATTATCCTATAGTCCAATACGGCTACCATCTTGACAGGATTGACAACGCAGGTAACACACAAAAAAATAACAGACGAACGAAATGCAAAGGGCCCGAGTTAAAACGGAACTTTGCTACACATGCTCATGATTTATGCAGAATTTTCTTATACATTAAATGCAGTGTACATTTTTCTTCCTTCTTCCAAGGCTCTATCCTACTAACTATAAATAATTTATGACAACTACAACTCAAAATTTAAGCAAACAGATTGCACCTATATCAGCTCACCAGTCAATAAAAATTAAAAAAAAACAACAACATGTAAATACAATAAGCGTGATGATTTGTTAAAATGAATCACATATAGTTCCGGTTACGGAAATAAACCAATTTATGATCATTTTGTGAAATCCCTAGCCAATTTTTGTTGGAAAAAATATTACCAAGCACAAGGCCAATGTTACTAATTAATTAACGATTCAAAAAATTTCAAATTTAATTTTCTGGTTCTGTGGTAGTCGTATTCAAATTCTGTTATTGTCAAAGAACTATTCAACAACCGACCCATGATGAAATAATAACAGAACTTACACAATTTTTTCCCAGGCACTAACTTGACAATATTTGAAAATCTCCTACTACCACCACAGTAAACAGAAAATGTTCCTTGAGTTGAGATGGCGGACTTAGCCAGCCGAGGAATTGAACACACTACGCCTTGGTGGAACCCAAACGTGATGTCAACTCAGCCACCAACCGGTCTTAGAATTTGAACTGTACTAGAATTTCATCTTTGAAAATTGATGAAATATTCATATTCTGTTAATCAACCTTTCATTAATCGTGTTGGAAATCAACAACAACTTACAATGTAACATTTCGTATTAAAATTTCCGATTACATTCATGTTTCGTCGAGTTTGGTTTAATAATTTTAGATTATTCACCATCGAAAATTTACCGCTGGCATATATTATTAATAAATTAAATACAGGTAGATAATTTAATATATTACACATGACGGTACTTATAATAAGCTTTGGAAATACTGCGCATCGCATGTTATTGGAAATGCCATTTTTGATGATTTCGATCTGTGATGAAATCCTAAAACGAGTAGACTCCATTAGAGATCTGGGAATCTTACTTGACTCGAAGCTAACCTTCAGAAACCATTACCAAAACATTGTCAATCAGGCTAATAAAATGCTCGGTTTCATCACCAGAGTCACTAAATCATTTAAGAACACCAGTAGCTTCAGAATCTTGTACTACTCATATGTAAGAAGCATCTTAGAGTACGGCTCTGTGATTTGGTCACCACATTATGCAATTCATAGCAGGAAAGTGGAGTCCGTTCAAAAAAAATACTTAAGAATACTAGCTTACAAATCTGGAGTACATCGGAATCTCAGTAACTATGCTGAAAGACTTACTCACTTTAAAGAAGTCTCACTCGCCAAAAGAAGAAACATATCAGATATAATCTCTCTGTTTAAAATCATTAACAATGTATATGATTCATCTTTAATTAATCAAATTAACCTTAATATAAGACCGAAATCCACAAGAAACCCTGTAACCTTTTGGATAGATACTTGTCGTAGTAATACAAGTTTTTTCAAACCAACATCGAGAATGACTCGATTGTATAATAGATACTGCAATCTTCTAGATTTAGATATATTTTCAAACTCAATTAATACCGTCAGAAAGAACTTATACATACTTATACCTGATGATCTCCTCACTTAGAGCCATTTTATTATTTCATTTTCTTTACCAATCACCTACTTATGCATTAGCTCCACTATATATGATTCGTGCGTGCATATGTGTATATATGTTTGCATAGAATATGCCTACAGTGTACACACTTATGAGTGTGTTTGTATTTAAATTTGTATGTACTCATCTATGTATTTGTATATGTATGTATGTATGTGTATTTATATGTATATTTAAATGTATGCATGTATGCGTATACATATTATATATATTATATATTAATAAGCATGTAAGTTTCTTCCTAATAATTGATTTCGATCCTCCTTGTTTTTATATACATTCTTGTAATTAAATTTATTATTACTGTAACTAACCAATTACTATTACACAAATAATATTGAGATGAATTTTGTGCTAACCTGTAATTAGAAACATCATTATAACCATGTATAAATGTAAATTACTGTTAAAATTATGTGATGTATTCTGTTGGCGAGCCAATAAATAAATATAAAATATAAATATAATATAAATCTGATATTGAATTATTTAGATTCTTTATTTTGCAGGAAAGGAAAAACAAATTTCACAGCACAGTTGCAAGGTACAGGGATTTAATAAGATTTTATATTCCCCAATGTGATTTGTCACTAAGTCAAGATGGATTGAGGTGAAAAAGGTAGGTAATATTAATCTAATAAGATAATAACGTGTGATTGTTGTGAGTACTTGTAGTTTTAGAAAGGCAGTGGGTATATTGACTTAACGGGTATGTTCATTTTAGAATGAATTCGACAATTCCATTGTAAATAACTAAGATAAAAGATTAATTTTCCCACCATTTTTAATTTAAACTTTTTTTTTTCTTTATTCGTAAAATATATTTTTATACAGTTTTTTACATACTTTTCGACTACCACACTAGACATATTATATCCGTATTATGGTAGTCGATATTTGTATATAATTATGTAAATGTAATACATGTTCATTAGCACAATAGAATATTTATTTCCTACATCTGAAATGTAAAATCCCAAATAAACATCTAACAGCCTGGTATTTCATAATTACAATGTCCTTCTAGGATTAAAAATTATTTCTCTGTAATATGTTTAAGTGTCGGGTCGTTTTACTTTTAAGTAACCTTTCTGAAAAACTTGAATATATATTTGTTTGTTTGAAATATCAAAGACTTTATCCAAATACCGACTTAAGTGCCCTCTGAGCGTAATAATTGCAAGAATGCCGCTAACCTTTAATAAAATAAGAGCTTGCAAATTGCAAAATTCAATCCTAAGATAATGTTAACATTCCTATTATTCATATCACGTCCATTTAAAATTTATGTTGTAGACTAAGAAAAGATGTATTCCACACGCCAACTAAGACATGAGAGAAAAAGGCCTTAGAAAGGTCAACTTTTTTATTGTTGTTTTTGTCTTTTAATTTAGAAGGCAGATACCCCAAGTATGGAGAGTCAGTCATCAAAAGACGGTCTCGACGGACAGTCTTGAAGAATAGTCTGGGACAGTAGCCTGTCAGAAGTGGTAGATAATAGTACCACCACTGAATATGGGAACTTATACCCTTAATCTGAGAGTAGGCAGTGACAGTCATCTATTAAAAGTGGTAGTTAGTGGAATTCCACTACTACTGGAAATTAAACCTTTAATCTGGTACCTACCAGTAAACTTCTGCTGCGGCTGATAGTCAGTATTATTTGTGTTTATATTATATAAAAATTAAACTGATCTGGAGAAAAAAGATAAAGATACTCTGTTCCTGCCTACCATGGGGTAATCTCGTACCAATATAGTAGAAACAGGGTACAAGAAAGTTTCCCTTTTCAAGGGTATTACAAGAACTAACAAGCAGTTATAAGCATTAATGTACGCGATCCGTGGTGCAGTGTCTCGAAGAACATTTCCGATGAGTCGATGGCGTGTTATCTCCGTTTAGAACATTTAAGTCTGCGTAATTCTATGATGGCGTATCTTCTAGTTCTTTGTCGATGATTCACCGCGCAGTTAGAGAGTGCCTAAGAACTGAGCATCTGCAGTAGGGCTGTGACAAGTAGTCCTTTGGGGACATGGCATTATTGATATTTTATTCATACTTTAGTTATTGTACGGGACGTGTTCGCCTGCACAAGAAAAAAGCTCTAAAATATAAGCACCGGCACACATTTGCCTTTGTCCTCTGTAATGATTCAAATAAAGCACTTGAGGTATTTCATTTGAACCGTTACAGAGTTATTTAAAATACTATAAAAATGCAGGAAATATCGACTCTTGTAATATGTTTGCATAAACGAATGCTTCTTGAGAAAGACGATATATTCGACATTTGTAATTTGCATTTTTAAAAGAACGCCTTTATAAGGACGGTTGGTTTTTATTGCGGTTAAAACTCCTTGTATCCGTCTAAGCTCAGTCAGTAACGGCTCTGTGACATCGGGGCCAGTGAGCAGGCCGGCTCAGTAGGTAACAGCAGATCCCCTCTCTGAGGCTGGCTGGCAAGAAGGCTCAGTCGGTAAGGCTCTCTGGGGCTGGCTGGCAGGCGGGCTGGCTCATTCGGCAACGTTCGATCCCCTCGATCCAGGGAATATCGACTCTTGTAATATGTTTGCATAAACGAATGCGTCTTGAGAAAGACGATATATTCGACATTTGTAATTTGCATTTTTAAAAGAACGCCTTTATAAAGACGGTTGGTTTTATTGCGGGTGCAATTTCTTGTATCCCTCCAAGCTCAGTCGGTAACGAGTCTGCGACATCGGGCCCAGTGAGCAGGCCGGCTCAGTAGGCAACAGTAGATCCCCTCTCCGAGGTTGGCTAGCAGGCAGGTTCAGTAGACAGCGGAAGTGGAGCGGGGGGGCGAACCGGGTTGAAATCAAACACAGCGAGTTAGTTCCCAGGTAGCGAAGCGAGTACGAGCAGAGCGGACAGCGGTAGATGTTGCTCGGTCCAAGGCTTGAAGCGGAATGACCGATTTTTGCGGCGTATTTATAAGATTCATTACGACCGCGTCACCGACACTTGTTTGTCATATCAAATTCCCGTAACGAGCTTTGAAGCTCGTCACGTTCTAGGATTAAATCTGCTTATCTCAGAAATAAGGAAATATTTTATAATATTAGACCTTATCTACCGCTGTCGTTTTGCCAAAACCACGTGGTCGCAATATTTTTTATTTGGTTATAATAAGACATATTCTACAAGACAAGTGGTCAAATCTCTGTAACATTTTCAGAGTTTCGCTGAGTACATAATTATCTTACGTGTAACATATTTTATTTCTATTCGAGCTTATTTAATTAACATGTAAGTATCTTTGTATAGAACTATTTAGTTAACATTGTCTCCTATTATTACAGAAAAGGCTTGCAAATTCTAGTATTTTTTCTTAATCTCTCATTGCCTGTTGACGAGAGAGCGGGTTTTTTCGTTCAGCCAATGAGCGTTTGCTTCGCGAGAGCAAGATGGTTGCTTGCGTTAAGGCGAGACAACTGCTCTCTCATTTGGCATGATAAAATTTACCGTTAAGCGGCAGGGCAGGTTTTTAAACATGAGTTACCTATCTGTAGGGCAGGTTTATCAACATTAGTTTTTATGGAAGGTTTTACAAAGTTTTTGACAGTGGTAAATATGATGGCATTTTGTTGTGTTTGTTATATTTGATGTACATGTTATATTGATGATTCTGATGACGTTCGATACAGTTATATTATATGTAAGTAGACATAGCGTATTTTCCCAAGCAGACTGCATGTTTAAGTATGTCGTATTTTGTTATTCGGCCATATATCCTCACTGCATACCATTTCGGGGACACAGCAATATTTTTATAACATACCTGAGTTTTATTATATGTAATTAGACATGGCTTGTTCGCCCAAATAGACTGCATGTATATAATTTTTTTTTTTTTTTTTTTGTTGTTTGTTTTTGGGGTGTTATGCCGTGTTGCGCTAACTCCTTCTTTAGCCGACGTTTCGGACAGCGTTGCAGTGTCCATCATCAGGGCAGATCCGGTAGATCCGAAGATGTGTGAAATCTTCGGATTCTTTCACACATCTTCGGATCTACCGGATCTGCCCTGATGATGGACACTGCAACGCTGTCCGAAACGTCGGCTAAAGAAGGAGTTAGCGCAACACGGCATAACACCCCAAAAACAAACAACAAAAATGCTTTTGGCCGTGAGAATCTAAAAACTTACCTGCATGTATATAATGTTATTACCAATGTGTGCGTTCTATGAATTATTTATTTTGCTAGTTTTTTATTACTGGGCAGTTAAAAATAATTTTATTTAAATGAGACATGAAGCGAAAATAAAGGTTCCAATTATTTACCTCCAACTCTTCCAAAGCTGTTACTAAAACTACTGAATCTGGTCTCCACCGCTGATCGCATTTTATTAGTGGAATATGTTTCGAAGATAAAATTGGTCGTATTAGCGCCTCTAATTTTAAAGCTCTGTGGCAATACCATAATGGTAATACAATTTGAAAGAAACATTTGCTCGCGAAATGTTCATGGGAAAGTGATTAAAGATATACGATATTCTATTATCTTCGAAAAATGCATACGATCTTTTCTTGGGACTAGTATTCTGATGTTTTGTTGTTTAGTTAAATTTCGAATAGGAACATGGAATAAAAATATGTAGATACCATCATTAATTCATTAAAAAGGTAGACAAACATTCCCGGGTTACGAATAACCTGACAATATTTGAAAATCTCCTTCTACCACCATAGTAAGCTGAAAATTAAATATTTGCATATTTGGATATTTCCATCATTTTCTTAATTGATTCGTTTTTTATGTACCTAAAATGATCAGAAAATCGTTCTCACAGTGTAAACTCAATCTGTACACATAACATCCCAATATAAGGTATGTATGGCAGAAAAAATGATTGCCCTTGTATTATTATTTTTCTACGAAAATCTCACAAAACATAATATGCTATCAAACTTCAGGGAAAAAATAACGAGTGAATATCAGCGGCAATTTTTCTCATATGTGCATGATGAAAAGTTGTGAAAAACCGGGCAACATCTGGGTGTAACGATTCAATCCATCATTTTGTATAGGAGCAATTTGTTACCTTCTGGCAACATTAAAATAATCCACATAGATTTTATCGGTTGAACCTCGTTCTAAGTGAAGGTAAAAGCGCTTTTTTGGATGAATCTGTGTGTTATATTGTTGGCAATGTAACATAAAGAAAAATATGGATAAATTTACTTACATTTTGTACAACAACGTTTTGCCACAAAATAGTCGAACAGAAATGACATAATCACTAGTACTTCTATGGTTTTAATATACATAAGGTAAAAACAAATTTATAACGATTTTCCATTTCCCTAGAATGTGAATTCCAATTAGGAAAAAAAGGTCTTCAGTAGTGCATCAATATAAATCCTCATTATCTAATAGCCATTTCCTTAGATTATATTTGACTTTGGCTGTAAAAACGTTTATATTTTTAATTGTCATTGGTAGTTTATTAAATATTTTGGGTACAATAAAGTTTAAGGTTCTTTCACCGTATTTATTGGTACATTTCGGGACCACCAGTCCTTCATTTTGGGTGAATCTTGTATTATGTTTATGTAAAACTCTTTCCCTATACAAGGAATCAGAGAGTATAAGATGTTGACTTATAATATTATAAAACAATAATCCTCTGACAGGTAAAACATTCAGAGACTCGTACATTAATTTAGTGTCGCTTCTGTGTTCATTGGTATATTTATGGATTAACAGTTTTGTAAGGGAGTTTTGTAATGTTTGGATATAACTTATATTAGTTTTACAAGAATGTCCCCAAGAAGTGATTCCATAACGGATTGTGGATTCAGCCAGAGATAGGTAGATTAATTTTAAAGTACTTATGGGCACAAAATATTTTATTTTATAAATTCTACCCACAATAGACCGTAGACGTTTACAAACATTAGTAATCTGTACGTCCCATTTCATGTGGCAGTCAATAGTAACACCCAAATATACATAATTTTTGACAAAATCAATGGTTTCACATGAACAGGGCTGTGCAACATTTCTATGTAAGCAGTCAAAAGTATGTGTATATAACGAAGGGATTAAATTGTATCTGGCATGTGGTGATCTTATGTGCATAATTTTAGTTTTTTTGGCATTTATTATGAGACCCGCGTCATGAGACCATTTAAGAAGAGCAATAAAATCAAGCTGCATAAGGTTCATTGCAGTAATCAAATCCTCGTGTGATATTACGAGTGCCGTATCGTCTGCGTACACAAAATTTTTAACGAAAGAAAACAATTTACTCATAATTGAGACGTATATAATATACAGGGTTGGCCCTAAAATTGACCCCTGTGCAACACCTGTTGAAATATATTTTGTTTTGCTAAATTTTTTTAGAATTTTTACTGTTATTTGTCGATCCGATAATAAATTTTTTAACAAAACTAGTAGCTTTCCTCGTATTCCTATTGCATCCAGTAAAAAAAAGTTTATTTTTAAAAGTTTATTTTTATCAATGGTATCAAACGCCTTCGAGTAATCTATGAATAAAACCAACACATGTTTTTTTAAATTTAATTCATGATTTACGTGATTTGAAAATTCCTGAAGCAACATTTCCGTACTTTTTTTCTTTTGAAAACCATACTGGTTGGGATCTAGCAGGGAGAAGGATTCTAAATATTTGTTAAGTTTTGTAGAAATGTATTTTTCAAGTATTTTTTCTAGGGCTGGCAAAATGCTAATTGGCCTATAATTTTGTACATCTGTATGTTTGCCGCCTTTGTAAATCGGTCTAATGATACTACTTTTAAGTTCATCTGGAATCACTGCTTGTTTTAAAATTATATTGATAAAATGAGTTATAACAGGCCCTAAAATATGAATATATTTCTTAATGTCGAACATTCGAATGTTGTCAATCCCTGGTGACTTTGAATTGTTTAGTTTGCTAACAATGATATTAATTTCTTCGCAGGTAGCTCTTGGCAGGTACATACTATGTTGAACTTCTGTCGGTCTGACGGTCGAAGCTATATAGTCACATTTATGTATCATAGAGCTAACACTGCTCGTGAAATATTCAACAAAATTATTTGCTACGGTTTCTTCATTTTGCGTGTTTAACATATATTTTGAGATTATTTCGTCACAACTACTTTCAGACTTGCGTCCTAATATTTTATTTACTTCATCCCAAGTTTTTTTGGTATTTCCGAAATAATTTTTAAATTTATTGTTGAAAAAGGTAGACTTACATTTAATGATTTCTTTTGTAACCTTATTTCTGGAAGTTTTATATTCTAATTCAAAGAATTTATTGGTAGGAGTATTTTTCCACCTTCTGTACAGTAAATCTTTTTTTTTATGTTTTCTAATATATCAGAAGTTATCCAAGGTTTTATTGCGAGGGGTCTTTTTTTGGGTTTATAATACGTAATGATTTTACTTTGATCATACAAATCCTGAAAATTATTTTTAATTTTAGTGTATAACATATTGCAATCTTGTTCCTCAAGCAAGGTATGCCACTTAAAATTATAAATATTTTTGTCAATTTTGTTTTGGGATAAAAACGATATTTTTTCCCCGTGTTGTACGACTTTTTTACTTTCCATATATTTAATATTGACTGCAGTTAAAAAATGATCCGCTATGTTAATATTATTACATACACATGAAGAAAGAGTATTGCTTTGTTGACATCCGCTGTTAAAACGTACAAATATGTGGTCTAAACATGAACGAGTAACTTTTCCTGCTAGAACCGCTTCCCTAGTTACGTTACAAATGCATTTGGTTAAATAATTTTCAGACATTATATTTTCATAGGACATAATAATTGGGTTTTGATAATTTAAAAGATCTAGGTTAACATCTCCTATAAGTACAATATTTTCTCTGGGTCTTATATTAGACAGAATGGAAGATATTTCATTAAGAAATTGAAGTTTGTTGGAGTTGGGGGGGCGGTATATTGCTATGATGTTTAAAATAATCTTGTTTGGAAGTGTCATTGAGCCAAGCACACATTCAAAATGGTTTGTTTCTATTGACTTTTGTTGAAATGTGAGTTCATCTCGAACGTACAACAATATACCTCCACCCGATTTTTTACTTCGGCAATAATTGTAACATTTAAATCCAGGAATATTATACAGACAGACTAGCTCTGATGTTATAGCCGTTTCACATAACATTAACGCATGAATATGTTTCCAACAAGAATTTAAGTAGACATTCAGAGTATTCCAGTATTTATAAATCGATCTAATATTCAACTGAACAATATTAATATTTTCCATACTATAGTTACTGTGAATATTTAGCCAATCCTGGAAATCATTAGTATTATCGAATTCTACCTCATCATCTTCTTCAACATAATTAGACGCCATAGTCGATCGTAGCAAGGTCCTTTTTCAGTGCAGCTTTGTAGGCCGGGCAGTTGTCCTTGTCTCCAGTCGAGTGCGCAGCGGGCTTTCCAAATCTAGTGCACGTAGCGCAGACTGGTTTGGCAGCGGCATTTGGGCAGGATTCGTTGGTGTGGTTCTCTTTAGCACAGTGTCCACATCTAAGAGTGTCTCTGCAGTACTTATATGAGTGTCCTATCATTTGGCACTTAGTACATACGGTTAGTCCAATAAAGTCTCTGACACGGCACACAGTCCAGTTGACGAACACCTTCTCCTGTTCCACCAGCAGTTTTCGTATTGTAGCGGGCATCTCATAAACCCGATGACAGGTGGTTCCAGAGCGAGCGCCGGCCAGGTGACTCAGCTTGCAGGTTGATATTATTCCTTCGATGTCGTGTACATTGGGTATACCCGTGAGGGCGATCCTTAAGAATTCAACGTCCGTAAGGTCCCTCGGTACATTAAAAAATATTAGCCTCGGGAGTCGCTTGGTGGGAAGTCGAGCCTTAAGTGTGCCTGAGTTTTCAAAACACGGTGCGTTTAACAACTTTTGTTGCTCACTTGCGGTAGCTGTGCTAAGAAGGACACCTTTATTTCTGATCTTACGAACTCCGGTAATGCGAATGCCCAAATCAGATGGACGAATAATGTTCTGAATAATTTTTTTAGTCCCTTCAGTATCCTCGGTGGCATCTGCGTTTGTAGGGAAGATGCAGATGGCGGGCCTTGGTGCTCCGACGCGAAGTCCTGATTGGGTAATTGGTGGGGGTTGGTCAGCAACATTTGTCTGCTTTCGGACAATATCAGCAAATGACAAGCTAGCCTCCGTTGCTATAGCTACTCTTTGCATCACGGGTCCGAGGTCAGATTCCAGCTGAATTATTTTCTGTTCCAGGTACTTTTTTTCGTCTTTTTCATGACGAATTTTAATTTCCGCCATTTTAAGTTCCGCGGTCACTGTCGCCAAATCAGCGCGCATGGTCTCGCGCTCCAACAGCAGCTGGGAAACGGCTCTGAAAACTTCAGAGACATTTCTAGAGATCTTCAGTTGCTGTTCCTTCGAGACCTTTGATTGTTTCTCGGCCAAGACTTCTTGAAGGGCCGTCAGATGAGCGTGGGCTTCGTTTAGAACGTCCACTCCAGAGTCGCTTGGAAACTTTGTTTCACTGCTGTCTGAGCACTGGGATGACGTTTCAGAACCCTCTTCCAGGTCCTCACTATAAGCGCACTTTCCTCCATGTTTTTCGGTATTTGGAGACAACGTTATGTCCAACGGACGTTTCTTTGGGCGATGCATTATTAATGAAAAATTTTATTTTTAAAAACAAATTAAAGTTTCTAATTGTTATTTAACATCGGCTTGGCTAGCGAACGACTCTATCATCTACACTATCTCACAGATAGGAGCAGTTGAGATTTATGTCCTATATTAAGATGTCAATAAAAACCGTAAATAATAAGTACATGTGTGTACCATTTAAATTAACTCAAAAACACTGTTTTTATGTTAAATTCACATTAAATTCGTTTAGATTTCACTTAAGGCTAGTTATTTCACTAGATGTTTATTATTATTGTTATTTTTTTTTAGTTCACTTTAATTTGGTATCAGTTTTGAAATCACTTTTGAAACACTTTCCTTCAAGTTTCGGTAGAATAGACACACTAGGATAAATTCTACACCGAGTTTTGTAGATATTTGCAGAAATTTCTCTTGTTTAGACACTTTTATTACGAATTGTCAATACTTTGCCAGGTAAAAATATCCTAGCTTCGCTATGTGTCAATTTTTTTTTTTTTAAACACACTTTTTGAGCATTTATCGGTGGAATACCGGGAGGACAAACTCACCGGGTGATAGCCCGTGAAAAATGCTGCACATTAATAACAAATTCTGTTCGATTTGCACAATATTTCACTGTTTTAATTTTTAAGAAACGGGAGCTAAAGAAATAAGCGACAAATCTTGTAACTTGTAACAATATGATATTTTGTAAATAATGGATTTAAAGTAAATAATGGATCAAACGAAAGATACAAATACTAATATGGTAATAAGTAATAACACACCGAATTACGACTCTCCCTCAATGTTTGCAAAGAAGATGAGAAAATGGTACCAAAAACAAATTAAAAAATCAACCCGGTAAAAACAAAGTTTTATAATACATCTATCTTCATTTTTCGAGATAGTTGTCTCTTGGGCCGGCAAGTAGCCAATTGGTATATCGGTTAGTATTATCATAAACTTTTATGTAATTCTATAGGTTATTGGCTTCAACATAATAAATAATGTTTTTATTATAAGGAAAATAGGGCAGGTACCTAACATTATAAATAACTTCCATTTTCTAAAAAAAAACATAGAGGTTCGTTTTCAACAGTGTATAAAACATTTTAGCAGGTTATATGAATAATATTATTAGCAGGCAGCAAATCATATCTGATTTCACAATAAGTACTGTTATTATGACAATATCATCGTGAAAGGAACGTAAAAAAGTATCTTGTTCGACTTAACTTTTTTATGTTCCTTATTTTTTCCGTATATTTTCAAAAATCTAATTGTTTGACGTTAATTTAATGGTTCGGTAATTGGACATTTTCTCCCAATTAGTAGCTACATATTTTTATGCATTCCGTTCCGTTACCTTTGCGTTCCGCTTATTCCAGTTTCCACCAATACCAGATTACTAGTTCGGAAATTCTAGGAATAACTAAAATAATATTTTTACCTACTGCCCATTGCCCAGAACCCTAATGGACCGTAATCATTATGCCAACTCAATGCCCAGAACACTAATGGACGGTAATCATTATGCCAACTCAATGCCCAGAATACTAATGGAGGGTAATAATTTTGCCAAGTCAAAGCCAGAATACTAATGAGAGTAATAATTATGCCGAGTCAATGCCCAGAATACTAATGGGGGGTCATAATTATGCCGAGTCAATGGACGTCTTCAAGGGAATTTCAGTTATTTTTTTAAAAAGAATTTTATTTCATTTTATTAACCCTTCCTTTGTAAAAACAACTGTAAAAGGTTTAATAACAAAAAAAATTATTACCGAAATGATGTAAAGGAAGAAAAATATAAAAAAAATTTAAAGTGATTTTTTTTTAGTGTTGGTTCAAATTTACGTAAAACTACATATTTTCGCAACAAACAAACGTCAAAATTTCGAAGACGATTCACCTATTTCTATTTCCGGCAGTGATATCATTCCAAAAACAAGAGTCAAACTTTTCGGTGTCAATCTAGATTCGAAATTTTGTTTAGAAGTTAAATAAATAGGTAAGCACCGGTTTTTTTCACCTAAGATAACTCAAGTCAGTCCAAAGGAACCACCTTCCTACAGAGGTAACAAAACTACTAATCAACTTGTACGCAGTCTCACGGCGCTATTACTGCAACGGAATTTATATCGGCTTTCCAAAATATCAAACCGACAAACTTAATTTTTTTTTTTTTTTTTTTTTTATTTAGTAAAAGACTATACATTTATATACATTATTTAAGAAATGTTTTGACTGCCCAACTAGGAGGATTCCCGTTTTAGGACAGTCAAATTAGGATGAGTATTAACATTTTGATTCACATAGCACTCTTTTTAGGGTGAATTGTCTAATACAAAAAAAAAACATTTTGATTAGTTGTTTGATAAGTATAGTATTAAAATAATATTGAAATAATAGGTATTTGTACTTTTAACTGGTGCCTAAGCCTACTAACATATTTTGTATAAATATGAATAACAAAGAGAAGAAATACAATAAAATAAAATATCCAATTAAACATAAAATTAACTGCTGCTTGGGTAACATTCTAATTTAAAAGTACTAGGTAGGTACATATATACACATAATGATAAAGATTAGACCATAAAGGTATCTTTTACATGGTTCATTTTTTGCTGGAGTTTTTGTTGTTGTTTTTGGTTTGTGTTTGATTTCATTTTTTGTGTAGTAAAAGTTCACTCTCCTTTCTACCTAATTGATGAAACCAATTAGTGCTCAATTTATGAAGAATAGCTGTGTTTTCCTTTTTCCAAGCATCAAACTTGAATCTGTGTTTGATGCAGCTGCTCTTCTCATAACCGGTGTCTCTAAATATTCGCACATTTCAGAACACCTACTTAACCTTCATTGGCTCAAGTGCCCTGAAAGAATCCAGTACAAATTGTGCTGGATGGTACTTGTAGTGTATGGAGTATTATCGTGCTTTTATTGTAGCGTGTCGGGTAGCATGCAATAATACTCTTAGGTGATCTATGTACTGGTATTTATTGGGGAGCTGCTTGTAGCAAAAGAGGCACACAACTAACGTGCACCGCCTTTTATAAGATCTTACAAGCATTCCTTCTCGCTTGCACTCATCCATATTCGTACAGACATCACAGTATTTAATCCATGAATGAAATGGCCCCACCGTACATCTCTGAACTATGCGTTCCGTACAACACTGGTCTGAGGCAGTCTGATGGAACCTAAGCGCAAGCCAAATATTAAGTTGCGCTTTCGGAGCATCTGGGCCTAAGGCTTGTAATAAACTCCGCACTCGGAACAAGCCCAACAGAATTCAGGTCCAAACCAAAAATTAACCTTTCTAGGCTGATACTCTTAAACTAAATAAACCTGCCTGAGAGTAGCATTCTTACATTGTCTACAATACATCCTAAACACACTTTTCTTATTAGATTTACATTATTCAAAGCGTATTTATACTTATCAATCTGCCTCATCCCAAAGGACAAATCATATTTGGTAAGATTAATTCTAATCTTAATCTTAAAAGTTACTCTTCCTCTCCTAAACACGCTCATTAAAGAACATAAATAAAATAAATACCAAAATTAATAATATATTACTAATTGACAAACCGGTGGACGTAATCTTTTAGCCATAAGTTGATAATAGTTTGTCTAGTCTATGGTTAGTAATAGGATAGATCATTGTAGAAATAATATTTTTTTTTTGGTAAACTAATGTTTAAGACAACATTTTTTATGCATAGCACAAAGGGTAAAAATTATTTTACAAGCAATAATTATTCGCCTGAAACCCTCATCCACATTGAAAAATCTCCTGATAAAAGATACATGACGTAAAAATGTAACAAGCAGTAATTGTTGAATGAAACACTAGTATATATTGAATTATTTCGCGGATAAGAGATAAGCCGCCATAGCTCAGTGGTCAGAGCTGTCGAACGGAAATCGAAGGGACACGGGTTCGAGTCCGGTTGGCGTCATGTATCTTTTATCAGGAGATTTTTCAATGTGGATGAGGGTTTCAGGCGAATAATTATTGCTTGTAAAATAATTGTAGAAATAGGTTATATATTTGTACAGCGCTCTTGAGGTGAATTTTTCACAAAAACGGCGCTGAACAAATCATCTTTTTTTTTTTTTTTATGCTTCCGATTTTGTTGTCCGGGTTAAATCTTCCCCATAGGAAAAACTAAACCCTTCCACTCACTTTTCCACAAATGATCAGCTAGTCAATCAACACTATGCAAGTGCATTACATAAGTAAAATAAATACAAAACAATACAAGAACAACAACACGTCAACTCACCAGAGATCAAATGGGAAAAAAAAAATTCACCGACTCCAGATATTTTCATATCAGAGGGTTCGGCTCGGTAGAACTTCTAACAGGGCCTATAAATCCTACTGATCCCTCAAAATAAATATTTAAAAAATCTTTCGTTATCCTACATGTATTCAAAATGACCGACTTTTGCATCTTTATATATAAATTTTTTGATAGATCTAATACGCCTAAATTTTTAATGAGAGAGCTAGGTATAATGCCAGTAGCCGAAATAACGAATGGTAATATTTTTATAGTCTGAGAATGCCAAATTCTTTTTATTTCGTTTCCTAAATCTGTGTATTTTCTTATTTTTTCATTAACAGATTTTTTAATGTTACAGGAATTTGGAATAGCGACATCAATGATATAAGTTATTTTTTTTAATTTTGTCATGTAAAACTATATCGGGTCTATTATGACTAATCGTTCGATCTGTCAGTATAGTTTTATCATAATATATTTTATAAAATTCGTTTTCTAAAAATGAATTTGGTTCGTATTCATAATATGGTACTATATTACGGCAGTCAATCAAGTTATGTTTAATTACCAAATTTTGGTGAATTATTTTTAAAACTTGATTGTGCCTAAATGTATACTCGGACGGTGCTAATATAGAACATCCCGATATAATATGTTCTATAGTTTCCGGAAAAGCCAAACATTTTCTACACAAATCATCAATTTGATTTGTATCTTTGATTATATGCTTTCTATAATTTTTAGTATTAATGACTCTATCCTGAATGGCAAGCATAAATCCTTCTATTTCTGCGCTCAACTCTCCAATACTCAACCATTTGTTTGACGAAAATTTGTCAACATACGTTTGGTTGAGATAATTGAAGTGTTTTGCGTGTAAAATTTTATTTGACCAGGAATCTAATAGTTCCTGGTTGGGATTTATAAAAATGTTGGCATTCTCATCGTATAAATTTAAAGGTGTAATATTTCTATCTGCCTTGCAAATTATTTTGTGCATTTCTGAGCTATGAGCTTTCCTATGGAAAAAAGTTCTTAGCATTTCTACCTGATTATGTTTCAAAGAAGTTATTTTGACTATGCCTCTACCTCCTAAATTTCTAGGTAAATTAACTCGTTCTATAGCTGAATTTGGATGATGGCAATTAAATTTTGTTAGTGTAGTTCTAATTAATCTTTCTAAGTTATCTAAATCTGTATTAGACCATTTAATTATGCCAAATGAGTACGTTAATAGAGGTATTGCCCAAGTATTTATTGCTTTTACTAAATTTTTAGCAGATAGATTGCATTTTAAAATTTTCCTGATCCTAGTTTGAAATTTAATCCTAATATCATTTTTAATACTAGTATGGTCTAATCTATTTGATTGTGGGTATCCTAAATACTTATAAACCTCATCCCTTTTCATACTAGTAATTTGGAAATTTCTAAATATACTCTCGTCCCCATCTACAATTTTGCCTTTCTCTATATGGATCGTTCTACATTTATCTAAACCAAAAGTCATTTTGATATCATCTGAAAAGTTTTTAACTACCTTGTAACTATTAGTATTATTTATTATTATTTTTAACTACCTTTTTAACTATTAGTATTATTAACTGCGCATAGTTTCAATTGTATACTTGGAAAATTTAAAAACCGTTGCCAATGTGAAAACATTGGTTTTTCTTACTTGGTTATAATTGTTGACGGTAAATTTGAACGGGATTAACAAGTGACTAAAATATGTTACCAGCTAAGAACTATAGCGAATAATTTCTATAAATTAAAATTCATACATTCCCGTAGTACACTTAAACTTAATTAATATTTTTCTTTGGTAGAATCTATCCTAAACGAAATAAACTTCCCCCTTAACACGAGATATTCTCAATTAGAGAGGTATTAATTAACATCAATAAATATGTATTATATATTTAACCTAAGTCAAAAAAAAAAATTTGTTATAAAAATATATTAAAATTTTAATATAGGTTCTCTAAAAAAAACATGGGAAAATACAAATTGAAAAAAATGTCACTCCTAATATATACAGACAGAGAACCAATATACCCTTATTGTTTTGATCGAAGGGTCTACTTACAAAAGGGACTTTGTAAAACAAGAAGCTTCCAACCCTATCATTACCCTATCTTACATGTTTTTCCATTCTCAAAGATACCTTCCGCGATGTTTTGGCAGGGTATTGACGCATACCGTCGTGAACTTGCCAACAATGCCTCTATACAAGGACTATCCCATTAAAACTGTGGTTTTAACAATTCCTCCATTTTTCCAAAAAAACAAATTTCCTTACTTTTTTCGAATATGTGTTCAGATGAAAAATGAATAAATGAATGTTTCTTCACACTTGTTAAATTCACCTGCTTGACTCACCAGATTGTGATGCTACCTATGATCAAGAAGTTGCGACTCTAGATCATATATTTTAATTCGCCTTTTTGACCACCTACCTGTGATTAAGAAGTCGAGACTCAAATTCATATATTTTAATTCACCTGCTTGCCTCACCAGATTGTGATGCTACCTGTGGTCAAGCAGTTGCAACTTTATATCATATATTTTAATTCACCTGCTTGACTCACCAGATTATGATGTTACCTATGATCAAGAAGTTGAGACTTAAGATCATATATTTTAATTCACCTGCTTGACTCACCAGATTGTGATGCTACCTGTGGTCAAGCAGTTGCAACTTTATATCATATATTTTAATTCACATGCTTGACTCACCAGAAAGTGATGCCACGCGTGATCAAGAAGTTAAAACTTTGTATCATATATTTTAATTCACATGCTAGACTCACCAGATTGTGCTCTTTGTGGTCTAGAAGTGGGAACTTGAATCATATATTTTTTGGTTGTCCCTCTCTAAACAAATAATCCTCTCTTCTACCAAGCGTTATCTAGAATCCCCCGTTCAATATCACCTCTCTGCTGAATCTGATTTCGACTCCAATCCTCCTTATAATAATCAAATTTGACCATTTCAATAAAATTAACATATAAATTCACCATCCCTCTCTATAATTTGAAATGATGGCCTAAAACACCCTTGAAGGATGAAAGTCAGAAATATTTGGAGAAAATCTTTATTAATACTATTTATTTTTAAAAGGTTCAGAATGAGTAAAGGTGTATGGATTAATTTCTACTTAAATTATTAAATTTAAATGCAAAAAATTATGCCTAGTTGAATTTCACTTCATCATTTTTTTCACTAACGTTTCCATCTTGTTTTAATTACAACCATTGCGAAAGCCATTTGATAGATTCTGACCTTATGGTTCCAGCAAAAAATACTTGAAACCAGTTATTTTTAAAGTATATTTCCAAGAACGGTACGCCTAATATCATTTCAATAATAAATCTCAATTTTATCTTCATCGCTGAGAGAAAATAAATAAACAATGAAATTTCTCTACCGAGAAATAAATTGAATTGGAATAATTTTTTCAATGAAATTTGTAATAAATCAAGCGGAATGAAATAAATCCTCCTTCAATTTAATATTCATTAGTCTTCTCCCGATAGACACACAGACGCAGATGCTGGATTTATAATCTTCTGGGAGGAGTCCCTTTGTTACTTGCAGGTTGCAATAAACAACCGAACTGGTCACATTATTGTCTTGCTTAAGTATTTGTATTATGTGAAGGGTATTTAATTTAATGAAGATATTCATGCAAAATCAGTATTACATATATTTCAAAGGGTTTGATAAAGTATTGATTTACGATGCAGCAGATGTCTATTTGTTGATTTGAATCTAAAAAACCTCTCTTGGCTTACCAGGACTGGCGCACTATCAACTAAACTACTGCCACCTGTTGTTTATTTATTAATAAAACAAAGGTATCTAATTGCCTATCGAAAGCTAAACAGTTTATCCAACTTTCTGTTCCGAGGCAAATAATATCATATGGTTATTAATAGAATAAAGTTCGCTTCAGAAGAGTATTTCACAAGATAATGACGAAAATGACAACTTTGAATATTCCTCGACATGCTCCGGCTCACCATACAATAAAAAAAATTAATAATAAATTTTAAATATTTTTCATATCAATTTCATAGCTTTCCAGGTAAGTTTTCAATGAACGAGTACCTTGGAAAGTATTCAAATATAAATAGAAATCAAAGAAATGAAACAGCCAAGGGTTTTAGTTCCAAAATAACAAAATTATACATAAAACTACACATCTTCAGCAATCAGGGATTTCATTTCCTAAGAACAGTTCGTTGCATTAATCAGCTTGTAACTTAACAACTTATTTAATTATCTTCAATAATTGTGTTCTCATACATCACTTGTATTCTTTAAAATATCCTATAACATCCCCCGCCTTCGGAGTATGCCACGGCGCGGCGCGGCGCGAAAGCCTTTTTTTAGCCGTATGCTGACGACATTATTTTATGCAAAGGCCGGCACTTAAGGTGCAAATGGCGAAAGTTTCCACTATGGAAAAGTTTCAGCTATTGCTGACAATCGTCATAAATATATTTATTCACTTCAGAAGTATTTTATAAACCAAGCGACCGTGATTACACGGCTTGCGAAAATAGTGCTGTTAGAGCAGTCTCAGAAAGAATGCACCAGTACGAAACAACTAACAACATATCTTTATTTTCCTTTTAAGTTTAAGTAAATATAAACATTTCACTTTCTTAACTTAAAAGTACGCATTGATAATTCTAAATATTATTGTTCACCGCCTAACTAAACATATGTTCAGAAAAGACTGAAAGTGGTTAAAGAAACATAGGCCACGAGGATGTACACATATACAATCTTATTCCTGATAGCCTGGGAACAGTTAATAGAATGAATAAAATTAAAAATTAAAATGTACTTATATAAGCACTTTAAATTTGGTCACTGATTTTAAGATCAAACAGTTTTTTCCTAAATACATATATTCATTTACAGTTGTCAGGCTGCCGGGAGTAAGATTTTATATATTGTACACCCTCGCGGCCTATATTTCTTTTACCACTTTCAGTCTTTGCTGAATATTTGTTTAGTTTAATATGTTGTCTTGTGTAGTGTTCATGTAGTTGTCATATTTTCATAAATGTTGGGTTCGTGTGTATAAATCCATTTGGGATTTTGTAGATTGATAGACATTATGTTGTATTCGTATAGTTTTCTGATTTTCAGTCAGTTCGTTTCTTGGTATGCCCTTTTCTCTAGATATCTGGGTAATAGTTAAAAAAAAATTACGTATTATTTGTAGGTCGTTTACAAATGTAATATACGTGTTTACCCAAATTCAATTAGATGATTGTGATTATCACCATCCAATTTTGTAACAAAAAAATTATGTTACGTTCTGTGAGTGAATCCATTTATATAAAAAAATAAATAATTATGGGTCGCTATATTGGCGATTCCGTTGTTAATCACAGCAAGATTGGCCGCTTGTGGCCTTCGATGACAGCAGTTACCTACGCTGTCGGAACAAGCGACCGCTCGACATTCCTCTTTGAATTTAACCAGTGGGCGAGGAGAGTTGATCCTTGACCCATCGGGGAACATCAGCAACCACCATTCTAGGACCAGCAGTCTTGTAGCCATAAGTTGAATTGCTGCCAAGCTAGAACCGAAACGCCGAACTATCCACCATGACGCCTGGGATTTGGTGAACCACTTTCCATTGTGTGTCACACCATACAAGCTAGAAGGTCGTGGGGTCTTTTACAAGGTAGTCAGTTTATGAGTTTGAGGTGATTTGTTTAGGTTCTTAAAAAATGGACGCTACATTGAAGTTATTTAGTAGGTATGTTTTTTTCTTAAACTTTAATATCAATCATTTCTGTTTTTTGTGGTTTGCCCAGAGGTGGACTAATGCTTTCAGCTTTTGTACAAAGAAAGAGCTCTTGCCCAAATTCATCTTCCCAGGTTCTGTCCTATTTTGAAAGTTTAGCAACCGCAGTGTGTCAAAAAATCCAGTGTTAGCAATATGGCCAATACACAATTGTTGATTGAGTAAGTACTATCATTTTTGGGCCGTTTCTAGTTTCGCTTCCAAGTTCCGCTCCAATATGCAACTCAATCAGTGAAGTCATCTAAAAGTACTGAACTCACATCTGGGGAGTAGGACGGTTTTCTTTAAAAATTTTCGCTTCCATGTTCCGCTTCAATATATGAAATCATCTAAAAGTACTGAACCCACCTCTGGGAAGTAGGACCGTGTTCTTCAAAAAAGTTTCGTTTACAAGATCAACAATATTTAGCTCAATCAGTGAAGTCCTCTTAAAGTACTGAACCCACATCTGGAGAGTAGGACCGTTTTCTTTAAAAAGAATCTTTTCCATGCTCCAATTCATGCATCTGGGAAGTAAGACCGTTCATTTTTAAAATTTCTCAATTCATCGAATTGCCTGAAAAGCCTTCTTGTCCTGAGCATTGAGTACAACGTTTATATCTTTGGTGGCAACTGCAGTAAAGCAGGAATTGTGGAGGTGACCCCCATCATACCTAAGTGCCCTGGACTAAATTTGTATTTATGTAAATGAAAATGAAACAATGTAAACAAAAGTTCAATAACGTAATAATAAACCGGAATAAATTTGATATTCTTTGCGTAGTTTGATTTTTTTATACTAAATATCAGTTTAAAAAACTACAAAACACATAAAAATACTTCTTTTTTAATTTTATGATCAAAAAAATAAGTTTTTGTATTTCTTTCTCAAAATTCCACTGGAAACGAGATATTTATAAAAAAAATCAAACGTAGTCCCTCAATTTACTTGATTTTTCAAACATATACGCATTTTTCAACTTTATATCTCGGTAACTATTATGAGATTTTTCAAAATTTTAGATGGTGAAAATAATTAGCCAAGCCACCGTTTTTCACGAAGATATGGTATAATTTATGATATTTTTCAAAAATTATCAACGTTTGATTTAAGTGTAAATTATACCGCGCAACATGTTGCTGTTGTTATGAAATTAAATCAACTTATTTTAGTGCGTACGTTGTTGAATATTGAGTTATGTTGACGTTAATCCTGACAAAAATACCAAGGTATTTACATATTTTTAGATAATTCCAATAAGGGAGTGGTGTAAAAATATGTTTTTTGGTTTGGTTCCATTTAAACTCATTTTTTCATAAGTACTAGATATTGTAATTAAAAGGTTGTTTTTTTTCTTTTACATATTAAGAATTTGTTGGAATAAACTGTTTTTTGTAAATTAATAATAATGCTATTGAAAATTAAAAAAATTTGCATTCTCAGACTATAAAAATATGACCATTTGTTATTTCCGCTACTGGCACTAAACCTTGCTCTCTCATTAAAAATTTAGGCGTATTAGATCTATCAAAAAAATTATATATAAAAATGCAAAAATCATTCATTTTAAATATATGTAGAATTACGAAAGATTTATTTATGTTGAGGGATCAGTAAGATTTATAGGCCCTGTTAGGAGTTCTACCGAGCCGAACCCTCTGATATGAAAATATTTGGAGTCGGTAAATTATTTTCCCATTTGATCTCTTGTGAGTTGACGTGTTGTTCTTGTATTCTTTTGTATTTATTTTGCTTTTAAAATGCACTTGCATAATCTTGAATGACTAGATGATCATTTGTGGAAAAGTGTGTAGAAGGGTTTAGTTTTTCCTATGGGGAAGATTTAACCCGGACATAAAGTCGGAAATTATAAAAGAAAAAACAAAAATTAAAATGGAATTAAATATATTAATAAATAGTGTTTTATTTTTGATTTTAGGAGAGATCTAAGCTAACTTGTAAAAAGCGTGAAGCGTTCGATTCTCATAGAATTATTATTATTTAATATTAAATCTATCCGAGCAACCAGTTCTTCCAATTATTGAGAAAATTCGATTTTTCAGTAAGATTTATTTTAAATTGAAACATCTCTCTCTGCGCTCGCTACCATTAATTCTATATTTATTCTGAGTTAAATTTTCCGTATCCCGTTCCTAATTTTCTCACTTTCTATCATCAAAGCCACACTCTCATAATGAAAGTTTTATATTGGGCACATACATGCGGTGTGTGCATGTTAATTCTCTCTAAATTTAAATGTGTTTAGTACAGTACGTTACCACTGTTTCTGTCATGCACCAAAATCACGAATTAACTATAGCGTTTATAAGAAAATTATTTTTTTAAATTAAACAGTAACTTTGTAAACATCACTTATAGGTAAATACTTAATGCCGACCGGGTTTCGCTACAACCGTAGCCTAGAGGCGAGTGCTCTTTGTCACTCGCCTCTCAATCTCCCACCTATCCCCACCTCTTCCACTGTAGCTCAGACTGTCCACCTACCGTGATATCTACACATGTTAATTTAATTTTTAGATTTTTAGTATTATACTGCCCTGATGAGGCTACGGTTGTAGCGAAACCCGGTCGGCATTAAGTATTTACGTATAAGTGATGTTTAAAAAGTTACTGTTTAATTTTAAATTATAATGTCACATCACAAAGTAACCGCTTCATATGAAGAAAAGAACGAAAATTATTTGTTGTGCAAAATGCGTGAAGCTACTTTGGCCTTGAAAAAAAGACATTTTAGGAAAAACTAGATTTTGGCTGGTTTTTAGCAATGATGGCAAGGTCAAAAACTTGAATTTTACACCAAGAGACCAGTCTATAAAACAAGTTAAAAAAATGGGAAACTGCTGGAATAATTACGATCCCGAACCCCTCTTTGTGTTAATTGCACTGGCCAAAAATATACATTCTTAAATGTATATTTTTCTGATAACTTGTGACCAAAAATTAGCTTTCATGAATAATTTTGTAAAACATTTGTACTAAAGGTAATTTATATTTATGCGAGTACGACTTCTTACTGATGCCATATTATATTTTGTTTTTTACTTTCCTAAAGTATATTGTTTCCTTCAGGGCCTGTATCATCTTTTGGGATGATGTGTGGAGGATCTTTTTGAGGACTGAAACGAGTTGGGTATTGAAGAGATCCATGTTGTGGGAGGTAGGAAACACAAATGCCGGCAAATCGTTTCACAGCCGAACCATTCTCACTCAACAAATGTAAATAGTGTACAGATATTTCCCTACTATCATGCACCAGTGCCAAAGGATCTTCGACGCCAATTCCTCCGAGTATCTTCCCTTGAAATACGGGTAGAATAAGGACAACATTCCCACCTGACGCTTGTGCTCTAAAGATTGCAAAACGTTTGATAAATAAACACAGTTTGCAGTTTAAGCACAGTCAAGGTAAAGTATTTTATACTCCAGATCAGAGGAGGGTGCCAAATTTGACGGTGTGGTGCGCTCGCCTCAACACAACGGCCTGATATTACACAAGGCCGCGGCCATTACTTCACTAAACGGTACACTCTCTCCAGTTCTTACCACCTGCCGAAAATACCACCTCCCTAGATATTATTTAATTAATTGAATTATAATCATTATAATATTTTATGTGTTGCTTTCATTTTGATAATCGCATTTCCTCAACGCATTACAATACCTAATATAGACATGATCTAAGAATATAATCACTCAATGCTCTGAAAATCGATGATATCAATCCTCGTTTGGTGCATTTACATCGTAAATATTCCATAGCATGATATAATCGTGAATTTACCAACATTACCATTCATTCGGTTAGTAGCATTATCACCATGTATGTATGTCAAATATACCAAGCATCCCATGTAAGTAAATTTTATTATTTTTATTTTTCGGAATAACTTTATTGAGTAAAACCTCAAATTTTAAAATTTAAATATTGAAGGCAATATTAGTGATTTCTAAACGAAAATCTGAAACAGAAAAATCGGAAAAGGAAACGGTCACATCTGGGACTCGAACCCAGGACCCTTGTCTTTCCGGGACAGTGCTCTACCAACTGAGCTAATGGGACCCTATTCCCCTCGGTCCATGAGAGATTCCATGTGAGTTATAAAACAACAAATGTCTGTGTTGCAAAAAAAAAACAATTACCTACCATAGAATAAGTGGAATACAAAGTTTATTAGTTATGGTTGTAATTTAGTATAACGTACCATTTTTTACTTTGTTACACAAGTTGTTCACTTTCTTACCTGATTATTTTCATAAATGTAACAAAGAATACGTTTAAAGAAAATCAATTACGGCACGCAGGGATCTTAATGAGAGTTAGGCTGATTGAATTGTATTTCGAACTATTTAACTTTATTCGATTTCTACCCAATGCAGTTTTAGTAAAGATATGTTGCTAGATTAAAGATTTACTTAGCCATCCGAATTATTCATTAAATTAAATGTAATTTGATATTTTCACGGCCAAAAGTATTTTTGCTATTTGTTTTTGGGGTGTTATGCCGTGTTGCGCTAACTCCATGTCCATCATCAGGGTCCATCATCAAAATAACACATCTGCCCTGATGATGGACACCGCAATGCTGTCCGAAACGTTGGCTAAAGAAGGAGTAAGCGCAACACGGCAAAACACCCCAAATAACAAAAAAAAAAAAATTAAATGTACATTTTTTTTAACATTATCCTTTCCAAGGTAAAAAAACATCATTACGATCCAAAGATGATACGTTAGCGTTACCCTACGCCAGGAGTTCCCAAACCCGTGCCCGCGGGCACCATGGCGCCTGCGGAACGATTCGTATGTACCCGCCACTATTCGACAGGGAAATAATTTTTTCATAAACATACATTAAAAATGTGAATTATTTATATTTATTTGTTTCTTAAACAGAGCAAGCTGAAGGTAAAAAAAACTGTGGGCACTCAATACATAGGTATTGATTTTGTATTTTTATGGCATTTTTTTAAAAGTTAACTAATCCCTCCCGCATCCTTAGGCAAAATAAAATCCGATACTTGACAGTAACTTTCGAGAGAGTTTTAATTTTTTTGAGTGCCTAGGTTTATTAAATACGTTCGTATGTTTGCGATATTGTATGTATGAGTGGTTCCTTTGCTGACAGTACTTGTCGCAACCTGTCTAGCGGCGAGCCAGACTGCACTCTTCACGCTAGCCTGGAACGGAGAGTTCTATTTGCACATCACTCCTTGTACACGCAAAAACCCGAAGTGGATGAACGCCACGAACTGAGCCGATAAACGCCGAAGGCGCCAAAACACATAGCACATAACTCTGCCAGCTCTGTCTGTCAGTGAAACCAATAAGCTTGGCCCCGACAGCCAAACTGTCAGTAGTCACGTGCTTGTACCGTCCCGATCGTTTCGGCAATCATCGGCTCACTTCGGGTTTTCGGCGTGTACAAGGAGTGATGTGCAAATAGCATTCCCCGCCTGGAACCGCGTTGTTGTCATTTTGATTGCGATTGCTGCCTCGAGTTTGTCGATTAAAAATAGGTGGTGCCCGCTACCTTGCCGATATTTTAGAATGTGCTCTAGAGTACAAAAAGGTTGGGAACCCCTGCCCTACACTATTAGTGATCACATACACGTTTCCCTGCAAGTACAAGTTTTAAATCTAAATAATTCAACACCTACGATTGAAATTACGATAAAAAAGTAATTCTTAATAGCTTCAAAAACTGTAAAATGGTCTTCTCTGAATCAGAATATGTTAGTCAAATGTATCTTATATATAATGTATGAAAAATTTTAATTGTTAGGTGTAAAAATATTTTCCATCATTTCGTAACGTGCTTTAAGATTTATAAAAAATAATTAAATGGTAATTTCATTTCTTTTGGTGATAGCTAAACTTCATAAGTCGTATTGTATTAACTTACTGGGATATTTAAAATTTTTAAATCTTGGTAACGTAAGTTACTATCTTAATTTAACTCTTACGTTTACGTAACTTACATGAGGTAAATATGATTTAATTTTCGACTTTTAAAAATTATCATACGTGAAACACAAAAGTATGTACACTATGTACAGTTCCCATTCTGCCATTCTTTAAGATAAAACAAGTCTGGATCATCGATTCTGCTTCACTCGGAGCATAGGGGTGAACTCACTCCCCCATAAAATAATTGCGATGATTTCCCCAGGGGTGGAGCCAGCCTGACACCAAGCCCTGTTGTGAGAGCAGTTACTATTGTAGGTGGGATAAATGTCGAGCTTTCCCCGTTCACAGGGGAGTATTGTGAAATATGAATACTAATAAAATGAAATTGGAATGACTATCGGAAGGCTTTTTGAAATTGACTTAATGGCTCATTGTGGAGTTAATTATCATTCTAAAAAATATCAAATAAATACTTTGATTCGTGAGTGCTAATGCCGTGTCGATAGATTTGTACTAAAAAACTCTTGAGACTGTGGCTTAAAAATAAGGAATATAAAAATCAATCAACGTGATTAAATTTTCACATACGATTAGTAACGTATCTGATAAAATCTCTGTGAAGTCAATATCTACCTTTTCAGTGTTTCATTAATAAGTTCATATCGAGTACCACAGCTTACTATTGTATCTACCCAAAAAATCCCGGAGGCATGTTCAAACGTGAAGTTTTAATAATGCATCATATTCTGAATACCAAAATCATTTCTCGAAAACATATTGATTAATGCAATAGCATTGCATTAATCAATATGTGTTTTTAATTTACGCTTTGCAATAAAATGCAAATAAATGGTTATATTTCTGAATGTATCCGAAAACTAAAAACTGCTTTCGAAATTTGATAAAATACGCTTTAAAATTTTATTATTATAAATGTGAATATAATTTTTGATAAATTAAAAATTTGAATGCACACACAACAACAAACTGGCTCACCTTACCTGTTTCGTCAAGACGTACGATCATTATTGTAGTCACGTCACTCCAGTAGCTTCGTTTCCGCCAACTGCAGAGCAGGATTTCAACGTGTACGTTTGCATTCTCGCTCGATTTGTACAAAACGCAGCTAAATGCAAGTTGAGTAATCGATTAACTTTCGTCTTTTCAACATAGGAGAAGATATCTACCACCGTAAAACGCTGTGAAACGCAGTAATCATTGCGTGTGATGTTCGCCATTTGGTGCAAGGATGAAATGTTAAAATTATCTGTGTTTTAATGAACCACTTTCATTCAACTTTGCTCTTTCACGTGTATTTAATCGTTCCGAGATCAGTAACGACTGACTATACGTACCGCAGAGTGGTAGCACTGTTAAAAATAATTATTTGCAACAAGGGAACGCAGTGGGTGTTTGAATTCGTTGTGTTTTAAATTGACTTCTGATTCATACATTAATCTTAAATTATTATAGTGCGTTCCCCACTTGACATACAGAAAGATCGTCAATCCTGGTATGTGCAAATCTTGCGTTGTTATTTTGTGTGTTGGTTCGGGACATCGCGATCGTACCGAAATTACAAATATCCTCAGTCAGAGAGAGGATTGATCTCCCTTTTATCACCCAGTATGGGACGTGACCTAAAGCGTTTACCCCTTTTTTACAAGATTTTGGAACTAAAAATACTGATTATCACCTCGCATTTTTATCGTTTCATATAAAAATAATTACTGGAAAATTGAAATGTTTTTTCGTTTCATAGAGTTTTACGTTTGAATAATTATGTGGTTAACTTCCATATTTAAATATAATTTTTTTCATAATAAAAACAAATAAATTTGTTTTTGACCACTATAATTTTTTTCTTTCTGACAGCGTTAAGATCATTTTTCTCACTATCACAGTAAGTGAGTTACAAAGATTTCTGTGAGGCCGTATGAGTTGTTCCCAAAAGTTAACATACTAGTCTGATGGTCTATAAACACCATAAATATGTTTAATTTTTTAAGATTCTAGATTTTTCGTGGTTCTACACTAGTTATAAAATAAGAAAATTAAAAAGTTTTTAACGGATATTGTAGTCAAGGGTGACAATTATTGTTGAAGTTTTAATTTTAAATCTGCTTTAAATATTTGTAGCAAAAAGAAAACAACATCTTGGATCTTTTATATTTTGACTGCATTTAACAGCTCAGTAATAGTTTTAACTTGTCAAAAGATTCACGTCTCCATTTGTTTACTAATGTTGAAGTTACACGTCTCAAGCAACTGGAATTTTAATTATCAAATTCGAAAATATTTTAGTTTTAGTGACGATAAATTTGCGTTTATTGAAATATTATTACAGTTTCAACTGAAATTATTGCAAATATAATGTACAGTTTCGTATAAAATGTAATCAATAATACTCATTTCTGTTGTAGGTCAGTCGGGTATGGTAACTCGGTTTTGTTTTGAATTTAATTCATCGATTGTGTCAAGCATTTTATATATAAAGTACTTACATACGCTAAAACGTTTTAACAGAAAATTATTTTATCTGTTATTTTCGAAATTGGAAATGATTTGTCAAAATTTCTAACTATCCCGTGATTTTCCACGACTCTGAACTAGTTTTATTTTAATTTAGGTTGTAGGTCTATCCGTCTGGTACAATGAACTGGGATTTTCTTTGATTTAAAGTGTAATTTTCAAAATTGAAACTGATTTTGTGTAGAATTCAGAAAATGGATAAAGTACAATATTTTCCTTAACAGAAAACTGTTCAATCGAAATCGGAATCTTAATATTCTGTGATTTTTTAAGGTTCAGCGCTAGTTATAAAATATACAAATGTAAAAAGTTTTTAATTTTATTACATAAATTCAAAAGGCAATGACAAAAAATAGTAAATAAAAAGTATAACCTGTTAAAATCAACTTTAAAAAGTATTAAATTGTTTAAATTAGAACCTAAATTTTTCAAAGTACCCTTCACGCCAGATAAAGCAGTAGATACGCTGAAACTGTTATACGACCTTGATAAGAATTAAAAATAAAACAAAAGGGTCAACCAAAGAACTATGCTGCATAATTAATAAGAAGCATTCTCGGCAGGACAGGCCTGAGATTCCCTTGTCGCCCTTAGCGCCGAGCGAAAAGGGTCGCTTTGACATTTGCCCCGGCACCCTAACATCATTTAGCCCTCCCCCCCTGCCCACCCCGCCACCCACTTTTAGAACTCTGAGAAATTTTTATTTCCCAGCAGAATACAAAAAAAAAAACTCTGAGAGGATGGCCCTAATCGCAACCTTGAGGGAATGTTGTACAGGTAACCGGTACTTGATGCGAATTTTTTAAGGAGTAGTATTGACCGGGTAAAAACCACCAAACAGGGTTGAAATGTCATTTGATAACACTTTTAATAATGATTAAAACCTCAGATGTGATCGTATCTTTTTCTGATTGATCTGTTTAAAATTTTCGTTTAGGAATCGCTAATATTGTCTTCAATAATTGATAAAACTTTTGCCGTTTTCAGTGACCAGATTTAAATTTGCATTTACTTCCTAACCCCCGATGTCACGTTTCTTCAGGTAAGTTATTGTATAGTATACGTGCAAAATATCTGAAGTTTTTTTTGCTCAAATTGGGGTTTTATTTTGGGCTTTGGGCTAGTACGTATTTAACACAAAATTAATATCACGTGTTTAGTGTGTTTTGAGTATTTTCAAAATATTTGTATTTTTTATTAAATGTGTGGCTTTAAGATTGTTTTGGCATATTATTATTAAGTTGACACTATCTTCCTTATACTCTATGGGTTTTTTTCAGATTGGGATTTCCGATATTATTATTTAAGTATTTACAAAAAGGCTACTGGTCAAAGCAACTCTGATTGCATGTTCGAACTTCATTATTAAGCAGTTTTTTTCAGATCGTTGAAACCGTAGATAGTTAAGTGAACTTTTTTGCTCAAACGTATCCTCTTTTATTTACTTCAATGTTTTGCTTCTAGCACCAGACACCCTCTATGTACCTACTTAATACTTAAAATGTCAAGACATAATGATTGATGAGTGTTTTTTTTCAAATCAGAGAATATCTGATTGCATAAAACCACACAGACTGCGTCACATCAAAGTAATATCGCTGGTTAAACGAAAAACTTGGAAAGACCCAAATTATTCTGCCAAACCTTGCCAATAACTCAACAGATCGTCTACAGAATAATGAAAATATGATTTTATTATTTACTAAAAATATCTTGTGTTTAAATTCTTTGGCTATGAAAATAATAATAATAACAATGATATGTAATGAAAGGAGAATTAAAAATAGTATTGATATACAGTGATAATATATATTTGAATATATTATACAATCCACCCATTTTTCAACATTTTGAAATTATACAATCCACCCATTTTTTAACATTTTGAAATTATACACTACACCCATTTGTCAACATTTTTGCATGAGTTTGAGCCCACAAAAAAACTATGAATCAGCGAATTAAAAAAAATCCATAAAAAGAAATAAAATGGAATAAGAATGGTCATAATATACCTGGTAAAGCTTGTTGACCAGCCCCCTAAACCAAAGAAATAGGCTAAAGAAAGGAATCTGATATTAAACATTTTCATTTTTTTTACTGTTTGCGGATCCGAGAATAAAATCTGGAAGAGATTTGCTTGGAGTTATGCGTTGAACGTTTCAGATGAATTTCAATATAATGCGTTACGGTTTGAACTTAAGTTATGCCTTATACGTATATCTTATAAGGCTTCAACATTCACGCTTTAGAAGATGAATAAAAAAATTCTCTTTTATTTCGAATTTTTCATATTCAATAGTGCGTATAACTATATTGAACTGAATGTAACACTTTTATTGAACTTTTATCATTTTAATAAAAATAAATAATACTATAAGAATAATTCTTGAAACCCAAACTGCTGGAAAATGATAGCGACATTACTTTAAAGTTGTAAAAAACAAAAAAACAACTAAAAATCATCTAAAAATGTAAATCAACAATCGATTTATTTAACCACACATTTTAAAATAACCGGTATTGGCACTCACGTCAGCTGGTATTTATTTTAAAATAACCGGAATTGGCACTCACGTCAGTTGGTATTTATTTTAAAATAACCGGTATTGACACTCACGTCAGCTGGTATATATTTTAAAATAACCGGAATTGGCACTCACTTCAGCTGGTATTTATTTTAAAATAACTGGTATTGGCACTCACGTCAGCTGGTATTTATTTTAAAATAACCGGTATTGGCACTCACCTCAGCTGGTATTTATTTTAAATGCTGGCAAAATATTCAGATTTGTGGAAAAGATTTTAAAATGTACTCGTAAAAAACCTGGAAAACAAGGAAATTAAATGAATTCGTGCCGTTGTATAATTAACAGAAAAACAATATAACTATACAAACCGTAAACTATCTGTTTAAAATTAGTACAGGCATATTTTGAAAACACATCTGAAAATAAACCTATTGATGAAATTAGTGACATATTTATCTAACATCAGTTGAAATTAGTGACATATTTATGTAACATGTAAGATATAAATGTATGTGAATCGAGCTAATCCATTGGGCACATTTTGCAACCGTTTTCTAAAATTAATAATGAAACACCCTAATATTACAGAACTTCCTTCTTCTTCTGGCGCTAGAAAATTAGAAAGAGTATTCATTGTTGTATTTTTAAATGTATGTATGTTAGTTGTAAGTCTCTAAATATGTAAAAATATATGTCACTAAGACTAGTTATAGGTCTTAGTCGTAAGTCACCAGATAAAAGTCTTAGGTGTCAGTCAGTAGTTATGAGCCTTAGTCGACACTAGAAATAAGTCTTGGATGTAAGTCAATAGTTATTATGAATCCTAGTTGTACGCCAGCTGTATTTATATTTAATAAATATATTTGTACAGCGCCTTGGAAGTGCTTCCTTCGAAAATAATAATGTTCTCTTATTTTTAAAGCTTTTAGCGATAAATAAAATAATTCATGAAATAATCATGCATGTTTGTTTAATTTATGCACCTACGTACATTTTTAACTTGTTTTGGAAGGTCCCAGAACATAATTATTCTGTCATGAACTACGAATCCGACGACGATGGCGAACGAATAAATTAAAGGTCGGTTTATAATCCGATTGGCGACGATGGAAAAAGAAAATGAACTGAAACAAAATTCCACTGTGAATGACTACCATTAAACCATAGCACTCTTCTTAGTAAAATAATAAAAAATAAAAAATTTAATTTTGAAGAAATACATTATAAATATATATTTTTTTAAATCAAATGTGAAACAATAAAAATGATTTCCTTTTTTATTGCAGGGAGTTGAGTGCAAAGTGTGTTAAAACTTCCGGTACGCAAGAGATACGTAAACTGATTTCTTGTAAACATGAATGTTCTGATAATCCAATATCTCTCTGAGGGACTAAGACTATTAAACTAAGACTATTTGGCCTCCAATTGGACTTATCTTCCTAAATTATGTTCATATCGGGAGTTAAATTAGGGAGTTAATATAATAAAAATGACGTGGAAACTAAGTACTCACAAATTACACACAATCTTTGAGTCGATCCTCGGCTTTCTTTTAAATCCTTTGGTGAAGAGTAAGATTTACGAACCTGACAATTCAGACATTTAATCTGCAAAGCTTAAACTGTTGCTTGTTTAGGCCGATTACGAAAGTTATCCCATTTCTCAGTATTAAAATGTGTATCGGGTTAGTGGTGTGTTTTAAACTCAATCACATTTAATGACTATCAAATCGACGATCAGCTTCGATAGTGTAAAATTCGAACGGTCCCTATTAAGAGTCGATGCTCGGCCCGTTTCAGATTGTAATCAAATCGTAATAAGTTAATAAGCAAACGTTTATGCTGTTGAAACAGCCCAACATAACGTAAATGGTTTCTTTGGGGTTTGATATTTCATATGGTTGAAATTAACCCAGATGGGTTCTTCGTTGAATTAATTGCGTTTACTTTTAAAATCTATAAGCATTATTTTTAAGCATAACATTATTTTTTTCGCTTGCAACACGTCGACAACCGTAAACAGTTACCGAAGAAGCTCTGCTACTGCATTCAATTCTAAACAAATTGTGCCTGAAAATATATTTTCTATGGAATTGAATTTGAAATAGAATCAATTTATAGGGATTCCCGTTTCCATTCGAATTCCTCCGGGATGGACTGATGCGCAGAAGGCATTCAATCTGCCATGCGAAACTGTTATGTTATTTTATGACAATTTTAGGAATTTCTCATTCTTTGTTTTTATTGTATGCCAAACAGAAAACAATTTTTATGTAAATATGTAGGTACTTGACTGACAAAAGTTATTTTTACTAATACTCACTAACTCTAAACCTTGTACTAGGTCCTTCCAATAATGGAAACATTTGTGAGGCGGAAAAACATTTATAAGTCTAAGATTGGACTTATATAAATGAACAAAGCTTTGAACCTCTAATGGCCTACGCAGTGTAGTGGATTATGCATTACACTTTGAGGTTTTTGATTCGATAATTGCGCGACGCAAAACTTTATAGACTTGGATATAAATGAATACGAATAAAACATTAAAGAAAGAGAAACATTCTTCGGTTACGAGTAATATAACAATATTTGAATACTCTTATTATCGTCATATTTTACTGAAAATGCAGATTTTGTGTTGCTGCCTGGATGAGAAATTGAAGCTTTGGACCGCTCAACCAACAAACCATTTTTATTAATCATTGCACATTTAGAAATTTAGTAGTCTTGATGCAAAATTAAAGTCAGATGGGAATATTATCTGGAACAAACACTACTCTAATATTCTTAAATTATTGAATGTCCACAAGAAAAAATATTAAACCTCTTATTATTTAAACTTGGACTAAATGCCTTAATCCAATCTTATGAGGAACGACGACTCCAATACTTCGTTTCGCTATTCTTCAAAAAAAGACATTATTTGCATTGAGGTTTCTTATAGACGTAATTCAAAGAGTCATAATAGGAATGTTCCATCATGAATTTATTATTTAACAACAAAATTTCCTTGTTCAATCCACTGTAGTGCATTGTCTCGAATAAGATGATGCCATCTACTGCACTAACATGTAATCGAGAATAATAGCGTTATTAAAAATATTGTGTTATGATTTAATTTTTATTATTTTTCTTTATCTTTTAATATTATGCTATATGTTATTTTTCTTATTATGCCAAACATTCATTTATATATTTAGAATTAACAGCATTTATTTACAATATTAGACCAATAATGTTCCATTAATTCTAGTCGTTGATTCAATATTTGCACCTTACAGTATATTTATAAACGACAAAGAAATATAAAGAATAATCATTATAAGGAATTACAAAATATTATAAAAACAATTAAAGACAGTTGGTAGTAATACAGTTAAAAAAGATTAAGTTATCAGTTTACTAAGTAGCATTTTATATGTTTTCCAGTTACACTTGAAAATGTCTACATCTCGTAAGTCATTGTGAGTATTATAAATATATATTTATTAATAATATAAAGAATGATTTATGTAAAAAAAATATATATAAATTTAAAATATTTAAATTTGTGTTTGGCATTTCTACATAGTAATAGGAAAATCATAAACTATGGATCCTGCGACCATTTTTAACTAGATTATTTACACGTACGTACTTACCAATGCTAATTTCATAAATATAATGATGTTGATACTGTGTTAAATGTTCAATGTTAATGTTAAATGCTAACAATAAATAAATAAAATACGTGCAAGGGGGAACGCATTCCTTGGGCAAAGCTTTTTCAGTCTCCAGGCATTACTTTTACCCTACTTGTTTGGCTGATTTAGCTGTCAACG
The DNA here is from genome assembly GCA_026573805.1 of Hesperophylax magnus. NCBI lineage: Eukaryota > Metazoa > Arthropoda > Insecta > Trichoptera > Limnephilidae > Hesperophylax > Hesperophylax magnus. The sequence continues at coordinate 24,154,171 of JAIUSX010000011.1, forward strand.
TATTTTTGTACTTGTTTCATCTGGGGAGACCGACTAGACGTCTTCATGGATTTCCTATAGAATTCTGTGGGTATGTCAATTTTTTCAACTTTTGTGTTCAGAAACGCATAATATCTCAAATTTGCTTCATGCAAAGAAATTAAAAACTGAATTAAAATTTATGTTATAAGCTCACTAAAACGCCATGAATATAAATATAAAATCCAGGAACACGTATTTTCAAATTGTGATAAATTATATGTTCTTCAGACGTTTGATTATTATTTAAAATTGCGTATTATCAAAAAGAAACATTTTTTTCAAGCACGTGTCCAAGTTATTCTATGAAAAATCTGAAATTAAAAAAAGGTAAAAATTAATTAAAACTTTACCCTTCACCACTCCCATTTTGAATTAATTTCAACTTTTTGGCTTGGATTTATATAAGAAAACTCAAATAATCAACTGTCCTTTCCTTTCGTCTACTCAACAAACCCCCCTTCTGCTAATGTACCCCTGCCCACTCCTGCCGCTATAATGATGATTGACATGTTTGTCATTTAGAAAAACATTAAATGCTTGAGCAAGAGCCAGGATGAGTGTATCTCGGATACACAACGAGGTGGTCTGGGACTACTAATGACAGTGAAAACCTTATATGTTCCCTTTCGGATGATGAAAATCGTCAAATTGAGAAAATTGTTGCAGTGGGTTGTGGTGCAAACTGCAAACACTAGCAAAATTAAATTATTTCAAGAACGGAAAAGACTTAGATGGCCGCTGCAATGGCTTATCCGCTAGCTACATGCCAATAAATTATCATGGCCACATCCATTGTCTTTTTTAGATAGACTGACCAGCGGTCCTTTAACTTAAATTATTAGAAGGAACTTTCAATATTTTGTAAAATTGGAAGTTATAGATTTCATTCCAATTCGATCATCCATCCCTCAAAATTTAACCGAAAATAAAGCACAGACCAAGATAAATTATAGAAGATATGCCTGGCTGGGTCAATTAGTGTGAACACTGCAGATTTGGCAAGCAGACATCTAGGAAAAATGTCTCATACCAGGTGGATGCAAACTGCAAGATATTACCATTGTATGTTATTACGAAAACCCAACAAAAAATTTGTGTGTATTGGCCACCTTTATTATGTGATTATATACTCGACAATGGTTAACCGTACAGTTAAATAGTTATTGTGTGTATCATACCCATAGAACATAATTCTATCAATGCTAATAGATGAAGAACGAGTGTAAGGGAGCTAGGATGCAGACGGATCAAAAGATGGGGCTCTTCAAACTTCAGGAAAGTTTATTATTCAGAAAAATAATTCCAAATTCAATAACTATATTGAATTAGTTGACTGGCAGACCAGACATTTAATTTTCACACATTCTCCACCCCTGAACAGTATAAAGACAAATAAAGGTTCCGTTTAAATAATTTTCCTTACCACACATGAGATGTGCGTAGTTGACTACAGAGGCTTCATCTTTTGTAGCTGGCTACAATACTCGAAAAAACTATATTTCTAAGCAAGATTTTGCTAATAAATGGATCCATTATTTAATTTTTTTTTCCAAATCATTTAAAATAATTTTTTTCAAAAGGGCAATTCCTTTTAGTGAGCTAATAATGAAAACTAAATCAATTTATTTTTACGTTTTCAAATAGCTACCGATTATAAGCAACTTGCATAGACCTAACCAGTTTTAAAATTTGGCAATATTTTTCTTTTCGCACACGCTATTCTGTACGACGTTGGTGGCATCATGACATAATTTGTCAGAATAATATGAACTAAGATATTTTAAAAATATATTTTTTCTCACTCACACGCTATTCTGTACGACGTTGCTGGCATCCTGACATAAATTGTCAGAATAGCGTGAACTGAGATATTTCAAATACCTATTTTTATATAGTTTGTAATTAAAGAGAAATACATGGAAAAAGCGGAGCCTCTACCTTCTATAAATATTAAAATTTGATTCCGCAGTAATTTGTATGGCAGCCCTTAAAAGAAAACATTTTTATGTATTATGTTTTATTCAAATATCATCAGAAAACGTCTAGAATCATTTTTACCTTCGGAAATAATTAAGTTTTTAATTTCGAATGGAAGACATTTTGTTTGTTTCTAGGAAACTCCGTGCTTTTTCCGTGCATGCGCTAGTACGCTCGAATAAATTCAACTCTTCTGAAGTTTGAAATCTTTAATTTTACGACAAGTGTTCTGGTTTGAGCATAAAATTGTTGCATGCAAATCACTGGGCATTAAACATTCGGTTTCTCAAGGAAGAAAATGAATTGTATTTGAAACACACGACTGTGGATCGTTTTGTTTTGAAACTAGTTCCCAATCTGGGAATAGAAAACGTTATTAGAAAAGTCTTGCACCGAGAGAAGTTTGAATTATTACATCTGTTAATGATTGTGAAAATTATAATTGTAGACAAATGATAAAATCGCTACAAATTTTTTCTACCAGATCTTTCGTGAATTGAGCAACATAACTTACATAACATATTTCTCTGCGGTTGAGCATTTAAAATCCTCCACTACGAATCCAGAGTCGCGAGTTCAAATCCCAAATAAAAAATAGTCGGTAGGCGTTGTTTTATATTTAATTAAGATGTGAAAATAAAATCATCTATGCAGCATGTTCCAGAGTGGGAGACGTGTACCTACCCTCAGTATCTTCCTACAAGGAGAAAATTTACTGATATATGAAAAACTGTTAATTTATTAAAATCAGGAGTAAAAATAACAATAATTCTTCCGCATTGACGCGTACGCGGTAAAAATCAGGAAATTATTTATATCTGGTCTGCAACTTACCTTCGATTATGTTCGTCGATCGTGAAAAAGAACCAATTCGTTAAACTTATTAATTCTTTAAGCGTTCCTTTATTAAGTTGTTAAGATTTGACTAATTAGAATATATACCTTAAATATATCTTTACCGATGGGCGACGGGTCACATCCAATAAAGTTGTTATCTGATTGGTAAAAGTTATTATTAATGTTGCGATATAAAAACAGATATTACAGTCAAATGGTAAGTTAATAAATGATGATTAATTTCCCTTATAATTTTATGTGTATTTCTTTAACTTGTCCATATACAATTGTTGGACCACACCTAGACTATGACTGTTCTATTATTCTCTATCTTATTAAAGTAGGTAACTTTAAAAATCCAGAATAGAGCAAATAGACAAATTTTGAAAAGAAATAAAATTAGTCAAATTCACACAAATCACAGTCACAGTCAAATCGGTAACTTTAAAATATAGGATCGATAGGCATACCTACCGATTATTTTAGACCCACACAGCCCTATTTCAAATCCGTCATCTAGAGTCAGTTAGTGATGTTCGCGAGCTAGGTCTAAATATGACTTCGACAGTCGGTAGACAAAAGCCGCGGCTTTTAACGAGGCCTCCAATGTGTCAAATAAGTTGTTAATATTCAAGACTTTTTGGATAGTGTTATTCTTTATGCAAAATATCCAGCTAATGAACGAATCGAGGTGAGCTTATTAAGCCCTTAGAGTTTAAGGAAATTGTATCGGCGATCCTTGGACGATGGAAACGCTTTCAATTGATTCCGTTACAACACGGAGGAATAAAAGTTAGTCATAACTATAGACCTCATGAACTAATTAACTCCCTTTTAGTGTCAAAATATACATGCGGATTGTCAATATATATGAATGTTATTATTTCAATTGGACATCCTGAAACTTATTAGTATTTTTAACATTTACGTAGCCTCCTGAAGTCACAGATTGCCAGCGTATGTCGATTTTCATTACCAATATAGATTTGTGTATTAATGGTGCGACCGCGCTAGGTAAATCGAAGCAATATCATCGGTAGTTCCGCATACCCATCGGATATTGTAAAGTTATTGATATATACTGCCAACAATGGAGGTATTTGGCTAAACGGCGAACAGTTACATAAAAATATTAATAAATTGGGAATGGGAATGTTGAATTGAAAAACTCACCTAAATTTGCATTGGCTTTACTTTTTGGCACTAAAAAGGGAGCCAATTGGTTAATGAAGTCCTTATTCACAACTGAGTCAATTGGTGAATGGGATCTTTAGCCATAATACGAGATATTATACGAAACTAGTATCTGAATTTCATCTCTCGATACCGAGCGGATTTAATTGATCGAATAAATAACGTTTTTCTACGAACTTCGTTAATCTGCCTCGGTTCATTAATAAACCAGTTGTTTTGCGTAAATAAGGATATTATTAGAACAAATACCAAGAACCGCGTAAGAGAATATTGCTAATAGACCATAGATCCAAATTTAGTCAATATCGTATTGACAGGGCTTTATCGGTCGTCCGTGCTCGTCCTTCTGGTCTATTCTACGTTTTCTTATTGAAAATAGGTCTGCGGGCTTATAACAAATGATGCGCTTTATCTTTAATCCACTAACAGCCAGTAGAATGGACTCCCAAGGATCTCGCTTCGATTCCATTGAAGTCATTTATAATTCAGTCTGCACCACGGCGCGTCCTTGCCAGTCGTGCTTTAATTTGTCAACGTCGGGACGGGATCGTATTTTTAACTCTAAGCTCACAATATTGCTTAATTCGAATGCTACAGACCATCATGGCAATGGAATAGTTTTCAAGGGTGATTCTTTTTAAGTAAATTGTATTCGAGATTACTAAGTATACAGAAAATTTGACCTCATAAATGTATGTGTCTGAGCTACAAATTGATATTTTTTTCGATACACCATTTCAAGAATAACTGATGTTAACTTATATTTTTTGTACATCTATATGAAATAACGATGAAAAATGAGAAAAAACTCATTAGAAAAATGAAAAATCCGTTCAAATGGAGTTTAAAAGTACATGTAAAATTATGCATATAGGCTTTTTAAACTTTAACTTAAAAAAAACATAATTTAATTTTTTTCTCCACGTTTAAAATGCTATGATATGGAAACATTTCTGGTAACCTATTAAGAACGTCTACGGGTATAACGGATTTAGGCACATATGTATCCACATTTTTGTTGTTAGTAAGATATTTTAGTCTTCAAGGAAAATAAAAACCTTTTTAGTTTTATATATTCCATTGTTGTGTTCTGCCATAAGTCTACCTGTGTATTGCATTCCACTGCAATTCGATTAACAAATAATTGAAAAATCTCCTACGGGATTTAAAAATGCTTAGCTAATGCATTGGAAATGTAAATTGCCTTACTTTCACGAGGTTACGCCTTCACGGCTTCACATCGAACGAGGTCCGACGTATTTGTAAAGGAAGGCGTGCAATTAATAATTCATGATTTTTCCTTCACATCGGAAAGGGTTAAAAGTGAATTCATTTGAATTGCACAATGCAGCCGAGTGAAATTGTACTAATTGCGTGAACTTACTATTTTATAATTGTATGTTAAAATGTGCTAAGCTTTTGCCTATAATAATAATGCATCATTGAAATAGCATTTTGATAAAGACGCATTTTTGAAAGTGACGACTTTTCGAGAAATTACTATTCGATTATTAAATTAGTTTTTTAATTTTCGGTGAAGCTAAAAATCTCTTATTCGAATGACAGTTCCGTGCGCTATCAGATATACTAATTTATGAAATTGATTTAGACAATACAAAATGTATTAGCCGGGTTCTCATTTGAACTTGATTTTTAAATAAATGTTGCTACTGGTAAAAATATATTTAGATATCTCTCATTATCAAAAAAAAAATATATTTTCGAAATAAATATATAAATGTCTGAATCAATGGTCCTAAAGTTCTTTTAAGAAATTTTAGGCGAGATCAATAATAGATTGAGAAAGCTTAAGCAATACATAGTAACTACAGCTTACAGATTCTGTCGGGGAATAAGTAATTGCTGTATGGTTGTTTTGTCTTATTTGTATTGCTAAATATTTATTTGTAAGCTCGATGGCTCAAAATAGGTGTAACCCTATTAGACGAAAATAGTTGTCTTAACCTGCATATGAACTTCGTACAAAAAATTCACAAAACTTACCAGTGTTTACTGTAATACATGTTTTAAACATAAATACGTCATAAACGCGGTATGCTCACATTACAAACCTTCGGTCTTCTTAGGAGGAAAACAACAAAGTTTTTAAATTTATTTAGGAATCTACGACGGATAAACTTAAAACCCTAATTTCAAATAAGGTCTAATCCCACATTTGATAAAATACTTGTGCCAAATCGGTGTTTATAATAATAACGCCATTGACACCAGATGACGTAATATTTGCACACGGAATGGCCTAGTTAATTGTTTTGGGGTAGGCGAATTACAACGGCGGAAGTTCTAAAGTAGGCCTGCCAACAGATCCTATTAATTAAGGCCTCATTCAACCGTACAGCCTTGCAGCCAGGACACTATCATTAACACGATAAAGTTTGTTTTGTAAAGGCACGACCAAGCAAACAAATGTTTAGTGTTTGTTTAACGACTGTTGGTCTAAGGTACCTGTGCTCGTGCGATTGTACACAAATAATAATTATACTTTGTTGTCCTTAATCGTCGTTAGTGCTTTAAACTTTGATCGTTTCATTTTATTCACATCACTTATAATATGATAACTGGGTTTCGTTTCAGAAATATTGAAAAAATTATCGCGTTCATCACAGACTGATTAAAAAGAATTGAAAATATTAGAGGACGCTGCAGTAGTAAAATGATTTTTCAAGCAGAACGAAATCAAAATGAGTTAATTTTAAAGTAGGCATCTGAAGCTTTAGTAGCGTAATCAGCTAGATTTATTTTTCAATCACTACTAGACTATAAAGTATAAAAATTTTCGAAGGAAGCAAAAACTTTGGTGTGTGACATTATATATTAAATGAAAAAAACACACTTTGTAATTCACCAGTTTTTCTTTGAATTAATAATGACAGCTAACCGGGTTTGTCTTATCTCAAGCTTCATTAGGTCTTATTATATTAACTGAATAGTTTATAATAAGAATGAAGAGTTTAATGTATAAATTATTTATATTTTTCATCTTAATGCCTTTAGTCAACACGTCGCACAAGTGCTTAATTGTCCAAATGAATAATTATAAACTAAAAATAAAATACCAAAAACCAAAGTCACCTTAATAAGAATCACACTAATGAAACTTAAACCTTTATCTTAAATACCTATCATAATGTTTCATTGAAATAAAAAAAATAAAACCTACCCTCCTGTAAAATTTGCTAAATGGTCGTCTGGACAAATAAACACTGAGGCGACATACTGTCAAACGGTTCTTAGTCACGGCGAATGCGCTGATTTATAACTGTCTCAAGACGACAGATCTGTCAGAAGTTGTGGATGTTGTGCGCAATGATTAGGAAGTTTTCGCAACAATGCATTTTAATAAAGATTGGGCGGTTGAAGGAACATGTAAATCTAACGGTTTTTTATTTCAACGTTGCTTTTTATTAACTTAAATAACTATTATGAATATTATTAAATTCTTCAATCTGCAAACTTCACCCGCTATAACACAAGAGTCCCTAGCAAGGCGGTTGAAATAACATCCAAAATGTATCATAAAATGTAAATTGACTTGGAAATAAAATTTAAAAAAAATTATCCATCGAACATCAATTAAAATGTGAAACTTTCATAATTAGTTAAACATAATTAATAATATCCTTTTAGATGTATGTATCAAATATTATACAGGGTTTTCCAATAAGATGTGTTATTTTGAATAGCCCGCTATTTCGGTAGATGTTACTTTTGAAGCTGTCATTTTTTGACATTTGACAAATAGAAACTACGCCATTAGTAAAAATGGAACGATACACGCTTCAACAACGCATTAAAATTATTAAAATTCACTTGAGTAGATCAAATGCAAATCATCTTGAGTGATGAGGCCCATTTCCACCTCGGTGGCTTCGTCAACAAGCAAAATCGGCGGAGTCATTGGACCTTACTTTTTCGAAAATAAGGCTGGAGCAACAGTTACGGTGAATGAATTGCGCTATCGAGAGATGATTAATGATTTTTTATGGCCGGAATTGGATGGTATTGATCTGGACAACGTTTACTTTCAACAAGACGGCGCTACGTGCCACACAAGCAACGAAACCATTGATCTTTTAAGATTGAATATCAAAATAACACCTCTTATTGGGAAACCCTGTATATTTATATATTTACGCCTGTTTAACAGGCTATTTATTACATGTTTATTAAATTTACATGACAGTTTATATAACACGCGATAAATGTTATAAGTTCAGTAGACAAGCACGCCTGATAAGTATACATATAAGAAATATACATAAGAAAGAAAGAATATATATATAAGAAAGAAAAAAATTTATAGGTACATATAAGAAAGTACTTACCCTGACAAACTTCTGCAAACTAAACACTGAAAATAGAAATAATTTATTAAAAACTATTTCCGACATAATATTATCGAATTGGTTCTAGGTTTACAAACATGGATATTGTGAAATAAATATGCACTGCAGGAATTAGTTTTTTCTCTTCTTACGCCGAAAATATTTTTTTTCTTAAGATTTATGCAAGACTGTCACCGTATACGTCGAAGTCCGGCAGCTATAAACGTATACTTCTTTCCCACGTTTGACCTCTGATAATTTTGTTGGGTGTATATTGTGTTTTAAATAAAAAGCAAAATATTGAACGATTGTCTACTGTATCGAACGTCATCAGCATCATCAATATAAAATGTACATCAATTATAACAAACACAACAAAATGCCATCATATTTACCACTGTCGAAAACTATGTAAAAACCTTCCATAAAACTAATGTTGATAAACCTGCCCTACATACAGGTAACTCATGTTTAAAAACCTGCCCTGCCGTTTAACGGTAAATTTTATCACAACAATTGGAAGAGCAGTTGTCTCGCCTTAACGCAAGCAACTATCTTGCTCTCGCGAAGCAAACGCTCATTGGTTGAACGAAAAAGCCGGCTTTCCCGTCAACAGGCAATGAGAGATTTAGAAAAAATACTAGAATTTGCAAGCCCTTCCTGTAATAATAGGAGACAATGTTAACTAAATAGTTAGCGAAAGGCATTTCCCAGAATGCAGTTCCTGAAAAACACATGTCCCGACAAACACGTGTCTTGAATCCGTTACAGGACGTACTCAGCGGTTATTACACTTCTATAAGACATATAACAATTTTTCTTTTTGTACGATACACAAAAGTTATGGAATATGAGCCCGGGATATTATCCAAAGGAATAAGGTTTTCTGTACCGGTGGAACTTATTCAACAGAGGAAATATTTTTACAAGTTTTCGAAGAAAAGTTCTTCTAACGGGTTATCACTTTCTGTAGCATTATTTATTTTTATTAAAAATACAAATAACTAATTTTACTTCACTTTGTTTTGACATATACGAACGACGCTTTAAATGGGTTCTATTATACCAATCTTTAAAACCGGAAATAAAGCAGATATAAATAAGTATAGACCAATAACAATATTGAATAATCTTTCAAAAATAGAAGAGTTATTAAAGTTAAGAAGTTATTAAAAAACAGTTAGCATTAAATAATATAACAAATATTTCATTATTAAATAAAACAATAAAATTTAATATATTTGTTAGGTTGATTAAATCCCATACATAGATAATATATTTAACACCTATTCTTGTTATCTGTCTAGTAAACATGAAAAGCGCAATATAAGTAACTCAATTTATGAAACAATATAAACAAGAGTTGTTTATATTGAGAGCAAATCTCCATTATGAAACCTAAACAATAATGAATATCTTTTGTAGGTTTCAGCCCGTGGTAATTAATTATTTTCTTGTTTTGTTTAACAACAGACGTGTTGTGAGTATAGATTGAAGAATTTAATGTTAAATATTTAACAATATAAAAATGATTGTATATGAAGCTAATTGTTACAAGTTCGTTTTTGATAAAGACTTAATAAATATAAAATAAACTGTTCACATCTAGTGTTATTTCAGAATATTTTTCATATTTTAAGATTTTTTTTAAAACTGTTGTTATATTTATGAATGTGGAATATAGTACACATTGAATATATGCATCTTTAAGTAAACAAAATAATGTTATTGAAGGTGTCGTTATTACTGTTCAAAAAATAATGTTATTTGTATTAGTTATTTTGTGATCTTTTATGACAATATTTATGTAATATAATGTATATTTAATAACAGAATATATCGACGTTTAGAAGTCTAGAGTCTTTATACAATGATTTTTTTCTTTAATATAATGTAAAAATAGAAATGTGTAATATTTGGCAATAATAACGTAAATTGTATTTTTTGAAATGTAGCAAATTCTACGAGAAAAGATCAGATGTATTATAATAACACTATATCTACTTTGGGACAGATTTATGTTATTTCTAGTCAATATTCTATTTGTTCTTTTGCTAAAAAGCTCATTTTTTAAACACAATACATTTCGTTTTATCGTTTGCAGAATGCCTGATGTCAATATTCCAGTTCATCATAAATCATAAATCACGAGCACAGTGTGTACACAATGGTCTGTCCTTTTCTTTATGAAGACACCTGACAGAGGTATGTCCAAAACCCAGGTAGTGATAGCACTGCACTAGAGGATGGGCATCCTCTACTTGTATTCTCTCGTATCCCACATAGATTTTACCGGTATATACTAGCCTTCTTCTTATTTCAGTACTAACTTCTATTATGTAATTAGATGTGTTATTATAATTTTTTTTTCAATATCTTTTTTAACATCATCTCAATTTTCTGTTTATATATCATCACATCCTTGATATCTTCATTCTGTTCGATTATATCTTGTATAATATCATCCTTATTATAGTCATTAGTAGAGACCGGATTATATGCATTTGCATATTTGCATATGCAAATGCATATTTAGACCATTTTCAGCGGTAGTTGCATATTTTAGCAAATAATTTGAGGTCTTGCATATTTACGCTTGATATCGTTCAGATGCCTCACATAGCGACACTATAGACGTCAGATAGCAAGGCGCGCGGCCAGCGAAGCTGAGCGAAGAACTGATAACTGATCTTACTGATCGCTACGGCCGGCGGCCGGAGCGGGCGGGAACCTCTCTCATCTTCGCCTGCGCTCGCGCCTACTCGGCTTAATTCGGCTAATTGCCGAAAACAATTCATTCATTCGTATGAGGGGTGATTTGGTATATTTTTATGGTAATTCAGTGAATTGCGAATTTTGTTTTTGACTGGTCGCACGCGCTGTTCTTTAGAGTTTCGTCTAGTGTTTTGTTTGTTTGCACGAAGTTGTACATTGTGAAAGTGAACCATGCCCCCTGATAAAAAAGTGCCCATACGTGAATAGCTGAATATCCTGGAATATTTACATACGACGGAAAAGTTTTATACTGCCGAGTTTGCGAGAAAAACATTTCTAGCACAAAAAAGTTCCAAATAGACCAGCATGTCAAAACCAGTGTTCATATCGCAGGAGTGCAGAAGAAGGGCCCACGACAACAAGTTTTTACAGTGGCAAGTAGCAGTAACAGTGAAGTAACCTCCAAAGGTAAACAACAAAATCACTTTAGCATGGATCTATGTGAAGCATTTCTTGCAAGCAATATCCCTCTATACAAACTGACAAATCCTGCCTTGAAGGATTTTCTCAGAAAATATTGCATAAATCAAAATATACCGGATGAATCTACTTTACGTAAAAATTACATACCATCAATTTATCTATATGTGCTGGAAGAAATACGCAATGAACTCAAGGATAACATCATATGGACTGGATAACATTGACGGCCGGCATAGTCCAGTGGTAACGCATTGGACTGCCATTCCGAAGGTCGCGGGTTCGAACCCGGCGTGCGCAAATAAATTTTATTTGATTGATTTGTGTTATTTCACAATTAATTAATTAAAATAATATATAGTATATTTGCGGCACGTTCCAGAGTGGAAGATACTACCAGTATCGCCCTGGTGTAAGACCACCATTCAGAATTGAAACGTTGCTACAAATGGCTTTAGCCGTGTTTAGGGACTAGATCTGAATAGCCAGGTACTTCCCCACCTTCCTCTTTCCCTTCCCCACTTACCTCCAGCCTCACAACATCCCCCAATTGGGGATGCCATAGTCTCACTGGCTCCAGACGGGAGCAGTTGGGACTCTTGTGAGGTATTCACTATAAAAAAAAAATATATATATATGGATTTCAGCTGGCGAAACCACCGACACTTGCGGCCGTTACATTGCAAATTTGATTGTTGGTGCATTAAAACTTGAACCTTCACCTTCCTATTTGGTGGCCTGCAGAGAACTTGAAAAGGCAAATCATTCTACGATCGCCAGATTTGTGAATGAGGGTATAAAAAAAATATTTCCTGAATCTTCTGCGGATGAAAATGTGTATGTGTTGCTCTCAGATGCTGCCCCCTATATGATCAAAGCAGGCAAAGCCCTCCAAGTATTTTATCCCAATTTGATTCATGTGACGTGTTTTGCTCACAGAATTCACAGACTCGCCGAAGAAGTGAGATCCACGTTTGCGAATATAAATAACCTGATTTCATCAGCAAAGAAAGTGTTTCTTAAGGCGCCTGCTCGTATAAAGGCCTACAAAGAAAAACTGCCAAATATACCTTTACCTCCTGAGCCAGTAATAACACGTTGGGGTACATGGATCGAAGCTGCGATGTTTTACCATGAACATTTTGAAGCCATCAAGGGTGTTTTCAATGAATTCGATAGTGCAGAGGCTTTGGCAGTTTTCCAGTGCAAAGAATCGTTTGACGACGCCAGTATTAAAAAAAAACCTAGCTATGATTACCACTCATTTCGCCTACATACCTGGAAGTACAAAAACGCTTGAAACTCATGGATTGGCGTTGAATGCATCTATTCAGGTTATGAAGGAAATTCGTCTTATGAATTCCTCGTTGCCAAAGCTATTCCCGAGTAAACTCAAAGAAAAATTTGAAAACATACTGAATAATAACCCAGGGTTTGAACCTTTGTGCCAAATTGATAACTTCATCAACGGGGCAGGTGAAATTTTGCCCGGAACAATAAGTTCAAAAATCGCACCCAAATTTAAATTCTGTCCAGCCACATCAGTAGACGTAGAACGTTCCTTTTCCGCTTACAAAAATAAATTAAGCGATCGTAGACACAATTTTTCTACAGAACATTTAGAACAGAACTTAGTCATATACGTTTTTAAAGGTAAATTCTAAATTTTATTGTTAAATACATTTTATAATTGATATTTTCGAAAATATAATTGTTATCCTTGAGAATTAATAGCTTATTAAAATAAAAAAAAATATGTAAAAATACGACTTCCTGTATTATTTCATGTTGCATATTTTGACCCTTTTTATGGATTTTCGTGCATATTATAGCTATTTTTATTGCATATTTGCATGCATATTTTGGGCTATTTTTGTTGCATATAATCCGGTCTCTAGTCATTAGCAATGCCCATAAGTATTATAGTTGGTCTTTTCTTTTTAATTTCTGTAGCACTGATGTCTTTGAACTCGTCCCCAATAGCTTTACTCATTTTCTCCGCATCGTACTTTGTCGAACATTTTATAAGTATTCTATTTTTAGACATCGCATAACACCAATCTTACTGAAGTTAATTTTCTTCCTGATTTTATTTTGTGTATTTTCTGAAGATTCCTCAGCATTGTTCGATGAAACTATTAATTTTTAATCACTTTTCAATATTTTATTTTGGTTTTCAGCTACTTTCCCGTATCCAAATGTTGGTTCGATTATTCTTTTCCTTGCTTCAGATAATTGAAGAGTTAGATGTCCCATCCAGTTCAATATAGCACGTGTTTTCGTTGTAATTTAGTAAATTTGTCCTTTTTTTTAACACAATTCAATAAATCATCAATTGCCTCTTTTGCAGAATCCATAAATTGATATGGGTTCATTTAATTGAAGTAAAAAACACCGTTTTTATTGAGTTTCTAGATTATTTTGGATACACTTTATATTAAGTTGTGTTTCACTGTTTATTAATTATTTACTTCACTATATTGTGTGTTATTGTCCTTTTTTCACAAACTATGAAATAGAGCAAAGAGTAGCTTTTTTAAGTTTCAAAACGCACAGACAACGCACGATCGCGAAATCAATAAATTCTGCACTTTAAATTCGTATGAGCAAGGATGAAACGTCAAGTCTGTAGGTAGATAAAATTATTTTTTTTGACCGACTTCAAAAGAAGTATAAAGATATGAATTATGGACACGGAAAGGAAGCATATCGATAAAATTTTGCAACCTAACAAAGATTAACGTTATGTTGTTTTTCTTCTGCATGTTTTTCCGCTGTATATTTTTCTGATATAATGTTATTTTTTTCTTCTGTCATTTCACTTCGTAATTAACCTTTTTAATATTTTGACATGCTAACAAAAATTAACACACTAAAAAAACTTGAAAAAATTTATAATTTCCAAAAATAACCATGTACAGTGTGACCTTAAATCACATTCACTTCAACAGGTGTAAACAAAAAAAATAAATAAACAATTTACACGAACAATGTTCGCTTCATAAGGAGTAAATGTACGCTTAAGTTTAAAAAAATAGAGGAAGGAGAGGGGAGTAAGTAAATTTATAAGAATTAGGAATTTATGTTTTTGATCAATCGCAAAATATAATTGATATTACCTACTACCTATTTATACTCATGTCGGCTTCGCCCGAGATATTTAATTATTACTTTATTAATGCCCTTTTTAGAGGCGTCTACATATGAATAGTAAAATTATATATTAATACAGTAGTTTATAACATATTGTTTATATACAATCAAACTGTCTCAGTAACAAATTTTTGTATTTGTAAGTGATTAATTAAAGATGTCCAGTGTCCACCGACTCGGTAAAATTATTTCCCTCCATAAGTATAATGGGCAATGAGGAACACATATGGTAATTAGTACCAAAATTTGTGCACTGAAGAAAATCCCGACTTTAATATGATATAATATTAAATAGGTATAAAAGATTTCTTTCACATTTTGTGTACTTAAAAATGTATTTTTAATCTCATGATAGAATCTCGCGATCTTTATTTAGGTAGTATATATTCATTTTCGAAATTCAAAATAAAAACCTCTACACATTTCAAGACACCAAACCTCACGGTTTGAAAGAAGTTCTTACTGCTTGTCTAAACAAACGTTTTTTATTATAAGCAATAATTAGTCTCCTGAAATATGAATACAAATTGAAAATATCTCCCGAGTAAATATAAACGTCGTCGATGGGAAATGAACCCAAACCTTTTGATGTCCGGTAAGATGCACTGGACCACTAAGCCACGTCGGCTTATTTCCAACACGTCAAATAATTCAATTTGTACTAGTAGTTCAATCAACAATTACCAATAATTATCAATTATCAACAATTCTCAATATCAACTGTATTGATATGTCAGGCGAGTAATTATTGCTTATAATAATTTGTTATCCTTTGTGCTATGCATAAAAAATTTGGCTTAAGAAAATAATAAACTTTTTTAATATAAATGTCTCCTAATTACAGAATTATCGATGTAACTTCAGTTTTTTTTGGCTTACAATTTTCGTACTTATTTATTTCATTCCTATGAATATTCGATCATATTTTACCCTCAAATTTATTAAAATTCTTTTCAAGAATAAAGGGCTGTCAAAGGGAATTAATACGATGTTATAACCTAAATCAAATAAATTTTCCACAAAAGTTCAAAGAAGCCTCTCTCGAAACGGACAACAAATACCTATCTGTAATCGGAATTTATTCCACGTGCGAACATCTGAATCCACTTTTCTATGTTAGCAAAAAGTTAACAACTGTTACAGAGTTATTTTTCTCTTCTTCTGTGGCGCACAACACTTCGTTTATTTCGGAGGAATTTTTTGACGGTTCGCTCAGACACGACGTTTGCATATTGGGAATACGACTACGGACTCTGAATGTTTATTGTACAAGTTTGCAAAAGCTCCATCTACCGAGGCAGCCGAGAGCCGGCTACAAAAACTTTAAACAAAACATTCATAAATTCATGCTGCTTAAAATAAAATAATTCCAACTTTTGAGTATTTTGATTAACTCCAGGCGAGGTGGTCATTCCGTATCGGGGGCTTTGGTAATAAAATACTAAAGTTTTATACGTAAACAGCGGTCTAGCTAAGTAATATACCGTGTCAATGATTAGGTAGCAGTTTCTCCAGCTTCCTGAGGCTTAAAATTAATTAATTAGTGTTATAGATTTACTTAACACATTTTCACGTATATATGTGTGATAATGCAGTAAAGTTAGGTATGACATTGACAGCAGCTTTC
Organism: Hesperophylax magnus; assembly: GCA_026573805.1. Taxonomy (NCBI): domain Eukaryota; kingdom Metazoa; phylum Arthropoda; class Insecta; order Trichoptera; family Limnephilidae; genus Hesperophylax; species Hesperophylax magnus. The sequence continues at coordinate 24,170,521 of JAIUSX010000011.1, forward strand.
ACAGTATTTTTTGACTGAGCATTCTCACAATAAATTCAAAGATATGTCGAAACGTGCTACATTCTACTTATTAGATTGAATAAATCAATTCTTCTTGCAAAGTTTATCCGGCATATATTGAAAATATATCACAGTTCTTAGCTGCAAAAAATCACGTGAATGTCACCTTGACACTTCAATATATTATGGTTGAGGTTAATCCATACAAATATTTATTTAATTATTACACGCCTTAGTGGGCTTTTCTTTTTTAAAAAAATACAAGCATTTTGTATCAGAGTAAACACTTAAAAATTAATACAATAAAGAAGAATGTAAACATAATGACAAACATGAATCCTCACGCATATAATTGAATTTAAAAAATTCAACAAAACAAAATAGTAGAAGCGGAGAAGTTATATGGGTACATAGGTCTATTTGTGTCTAGAAGAATAAAAGTGATAGAATATACAACATTTATACTGATTAGTTTTCAAATGAAATATATCACCCAGATCAGAATATTTGTTTCCGAGATTGTGAAGTCTCGGAATCGGAGAATTTTGGTAAGCAAGTGTCCTGGTGTTATTGAAGTAAAAAGGTAAGAAATGTCGGCATGATTTTTTGGGAACATAGATATTGATACATTGAAGCAATTCGGGACGGTCAATTTTAAAATGTAGTATTCTTTGTAACAGTATTAAATCTGTGCTTATTCTTCTTTCTGAAAGTTTCAATAGAGACATTTTATCCAAGAGGTAATTGTAATTTATGTTTTGTAAAGGAATATGCAATTTGTAATTTATAAACCTTAGAAACTTCCGTTGAATCTTTTCAATGTTATCTGAATGAATATTGAAAAATGGAGACCATAACGTAGAGTTATACTCAAGTTGGCATCTGACAAGGGTTTTATATAACATAATAAATGTTCCTAAATTATTGAAATCTTTTGCAGCTCTCAAAACAAAGCCAAGAGTCTTTAGGGCCTTGTCGATAATATTATTAATATGACATACAAAGGTGAGTTTACTGTCGAACATAATGCCTAGATCAATAATTTTACTAACACAAATTAAATTTTCATCATTTAATGAATATTGAAAAAACATAGGATTACTAATTTTGGAAAAATGAATTAACTGGAATTTATTAATGTTTAATGCTAATTTTTTGGTTGAGCACCATTCAAAAAGATATCTCAAGTTAGTTTGAAGTCTAATACAATCATTAATGTGGTTAATCTCTCTATAAAGTTTCATGTCATCTGCAAACAGTAGAACGTTTATATAAGTAAATAAATCAACAATGTCGTTTATGAATATTATAAACAAAATGGGCCCTAGATGAGAGCGTTGCGGCACTCCACTTGTCGCCATAAATTCGTATGAATTCGTAAATATGTCTCGAAGATAATTGCGTCGCGTTGTTGACACCGACATTGTGTTTTTGACCTTTAATCTAAGTAAGTGATTGCTAACTCTGTTTGGTGAAAATGTCCATGGGTGACTAATGAATCAAAAAATTTTTAAAATCTTGGCTTAACATCAACAAAGGTCATGCAATAACTAGTCAACTCACACAAGTCTAAATTAAAAGTTCTCTAATTAGTTTTCTGTTATTGTAACCAAATACCAATACCAAACTGAATTACACAAATCTATAAATCAAAACTTAAATCACAAAAATACGGAAGAAAAAATTCGAAAATATATTGCTTAGTTAACCATAAGGTAGTTTAACCACTCGAACGATCGCGCGTCAAAAAACTTTTTTCTCCGATTGCTCGCGGTTTTTTGGCGACGATTTTGAATATTTTCCGCCAACATTAAAAAAATCAAACCTCCGAATTTTAATACGGAGACATAAAACTGATTGTAGTGCTATATAGCCAATGAATACACCTATATTTTAATAATTATTCTATATTTTTAGAAATGATAGATAAATTATTAAAAAATCTTAAACTTTATAAATCCGTGAAATTTGCGTTTTTGTGATTTGAAATTGCCGCCAGTGGCAGTTTTAAAAATCTTTATAGAATATTTTCTACGTTTTTATGTTCTCTATGGCCTGTTTGATAACCACAGATGCAAGAATATAGTAAAAAAATAATTTTTTGCATGATAAGATCTCTTCAAAAGTTTGATCAGAAAATAATTTTGGAAAATTTGAGTGCGTGACGCGTCAAAATTGAAATCACTGTATTATACTATATAATAAATTTACCACAAAAACTGGTATAGCGTTAGGAAGATACATTAACTGTCTACAATTATTAATAAGCATAGTCGCCGTGTTGGCTTTATTTTATTCATTTGATGAATTATACAGAGAGCCTATTTCACGATGTCAAAATCATGGTGCTACTTTTTAAATAATTGTAAATTAGAACTGGAGATTTGTAACCATGTTTTTATATAACGTGCAAAACGAGGAAATAAGGCTTAAAATGAGATATATATCATAGATATAAACATTGCCAATATTTCAGGGGGATACTTTGAAAGTTGATGAAATTCACCAATATTTGACGAAAAATCACTTCTGACAGCTACCTTAAGGTCAAGCTACATAGGGTAAATCGGAATATGTAAAATGATGATAAATTTGTATATATATATCAAACCTTTTTATGACCGTAGAATGGCAAATAAAATCATAGTGATAATTTTATATCTAAACGCAAAGGTATCGAAAAAAAATGGGGGAGGGAAAATAATTGATGGAACCAATAATTGATTTATTTATTAAGCCCTAATATCCTTTTAAATCAATATTACAGTTGTATGGTTACAATGAAAGAGCAGTATATTGATTTAAACATTGTTTACACACTTTGTCATAATAAAAATGTATTCAGTTTATTGGTTTATTCATAATTTAAGAAAATCAATACATAATAATATCATTGTGCCTCGCTATAGAGTGAGATTCTGAGTATCGCTCTGGTGAGGGACCACCATTCTGAATTGAACATTGCTTGAATTGGCTTAGTTATGTTTAGTGACTAGATCTGGAAAAGAATCTTTACAGAAAAATTGACAAAATATAATTAAGACATAAAAATAAAACGAGTTATTTAACGTGTACAATAAACAGGGAAAAATGAGAATACCTGTGCATTTGTTAACATGCATATTTCAATGATCAGAATTGAAATATACATATTAAATGTCCACCGAACCTTATCATATAGAACCTTTGAGGACAACATAACATGAGACGTGAGTATGCGGAAAGAAATGATTAAGTCCAGAGGCCATCATAATTGATGTTCAAACAAATTTAATTAAATTTATAAATTAGAATTTCATAACTAAAAAACCAAAAAAGAAAAAAATGAAATAAAAAAAACCCTCAGTAAATCTATATTGTAGTGTGATATGGCTTCATGCAATCATAGCATAATGCCACATCACACACATCACACTTTGTAAGGGTCCTTTTGAAAATGTTATTTATGTTGCACCACGCACATTTCACCTTTTTCCCGCTACGGACCACGAAGTGGTTGCCTTTCAGGATAGGTCGCAGAGTCTTTCCTTCAGCTATTAGGCCAATGGTCCACACAGTCGTGTCAATTTGACTACGACAGAACAGCAGAAGGAGTTCATCCGCAACCTCACTCCTGAAGTTTCGGTACAAAATGCGTTTATTTTCCTTGCGGAGCTTTGAGCCGAACAATATATACGCATTCTGCACCGAAACGCTTAGTAGTCTCCTGAAAAGCTTCTTGTACCAGACCAGGTTTCGCTGTCGTTCAATGGGGAAGCCTGACAAAAGCTGATCTTTTCGGTCAACCCCCCCCCATTACCTTGTTATAGTCTAGTACGAGTTGAGGTTTGTAAATCCAGGTACCAAACTTTTCAACTGCCCCGATTTCTGCCTTATGGTAGGTGGACAACATACTTACCAGGTTTTTGTCCAACCAAACCATTACATTGAGGTCCCCGCAGTTCGAGTATACAAGCTCACCTTCCCTCAGTTTGGTCCGGAGATGGGACTTAAATGCAGAGGGCACAAATTCTCGGTTTAACCGCAATGTGCCCATGCAGTCCATCCCATTTCTTTTGAGGCATCGTGCCAATAATGGACTATTATAAAAATTGTCCATTATTAATGTATACCCCTTGTTAAACAGAGGGCTGGCCAGGTCGTATACTATCTTTGCAGTGGCCCCAACTGGGCAGATATTGTGAGCACCCAAAAAGTTGGCCTGTGTCATGTCGTCCGTCATATCTTCCGTTATGTCTTCCGTCATATCTTCCTGGTCTGGATTTGTCGATTCAGCCTGTCTGGAAATGGTCTTCCCCGTATAAATTTGGAATTTCCAAAGATAGCCAGACTTGGACTCACAAAGCTCGTAAGACTTTATACCCGCACTGGCCGCTTTGGTTTTGATCATCTGGACGAATCCCAAACGGCCTTTGGATTCATCCAGAGAGATGTCTTGCTCGGGCAGGTATAAAGTCTCAAACTTATTTGAGAGGTGGTCCAAGACGGGCTGAATCTTTTGTAACCTTCGCACAGATAATGGTGCATCAGAAGAAAGACTTTCATTGTTGGTGAAGTGAAGGAACTTTTTAATTAGAAGAAAACGATTATAATTCATGGCTCGGCTGAAATAAGGCATGGCGGTGAGTTTTTTTTGAATAGAAGTAGTCTTTTTCAACAGGAAGGGGACTAATACCATGATACATTAAAATTGCCAAGAATACATACATTTCCTCTTTATTCGTGGGAGCCCATTTATTGGTACGCGCATGACGCTTAAATTGTTTTTTCGCAATCCATTGATCTGCATACCTGTTGGTCTCTCTCGCGATCAGTTCAACGAAATCTGCATCAAAGATTTTAAGAAAGGCATCCACAGGTTTGCCCATTTTGTCAGTATTGAAAGTTGATCCTGGCGTGCCTGTGAAAGTCTCACTTATCCCAGTAAAACGTAAGATATCTTTAGACCAATCGAAATAGTAACCTTCAGGCGGCAGAATCGAACGCATTGCCTCACTATCTACCTGGTCTTGTCTACTAAAGTCTATGGCCATAGCGGAGTTAGGTGAAACGTTGATAATATTATGATAAGGTATTGGTGGCATGCAGAAGGTATCCTCATCGCTCTCTTCGTGGTCGACGTCGCTCGCTTCGTCATCCTCGTCGCTCGATCTGTCCATATCCATTTCTGAAACAACAGAAAACCCAAATTAATTTAATGTGTCTATATTACGATAACCCACTGCCTCTGGTACGGCTTATGACTCGCAATACGATGGTCGCGGGATCAAATCAAATAAATTATATTTGAATAATTAGTGTTATTTTCATATATATTATATTTGCGGCACGTTCCATAGTGGAAGATATCCATAGTATCGCCCTGGTGTAAGACCCCATTCAGAATTGAAACGTTGCTTGAAATGGCTTTAGCCGTGTTTGGTGACCAGTTCTGAATAGCCAGGTACTTTTCCACCTCCCTCTTCCACACTCCTTCCCCTCCCCGCTACCTTCAGCCTCACAACATACCCCGATTGGGGATGCCATAGTCTCACTGGCTCCAGCTGAGGCTCTTGTGAGGTATTATCAAATACTTGAGGCGGGCAATGTCAGGAGTCAGAATAGCACAGTCAGGTAGGTATGGAATGAAGAAAAGAGTGTGTGTGCCAAGATCGAGTTGCATGGTGGTTCATCCTCTCTGCCTACCCCTGAAGGGAAATGGCGTGAAGGTAAGTTAGTTAGTTTTATAACTAACGGTTTCCAAGTACAGACTCTTCTAGTACAGCTGCCTCGTCCACGTTACTGTTTCTGCCCATGTCTGACTCTGAAATAAAAGAAAACACAAATTTACAGTAGAATTTGGATATAATGACTTTGCATTTAACGGTCTACTGTTTTAAGTGACGATAATGTAAACTCTAGTAAGGTTTCATAGCTTTTAGTAGGAAAACGTATCCGTTTAAAGTGACCAACTACGTAAAGCGACCTATTTTAATGATAATTTGTCCGGTTACAAAACCCACCTACCAATACAGCCTCGCTTTTGACTAGGAAGCTCGACACAATGAGTCCCGTGAAGCGAAAGTGTTTTTTTAATTTAAGAAAAAAAATGCTGTATTACACCGTTTAGAAGCCGGTGAATCAAATGTAATCCTCGCAAAGAAGTTCGGCATGTCTTATTTCTCACTCTGCAATACCCGTTACAGAAAAAAAAGATGTGTAATGATGCATCCACGTCATAACAACAATACATTTTGTATGTTTGTTATGTGGAATTTTTAAGTACTATGCTTATTTCCTGCCAATATACCAACAGTGATACTGTGCTAGGGATATCAATATAAAATATAGATAATTGATTTTATATTGAGCCACTGGAATGACATTTCAAAAAATAAACTCACCGTTCCCAAACGCCGACAATTCTTCGTAGAATGGCACGTCCACCCACAGCCCGCTGTGGTACCCGGCCTCCGGAGAGAAGAGTTCCCTACTCCGCGATGTCCCAGGTAACGGCTCGGGAGATGCTGCACGGATAGGCATAATTGGTGCATTGGGAGCCGTTGATTGGGTCTGTGCCGGAGTGGACATCCACGGTGGTGGTACGGGTCGTGGCAACGGTGAAGGCGTCCCTTGTGAAAAGAGACACGTTGTTCTCTCCGGAGATGGAATTCTGAAAACATTTACATAAATCATATAAATTGTTCTCATTCACGTGTGAAACAGTAAGTACAGTATGTAAATAAACAATAAAATTAGAACTCTGTAAAATATGCACTGAATGTGCCAAATGCACAGAGCGCTGATCTTACCAACTCTCACTGTAAGAGTGGAACGCTGTCAGGAAAAAACAATAATATTGTATCAAGCATCTAAATACGATTGCTTACTTTTGTTTAGTTTTTCTTTGAGGTGCGGTAGGGAGCAAAATGCGCGCCGCCTGCTTCTTGAATTTTCGGCTTTCCAGCTCTAGCCGGAAGGAAGCAGGCAGGGCCCTAACAGCCTTTAGGGCCTTGACGCGATCCTCTCGCACCAGTAGCAAAGCAGGGTCGCTGTTTAAATAAATACAAATATATGATGAGTTCAACGGCCACAGCAAAGTACTTTCATAAAAAAACATTAAAAAATACTAACACTCCAGACGAGGCTGCAATTGCAGCTCTGCGTTGACGTCCACGTGCAGGTAGTCCGGCACCAGCTCGTACCCCACCTCTCCCTCTTCCTCTGCCTCCTCTTGCAGTCAGCACCACTCTATATATTTTAAATTGAAAACACTTAATGTAAGTACTTAAATGTTTAAATTTTGTTAAATATTGCACTAATATAAAATTTGAAAATAATTATTGGGTCGTGGAGTGCTCCCTTTCCCTGGACGACAACTGTTTCTGCACAAATTTGGTAAAAGTAAACAAATTAATTAATTATACAACTAAATTACTAAATTTTTATTGTGTGACGAAGGCTTTACACCATTTTACATGTAAAAAAGAGTCAACTTTTTGACATATGACTTAAAATAATTGGTTAGCAAATATCTGTATTAATAATGAACCAATTCAAATAAAACTTATATATATCTCTTTGTTTTGAATCACTGTGATGGAATATCTATATTTCAAATGCGCGAGTGCAGTATATAAGACATTATTGTAAATCAAAAACAGATGACGTCTTCAGTTGACGTATTCTTACACAAAAACTTCAACCAAAACAATATATTAGAAACAAACTAATTAAAAACGCATTTCAAAGATAGATAAGTCAATCATGATTACACAGATATATAATTATGCGTTAAAAACCCAATAAATTAATTACTTACGGCATTTTAGGAAGAGACCAAAATTTCGTGAAATGTTCGAGAAGTTATTATTTTGTTTCTGACAGGACGCGTTAAAAACCGCGAAAACTCGTTAAATAACACTTCAAAGACAACGGATAAGTTCATAGACATAGAGAATATATTATCAGCTATTCGATAAAACAAGTAGCTGGCCATGGAAACGTTTTAAATAATTACAATAAATATTTTACGAAAGGTAGAAAAATCGGTCGATTTTTGGACCGATATCAATCGCAGAAAAATAAAAATGGTCGATTTTTCGACCGAAATCGTTCCAGTGGTTATAAGAAAAAAATAAACTAGACTGTCTCGAAACAGGATATCCCTAGTGAGACAGACCTAGTTAAACATGTGTAGACCCTTTTTATAAAGATGTGCAATAAACAATAAATCTAAGTATACAAAGCATTTTCGTAGAAGACGTAATAATTAATCTATACAACAAGTGTTTCAAGTATTTTTATTACTAGTTTTGTCAGAAGTTACCAGTTTAGCTTTTTATACTTTTCTAGTATTTTTATTACTAGTTTTGTCAGAATTTACCAGTTTAGCTTTTTATACTTTTCTAGTATTTTTATTACTAGTTTTGTCAGAAGTTACCAGTTTAGCTTTTTATACTTTTCTAGTATTTTTATTACTAGTTTTGTCAGAAGTTACCAGTTTAGCTTTTTATACTTTTCTAGTATTTTTATTACTAGTTTTGTCAGAAGTTACCAGTTTAGCTTTTTATACTTTTCAGGGACAACTTTTATTTATTTTGAAGGTTTTGCCTATCAATGTAATATATTATTGAAGAAGAAGATAATACTAATAAATTTAAACGAAACATGAAACAGAATAAGACACAGAAAAATAAAAAAAAGATAACGGTCACAACTAATCCACGAATCGAATCGAATCCACGTTTTTTTTTACCGGGACATGCGTCTTAACCAACTTGAACATTAGGACCTATTTACTAAACGTTATATCTGTCAATCTCATATTTCAAAATCAAAATTAGAAATATCATCTTGCAAGTATGTTTTCCCATATTTTTGGCATATATCTTTTAAGACAAGAGATCCTAGATTCGATTCCTAGTTGTGACCGTTATCTTTTTTTTCTATGACTTGTTCTGTTTCATGTTTCGTTAAGATTTATTAGAACATCTTCTTCTTCAAATGATATTTTTCACTTTTGTTTTGCATTTTGGAAATTCAATACTATAACGGTACGGTTTGTTCGCAATTGGTAGCATTCAATGATCGCGTGGGATTTGATTGACTTTTTTTTCATTATGACGGGAAACTAACTAACTAAGGAGAGCCAGATATCCACGATTAAACTTTTGAAGGCAAATTAAAGAGCGACATCGCGACAACTCTGTAATTAGATGTCAAAACGCTATGACATTTACTTCAAAGCTACCTTTATCCACCATATTAGAACGGCATTTTCTATTTCAATTTTTACAAAAAATATATATATAAAGGTCAATGAAGTTAAGTATACGAATGAAATATTAAATTTGAAGACGCTTGTGTGGGTAGGCATTAAATTTATATATGGGTCAAAGAGCTTTGATATTAAATGATCAACTGTGTGTTATGTTATAATTATGTTATCTAATACACAAAGCAAATGAGAGTAATGAAAATAATCGGAAATCGTATCAAATTACATAAAAATAGTAAATCTCCCTTCTCTCCCTTAAGTAGATAAAAGTTCACCCACCTTGTAGAAAACACAATAAATAATAAATAGACCGGGGCGTTAATTTGATACGTATCTTTCTACAGTCGACATTATTAGGACAAAATAGGGGAAAGGTTCCAATTTTCGAGGGGTGGTAATATTTTCGAGATATATCTTTGATGTAATAAGATGAGTCACAGTTTATATCAAATACAGAACACAGTTTATAACACAGGGGTGCAATCTTAGGGGTGCGAATGTTTGATGTTTTCTATTTATCAGGGGGCGAATGCAATTGGCCTTTTCGCAAATAATACGCCTCCGAAATGAGGGTTTCGTGAATTCTTATAGGGGTAGTGGAGATCTCATTATTGGATACATGAATATTTTATTACGACGAGGAATTATTTTCTTTGTGTTGCTAAGGCGCTGAGCACTTAAGTCCGGATCTTTATTATTCACGTGCAGGTAAAGAATGATCTGCGTAATTGACCCGATCAAACAAAGGACGTTTAAATTTCAGATGGATAAGGATCAAAGTGGAAAGTGTACAACTATGACGTCTTAGAAAAGGATAAAACGATCAAGTTAGATTTTTTCTTCAAAAAATTCAAATGTTTGAACAAAAATTTAATTGTGCTGAATTGTATCAATTGGAACGCAATATTAATAATATATATATATTTTATTTTTATTTTTTTTATTTATTAACTTTCAAATTACATTTTTTAGAATTAAGTCCCGTTAAACTGATTGATATCAGTTTGTCAACGGGTTCTTTTAACAATTACTTTTTAAATACATATAAAATTTTAACAAGTACATAAAATATACACATAATTACATTAGTACAAAAAAATTCTTTCACATAACCATTTTTTTAACATACATTTCCTTCTGTGAGTCAATTCACAGCTTTTTATTGAGTTTGGTAACATGTTGTAAATTATTGGAACGAGGTATTCTAGAGTTATTTGACCATATATATTCAGGTATCTGGGAACTACAAGTCCATCGTTTGCAATTAGTCTTGTATTATGAACATGTGTCACTATTTTATTATGTTCAGATTGAGATGTATGCTGACTCGCAATTAAGCCACAATAAAGCACGAACAGATAATACATTTACAGAATTGTATAGTAATGACTTTGCTAAGTCATTTCTTTGTTCGTATTAAGTTTTGTTTAATAATAATTTTACCAAAGAGTACATTTTGGACTGAAAGAAGATTTGTTTTTGTTGAATGTCCCCATGAAGTTATTTCGTATCTTATTAGGGATTCCGCCAATGACATGTATACTATTTTAAGGGTATTTGGTGGAACAAAAAACTTCAATCTATAAAGTTTGCTCACTATAGCTCTAAGCCGTGTGCACACTTTTTGTATATGTATATCCCATTTAAAATAGCAATCAATTGTTAAGCCTAGATATGCGTATTTTGAAACAAGTTCAATATTTTTGCATGAGCATGGTTGTATTACAAAGGTTGGAGTTATGGTGATGTTATTATGAGGAGATCTGATGTGCATAAGCTTCGTTTTTTTAGCATTGATTATTAATTAAACCTACATCATGTGACCATTTTTGAAGAGTGACAAAGTCAATTTGCAGTAAAGTACTCGCTATTAATAAATCTTCATGTGAAATAACTAATGCAGTGTCGTCAGCATAAACGTAATGTTTTACATGAGAAAAAATAAATTTCATTGCAGTAACATATATTATATACAAGGTAGGGCCTAGTATGGACAAATAATTTATGTAGGTTTCCTGTAATTCCAATGTTTTCTAGAGTTTTAAGTAATTTACTATGATCAATCGTATCAAAAGCCTTTGAATTATCAATAAATAATACGAGTACATGTTTTCTTTTGTTAAGATCATTATTAATTTTATTTGAAAATTCTTGAAGTAGTAGATCTGTGCTTTTATTTTTTTGGAAACCATATTGATGGGTATCAATAATAGAAAATTTTTCAAGGTACTTTATTAGTTTTACAGATATATATTTTTCTAGGATCTTTTCAATTGCAGATAAAATACTGATCGGTCTATAGTTTTCAATTTCACTGTGTTTACCACCTTTGTAGATGGGTCGGATTATGCTACATTTAAGATCTTCAGGTATAATTGCCTCCGATAAAATCATATTAATTAATAGAGTTAAAATAGGTCCTAAGATATTAAAGTGTTTTTTAATGTCAGACATTCTAATTTTATCTATCCCCGGCGATTGACTATATTTTAAACTTCTGACTACTTTTTCAATATCACAAAGTTTTGCTTGTGTTAAGAGCATGCTGTGTGGAAGTCTATGTGTTTGAATATGAAAAGCTTTTTTGTCACATTTATGTAATAGTTGCTTAACATTGTCAGAAAAAAAGTTTGCAAAATTGTTAGATGTTTGTTCAGTCGTTTGTTCTTTTTTTTAAAAAATAGTTTGATATTACTTGGTCGTAATTACTTTTGCTCTTCCTTCCTAACAATCTGTTTATTTTGTCCCACGTTTTTTTAGAGTCGGCAAAGTAAATTTTTAATTTTGAGTTGAAGAATTTTAATTTGCATGCACTGATTAATTTTGTAACTTTGTTTCGATTACATTTGTACTCTCTTTCATAAAATTTATTTGTAGGATTATTTTTCCATCTTTTGTAAAGTGTATCTTTTAATTTGATATTTGATAATAAATCTTCATTTATTGATTCATTTATGGCATTAGGTCTGATTTGAGGTTTATAAGACCTTACTACAGTACTTTTTTCATAGATTTCATTAAATTTATTTTTAATTTTATTATACAGAGTAACGCAATCCACTTCTTTCAAAAGAATATTCCAATTATATTTTTTTTATTTCTTTATCAACACGTTTTTGAGACAGAATTGTGATTTTTTCATTTTGTTCAATATTTTTGACGTCATGGTATTGTAAATTTAGTCCCGTCATAAAATGATCAGATCTCGAATCAATTACACACGCGGACAAGTTATATTTATTAGATCTAACATATATGTGGTCAGTACAGGATTTAGTTATTTGACCAGCAACGATTGCTTCTCTAGTCGTATCATTAATACATTTTGTTAAGTAATTACTGGTTAGTATATTTTCATAAGCTATTATATTTGAAACACTTTGATTTAGTATGTTGATTGAAACAATTTTTAACTTTTTACCACTAATTTTATTTTTTCCGCCATCGGTTTCAGATTATTATAACCATCTTCGAACAAGTACAATTATTCCTTAATATTTAGTTCATATACATAATATTTGGGGGAGAGGGTGGAGGTTAATTGAAATGGAACAAAATGATTTTATTACAATTATATATGGATATTCCCGTCTTCTTTGCTATTTGGTGTTTCATAGCTGAATTTCTAATTATTTGGTTACTACCAGCAGAAATTATTACCTCAGTTATAGAGATTAATTAACTACTTATTTAGAAAATACATTAATTTAATAGTTTTCATACAATTACGGTGGTCAGGCAGATGTTTATTGCTATTATTATAACATTTTTGGTAACATGGGATATTTGTTGTTGAGACTTAAAAATAATACATATTTTACATTGGAGTAAGAAATAACATTTAAAAAAATTCTAAATGAAGAAAATACTTTTTTTTGGAACATGTGATAATTTTATAATGGATATACAGCGGGGACTTGGCATAAGCTTCTAGTTTTTTGTGTTTTATTGCAGGTATGGAGAACTTTAACATGTCTTTGTCAAACTAGTGATTATTGTCTAGTACAGAGGTTCCCAAAGTGGTCTATATGGACCCCCAAGGGTTGATACCGGCATGCTGGGGGTCTATGTCAGCGAGAAAAAAAATTTGGGGGTCCACGAGATTCAAATGGGGGTACATACGAGCGGACCCCCATTTACCTCAAGTCAACATTTAGGAGTTCCGTAAATGACACAATAGACCTAACACAAATATAATAGACTGACAAATTACTTATTTGATATTTGTATTTTTATATTTCATAAAGTTGTTAATTGAGGTATATAAATAGAGTCTGCGTTCCTTTTCTCGTCAGAATTAATATATTCAAGTAAAAAAATGCACATTGGAAGCCGCGAATTTTCCTAATTCCCCAAATTGTTTTTGAAAAACGTCCAGGGTAATAATGACGTTCAACAATTAAATGCACTTCACACAGACTTCAAAACTAAGTTTGAGGACATTTTGACTATGGAAATGCAACGTTGAAGAATCGGATACCATGTGAAAAGAAGAACTGACCGGAATAAGCACTGACAAAGAACTTAACGGGCAGTTCTGTAGGTCTAGCTACAGAAAGAAATTCCTGTTGCTTATTCTGCTTCATTTTCATTTGGTGTAATACCTCACAAGGGTGCCCCTGTCTGCACAATGTAAAGACAGGCAAGAGAAGGGAATATTTTTACTAAAAAACTAAATGATTATCACATGGGACGTTAGTAGTTTTAGGAAAATTCAATATTCGGCAAGCAGAGGGTCTACGGAAAAAAATAATTTGGTAAGTGGTCTACGGGGCAAAAAAGTTTGGGAACCTCTGGTCTAGTAGGTATGACGCAACATTCAACTATTCACCTTTATCATTCACCCAATTTGGGAAGTGTTCTCCTGTTCTGGTTTTGAACGCTCTACCAGTTTGTCCTAAGTTATATGACGAGCAATTAGAACAGTAGTTAACTTGGTATATATAATAGAATATTAGAATTATTATTAGTATGAATTGCTGGTTTTAGTTAAATATTAATAATGTTGACTTTTATTTTTGCGAGAGGAAAAATTAATTAAATCGTACCTATTATTTTTTTATTGATATATCTTTTTTGCAACTCCACACGGGAGGTCCAGGGGAAATTATTTAAATTATATTGTGTTACCTTTGGAAATTCTGTGTGGAGACTCTTTTTTAAGGAAAAGAGGTTCTGGGAAGGATCTGGCCCACCACGCAGCCGGTGGGCAGATGCACGCCGTCCATACATGGACAAACCTTTCCCGATAAAACCGATAATGTTACATAATATTATTAAAATATACCATTTCGTCTCGTAAAACCGCACGAGATCTGTTTATCAACGATTTAAAGTTCACATTTTATTTATACATGCATTTGAATTAAACTTTTGTTTTTGTATGTATGAATGAAGTGAAATATTGGTAGTGAAAATTAACCCACTTTCCGACATCCGGTTAAGTTGTAACTCAGTCGTTGTCGATGACAATGCATTCTGTCAGCTTTTGATGGCAATCACGCACACACGTGAGTTTGGATTGGATGACATTAATGTAGTTAGTATGCGAAATAAAATTTAAAAAACTAATAAAAAAAAATAAAAAAAATTGTTTAGTGACCTTGGGGTGATATTTTCTACTAAATGGCATTACAAAAATTGACTAATCAATTTGTTGTATCAGAAAATATGTTGTTAAAATACAATATTAAAGTATTGTCATTTAATACAATCACAACACAAAGTACGAGAATTTTCATGTTGGCCGCTTATACTGTATTACGTGTATAATATAAAGCTCGCCAGAGTTCTGATGACAGGGCCATAAAGGTATTGTAGGCGAAGATAAGCTCGCTTCAAGTGCCCGAGTTGGAAGGTTGTTCTGCTCTTCAATGCTGCTGAAAAGTACCTACCTGCCTGTCTGCTTGTTGTGTTGATACCTTCAACTAAAGAGACGCTTATCACAATAATGGTAAAGATTTCGAAGAGATTTTACCAAAAACGTTTCGAGGATTTCTGAAGGATTTTTCCAAGAGCTTGTGGAAAGTATTACAAAAAAGCTGTTTTACGGCTTTCTACATCCTACAAGTAGCTAAACAGAAAATAAAAGTATATTTTATTGAAAAAATAGTTTTATGTAAAAAGTAAGTATGTTTTTTTCTATATGTAAATCGCCGATCCTTACAGACTTTCGTTACGTAAATACAACAACCAAAAATTATCGCTCTGAGTAAATTTCAGTTGGTAATATAATTTTATTAAGAATATACACGTATTTATGCGGTCCAAAATTTAATAAAACACTTTCTTCAATTATTGCCTATATGGAAAAAAATATTAAATTTAAGGATTCAAGCAGTTTTTATTACTTCTATGAATGCCTTCAATAATGATTTTAAGGTAAACAAAAAAAGTTTATCTGCACTTCGTATTGACTTATGCCAAATGTATCAAACACGGTTAGAAAAAAATATTAATGATGAGATTTGTCACTTTTCCATTCCCTTTCAATAGATTAGTTAGACCCATGGAGTACAGGTACTTCAAAATGATCCCATGTCGAATTCGGTTCAACGATCGGCCAAAGGTAGGTGAGTACGTTTTCCTAATCTCGGAGTAAAAAAGCATGAAGCTCCAGGCATTTGCTCTGGCATTACAGATTACGTGCATGGAATGCAAATTACCGGCTGACGACAGATGAAATCTTAAACGGCTACTGGAGAGTGCGCTTTGGAGATAATTGAAAACATATTTCAAAATTCCGTGGGTGTCACACACGTGCGGGACCGATTATCGTAGAACTGCGGTGTCAGTTCTTTCACCCTTCTTAAGTTTTAGACAATCCCCAACCGTGATTATTATTTTGATAAGTTCGTGAGTGTTTTGACACCGTGCTTTCTAATTTATTCATTGTCATGGATTGTTATTTCAGAATCTGCATTAGCTAAGCACCCATATCGTATGATTTATCACTCAAAACGATGCTATAGGTTCATGTTTTACAGTTGAACATTATTATCAACGTATTACATACGTATATTTATTTTATTATTTAAGTTTTTAATCCAGCAGGGCTGGGAGGATAGTGCGATCTGATAGAAAAATAAAATAAAATATTACATGCTGCAGCAGTTGGTCCAGTTTCTTCACCACCTAGGATTCTTGCTGCAGAGTCTCCATCTTCTATCTTCATTTCACCTGTTCCTGTTCTTCATTTTACTTTACTTAACTTCATTTTATTTTGGTAATATATATAATTTTTGTAATACCTGCATCAACTGTAAAGCGCCCCTGAGGTGACTCACAAAAGCGGCGCTATAAAATTGTCAAATATTATTATTACTATTATTGATACGATAACATAAAATAAAAACATCTTACAAGAAAGTAAAATTAAATTAAATTTAAAATTATACAAAAAGCAAGTTTATTTCTGAATTACAAAAAAAATTGTCGATAGTACCGAATAATTAAACTTTTTGTTTAAATCGTAAGAAGTTAAAGTAACCTTGTTGCGTTCATTGCGCTTTTGCGAAAAAGTAATATGGTGTACTGAGTTATTATTATTATTATTATAAATCATTAGAAATACGACATGTCATTGAATAGGTAACTCGTAAGATAGAAGAAAAAGAATATTCGACTTTAAATTAACAGGTGTTAAGACTATGACTTGTTGTTCTGTAAACAGTTACTTTCTACAATAGACGTAACGTCCAAGTAAATAATTATCTAATGTCCAAATCATGATTTGTGTGTTGCTACTTAAATATTAATCGTATAATATTGTAGGTACCGTTTTTTGTCAAATAAGGAATTATACAATTTCTCCAGAGAACCGTCACTATAACAATGACGGTTCCTACTTGAAACTTTCATTATGCAGGTAGGCACGTAATATTGAAAAGCTCAGCAAGGATCGCTCTGCGCTCAATCAAATAAAATTTACAATTAGTACTTACCATTGATCATATTAAAATAAGCACTGACCTTATATCAATTATAAGTAAATACTAACTACTACTAAAAAATATCCTGAAAATCTTCATACAAAAAGTAGAATTTAAAAAAAAATAGAAAATCGTTTTGGACTAAACAACATCAATAATGTAGAATTTTTCAAACTTGCCACTCAAAAGTCGTGAGCCGCTACTGACCGTATATCGATTTTCATTTTATACATTGAATAACGAAGAAAACTTGAAGTGGGTTCCATTTAAATTTGAATGGAAATAAATCGTTCACTGACTTGGTACCTGAGCCTGTCTCTGCTACATTTGCCTAAAATTTTAGTTCCCCATCCCATTTGAATCAAGAATCATGCCCATAAGGTACTTCACGTGTTATTCTTTATTCTTCGATTTAATGCCATTATTGCAATTCAAAAATGTGGTCTGCAACATTTTATCATTTTTATTACAATGATCGTAGAAGTGCCCCAAAAAGACATCCTAAATTGCAATCTAAAACGTGCTTTGTAATAAAAATATCAAAACAAGGAGTCTACTGCAAACTGCAACCATAGTATGTTTGCTGTGAGAATCTGGCGGCATGCAATACATAGAAATACGTTATATTGCCTTTGATGAGGAAATACTACAAAATTGTGCGGCTTCCGAATCGCCCGACAGATTATTTTTTGAATATTGAAGACAATATTAATGATTTCTAAACGAAAATCTGAAACAGAAAAATCAGAAAAGGAAACGGTCACATCTGGGACTCGAACCCAGGACCCCTGTCTTTCCGGTTATTATTTATTACGATTATTTTTTGTGTAATCTATCATTACATTTGTACAAAATCTTCGAAAGAGGGGGGTTCGCATAAAAAACCGACACGTGGCGTGTCAGACACGTAGCGTACCAGACAAGGCTCAATTAGTTTATTAACACGCTCACATTATAGCGTTGCGTGTCCGCATAGACACGGGCCGGCACCGACAGTAGAATTTTTTGTCTGTACCGTCACGTATCAGCGCCTGCGCAGTACGGTACAAAATGGTGCAGTATCCACACCTGATCGCAACTCTGCATGGGCGTCCAAGTACAAGCGAATGCGTTTTAAATTCATATGAAATATAATTCGCTTCGTCCGAGATTTGTAGAAAATGTATTTAACAAGGTTGGCTCATACAGGTACTCAAATCGCATCGGGCCGTTTTCAAGCTCATGACGTCACTCAAAGACCAGTTGGGAGTCCGAAAGGAAGATCTCTTTCACCTTTTACTAGTGTAGGGAACAAGAACTAACAAATTAATTTCGTGAAATATTCTTTTTGGCCACTGGCAATGTTTGGAAGATTGCAATACTGCCTCGTGCCGACGTCAGCTGCTGAGCGCTAGCCATTTTACATCTCATTCGTGATCTCGCTTCCTCCGTTGACAGTTAGTTCTTATTACCTTCCTTCTGACAAATTAACGATTGTTTCGTGTAAAAATTTAAATGAACAATAAAGTTAGATTTATTTCAATCAGTGTTTTAATTTATAAATTGGAGTCAATTTATGGGAGATAATTCATGGGCACCCCGATCGCTGAAGGTAAGCCAGCGATCCATTTACCTGAACACCATACTAGGTATTATGTACAATATTATTTTTAGGAAGATATGGTGCGATCAAGTGAAATAAATACTTATTTATGGTAACATTGGGGGTATTTAATGACAGAAGAAAAGGATGTAAAGAAAGTGTATGACGTAGAAGTGAATGACAGAAGACGTAAAGGCGCCCGACGAAGACATGGCGCGATCAAGTGAAAGAAATACTTTTTCAATTGTTAACAATAATAATTAAAAATAATATATTTTCAATTTACCTGCACCCAGTTTTCTGGTACACTAGAATTCACAACCTCAAAATTTTACTCCAAACTATTCATAACCCCGAGCAACGCCAAGAGCTATTAAATATAATGTTTTGTATATCCTTCCATGTACAGTAGGTTTGTATATACCATTATAAACTTTGAATATATGACCATTCCAAACTTTTAACCACCGTTGAATTAGGCAGTCACCTCTGGTCTGGAGCCATTTGAAAAAACCCTTCACTCAGTGCATAAACGGCCGGTCCGTTTTATAGATTCCCAAAACAAACGATTGCATTCTTTAGAGCACAGCCGTCAGGTGGAAATGTTGTCCTTGTTGAGGAAGGGAAGGAAATGGGAAAAAGGAAGGTGGGGAAGTACCTGATCACCAAATACGGCTAAGTATTTCATAGTTTCATAGCTACTGACTTATGACTTGTGGCTTATAATTAAGTGTATCAGACGGGAGTCCTTTACACTGACTGTAAATGGAGGGTGCTAGGTTTTCTTGTCGGTGAGCTGCTTTATGTTCAGGGCCTGATCCAGTTGCTGTGATGTATATCCAAGGAGAGAATAGTCGTTAGTCCAAGGAAGCGCAAGGTCAGAAGTCAAAGGCGGTTGTAGTGGTTCCAGCACGAGAAGCAGTCCAGAGTGAAGCGGTCAGAGAAGAGGTCGAAAGAGTAATATTTACATTTTTCAATCTTACTTTACAACATAGACGCGAGTCCAGCGAGTCCAGGGAATGCGACGTAAATACTAGCATTCTTATCCTTCTATAGTCAGAAAGCTATTTTGTGGCGTTTGGGTAACATTGCGTTTGATACACTAAGATTTATGTCAAGTGATTTTCAACTAACTAATGACATAAAACTATACATATTTTTATGACCGAATGGGTATTTACACAATACCGCTAAATACGGCCTTAACTAGAGATTTACGACTAACATACGTAGGTGATTAGTGGGGGTGTTGCTGAATTAGGTACTAATTGAGCAACTCATTATTAGTATAAAAACCGGATTTTAACGTAATTAAGTCATTAGTCTTTGAGCTATCGTCGACCAAACAAGTCAATCAAGGGGAGAATTGTGAATATGTAGAAAATCGAGTTCCGCGCTGTTATAAAATTCCTTACCAAGCAAAGAAAATCAATTCAGATCATACTGAGAAAGATGTAATCCGTTTACTGGGACTCTTGTCCAAGTAATACTATGATTTACAAGTGGCATACCTTCTTTAAACAAGGCAAGGAGTCGCTCAAAGACGACTCGCGGCCAGGAAGGCCTATCGAGATAACCACTCTGAACATTATTCAATAAATCGAAATATTAATAATATAAGATGCCTGACTAAAGAAGAAACAGCTCGCATAAATGTTTAGAGTATCAGATACAACTATTTTCAAAATTCTTCACGACCATCTTGGCTTGACTAAAGTCAGCGCAAGATGTGTGCGAGAATGCTCACGCCGCCTCAAAAACAACAGCTCGTGGAGTGTTTTCGTGCATTGTTGGACCTCTGTAGGGAATAGAACGATGGAGTGTTGGCTCAAATTGTTACTGGTGATAAAATTTAAGATCATCGTTATGAATCTGAGTCTAAACAGGACTCTATGCAGTGGCACAAGATAGGCAAACCACCACCCAAGAAGTTTAAGGTGTCACAATCGGCTGGGAAAATCATAGCAACGGTCTTTTAGAACTCCAAAGGAATTGATCGATTACAAAGAAAAAATTATTTCCATAACCGGAATTTACTACGCTTTAATTCTAAAGCAATTAAAGGAAGCTATCAAGGGGAAAAAAAGGGTAAAATTGACCAAAGGTGTCCTCCTTCTGCACAACAACGCGCCTGTTCCTAAGAGCCGTGTTGCAATGGCTGCCCTGCAGAAGATGGGCTTCGAATTTTTTTCACATCCACCCTACAGTCCTGACCTGGCTCCCAGTGATTATTACCTTTTTCCAAACTTGAAAAAAAAACTTTGTGGGAAAAAGTTTTCAAGTGATGATGAAGTGATGGATGCAATTTCAATGTATTTTTTAGATAAATACAAATCCTTTTTTTAGGGTATACATAAGTTAATTGAAAGCTCCGGAAAATGTATTAGGGTAGATGGTAAATATATTGAAAAGGAAAATAATTTTGGATTTTTTTTCCACTCCTTACCCCCCATTCTGCGAACTTAAAAATGATCCTCGTACATATCCCCTTCCCTGTCATATTATTGTCGTGTTGAAATTTTGATTATCTCCAAAAGCAATATGTACAGCAATAAGGCGCTAGTAAATAACCTCATTTCTACATCATCAAAGCACAAGTAACACTCTTAATATTGCTGGGATTTTCTATTTTATTCCGAACATTAGTTTTAATATAAAAATTAATAAAATTTTACCAACGCATTATAAAAAAAATCATTGTGAATGTATTCTGTCACTTGTGTTTCAGTAAATTTAAAACTCCCAGTGAATAATGGGCTTCTATCAACGTCACAATTTTATAGCCAATCACCGCTCTACCCCCTCAATGAGCTAACCTTGTTAAATATGTTTTCTATATGCCGGTATATTGTTCCTTTGGAATGACAATGTGATATTAAGGTTCAAGCTTTGAAAACCAAATTAAATACTAACACTTGTAATTGTAATATTACAAAGTCAATTTTGGAATTACAGTAAATACTCGCGTATCCGCCGTCATGGCCACGCTTCGTGTTCTATTCACAACTACCGGCACAGTGCGTGGCAGACACCGCATACCAGAAACGGTTCAATTAGTTTTATACATTATCTATAAACACGTTCACATCATAGCGTAGCGTTTCCGCACAGACACGGGCCGGCACCGGCCAGTACCGGTCACCACCGGCCAGCACCGGCGGACAAACTCGGCTACAATATTTTTTTTATCTTTTTTTTTAATTCGATTACATGGATTAATACGACCATGCTTTACAAAATACTCAAATTTATGGAAAAAAATTAAATTACATTATCATCAATAATGTTACTTTTATGTCCGTTTATCAAAAACACTTTCACACCACTTGATTTCAGATTTTCTCCTCCAAAAGTATTATGGTGATGTGTTTTTGGGGTATTATGCATAGTAGATTTCCTCCTTTTTTATCCAATGTTTCCACAAAAAAGATTAACAAATAGACACAATATTATTTATTGGTATCCGGTGCTTAACGGCTGCACCAAAACTGATCGCCGTAAACCACATTAATTTAAGTAAATATATTGAAATACCGGCCTTAAATCGGCCGGCTAAACCACTATTTTGATTAATCTTTATAACGAATTGGTGTACATTATGAATACCAAAAATTTGCTTGAATAAATTGAAGGTTTTTCCTATTGTTTCGCTTGAGTAGAATACAAATAAAAAAATAAATTACTCAATAAAAATATAAATAAATTACTCAATAAAAATATAAATGCAAAGTACTAAAAAAAATTATTTTCAATAGAAATGTATGAACACGTAAAGGAAACAACTTAAAAAAATACAGTATTATAGCTAAGATTATCTGTGACGGTTTCACTTGATTAACTTTTTTGATTTCTTATAAAATTATTTACAAAATAAATAAAAACGAGTTTTGTGCTTGAAATCGAACGTTTCTAGACTACGTTGTCAAGCGATTTGAATGCCTATTTTTACCTACAATATTAGGTATACCAAGAATATACACATTTTTGGCTTGTAGCTTCCTCTTAACGAGCGCAACACTTCTACAAGAACTTCACCACAATTTACACGTTTGCCTGATTGACACTGTAACGCTGTCCGAAAGTTGGCTAAGTAAGATGCGCAACAAGACAAAGTACCCCAATCATGATAACTCATGCTACCTGTTTTGATTTTGATTGCCAATTTCAATGTTGCTAATAAACATGGTTTAACATTTCGATAGAAACGAAAAATTATCATCATAATATTCGTATAATTTACTATACTTACTACTACTTTAAGATTTTAATATAATATTGTTATGTTTACTAAACAGCAGTCATGCATTAAAATAAATAAAGAGAAAACATCAAGTTTAAAAAAAACTAATTTGATTTAAATGAATAAATTTAAAACACCTCAAGAAAGGAGAACACCCTCTTTCGAATGATAATACGTTCTGAGTACCTACAGAGGAGTGTATTGTATCAACCAAACAATTCAAGAACTCGCAAACAACAAATTGACAACCGTTCTAAAGTTGAAAATTATTTCATCTCTAGGACAATCACACGCCGCGGTTCACAATGATATTGTATCAAGAAAGTACCAAATCTTCGTCACACATGACGCATCCTACAAACATTACCTAAAAGTCAAAACTTTAAATACATATTGCATAATTAAACATAGATACTAATTTCGACTGTCGGTGCACGCGTGATATGAAATTTTCCTACGTATTTTTGTGAAATGCCTAAAATTATTCAAGTTTCGATGAACTTTTTTTTTTCAAATACTGTTAAGTGATCGTGTCAGACAAGCGATAAAGTAGGCAAAAGCAGCATTTTATTAATTAGTAAACATTTATTTGAAAGGTGTATTTGTTGATTCATTGAACTAGGTCTCGTTGACATACTGTGGGACATACATATAGCTATTACTTTTATACACACATTCTTTGAATGACCATTATATTCGTAGGTAATGCCCAGTTTCAGTGCCGGCAACCCGGGCGTTTATTTAAGGTCGGTTCTGTATAGATGTTTTTTTTTCATTAGACAAAGTCTGTTCTGAGGCTGGTAATTAATAATTTATATATAAACCAGATGTTTAGTAAAAAATAGTAAAAAAAAAATATTAAGAAAAATAGTAGTAAAAAAATGAGTAATATAGAAATAGAAAAATAAGTGTAGTACTATATGTGTTGAAAAATTATGTATAAAAATATGAAATGAGTATTTCGTGTTATAATTAATTGTAAAATTTTGTAATTTTGTTAGAATTTGTGTGCAGCATGGTTTGTAAAATGCATTAGATGTTTAGAATATTTCTAATATCTGTTCTTTCTTTTACCATCAACCAGTTAACAAATCTTTTGATCACCCAATTCAAATTATTTGGTAAGACGTAAGTTTTAGTTTGGGTTAGGAACATGTTGAATATGTGAGGAGCCAGGTAAGATTCATGTCTTTTAGCGAAATTTGATTTGATATACGGTACTTGTAATTGTTGGTGTGTAATTGCTCTCGTGTTTTGCGAGTGAGTTACGTGATGTGGTAATTTTTTTATGCAGTTTTTGTAGATGATCTTCTTTATGAACAGTTAATTTATGTCTAATAAGTTATTTTCAATCATTAGCTGTTCTGTCGGATGTTGATAAGGCTTTCTAAATATAATTCGAATTATTGATTTATGATTAATTTTAAGGGATTTGATATGAGTGTCTGCTGCTGCTCCCCATACTGAAATACCATACATTAGAATACTTTGACAAAGTGCAAAGTATATATTTTTTAGCTGATTTAATGACATAATATTTCGTATTGTTTTGAAGATGTATGATAGTTTCCGGATTTTTTTGTTATTAGGTTAATTTGGAGATCCCATTTTAGATTATGGTCAACAGTGAAGCCGAGATATTTAATATTATCAGCATAATCTATTTTGTCACAAGTACAGCGTGTGTTGTTTGTGGAAGTATTGGTGCAGGGGTGAAGATGTAATTGTGGACGACTATCTGGCTGACCAGCTTTTGTTTTACTAAAAGTCAGGTATTTTGTTTTAGAAATATTGAGTATAAGAAGATTATTCATTAGCCATTTATTTATTTCCATCATCCCTGCTTCTGTGTTTTTGTAGACCTTTTTCCATGATTGTGCTGTAAATTAAAATTACAGTGTCATCTGCGTAACTGATTACTTTGTACTCTATTTTTCCAAGGTTTATCTCAGTTAGACTATTTATGTAGATGAGAAAAAGCATGGGACCCAAGACGCTGCCTTGCGGTACTCCATATCTGTTACCTACTTTGTCACTTTCGTGTTTATTGATTTTTGTTATTTGCTGTCTATTTTCAATGTAGTTGATGAACCATTTTAATGGTGGACCGGTTATGCCGATATTTTTGAGTTGTTGGTGTAGTAATTTATGTGAGATGGTGTCGAAAGCTTTTGCTAGGTCTAAGAAAGCCCCTACCACCTTTGACCCGCCATCTAAGTTTTTGACTATGTAAGTAGTTAGTTCCGATAAGGCGTCTTCTGTTCCCATTTTCGCTCGAAACCCGAATTGGCTGTTTGAGATCTACATTTGTTGTTTGATTAGTGTGAATATAAGTTGTCTTGCATTTTTATAATGTCATTGGACAGTTGTTAGGTTTCTGATTCAGTCTGTACTTGGTATCAGATAGGTAGATATGTTTTCTATTTTTGATCTACACTTATTTTGAATGGCTTTTTATTTGAGTGTTAAGGGTTATAATGTTTAATTTTACCAGAAATATCAATATTACATAAGTTATTTACACAGATATATTAAAAAAGTGGAGGCCCTAAGCATAGACAATCATGTTGATGGACCAGCCAAAGGTTATCAGGGAAAGGGGATAAAACCATGTTGCTAAGAGCATGGGAAACGGCGTGACCGTTTTATTTCTGTAATTTGTCAATTTATGAATCTGACAGTATACAGGCAACTCGCATCGTAATATCACTATCCAGTCCTCAAAAATAAAATGTGCTTACGAATTATTAGTCATTTTTTTTTGCAATGGCGCAAAAATTGCTGACCGCAAAAAAAACTTAACAACTCATTTCAAATAGGAGAAACAAAAGTTCGGACTAGTATAAAAAAAATCGTATTATGTTACACTATTTAGGTAGACACTTTTACAGGTGTGCTATAAGCCATCACTTCCATACTCTCAAACATATTGGAAAGGGTGGTTAGTACCAAGTTGCTCACAACCCTCGAGAATAATTACATTTTAATCGATCGGCAATATAGATTTCGTATAAACCAATCGCGTGGCAATCTGCTCGGATATGTGACACATATTTGGAGGCGATACTTTTGGAAAAACTCAAACCGTCGGGTTGGATATATCTCCAAAGCCTTTGATAGGGTCTGGCACCGGGCGCTTGTCGGTAAATTACCATCTTATGGAATCCATCCAACCCTGCATAGTTGGATTGCGAACTTTCTTAACAAAAGAACAATTCAAACCGTAGTTAACGGTTTTTCTTCCTCTCCACACCAAATCAATGCGGGGATGCCACAAGGATCTGTGCTGTGACCAACGCTGTTTTAGTTGCACATAAACCATCTCATTGATTGTACACCGATTCATTGCTACGAAATCATCGTTCACAGGGGTTATTTTTTTCAAAAGATCCCTTCCTCTAATGATGTCCTTACAGCTCGGGAAGTTTTGAGATAAAAAGTTGACCACCACCTCGAGAAAGTTTGTGCCTGGGGTAAGGTCAACCTGGTCAGTTTCAATGTCTCAAAAACCCAAGGGTGTCTGCTTTCGGCAAAGAGGGAGATCAATGACTATCTAGAACAATTTGATGGAACCCTCCCCAATAAAGACATTGAAATGCTTGGAGGAAGTATATCAGACCGGCTCAAGTATCGGGACACTATAGAAGCCCGAGTAAATCTGGCTTCCAAGAAACTGCGCATCTTGTATAGAGCTAGCAGATTCTTCAAGAGTAACCAGCTGCTTACCTTATATAAATCTCGTGTGCGCGAAACATATGAATTTGGGAGCCACCTCTGGGCTGGAGCCTCACAATACGTGATAAACCTACTTTATTCCGTGCAAAGGAGGGCGGTCCTTTTGATTGACAGACATTTCATTGTTGACAGACCGATTGCCATCTTTAATGCAGAGTCGCAATATGGGCATACTGAGTCTGTTCTACGGGTATTTTAATGGAGCCTGATCTAGGGAGTTAGAAGCATTGATCCCTGATGGACCAGTGCACGTGCGTGAAACTCGACATACATGAGCGGAACGTTGGCTTCACGAGAACGGTCAGTACTCGTATTTGTGTAAACGGCTCGTACGTGATTTACCTAGTATTTAACAAGTTACCGGCATCTGCCTTTCCTCCTTCATATAATCCGGGCCCCTTTAAGACCCACATTAATAAATCTCTTCCTACAGCCCCTACTTACAATCTCACAACGCTGCCCAACCGGGTGGTGACACAGCTCCCTTGCCTTTACATATTACAGACAAGGGCGCTCTTGAGAGGAGTCACATTAAAAAAAGTATATTTCTTAACGATTAATTAGACACATCAAACATTAATTTAATTTCATGTTATCTTAAATCTTTATCATTGCAAAAGTTACATTTTTAACTTATCAATATGATAGTAGGGGTTATCCAAATACTATCAGGTTAATTGGGATCTGGGAACTTTGTCTTTCAAAATAAAAACAATAGAAAGCACTCTAAATGGGTGAAAAGTCAATGGTAAGTTTTTAGTTCAACGCATCTACATCATCTATAACTGAAATTACTTGCTCGCAACATTATTTGCAATTCAATTGAGCATATCAATTCAACATTCTATATAGGAAGAGATAGCTATTGTTTGGTAATTTGAATATGATTTAATTAGATAGTAAGAGTGTTTAAAATGAGGAGAAGCCATCCCATAAATAACACTGATCTGAAAATTGAGCTATGTTCATGGTGCTAAATTAAATTATTCCACAATTCATTCATTCAGAAAAATCAATCAGAAAAAAATTTAACCAAAATATGTTAACGTTTATTATGAAGAAATAAATACTACTATCTAGAAAACTAAAGTTCACGTCAAAGGTTTTCTGCGGGGGTAGCTTTATTTAGCAAATATACACCAAATACACCTATGTGACTAATTGGTGAATCATTCCAAACACGAACCTTTCTCACTTTCACTGTTACCTGCACACAAACACCCTGATCCTCATCCTAACCCCTCACCCCTAGACACGCAACACCCACACATTCAGACAGCCGTCGCCCCTTTAAACACACAACACCACACATACTACCCACCAGTGTACCAGCTAAGTGTTCAGCAGGGGTGTGCTAAATCTAAATCAGTACATTTGGACACCGCATATTCACGACGAAAAATATCATCCAATGCAAGACATTTTATTGAATCTGAATTTATTAGTACAACCCTAATATGTAAGTTTGCTTGTTATTTATATTAACCGGGTTC
This sequence comes from Hesperophylax magnus, assembly GCA_026573805.1. Classification (NCBI taxonomy): domain Eukaryota; kingdom Metazoa; phylum Arthropoda; class Insecta; order Trichoptera; family Limnephilidae; genus Hesperophylax; species Hesperophylax magnus. The sequence continues at coordinate 24,198,761 of JAIUSX010000011.1, forward strand.
GCTCGTATTTTCCATAATATTTTTCCAGCGGTCCGTTTGATGGATTTCCCTCTCTTAATAAAAGGACGTTAATACAGGCGTTAGGTAGGTATTCTGTCCTTGTTCTACCGGTATAACAATGGAAGATGCTCCTAGGAACTAGTGTCATTGATCCCTTCGGCACCGATGCATTGTCGGGAAACACCCTAAACGCGCGCCTATCATAATATGTACACGGTTGACATTTTCCAGTTGAGAACGGGTCGCTTCTTCAACTCATTCTTGAGTTCAACAGCTCGGCTGTGGAACTGTTTGTCGGCCTTTGTGTTTCCTCCCTCATCTAACATGGGTCTCTTCAAGATCCATGTTCACTCTTTCCTTTCCTTCCTCTCCTCAAAAAGACCCTCACCACTCATAGGCCCAGAACGAAATTATTTTCCTCATGGCCCCCTGTGTGGAGTCATATATTTCAACATTAACGTCGTTTAGTTTTCATATTTTAAAACAAATATTTTTACATGGACTGTAAAGAAATACATATATTATTACTATATAGAAAACTAAAGATTACATCAAAGTTTTTATGTAGGGGTAGCTATATTTAGCAAATATACACTTATGTAACTAATTGGTGAATCATTCCAAACACGAACCCTTCTCACTTTCACTGTTACCTGCACACAAACACCCTGATCCTCACCCCTAGACACGTCACATTTGAAATATATTTCATATCAATTAATTGAAGAATCCGTGACTAACAATATTCTATCCGGACTTATTTTTTAGAGATAAATTATGGAAAATATAGTGCTCCTTCATAATAATTTCGCTAAACCAATAAACCTACTCGCGTTTCATAAATCATTGTGCGATAGTTCGATTCATAATTCATTATACATTCATATAAACCAACAAACGCTGATTCTGAATATATAAGTCTTGTAATGTATTATTCAAAACTCACATTAAAACACTTCGATTGGTTGGTACGACTGAACCTGTCTACGTGAGTAATAAATCTATGTTGGATATCATCCTCATTACGTACCTATTATTTATAATTTCAAAATTTCCTGGTTTTTCTTTGAAAATAAACAAATCTTTTTATTGCGTGCAATCCAAGCCATGAGTGTTAAGTGAATGTTTTTTCTTACTAAGTAAGTAAAATATGTCTATAAGAAGTAATAGAAATGAATACATTATTCGTGACGACAGCAGATCGACCTTTAATAGTAGTAGCTTTATTGCGTGAGATTGGTCACAAGTAAAACTTATAAATGATCATATCTAAGCATTAATTTCAATATTCTTAGTGCAGTAAAACACGTTTTTGAAAATGTTATGCACGAACATTTTCAGCTTAGCATTTCCCTGTTGTCTCCAATACACTGCGCGGATATCAGTCGTGTAGATAGGTACTCAGGCAGACCGTATGAGTGGCTTAATCTTAGCCACCCTCGCGGCAGGGCGCAGAGTTACTTAGCGGATTTCTGAACCACTATCTCGATTTTATATCGGTCTAGCAAATCTACTCCTACGTAGAGCAATCTACGCGACGCGACTGTGGAGATGTAATGAAGCAAATAAAGCAAAAATTGTTATACATTCCTTATTCTAGTCGATGGGTTGTTAGTTTGTAACATTTATTTATTTAATTTATGTGTTTATTTGAAACCTTTTCTTTACTGCGAGGACGTGTAAATTAAATAGTAAATTATTAAATAGGTTGCATATTTCATTCCAGTATTAAACTACTATTAATATATAGATATTATAACAGATTATTTTCGTAGCTTCATTTTTGAAAATATCACACCGAGGCGAAGGTTTTTTAAACAACTAAAAGTAAAATCGGGTTTCGTTGTGAGCTATGACAGTCATTGATGAAATAAGATATAATCTCTATCTATCGTATAATATCAATATATGAAATAAGGTATAATCTATATCTATCGTATAATATCATTATATGAAATAAGGTATAATCTATATCTATCGTATAATATCATTATATTTATGAAATAAGGTATAATCTTTATCTATCGTAAAATATCAATATATTAAATAAGGTATAATCTCTATCTATCGTATAATATCAATATATGAAATAAGGTATAATCTATATCTATCGTATAATATCATTATATGAAATAAGGTATAATCTATATCTATCGTATAATATCATTATATTTATGAAATAAGGTATAATCTTTATCTATCGTAAAATATCAATATATTAAATAAGGTATAATCTCTATCTATCGTATAATATCAATATATGAAATAAGGTATAATCTATATCTAACGAAAATATCATTGTATGAAATAAGTTATAATCTATATCTATCGTATAATACCAATATATATAATAAGGTATAATCTCTATTTATCGTATAATACCAATATATGAAATTAGATATAATATCTATCTATTGTATAATATCAATATATGAAATGAGGTATAATCTATACTTTATCCGTAATACTATTGAGCTTGGAGTATATTTAGTACCGAGACCTGAATAGCACGGTTGGTATCTATCTACATACCCACATTCATCGTCCCCTTCTCGTTACAAACCCACATAATAGAATTTTCACCTAATTAGAAGTGCACACTGAACAGGGAGTCTTTCTTCCCGGAGCTAGTGGGACTTTTATAAAAAGTTAATTTTTTGTACAAACACCTTTAGTGGAAAAAGTGATTTGTGAGAGACATTAAATTTATCACCGGTGATTTATGCCTTTTATTATTTGTAGTATTCCATCAATAAATATATTGGTATAATGTACTACACATAAAAAATCATTTTAACTCTGCTTTGATAATTATAAAAAAATCTTAGGAACTAAAACAAACGAAATGTTTCCATCCGTTTGTATTTCATTTACTTAGTAATTTTTAATAATGAAAATCTGCAGAAATAAAAATAAGACAGGATAATGAGATTGTCAGGAAGACTTACAAATCGGAAAATTGACTTTGTAACTAATTATAAACGATGAGGGCGCATTCTTGTATTTTTTATCTGGAAATTGGAGAATCATTAAGCTGTTTTTTTTTGGTCAGCAAAAAAAATGTTTTGTGCGTTTATTTTCGAAATTTTAAAAGTTATCACTGTAATACATCATATGTATTTAAAAGTTATCACTGTAATACATCATATGTATTTAAAAGTTATCACTGTAATACATCATATGTATTTAAAAGTTATCACTGTAATACATCCTATGTATTTAAAAGTTATCACTGTAATACATCCTATGTATTTAAAAGTTATCACTGTAATACATCCTATGTATTTAAAAGTTATCACTGTAATACATCCTATGTATTTACTCTAATGGGTTACCTAGTTGCACTGTGCGCGTCACAATATGTTATACCCGCCTCATTAAAAGTTACTCCGTATGTATCTACTTGAATGGGTTACTTAGTTTCACAGCTTCCATTAAATGAAGATCCCACACATCTACAAGGTCAAGCTATGATGATCCAAATTGGAATTCCCTTTCTACTTTATCCTTTCTCTTTTTCTATTTACTTGAAATTGCGTTTGCCGTATTAAGTGTCCAGATCTGAATAACTTGATACATCTGAACCCTTATTTTAACCATATACTTCCCCCCTCTCTTAGCTTCATAATTTACCCGAATATGAATGACGTAGTTCCACAGGCTTATGTATGATATCACATACTATTTCTGCATTATCAAAAGAGGATATACGAGTAATGCGCTCTCTTTCATAAAACACAACTTTTCAATCAATTTCCTGTATAATTATATAACCGTAGGGTCGTTTAAGATTAACACAAGAGCCAGGGCAGTTAAAGACCCAGCGTTTTCTCGCCATGGCGATTTGCGTCACATTAAGGCTGTTTTCCGATAAAGGTTTCACGGGAGACATTCCCAACATCCTCACGTGCGGCTGACATATGTAATCCCTCCTCCCTTTCGCTACACCAGCCATAACAGTTTATAAAATGGAAAGGTGCTCCACAGTACCGATTATCCCTAACTCAAAATGCTCTCATCTGACAATATGAAGCGAGCTTGGCTGTAATTCCACCGAGATGTTTTAGTTTATTCAAAGCACTTGGGAGATTTTACAAATAATAATGTATGCTGGATTAAGTTTTGTTTTGCGATCTTGGGTAACGCCTCGGGTACAAGTATGATAAAATTCATTTGGTATTACATACTTCTGGATGTATTTTATTCTGTAGATTGTTGAAATAATTTGTGGTGGATGTTGGTGTTTTGCGATCCTTTGTTATTATTTTTGGTAGAGATAAATAAAATATATATGTATATATTTTTTTAAACTCTTTATTTTATTTTCAGGAAATATTTTGAAATACTTATTTTTGAATATTTGTAATGTACAGAACTCAAAAACTTTTACCCAGAAATTACAAAGAAACAACGTAGAATATTATATTAATATTAAATTTACAATATCAATCTTATATTATACTTAATAATATATTGCCAACCTCCCAATTATGGTTTGTAACAAAATATAAAAATAGAACAATAACAGCCTTGCTACAGAAAAACCACGTTTCATCTGTTAAACGGTGTTGCATTACACATTGTATAAAGACTGTATACATTTAGATTCGAGTCGGTGCTAATAAAAAAATATGTTTAACTCTGTTTTTAAAATTTGGCAAAAATGTTTTTTGCATCTATCAGTGGTGAAGTCTCATTATTTTAACGCAGAAGCCGCGGTTGACAGATGTTTTTATGTCTTCTAGAAATATCTTCATAACATGGTCAATTCACTATTATATTCTTATATTTCAACATATTTGAAGCTTATTTGTGTTCTTTTTCGTTAGTTTTATACAATTAATCATATTACATTGGCATATACTTTCACGTTATTTCATAATGTTAGGACCGTTACGCCAGTATTCAAATTAAATTTTACTGTATATATTTTAAAAGAATTTCTTTTTTTTTTGTTGTTGTGTCCTGGAAATTAAAAGCAGGCTTAAATTTTTTAACATTTGTTTTTATGAACGAGATAAAAAGTGAGCTTTCAGATTTTTGCAAACTCCTTACATAAAGCGGCTGTACTTTTTGAATCTTGATTTTTCTAAAATTAGGTGGTAAAAATTCTAAATTAGGTGCTAAATCAAAAATTTTAGTGGTAACCTTTTTTTCAACTTCGTTCATGTTTAAAATTTTAAATTTTCACTTTTATATTTTAAAGTATATTTAAAATACAAACATCTAATAAGTATCTAGTATAATAATAAGTTTTATAGAGAAATTAAGTAAAGTTATGGGGGCTAACGCTAAATATGTCCACAATCTTGACACTACCTACACATTGGATGTAATATAGACTACACATTCGGACAAGAGGTTGGGAGAAGGTGAAGTTAGTTCTTTAGAAAGAAATTTGGAAATTTACAGGGCTTCTTAGTCAACGGTGATTGACCAAAAGGGAATATTCCACGTGATTATTTAACATTTTGGGAAGAATTTTTCTCACGGTGTTCATTAAGTTTGGGTTGTTACACAGAATTTGAAGAATTTCTAGAATTTTAAAGTTAATATTCAAGTCCTATAAAGGCTCTATTCAAGTCCTGTTACTATCCAAGTACTATGAAACAACCGGTCCACGATGAAATAAAAAACAGAACTTTCCAAAAAATTAATTTTAACCTTTAAAGTGTTGAGTTATTAGAATTTTGTGAAACAACCCATTCTTAATATTTCTAATTTGAAATTTTCTAAGCGATTTTTATCTTCGGTAAGCAGTGTGGACAGTCCGGTCATATGAGTCGTATAGTTCCTATCTACGATAAGTCCACTTTCGTGAAATGTTGGCAAATTAATATTTTTTAATTACAAGGATTTTTAAATAAAAACTAGACAATTATTTATTAGGTGGGCTTTGTTATCAAACTACGGATGTAAATAATAAGATAAAACCATTAATTTCTTAATAGTTTAGGAGTAATTACGTAAGTAATGATGGACTTATCGGCGTTTGAAAGTAAAAAGTAACTGTCAAATTAATCGTATATAAGAACTCACCAGCCTGTGACTTATCGGCATTTGTTTCTCAACACCGTTGACATGTGAATGACAAGTATAGGGGCCAGCAAAAAATTTGATTTAAATGAAACGAAAATATTTAATGTTTTATTTTTTTTTAATAAAAGTTAGTTAAGAAAAGTGCATAGAAAAAAATAAAATAAAATACATATGTACTTACGTAATTTTTTTTCAAACGAAATCTTTCTCGCTCATTGGCTGCCTGCACGAGCGGTGGACTTATCGGCTTTTGGAACATACTGCTCCGTGGATTTATCGTTGTTTGGAACTCATTGCGATTTTTAAATCCACTTTTCGTAGGATTTTACGGCCGTTTTGAACTCATCGATATTTAATTATCGAAGAAAGCAAACACTTTGTGGCTTGACATTATACAAAATGAAAACAAACACTTAGTTTTAAACCACTTTATTTTGATGTATATTCGTCGACCGGTTTCGATTGGACTCAATCTTCATCAGGACAATAAAATATAATACAATATATACAATATAACACAATATAAAATACAATATAATACAATATACAATATACAGTATACAGTATACAGTATACAATATACAATATACAATATACAATACAATATAATACAATATAAAATATAATATTTTTTTCATCGATATTTGATTAGTGTGCTAAAGAGCCGCTAGAGTAAAACTGCATCATTAGTTCATTTTTGGAAAATAGTGGACTTATCGTAGATAGGAACTATACGACTCATATAAGATAATGCCCTAATTAATCAATTATGAACTGATTCGATTCTTATATTTTGAGTGAACAGTACAATACAAGTGAAATTTAGAATTGCCTTTTTGTAAAATATCTTACCAACCAAATTTTGTTCGAATTACATGTACTCTCAATAAAATTACCAGAACTATTGATTTATATTTATGATGGACTTAAGTTAAGTTATGCGATCATGTATCATAAGATATTAATACAAAAATAAAAATAACTACTTTTTCTTTTGTATCAAATGAATAATTGATCAATTTTTATTGGAATAACTTTTCTTTAACTTTAGAAAGTCTTGGAACTTTATACCCACCAATGTAATATATCATTGAAGAGGAAGATAATATTAACATACTTAAATGAAATAGAATAAGACTGATAAAAAAGATAATGGTCACAACTAGAGTGGTTAAGACGGTGTCCCTGTAAAAAAAAGAGATCCTGGGTTCGATTCCAAGTTGTGACCGTTACCTTTTATCAATTTTGTTCAGTTAATACACGAATAATTGAGTGTCCCATTTTTATTAAGTATTATATTTGCATTCTCTCTATTTTTATTCGGTTTATGTCAACAAGCTCGAAGAAGAACAGTTTTCTCTCAAGAAGAACATCTTCCTATAGCCGTATATCGTTTTGGAGTAGCGAAGAACTTATTGCAGTGCCAAAATTGGACTTTTTCACTGTCAAAAAGCAGGCACAAGCTATCTCTGATTTGAATCTAGAAGATAAAGTGCCAATTCTGTATTGTGAGACCACAGCTTTGAACACATGTAATCTCAATGATGCTTTTGTTCTAATAGAACAAAAACAAGACAGGGAATTTTGCTTGCCGTCGTCATGTTTACGAACTGTTGTTGAAAGGCGTGTTTGAAGCAAAATCTAAAAACATAACCTCAAAGTCGGACACACAGCTTTGAAAAAAATTAAAGAAAATTGGAAAATCATTGATCATGATAAAATACGAAGTCACAAAAAAAAGTGAAAAAACACTCAACCACTTTCGATATCGATGCTCTATTAAAGTTTTTACGTGAAGAATTGACAAAAACAATTGTGCAAGATGACTATTGGTAGAGCTTTCGTTGATACTTGTGTTCATACGGTGGAGCTACTGAAAGAAAATTAAAAATAAGGCCTCAAGGTGTCATGCACCGAGACAGACGGATGGCAAAAGCGATTTATTCCCCGAATATATCGTTACTCAGTTCTAAGTTCAAAGTGACAACAATGGCAAGATGGTTCTGCTAGATGTATGCTTGTTTATTGTAACATCCTATGTCAAGCCATGGCTTCAGTATATACTGGCTGTAAAAGCACCATACCAAGATATTTACTTTTTTAATTCACTGAAATTTTACGAAGATGTGGGCCAAGTATTTGATGAGGATGTGGACAAGGAAAAATAAGTAAAAATGGCAATGAAATTTCAATATTACACATTTAGGGAGTCATCCTACAACCCCAGTACAAAATTTCATTAAAAACTTTGACTTCAAGTCGGCACGGGTTACTGTTATTTAAGATTGATATTATTTCATAATATACTGTTTAGAATCAAATCGAAAAAAACTGGAGGGTATGTAATAATCGGTAATTTTATTCGCTTCATAGTAATAGTCGTAGAACATGTACAGCATTCCCATCTGACATTAATATTCTAAATGTTGCAATCAAATACGAACAAAGTATCATAGGATAGTTGGGACGCATCTTTTGCTAAGCGGAAAGCTAAAACTTGAAGAAACTTTTCTCTGACTCCTGGTCAGAAAACGCAGTGTAAGTTCGTCGAAGCGTTGAACTGATGAAGTTTCACAAGACCTGGCGCGTAAGAGATTTCTATGTGTTTGATTTCTTCCTCGTTGGCAATTTGATTTGCATTTTTTGTCTCGTGAGATCATCCCTGTGTAAATTTTATATTTGAAAATAAATACATTCAAATATATAGTTTGCTTGATTGACATAAAGTTTAGTAACATGTCTCATATCCATGTGTACCTATATGTTGCGTGTTAGTATTATTCGCATTGCTTTATTTTAATAAATGTGTTTTTATATAATTGTATTGTATATTTTCTGATATGTTTCTTTATTTACTTTGTTTTATGATTCTACCAAGATTTTATATTTTGTTACTTTATTTTTCAGTTCAGTTCAGCTTTGAGTCTGTAATGATTAATGATACCTACATTTTTTTTTCAAGATTTCTTAATAAATATAAACTTTTGGGTCCTGGTATTTCTGGTTTCACGTATCTTTTCTAATTGACGTATAGTTTTAATTTATTCAGTTTAAGCCACTTTGACACAGCAACAAAGTCACTATTTATCCTATTGATTACTTTCTCATTATTAAATGAGTGTGTCATCTGAAAAGTAGTTCTATAGTGGACCAACTTGTTTCATACAAAAACAAGGAGTTTTAAATCTAGTGAGTGGTTTATTTATAGAAATAACACAAATAAGCTAACATCATAAAACATAGTTGTTATGTTGTTTTAAATAACCAAATTGTTCGGATTTCCATCTGTAGGTACCGAAGTTAAAAGCAACATTAATGTATCATTTAGAAGCAAGCAAACTCTTCTCCGTTAAAAGTGGCTAATATCGTGTCATGGTATGTCTTGTGGGCTGTTTAATACCCGAAAGGATAGATCATCAATCATAATATCTTGTCCCACTAATAATCGGCCAGAAATGATGATTTACTTTCCCCTGGAAGGACAAACCGTATCACGGCTTAAAGGCTTTTGAGAAACGAAGGCCCCAGATGGTTAATGACTTGGATTTGCTGGTGTCTCAATTTCACGTGTACTTATTATGTTGATGGAATTAGCTACCAAAGTTTTAAAAAATGTAAATGTACGTGTATACTATATTATGTCGGTATATTTAAAGCTTACAATTATTCAAGGTCAGTAGCTGAGTTGGCAGCGCGTTTGGGTCCCTCCTAGGCGTCGTGAGTTCAATTCCTCGGCTGACCAAGTCCTCCATCAGGCCACAAGCAACATTTTCCGCTAACTGTTGCGGTGGTAAGAGATTTTCAAAATTTGGTAGGTTATTCGAAACCCGGGAATGTCAGTGTTTCTTTTAAAAAAAATAAAATTTAAAAACCGCTTTGGAATACCTCGAATGAAAGAGTTTGCTGTTCGAAATAAAAAAAACTTATTACTAAATAAAATGTCATTTTTCACAACAGTGGGTTTCAAGGACCTTTATTGCGTAACGGCAATAGAGAGTGTACGATTCTCACTTAACGCATTTACATGTTATGTAATTGAACATTGATTTTTCATTTAACACTGTGTACATTTGGTAGACTTAAATAAAATGATTTATGCAGATTTCATGAGAATGATGAATTAATTTTAAAAAAATCTGTGGCGTCGGTGTATTTTAAAACTGTAATGTAAAACTGTGTTAATATTAAATTAGGTAGATTTCTAAACGTGAAAAGAAAGAGTTAAGTACTTTCGCACTCTAACAGACATCGCTTAAACTATGGAAGATAATGCCTGAACTTTTTTGTTAATTGCCTTTTTTGGTAACGACGCTCCTATAAATTTCTTTCCGATTTATCACGATTAATAATACAGACACCAGAATTTTCTCCAAACTTAACCCATAAATTTACTTAAGAAAAATAAACGAGCTAAATTATCTAGCAGGCTTTTTGAACTTGTGCCCGGAGAATTAGTTTAAGTGAATGTAGGTATTGGTGCAAATCCGTTTTTGGAGGGAATAAGGACCCAAAAAATTTATTAAACTCTCTTAATCTTTTTTTTCCCACTTCATGTCCGGGTTAAATCTTCTCCACAGGAAAAACTAAACCCTTCCACCCACTTTTCCACAAATGATCATATAGTCAATACACATTATGCAAGTGCATTATATAAGCATAATAAATACAAAACATACAAGAAAACATCACAACTCAACAGCGATCAAATGGGAAAATAATTCACCGACTCCAGATATTTTCATATCAGAGGGTTCGGCTAGGTAGAACTCCTAACAGGGCCTATAAATCCTACTGATCCCTCAATATAAATATTTAAAAAAACTTTTGTAATCCTATATGTATTTAAAACGACTGATTTTCGCATTTTCATATATAAATTCTTTGATAGATCTAATACGCCTAATTTTTTAACGTGAGGGCTAGGTATAATGCCAGTAGAAATAATTCTTACAGTAATTAGTAGAAAAAAATTTGGTAATCAGGAACTGTACATATGTTAATAGGTTTTGACTGGTTTACAAAAATACAACTTCTATTTAGGAGTAGTGTTTTTTTTTTTTTTTTTTTTTTTTTTTTTATAGTGAATACCTCACAAGAGTCCCAACTGCTCCCGTCTGGAGCCAGTGAGACTATGGCATCCCCAATTGGGGGATGTTGTGAGGCTGAAGGTAAGTGGGGAAGGGAAAGAGGAAGGTGGGGAAGTACCTGGCTATTCAGATCTAGTCACTAAACACGGCTAAAGCCATTTGGAGCAACGTTTCAATTCTGAATGGTGGTCTTACACCAGGGCGATACTGGTAGTATCTTCCACTCTGTGTAGGAATAAATCTAATATAAATAAATGTATATTATTGTTATCCTCATTTTCATTAACGATATAGCAAATTGCTTCGACGATGTCGAGGTATTTCTCTTTGCTGATGACTTCAAGCTATACAAAAAAACTGATGTAAGTCATTGCCAAATACTACAATAAAATATTAGTAAGTTTACAGATTGGTGCGTAGATGTACAACAATGCAAAACTTGACTTTCTGCAGAAATAAAAATCCTGTTTTATTGGAACATTCGATTAACAATACAGCTTTAGAGAGTCATGGAATTGAGAGATCTCAGAATTATTTTGGATGAAAAAACTAAGTTTCGCCAATCATATCGACCAAATTCTGAGCAAAGGCAAAGGCAGAAAACACTAGGCTTCGTATTAAGGATATGGATAGGCAAATAAGAGCGATATCCGTTAGAGCAGGTATGCTGTCAAGGCGTTTAAACTTTTGCAGTACAAACGTGAAAAAGATACTTTTCAACGCATTTTGCACTTCGCTGTATACGTCAGAATTGTAGGTGGATTACACTGCATCCCAATGGCATAAGTTAAAAGTCGCTTACAATAATGCTTATCGCCAACTATTCCACCTACCGAGATACTGCAGCCTAGACTACGCCAAAAAAGTAACAAAATAATCACTGCCATGGATTCCTGGATGGAGTCTTCTCTGATGGCCCTCTGGAGATGGGAGATGTCGAAATATCCTCCATAAACGGCTGCTTACACTCATTTTTGTGTTCATATTTTATCTTTTCACTTAAATTCCGCTTTTTTGTGCCTATCGGAATCACCTCGTATTATTTTTATTTTTGTTTCTCTAATTATGTATATTATTTCAAATATGGAATATATTGCATTACACTACCCCTGCATACATTCTTTTATTTATTTTTCGACTTTATGTCCGGGTTAAATCTTCCCCATAGGAAAAACTAAACCCTTCCACACACTTTTTCACAAATGATCATCTAGCCAATCCACATTATGCAAGTGCATTATATAAGCATAATAAATACAAAACAATACAAGAACAACACGTCAACTCACCAGAGATCAAATGGGAAAATAATTTACCGCCTCCAGATATTTTCATATCAGAGGGTTCGGCTCGGTAGAATTCCTAACAGTTCCTAACATAAACTCTACTTATCCCTCAACACAAATATTTAAAAAATCTTTCGTAATCCTACATGTATTTAAAATGACTGATTTTTGCATTTTTATATATAAATTTCTTGATAGATCTAATACGCCTGAATTTTTAATGAGAGAGCTAGGTATAATGCCAGTGGCCGAAATAACAAATGGTAATATTTTTATAGTCTGAGAATGCCAATTTCTTTTTATCTCATTTCCTAAATCTGTGTATTTTATTATTTTTTCATTAACAGATTTTTGAATATTACAGGAATTTCAAATAGCGACATCAATGATATAAGTTTTTTTTTAAATTTTGTCATGGAAAACTATATCGGGTCTATTATGACTAATCGTTCGGTCTGTGAGTATAGTTGCATAATATATTTTATAAAATTCGTTTTCTAAAAATGAATTTGGTTCGTATTCATAATATGCTACTATATTACGGCAGTCAATCAAGTTATGTTTAATTACCAAACTTTGGTGAATTATTTTTAAAACTTGATTGTGCCCAAATGTATACTCGGACGGTGCTAATACATAACATCCCGATATAACATGTTCTGTAGTTTCCGGAAAAGCCAAACATTTTCTACATAAATCATCATTTTGATTTGTATCTTTGATTATATGCTTCCTATTGTTTTTAGTATTAATGACTCTATCCTGAACGGCAAGCATAAATCCTTCTATTTTTGCGCTCAACTCTCCAATACTCAACCATTTGTTTGACGAAAAATTGTCAACATACGTTTGGTTGAGATAATTGAAGTGTTTTGCGTGTAAAATTTTATTTGACCAGGAATCTAATAATTCCTGGTTGGGATTTATAAAAATGTTGGCATTATCATCGTATAAATTTAAATGTGTAATATTTCTATCTACCTTCCAAATTATTTTGGGCATTTCTGAGCTATGAGCTTTCCCATGGAAAAAAGTTCTTAGCATTTCTACCTGATTATGTTTCAAAGAAGTTATTTTGATTATACCTCTACCTCCTAAATTTCTAGGTAAATTAATTTCTTCTATAGCTAAATTTGGATGATGACAATCAAACTTTGTTAGCGTAGTTCTAATTAATCGTTCTTAGTTATTTAAATCTGTATTGGACCATTTAATTATGCCAAATGAGTACGTTAATAGTATATATATATATATATATTCATTGTCGCCCAAACCTCTAACGGTGTTGGACGCGAGTGAGCGCCGTAAGCGGTGAATAAATAAAATAACACCTTCAATCCAAGACAAATTATATAAATACATAAATTTACGGAAAATATATTTTTTTAACCTGAAAAAATGGAGGAAGCGGTTGATCCGCATGCCTTCATAACAAAGGCGAAACAAAACATAAGTGACTTACATACAATCATGGAAGAAAATAAACTTACCAAAGAAACCAAATCAAAAATGATGAAAGAAATAAATAACATCATGGAAATGATATCGCACATGGCAATAGAATTAGCTAAATTACAAGAAAAGTGTGATATTCAAGAAAAAACCAAGCACAAAAATACCCATTTTCATACTCTTCTGCAGTAAAAAACTTAATATCAAAAACGCAAGAAAAACGATTTCCTATAATAATTAAAAGCTTAAAAGAAGAAGACACTGAAAAATTAAAAGAGAAAATACAAAAGATTAAAATATCGCAGTTGGGAATTCGAGTATGCGAAATTAAAAAAACAAAAAAAAACCTTATAATAACATGCCCAGAAAAAGAAGACGCAAAAAAATTAAAAGATAAGATAAATGAAGTCGACAAAACCATAATAGCGGAGGTACTTCTGAAAACGGATCCATGCGTAATATTCAAAGGTCTTGACAAAGACTATACCGAAAAAGAATTCTTAGAAGACATCATTGAACAAAACAACGACATCAAAATGATATGTGAAAAATACCAAGACAAAGAAATATTACAAGTTAAGGTCATCATTACAAACAAAAAAACTAACAGCAAAAACTTAATACTACAAACAAATCCCGAAATGAGACTACATCTTGTTAATAAAAAAAAAATTCATCTAGGATTCATGAGAATCTATGTAGAAGACTGCAGTCCTCTTACCCAATGTTTCCACTGTCAAAGATTTGGACACACATCACAAAAATGCTACAATAGAATGAATAAACCAACATGCAAGCACTGTTCAGAAGATCATCCCATCTCCGAGTGTAAATCCCTGGAACTGCCACCCAAATGCGCTAACTGCAACTCAGCTAACAAGAAGAAAGAAATAAACTCCTTGAACAGTAAAATGAATGAAGTAGACCACCGAACAAACAGCGAAACATGTAAGTTCCGATCTTACATGCTTAAATTAGCCAAAGAAAGAATTAACTACGACATTGAATAAAAACCTTATAAATAATTTTGTAAAATACAACCGAAAATGCATTAAATGGATGATTTCTTAAGTAACGAATTAGAGTTAAATATTAAAATTCAAGAATATGAATGTATATGTACCGATTCGTGTAACAAAATTATTTCTAAAAACATCAATGATATAATTATTATGCACATAAACATCCGGAGCGTTCAAAAAAATTTAGATGAATTAATTCTAAAAATAAATAATTTAATTAAAAAACCGGACTTTATAGTGTTAACCGAAACATTTACGAACGCTGAGTCACCGTCTTACCACTTACCTGAGTACAACTATATTTCTACCAAAGTAGACATCAATAAAAATTCGGGAATAATAATATTTGCAAGCAATAAATTTAGTATTGTTAACATATTAGAACATCCAATACACTTAGTAAACTGCATCGAAGTACATTTCAAACTCGGCAAATCCATATACCATCTAATAGCTATCTATAGAACGCATGGCTCGAGTATTATTACATTTATTAATGACCTCAAATACATATTATTAAAATTAAAAAATAAACTTTGCTTCGTCGTAGGAGATTTTAACGTTAATATTAATGAAAAAATAGAAAATAATAACAAAAATGAATACATCAATTGTATGACTGAACAAAATTTTATATCTTGCATAAATAAAAATACTAGGGAAATAAAAGAACATACTCCATCTTGTTTAGACCACATTTGGACAAATATAAACATTAAAGATCTTCACAAAATAAAATCAATTGTTTGGAAAACTAACATAACTGATCATCACTCATGCTTACTTCTGTATAATAATAATATTAAACATAAAAACATAATTTATTAACCAAGAAATCAACAATAGATATGACTATTCTCTCTGAAAAATTAAAAAAGGAAGATTGGAATAATGTTTTAAACAGTGATGATACTGAAATTTGTTCGACTAACTTCGAAAATATTATGTCACAACACATTAAAAATTCGACAACTGAGATAACAACACACATAAAATCAAAATTAAGATGTTTAAAACCTTGGATTACCAAAGGACTTATTATATCTATCAGAAATAAAGAAAAACTTTACAAAATAACTTTAAAAAATCCCCAAGATGAAAAAGCATATATTTTCTATAAAAAATATAAAAATAAATTAACATCTTATATTAAAAAAAGTAAAGAAGAGTATTTTAAAAATAAAATATTATCTTCAGAAAATAACCATAAACAAATGTGGAAAACTGTTAATTTCGCCATAGAAAATACAAAAAAAACACAAAACATTAAGTACATTGAACATGATAAAAAAATTATAGATGCCAATATACAGCCTAAACAATGTGCAAACATATTTAATTCCTTCTTTGCAAATGTTGGGAAAAATCTTGCGAAAAATATTCATAAGCCTTCAAACCAAGAAAACCATAAAAATAAAAATATACAGAAACGTAATATACTTTCAATGTTTGAAACAACAACAGAATGTGAAATCTCGAAAATAATAGAAAATATGAAAGGAGGTTCGTCCCCCGGTTTTGATTCTATTACGACACACATGTTAAAAACTATGAAACCTCACTTAATAAAACCTATCACTCATTTAATAAACTTAAGTTTAACAAATGGAATTTTTCCAATGAACTACAAAACCACAATAATCTCACCTATTTACAAATCTGGAGATCCACATCAAGCAACGAATTATCGCCCAATATGTCTAATTTCTAATATAGGAAAGATCTTTGAAAAAATGGTTAAAAAACAATTGGTAAATTTTCTAGATAATAATAAAATATTACACAAAAACCAGTTTGGCTTTATAAAATCACTCAGCACACAAGATGCTATTGCTAACGTAACTTCATACATTTACGAATCACTAGATAAAAGTAAAAAATGTGCGGGTATATTTATTGACCTTAGAAAGGCATTCGATGGCATATCCCATGAGATGCTATTAAAAAAATTGAATAAAATCGGCATAAAAGGCAACGCGATTAAATGGATCACCGACTACTTAAAAAACCGTCCTCAATTAGTAAAAATCAATGGTGTTAATAGTGATCAAGAGATTACAAGCTTTGGAATCCCCCAAGGTACAGTGCTTGGACCAATTCTATTTACTATATATGTAAACGATATTTTTTTTCAACCTTTACACGGACAAATTACGTCATACGCCGATGATACAGTATTAATAATAAGTGATAAGACTTGGGAAAATGTAGAATTAAAGGCCACGGAAGACATCAACACGCTCAAGAATTTTTTCGACACTAATTTACTGTCACTTAATAATGAAAAGACATTTGTAATTCCATTTGCAATCCATACAAATGATACTCCTAAAAATTTTAACATTGTCATACATAATAATACTAAAATTCACAGCCAAAACTATTGCAAATCAAACTGTACAGTACTAAAAACAACAAATAAAATTAAATATCTAGGAGTAATTATTGATAAAAATCTGAAATGGAAAGAACAAATATGTCAAGTAGTAAACAAAATTAGAAAATTAATATATATATTTTTAAGAATTAGAAACTTTCTGTCGATAAAAAATCTATATTTAATGTACTATGCCTTAGTTCAATCCACTTTACAATACGCTATTATTAGTTGGGGATCCGCGTATAAATGTAACCTTCTTCCAATTGAAATTATACAAAGAACAATTATTAAAATTATATTAAAAAAATCCTTTGACTACCCAACAGAACGCCTGTTTGAAGAATTTCAAGTACCTACATTTAAAGACCTATATATTAAAAACTCATTAATCCAAATTATAAAAGAAAAAGATAAATATCAATTTTTAAATGAAAACAGAACGCGACTTAGACATGTTTTTCTATGCCCAAAACTAAATACGTCTTTTGCACAACATCATTATACTTACCAGGGAAGAACTTTTTTCAATCGTTTACCAGAAGAAATCAGAAGCATTAATGATAAAACCCGAATACTGCTCTCTGTCAAGAGACACTTTAAAAATATTATGAAAAAAAAAACTACTGTCACTTAATTAATCTCACAAATATCCTTAGTTTTCCAAAGCTTCCTTTCTTTTTAAAAATTTAATAAATTAATATATTATCCTTCACTACTTTCCAAAGAAATATTACAGCAAACATACATTTATGTACAATGAATTATTTAAGTACTAACTAACAACAACATTTATGTACACTCCCCTTCCATACACAAGCAAATGCTTTCAATGGAAGAGTAGTAAAAAACCAATGATGTAAAATGAATTATGTCCCATGTAAAACATATTATTAAAAATAAAAAATAATTATAAAAAAAAAATATATATATATATATATAATTTATTTTAACTTTAAACACACAAAAAACCAAATACATCACTTTTAGCATTTCTTATAAAAGTCAGCCATCTACCTCTCATAACTTGATTATTCACAATTGTGTGCAAACGTGTAACTGCAACCCCTTGGAAAGTGTAGACAACCTCAAATACCTGGGGGTAAAATTGATAAATTTTTGAGGTGGAATGATTATGTCGAAATGTTAGTAAATAAAATTAGGAGACTTATCTTTATTTTTAAAGATCTCAGACATGGAATAGACAAGGAACAATTCAAAACAGTGTATTTTGCTAGAATTCAGTGTCTACTTTCGTATAATATAGTGTGCTGGGGTTCCTGTCTTAAGAATGTAATAGAACCACTTTATATTGCCCAAAAATTGATTCTTAAAGTTATGTACAAGATAAAATTTACATATCCTACACAGTTACTTTATAAGGAATATAATACCATGAATTTAAAACAATTATTTATCAAACAAACTCTATGCAGATTTTTTAACAATATTAGTTCTGCGAAAAGAACGCAACAAATTTGTTCTACAAGAATTGGCTCTGGTCTGAACTTTATGGCAATTCACCCTAAATCCTCATTTGGCAAAAAAATTATTTGTATCAGGCTCCACTTCTATTTAACAGCCTTCCAGATCACATCGTCAAATTCCTTGTGTACATTTAAAAAGACTGTTAAATTATGTCTGCCATCCGAAGATTTCCAACATATTCTTTAATCTTTGTCCTTTTAAACTGTGGCATAATATTTTGAATACGTTTATTTTTTCATCTTTTTTTTATAATTTATATTATTTTTTCTCCCTTTCTTTCTTCTCTGTTTTTAAAAATAATAGTATATTTTCATTTTTCTTGCAATTAAATATCAAGGTATAGCATGGTTACCCTATATGTTTACAACATTATACTGAAATGAATAGGTTGATAAGTACCATGTAGGTATCCAATTCGTAGAAACGTCAAGGTAACAATATCGTTATATTAATATATTATCTTTGTGTTATTTTTTTATTATTTTGTAAAATTATTATCCTCAACACAGGCTTTTCCTAGTGAGGTTAAAAATTCTAACGTAAAAAAAATATACAATGTAAAGAAACGATAAATAAAAAAAATAAATAGAGGTATTGCCCAAGTATTTATTGCTTTTACTAAATTTTTAGCAGATAGATTGCATTTTAAAATTTTCCATAATTATAATATAATTTTTAATACTAGTATGGTCTAATCTATTTGATTGTGGGTATCCTAAATAGTTATAAACCTCATCCCTTTTCATACTAGTAATTTGAAAAATTCTAAATATACTATCGTCCCTATCTACAAATTTTCCTTTCTCTATATGGATCGTTCTACATTTATTTAAACCAAAAGTCATTTTGATATCATCTGAAAAGTTTTTAACTACCTTGATCATTTTCTCTAAATTTTGTTCAGAATTCGAAAATAATTTTATATCATCCATAAATAATAAATGCGACATTGTACTACTCTCTCTTGTATTACCCTTAATTTTTATTCCAAACTTGCTTTTAATTAACATTTTAGATAGAGGATTCAATGCTAAGCAAAACCGAAGAGGACTCAATTATTCTCCTTGAAAAATCCCTCTTTTAAGGTGACACAATACCCTGAAAACGGGGATTTGCCCCGACGCTCACATTTTAATTATTTGTGATCTACGTATTACTAAAATCTTAAATGTTTCTAGAGGGATTCCCAGGGATGCAAGTTATTTATATATAAGATTAATAAAAATAGGACCTTACCATTAAATATCTCATGTAAAACGGTTTGCCAATTTTATAAAACGTTTTTCAACTATAAGATGAGTGGGAAGCACCAGTTTTTATTTTTGTAAACGATGAATTAGTAACTTCTCAAGGAATTTCTCAAAAAAAATTATGGGTTTTATTAATGTATTCATAAGAATTAATTAAAATATAACACTCGGAAATATCAAAGTTCTATCCCGATAAAGAAAACTCGCCGTACGTTACTCCAACAGTCTGAGGCGCACGTAACTGTATTCGTGCGCAGGTCCCCAAGCACTTACAGTGTTATTCTCTAGTAACGGCCACAGCTTAAGCCGGAAAGGTCGTGTGACTCCCAGACGGTACGTCCAGTAATTTCTATTACGTATTTTTTTATTTAATCAAACGATTACTTTAGTTATTAGTAAAATTTTCGGTTTTTTATTATTTGACCTCTTCCACAAGTGAGTAAAGGTTTTTTGTATGTTTCACCAATAAAAAAGAAAACATTTTATTTTCGAAATAATTTTAACTTAAAAAAGTGCACTGTGGTTAAGTTTCAGAAAAAATTTGGACATAGTAAAAAAAATATGAAAACAGTTTATTTTGTAGTTTTTTTTTAAATTCTTAAGTTTCTTTATTTTTATAGTTAAATATTACGTTAAATATTCTTTTCAATTATAAAATCCGCTGTTATGTGTGATTGTTATTTGTAATTGGGGTGCCTAAAAATGATAAAATAGTAGAAATTTTTTTTCACGTAAAAAATATTTCAAATATAATAATTATAAATAATGTACATTTTTTCTTTTTACATTTAAATTATATTTATTTGGCTTTTAGTCACGCCAATTTTTGGGCACAGAAAAATTTAAAATGAATGTGAACAATTCAGACATGCCATAAATAACTTTTTATACCTAATATAAGATTTTAACATAAAATTGCTTCAGTTTAAATTGCTAATAGATTTTTCAAGAATTCACAGGGTCTGCCCTAGTATAAGATATTACACAAAGTAGCTGGTATAAAATTTCAAAAAATAAAAAAGTCTTTTTCCTTAAAACAAAATTCTACACCGATAGTTTTTCTCCATACAGACAAATATTAATTATAAAGTACCTAAAGTCATTCAAATATTAAAAAGAGTTATTCATCTTTTAAATTGTACAATCGTGTAGATTGTTAAATTATTTATTGTAGATAGAATTGTAGAATTATCTCCCCAAGTTACTGCACTTACTTTCGTTAAAATGATGTTCAAAATTAAGGGAAAATTTAACCAATTTATAATAAATCTGTTTGCTAATATATACGTACGTTTCAGTCAAATATGGGAAAACAGAAGACAAAATGAGTTTTATCCCGAACAAAATGACGGCACCAAGGAACACTAACCTATTAGGGAAAATGTTTGCGGAAAACTCGACCCTCGACGACGGAGGTGCTGTTCCGCCGTCGGTTCCTCACTGCGGCTTCTATATGAAAAAGCTGAGGATCCGGCATCGGGATGTACTCCACGTCATACGGGGGCTCGATGTTAACAAAGCTAGTAGACCTGATGGAATACCTGCCCTGGTATTGCAGAGGTGTGCTGCGGAAATAGTTCCAGTTTTGACAAAGCTCTTCAAAATGTCCCTGAAGTGTGGCACTGTGCCCTCTGGTTGGAAAAAAGCGGTCATTCACCCTATTCCCAAGAAAGGTGACCGCTCCAACCCGGCCAACTACCGCCCCATAGCGATCACATCAGTTCTGTCCAAAGTGATGGAACGTGTGATCAACGACAAACTGCTCACATACCTCGAGAAGAACAAAATTATCAACGACCGTCAATACGGATTCCGGCGGAACCGCTCGTGCGGTGATCTTCTCGCGTATGTGACGCATGTTTGGGGGCGGTGCCTGGAACGTCACGGTGAGACCCAAACGGTCGCACTAGACATATCCAAGGCCTTTGACCGGGTCTGGCACCGAGGACTTGTCAACAAATTGCATTCTTACGGACTTCCCGCATCCTTGTGTACGTGGATTGCTGACTTTTTGAGGGATAGGTCGATTCAGGTGGTTGCTGACGGTTTCACCTCTTCCTCGCACTCCATAAATGCTGGCGTCCCACAGGGATCGGTTCTGTCTCCGACTTTGTTTTTGTTGCACATCAATGACCTTTTGACATGTGCAAATGTTATGATGCAGGGCTAGACTCCTTTTGTTTTAATATTTTATTCTGCATCATCACATTTATCCTCGCCGATTCTCTAACCTAGTTAGGAACTGGGCGATTGTCGCTGGAATTGGTTTAAGTAAAATTTCGAATTTTAATTTAAAAATTTAACATCTGAACCGGGCGGAAACAAAAACACTTCTTAGCTGGGCAGTCAACGGGTGGGATCGTGAACTGCACAGCTGACAGTCACGGTGATTTTTATTTTGGAGTAATTAGTTGTATGGATGGATTCCATTCTTTCTTTTGTACCGTAAAATGCGAGTTTGCTTCGGGCACGACGGGATTCTTTTCCGCAACCTGTTAAACAACCATTCCCGATGTGGGTAATGGTGATTTCTTTGAAAGAAATGGTGTACGAGCGAACCACGCGACAATCGTAATCCGGTAATCAGCCGACAGCGGTAATCCGTAAATAATTGTCCCACCCGGCGTGAGATGAAATTATATTCAATCCTAAATTCGGCTTACGCAAAACCGTCCAGCGGGAGCCTCGTTATTTTGGACGTGTGATGTTTGGGAATACTAACCGCACGTGGCCGGCGGCCGAGAGAAAGCTACTGGCCTAAGTTGCAGCATCCTCAGAACCCGGATACATCCGCGTTATTAGCTGTAGATCGTGGATGTGGCCGGGAGATATATTCCTGCCCCTTTCGGAGGCCCGATCCACGCTTCACGGGGTCACGTCAGCCGCTGGATGAAGTCCGGGGGACGTTCCGTCGCTTCGCCAATAAGAAGTCACAGTGTTCAGTAATAGGAGACGTAGTGATTCGCTCTCGTAGAGTAGATTATGATAACGGATACAGGTCGGTCTTGGGGTAAGTCCAAAATGTATAATTTTATAAATGTTTCAGTCATACTAGGGCTCACAGGTTAAATTTCATGTTTCTCAATACATGTAATAACATACTATGCACCGTTTTTTATTTTATTTACTATGTAAGACCGTCCCTAAGAACAAAACAGGATTCCGACACGCGACCTTGGTTGCGAACCTTCACACCTGAGATCATTGAGTATAAACATTCTAGATGATCAATTCTAACCTAGATTGGCGCGTTCTACCGAACAAAGTTTATACAATTATTATTTGTACCCTAGGTCAAACCTACTTAACAATTGGCTGCCCGCGTTTTTAATAAAAAAACGGCGTAAGTCGTGTGTCAGGATTATGTTTTTTTTTGGATGGTTTAAGGTTATTTTGTTCTCTTGGAGCTCTGATACATAACCTAAAATGTTAACCTTGTTTGTTAAATGTTAACCCGATAACTGTAAAAGTGACAGCAGTAAAATTGTTATCGCATGATTGTATGAATTTCTTATGTGCGTTGTTTTATGGAATTGTGTGAATGTTAGGGATCATTCTTCCTTTATGGTACCGTTAAATAATAAATTGAAACATGTTTATTTATTAATGCAGTTGACAACAGAATATTATTATACACAAATAACAACGCATATCGAAGTAACGGGAGTCGGTTCATTGCCATTAGTTCATAGCATGGGTGCGTCTTCGCTAATAATTTCAAATAATAAATGTTTATTCTAATTAGGTAATTGTTTTCATTTTGAAAAGTGATTCTTTTTTTTTTATTCTCGTGTGGATTTAATACGAGAATAAATAATATTCTACGGAAAAATATAATAATATAAATATAATAATAGTACGGAAAAACCAGGGCTGGCAAAAGAAATAAATATTTTATAAAGGTTGCCACAAATTTTTTCAAAGTTGCAACAAATATTTTATCAAGGTTGCCACAAATATTTTATAAAGGTTGCCACAAATTTTTTCAAAGTTGCAACAAATATTTTATCAAGGTTGCCACATATATTTTATCA
This sequence comes from Hesperophylax magnus, assembly GCA_026573805.1. Taxonomy (NCBI): domain Eukaryota; kingdom Metazoa; phylum Arthropoda; class Insecta; order Trichoptera; family Limnephilidae; genus Hesperophylax; species Hesperophylax magnus. The sequence continues at coordinate 24,222,796 of JAIUSX010000011.1, forward strand.
AGGTTGCCACAAATCTTTTCAAGGTTGCTACAAAATTTTTTTATTTTTTTTAACCTTATTTATCAAGGTTTTTATCTTATAAACAAGAAAAGAACATCTTGTTATTTCTAAATCAAGGGCATCATCATCATCATCATTCATAATAACAATTTGGATAATTGTTGTGAAATTAAGTTCAATAAAGTAAATGTCAACGGTGACACAAGAAATTATTCGATATTTACTATCAATTTTTGAAATAATGGACAATTTACACGCGACGTGTCAGACTTGGAGAATTAAGAAAAAAAAAAAAAATCACAATTTTTTTTTTGTGGTATGGACGATGACGCAACGTTATCATTGGAGGGAGTTGATGGAGGTATATTCGGTCTGATCAACTAGGTCCTGGTATCAACTCGCCATCCATTAGGTCCATGAGTTCCGAATGGTGAGGATGGGTTTGTACCCCAAACGCAACGTATCGATGCGGAGTCGATCACGTTCACCAGACATGACAGACAGAAGGCGAGAGAAGCTTGCTGTCTGGTCATTATACTTAGGCTGCTGGTTCAAGTACGGAACACTGTACTGCATCATCAGTTGGAAGGCGGGGGATTCGTTGCCTGTGGACGGTTTTTCCTGCAGGAGGCGAAAGGCCTGTTGTCCTCTGATCTATGTACGTACGTTAGTATTTCGTAGTGAGATATACCTATGTTTGAGTGGTTCGGGTTGTTCTTGGAGGTTGATGATCAACCCTAACACGACACTTAACACATAAAATTCATAAACTCTATTTGAAATCGAGTTGTATGTTCTCTTTCACACGATACTATTTGTAGTGATTTATTGGAAATCACGCTATTATTCTCAAATATAACAAGTCTAAATTATAAACATGCACGCCTTTATATTGTCGTACGTTATGCTCATGAAAAGAGCCACCCATAAACAAAGTCAAGGCCATTCGATATATAAAGGATCTCATTCATTCAAGATATATGTATCAAAAGGTTCGTGCCATGCACTCACATAAATTATTATATATAAAATAATTTTATCTCAATTCTCATAAATAATACAAACTAATAACAAAAAAATGTCTCGTAACTAATTTTCAATTGTAACCATCAACTCCGGTATGAATGCTCGAATTGAATGGACTAGAAATAAACCTTATTAGAATTAGTAATAATTAATGTAGTATTTATTTATTAGTAATAATTTATTTATTTACTTAAACTTAAGTACACAACAGACTCCAAGTGAACAAATGAACACTCATTTAAAAATATTATGAATTTTGTGTAATGAAATTGGCTAATATACCTTAACATGTAGTATGTGTTAGGATATAACATCTTGAAATGTAAAGAGTTACATTCCCACTGTCTCTTTCGTTTCATGATGGTGAAAACAAAGAAGCATTGTCTACAAATTACGTGCTTGAACACTGGTTCTCGTTTCATCATTAATATGTAAACGGATATTTTTGTCATTGTTTTACAGTAAATGTCTTGATGGGTCCTGAAAATATATTAAAGACTGCACCAAGCGGTGCACTGAACATTTAATCTCCTAGTGATAAAATGGAGCTGTTCGCTTTATTGCTGATGAAACGAGACATAACTTAATTGTTTTCCTTTATAAGTACGGTTCTGACTTATAATGTGGAACGATATCCCACCACCGATCCTTCCACATTTTAAGCCACTTTGGTGATATGTTGATCCTTGAATCATATTTTCTTATATTTAACCTTAAGACCAGAACATGGGGAGATGTACTGAGACCTTTCCTTATGTTCTGAGTCAAATTTTTCTCGATAAACGTTAATTTTATTTATTGTTGATCCATTTACTTCTCATCAGTTATGTCTGTAAATACACTGGTGTTACTTGTTAAAATTAATGTTTCAATTTATGAATTTTTGTTTTTTTTTTGTATTAAATCTTGCTATCATGTAAGTAACCTGGGATGTTCCTTTCCTATTGTTATAGAATTCATATTATGAATATTATAAGTTTGTATTACATCCTTGTTGGTATTGTCCTGCGAGAATTAATATTATCAACTTTGTTGAACAACGGTTTACAGAGAAAACGATAAGTTGTTATATAAAAATATCGATTACGCCTTCGTTACTGTTGGACGTATACCTAGATCACTGCACTAATAATAGTTGCATATCACTTAACACGATTGCACCTTCTATATTGATGGCTGTATACTATATTACTTTGGCTCCATTCTTATGCGATGGTTGTTGACTGCTTAACACTCTTTGTTGAAATAAGATTGTGTATTTTCATTAACTGCTCTGTTCTTTTGTGTGCACCCCCATACGACCTAGTTAGGTAGATTAGGTAGAAACATCGACAAAGTGTTTTTTTATCTCCTATGGAGAAGTAGAGTCAGTGATAAGTGAGGGTTGCTATGCTCCCTAAAAAGTGTTGCCTGACGGGCTTATAACCCTATTTTTGGACAGTGATGCATTTTTGCATTTGGTTGTGTAAAATGAATGTGATAGACATTAAGGTATTACGTTAGTTATAAATGTAACGTCAACGGTTGTCCATGACGCTAAGTCAATTAGTCTTCACCCAGCATATTCAAGCTGTGGGTGTTGGCGGATCCCGTCCAGGTAACATTGGTTGTTATGTTTAGATTAAGTTTTTTAAGTTTAGTTCCTACAATATTATAGTTATTTAAGTAAGAATGGCTGCACCGCAAACCTGTTCATCATGCCTTACGTTCGATGAAGTGCGACCGGAGTTGCGGCACGCCCATTCGCTATTCTCACTTTGGTTTAATTTTCGTTCTTTGAATACTTCCTATTGATGATTATTATCTACTGTTGATATTTATTGTTAACTTTGTTCTTCTGTTGTAGTAGACCCTTGGACCGACCTGGAAAGAATAGGGTTAGGTTATTTCGACAATTTTATATGTTTGAGGGCAAACATTTGGTGGCGAGGGGGGTAATGTTATGATGCAGGGCTAGACTCCTTTTGTTTTAATATTTTATTCATTAATTTATTCTGCATCATCACATTTATCCTCGCCGATTCTCTAACCTAGTTAGGAACTGGGCGATTGTCGCTGGAATTGGTTTTAGTAAAATTTCGAATTTTAATTTAAAAATTTAACATCTAAACCGGGCGGAAACAAAAACACTTCTTAGCTGGGCAGTCAACGGGTGGGATCGTGAACTGCACAGCTGACAGTCACGGTGATTTTTATTTTGGAGTAATTAGTTGTATGGATGGATTCCATTCTTTCTTTTGTACCGTAAAATGCGAGTTTGCTTTGGGCACGACGGGATTCTTTTCCGCAACCTGTTAAACAACCATTCCCGATGTGGGTAATGGTGATTTCTTTGAAAGAAATGGTGTACGAGCGAACCACGCGACAATCGTAATCCGGTAATCAGCCGACAGCGGTAATCCGTAAATAATTGTCCCACCCGGCGTGAGATGAAATTATATTCAATCCTAAATTCGGCTTACGTAAAACCGTCAAGCGGGAGCCTCGTTATTTTGGACGTGTGATGTTTGGGAATACTAACCGCACGTGGCCGGTGGCCGAGAGAAAGCTACTGGCCTAAGTTGCAGCATCCTCAGAACCCGGATACATCCGCGTTATTAGCTGGAGATCGTGGATGTGGCCGGGAGATATATTCCTGCCCCTTTCGGAGGCCCGATCCACGCTTCACGGGGTCACGTCAGCCGCTGGATGAAGTCCGGGGGACGTTCCGTCGCTTCGCCAATAAGAAGTCACAGTGTTCAGTAATAGGAGACGTAGTGATTCGCTCTCGTAGAGTAGATTATGATAACGGATACAGGTCGGTCTTGGGGTAAGTCCAAAATGTATAATTTTATAAATGTTTCAGTCATACTAGGGCTCACAGGTTAAATTTCATGTTTCTCAATACATGTAATAACATACTATGCACCGTTTTTTATTTTATTTACTATGTAAGACCATCCCTAAGAACAAAACAGGATTCCGACACGCGACCTTGGTTGCGAACCTTCACACCTGAGATCATTGAGTATAAACATTCTAGATGATTAATTCTAACCTAGATTGGCGCGTTCTACCGAACAAAGTTTATACAATTATTATTTGTACCCTAGGTCAAACCTACTTAACACACCGATTCATTGTTACGCCGATGACAGTACAGTTCATGATTGCTTTTTGTTGAATTGAACTTTTCATGAACTCCAACGGCTCGGAGGGCTTTGAAGCAGAGAATGGACGGTTATCTCGAGAGTATTTCCTCCTGGGGTAAAAATAATCTCGTCGAATTTAATGTTTCGAAGACCCAATCCTGTCTGATTACGTCTAAAAGGGATCCAAATGATAATCTAGTCTCCTTCAACGGAAGCAATCTTCCGAACAGGCCTTCCATTGATATGCTTGGTATAACTATAAGTGACCAGCTCAGGTACGGGGGCTCCATCGAAGCCAGAGTAAAGTTGGCCTCTCAGAAGCTGGGCGTACTGTACAGGGCCCGCAGATACTTTAATAATACACAACTGCTGACCCTGTACAAATCGCAAGTGCGCCCTACTGTCGAATTTGGCAGCCATCTCTGGTCCGGAGCCCCTAAATACCTGAAAAAAACCCTAGACTCTGTGCAAAAACGGGCGGTCCGTTTGATAGATTCCCCAATCTTAACAAACGGACTGCAATCTTTAGAGCACAGGCGTCAGGTAGGTATGCTGTCCTTGTTCTATCGGTATTACAATGGAAGATGCTCTGAGGAACTAGCGTCATTGATCCCTTCGGCACCGGTGCGTAGTCGGGATACACGCCAAACGCGTGCCCAGCATTTGTACACATTTGACACTTGTCACATGAGAATGGGTCGCTTCTACGATTCGTTCTTATGTTCAACAGCTCGGCTGTGGAACGAACTGCCGGCCTCTGTGTTTCCTCCCTCCTACAGCATGGGACTCTTCAAGACCCATGTTCACTCCTTCCTCTCCACAAAAAGACCCTCCACACAGCATCCTCAATGATGACATAGGCCCTGAGGGAAATTATTTTCTTCAGGGCCTCCTGTGTGGAGTTAATATAAAAAAAAAAAAAAGTCACACTGTGCAAAATTTCAACCAGCGCGGGGCGTAAACGAAATTTTTTGGGCTATAGCCGCGCCCACTAGAAACGCCCATAACTGATATTATTTTGACGTCTTATTTCGCCTTAAGCCTAGAAGCCTTATCTACGCCTGCGAGGCGTACACACAATCTTCAATTCTATTTCTCTTTCTAACGGTTGAAGTTAGCGCCTCGTGCTCTTTAACCAACCCAGTGGCCGACCAGAGCTCGCCGATGGTACCTGTATCACTAAGGTAAGTCCAGCCATTTTTGAGTTTTTAAGGTAAGGTAAGCCTGCGAGACGTATGTTTAGGCTTTGTGTAACTTTTAAATAAGATTATGTGTTTTTACTTTCGTGAATTTTTTGTCCATTTAATGTTTATTTTGGCATTGTTTCAGATACCAATATGTAATGGTCTATTGTACCTTTTAAGCAATAATGATATTTTGAAAATCTTTGACTAAGAAGATAGTCTTTCTCTGGGAGAATCAGCTTCTGAAGATGAAGACAGCCAGTTTGTGGACGACATTCAAAGCGAAATGAAAATAACTATGTAACTGAAGAGGCTTTCCCTTTACAAGAATCTGCTCCCACTTAGGGCAAATTTATCGTGTTCCTGGAAATACTCTTAGCGGTAAGAATGGACGCGGGATGTTTGGTCAACTAATAAGGGTCAATCATCTCACAGAATTTCAGCTATGAATAAAGTCCGCACCTCTCGAGGACCAGCTCAAATAACAAATTAAATCTAGTGGGCACTTTCCTATCAAATAGGCGGCAAATTCACGAACAATTGAAGAATTCAAGATCTCGACCTGTTGGCAGTTCTACGTTTTGTTTTGATGGCCCTCTGACACTTTTATCGTACAAGCCAAAACCTGCATATATGGTTTAACTTTTATTTTGTTGTGATGAAAATGCAATAAATAATAATTCAAGTGGCAAACCAGACACGATTCATTTCTAGAACCAAACAAAAGGAGGAGTAGATTCATTTGATCAAATGTGCGCCTCAATGTCGTGCAACCGCAAAACTAAAAGATGGTCGATGGCTGTTTTCTATGGCATCTTAAACAAGGCTTTTGTCAATTCTGCTGTAAGTTATGGCCACAACATGATCAAATAAACTTTTAATACAAAAGAGAATTCATTAAACAACTCAACACAGATTCGGTCAAGCCTTGAATTCAGAATTGAAGCTCCGACTTAAAAATATAAGCCAAATTCTCGCAAAACCTACTGAATCATGTAATATACTTCAGGCAGAAGAACCAGAGCCCAAAAATGCGCCCAAATCTCGTAAATACTACGCTTCTTATCGAGAATGTCGAAATTAGTGTGCTGTAAGTGCAAAAAGTTATTATTTTCTGAGCACAAAGTTGATGTCTGTGTAGATTGCTCTAAAATTATATCTAGTAATTAAAAGCATGATTACTTTTGATGTTTGCCCTAAGAATAAGATATAAATCTTAAAAATATATATGATTATTTAAAAAAAAACATATTTTCAAGTTGATTTTTAAGAAGTTGATTTTTTTGTTTGAATATAAGCCTAATGTTTTGATTCGTTGTAATAAATACCTGTGATAGTAGTTTTTATAGATAAAACTGCGTTTCATTATTAGTTTGCATATCAACCTTAACTTTCCATCGAAAAATAGGGCACAAGTAGGTATATTTTAACCTACTGGCTGTCATTTACATGTGTACGCCTCTGAGACGTATGTTAAAGCTTAATGTACCTATAAAATAGATTAGGCTTCTAGGGTCAATTTGAAATGCCCGGAATTACTATTTTCTTAACTTTTAAATTGATAAGTAAATTGGTATTCCAAAACGACATAATATTTTCCAAAAGGCTAATTCAATGGGGTTAATTTTATGTATAATCTTATTATTAAACAAACCATTATATTGTTATACATATCTCTAGTTAGAAGCATAATTGAATACAACTCAGTAGTTTGGTCTCCCTTCTACAAAATTCACATTAATAATATTGAACGAATACAAAGAATTCTACGTTTTATTAATTTTAAATTAAATATCTCACTGGAAGACTTACAATATCATTTCTTATTAAATACTCTAAAAATACACTCATAGGAAGACAGGCTTAAAATAAACGAATTATCTTTTTTATTAAAAACTCTATATTCAACTTCTGTAACTCATACACTTACGAATACCTACAATAAAAACACGACAAAATACACTATTCCACTGCAACGACATATTTAATAATAACTTTGCGAATTTTGTGGATCACGTAAAATATTTATTCTAAAACTACTCCTAAATAGAAGTTGTATTTTTGTAAACCAGTCAAAACCTATTAACATATGTACAGTTTCTGATTACTTCATTTTTTTCTACTTATTACTGGAGCTTATTTTCCATGTAAACTGTAATCATTATTTTTTGGTAAACTAATGTTTTTAAGACAAGATTTTTTATGCATAGCACAAAGGGTAACAATTATTTTACAAGCGATAATTGTTCGCCTGAAACACTCATCCACATTGAAAAATCTCCTGATAAAAGATACATGACGCCAACGGGACTCGAACCCGTGTCCCTTCGATTTCCGGTCGACAGCTCTGACCACTGAGCTATGGCGGCTTATCTCTTACCCGCGAAATTATTCAATATATACTAGTGTTTCATTCAACAATTACTGCTTGTTACATTTTTCACCTGAAAACAACCAACTTTATTTTATATGAGAAAGGCATTGTAAGTGCTAACTCTCTCACTAGATGGCGTCGAGACAAATTGTCTACATTTTTAGGTGAAATACTTGAACTTGACAAATATTAATTATTATTTTTTGGTAAACTAATGTTTTTAAGACAAGATTTTTTATGCATAGCACAAAGGGTAACAATTATTTTACAAGCGATAATTGTTCGCCTGAAACACTCATCCACATTGAAAAATCTCCTGATAAAAGATACATGACGCCAACGGGACTCGAACCCGTGTCCCTTCGATTTCCGGTCGACAGCTCTGACCACTGAGCTATGGCGGCTTATCTCTTACCCGCGAAATTATTCAATATATACTAGTGTTTCATTCAACAATTACTGCTTGTTACATTTTTCACCTGAAAACAACCAACTTTATTTTATATGAGAAAGGCATTGTAAGTGCTAACTCTCTCACTAGATGGCGTCGAGACAAATTGTCTACATTTTTAGGTGAAATACTTGAACTTGACAAATATTAATTATTATTTTTTGGTAAACTAATGTTTTTAAGACAAGATTTTTTATGCATAGCACAAAGGGTAACAATTATTTTACAAGCGATAATTGTTCGCCTGAAACACTCATCCACATTGAAAAATCTCCTGATAAAAGATACATGACGCCAACGGGACTCGAACCCGTGTCCCTTCGATTTCCGGTCGACAGCTCTGACCACTGAGCTATGGCGGCTTATCTCTTACCCGCGAAATTATTCAATATATACTAGTGTTTCATTCAACAATTACTGCTTGTTACATTTTTCACCTGAAAACAACCAACTTTATTTTATATGAGAAAGGCATTGTAAGTGCTAACTCTCTCACTAGATGGCGTCGAGACAAATTGTCTACATTTTTAGGTGAAATACTTGAACTTGACAAATATTAATTATTATTTTTTGGTAAACTAATGTTTTTAAGACAAGATTTTTTATGCATAGCACAAAGGGTAACAATTATTTTACAAGCGATAATTGTTCGCCTGAAACACTCATCCACATTGAAAAATCTCCTGATAAAAGATACATGACGCCAACGGGACTCGAACCCGTGTCCCTTCGATTTCCGGTCGACAGCTCTGACCACTGAGCTATGGCGGCTTATCTCTTACCCGCGAAATTATTCAATATATACTAGTGTTTCATTCAACAATTACTGCTTGTTACATTTTTCACCTGAAAACAACCAACTTTATTTTATATGAGAAAGGCATTGTAAGTGCTAACTCTCTCACTAGATGGCGTCGAGACAAATTGTCTACATTTTTAGGTGAAATACTTGAACTTGACAAATATTAATTATTATTTTTTGGTAAACTAATGTTTTTAAGACAAGATTTTTTATGCATAGCACAAAGGGTAACAATTATTTTACAAGCGATAATTGTTCGCCTGAAACACTCATCCACATTGAAAAATCTCCTGATAAAAGATACATGACGCCAACGGGACTCGAACCCGTGTCCCTTCGATTTCCGGTCGACAGCTCTGACCACTGAGCTATGGCGGCTTATCTCTTACCCGCGAAATTATTCAATATATACTAGTGTTTCATTCAACAATTACTGCTTGTTACATTTTTCACCTGAAAACAACCAACTTTATTTTATATGAGAAAGGCATTGTAAGTGCTAACTCTCTCACTAGATGGCGTCGAGACAAATTGTCTACATTTTTAGGTGAAATACTTGAACTTGACAAATATTAATTATTATTTTTTGGTAAACTAATGTTTTTAAGACAAGATTTTTTATGCATAGCACAAAGGGTAACAATTATTTTACAAGCGATAATTGTTCGCCTGAAACACTCATCCACATTGAAAAATCTCCTGATAAAAGATACATGACGCCAACGGGACTCGAACCCGTGTCCCTTCGATTTCCGGTCGACAGCTCTGACCACTGAGCTATGGCGGCTTATCTCTTACCCGCGAAATTATTCAATATATACTAGTGTTTCATTCAACAATTACTGCTTGTTACATTTTTCACCTGAAAACAACCAACTTTATTTTATATGAGAAAGGCATTGTAAGTGCTAACTCTCTCACTAGATGGCGTCGAGACAAATTGTCTACATTTTTAGGTGAAATACTTGAACTTGACAAATATTAATTATTATTTTTTGGTAAACTAATGTTTTTAAGACAAGATTTTTTATGCATAGCACAAAGGGTAACAATTATTTTACAAGCGATAATTGTTCGCCTGAAACACTCATCCACATTGAAAAATCTCCTGATAAAAGATACATGACGCCAACGGGACTCGAACCCGTGTCCCTTCGATTTCCGGTCGACAGCTCTGACCACTGAGCTATGGCGGCTTATCTCTTACCCGCGAAATTATTCAATATATACTAGTGTTTCATTCAACAATTACTGCTTGTTACATTTTTCACCTGAAAACAACCAACTTTATTTTATATGAGAAAGGCATTGTAAGTGCTAACTCTCTCACTAGATGGCGTCGAGACAAATTGTCTACATTTTTAGGTGAAATACTTGAACTTGACAAATATTAATTATTATTTTTTGGTAAACTAATGTTTTTAAGACAAGATTTTTTATGCATAGCACAAAGGGTAACAATTATTTTACAAGCGATAATTGTTCGCCTGAAACACTCATCCACATTGAAAAATCTCCTGATAAAAGATACATGACGCCAACGGGACTCGAACCCGTGTCCCTTCGATTTCCGGTCGACAGCTCTGACCACTGAGCTATGGCGGCTTATCTCTTACCCGCGAAATTATTCAATATATACTAGTGTTTCATTCAACAATTACTGCTTGTTACATTTTTCACCTGAAAACAACCAACTTTATTTTATATGAGAAAGGCATTGTAAGTGCTAACTCTCTCACTAGATGGCGTCGAGACAAATTGTCTACATTTTTAGGTGAAATACTTGAACTTGACAAATATTAATTATTATTTTTTGGTAAACTAATGTTTTTAAGACAAGATTTTTTATGCATAGCACAAAGGGTAACAATTATTTTACAAGCGATAATTGTTCGCCTGAAACACTCATCCACATTGAAAAATCTCCTGATAAAAGATACATGACGCCAACGGGACTCGAACCCGTGTCCCTTCGATTTCCGGTCGACAGCTCTGACGTTGGCGTCATGTATCTTTTATCAGGAGATTTTTCAATGTGGATGAGTGTTTCAGGCGAACAATTATCGCTTGTAAAATAATTGTTACCCTTTGTGCTATGCATAAAAAATCTTGTCTTAAAATCATTAGTTTACCAAAAAATAATAATTAATATTTGTCAAGTTCAAGTATTTCACCTAAAAATGTAGACAATTTGTCTCGACGCCATCTAGTGAGAGAGTTAGCACTTACAATGCCTTTCTCATATAAAATAAAGTTGGTTGTTTTCAGGTGAAAAATGTAACAAGCAGTAATTGTTGAATGAAACACTAGTATATATTGAATAATTTCGCGGGTAAGAGATAAGCCGCCATAGCTCAGTGGTCAGAGCTGTCGACCGGAAATCGAAGGGACACGGGTTCGAGTCCCGTTGGCGTCATGTATCTTTTATCAGGAGATTTTTCAATGTGGATGAGTGTTTCAGGCGAACAATTATCGCTTGTAAAATAATTGTTACCCTTTGTGCTATGCATAAAAAATCTTGTCTTAAAAACATTAGTTTACCAAAAAATAATAATTAATATTTGTCAAGTTCAAGTATTTCACCTAAAAATGTAGACAATTTGTCTCGACGCCATCTAGTGAGAGAGTTAGCACTTACAATGCCTTTCTCATATAAAATAAAGTTGGTTGTTTTCAGGTGAAAAATGTAACAAGCAGTAATTGTTGAATGAAACACTAGTATATATTGAATAATTTCGCGGGTAAGAGATAAGCCGCCATAGCTCAGTGGTCAGAGCTGTCGACCGGAAATCGAAGGGACACGGGTTCGAGTCCCGTTGGCGTCATGTATCTTTTATCAGGAGATTTTTCAATGTGGATGAGTGTTTCAGGCGAACAATTATCGCTTGTAAAATAATTGTTACCCTTTGTGCTATGCATAAAAAATCTTGTCTTAAAAACATTAGTTTACCAAAAAATAATAATTAATATTTGTCAAGTTCAAGTATTTCACCTAAAAATGTAGACAATTTGTCTCGACGCCATCTAGTGAGAGAGTTAGCACTTACAATGCCTTTCTCATATAAAATAAAGTTGGTTGTTTTCAGGTGAAAAATGTAACAAGCAGTAATTGTTGAATGAAACACTAGTATATATTGAATAATTTCGCGGGTAAGAGATAAGCCGCCATAGCTCAGTGGTCAGAGCTGTCGACCGGAAATCGAAGGGACACGGGTTCGAGTCCCGTTGGCGTCATGTATCTTTTATCAGGAGATTTTTCAATGTGGATGAGTGTTTCAGGCGAACAATTATCGCTTGTAAAATAATTGTTACCCTTTGTGCTATGCATAAAAAATCTTGTCTTAAAAACATTAGTTTACCAAAAAATAATAATTAATATTTGTCAAGTTCAAGTATTTCACCTAAAAATGTAGACAATTTGTCTCGACGCCATCTAGTGAGAGAGTTAGCACTTACAATGCCTTTCTCATATAAAATAAAGTTGGTTGTTTTCAGGTGAAAAATGTAACAAGCAGTAATTGTTGAATGAAACACTAGTATATATTGAATAATTTCGCGGGTAAGAGATAAGCCGCCATAGCTCAGTGGTCAGAGCTGTCGACCGGAAATCGAAGGGACACGGGTTCGAGTCCCGTTGGCGTCATGTATCTTTTATCAGGAGATTTTTCAATGTGGATGAGTGTTTCAGGCGAACAATTATCGCTTGTAAAATAATTGTTACCCTTTGTGCTATGCATAAAAAATCTTGTCTTAAAAACATTAGTTTACCAAAAAATAATAATTAATATTTGTCAAGTTCAAGTATTTCACCTAAAAATGTAGACAATTTGTCTCGACGCCATCTAGTGAGAGAGTTAGCACTTACAATGCCTTTCTCATATAAAATAAAGTTGGTTGTTTTCAGGTGAAAAATGTAACAAGCAGTAATTGTTGAATGAAACACTAGTATATATTGAATAATTTCGCGGGTAAGAGATAAGCCGCCATAGCTCAGTGGTCAGAGCTGTCGACCGGAAATCGAAGGGACACGGGTTCGAGTCCCGTTGGCGTCATGTATCTTTTATCAGGAGATTTTTCAATGTGGATGAGTGTTTCAGGCGAACAATTATCGCTTGTAAAATAATTGTTACCCTTTGTGCTATGCATAAAAAATCTTGTCTTAAAAACATTAGTTTACCAAAAAATAATAATTAATATTTGTCAAGTTCAAGTATTTCACCTAAAAATGTAGACAATTTGTCTCGACGCCATCTAGTGAGAGAGTTAGCACTTACAATGCCTTTCTCATATAAAATAAAGTTGGTTGTTTTCAGGTGAAAAATGTAACAAGCAGTAATTGTTGAATGAAACACTAGTATATATTGAATAATTTCGCGGGTAAGAGATAAGCCGCCATAGCTCAGTGGTCAGAGCTGTCGACCGGAAATCGAAGGGACACGGGTTCGAGTCCCGTTGGCGTCATGTATCTTTTATCAGGAGATTTTTCAATGTGGATGAGTGTTTCAGGCGAACAATTATCGCTTGTAAAATAATTGTTACCCTTTGTGCTATGCATAAAAAATCTTGTCTTAAAAACATTAGTTTACCAAAAAATAATAATTAATATTTGTCAAGTTCAAGTATTTCACCTAAAAATGTAGACAATTTGTCTCGACGCCATCTAGTGAGAGAGTTAGCACTTACAATGCCTTTCTCATATAAAATAAAGTTGGTTGTTTTCAGGTGAAAAATGTAACAAGCAGTAATTGTTGAATGAAACACTAGTATATATTGAATAATTTCGCGGGTAAGAGATAAGCCGCCATAGCTCAGTGGTCAGAGCTGTCGACCGGAAATCGAAGGGACACGGGTTCGAGTCCCGTTGGCGTCATGTATCTTTTATCAGGAGATTTTTCAATGTGGATGAGTGTTTCAGGCGAACAATTATCGCTTGTAAAATAATTGTTACCCTTTGTGCTATGCATAAAAAATCTTGTCTTAAAAACATTAGTTTACCAAAAAATAATAATTAATATTTGTCAAGTTCAAGTATTTCACCTAAAAATGTAGACAATTTGTCTCGACGCCATCTAGTGAGAGAGTTAGCACTTACAATGCCTTTCTCATATAAAATAAAGTTGGTTGTTTTCAGGTGAAAAATGTAACAAGCAGTAATTGTTGAATGAAACACTAGTATATATTGAATAATTTCGCGGGTAAGAGATAAGCCGCCATAGCTCAGTGGTCAGAGCTGTCGACCGGAAATCGAAGGGACACGGGTTCGAGTCCCGTTGGCGTCATGTATCTTTTATCAGGAGATTTTTCAATGTGGATGAGTGTTTCAGGCGAACAATTATCGCTTGTAAAATAATTGTTACCCTTTGTGCTATGCATAAAAAATCTTGTCTTAAAAACATTAGTTTACCAAAAAATAATAATTAATATTTGTCAAGTTCAAGTATTTCACCTAAAAATGTAGACAATTTGTCTCGACGCCATCTAGTGAGAGAGTTAGCACTTACAATGCCTTTCTCATATAAAATAAAGTTGGTTGTTTTCAGGTGAAAAATGTAACAAGCAGTAATTGTTGAATGAAACACTAGTATATATTGAATAATTTCGCGGGTAAGAGATAAGCCGCCATAGCTCAGTGGTCAGAGCTGTCGACCGGAAATCGAAGGGACACGGGTTCGAGTCCCGTTGGCGTCATGTATCTTTTATCAGGAGATTTTTCAATGTGGATGAGTGTTTCAGGCGAACAATTATCGCTTGTAAAATAATTGTTACCCTTTGTGCTATGCATAAAAAATCTTGTCTTAAAAACATTAGTTTACCAAAAAATAATAATTAATATTTGTCAAGTTCAAGTATTTCACCTAAAAATGTAGACAATTTGTCTCGACGCCATCTAGTGAGAGAGTTAGCACTTACAATGCCTTTCTCATATAAAATAAAGTTGGTTGTTTTCAGGTGAAAAATGTAACAAGCAGTAATTGTTGAATGAAACACTAGTATATATTGAATAATTTCGCGGGTAAGAGATAAGCCGCCATAGCTCAGTGGTCAGAGCTGTCGACCGGAAATCGAAGGGACACGGGTTCGAGTCCCGTTGGCGTCATGTATCTTTTATCAGGAGATTTTTCAATGTGGATGAGTGTTTCAGGCGAACAATTATCGCTTGTAAAATAATTGTTAAACTGTAATCATTTGTAAAATGTGAATACGAGAATAAAAAAATAAATAAAATTTAAAAAAGTAAATTAAAAATTCAACATGTTATGGAATCCAGGTAAGCCAGGAGGTAAGAGAAGTATGGGAAGTAAACGCTTTCGAAAACAACATAAAGGACGAGATTAACAAAAGGACTCTCAACTTTTATGGTACCAGACGGAGATAGCTTGAGATGGTTGGTTACGGTAGGAGCGTGAAGCACCCACTCGGAAATGCACATCACGGTAACTTTATTGTGAATAAGCAGGTTAAATAATAAAATGTTAAATAAATTTGTAAAAAGTTGAACGTTGTTTACAGAAACGGGGTCAGTATATTACTCGTGCAAAGAAATCAGAACATTGCGGAAGGTGTTTAAAATTAAATATTCCCCACCGTGAAAAATTGTTTGATTTATAATATTTTAGTATTTGAAATTGAAGCAATGTAATGCAAAGAGGAACTAGTTGGTTTAATAGCATTCCGTTATACAGATCTATTAATATGGGGCTATTTTAATAACAAAAACTTAATGATTTATACAAATCAGTTTAAGTTGATAATCACCCCTGACGTGACATCTGACAATGGTAAAACTGAGAATATCCTGTTGCTGTCCTAAGGGATATAATATTGGAAAAATAATACAAACATTATAAATTCCGAATATTAACTGGAATTTTGCCTCATCCACACCGTACACATCCACATCCGTTCAAAGCGATACTAAAGCGATTGAACCTAACCAGGCTTTACTCCGAGATGGAGCGGGATAATATGCTTATCTACTTCTTAGAATGTTGATGCAGGGATGTACATATTTAATCTTTCTTTATGAATGTTTGCTTTATAGTCGAAAACACTTAGAAAATAATAAGATCCGGTAGGTTCTGATGTTGACTTTGAGATGCGGCTTTAGTTCATGCGAATGTTGATTAACTCGTGCTATTTCAATCCTTGTTTGTGTTGATCTGGATAAACACTTATAACAACCGAATGCTTATGTTGGTTGTTGGTCGCGGAAATAAACCGTGCTTTTGTTGATTGTCGCTTTGTCGATTATTTATGAAACGGCGCGTCGTATGAGTCCGTGGTAATGTTGATTGTAAGACGTAATAAATACCTACTTATCCATGTTTACGTTGCTTTAAGTAAACTGAACTGTTGTGTGCTTATGTAGCTTTCAAGCTACGAGGGGGCAGCTTAAACTTTTTTATAGAACTTTCAGCAAACGAACAAAAAAGTAGTCGAAATAAACTAGAAATATTCACATAAAAACTGAAGTGTACCCAGCGTTGCTCGGGGTTATGAACAGCCGTGAAGGGACTCGAACATATTATTTTACTTATTATATTCATAAACACACAAAAAAGCACCGCAGGCGAAAACTTTTATAGGTCGAAGCGCATACCAATGCTTTCAGTATTTATTTTTCTGAGTCATTATCCCAACAATATTTAGACGAGAGTTCTGTAGTACTTTCTTAAACGAAAATATTTTAGCAATGTTTAAAAAGGTAAACTTTCAAACAATACATGGAAAAAATGCGTCGAACTCTCATCCAGTCGTCGCGAATTCAAACTACTGCTAACTACTAACTCCAACATTGCACAAGTAACATTTTCGGCTTCCACAAAAATATGATTTTTTTTTTAAGTTCTTTGTTCTCGATGTGAATCACTTTGGAACCTATCCGAGGCCTCTTTAACGTTGGGGCCCTGTGGAAAAGTTTATGTATTAGTCCTGTGTCCTTAATGTCAACCATCTTTAAAGTATTCTAACTCAAAGAACTTATTTTTTTATTTTTTTTATTTATTTTATTTTTTTATTTTTTTTTATTAAAAGTATACAATACAGAATATAGTATATTATATAAAGCATTGTACTCCCAGGAGTTAATAAACTCATTTCACATCGAGGCCTCCTGTGTGGAGTTATTATTAAAAATAAAAATAAATCGTTTCCGGATTGGAGCCCACCATCCCGAGGTTTGGGCTCTAGGCCGGGACCTCTCGAGCCTGAGCGGAAGTCCGGCCCCGACCGAGACGACGCGTTACGCCTGATCTGGCACTAAACTAGTCATTTCTTATAAAATATAACAGATTTGTAGTCTTGGCGCCGGTTGCAAACGTCCCTTTTTCCAATCCATCTTTTTCTGCAATTTGTCTAGGGGGCGCAGCTGCTTCCCTGCCCCCTGCCCCTCTTCCCCCTTCCCGCCATGCCGACGCCCGTGCTTATGTTGATTGTAAGATGCGGTTCTAATACATACTAATATCGATGTCGATTTGACGTGGTAAATGTTCTTAGTCACAACTGTCAATTCCAATGTGAAGCGGAGAAGGTTGCTTGAATTTTCACCAAAACACATAGAATTAATTATTATCAAATTTTCAATATCAATAACACCCGTTTCAAAAATCTCTTAAATGTCGCTTAAAACCCCTCAAACTTGTTTCTTCATCGACGTTTTGTAAATATTTTTGCTGAATATTAATAAACACTGTAGATATAGTTTTTGTCAGTTCTCGCGGTTCACCATCCATTTTACCGCTGGCTGATGTTTATTTTTGATGGAAGACAACCCAAGAATGTACCTGTCTGCCCATTGTCTGTAGGTAGGTAGCGGCAGGATTTCTTGTTGAGCCGTCTGAAGCAGGCACTGGGTCTATATTTGAAATGCTTGTTGAAGACATCTCATTGTGGGGCAGCGAACTGAGGGGGAAGGGAAAGCAACTCCAAAATGGCCAGTGATAATAATGTTGTCGTGGGAAATCTATTTGTCAGCCGTGACCACTACATTATTTTGAATTGCTGTTACTTGTAGTTTTGTGAATAGTAGATCTCACTTCCAAAAAATAATTTAAAACAAAAACTTACTCTGACATCATAAGATTTGTAAATTATAAACCATAAATATATTTCGAACATTATTTTTTAAATTTCAAATATGGAATTTAATGATAAGGAATCACATAAACAATTTGTCCAAAGAAATTTTACCATCTCGATGAAAATTCCCTTTCAAACTTTCGGGCCGGTAAATACCATAATATTGATTATTCTGATTTGAAAGCTCGTCGAAAAAACGATCATGCGAACTCTGGCGGCAAAAAAAGGTAGTATCCAACACGGCCACCATCTTGCACCTGAACCAGAATTATCTACATAGTTTTTTACTAGCGTAGTTTTTTTTTAATTCGTGTTGTAATTTGTTATTGCAAGGTGAAGAGGGTGGAAAACACGCGGGGAAATAAACTATCATCCGGAAATCGATTTATTATGGCCAATATTTTTGTTATTTTTTAATTTAGCTTTTTATAAATTGCTTCTACAACCAGGTTTTAACCGGGATTTGATTTTGTTTATGTATCAAAGTAATATCGGTAGACATTATATAGACCCATCTGTACTATTATCCGTTGTAAAAGTTTCTTTACAACGGATAATATACGTTACAAAAGTTTTAAAAGGCTCTTTTCCCGACTGTGGAAAAAGGACATATCTATGGGTATCCTACAATTAAAATTCTAAAAGAGCCATCTGCAATTGACGGAATTATAAATGTGGCAGAAAAACCAATTGCAGACTCCAACTCCTACTATCGAAATAATTCTTAGTTTTTCTTCAAAAAATTGAAGTAGATTCTTACTTTTCATTTTTGCCACAGAAAATAAAATGGATTTGTACGAATAGTTTTCTAGCTCTGATTTCTAATATAACCATCATATAAGTCACATTTGGTATTACTTACAATTAAAAATACAATGTCGGATAGTTCCGATCTTTATCTACTCGTACACTTACATTGTCCATGATCAGAAAAGTCTATTGTTCTAATTGCGAATGTCACTAGTAGTTGTTTTTGTTGTCTGCAGATGCGTTCCTGTTCGGGCGCAATTGGAGCAGTCCTCTCCGGGCGCCGACTTGCCAAAGCGCTGATAAAAAAATAACTAACACCTAACACAGCTCCTTGAGGTTTTTACTAACTCAGACGCGCGCCGCGCCGTCTCAGGTCCGGCCCTGGTTGTCGGCGCTTTTCGGTTGAAATTTGTGAATTCAATTAATGTACGTTTTGTTTTATCGGTATATTTAATCATTTTAAATCTGAAAACTGTTGTTTATTACGGAGTCTGGCTTTCTGTCATAATCGCAGATATTGTCGCTTTAAGTTAGAAAACGGATTTGGAATACTCATTAGATGTCATAAAATAATCAATTGTAAAACAGGTAGGTCCGCGTTCTCTGTTTTGTTTTATGGCCACATTTAGTATTAGTGAGAAAACAATAGAAAAATGCATAAAAATTAAGTATTAAAGGTACAATAACCACATTGGACATACGTGGAAGCTTATAATCGTACAGTTTTTATGACGAAACAATTTATTTTACATAATATTTATTAGATTGTTCCCTCATTACGAAAGCCATTGCTGTAGAAGTCGGTCTTCCAAAAAATATCTTCACTGAGATTTAAATATGACGAAAATGTTTAAGTGTTATTTTGATGTGTACTATCGGTTGTATTACCCCCGTAGAAAATTATTTTGACATTTCTAAAATTTGTAAACAAAAAAAAAACATTTTAGTTTCTAATGCAATATAAATGAATTGTAAATATTATTCATAAAACATCGAGGGATAAAACAAATGAATCGTCAAAGTCGAAAATAATAAATAAATGAAATACAGCATGATTTCAATGCTCTGAAAAAAACATAAAATATCAATAAATAATACAATGGACGCAAATGGAAAAAAAATATCAATTCTTCCATATATATCTGATTGCGTCAAGTCTGGAAGAAGCTCCAGTAACATATGAGATTGCGTTAAGTCTGGAAGAAGCTCCAGAAAAAAGAAACATTGCGATATTACTTCATTCGATTGGTTCTAAAGGTAGGAAGATTTTTAAGTCATTTAACCTCAAAATGGAAAACGTCACAATACTGCATGTCAAAAAAAAGATATAAAAAATTACTTATGAAATGATAAGACATTTTTTACAAGATAGAAAAATGATTCTGAAAATATTATCAATTTTTTGTTGGATTTAAAAAATATAGGCATGCAATATGAATTTGGAAATTTAAGAGAATCTCTAGTGAGAGTTACGGTTATTGCAATTATATGGACTCTAATTTAGATCATGTACGTCAACGCTATTTGCAAGACTCCACGTTGTGACCGTAATAAAAACTATAGAAATTGCCAGAAGCATCATTACGTCTCAACAGAATGCTGGGAAAATCACTCAACGAGCAAATCGAGATAATATCCTTCAAATTAGTCAACGCTATCGTCATAGTTAATCGTCAATGTCACCGTCATCGTCAAAATTAAGAAAGCACAGATCTTCAAATCGTAAACACTATCGTCATGGGTAAACATCAACAACGTCACCATCATCGTCAAAATTAAGTAAGCGCAGATCTTCAAATCGTCAATACTATCGTCATGGGTAGACATCAACACCGTCACCATCGTTGTCAAAATTAAGTAAGCGCAGATCCTCAAATCGTCAATACTATCGTCATGGGTAGACATCAACACCGTCACCATCGTTGTCAAAATTAAGTAAGCGCAGATCCTCAAATCGTCAATACTATCGTCATGGGTAGATATCAACACCGTCACCATCGTTGTCAAAATTAAGTAAGCGCAGATCCTCAAATCGTCAATACTATCGTCATGGATAGACATCAACACCGTCACCATCGTTGTCAAAATTAAGTAAGCGCAGATCCTCAAATCGTCAATACTATCGTCATGGGTAGACATCAACACCGTCACCATCGTTGACAAAATTAAGTAAGCGCAGATCCTCAAATCGTCAATACTATCGTCATGGGTAGACATCAACACCGTCACCATCGTTGTCAAAATTAAGTAAGCGCAGATCCTCAAATCGTCAATACTATCGTCATGGGTAGACATCAACACCGTCACCATCGTTGTCAAAATTAAGTAAGCGCAGATCCTCAAATCGTCAATACTATCGTCATGGGTAGACATCAACACCGTCACTATCGTTGTCAAAATTAAGTAAGCGCAGATCCTCAAATCGTCAATACTATCGTCATGGGTAGACATCAACACCGTCACTATCGTTGTCAAAATTAAGTAAGCGCAGATCCTCAAATCGTCAATACTATCGTCATGGGTAGACATCAACACCGTCACCGTCATCGTCATCATTCCATTCAAAGGGTCATGATTTTCCCTGTGGAAGATGTGGTCAACGTCATCGCTTAAATATGTATATATCAAATGCAGGTGATGTAATTCTTTTGGTTGATTCTGTTTTTAAAAATAATAATAATTGACACAAAAATGACAAATATTTCATTCTAAATACCCAATGATAAAAATATTCATTGCCCTGAGGGAAAAATAAGAAGTATAAATAATAAAAATTATTCAAGTCAAGCAGCACTTAGATATCATAATTAATAATAAAATAATAGACATATTAATAATAAAAATAATAAAATGGAATTTAACATAGCGCACTTTAGTGACATTTCACTTCAAGTGCGCTGTGTGATACAGGAACTGACATGAACGTCATTTCACTGTCAAACTTTAAAACGTTAAATTTATTACAGTTTTACAAAAAAGATTTTTTAAGTTTCAGGGTTTGGAGGTAATAATACACCAATTATTAGTCACAGTGATCTTTTTGTCAAATCAATGGAAATTTCATAAATAACATTAAATTCTTTGTCACTAAAAGGTAATGTAAAACTGTCTTAGGTCTTCCGACTATTAAAGAACTATTATTAACAGAGTGTTCAGTGTTCAACATGATTGTAACCGAATATAACGATGTATTTCAGGGACTAGGATGTTTGCCACCTGTCGTTCACCTCAAACTTCGCCCAGATGTTAACTCGTGTGTTGATCCTCCAATAAAAGTCCCGTTTGCTTTACAAGACAGTCTTCGAGAGTTAGATCGCATGGACAAGATGAAGGTTACTAAACCTACTTCGTGGGTAAATTCTGCTGCCATAACCGTCAAACATTCCTATTGATCCTAGAAAATTGAATAATTAGATGAAAAAAGTAGTGATCGATGTACTTTTCAAACACCATTTGGAAGATATAGGATTTGAGTCTACCGTTTGGAATAAATTTATTCGGAGATTTGTAATGTATTTTAATTATTGTCGATGATGTTTTGATTTATGGAGAAACTGAAAAAATCTTAGTTAGAAAGTCATGTCAATTTAAATTTAAATAAGTCAAAATGTAAATTTTTAGTCAAGGAATTATGTTTCTTACCTTATATTTTTAGTAAGGAAGGTTTAAAACTCGATAAAGAGGAGGCCATTTTAGAGTTGCAGTCTCCAAAAAGTTGTCAAAGATTTGGGCATGGTAAATTATTTAGGTCCGTTTATAAAAAATCTGTCAGAAAAATCATAAATTTTGATAAATTTATTAAAAACATAATATTCTATAGTCATGGGATAAAAACTGTGAAAAATGTTTTGATTCAATATGATTCAAATAATCCAAAAATACTATGTCAGTCGTTGCACCAAAATCAGCTCTAGGAGCAGTCATTATGCAAAATAATTGTCCAATTGCATATAATTAAAAAATAATTACACAGCCGTAGGAAAATAATGCTAAAATAGAGAATAAATTATTTGTCATACAATTTGGATGTTGTAAATTCCAATAGTATATGTATGGTAACAGAGTGACAGTACAGACTGATCACTAGAGGCGGCTCTAGGGATCCAGGCGTGTTAGGTCATTTTAAAAAATGTGTGACTAATGTTTTTATTTTTTTATTTATTTTTTTATTATTATTTTTTTTTTTTTTTTTTTATTTAAGTACATAAAACAGGCATTGTGCCCAAGAATTTACATACATGGATGTTTAAATACATAATAACAACCTTAAATTTACATACATGGATGTTTAAATACATAATAACAACAAAAATAGTAACAAAATGAATAAGCTAAATATGCAGAAGTAAATAACAAATAAAAATGGGTAAAAGGTAAATACAAATATGTTCATAAACGATTTGTTATTGTCACACCTGTACTGGTGAGACAATGATTAGGTAGGTACAATGTTGCTTCTCATTAAATAAAGGGTTTCATCACAATATCAGCTTAATATGATTAAAGATATTTGATATTGTGAAAAATGCACATATATTATTATCTATATCAATATTTAGGTAGGTATTCCTCTTCCCCATTTGGGGATTTTCCCCAGTCTACCCTACTGTATTCAATGAAATAAAGTATTTCGCCACATGGTTGGATAACAGTGAGAGGAAGGTCAACCATTATGCTATCTCTTATTTATTCAAATGAATAGCATTTTTCCTAAAATCGCATTACTACTACATCAGAACGATTAAAAACATATATATTCTCTGAGTTGTCTTCAAACATTAAATACGTTTTTCCTTTTAAGATTATTACTAAATGTCTCAAAGTTCTACGTAAAAGTTTACAAGAAGGCTTGGTTTTATTGGTCATGAAAAGTAAATATAGATATCTGTAGCCCGTTCCACAATCCACATGAATTTCAATTACGGATCTGAGAAAAAACCATTTGGTAGTCTAAACAGGTGTATTGTTCTTGTCAACTGACTTTCAGGCAGTTGCACATGGGATGAACGCTACTAGGACGATTACCTTCAAGCATTATGTAGTCTAATTTCATTATTTATTTTGTTAATTTCACGTAAAAATTTAGCGAATGTTTGATAGAGGAAATATCTGATGCTTAAAATAGTTCCAGAAACGTGGTGAGCAAAGCATAAGTAGGTTACTCATAATGTTATCATTGTAGCTTCCCAAGACATGGGAAATAGCAAACATTACTGCAATAGACATTTAAGAATGTTGTAATAATGACATTTGCAGTTCCCAAGGAGGGAGTACCGCTTGAAGTGTAATAAGAAAACTAATTACGTGAAAGTCATTGCACTCGGGGATTGAATTGTGCAGTCCGGTGCGAAGGCATTCATAAAAATAAGACTCAGATTACTCTGTGGGATGCAGACAGGGAGTTCGAGATTTTATTTCTAAAATTTTTAAAATTTTGGATTAAATTGTTGTTAAAAAATGTAAATGATGAAACATAATTATATAAAATGTAAATTAACTATAGCTCTGTTCAGATCTATAATGAGTATTGCAAATGTATTAAGAATCTCTTAAAATTATTTATAATCTGGTTAAAAACGGGATTGCAATCCCTTAGCAAATGAATTGATGGGTTTTCTGATAAAACTTTTAGAAAAATACGAATTTATTATCACGATATCTGGATGTGTTCATGAAAATCCTTATATTTTTGCATTTCGTCACTATACAAGGATTCAAATCTTATCGATTTGTATTGTGCGTTTGTTTACTTTACACATGTTAGAACCGTATTAACATTTGGCGCCATGTGCAAAAGTTATAGCGTTTTCCAATAGAGTGATTACTTTTGCTCTACCTTGTTTATTATTATGTGATATAATTTATCAACAATACGCCAGACAACGGCCTGCAGTTCCATTCTTAACCGGATTTCCAATAATTTGAAGAGACTGTTAATAAATTAGCCATGCTCTTTTTTCTCTGAGCATTAAACGAAAACTTAGAAAAACCTTCTACCATATCTTTCCCTCATCTGAGAAGCTCACTATAATAGAGATGTCACAGTAACACCGGTTTTGGGCACCCACTGAATCATTAACCAAAAAATCATTTTACGTAGATACTGTAAAATCATGGATTTTGTTTAGAAAAAAAATAATTTTCTATGTACTGTACAAGAAAATATACACCTATGTTAATGTAATTCTAAAACTGCGAACTCTTCTACTACAGTAATAAAATACGAAAAAAACATCAACAGATATGTGGCCTGGTTAGCAATGTAGGTTTAATACATCTGCTAGTTGAAACAGAAAATTTTTGCTGTAAGCCCAGCCCGCACCGGACCACTTTCCTAAATCCATTATGTTGGACATGAAAATATTACACAGTGAATTGAAGGATTAAGAAGACTCTGTTTGCGAGTTTGTAATCCAATCACTCAAAGTGGAATTCATATGCAGATTTGCTAAAACGCTCCAAATAATGTTTGGATTGGATTGGAGAATTATCCACAGAATCGAAGTATTAATAAACCATCTCGGTCCATACCCCCGAAGCGCCGATTTTATAAAATTAATCTTTAAGACGTACTGCACTGCCCTGTACATATATGAGCTGTAAATGCACTATCCAGTAGCGCAATGGAATAAGCTGAGGGAATGCCATAACAACGTAAAGCAACTTTTTCAACAACAGGTTCAGTGTCTCCACGATGTTCACAGAACAGAGGGTGCACTTATTCCCCGCCTTACTGCGCTACCGACTAGACAGATTCTGTGGAAGGACACGAAAATCAAAAAACGTCATCGCCGTGATACTTACGAATGATGCAGATGTTGCGGCGATCATTTGACAAGAGTTATCGTTGTGGCTGCTTCCAAGTGGCTCAGCTTTCCGCTTAATGAGCGAAAGATGCAGATGACGATCGTGTAACAAACGTCATCATTGTGGCTGCTTCTGAGTGGCTCAGCTCTCCGATTAATGAGCGAATGATGCAGATGATGCGGCGATCATTTAACAAACGTCATTGTCGTGGCAGTTTTTATTTTTATTTTTTTACGAATCTTTTTTTCTCTTTAAATGTAATTTAGTTGTACCTATATATTCGTATGTCAGGTGATGTGGCAGACTGGTATTGCACTATCCTCTTAGTCCTGCTGGATTAAAAACTTAAATAAATTTAAATCAATCTACGAATAGTCTGCAGTAATCTTTTCGCTTTAAGTTTTAATTCGTGTGACAAAGCTAAATTGTTTAAGTTTTAATTAAAATTTAGGGCACAAATTATTTTGTACGAAATCGCCAGCAATACAAATAATGTAAGTAACACAAGTCAATGTTCTAAACGCACTGTTGCTTGTTGCATGTGATCCATAAATGTCAGCAGCATTCATAAATCACCCTTGTTCTACTTTCTTAATCAGTTCAGAACCGATCGCGCAGTAATAAAAAGATTGCTGATAAAAGATAACGAATTACAATAAACGTGACTGCAATAGAACATAATGGAAAGTGAGGAAAGTAGGTAACCATCTACCTACCTACGTACCTCAAATTTCTACACTCGTATTAATTTCTCATTATGTTTTGTATTTGAATACTGCATAACGTCCCAACTACCCTTAAGTGTCCGGATCCAGTGGAACTATGTCATCTCCAATTGGGATGTGTTGGAGGCTGAAGGGAGTGGGAATGGAAATTAGATAGGGAAGATGCGTGTTGGAAAAGAGGACTTACTCTTTTAATGTGTATAGCTTTTATTGTAATAATAAAAAAAATCACTCCCGGATGTGATCGAGAAGCATATTCATGAAATGATTTGTTAACTTAAAGAATAAAATTAAGTAATGGTAATTGATATGAAGCTCATTCTAGGATTCTTGAAAATATGAATTTTGACTTTAACAGGCTTCCGTAATGAAACAATTTCCTACAGTGTAAATTGTGTTTCTCATTCCTGCTACCCTTATCAAAAAAGTGACGCAAAATCGGCTAAACTATTCCCAGCGAGAGCTCGTTCGAATGTCATCGACGTTCGTTCCCTACCTTCTCAAGTATCTTGTTTGAAAACGTAAAAGACGGAAAAAAATTAGAACGATAACGTCACTTACGATATCTCGCTGGGACTACTTTACTTGCCCCGTTACGTGATGAAAATCAAAAAAATATTTCTTAATCTTTGGAGCAAAGGAACACCCGTTCACAGTTGATGTTGGCTTCATGAGAACGGGCCACTTCTTCGACTCATTTTTGTGCAAGACGGCTCGTATGTGGAACGAGCTACAAAAATGCTGTAGAGAAAGATGTAAAAAAATCAATATACAATACACTGTTCAAAATGTTTATTTGTACGTTAATATATCCATAATATGTAAAAGCACTAACTTAAAGGGCCTAGGAGCAAAAAACCCGCGGTAGCGTGTTTTATCTGCTAGTGTTAGCTACGAGCTATTATATTTGGCCAATGAAAGAAACTTGAACAAACTAATGAGATATACACTAAGGAAAGGCAAGTATGCAAAAAATCAATTGAGAGAATGGCTAAATTGGATCCCAAAAAAAAGAGACCATAAAATGTGTTCATTTCAATACATAGAATTATGAAAAACCAAATGCAAAAATAATTAATGAAATTGTTTTTGATAAAAATGTACACAAACTATGAAACCAGAAATGTAAATATAAGTAGATTGCCGCATATGACAAAATAATTTTATTATAATGTTTAATTGGAATACGTAATTTATGTTGTGTAGTTGATGAATCTGTAAATAATGTTGAGCAGTCTTCTGCAGAGGTTTGCTGGGCAGCTAGTGTGGATGGATCTGAAAATAACAAATAACTATAACTAGTACACATAGATATATTGTTTTGATATGATATTTATTTTTTGGGATATCCTGCCGAGTCAAATGAGGGAATGGTGTACGTTCGGGAACATTCTGTGCTAGTCTTTAAAAAAGTATAAAACAATCCCATAGTCGTTCTTTCATTTTCCTGTGAAAGATTTCGACGAAGCAACCAATGGCTTGACCAATGGTTTGAAAATGTCAGTCCGCAATGGAGTGCTAGCACCTACCCTGATGTATTGAAGTGAGGCATGGAACTGACAGAGTATGCAAGTAGACTGAATGCTGAAGAAATGAAATCCCTGACGTATGTCTGGTAAAACTGTTGACATTTGCTGATGGTTTAGGCGTATAGAGCGAATGAAAGAAGAATGGTAGAATCGGGGAGGCCCGAGAATGACATGGTCATGCAAACCAAATACTTGAATCGGTCCAAAATAACAGAAGGCTATATATGATATGATGTATGAATGTGAATCAAGCAAAGAGTATGTGTCTATCCTCATTGCCTACGACTGCGGGAAAGCGACGCGATGTTTAGTTAGTTAGTTCGATTAATTAGACCAGAGACTCTTCACGGAGCTTAGATTACATGAAAACCAGAAAGTACCTGTAAATTTCCAGTAATTACATGGACGGGTTTTATTAAAAAAAAAAACTATTCGTCTCTGAGCGTAATGTTACACAAGAAGAAAATAAACTCTTACACCACTAGACAGCTTCAGGGTATATCAAACCACAGACCCTGCCACTGTACTGACTGGTAGCATACTGTCCATCCAAAACATAATCTATCAATGTCCCAGAATGCAAATACTTACAAGTTACCGAAATAGCTGCTGTTGTCGGGAAATATATTGTTTTGTTTTACATCGTATACCATGAAAAAAGGCTTTTTCAAGGAATTAGCATTGTTTTTAGAATCTGAAAATAAAATCCATCACAATTTTCTTTATTTTTCTTTTTTAATTTTACTAACGCCCTACCGTCTATTACATGAAATTTTACATAAAGTTACAATATGTGAGTATAACAGGAAAAATGGAGGGTAACGTAGTGATTTAAAAATGTAGATGCAACTTTATATTGGTGGCGGGTAGGCGCCGGTGGGTTTTCGTTGCAAATAACTCTGGCTGTTGTCTTTATTAAAGGAAACGAAATGGGGAGAAGGGTTAACATGGCCGCAGACGTACTTTGTTCTTGGGATCAGTGCCTTGCCGGTGAATTGTGGAGAGATGGTTTGCGGTTTTATGCATAAAGATGTTGAAGGAATGTTACGATTATCTTATTCAATAAATTGAAGGGAACGGATGATCGCTAATACGATTATTCGTTTATCAAGCGATGCATGCCGCGCCTTTGTTTTGGACTACATGGGAGATAATACTATATTCCAATGATGTCAAGGTACGAGAACCGGATTATCAGATATATTCGGAGCCCTTGATTCTGGGCGATGGTTTTGATTAGTAAATTATGAAATAAAAACAAATTAATCAAATAAAATTTACTTGCACCGGATTCGAACCCGCAACCTGTAGCTCGCTAGTCGAGAGCCTTCCTTATAATATATTTCATTATCACAGTTAGAGAATATACAGATTTTTATTACTTTTAACCTATGAAATCCATAGTAAGTTGCTCTAGCCAGCCACATAACATGAAAAGGAGTATCTTGCTATCCGTGATTGCTGTGAACTAACTCACACAGTAAGAATAAATGCTTGAAATGGCATTAAAGTGACAAAATGCTTAAGGTGATTAAATAGCCCCTCAACACAACGCAAGTTTTATTTTACATCGAAGGTTAAAGCGCCACTACGAAAATCGTAATATAACCTTCTAATGCATCCACAAGATTATCTGAAAATCACCTTGCCCTCGGCCCTTAAATAAAGAGACGTAATGTCTGCACTTCGAAGTATTACGGTATTAAATATATTCATCTGTGCATAGAATTATTTTTACCTAGAGGGAGCATGCAGCGCCGCCTTATTTTTGTAGCATTAGGAACCTATGTAAGCACTCTCAAAATGTGTTTACATGTTAAATAGATTGCTTTTTTCTGTCTGGACGACTTGTATGACAAAACAGTAAGATCTTTTAGGTATAATTAGGTTATTGGAAAAATTGTTCGAATGAACGTTTTGATTGATACACGTTAATATGGTTTATATATGGTGGTTTATGAGTGTCCGGTGATAAAGTGTACTAAGGGAGGTGATTCTAAATGATGGGGTTAGTAAAAAAGAATCACAAGTTTTTTCAGAATTCCGTTTTTTTTCATAGAAGGCAACTTATTTTTACATACATTCAAACAATTCAACTTTTTTACTTGAAAATTACCCAAAATGTTGGAATTTCGAAATCATTTATCTTTTTTCTTGTACTCTCTCATGTAGAATCGAATTTCTAAGTTAATGTACTCTACCCCCAGACACCTTGTGCATAATAATATAAATTATAAGCTAGTCCCAGCGAGAGCTCGTACGGACATCATCGACGTTTGTCGACTTCCTTCTCACTCGTCTTGTTTTAAAACGAAAAAGACAGAAGATACTAGAACCATGAAATCATGAACGATTTCTCGCTGAAACTATTATACAAACCTCAAGAATGAAATAAAATTTTAGTATCGTTCTGATAAGTAACAGGAATAAACCATAATTAAACATAGATACTAATTTCGTTTGTCGGTGCCCGCATGATATGAAATATCCCCACGTATTCCTGCGTTATGCTAAAAATTATTCAAGCTTTAATGAACTTTTAATTTTCTAAATTCAAACTGATTAATATTAAATATTATCAGAGGCAATAAAGTAGTTGGCCCCAACCGTGTTTTATAATTTAATACATCGTTATTTGAAATCTGTATTTATTTGTTTTAATGTTTGACAGATACTAATATGAATTATTAGAGTGAAATGTGTTTTTGAAAAAACCCGTGTGGTTTCACTGAACTAGTTCTAGTGGACATACTTTGGCGAGCCTTTCATATAGTTATTTCATGTGTCCTGCACCATATTCATTAATATGCATTTTTATAATGCCATTGAATAGTTTTCGAAATTTTGTAAATTTTCTAACATTCGAAGGGTAAATTTCTTCTTTTGAAAGTCAATTATCGCGTGACATTTTATTTATAAATATTATCAGCTTCACAAATTTTCCAATTATTACAATATCCCGTGATTTGTTACGGTTCTGCTCTAGTAATAATAATATGACACTTATACGCTACTACAGTTGGGTGATATTTCACTTTAAGTGCGCTTAACTTAAAACATTAAAATAATGATTTAGTAATCAGTGGTAATATTCGTAAATAAAACTGTTTTCCTAGCACAGTATTGATAAAGTAACATAATTTAAAAGAAAATACTTTACCTTCATACAAAGCAATAACAAGAGAATGAATTAACAATAGCAGTGCTATTACAGGACAGGACACAATAACAACATCAAAATATAATTACATATAACATGAAGAAGTTAATATTCATATAACTGTACTTAGTTACTATACTCGTATTTGAAGACCCAGTTTCTTTCTAACCTACATTTTTCTCTCCGTCAGCTACTTATATAAGTTTAGTTTAAATGTAGACATAACCTCATCGGTTTTTTTTCAACAATATTGTACTGAAAATGTTTACCTACCTACCTTCCTACCTACTATAAACTATATTACGATTTGAACCAAAATATTTTACGCATGTATTTTGTTATTTATCTTATACGAGTATATCGGAGATCAGATTTGTGATTGGGTGAAGTTTCAATAGGCATGAAGTGGACGGTTTGGTGGAATTTTAATTTAACAAATGACAATTTTCTAACATTAAAAAAAAACGAAACCTGTTAACTAACCTATGACTCAATCTGTTATAACCACAAATTCAATAAAACGTACATCATTCCAATATTGACACACGAACAGCTGAATAAAGTTTTTCAATGTTAAGTGTTCTTGAAACGCAACAACATACTTGTAAATACATAGTTTGTGAAACTTCATCCTCATAATACTGTACCTGTGATTATATTACACACATAATATTGTAATAATCATTGTTACCTTAAACTGAATTTCAAAATATATTAAAAACATCCCGAGTGACTGACTTCTATACAAGATTTGAAAAGTATCTGCAGTTCTCTTTCCTTGTATTTTTATGGGTTTATAACTAAGTTGCATTCAGTAAGTGGGTAGCTTTTTAGCGGGGACTGATTTAAGACGGTGCGGTAACGGTGGCGTGATTACAGCATGGAAATCCCCCCTTATATACACTAGAAATAATAATATGATGGTAACTTGAGTGCAGGTGGCGTGGTTAGAATGAAATATGATGTAAGATGTTATCCGCAGTAGAACGCCCACCTTGGGTTTTAGGTAATGTACTACATTTAAAAACCTGATGATTTATTTCCTGAAAGTTGTGATAAATCAAACACATTTGTTCAAAATTTCAAATCAAGCATTTTGATTCAATTATCGTTAAGTGGGTTATATTTTGGTTAAAATTAAATAGGTAATTGTTTTGACAATTCACGTTTTCTTTGTGGGTGGGTACTTTAATTTTAATTAACTCACTTATATTTCAAATGATGATGATTTATGATAAATAAAGCTAAATGTAAGGGTACGTATACATTTGTGAACCGAAACGCGAACCGTCCCACGAATTACGGGAAAGGAGCGAAACAACTGCAAGCGGCGTTTCATGCACAACGCGGACATAGATGTAAAAGACCGGTCCGCGTGCAGATTGTCCTTTTCCCGTTTTGACCGTCTTATCAGTTCTAATTTATAAGAATATACCAATTACTAATTATCTTACGTTTCATTTAACAAACATACAGACATAATACTAAATACAGAAGCAAACCAATTATTAGTTTGTGATTTGTTAATCAAATGTTTAACGTTATTTATATATTCAAATTAGTAAAATAATGTATTACAAAAAGTAAGGTACACTTTTATGAACAATAATATTATTTATTGTTTTGGTGTTTAATTTGTAGAACTCCATTTAATTTTTTTTTTAAATAAATTTAAGATAAATCAAATTTAATAATGTTATAATAATTATTAAGTTCTGCAAGTATTTCTGTTATTTTTACAGTTTTTAATGTGACAGCTGTTTCGGCTTTTGAGGCCATTATCAAACTGTGGATATGTCCACACGGCGACGACTTATTTATATGATTTTATTTATCCCCACCCATTTAAATTTATATAATGTTCAAAAATGATTCATTAAGAATTGGAATAACCAAAATATTTGGAAATGCAGCAGTGTTTATACACCTATTAGAATTAATGACCTAAGGGTTTTCTTAATTGTTGGTATGTGGGTGATTATGTTAAGGAATTATATTTTTTGGGTTTTTTGAAAATATTAAGCAGGGGAGAATTGATCATTTTTGTTTGATTATTAATTAGGGTTATGTTTGGATCATTAGTTCTTTTATTTATCTCTAATTGTTCTAGTAAATTTAGTCTAAAACCCTTTCTTTCTATGTGTAAAGGTTTCGGCTCGTTGTTGTCAAGACGTGGTTTTTCTCCAAGAGGTGAGCTGCGAATTTTGAATCAATTTTATTATTTTTATAGCAACGCATATGTTCTTTGAATCTAGTTGAAAAGGCTCTCCCAGTCTGTCCAATATAAACGGCATCACAGTCTATATGGTCGCATTTTAATTCATAAATGCCGCTATTTTTAAGTTTAGGGATTTTACTTTTAGAGTTTTTGAGGTTAGTTCCTATATTATTATTAGTTTTAAAAGCAATATTTAGACCACATTTTTTAATTTCTTTCGCTATTTTTAAAGATATTGGACCGAAAAATTCTAAACATGCAAATTTATCTAACTTATTATTATGTACCGGATATATTGAATTGATTTTATTATTATATTTTTTCTTTCTTATAATTTTGTCGATTTTATTTGCCTCGTAGCCGTTACTAACCGCGATTGTTTTGATTGTTTGAATTTTGATTGTAACACTTCCTGCCTTTAAATACGTTCACTCTGTTTTAAACGCAATCATTATCATTATTATTTCCATGTTTTTAAGACAAGCAATCTAGTCCGAACTGTATATGAAATCACGCTTAAATCAACACAATCTCGATCGCACAACACCTAGCGCCCCTGAGGTGATTTTTCACAATACGGCGCTCTACAAATTATCCAATTATTATTATTATTAATTGTATTCTCACTGAGTCCAATCACTTTTTCACTTCACCGGTTCAATAATATTTCACTTTAATTCAATATTCAACAAAGCTTTCCAACACCATCTGAATTCACTAATTAACTGTAATTTCACACAACACTTCTGATTTGTATCGATTTCTCGAAGCTGTCAACGTACCCAAGTTCAAAAACCGACTGTCCCAGCGATCTCTTCTTTCCACCTTCCCGTGGGAACGTGTTTACTCATAAAACCTGCCTGTCAATAAATCTTATGTTCTTATCTCAAACAAAAAAAAATTTTTGGAGCACGTTCGTTTCGTTTTATCGTTTGTTTATTTATCTGAGTGTTCAAACCATCACATGCCCTAGTATTGCTTTTTGGAGACTGTAAACGGATCTCTCGGCATTTAATGAAACTGCAGCAGAACAAAGGCTGTTGCTATATTGACGTTCATGGTATGTTTTGCTCAGATTGACGATAAGGTTTACAGATCCGCATTTCGCTCGAAGCATGTTTAGGGTAATAAGTTTATAGTTTAGGGTTCTTTCACCGTATTTATGGGAACATTTCGGAATCACCAATCTTTCATTTTGAGTGAATCTTGTGTTTGTGATTAAATTATATTTGACAATTTAAACAAATAATATTTAGAGAAGTTAAAAATAAAATTGAAAGTTCACCGAAAGCTTAAACTATTAAAAGTAGTAATTTCATAAAAATGTATATAAATAGAGCCCCTTTCACATTTTAGAATGTAATTTTATGTTGCTTACATGTTTTATTACTCTTTATAATTATTGAATTGTTTAAATGAATAAATAAATAATTACAAAAAAGTCTTCTGATTTGTAAGTCCTCAGGAAGCACTAAGGATCTTTTTATCTATCTTTATAATATAATAAATTTGATGAGCATAAAAATGTAAACATGTATATAATTTATATAAATGTACAAAAGTAGATATTACACGTATAAATATTATATTGCGCATATTATACAAGATGTCGGGGGTAAAGTGCACAAACTTCGGGAGGTGATTCTAATTGATAGTACAAGTAAAAAAGAAAAAAAAACTTTTTTTGGAATTCCAACGTTTTAAGATAGTTTTCGAGTAAAAAGGTTAAATATTTTCGTATAGAAAAAAAAACAATTTCTTCTACGGAAAATAAATTTTTGTGGAAAAAATTTGGAAATTCGAATAATTTCCATTTCTTTTTTACTTCTTCTAGCATTTAGAATAAACTCCTGAAGTTTGAGCACTTTACCCCCGGACACCCTATAAAGATAACCATATAAGAAAAACCTTATTGATGTAAAAATATATTTATTGATTTCATAAAAGTTATAAATTACTTTTATAAAAGTGATAATAGTATTTTAGTAAAGTAAAGTAATTTGTATACCTATACAAATAACTTTCGTAAATGTTTTTTGTAAAATTAAAAAAAAAATAAATTAATTAAATCCGTAATAAAACCCATATTTTGAGAACCATCTTCATTTCGACTTCGTTCTAATTTGCTCGGTGCTAACTAAAAATGGGTCTGTTTTTCTAAAATTGCAATAGATGTCGGTAATTTAATTTCGTTATTTAAATTATTAAATAATCCCCAAAATTATTCCTAATACGAATTCAGACACCTCTGTCGGATTCTTTTAACACTAAATATTCTTTATTTTGTGGGTGTCACCCAAATCTAAATTCTTTACGCGGAAAGCTGGCCCTTAACATAATCACCCACGTACCAACAATTAAGAAAACCCTTAGGTCATTAATTCTAATAGGTGTATAAACACTGCTGCATTTCCAAATATTTTGCTTATTCCAATTCTTAATGAATCATTTTTAAACATTATAGAAATTTAAATGGGTGGGGATAAATAAAATCATATAAATAAGTCGTCGCCGTGTGGACATATCCACAGTTTGATAATGGCCTCAAAAGCCGAAACAGCTGTCACATTAATAATATTATATTCATTGATTCCAACGAAGTCATAAAATATTCAACCACTTTGAAGGCGAAGGTAGGAATCTCAACAGACCCTAAAATATTGAAAAAATGCACTTGCCTAGTTTTGTAGCTAATCTCAGACGAATGGGATGTAATATACTATAATGAGTGTAATACACATAAATTATGGAGAGATGTATGATGGGAGATTAGGTGGTTTGAGTGCAGAATTTGTGGTTGTAATGATTGAAATGAATTGCAGATGTAAGGATCCATTTGTGTGTTTTGTGTTTTCAATGTATGGAGTTCGATTTTGGTTTTTAAGTTGAATAAGAGAGAAGGTTGAAGACTTTAGGATCTAGGTAGATTGTCTTTGTGCGGATATAGTATGAAGTTTAGGTGCATTTAAGGCTGGTCAGTTGGTTTTACTTCGGGTGGTATGATTATTTTGGACGGGTGTTTTCTTAGATTATATTTATACAATAAATGTGTTGCTTAAATATTGGACAGAGTTAACTTAAATTTAATACATTATACTCTATGAAGAGTTTGAAATTTTTTTTGTAGAGGAAAAATAATAGTTTAAGCACAGCCACCCCAAATGATGATGTCTTATGCTAATAGGAATTGGCAGAGAGCATAGTATACTGATTTAAGTGTTGTAGGAGTAAGAATGTTTCTAAGAGTTCGAAAAACATAAGATGTCTTGCAATGTCTGACGGCTGGTTTGACGATGAATGTCGAAACCAGAAGAAACTTATGCGGAAATTAGAGAGGACCTATAGGAAAAACTCTTCTGTAACTACAAGAGACGAGTGGATCCTTGCTCAAAAACAGTATACGTGTAAAATTAATTCCAAAAGAGCAGACTATTGGAAAGAAAAGATTAACTCTGAGCGAACCAACCCGCGACGTCTTTGGAACTCAATAAAGACTGTAATTTCCGAAGTCACTGTTCCAACGAAAATAGATATAACCCCGGAAGCCTTCTCAATTTTTTTTCAGGATAAATTGAATCCATTCGTGCTTCCGCATCTCACGCCCCTCCGCCAATATTCACTTTAAATTCTAAAGGAACTTTGTCTTCCTTCAAACCCACAACGCTGGAAGAAGTAACAAAAATTATTTCAAGCTCGCCTAATAAACAGTGCAGTCTTGATCCCATACCGACATGGTTATTAAAACAATGTTCTACTGTTTTAGCTCCATTCCTAGTTCACGTTTTTAATAAATCACTTAGCACGGGTGACTTTCCTGAACCACTCAAGTCAGCTGTAGTTACACCAATCCTGAAAAATTCACAACTAGACGCCGATAACTTAGGTAATTATCGGCCCGTTTCAAACTTACCATTTATTTCAAAAATCCTGGAGAAAATTGCTGCCGCACAAATAACCAGTCACTTGAATTCAAATAAATTATTCGCAAAACGTCAATCTGCGTACAGAAAGTTCCACTCAATTGAAACCGAACTACTTCGTATGCTATCAGACATAACTCTTGCCGTAGAGTCAGGTAAGTTATCACTTATCTCACTCCTAGACATGAGTGCAGCGTTTGACACGATTGATCATGAATTCCTCATTAGGAGATTAGAGGAAACATTTGGTTTGAATTCCGACATAAAAAATTGGCTGGTATCCTATTTATCCAATCGCTTACAAGCCGTGAGGGTTGGAAATAAATTGTCCAACTTCGCAACACTTTCTTCAGGGGTACCCCAGGGATCCGTTTTGGGTCCACTTCTCTTCATCCTTTTTACAAATGATGTCGCCAAAATAATCGAGTCATTTGATCTCTTGTCTCACTGCTACGCTGACGATCAGCAAGTTTATTTTTACTGCGCTCCAAATGAAATCAATAGTCTCAAAATCCGTATAACTGAATGTCTAGAAGCAATAACTCGTTGGATGTCTTCAAACAAGCTGAAGCTCAATCCATCTAAGACTGAGTTTCTCTGGGCAGCCACAAACAAACTTCAACATTTCATAGACAATTCACCTATTACTATTTCCGGCAGCGATATCATCCCAAAAACAACAGTTAAACTTCTCGGTGTCAATTTAGATTCAGACTTTTCGTTTAAAAGTCAAATAAATAGGACTGTAATGACCGGTTTTTTTCACCTAAGACAACTCAAGTCTGTCCGAAGAAACCTTCCTTCAGAAGCAACAAAACTACTTATCAACTCTTACGTAGTCTCACGTCTCGATTACTGCAACGGCATTTATGCCAGCCTTCCAAAATATCAAAATGACAAACTTCAATCAGTGTTTAATGCAGCAGCACGGCTCATAACCGGGGTTTCAAAATATTCGCACATTTCAGAACACCTTCGTAACCTTCACTGGCTCAAGTGCCCTGAAAGAATCCAGTACAAACTGTGCTGGATGGTGTTTAAATCCATCAATGAAATGGCCACACCCTACATCACTGAACTATGCGTCCCGGAAAACACTGGTCTGAGGCAGTCAACTCTTAGATCAGCAACATCATCAGCTGTAGGCAGACTGATAGAACCTAAGCGCAAGCCAAATACTAAGTTTGGTGATCGCGCTTTCGGAGTATCTGGGCCGAAGGCTTGGAATAAACTCCCTCCGGAACTAAGATCCATAACAAGTCCAACAGAATTCAGGTCTAAACTAAAAACTAACCTTTTTAAGCTGTCGTACCCTTAGATTAAATATACCATTCCTAAGAGAAAGTCCAGTTATATTCAATTTTTCAATTAAATCCTAAATCCTGTATCTAAATTTCGCCAATAAACAATTCGATAATGTTAATTAAGTGGTAATCTCAAGTGACCTACCAGGTTAGTATTGTACTGTATATTTTCTCCATAAATAGTTAAGTAATAACATAGATCACTGTAGAAATGTATTATAAGTTTGTACAGCGCCCTTGAGGTGATTTTGCAAAAAAACGGCGCTATACAAGTCATCCAATTATTATTATTATTAAATGCAGGGAGAGACTGGCTAAGTATTGATCCCAACGTAGATGTTGATCAATCAAGATCAATTGTTTTTTTTTTCAAATTTACCTTCAGTTTTGTGAAATTATTGAATTAATATTAAACTATTAATATTTCGTAATACGGGGAATGATTTTACAAAATAAACTCCTTGGTGATATATTTTGTAAATATAATTTTTTAAATTTTTTATTTTGGTATAATATAAAATATTTTAATATTTTTTACATTTCATAGTTATCCAGTAATGTTGGCCTCACTGGGTGGCTTACCCGTGCTCAGGCCTTCAATACAATAGTAAAACTATAATGTTTAAATTATTAAGAAACTTTTCTTCGTACGAAATTTACCATTTATATGTTGATTAAATTTTGAGAAATTACATAAACTCCTAACGCGCCGATCCGGTTATGTTTTTGGGTGTGGCTCAGAAACATTTTTCAGGCATAAATTTAAAAACGATATCCGTAGCTTCTACAAAATCAGGGGTCCTAGAAGGAAAATACAAAAATATATCCTATCAAAAAGTTACGTTTGGCCAGTTTTATAGTCAGGTCGTCATTATACAACTAAAATTATGCAAAATATCTACCTTAAACCCAAAAAAAAAAAGTCAAAAAATTGTCAAAATTTTGTTTAAAAAATCTTTTTTAAAGAGAGACTAATATTCCCGGGTAACGAATAACTTGATAATAATTTGAAAATCACCAACTACCAAATGTTGCTTATGTCGTGATGGAGTACTTAGCCAGCTGAGCAATTGAACTCACAATGACCGGTATTTGATGAATATTTTCTACATAATGGAGTTAACTTAATTATATTAGTTCTAAGTTTATAATTATATTATGTACATACTTAACAAAGGATGAAACGGTGACATAATATCTAAAGGTGTTCCTAATATTTATGTGGGTTGATTGATAGACCGATTTATAAAACATCCGGTTAGCATTATCTGGAAGGATCAAATTCGAATACTAAAGCAGGTAGGACTTACTCCCTTTTCAACACGATGTTTCGTGGAAATGTGTGTACTACCAGTTTTGTGATTGAATTTCATTTACAGTCCATAACCCACGTTCATCTGAAGAAGTTTCAGATGCAACAATCCGATTTCCCTACATTTCCGTGCAACTATAAAATAAACTACAAGAATACTAAACAAAACGTAGTCAACGATGTGTTTGAAATTCTGTGCAAACAAAAAAATTATACGAAGTATTCCATCTGTTTGTGAATGCAAAATTATGTTGCAAGGAAAACGAAATGTATTTTCTACTTTGTGGAGTAGGTTCTAGGATAATTCTCTATTAAAAACAGTTCTCTGCGTTTAAAGCGATATATACACACAGCGGATTTTATAGAGGTAAACTTAATCGCTTTGCCTGACAACTGTACCTGCAAATTAGAATCACATTTCACTACCTATTTGTAACAATACCCTTTCTAATCCGTTACGTTATAGCTGGTTCCAAAACATGTATATTTGTTGAAAATTATTAAATCATATGTACGAGTCCAAATCTCGTTCAATTGACATTGGAGCTTACGAAATGAACAGGTCTCATAAGTTCATTTGAATCAAACCAACCGGTCTGCACATTTTCAAACATTTATGTTTCCTCGGTAATGTAATTTATTGAAACATTTATTTCCAATGAAAGGCGAAAAAAATACTATTCCAAATTTATAAATGAATTCTGCATCTGAAAAGATAACTCTAATATCACGGTCATGTTCGACCAAATGCAAGATTTAGTAGAAGACGTGGCAGAGGAAGATACTGCACTTCATCGCTTCGATATTGACATGATTTGAATGAGTTCAGAGTTGTTCTGGGCTGTAGCCTGAAGGGTGGACGTAACTTGGATGATTTATCCGACCTCCAATAGAAAAGGGTAAAAAATGAAAAATTCTGCAAATCTTCAAATAATCTTCAAAGAGAATAAATAATTTGAAGGATATTTTCTAATAAATAAAAAAAAATCTGTATAAACGAAAGTTTTAATTTTTGATTCGTTTGTGTACTGGAATGAAATCTAGATTTTGCAACAATTTTCATTTCCTTTTTCCGAATGTCACAGGCAGCTCAGCGACAATTGCTGACGAATATTTGAATTTTAAAGCGACGTTTTCCTGCCACGGTCAAAACAATTATTATTATT
Source organism: Hesperophylax magnus (assembly GCA_026573805.1). Classification (NCBI taxonomy): domain Eukaryota; kingdom Metazoa; phylum Arthropoda; class Insecta; order Trichoptera; family Limnephilidae; genus Hesperophylax; species Hesperophylax magnus. The sequence goes on from JAIUSX010000011.1 coordinate 24,263,733, forward strand.
GCCAGAGGCCATTAACATTTAATTTCGTTAGATGTTTCTACGTTTTCAATTGGGCACTGTCATAAATAAAAAAAACAAAATAACTGTCTGCGCATTACTTTATATCTCTGCAAATGTCCGCAGTACCTTGAATGATGTCAAATTCAAATTCAACGGATAAAAACCTTTTACTGTACAAAATAAACATAAAGTACAAAGGGTATAGCTTAAAGGTACATCCTATTTCTCATAGCTAACCCAATTAAAAATAAGTATAGTATATTTAAATATTATGTGTGAACATTATATAATGTAAATATACCCACCGAAGAGACGGACAGAGGGTAAAGAAGAAGACGCGATATATCATTTGTGTAGGTAAATGTAAAAAATAAGGTGTTAACATTTTTTGTTTGGGTGAATGTTTTTAGTCATGATTTAAAATGGAGTATATCGTTTATTGTTTTAATGGAAGGTCATTATGTATTTTATTACCGTGTAGTTAAGGTCCTTTTTGGAATTTTTTTTGTTTGTTTGTAGTATTAGTAAGTTTATATATCGAGTGTTTTAATGGAATCTTCTCTGTAGATAATAGTCCATTATATAACATATCAGTGATCTTCAAAACTTAGAAAAATTTAAAAAAGGTCGACATGAATCCAGATCACGAAATTTGTGATTTTTTTAAAGAATCATTTTTTACTGATTTTCCCGAACAAACTATTCTTATTTGAAAAAACTTATCCATAACATGAAGTTGCCCTTGAGGTGATTTTGCATAAAAACGATATAAAATTTATCCAAATATTATTATTACTATGAAGATATAACTGAAATTGAAATTTATGCAAGAATTGAATCTATCTATCTTCTATACAAATGAAAATGTAAAAGTTCGTTTGTTCTAAATCTTAATTCTCCAAAAGTAATTCACCGATTGCTTTGAGATCTTGAGACAAATTTGCATTCGAATACGCGTGTGTTATAATATAACAGTATTTAAAAGATGTCACCTGTGAAAGGAAAAGAATTTTTTTTCTAAACAACTCCATCTTTTGGACCAAAATGCTTTTTTGAAAAACAGCGTCATCCGTTGTACGTAAAAACAACAACATTGTTCCACTACCCGCACACACAAGCTTAACCACAGCAACGCGTGGCGGGGTACAGCCAGTTTTTATTAAATGTTATTTCCAGTTTATGTTTGAATCTGATGGTATTTCGGTTCTTGTAGGTATCTTAAATTTGATTTTACAATTATTAAAGTTTATATTTATAAAAAAATATTTTTAAAAAAATATTTTTTAAAATAATTATTTATCTGAAACGCAAATGTAAATTGAAAAATCTTCCGAGAAAATTAAATGCCTCCAACGGGAACCCGCACCTACTGATTGCCGGTCAGGTGCACTCAACAACTGTGTTACGTCGGCTTATTTTTAACCGCTAAATAATTCAATAAATACTAGTATTTCATTCAACAATTATTGCTTTTTGTTTTTTTTACCTGAAAACAACAAACTTTATGTTTGTAAGAAAAGTATTGTTAAATACTAAATTTCTCACTAGGTGGCATCGAGACATACTATTCTTCATTTGATGGTGAAATATTTTGACATCTCAAATATTATAATTTTTTTGAAAGGTAAACTTCTGTTTACAAGGCAAGATTTATATGTAAAGCACAAAGGATAACAAATTAATTTAAGCAAAAATTATTATCCTGAAACACAAATATGAACTGAAAAAATCTTTCGAGAAAACATATATTCCCGTCGGCGGCATATCTTCAATGAAAAAGTTTATATTTATGTCCCTCACAAAAACAAGAGTAATTCTAAATTAGGGAGGTGATAATAAAATTACCAGCTTAGAACTTGTTATTTTTTTGCATTGCTTATATGTTTTGCATTTTCGTTTTATATTATTTTATATATTTTTACATAACCTGTACGGGACGTGTTTGCCTGCACAAGAAAAGACTGTAAATAATAAGCACGGGCACACATCAGTCCTCAATCTGGGTAATGATTTAAGTAAAACACCGTGAGGTATTCTATCCAAACCATCATAAAAGAAAGACGATTCGAATCAAAATTCACATTTTAATTGCAAGTATTGTACTGGTATACAGAACGTACAAAGGGGTGTAGCTTATAGGTACTTCCTATTTTTTACAGCCAACCCAATTCACAAGAAATAGTTTTATGTATTTCAATACAACTGGGATTTAAAACACAGATAGAAAACTGATACAATCGGAATCCTTTCAGCAATAATTTCAAATTGGAGCACATTGTGCATTATCGCGCCATACGATATAGCAAATGGCGTAGGCGACTGCTGGAGCAGTGGCCAGTTCAATTGGTAGCCAGCAGGAATCGGCCAGCCTCTAGGCTTCAGCATCAATGGCTAATTCAGTCGGTAGCCAGGAAGAATTGGCCGGCTTCTAGGTTTTCAGCATCAATGGCTAATTCAGTTGGTAGCCAGGAAGAATTGGCCGGCTTCTAGGTTTTCAGCATCAATGGTTAATTCAGTTGGTAACCAGGAAGAATTGGCCGGCATCTAGGTTTTCAGCATCAATGACTAATTTAGTCGGTAGCCAGGAAGAATTGGCCAGCCTCTAGGTTTTCAGCATCAATGGCTAATTCAGTTGGTAGCCAGGAAGAATTGGCCGGCTTCTAGGTTTTCAGCATCAATGGCTAATTCAGTTGGTAGCCAGGAAGAATTGGCCGGCTTCTAGGTTTTCAGCATCAATGGCTAATTCAGTCGGTAGCCAGGAAGAATTGGCCGGCTTCTAGGTTTTCAGCATCAATGGCTAATTCAGTCGGTAGCCAGCAGGTATTCGTCAGCCTTTAGGTTGTCAGCATCTGTGGCTGGTTCAGTCGGTAACCAGGAGGAATTCATCGGCTTCTAAGTTGTCAGCATCAATGCAGCAGGGATTGGCTAGCTTCTAGGTGATCAGCGGCAGCATGGTCATTTGATTATAAGAGCCGGCACACGGAGACGCCCCATTATTGTATTGATGACAGATGCGTCTGGCTCAGCTGATAGAGTGCCGGCCGTAAACAGCTTGTTAGAAATAGTTGTAAACTTTAAAATTATTGTGCCGTGATGGAGGAACAGAAGCGACTGCAGATTTCAGTCGACACTCAGGAATTTATAATTATAATTAACAGATCGCGTTTTAACTGGAGGTGTTCCATCCACTCGTGTTAATTTTTGAAATTTGACTGACCCAACATTTTATTTAAATGGGTATTTATAATTTCGCCAACAAGCGTTCTTGTGACATAAATAACAATAAACAAAAAAACTTGTTTACTGTTTTAAATGCAGGTGTTTGTATCAGTCAGCGTCAGGTGTTCAATATTATTTTTTTTCCGGCTTGAATCGCATAGTAACCGAATATTTTGTTGCATTTTTCAAATGGCAAATTTTATAATATTTATTTAATTTTAAGTTTAGTAATTAATAGTTAAGTACTTAAATTTAATAAACTTAAAGTCTTTAAGTTTATCAAAGTCGTCAGCGTCTCCAGTAAATGCAAATAATAAATCGGTGTCGTCAGTAAATACCAAACCTTCTGTGCCAGCTTAATAAAAATTTCGTTCATTTAGATGAGGAAGTGGATAGGTCCAATGATGATCCTTCTTGGTACACCCTCGTTAATAGTTCTTCTTTTGGATTCCACTAAGTACTGTATAATTTTTTCGTCAATGTTTGAAATTTGAACTTTCCGCTTATGACTTTTATAGTACGATTCAAACCATTTTATCACTCTTAAACCTCTTATGTCAATGTATCAAAATAAATTATTTCCGATTGCAGGCTTCAAGTGAACATATTTATTTAAAAAAAAAATCAATTACATAGTAAAAGTATTATTAGAACTCAAATAGTCATATTTGTTAAGTAAAAACAGCTTATAAGTGTTTTATTCTAATTTTCACATCACCTGAGAAAAATTTCAAAAAATTAAACAATTTTTTCTAAAATATTATAATAAATGTGAAGGGCGTAAAGTCAAATAGAATAACTATTAATAAATACAGATTTAAAAAAAAATAATGGTTATTATTTTTTTTAAATCTGTATGGCAACAAAGACGGAAGATGTTCGGGTGATTAACATAATACCTATCTCTACTACTTCTGTATTTGATAGAAGGTAAATACAATGAATAATGTCTCTACGGAAAGGGTTTCCTTTATGATAATTGACATGGAACTTGAATCGAAATGCGACATGTTATTTTGTCGCATTTCGATATAACTTCCATTTCACCACGTAGTTTCCCGTCCAGCTAAATAATTCGTACAACCGAAGTTGTTCTCTAGCTTAGCATTTTTATTTTACTCCGAGCATTACATATTATAGTAATATAATAGGGAAAATTTCAAAGTGACAAAAAAAATGGTGACCAGATGGGACGACCAACTTGATTCAACACTCCAATCCAAAGGGATTTCTCGTACAAATCTACCGATTAGCGCAGCCGGTCGGAAAAGTTTCCAGGACAATTTTGGACGCTGTGGACATGGAAATAAGCTTCAGAATCGCTTGGGATTTTAGTCGACAAAAAGTTCTGCTATTTGTCTGATGGGAAAGTTAGTCCGAGAGTTTAGACGTCCGGATTCAGTTTTCCGGACGGAGCGCAGAAAAATGTTTTTTAATGGGTTTATCCCAGCCATTGTTTCAGACTTGTCTGATTCAGCTAAGGCGAGAAAATACTCATAAAAGATGTCACGCTTTCATTAATTTATGAATATTTTAGAATAATGAATTTGTAAAACGAATTTTGCAAAGCGATCTTTGTCTAGTAGTTGTCTTAAAAGTAGTAATACGGCACCAAATGCCTACCTGTCTGAAATCCATATACATAAAAACGTAGAAATAAAAAAAATAATTAAGATGAGACAATACCCTAAAATAAAGCCAGAACCTTAACGACGTAAGTGAAGCAGCCGTACACAAAAATATGCGACGCACGGCATTAGTTTATTCGATAGACCTGCGGTTGAATTTTCCTTATCAAATCTCTAAAATATAGTGGGTATCTTAACGAAATAAGTGATAAAGTCGTGTTAAAACGATATTGGGCAAACGGCCCGGAATAATGGACCGTCCCACTGTCGACTTTTCCCAAGCAGGCCTACGAAATCGACCTTTCCGTGGGGTATATTTTGATAAACGTTTTACTAAAATCTCAAATGTTTCTAGAGGAATCCCTATGGACGTAAGTTGGTAAGAGTAAATGTTATTAAATGATACTTTTTTAAATTATTGGGGAGGGAGCGTTGAAAAAATATACTTGAAAAGAGGACGATGAGAAAGATAAGACTGGAAACCTCTGGTCTATTAGCAAGTAATGAAAAAAATGTAATAAACATAATATTAAAATGGTTGTGTTATTTATATTTTTTTCCTAATTAGGAAGATTACCAAAGTAGTAATATAAATAAAAAGTAAATTAAAAAAAATATATATATCACGATCAAATAAATCAAATACTTGTCATTACAATATTCAAAATATCAAAGAGTATGCATTAGAAGAAAAAATATTATTAAAGAATATGAATGAAGTAAGGGTGTGCGCCGAAATAAGGTTGTGTAGCGGTATATCCTTTCTACCTACCCCTGCCAGGAAGCAGTGTGATGCTTAGTTAGTTAATTAGCGCCCCTGAGGTAATAACTCACAAAAGCGGCGCTATAAAAATTGTCCAATATTATTATTATATCATTATTAATTTGGGAAGATACCCGATCATTGTATCTACTGTGAATGTTATAATATTGTAATTTAATAAGGTTGTAATTGTTCGATAAAAACTAGGTATTTTCGTTTAAATAAATGCAAACAGTGTTTATTACATATCTTTTCTTTTTTATTATTTAAAGAGGAGTTGTACAAAGGAATTTCACTTAATCATTTGTTATAGGTTCATGTAAAATAATAATAATATCAGTTATTATGCCTTGGGGAAGAATGACAACACTCTTCCTCTGACGTAGACATTTTTCAGTTAAACTTCGGTGATTTCGAGGTGGCAATACAATTTTTCAAATCAATTGATCTTATTAATGTAACATTAGGATTATATGTTTTTTTGTGAAATGTTATTGGATTCACTGTTTGTCACATTAAAGTGAGTAAATGGTTTGGTAATTAAATAACAAGAATTACAAAAAATCAAGTAAGTTCTATTTGTAACTTAATAGTGATGAAGGATTAATAACCTCTCAGTAGATTATAGTAGTATAGAATAAATGCCATACAGGCGATGCAATGCGAATAAATGCAAAATAAATGCTTTGAAGTAAACAATCTCCTGATTACAAACTCGTTTGCGCGTATATTATGGTTGTATTGTATAATGTGACAAATTAAGTTACTTAGATTACGATCGGAAAACATTTTAATATTTCTGTCTAAACTTCACAAAATAAAAAAATGAAAGATGTTTATTTTCATAAATCCATAACAACCTTATCGTTATCAACGTTAATAGTGCGTTTTATCGCTCGATTACGGATATTACACGGATCGCCTTAACATGAATTATTATTAGTGACAAATCCTGAGAAAATCAATGAAAGCAGTCTTGTTCGGTCATTTCTACCAATTGAAAACATCCTTCCCTACAAATTTAGCATTCCTTATTGTTATGCCATCTTCGTATAAGCAAGTTTTTAATGATAGAGATTAAAATAAATTCTCTATCATTAAAAACTTGCTTATACGAAGATGGCATTACAATAAGGAATGCTGAATTAAAGCAGTTTTGTTCGGTCATTTCTACCAATTGAATACATCCTCCCATACAAATTTAGCATTCCTTATTGTTATGCCATCTTCGTATAAGCAAGTTTTTAATGATAGAGATTAAAATAAATTCAATAATTAATAGTTTTGATAGCATGAACGATGAAGATATTATGAAAAAATAAAAGCTCCACGACATTTTTACGGGACCTTGTTTTGGAATAAATATGCCAAATCATTCATTCGTTGTCAGAACAACACTTTGTTCCTTGGAAAATAATAAAATATCAGCAGATATTGCGCCGAGTCATGATAGCTCCGTTTCCAGTCTAACTGGATGTAGATTGACGCGGTGATCAATAGTTAAACACAGAAACGGCTCAAGGCTTTTTAACAAAGAACTTTTCCCACCATGCGCTCCAACTTACCTACGCGATTCATACGAATCGACGGCAAGATTTATGAAACCCATAAAAACTACAATTTGAAGCCAAAAAACGTATCGATCATCAATAAATTTTCATTTTATTGTAACGTAAGAATTATTAACATCTCTGCCCGCTTGCCTATATTTATGTATCGAGTAATTTACTAAACATTTATCATAATATTTTGGTGACATAATAATGGTCGTTTTTTATTGGAATAGCTACTATTTTAATTAATTTTGAAGGCTAAACCAATCAATGTAAGATAAATAAATATTAAAAGGTAACGGTATTCTTCTTCGGTTCATGTTTCGTCTAGATTTATGAGTATTATCTTCCTCAATGATAATCATGCCTAACATGAAAAAAAAGGTTTTTTAATTTTTTTTTTAAGTATTACATAACACATGGTTGATAATACAGTGTTTTGTTTTTAAAAAAAGCAACTCAGCAAATCTGCTACATGGCTGCTTATTTTCCGGCTCTACCTTAATTAATAAGATTGACGAGAAGAATTATACAAATTATACATACCACATTCATAGAAAAGTGGAAAATATTATTTGTAATGTGTCAACACCACAAGAATCAATAGTATGCGGAGTTAAAGTTTTAGACTGTGTGTAATTATAAAAATAAAAATAATATAATAGATACATGAATTTATTGCACACTATGCATTTTTTACGATTTTAGTGTTGGTTTTCTCATTTTCCTCAAGTGCTATGTTTTTTTAAGTTAAATAAAAATCACCGGTACACTACATTCCAGTGTTTGGCCACCATACTTAATAGATATTTTGTGGAATTTCCGTAAAACTTCTGCTGTGGTTGTGCAATAGTGGTTCTTTTTACTTATCTTCTCCCCAATTACCCATAATAGTAAGGTATCAGAGAAACCCTTTTAACACTTCCACCCCGGACCGGTGTTATAATTCTACACTAACTAGAGTTTTAAGCTGTATCTAGGTGGTTTTTTACACCATATAACAAATAATTTAGGTAATCTTAGAAAAACTATTCAGCTATCGATCTGCATTTAAAAAAATTATATCGCATTACTACTTTTTAAGAAATTAAATAAATTACATCTAAATCTGATAGAATATTTTATACGGGGCGGGACTTTATAATCGTTTCCACGAACTGGACGAGGATCCTGCCGAAGCCGGTAGCCGAAAGATAAATTTTGCATTGTAATAAAAAGGGCTATACCGTTATAATTGAGTCACGCTAGTATTCTTATTATCACTTTACCATTTTGCATAACTTAATGATTGACCGGAATTGAAATTGGAGGAGCGGTAACTGGACAATTTTTAAGGGACAGTAAGTAATTTCTTAGTTATTAATGGAAAGACTTAATCCGAATCGGTGACACAGCGCTTCTCATATGTCCTTTTGAAATACTAAGATATTCACTTGCCGGTCCCAGACCATTTCGTCTGGGTAACATCCGGCAGGTGTGCTTATACATTCTAGGAGCAACACATTTTAGGAACACAATTAAAATTGCATCCGTCTCTGTTTGTCGTATGAAATACAAATAGACCAGAAAGAGACAATTATTTTTTAAAATTTGTTGGAATTTGGAAGATAGAACTTGCTCAAAAGTTTAAAGTACAGTGTGGTTGAAGACTGCAGCGAATAAATAGTGTTTTCGGTTATTGCTAACTTGTGTTTTGGTGTTAAATAATTCTCTTTGGGAACGGACCAGTTTCACAGTGCTACGGGCGTCTTCAGATTGGTAAGTACATTTATCTTATGCAATGGCGTATAAAAGTATCTGTTTCAGGGGTGTTAACTAACTAACTAACTAACTAACCATCACGCCGTTTCCCCGCAGGGGTAGGCAGAGAGGACGGACCGCCAAACAACTCGGTCTTGGCACACACTCTTTGCCTCATTCACATTCATACATCGTCTCATACATACTCTTCTATTTTTCTGACTCTTGACATGACCCGACTCAAGTATCTGATTCACTTGATCGTGCCATGTCTTCCTCGGGCGTCCCCTACTTCTTACACCATTCACACTTGCGTCATATATTCTCCTTACGCTCCTTTCTTCATTCATTCGCTCTACATGCCCAAACCATCTGAGGGTCCCTTTCTTAATTTTACTCATTACGCTCACATCAGCCTTGCATTCTTTGCGGATATCCACATTACTCACACGATCATACATGGTTTTACCACACATACGCCTCAGGGATCTCATCTCTACAGCATTCAGCCTACTTTCATCCTTCCTCTGCCAGTTCCATGCTTCACTGCCATACATCAGGGTAGGTACCAGCACTCCATTGTGGACTGCCAGCTTTGCTTCTTTGGACAGCTTTTTGTTGGCGCCTACGGCATTTAACCCACCATTTATGGAGTTACCTACATTCACCCTTCTTTCAATATCCCTATCAGCCTTCCCATCTCTCGTAAACATACTTCCCAAATACACAAACTCATCCACTTGCTCCAAGTATTCATCATTCACAACTATATTGCACACTGTTTTCATACTCTCTCTTTCAAATACCATGACTTTGGACTTACTTACATTCATAAACATTATTTATTCTCCACAATATTAAAATATTGCATTTTAATAGTTTGCTTTTATTGATGGTATCAGTGTCAAAATTTCTCGGTGTATTATTATTATAACTGCATATTATTGCAGCTTGTTTTTGCGTTTTTACTCAAAATGTTCATTTGGTTCCCATATTCTTTTATTTTATGATAAAAATTATTATATTAATTCTAAATTTATTTTCATGTAAACATTATGTATTCCATTGCTCAAACCATACAATTTATAGAATAATCGTACTACTAGTAGTACTAATAGTACCTACTAGTTTTTCACGCATTAGAATATGACCATAATAATACTAATAAAATTTGATGATTTAAATAGCGCCGTTTTTGTAAAAATTCACCTCAAGAAGCGTTAAATTTAGTCTTACATTAATTATAATTAACAAAAAGGTATCATTTAATTCTTTTCTTTATGTGAAATATTAATTTCAAGATGTGTTTGTTATTTATTTTATTTTATCTTCGTTATTTGATAGATCATTAAAAACATAAAAATGTTAACACATAATCAACGGAAGGCACCCATGGTTATTTTTTGGATGCATAAATTTTCGATTTGAGATATTTTGAGAATATCAATCTCAGATGGGAAGGCTGATAGAGATATTGAAAGATGGGTAAATGCAGGTAACTCCATTAATGGAGGACTGAATTTCGTTGGCGCCAACAAAAAGCTGTCTAAAGAAGCGAAGCTAGTAGTCCACAGTGGAATGCTTGTACCTACCCTGATGTATGGCAGTGAGGCATGGAACTGGCAGATGATGATGATGAAAGTAGACTGAATGCTGTTGATATGAGATCCCTGAGGAGTATGTGTGGTAAAACCATATTTGATCGTATGAGAAATGTGGAAATCTGCAAAGAATGCAAGGCTGATGTAAGTGCAATGAGTAAAATTACAATATGCCCATGCTATTGATTATATTACGACTGGCAATTTAATGTTATTTTTCTTGGAAGCCTCGAACCAGGTGAAGGTAGTTATAATGTGTTGATTGTTTTGAGAAAGGAATTGTGGAGCGGGAAAACGAAAAATTAAAAACAATCATTGATTATAAATTTTATGAATAAGAGTGTTGTTTTCTAATACACTACACATATATTAATAGTAGGGGCAGGTAGGTAGGTACTTACGACTTTTAGAAAACCTATTTTGGATAAAACGAGTAATCGCTCTAAGGAGAAAATTTAGTTTTTTGTGCTCGCTATAACCAAGTTTGACTGTATATATATATTTATATATCGTCTCATATATATATATATATATGAGACGATATATGAATGTGAATGAGGCAAAGAGTGTGTACCAAGATCGAGTTTTTGGCGGTCTGTCCTCTCTGCCTAGGTACTCCTTCGGGAAACGACGTGATGATTAGATATTTAGTTAGTTATTATTGAAAAGTAAGTGGGTTGATGCTACATAATTACTTTTTTCTGATTACAGATTGCAGGCTCTGATTGCAGATTCAGTCACGATATCAAGTTTACCTACTTACTTTTTAAATTTACACAATTCTAAAAAAATGCCCAAAAAATTTTTAAACGCTGAGCAGGTGCGAGCGTTATTAGAGAAAGACTCTGGTAGTAATGAGTCAAACATTGATTTTGAATTTGAAAACATTCAAAACACATCGGACATTGAAGATCATGTTTCTTTTGAAAGTTCTTCTGAAAGTGAATCCGACACCTCTGACGAAGATGCCGAAAAGATTACTGATGAAACAGAAGAAAAATCTTTTACTTCCAAATCTGGATTTAAGTGGAGTTCCGTTCCTCCGACACAATCCCGTAGTAGGCAACACAATATTGTTTACTCTCGTCCTGGCCTGACAAATGAAAGCAAAAATATTTCATCTATTGGAGACGCATTTTCATTGTTTATTACTGACGATATTCTCAAAGAAATAGTTACTGAAACCCAACGTTTTTGTGTGAGGGAAAACAAGGGCACAGCCGATGATGCATCAATTTCTACGGATGAAATTAAATCCTTTATCGGCATATTGCTTGCTGCTGGGAGAAACCGTTGCAGAAAGATGCAGTTGAAAGAGTTGTGGACAACGAATGATCTATTTAGGCAATTTTTTTATACAGCAGCTATGTCTAGATATAGATTTGCATTCTTATTTAGTACTCTACGATTTGATGATAGAGTGACTAGGCACGAAAGAATCGCACAAAGTGGGACAAAACTGGAGGCGATAAAATCAATTTATGAAAAATTTAACGCAGCTTGCACTAGAAATTACTCCCCGGATTCCCACATCACCGTAGACGAACGTTTGGCGACGTACCGGGGATCATGTCCTTTCCGTGTATACATGAAAAGCAAACCTGGACGATACGGAATTAAAATATGGGTGGCAGCTGATGCCAAAACAGCCTATATTTTAAATACTCAAGTATACACGGGCAAAATTGGCAATGCCCGAGAAGTAAATCAGGGGTTACGAGTCGTAACTGACTTAGTAGCACCATATTACGGTTCTGGAAGAGGTGTTACGACAGACAACTTTTTCACGTCAATACCTCTTGCCAATAAATTATAGGATAATAATTTGACGCTGACTGGGTACATTGAGGTCGAATAAAAGAGAAATTCCAAAAGAATTTTTACCTTCTCCGCAAAGGGAATTACATACAAGCCTTTTTGGTTTTACCGATGCACTTACAATTGTTTCTTATGTGCCGAAAAAGAAGAGTGCAGTGGCTCTTCTTTCAACCGAATTCCACGACGACAAAATTTCATCAGCGTCAGAGTCAAAAAAGCCAAATATAATATTACATTACAACTCAACAAAGGGGGCTGTAGACACCGGGGACAAAATGACAAGGGAATATTCCTGCGTTAGGTCGACAAGAAGGTGGCCATTTCGTATTTTCATGGAGATTTTAGATATGGCTGCCTTGAATGCTTATGTTATTTGGGTCACTAAATATCCAGAATGGCATTCAAATGACCGAAGCAGACGAAAAATCTTTATCAGGGAGTTGGCCATGGACTTAGTGAAAAACAACATTAAAAGTAGAAAAGAAAGCGGTGTAAAATTTCACAAAGCGCAGCAATACGGCTTCGAATTATTTGAAAAAGTTATGCCGAGTACAAGCGACGATATTGTATTAAATGAAGTACAAGTTTTACCTACCAAGGCAATACGAAGACGGTGTTATCTTTGCCCGCGCAACATTGATAGAAAAACTAAGCTGTGTTGTTATACTTGCAGGAAATCTATTTGTGTTCTGCACAGGGTCCAAGAAAATTTTTGTACTAACTGTAAAACTATCAAGGACAATGCCAATAATGAATGTTGTTAAAATAATAAAAGTTGCTTAGGACGGATCTTTTGACAGATTTTAAACAATTCATCAAATTTTGATGTTAATTTTCAGGTTCTGCGAAAGTTCTATTCAAGTTCCGATATTATTTCAGTTCTGTGAAGTACCTGGCCTATACTGATATCATAACAGAACTTGAATAGAAATTTCATAGAACTTTAAAATTAACAAACAATCTGTCATTTTTGTAATAAGCATATCCGACCTTTAGAAATTTCATCTATTATTCACTTTTTCTAGTATTTTTGCTGTTTCTTTTTCAAGTCATCACTATACTAATGGTGCCATGATCTGTAATTTTAGGTTTGTCTAGTATTTTCGAATTTGTTCACGTTCATTTGATTACACAAACTCAATTAGTGTGGTGAACGTATGTCTGTCGGTATGAAAGAGACAGGCATATCTGAGTGAGACAGCATGACCGAGACGTATAAAAAGGCGTGTCTGTTGTAACTCGTCCTCTCTTTGCAACAACATCTCGAATACTGTACATTAGTAATAACACTAAATAAACCAAATAGTATGGAGTATCCAAACGACTATTATTTACATCTTATCTGAGTGATCGACACGGCAGATCACCACAGTTGGCGCAGCCGAAAAAGGAAGCTGAACGGCCGCAAAATTCTTCCTGGAGGAAGAACCGTAGCCGCAGCTGAAAGAACCACAGTTGGCGCAGCCGAAAAAGGAAGCTGAACGGCCGCAAAATTCTTCCTGGAGGAAGAACCGTAGCCGCAGCTGAAAGAACTACAGTTGGAGCAGCCGAAAAAGGAATCTGAACAGCTATTAAATTCTTCCTGGAGGAAGAACTATAGTTGGAGCAGCCGAAAAAGGAAGCTGATCAGCCATTAAATTCTTCCTGGAGGAAGAACCACAGTAGGCGCAGCTGAAAGAACCATAGTTTGGTTATAATCCCACCGAGCACCGCGGAAGGGATTATTGTCGCATAAAAAAATAAAATAATTTGGGGGCAGCTTCACGGACAGTATCGGACATTGAAGGAGCATCAAGGCAAGGAACTGGTGAGGAGATTCAAGGCGCTGAGCTCAAGGAATCAGCAGCCGAGAAACCGGATGAAAAACGGATCCAGGCAGCTTGTACGGGGACCCGACACGGGAAGGCGTGGCGGTGGTGACCGGACGAGAAGGACGACCAGGAATCCGGACGGAGCCAGAAGACGGTCGGACGCGGAAGGGCGGCGATCGGCGGCAGCATCAATCATCAGATTCGTGAGTTGAGTGCTGTTTGTTGTTGTTTTTTCTGATTATTGGTAATCTGTGTGGAAATGGAGGGAGTGGGTTTACCCAGGTTTTGTCACCTTAGGGACGGGCTGGAGACGTTCGTGCTACAGTTTGAGCAGTTGATCCTCGTCAATGATGACAAATTTAAATCCGAGGATAAAAAGAGGGCGGTTTTAATATCCCACCTACACACAGACACGATTAATCTACTGATAGATTTATGTTTTCCAAAAAAAATAACAGAATTATCGGTTGAAAATATATTTTTGTTATTAGGAAACCACATTGGTGTTTCAAAGAATGTGTTTAAGGAACGTGGAAATTTTTTTGCGGCGAAACAAAAAGTTGGGGAATCTATAAATGATTATATAGCTAGGTTACGTTGTCTAACAAGATTCTGCAAATTTGAAAGCAGACTGGAAGAAAACTTAAAAGATATTTTTGTGACTGGTTTATTAGAAGGTCGTATTAAAGAAAAAATGTTTTTAGATGCAGAGAAGCTGACTTTAAAAAGTACATTAGAGTGCGCATCGGGAATGGATTCATTTCATAAAAATATTACGTGTATTAAATCCGAGAGTGTCGGGCTCATTTCTAGAAGTAAGAAAAATTTTAATAGTAGTGCAGGTAGGAATTATTCTACTTCACCGGCGCGGGCGAAAGACAAAAATGTTACAATTCCCAGAAAGAAATCAGTAGAACGTATACAACAGTTGAAGTGCAAATATTGTAATTTAAATAATCATGATTCCAGTAATTGTAGATTAAAAAACGTGACGTGTTTTAATTGCAAAAACAAGGGACATTTTAGTAAAAATTGTCGCGAAAAAAAACGGGAGGAAGTTTCATCTGTGTTTGTGAATGCAAGTGAAATAAATTCAAGGTTAACAAGAAATACCGATCCCATTTATTTATCGTTAAAAGTTAATAACGGTATCATCATAAAAGGATTATTTGACACGGGTGCAGGAATATCGATCCTATCGGATAAAGATTATTGGGAACATTTTAAAGATGTACAATTGAAGCCGAAGAATTTAACCCTGAAGGGTTACAATAATTGTAAGTTACAGTTACTTGGATGTTTAATTTTGTCAATTAATTTCAATGGTATTACTAAAATAATGGAATTTTGTGTTGTAAAGGATGGTTCAACCACTGTGCTAGGTAGAGACTTCGTAAAAGAATTTAACATTGGTTTTACGGGTTTCGAGACGGTTTCTTCACAGTTGAAAAGTGAAATACTCACGCATAATATTCACGACGTAAACAATAATAGTGTCGATACGTTAGTGCGTAAATATCCGGAGGTATTTTCAAGTAAACTAGGTAGATTCAATAAATTTAAAGTTCATTTAAAATTGAAAGAAAATGCAGAACCGAAATTCTGCAATCCGAGAAGTATTCCTTTCGCTTTGAAAGCGAAAGTTGAAACGGAATTGAACCGTTTACAGGAAGAGGGAATTTTAGTTCCGATTAGTTATAGCAAGTTTGCATCTCCTATCGTGCCCGTAGTTAAAAGCGATGGAAGCATTAGAATTTGCGGGGATTATAAATGTACTGTGAACCCACAATTGATTGTTGACAAATATCCCATGCCGAAGATAGAAGTTTTATTATCACAAATTTCGGGCGGAATAATATTTTCAAAAATTGATTTACGTCAAGCTTATTTACAGTTGGAACTAGACGAAGAAAGTATGGAATATACTACGATTTCTACACATTTAGGATTATTTAAATTCACTAGGCTAGTGTTTGGGATTAACAGTGCACCGGCAATATTTTGTAGAACTATAGCTTCATGTCTACAAGGTTTGAAGAAAACAGCGGTTTTCCTGGATGATATTATGGTTACAGGAGAAACGATAGAGGAACATAATGCTAATTTAAATGCAGTTCTTAATAGGTTAAAAGATTGCGGTTTGTGCGTAAATATTCAAAAGTGCAATTTTAACGCTTCATCGGTATGTTTCTTAGGGTTTGAAATCTCGAAGGAAGGGATTAAACCTATGGAAGATAAAACGAACGCAATTAGTAAAGTCGCGCAACCAAAAGATTTATCAGAGCTACGCAGTTTTTTAGGAATGGTAAATTTTTACCGATCTTTTGTGCCAAATATGTCTATGTTATTAGATCCTTTGCACAAATTATTGAAAAAAAATACGAATTTTGATTTTAATCAAGATTGCGTAAAAGTTTTTAATAAAATAAAATTAATTTTATGTGATAATCGAGTGTTAGCACATTACGATCCAAATGTTACTTTGAAGGTAGTTACGGACGCCTCAACGAAAGGTTTGGGTGCAACATTGTTACATGTGTATGAAAATAATTTACAAAGACCTATTTCTTTTGTTTCTCGTAAACTGACAGAAGCGGAAAAGAAATATTCAATTTTAGACCTCGAGGCTTGTGCAATTGTGTTTGCTTTTAAGAAGTTTTTCGAGTACATTTACGGAAGGGAATTCATTCTAGAAATAGATAATGAACCTTTATGTAGAATTTTTGGTGAAAAAAAAGGAATTCCTGTTTTAACTTGTAATAGATTACAACGTTATGGTGTAATTCTCTCATCTTTCAATTATAAAGTTCAATACGTAAAATCAACATTAAATTGTTCGGATTACTTATCTCGCGTACCTGTAGGAGATCCTGTTGAGGAAAATAATAACTTTGATTCAAGAATTTTGTGTTTATTCAAAAATAATAGCGAGATGCCAATAGATGTTGAGGAAGTTAAAGCAGAATCTAATACGGATAAATTATTATTAGAGATAAAAAATTATCTTAGAACAGGGTGGCCAAATAAAGTCAATAAGGATGATTGCAAATGGATTTATTGGATAAAAAGGAACGATTTATCAATAATTGATGATTGTATTTTCTGGAACCATAGGTTAGTAATTCCAATAAGTTTAAGGGATAAGATATTAAGCTTATTGCATAGATCTCATCTAGGGATTGCCAAGATGAAAGGGCTAGCTAGAGGCTATTTTTGGTGGCCAGGGATTGACAGTCAAATTGAATTTTTAGTTAGAGAGTGCGGAATTTGTGCGGAAATTCAACCATCACAACCCAAGAGTGAGTTAACTCCATGGCCGGTAACGGAAGAAATTTGGAGTAGGGTTCATATAGATTACGTAGGGCCTATCGGAAATAAATATTTTTTGGTAATCATAGATTCAACCTCAAAATGGTTGGATTGCGTGGAAGTAAATTCACCTAACTCAGATAATACCATTAAAATCTTAAAGAGATTATTCAGTTATTTCGGTAGTGTACAAACCTTAGTTTCTGATAATGGAGCAGCATTCATGTCAGCAGACTTTAAACAGTTTTGCGAGAGAAATGGCATTAAACATTTAACAACACCTATAAATCATCCTCAATCAAATGGATTGGCAGAGAATGCAGTCAAAACGTGTAAAAATTTTTTAAAGAAAATATTGTTAGAAAAAAAATTTCAGTCAGGTTATAATGAGAAGTTAGAATGTTTTCTCATAGATTATAGGAATGCACCACACTGTACAACAGGGTTAGAGCCAGCAGTTGTAATGTTTGGTAGAAGGTTAAGGTCAAATTTGAATAATTTTATACCTAGAGGGGGGAAGGTAAAGGAAAATGTGATTGATAAAGATACCAAAATGAAAATGTCAAAATGTCAGGAAAATCAGAAATTCTATTATAAAAGGAATAACAAAGTATCTACGAATTTTAAGATTAATCAGAAAGTTATGGTTAGGGATTTTAGAGACCAAAACAATGATAAGTGGGTACCAGGGAAAGTACATAAACGTTTGGGAAATAAACTATATTTAATTGAGGTTAAATTGAATGATAAAATCATGTACTGGAAAAGACATTTTGATCAATTATCCAAACTGTGTGTATCATGGGAAAAGAACCCTAGTATTTTAATCCCTGAGTCTGAGACGAGGAGGCTATCGTTCGATGAGTACGATGTCTCCGACTTTGTTTCGGATGACAATCTAATGGGTGACCCTCTTTTTCCTTCCAGCTCCAGTGAACCCGTGGCGTCAACGTCGGGGAACTGGAAGGAGCGCCTTCGACCAAGGACAGAGAAATCAAAATAAGCAGCAGTCAACTCTCCGAATCAACATGGTTATAAATAAAAAAGAAAATGTTGTAAAATAATAATTAAATATGTGTATGTATGTTTTATAATTATTATTATGATAATCATGTTGTGTTACTGTCTGCTGATTTAAGTGTGGAGGGATGTGGTGAACGTATGTCTGTCGGTATGAAAGAGACAGGCATATCTGAGTGAGACAGCATGACCGAGACGTATAAAAAGGCGTGTCTGTTGTAACTCGTCCTCTCTTTGCAACAACATCTCGAATACTGTACATTAGTAATAACACTAAATAAACCAAATAGTATGGAGTATCCAAACGACTATTATTTACATCTTATCTGAGTGATCGACACGGCAGATCACCACAATTAGTGTACTGGTTGTTTGTGTTATCTTGGCGTATTCTCAGTCGAATTGTTTCATTTTTAAAATGATCACGTTGGAAAATATTTTGCATAAAAATCCGTTTTGTTTATTTCATATTAATATTATAGTTTTTAATAATAAATTACGCGTATTTTAAATAATTAAAGCATTCATGATAGTGCATGTAGTCACTTACTAACATTTGGTAAATGAACAACATATTTTTCTATATGAAAACAAACATTTTTCGACCATATCTTTTGTGCTTTTAATCATTTCTCTGTTTATCACTTTTTTATAAGAAGTCCCTCTACTGTTTTAGACGTGGTGCACTTTTCTTATTTTCCATTTAAATTTATGTATAAAGGTTTCAATTGCTCAAAGCATAGTGGTCATTTGGAAATTGTTAATTTATGCGATTGTTTATTGATAACTTGATATCAATTTTACAATGTTTTCCAGAACATCTAGTTCACTTTTGCAGTCTTGTGCAATAAGTATATATCCAGGAGTCATTACGCTATAATATCTTACAAGTGAAATGTTGTCAAAAACCGGACATCATATCCAATAGTTACTGTACCTTCTTATAACATTATATTTTATGTTTTTCCATCAAATTACGCAAAAATTGTGTTGTTAACGTCAGCTTGTTTTTGTTTTGTCTTCTTTTATAAATATGATCCCAATTTTAGATTAGATTATTTCTTGGTAATCACTTTGCATTTCATTTTTTCATACAATTTATTCTGGAGTATATTTATTCGATTTACCAATAAATTAAAGTTTGGGATATGTATGTACCAAAATTAATAGCTGACAGAATTATTCGCTATTTAATAATGCTGATTTTATTCCATGTTGTTTGTGTTTAACTTTCATCGTGTTGTGTGTGTTTTTTTAAATTGTGAATTTTTATTTAAAAAGTTATTGTCTTCTAGCTAGGTTATAATTTTCGT
Organism: Hesperophylax magnus; assembly: GCA_026573805.1. Lineage (NCBI taxonomy): Eukaryota > Metazoa > Arthropoda > Insecta > Trichoptera > Limnephilidae > Hesperophylax > Hesperophylax magnus. The sequence continues at coordinate 24,283,508 of JAIUSX010000011.1, forward strand.
TTATTTCATCTTCAATTTTGGGAACTCGTGCCGTGTGTATATGTTACATTCCACTGTAATAATACGATAAAGAGTAAATATCTTACATTTCAAGTTGTGATTTTCACCACGCGATTTGTGTATAATATGTAAATATAACAATCGTCCAGTTGATTAGTCAGACATCTCCGAAGAATCGGAATTTGAGTTGAGTATACAGTTATATGTAAAATGAAAAAACAAACAAAAGATATGTTTTCTGGGTTATTTGTAGAAAATTTAAAAATTTCGTACTAATGTACCGAACCGTTATACTTCCCGGTGTTATTTTTTTATAGCATATTTAATTTATAAAATACAGACACATGTAAATAATATTTGGTTTATGGCGAGCATTCGAACATTGCTTTCCTCATTATCTCAAAACTTTGTATTTAGAGATGTCTGACTAATCAACTGGATGATCGACATGTCTTGTTTACCAGTAATAGGTATGTTCATTATACTATATGTGTAATAATTTTTGCTAATATATAATGTTTGTTTCATAAAACTCATTTATTATAAAGTAGGTACCTACCTTACGTGTTTCTAAAATGTTGAGGTGTATTTTTGTAAAAATATAATATTTTGAGGTGTGTTTTTTGTCTTTTTGTAAATTTCTTCATTTTACTACGATATTATGTGTGTAAGATATTTTAAAATTATATTAAAATTATGTTTTATATTACGAATGTCTTTTTCTATTTTCTATTATAATTTTGCAATTTTCAGTTTATTTAATCAATCCCTATAAATGGTCACCATAAAAGAGATAGCCTCCTAGTATGATGACGTTTCTATTCTAAATGGTGGTTTTTGTTCAGGGCAATACTGAACGCATTTCCCATCCTTGGCCGTGCAGAAAATATATTATATTAAATGCATTATATTTTATGAATTATTTATGAAATATCACATAATTATTGAATTAATTTGCGCTTGCTGGGATTTTGAACCCGCGACCCAGAATCTCAACCATTTGACCATGGGGGCCGTCATTACTAAGAAAAAGAGAGAAATTCTCCGGTTTCTCATATGTATCCTATTACGAGTTTATAAATACCGTTTCCAGATCTCTCATAAATATTGTTTATCAAAAACGGGGAATTCTCAGGCTACAATAAAAAATATTTATTTCAAGATTGGATTTCAATACTTTAAAAATACCTTATTTTTAACAATTTGAAGTTATTAAAAATAAATTATTATTTTTTGGTAAACTAATGTTTAAGACAAGATTTTTTATGCATAGCACAAAGGGTAACAATTATTTTATAAGCAATAATTATTAGCCTGAAACACTCATCCACATTGAAAAATCTCCTGATAAAAGATACATGACGCCAACGGGACTTGAACCCGTGTCCTTTCGATTGCCGGTCGACAGCTCTGACCACTGAGCTATGGCGGCTTATCTCTTATCCGCGAAATAATTCAATATATACTAGTGTTTCATTCAACAATTACTGCTTATTACATTTTTTCACCTGAAAACAACCAACTTTATTTTATATGAGAAAGGCATTGTAAGTGCTAACTCTCTCACTAGATGGCGTCGAGACAAATTGTCTACATTTTTTGGTGAAAATTACTAGAACTTGTCAAATATTAATTATTATTTTTTGGTAAACTAATGTTTAAGACAAGATTTTTTATGCATAGCACAAAGGGTAACAATTATTTTATAAGCAATAATTATTAGCCTGAAACACTCATCCACATTGAAAAATCTCCTGATAAAAGATACATGACGCCAACGGGACTTGAACCCGTGTCCTTTCGATTGCCGGTCGACAGCTCTGACCACTGAGCTATGGCGGCTTATCTCTTATCCGCGAAATAATTCAATATATACTAGTGTTTCATTCAACAATTACTGCTTATTACATTTTTTCACCTGAAAACAACCAACTTTATTTTATATGAGAAAGGCATTGTAAGTGCTAACTCTCTCACTAGATGGCGTCGAGACAAATTGTCTACATTTTTTGGTGAAAATTACTAGAACTTGTCAAATATTAATTATTATTTTTTGGTAAACTAATGTTTAAGACAAGATTTTTTATGCATAGCACAAAGGGTAACAATTATTTTATAAGCAATAATTATTAGCCTGAAACACTCATCCACATTGAAAAATCTCCTGATAAAAGATACATGACGCCAACGGGACTTGAACCCGTGTCCTTTCGATTGCCGGTCGACAGCTCTGACCACTGAGCTATGGCGGCTTATCTCTTATCCGCGAAATAATTCAATATATACTAGTGTTTCATTCAACAATTACTGCTTATTACATTTTTTCACCTGAAAACAACCAACTTTATTTTATATGAGAAAGGCATTGTAAGTGCTAACTCTCTCACTAGATGGCGTCGAGACAAATTGTCTACATTTTTTGGTGAAAATTACTAGAACTTGTCAAATATTAATTATTATTTTTTGGTAAACTAATGTTTAAGACAAGATTTTTTATGCATAGCACAAAGGGTAACAATTATTTTATAAGCAATAATTATTAGCCTGAAACACTCATCCACATTGAAAAATCTCCTGATAAAAGATACATGACGCCAACGGGACTTGAACCCGTGTCCTTTCGATTGCCGGTCGACAGCTCTGACCACTGAGCTATGGCGGCTTATCTCTTATCCGCGAAATAATTCAATATATACTAGTGTTTCATTCAACAATTACTGCTTATTACATTTTTTCACCTGAAAACAACCAACTTTATTTTATATGAGAAAGGCATTGTAAGTGCTAACTCTCTCACTAGATGGCGTCGAGACAAATTGTCTACATTTTTTGGTGAAAATTACTAGAACTTGTCAAATATTAATTATTATTTTTTGGTAAACTAATGTTTAAGACAAGATTTTTTATGCATAGCACAAAGGGTAACAATTATTTTATAAGCAATAATTATTAGCCTGAAACACTCATCCACATTGAAAAATCTCCTGATAAAAGATACATGACGCCAACGGGACTTGAACCCGTGTCCTTTCGATTGCCGGTCGACAGCTCTGACCACTGAGCTATGGCGGCTTATCTCTTATCCGCGAAATAATTCAATATATACTAGTGTTTCATTCAACAATTACTGCTTATTACATTTTTTCACCTGAAAACAACCAACTTTATTTTATATGAGAAAGGCATTGTAAGTGCTAACTCTCTCACTAGATGGCGTCGAGACAAATTGTCTACATTTTTTGGTGAAAATTACTAGAACTTGTCAAATATTAATTATTATTTTTTGGTAAACTAATGTTTAAGACAAGATTTTTTATGCATAGCACAAAGGGTAACAATTATTTTATAAGCAATAATTATTAGCCTGAAACACTCATCCACATTGAAAAATCTCCTGATAAAAGATACATGACGCCAACGGGACTTGAACCCGTGTCCTTTCGATTGCCGGTCGACAGCTCTGACCACTGAGCTATGGCGGCTTATCTCTTATCCGCGAAATAATTCAATATATACTAGTGTTTCATTCAACAATTACTGCTTATTACATTTTTTCACCTGAAAACAACCAACTTTATTTTATATGAGAAAGGCATTGTAAGTGCTAACTCTCTCACTAGATGGCGTCGAGACAAATTGTCTACATTTTTTGGTGAAAATTACTAGAACTTGTCAAATATTAATTATTATTTTTTGGTAAACTAATGTTTAAGACAAGATTTTTTATGCATAGCACAAAGGGTAACAATTATTTTATAAGCAATAATTATTAGCCTGAAACACTCATCCACATTGAAAAATCTCCTGATAAAAGATACATGACGCCAACGGGACTTGAACCCGTGTCCTTTCGATTGCCGGTCGACAGCTCTGACCACTGAGCTATGGCGGCTTATCTCTTATCCGCGAAATAATTCAATATATACTAGTGTTTCATTCAACAATTACTGCTTATTACATTTTTTCACCTGAAAACAACCAACTTTATTTTATATGAGAAAGGCATTGTAAGTGCTAACTCTCTCACTAGATGGCGTCGAGACAAATTGTCTACATTTTTTGGTGAAAATTACTAGAACTTGTCAAATATTAATTATTATTTTTTGGTAAACTAATGTTTAAGACAAGATTTTTTATGCATAGCACAAAGGGTAACAATTATTTTATAAGCAATAATTATTAGCCTGAAACACTCATCCACATTGAAAAATCTCCTGATAAAAGATACATGACGCCAACGGGACTTGAACCCGTGTCCTTTCGATTGCCGGTCGACAGCTCTGACCACTGAGCTATGGCGGCTTATCTCTTATCCGCGAAATAATTCAATATATACTAGTGTTTCATTCAACAATTACTGCTTATTACATTTTTTCACCTGAAAACAACCAACTTTATTTTATATGAGAAAGGCATTGTAAGTGCTAACTCTCTCACTAGATGGCGTCGAGACAAATTGTCTACATTTTTTGGTGAAAATTACTAGAACTTGTCAAATATTAATTATTATTTTTTGGTAAACTAATGTTTAAGACAAGATTTTTTATGCATAGCACAAAGGGTAACAATTATTTTATAAGCAATAATTATTAGCCTGAAACACTCATCCACATTGAAAAATCTCCTGATAAAAGATACATGACGCCAACGGGACTTGAACCCGTGTCCTTTCGATTGCCGGTCGACAGCTCTGACCACTGAGCTATGGCGGCTTATCTCTTATCCGCGAAATAATTCAATATATACTAGTGTTTCATTCAACAATTACTGCTTATTACATTTTTTCACCTGAAAACAACCAACTTTATTTTATATGAGAAAGGCATTGTAAGTGCTAACTCTCTCACTAGATGGCGTCGAGACAAATTGTCTACATTTTTTGGTGAAAATTACTAGAACTTGTCAAATATTAATTATTATTTTTTGGTAAACTAATGTTTAAGACAAGATTTTTTATGCATAGCACAAAGGGTAACAATTATTTTATAAGCAATAATTATTAGCCTGAAACACTCATCCACATTGAAAAATCTCCTGATAAAAGATACATGACGCCAACGGGACTTGAACCCGTGTCCTTTCGATTGCCGGTCGACAGCTCTGACCACTGAGCTATGGCGGCTTATCTCTTATCCGCGAAATAATTCAATATATACTAGTGTTTCATTCAACAATTACTGCTTATTACATTTTTTCACCTGAAAACAACCAACTTTATTTTATATGAGAAAGGCATTGTAAGTGCTAACTCTCTCACTAGATGGCGTCGAGACAAATTGTCTACATTTTTTGGTGAAAATTACTAGAACTTGTCAAATATTAATTATTATTTTTTGGTAAACTAATGTTTAAGACAAGATTTTTTATGCATAGCACAAAGGGTAACAATTATTTTATAAGCAATAATTATTAGCCTGAAACACTCATCCACATTGAAAAATCTCCTGATAAAAGATACATGACGCCAACGGGACTTGAACCCGTGTCCTTTCGATTGCCGGTCGACAGCTCTGACCACTGAGCTATGGCGGCTTATCTCTTATCCGCGAAATAATTCAATATATACTAGTGTTTCATTCAACAATTACTGCTTATTACATTTTTTCACCTGAAAACAACCAACTTTATTTTATATGAGAAAGGCATTGTAAGTGCTAACTCTCTCACTAGATGGCGTCGAGACAAATTGTCTACATTTTTTGGTGAAAATTACTAGAACTTGTCAAATATTAATTATTATTTTTTGGTAAACTAATGTTTAAGACAAGATTTTTTATGCATAGCACATAGCCATAGCTCAGTGGTCAGAGCTGTCGACCGGCAATCGAAAGGACACGGGTTCAAGTCCCGTTGGCGTCATGTATCTTTTATCAGGAGATTTTTCAATGTGGATGAGTGTTTCAGGCTAATAATTATTGCTTATAAAATAATTGTTACCCTTTGTGCTATGCATAAAAAATCTTGTCTTAAACATTAGTTTACCAAAAAATAATAATTAATATTTGACAAGTTCTAGTAATTTTCACCAAAAAATGTAGACAATTTGTCTCGACGCCATCTAGTGAGAGAGTTAGCACTTACAATGCCTTTCTCATATAAAATAAAGTTGGTTGTTTTCAGGTGAAAAAATGTAATAAGCAGTAATTGTTGAATGAAACACTAGTATATATTGAATTATTTCGCGGATAAGAGATAAGCCGCCATAGCTCAGTGGTCAGAGCTGTCGACCGGCAATCGAAAGGACACGGGTTCAAGTCCCGTTGGCGTCATGTATCTTTTATCAGGAGATTTTTCAATGTGGATGAGTGTTTCAGGCTAATAATTATTGCTTATAAAATAATTGTTACCCTTTGTGCTATGCATAAAAAATCTTGTCTTAAACATTAGTTTACCAAAAAATAATAATTAATATTTGACAAGTTCTAGTAATTTTCACCAAAAAATGTAGACAATTTGTCTCGACGCCATCTAGTGAGAGAGTTAGCACTTACAATGCCTTTCTCATATAAAATAAAGTTGGTTGTTTTCAGGTGAAAAAATGTAATAAGCAGTAATTGTTGAATGAAACACTATTATATATTGAATTATTTCGCGGATAAGAGATAAGCCGCCATAGCTCAGTGGTCAGAGCTGTCGACCGGCAATCGAAAGGACACGGGTTCAAGTCCCGTTGGCGTCATGTATCTTTTATCAGGAGATTTTTCAATGTGGATGAGTGTTTCAGGCTAATAATTATTGCTTATAAAATAATTATTAAAAATACCTTATTTTTTTCAAATTTAATTTGATAAAACATTACAAAACAAAACCATTCACCGTTAAAAATGTAAAACATACCTACATAAATGGATCAGTGAAAAACTATAAACTCAATATATACCTATTTAAGCAAACGCATCATTTATGATTACAGGTTAACTGCGGCACGATGCTAGATGATACTCTAAATGAAATTATAATAAAAACAATCAGAAATAAGATATTAATTATTATTTTTTTTTTGTTAACTAATGTTTAAGACAAGAATTTTTTTTCATAGCACAAAGGGTAACATTTATTTATAAGCAATAATTATTAGCCTGAAACACTCATCCACATTGAAAAATCTCCCGAGAAAAGATACATAATAATAATAAGAATAATTGTAGAAATAAAATAATTTAATACCTACATTAAATATCAACATACAACATTTGTTTCAAAATATTTAACATCTGTACCTAGTTTAGTAGTACGTAGTAGTTTTCATAAACTATAAAAGTAAAAAAAATATATCCATCATTTACAGACCACCCTATGCAAGAAACTAGCCACCCACGTCGACGCTTAATCGCCAATCGGCAGTCGAGATTCGGAAACGAGGCGCGATGCTTGCTACGTACCCGCCTTCTGTGTTTTCTTTGAAAACATATATGCGTTATGGTCTAAATTCATTAGAACATTAATTATGACTTTATTTATGAAACGATTTTGATAATGACTACTGAAATATGTAATATATACTTCCCTCTAATTATAACCAAAACAAATTTCATCGAATTATGTCATTAACACCTTTTAATAAGCAAAACAAATTGGGGGACTGAGTGACCCCGTTTCGGATCCAATGTGATTTTTTTCTTTCCGGGACGAAAGGGTTAATTGTAAGTAGACCCTTCGAACAAAACAATAGTTGTATAATGCTTCTTTGTCTGTATACCATTTTTTTCACAATAGCAGTTTGTACATTTTTTAGATACTGTAGTATTACTTGTATTTCCCAAGTTCGTATTCCGTATCTAAAAATAGATTCAAATTCAAATAGATCTACATAAATTTTAATTAATAGAATAATTTGTTATAACTCTTATCTGTTTGATTGATCTGCGATGACATCTGTAGGTGGTGCGCTCTAAATTTTTCAAAAAAACTAATTACTAGATGTTATTAGATATCCATACAAAGCGCTATTTAAGTGATTTTAATAATTATTATTTACAGTGGCACATGTTGAACTATTGTTCCTCGTTCTTGCAACTCTTTTTTGTGACTTTCGTTAAAACAAACAATCAAAAATTGTCTTAGACACGAAGCGCGTGAAACTTAAAATCACTCCCGCGCGTCGATTTATAGATGCCACACTTATTTACTAAAAAATGCCCATTACGATAAAAGATTTTTTGTTTCTTGTTTTTGCTGAACCAAAACAGTTTAAATACAATATGTGTTACCGACTTACCATTTCTCAAGATAAATTTGTGGGTGAAAAATAATTTATTATTCGTGAAAACGTAAAAGCGATTTCGGTAAGAGAAGTTTGTGAAATATTAGCAAAGTATATAAATATACAAAAATAAAATGAAAGTAAAAAAAACTTATATTCCTGTCACCATTAGCAAATAATAAAAAAAATATAGTAAATATGGAAGCTTAAAATAATCGAAACATAAGCAAAATAAAGTGGAGTTTTCGCCGAATTTGCTTTAGAAATATAGACTTGGTAATTTTGGGATACACACAGCTCCAATAAACACTTCCCAAACCTCTCTTTGGTCTTTTTGTAAATTTCGATTTGTAATTGGTATTTTTGAATATTTAGACAGTTCGACAATCATGCATTTGTACAGAGTAATGTGAAAAAGTTTCTTGACAGCTTCTTCATAAAAATCCTCTTTGTTGCATATGTTTTGATTTTTTATGCTTTTACGTTTATTATAAGATGGATGTATTGTTTGCTGATATCTTACGATAGTAAAAAAAGCTTCTTATCACACTTTCTCTATTTATGTTGCTGATATTTCACAAACATCTCAAATCGTACACTTTTTCCGTTATTCAAGAATAACAAATCGTATTTCACCCAAATGGTACTTTATGAATTCACAATAATTTGGAAAACGTTGTATTTAAGCTGCATATGTTCTTCGAACACAGAACAAGACACATCTCTTATTTTTTTGAGATTTTTTTAGTAAATAAGTGTGGAAATAAGAAAACGGCACGCGGGTGTGATTTGGAGTTTCATGCCCTTCACGTCTAAGAAATTATGTAACTGTTTATTTCAACGGAAGTCACTACTAACAAAAGTTGCAAAAGCGAGGAACAATGGTCGTATATAAGCTACTATAAATAATAAAAACAAAATTCACTAGAATTGCTCTATGCGAGGAGTTTTAGTAACATGTAAAAGAACAGTTTTTGATAAATTTAAGATTATGTCATCGCAGATCAATAAAGTTTTGTGAATTTTCTAATATCGCATAGAATTGTGCATTTAACATAATGGGAGAACAGAATTGAAAAGTTGCTTGAAATGCCATTAGAAGTTTTTGGTGAGTTGATCTGAATAGCCAGGTATTGCTTCACCATCATATATCACATCTCTTTCTCCTCCCCACTACCTTCAGCCTAACAACATACCCCCAATACTTTAGGATGCGGTAGTTTTACTGGCTCTAGACGGTTGGGAGCAGTTGGGACAGTTTTGGTGAGTTGATCTGAATAGCCAGGTATTGCTTCACCATCATATATCACATCTCTTTCTCCTCCCCACTACCTTCAGCCTAACAACATACCCCCAATACTTTAGGATGCGATAGTTTTACTGGCTCTAGACGGTTGGGAGCAGTTGGGACAGTTTTGGTGAGTTGATCTGAATAGCCAGGTATTGCTTCACCATCATATATCACATCTCTTTCTCCTCCCCACTACCTTCAGCCTAACAACATACCCCCAATACTTTAGGATGCGGTAGTTTTACTGGCTCTAGACGGTTGGGAGCAGTTGGGACAGTTTTGGTGAGTTGATCTGAATAGCCAGGTATTGCTTCACCATCATATATCACATCTCTTTCTCCTCCCCACTACCTTCAGCCTAACAACATACCCCCAATACTTTAGGATGCGGTAGTTTTACTGGCTCTAGACGGTTGGGAGCAGTTGGGACAGTTTTGGTGACTTGATCTGAATAGCCAGGTATTGCTTCACCATCATATATCACATCTCTTTCTCCTCCCCACTACCTTCAGCCTAACAACATACCCCCAATACTTTAGGATGCGGTAGTTTTACTGGCTCTAGACGGTTGGGAGCAGTTGGGACAGTTTTGGTGAATTGATCTGAATAGCCAGGTATTACTTCACCATCATATATCACATCTCTTTCTCCTCCCCACTACCTTCAGCCTAACAACATACCCCCAATACTTTAGGATGCGGTAGTTTTACTGACTCCAGACGGTTGGGAGCAGTTGGTACAGTTTTGGTGACTTGGTCTGAATAGCCAGGTATTGATTCACCATCATATATCACATCTCTTTCTCCTCCCCACTACCTTCAGCCTAACAACATACCCCCAATACTTTAGGATGCGGTAGTTTAACTGACTCCAGACGGTTGGGAGCAGTGGGACAGTTTTGGGAAACTGACTGCAATGAAACAATACTGCAAACTTCATTTGGAAGCTTAACTCGAAGAATTTCGACATAATTATTTATTTTTGTTGGCTTAAAATAGATTATTGAAACATTCGCCGTAATATTAATTCTAAGAAGAAAAATAGTTTTTTTTTTTCTTTTTTGGGCAACTCTGTGATGAAACCTTTAATCTATTTACTCAGAATAAAATGCGAATACGTCTACACTCAGAATGTCCTTGTGCTATTTGCTGATATTTAATTTGTAATTCGACGAATTCAGTTTATTTTTATTCATAGCTTTTTATAAAGCTGAAGCTACTCTTGCTTTAATGGGCGAAAAGCTGAACACATTAAAATGTTATCAGGGGTTAAAAAATGCGGAATCGGAAGGACAATATTATGAAGCCAGGTGAGCTACGTGTTTAGTGTGTAGGTGGGTAGTAGGTAGTAGGTAGTAGGTAGCCTTGCTTCTCCGTAACCGCTCTTCGAAATAACTGGCTGAAATTAACGTAAAATGACCATTTGTTAAATTATTAATTTTAATTAGCTAGCTCCCGGCTTCTGGACGGCTCGTTCTGACTGTTTTTAATGTGTGCGGCTCACAATTGGGATAATTAGCCGATTTACGGACCGGAATGAATGATATTATTATTCACAATAGTAATTTGGCCACCGGGAACCATTATTTTAACACAAAGGTTATATAATTGGTGATTGTTTAAAATAAAACATGAACATCCATGCAATAGATTGCGACCTGACTTATAGAGTTTAGTTATTATAACCAGATACATTGCACAAACACAATTATTTCTAGAAATTTCACGCCAGCCTCAGCAAATAAGTGATACATTCTGTTTCTATATTGTTCATAATTGATATCAATTTTAGTTTTTATTTTTTATTATAGCGACTATTTAAACATTGTACACACAAAATATGAAATTAAATATATGTATAGTAAAATGTATTTCTAAGTCCTCCTATCACTAGAGTGACCTGTGCTGAGGCGGACTTAAGTTATTCATTTCCATTTTATTAGTTTTCTATGTCGTTTTCAATGTTTTTTTCGGAGTTTTTTTCATTAATCTCTTTCTGCCAGATTTCTATTCTTAAATAAATTTAATTTCTTTGTCGGGATGTGGTTTTATGACCTGGAATATTTCGTATGTCATTGTGATTTGACCTTGTTTGATGAATACACGGTATTGTAGAGGATTCAGTATTTTTGAATAGTTTCAATAGTATATTTTTAGCATGTATTTGTTGTACATTTGGTACATCAAAACTATTGAAAATTTCAATCGAAGACGTTCTTATGGATACTCTCATAATGAATGGTCTTCATGATTTATTTTTGAATTGCGTTCAGGTTATGTATATACTTAGATACAGCATATTCCCATCCTATACTTCCATATTCAATAAGAGAATGACATAAAGCGTAATAGATTTTTTTCATGTCCTTTTCATTCACCATATTTGATAGATTTTTAAATAAATATATATATTTGTAGGTTTTTCCCTGATACTTTGATATGAAGGTCCCATCTAAGATTTTCATCAACTCATTATGTTTCCTTTTATTCTGTCGATGTGAAATTGAAAAGATCAAAACCAAAAACGCATTGAACTAAAACTGACTCAATTATTACTTAGGTACTAATAATATTATATTAACCCCTTTTCGAAAAACTGGTGTTGGAAAAACGAAGTTTTTTACTGTCACAAGGTCAATCAATGCTACTTATACTATTTTCCTGATACATTATAACGAAAATACCAAAGAATGTAAATAAAATCTGACTATACGACTATACCTAATCTAATAAAAAATGACTTTCATACTTGCGTTCCAAAATAATTATTAATTTCTATTTCTGTACATGAGAGGTATAAAGAAATTAGCAATCCAACATCCAAGAACTCCAAAAATTTACGCAAAAAGTCGCTCAAAGATGAACGAAGTACAAAAGAGTTGAATAGGTACAATGAAATGATTACAAATCATTAACTGAGCGAAGCGGAGTCCTGTTTTAATTAGACCGTTTTGCATTTCGTAGATCTGTAAAAAAATAGGTACGTACCGTTTCCGGTTAAGATGTTCGCCATTTCAATAGTTCAGTTAAAACATGTTATTTAATTGAGAAATGTTCGTGTTTATTTGGACTTTTTTATTCGCAATTATTCAATATTATGTTTGAAAAAGAATTGTCACTGAGATAGAAACTTTTCTTCGGAAACATTAAGTACATTTTTTAAACTCATTAACAAAACACACATACATAATGTGGCATACGTATATAGGTATTTGCCAACTCCGTGTATTTTTGTTAGTTTAAATTGGACCCTGACAAAATTATAACTATTCGAAACCGGTTGGTTAGTAAATTAATGGTTGAAAATAAAATACTTGAATAATATAAAATCAGACCACCGAGTAATTTTTTCCAGGAAAACATTTTTTTGTTGTATTTGCATCGTGATCTATTATTATAAGATGACGCCATGTTATGCATTTGTTTGTAAGTAGCCTGATAGTATTTTAATATATTTTTTGTAGAATCCCCGGTGGGAAAGACTATGAATAATATTATTCTAAATTATTTATTTTAAAAGTCATTATGAAAATAAATGTAATAATTTGAAATTAGCTTTTTTTGTTTTCAATGCGATAAATTTACTGAAGACAAATTTAAATCTTCATACATCTTATATCCATCTCCAAGGCGTGTGTATAATAAACATAATATATAATGTATAATATGTATTACGTTTAACATAAACATGCCATCACAAATACATACGTCAAATGTCAAACTTGTTATTGTTTTGTTCGAAATCTTTCCTTAAACTAACGTAAACTAAGTTTTGTGATGTGAAAATTAATTAAACAACATAATCCATTTAACGATTTGTGTAAACACAAACATATTAAGGAACAATATATCGTAAAGAAAAAAAAGATTTAATTTGTTTTTGTTTTTTTTTTAATCCTACTCAAAACACTGGAGCAGTCATACTTATAACGAGACAATCATATAATTCTACGAAACTTGAGTAATTTTTCGAATACAAATTCTGTCATTCACAAGTACTTACTCTCGCTCAAATAATTCTCTACTCTCGCTATAAAATAAAATAATAATGGAATGCAATTCCTGCGGCACGGATATATTATTTATTTTATCGTTGCGAAAATCTATTATGTAAGACGTGCAAGCAGAACTTTTCATTTTTAATGTTGTCAAATTACCGATAGCAACTTTCTGAAAATAAATAAACAAAACAAACAATCCTTCGAGAGAAATATATTCACAACAAACAAATTAAGCCACAAAGACATCCGTGAACCAAAATGAAATCAATAACGTATCAAATGAATGAAATCTTTCAAAGATATCGCTTAACATATACACTCTACTTGGAAATTTTCAACGAAAAATCGTTACTAAAATTGCAAATATAGAATTAAACATGATTGAAATTAAATCATTGGAGAACTCAACTACAAACTGTTTAAATATATACACTGTATACATGTAATACACAAAACTTTTAAATAAAGTTCCAGAGTTTCAGTAAAGTTTTGATTATGAGATTCTTTGCTTTGAGATTGCTTACATTGAAAAATAAAATAAAGCCTAATCATCTGTGCCGGCGCGGCTGGTGTAGCTGGTGTGGCTGGCGGCTGGTGTAGCGGCTGGCACTAAGCTGAACCCACGCTTAAGCGTTGCCTACCGCTAACTGTCGCCTTAAATCATCCCTATCGACGGTTTGTGCGCGAAAGTCCGGACCGAGCCTCACAGGCTAGCGATAATCCTCAGAAAACATGTAGTTTCCCGAATCCTTGGCGTTATTTTAAACATAAATATTTCAAGGTATTTTAGGCATTCCGAGGTATTTTGAACATGCGAATGAATTTTGAACGTATCAAAGTACTTTGGGTCTATCGAGTTGTATTTCCCTTTCAATGTATTTTTGAATATCAAAGTATGAAATAAACTAGCTAAGTACTCGATATATAATAATATTTTGAAAAAAAAACCAATAGGCGGCTTTAAAACAGGAAACTCTTGTGTGGAGGACTCTGGTAAAATCTGTTACATTATCTTCATCTGATGTTTTTATGCAAAATAACCTCAAGGGCACTGTATAAATATATGATACATTTCATCCAAAAATTCAATCCAAAAAATCCAAAAGGCGATAATTAAAATAATCCTAAAAGTACCATTCGACACAGAATCAAGCGAAATTTACAAAAAATTAGAAGTCTTGTCAATAAGACAACTTTATACCAAATCTGCATTACTTCACCTCCTCCAACACAAACTCCATATTCCAATTCAACTAAAAACCTCGTTAAAAACCAGATCCTTAACAAATAAAACACTAAACATACCGATAACACACACCACACACGGACAAAGACACTTTCAATACTACGCTACTAAACTGTTTAATTGTATGCCCATTACTCTGAAGCAACTACTAACTGAAAATACATCCGCAAACATTCACAAAAAACATATCACAGCCTGGATCAAAAACCAAGATATTTTATTTTTTCAAAACATAATAACTCCAAACCAAACATAACTAAACCATAAAAAGTGTATAATAAATAAACACGTTTTTCGAGATTTTACCAACTATACTCACACTTACAATACAAATATATGCACTTACATATATGTTAATATATATTAATATATTTTTGTTTTTACATATTTATTATGAATATTCAATTTACAAAAACCATTAAAATTTTATGAATATTCAATTTTCAAAAAACCAAAAAATAAAAAAAATTAAAATTAAAACTTATAAATAATAAAAACTTCTACAACACATAAATACTTGTCACACCTATACTTAACCACGTAAACACCTCAGCACAGGTTCTCCTAGTGAGGTGTTCACGAAACATACAATATTACTCACATACAGTATCACCTTCTCAAACCTACCTTACACACAACATATTATAGTTATAAGTTTGAAATGTATCATATACAAATATAAATAATTATGTGAAACTGTAAATTATATAGAGAAATAAATAAATAAATAAATAAATTTCCACAATGATTTATATTATAACTAACTATATATGGATATACAGTACTATGCTTACCTGGTAGGTCACTTAAGATTAACACTTAATTAACATTAACTAATTGTTGATTAGCGAAATTTAGATACAGGATTTAGAACACGATTAAAAAATAGGATATAATTTGACTTTCTCTCAGGAATGGTATATTTAATTTAAGGGTATGACAGTTTAAAAAGGTAAGTTTTTATATTAGAACTAAATTCTGTTGGACTTGTTATGGAGTTCATTAGACAGACTACGTAAGAGTTGATAAATCGTTTCGTTGCTTCTGTAAGAAGGTTTCTTCGGACAGATTTGAATTGTCTTAGTTTAAAAAAGCCGGCGCTTACAGTCCTATTTATTTGACTTTTAAGCAAAAAGACCGAATCTAATTTGACACCGAGATGTTTGACTGTTGTTTTTGAGATGATGTCGCTGCCGGAAATAGAAATAGGTGAATCGTCTACGAAATGTTGACATTTGTTTGTGGCCGCCCAGAGAAGATCAGTCTTAGATGGATTCAGTTTCAGCTTGTTTGATGACATCCAATGAGTCATTGCTTCTATACATTCAGTTATACGGATTTATTGACTTCGTTCGTAAAAATAAACCGGCTTATCATCAGCGTAGCAGTGAGACAAGAGACCAAATGACTTGCTTATTTTGGCGACATCATTTATAAAAAGGATGAAGAGAAGTGGACCCAAAACGGATCCGTGGGGTACCCCTGAAGAAAGTGTTGCGAAGTTAGACATTTTATTTTCAACCCTTGTAAGCGATTGGATAGATAGGATATCAGCCAATTTTTGATGTCGAAATTCAAACTTAATTCCCCTCAAGACCTATCTCATCATTGAGAATGCTGTGTGAAGGGTCTGGGGGTCAGTGTGTCTAGGAGTGACTGACTTATGAATCCATCCCTCCCACTGCGGTGAAAGGCGATGTTTCGATAGCTTCCTTTTAGAGAGGTCAAAAGGTCTCCCTTAACCAGTCTTTTGCCACGCTGCTGGTAGACAGATGTATCCGCTGCAAAGCCCTAGATAAACCTCACCTCATGAACCCGGGCACCCCTGCTAAGTAACCACTCAGGGTGGGCCTATGGCAGAGGTGTTGGTTAACAAATAAAAGGTTTCCCGGGGCGGCGTTATCCATACCCGCCTCCTAAATCAAATATTTTGTTTAAGTGTCAAATGATTTGGTTATCATTATCGTGTTTATTTTTGGGTTACTGTGCCGTATTGCAATTTCTCCTTCTTTAGCCAACGTTTCGAATATCTTTATATTGTATATCATCAGATATTGTCCGAAACGATGTGCTGTGCCCAGTATTAAAATAGGCAGACTAAGTTGTTAATGGGCGAGTATCACGTTCATGTATAGATCATATATACGTTAGATACACTAACAGGCTTAAGCAAATGGAACCATTATCAGCGTGTGTATGCGAAATTTCCATAGCAGATCATTATATGACAGCCGTTAGTATTGAATATGATACTACAAAAGATTTTTTAGATAACAAGAAGAAAATAACTGTACTGTCCCAAAAACGTATTGATAGTCAGATACAAGAAATAAATTGGAATTGTATACTTAATGAGGAAGACAGGACTATTGTGTATCAACAAATTAAAAATATTTTTTTAATCTATATGCCAAATGTATGGTATCGTATTATGAAAAACCAAACAAAAGACCTCATGCGCTAAAAAAATGGATGACTTCTGATATTTTGGAGAAAATTAAAAAAAGAGTTATAGTTTCGAAGATGGAAAAACTCACCTTCTAATGAAAAATTTGAAACTGATTACAAAATTTTGCGAAATAATCTCAACAAAATAATTACCAAACGAAAAAAAAGATAAATTCAAAAGCAATTTTAATGATTCTAAGAAAACGTGGGATGAAATAAATAAAATTTTGGGAAGAAAAACATAAAGTAATTGCGATGAAGTTATCTTGCGATATGTTTTAAAGGATCAGACAGTGGAAAGTGTAACAAACCAATATGTGAATTACTTCTCAGATAGTATAAGCCAAATGTTGCACAGATGTGACTTTAAAGCATCCAATGCTGATCCAGTAGAATTACCTCAAAGCATGTATTTACCCGAGGCAACTATCACAGAGATTAAAAATATTGTTAAAAAAATTAAAAATTCGAAATCTATGGGAATGGACAACATAAAAATGTACGACATAAAAAGACATATAGATATTTTAGGACCTGTTTTAACACACTTTGTAAATAGACTTATTATACAAGGGAAAATGCCTGATGACCTTAAATGTGCTATTGTTATACCTATATACAAAGGAGGAAAACACTCGGAAATAGTACCTATTAGTATCTTGCCTGCACTTGATAAAATTTTAGAAAGATATGTTTCTTTAAAATTAAACAATTACATAGAAAAATTTTGCATTATAGACAACAAACAATATGGATTTCAAAAGATAAAAGCACAGAAAAATTATTAAAGGACTTCTCGAATTATATAAATAATGAATTAAACCATAAAAGACATGTATTAGTACTATTTATCGATAATTCCAAAGCATTTATTTATTTATTTATTGCATCTCACTATACATAAAACACTTTTTTTTCACATTAAAATCAACCTCACTAGGACTGAGCCTGTATCGAGGTTAACAATTTACATTAGAGTGAAGCAAACACAAGAGTAATCACAAACATAAAGTAATTCTACATACAAACACAAAATATTTCAAAATTAAAGAAAAAATAAGTATTAGGTGTGTTACCAGATGGTTAATTTGACAGTATATTGTAACAATATTTGATCCATAACTAATCATTAATCATTATTCAAAAGAAGAAGCGAAGTAGATAATAAAGACAGATAGGGTGACATTCAGTTTTTAGCAAATGGGACTTATATAAAATCTTATTATTTAAGAAAGGGCAAGGATGAAAAAATATTAAGACAATCGTCTGTCAATACAAAAACCTTAATTAACTTTTTAAATTTAACTAAGGAATTGGTAGACTTAATATGATTTGGAAGAATATTAAACATAAGTGGTGCCTGATATAAATAATTTCTTTGACCAAAAGATGTTTTAGTATGTACCTCCACAAAGTTCAATGTAGAGCTAATTCTAGTTGTCCGCATTTGTTATGTTCTTTCAGCAAATTTAATATTGATAAAAAATTTGATACCATCGATCCACAAAAATTATTAAAAATCTTAGAGGCAATTGGAATTACAGGAAACCTACTTAACTTGTTTAAAAATTATTTATTTAATAGACATATCTGTGTAAAAATATTAGAAAAACTGAGTGGGAAGAAAAAAATGAGCGCTGGCGTACCTCAGGGTTCAATTTTGGGACCCACGCTTTATATAATATTTGTATCAATAATGAAAAAAAAAATTTATATGTAAAACATTTTGTATACGCAGACGACACTGCTCTTGTTATATCTGATGATCAATTATCTAATGCTATTAAATATATGCAGTATGACTTTATGTCCCTGATAAAATGGTCACACGACGCAGGCCTAATCATAAATACCAAAAAAACCAAATTGATGCACATACGATCTCCACATGCTTCAGTTCTGAATAAGCCTGAAATAATATCCCACAATTTTGCATGTATTCATCAAAACATTTTGCAGAACTGCAAATGCGATAGTATTGAACTTGTTAATGAATATGTTTATTTGGGAGTGACTGTTGATTGCAACTTTAAATGGGACTTGCAAATAAACAAAATTTGTAAAAGGCTGAGGGCGATAGTGGGTCAACTATACAAATTGAAATGTTTCGTTCCTGTGAATATTTTAAAAATAATTTACTTATCACTTGTAGAATCTACTTTACGATATGGAATAACCACATGGGGACACTAACTTAAATTACCTACAATTAGTACAAAATTCTATGATGAAATTACTAGTTCCAAAACAGATATTTTCACAGAGGCGAAACATTTCATTATTGTATTGGAACTTGATTGTCTTACCGGTATAGGCCTTATTATGGCACAACATATTGATTCAGCATATATCTGACTCTGAATATAAGAGGAAAGTGGAACATGAACATAATACTAGGTTCACAAAAAATAAAGGAATGCTTGTACCAAAACATAACAATAAATACGGACAGCGAACCCTGGAATAAAACGTGCCAAAAATATTCAAAATGTTACCAAGAAATATAAAAAAATGCGAATTATCTCAGAGATTCAGATATATGCTGAAAACATGGCTACTAAGCAGAGATACTCTGTATTAGTAATACTTTTGATTATGGCAGTGGTTGGTGATAAATAAGATGTATAAGTTGTATTGTAATAAGTAATAATATTATGAAAATTTGTTATATTGTAATTGAACATGAACATCCTGTTGACACACTGCTTAATTGCTGTTTAATGGGATTGTACTTTGAAGAACAATAAAAAAAAATAAAAATAAAATAAAAAAAAAAAAAAGTAATTAAATAATTACCAAATACCGCTATGAGGAAAATCAATTTGTACTTTCCACGAGTTAAAAAATAAGGATGCTTCCAGAAATTATCGGAATGGAACCATGATCTTTAAATTGACTACCCTTGACGACGAAATTGCTAAGTGTTTATACTTCTGAAAAACAATTTGTCGGGAACTCGATTACATTATTTTATTTTTAAGGGTTCTAAGTAATACGCCATGAGTTCCAAATAGTTGTGAAACAAATATATAAAAAAATAGTAATGTTGTGTGTGCAATTTAAAGGAGAACTTAACCAGTAGTGGAATAATTGAACTCACAACGCCTGAGTGAGAATCAAACTCGTTCACCAACTCAGCCACTAACCGATCAGTATTGTGCCAGCAGGACGATGCAGTTTTTGACTCAGAAGGCTGGACAGAATGGAGACTCTCATCAGATCTTATCTTTTGGCATGTGGAACTGTAGGGAACCAGCAGAACACCGGTGATTAGAGACGTTTTTAAGAGGCGATGCAATCCACAACCCCACTGTAGTAGTGGTCTCACTAATATGATGATGGCATGATAATATTTTAAGTAGGTACCTACACATTACATATTTGTATACATTTTTGTACACGATATACACATTATACCTTAATGTTGTGTTTATCCCTTTTATAAAACCTTTAGTGCTTCATATTGGGCGGTTGGTATTATAAATACTTTTTTACCGGTCTAAAACAAAAAATATTCATAACCTGTAATAAATCTTGACCCTCAAGTTAGTTGGTTAAAGTTCCATCTAAAAATAAACGTGTAAAAACACCGTCTCATATTCCACCTTCAGGATATCATACGAGCAAAGGGGTATTAATTCGCAAGCTCTCATACGGCTTACCCACGTCTCAAGTATCGCCTCGGGTCTTTGTCTCGTGCGGGAGGGGCGCGTCCTTCACTAACGCCCCTAATAGCGTTCCCCAAGAGCCAGTCTATACTCGTACACCTGTACCAGTACCCGTTCCCGTACCGTAGTAGCCTCACTATATATACCCCCCATTGTGTTCTCCCCCCTGGTATTATTGTCTGGGTACACATTACACAGTACACGCGGATCTCTCCCACTTTTGACCTATCACGTTTTAATTCAATGCGACAATGCTACCCGACTAAGCCGTGTGTTATTAAAAGGCATTGTTCTGAGTAATTATTGTTCACTGAATTAATGTTACCACTACATACCGTTTTTTATTCAAATTTATTTGTGCTGATTGTTATGAATATGTTATCTAGATCTAGTTATTGTCCACTACTAAAAAGACGTTTTGTTCTGCAAATTTGTTCGTTGTGATGTTTTATTGTGTTAAATTTATTTTTAATTATTACTTTTTCTTGCAAACCCAAATATTTGATTTTATAATATTTTTGTTTTGCAAATTATGACCTTTATCTTTTCAAATTTTAAACGCATTATTTGAAAAAAAAACTCCAAAATGATTTCAAGAAAATGACTGAAACAATAATAAAAAATTGAAAATCGAAAACACTTTTAAGCTTTCTAGGGAAACTACACATATACACATATAAACATAAGTTTGTATAAAAAACGAAGAAAATTCCTTCACTAGATAAAACAATTCAGTAGTCATATAGCAAAAGGGACCATTTGTTAATTTATTAATTTACGGAAAAATTTAAAAATTGCTCTGACATATTCGGACAATTTTCTTGTTCAAAACGAATTCATTTAGCCCAAAAGGTTTTGTCTGTTAGACTTTCAAAAATAAGTATTAAGTTATTAATGTATTGATGGGTTCTTTTACAAAAATATTTTTTGGTGATTTTTAAATGTCTCGTTTTGCCTCAAACAACCCAGTAGAGGTTCAAATAAAACAATGATATAATTACTTCTTCAATATTTGCAAATTGCGTGATTTGAATTTAAATAAAATGTAATATTACTATTCGTTTTCTATTCAAATCATTGCAGGAATGTTTATTTAACATGGTATATTGGTTTTAATATACCTTATATTTAAAAGAACGAGAAATATTTTGAGGAATAAAAAACAACACGAATAATTCAAACAAATATGGTGTACTGAAAACAAACTCAATATTAAAAGAATGCACAAGCATCAATAATTTATTTTTAAAATCTTTTAAATATTTATTTAATATCTACTGTATTGATAATATACCTTGCACAAATAATAGAAATAATTTTAAAAAAAATTAACTGAGGAATATCATCGAAAACCGAATTTTCAACCTTTCACAAGAAAAACAGGTGTCATTGTTCGGGTGTTAAAAACACAGATTGTGGGAGTGAAACGTGTTAAGATGTACATTCATTTCAGATAGAAATGACTAATTACGACAAAATCAATGAAGGAAACAGAATGTACAGCGCGTGTTTCAAAATGTAACAAAAATCGTTTTAAACTATTACAATATTTTTTATTTAACTTTCTATAAAATCATCAAAATTAAACATGACCATTACCTAAAAATTAGAATCCACAAAAAAAATTGCAATCGAGTAACATGTTTTCTGAGCAACAAACTCGCTTAAGTTGAACCTAGTAAATATGTAGGTATTACAATGAATACAAATCTAAATTGGAAATCCCAAATAAATAAAACAATCTCTAATGTTAAATATCTTACGTACCTATTTTATAGACTTACGGAAGTACTCAATATTGACAACATTAAAAATTTTGTATTTTTCATTTTAGCAATATTCAATTATTTACGGCATGGATGCATTTATTAACCGTTTACAAATAACTTAAAAGCACATTATTAAATTCATATATAATAGAAAAAATACACTTGACTGACTTATTACACAAAGAAACGAAAATATTTAATGTTTGCAATTTATTAATCCTGCAAACTAAGAGATATTATCTATTTGATAACAAAAATAATAAATAATAATAAGGATTAATATTTCACACCCCTCAAATTAATGAAATCCCTAAAGTTTTATTGGTCCGCTGTATGAGTTGCCCATATATACAGATATAACAATACACACATACTTGCGCGGCCGCATCTATTGATCAAGTGGCCGGCGCATGTCAACAGTGAAGCCACAAGCTTACAGCCAATAGAGGAACGAATTTGCAAACCATTACCTTATATGGTCAAAAAACATGGCGTGTTACGTATGAGGTGACCTGCGTACACCAATGAACGTAGACATTGCCTTATATGGCAGTGCGCCCCCCCCCCCTCTCCTGCTCGCTGGACAGGAAAAGCCATCGGAAGAATTCAAGAGTCGCACAGGAACAGCCCTTGAGGTAACACTACGGTTCAGGCCGCAAGCGGTTGGCTCCGCCGCTCGCGTAGGAGTCCGCGTACCTACTCGGTTTGCCCTATAATCGGTTAAGTGTTTTGTACGAGTTACCAAGTTTACAATCTCAATGGCTCCGCCACCTGACCCTTCACATCGTACTCCAGAATGCCCACTCTAGCCATGCCCTGGGCCCACACACGTCGCATGCCCGGTGAGCTTGTTGCTCCCGCCCTGCCGATACGACTACGATAGTCGTGCCGCCGTCCTGCCCACTCCAGCCATGCCCTGGGCCCACACACGTCGCATGCCCGGTGAGCTTGTTGCTCCCGCCCTGCCGATACGACTACGTTAGTCGTGCCGCTGACCTGCCCACTCCCGGCCGCCCTTGACACCATTGTTCGCTAACACGTGAGAAAATAATATACCTAACCCCGTCTGAGCCCTAGATTCATAGCTTGCCATAATATAAACAGGTCTTAAACTGATTCTCTGTAACTGTCTAGTATAACCCCTTGTATTTGATAATAAACCAACCATACCGAAGTACCTGTTTCATTGGATATCGTACTATAGAGCCTTACCCCCTGAGATGGAGTTATATCCTCGACCGGCACCAGCGTGGTTGTAATACTGGCACCAGCGTGGTGGGATATAACTCTGGCGCACCAACGATATAACACTGGGAACATAGTAGTATATAACACCGCGTACATTTAACCTTCTACCAAAAGAAATACAAATGGCTAATAATTTATCTTACTATATAAAAGATTCAAATTATAGCTAAATGATTTAGATGTTGAATCTCGGTTTACATAAATTCTTCTACATACCTTCATCTTAATTTTTTTGCACAAAATTACATTATTTGCACACTTGCTTGTAACTGTATTTAAAGAAAAGTTTATTTATATTCTTATTTTATTGATATTTTTGTATGTTACCCACACATGGGCAGTGTCTTTTTAGGTTTCCTTAACATACATTTTATTCTTAAGTAATTTTTGAATTCGTAAAAAAATTATTAGGAAAATAATAACGGAAAACAAATAGATTATAATCCACAGCGATAACATTATCGACAGTAAATATCAATATCACAATTATCATAAAACATTTTCGTCACATTTAAATCTGGGTGAAGATATTTTTTGGAAGGCCGATATCTAGTAATTACTTTCGTAATGAGGGAATTATCTAATTGCATTTTTTATTGCATATTATATAATCTATTACTTTCTTCATAATACAGGATGAGGCCACAAAAAAATTACGTAAAATGCGTATCTACCTTTCTATTATTTTATCTCTACCCATAATAATTATGAAGGGAAAAATATAACACCGAGGCCGTGAACTTTTTCAATTTATCACCAAACATATACAAAATGTTATTAAAAGTACTTTACTTTATTAATTAAATTCACCAATCACTTCAACTGTAATAATGAAAATAACAACAACAGCAACAGCAAAAACAACTGCAACAACAACAACAACAAGAACAAGAACTATCCGGTATGGTATTTTCAATTTTAAATAATGAGACTTATTATGTTTATATACAAGAAAACAGAGCTATAATACTCCTTGTAAGCATCTGTATTGTTTTCTATGGAAAATGTGACCATCTGGCGTAAGTCAACTTTCTGAGAACATTTTTTGATAATTTTTGAGAATTTGGAATCTGCGCTTGGTTTTTCTGCCACATTTATAATTCAGTCAATTGCAGATAGCCCTTATAGATTTTTTATTGTATGCTATTGATAGATGTATCATTTTACCATAATTGAGATAAGAGCATTAGAAAACATTTAAAAACGGAAAAAAGTTCAAATGGATCCTTCTGCCACATTATTACCGATATTATATTCATGCTTTCGGGCAATGATTTCCTATGCTGGGTAATAGTATAGAACAACCGTAGCCAGGAGAAATTAATAAATTTTATTTAAGTGAGTAAAAAATGCTTACAAATTCGGAAATAATTTGAAACGCTAAGTCCATAAGGCCTTGGGACATTGAAATTCAATTTCCGGAATAAAAACAGCCCCCTTGTTAACCTTAAACCGAAATAATTCATCACTTCGGAAATATGCCAAATGGAAAAGGTACACAGAATTCGAATTATTTAAATTTGAATCAAAGGTATACGAAAAAGCACGTCTTGGAATTTGAGTATTCCAAATAATTCTGTACAAGGAGTTAAATAATCTCGAACCTTCGATTCAAAATAAACAAGATTGAACTTTTCCGACTATCTTAGAAAAAATGTGAGGTCCGCTAAAGTTTACCTTTTTTATAATTCTTACTTTGATTTGTTGTATCTTGTCAAACATCCGAGTAAAAAAGATTATTTATTTATTTAAGTAATAATATATTGCAAAATATTAATGAAGTTTTCACGATACTATTTATAATACATTATTTCCATGAGTTTAATAAACTCATTTCGGAAAAGATAACATTATACAGTTGATTGAAAAATATTTTTACATAAGAATACAAATTTAAAAGGAATTTCAATGAAGAGTGTACATCGATTTAAAGACAGATTAGACAGACAAAACACAGTTAATTGAAAAATATTTCATAAATACATTATTAAAGGTATACAGAAGGTAATCGGACACTCAATGGACTCACTAATGTTTTCCAAAACACCAAACTGAAAACCTCAATCTGTGTTAAATGCAGCGGCATGGTGCATAACCACACATTTCAGAACATTGGCTCACTGTCTCGAGTGCCCTGAAAGAATCTAGTATAGGTTGTGCCGGATGGTGTTTAAATTCATCAATGCAATGGCCTCTCCTTACATCAATAAGCTATGCGTCTTGGAAAACACTGGTCTGAGGCAGTTAACTCTTACATCAGCAACATCATCAGCTATAGGCAGACTGATGGAAAATTAATGCAAGCCAAATGCTAAGTTTGGAGATAGCGCTTTCGGAAGTATTGGACCTAAGGCTCGGAATAAACTTTCCCCGAAACAATGTTAGATGTATAACAAGCTCAACGAAATCCAGGTATTACCTAAAACATACCTTTGAAGGCTCTCATACGCTTTATTAAATATTACCTGCCTGAGAGTAGCATTATTGTAATGCCCACAATATATCTTTGGGGCGCTATTTTATTAGATTTACATTATTTGAAGTCTTACACCTTAATCTGTCTCATTCCGAGGGACGATAGATTCTAATCAAATACTTACACTGCTGTGTATAGCACAGCATTGTACAATGCATTTGATCAATGTATATACTCGTATATTATTAATTTATCTTCTGTACAGAGAGATAATATACAGGATCATATTACCTTGAAGGTCACTTGAAATTAACACTGTTTATTGTTTATCAGAGAAATTTAGATACAGTTTGCACTCAGAGGACATAATTGGAACACGATTAAATCGGAAATGCCATTATTAATTCTGGTACTTATTTATTTGAATAATATAATATATTATGTATGTTCTAATGAGCGTGCTTAGGAGAGAAAAATCAAATTTTATATTGAGCGGTACAACAATGCAATAAGAATTATAGACGGTGGAGGAGAAAGGGTCTCGACTAGCAATCTAAAACTCGCTGGTTGAAATCCCGGCGTGCAAGTAAATATTATTTGTTTGATTTTTAATCAGATAAAATAATGTAAGGTATATTTGCGATACGTTCCATAGTGGAAGATAATCTCAGTATCTCCTTGGTATAAGACCACCATTCAGAATTCAAAAATTTCTGATATAGCTTTAGACGTGTTTGGGGACCAGATCTGAATATCCATACACTTCCATACCATCTTCTTCCCCATTTCCTTCCCCTCCCCACTACCTTTAGCCTCACAACATACCCCAGTTAGGGATGCCATAGACTCACTGGCTCCAGATGGTTCGGAGAAGGTGGTACACTTGTGCGGTATTCACATAAAAATAGTAATTATTTACATTACTTCCAGAAAGAGGTCTTACGTGACGTCCGTCAAACCTTCAAAAATATGATACACTTGCGAATCAATGGAGCCGACTAATTTACCAATATTTATTAGAATGTTCTTCTGTTAGCCTCACCTAGTGTTGCGCAAATCACTGACTTCAGCCCATTCCCATTAAAGTAGAGAAATTTGAATATCGCGAAAATATTTCTCGAGCCCTATACATAAGCTTATGTTTTGACGGAAAACGAAATATGGCGATATTTTTGCATTACATATTTATACATTTACGATGAGCGTGAAATTTATAGCATTAAATCTACATAAAATCGTGACTGCTGGGTAATACGCTTCATATTTACCTATACGTTTGGTCACGAAGGGGTAGATAACCTTTCTCTTTACATGTTTTCTAATCAAAGTGAGTGCATTTTTGCAGCAACGCGCCTACCCATTTTTAATCTAGCCGCATTATTTGCATATATGGAACGCTTTTAGCACTGCACATTAAAATGTTAAAATTACAAGGGCTAATCAATTTCACCGACATTTATGATAAACAATCATAAATAACTTGAGATGCTTGGTGGTATCAGGATAATTTAAACGCATTGAAAGGCAAAAATTATTTCTCGAAAATTCGGGAATAAAACTGATGCAGCAATTAATATTTAAATTAAACAGGGTATGTTGAAATCAAACAATTAGTACTTACTTAATAACGAATGCTGATAATATAAAAAAATAATTCTACCTGCGACGTTTTATGGTATTCACCAACGGCTGATGCGTCAAGCAATTTTTTATTTAAGTTTATTTAGGAAAGTAAAGTTTAATTTTACTTTTAATATAATGTACATAAAATAGACCAGTTATGTTTCATTTACAAAAATTTATTTTTACAGTTAGGAAGCAAGTAGATATTAAAGTTATAATATTGCATATAAGTAAAAATGAAAGAAAGTCATTAATAAATAGTAATGAAATAATTGTTTTGATTGGAGTACATTGTAAGATTAATTTGATTTGAGTACCTTGTAAGATCAATTTGATCTATACATTTTAGGGTACAGTTAAAAATATCAATAGCTTGGGTAAAGTTAAGTTATTTAGTTAGGTTAATGTCGTGAAACTCAAAATATGAATAAGATAATAGAAGAATTTGAAAAAAAAGTATAAATGTTGAATGCTTTGGTGAACCGAAGTCGGAGTATTCCAGTATGTGGTGAAAAATCATATTTAAAAATTGTTTGGTAGTAATCGCGGGTTTAAATCGGCGTGAGGAAGTAATTGTTTTTATTACTTTGTGTTATTACACAATTTTCATTTCGAACATAATATGTAGCATATTTGCGGCACGTTCCAGAGTTATAGATACTTTCAGTGTCACCCTGGTTTAACAAAGAAGTGAAAAGTTGCTTGAAATAACACTAGCCGTGTTTGGTGACCAGATCTGAATAGCCAACTACTTTCCCACCAACCTCTTCCCCATATCCGTCCCCTCTGTGCTACTTTCAGCCTCACAACATGCTTCTTCCATAGTCATCATGCGGGATTCCAGTTTCGCTGGCTCTAGGCAGTGAGGGGCAGTACTCACATAAAAAATTAAAGTCTGTTATGAAATTTCAATACAAACCTAACTGAACCTGCCGATATTATTTAATAATTACAAATAATCACGTTCCGGCTCATCCTGGTTGTCGCGTCGGTAGGGAGGTAATACAAATCTTGTCAAAGGCACCGGAACCGGTTAGCGTGTTGTCATATTATAACAAGTCATTACTAAACAGTCGCTAATCAGATGTAATGAGATTTGAGATTTTCAAGGCCATTCCCTATTCTGTCATCTTGCCACGATGATTGATACTGTTTATATGTCCAAAACCTTAACCTTTCAAAATACGAATGATTTCTTTATTCCGAAATGTGGGGAGGATAATGCGATCTCCCATTCAATAGAGAGCGTACATACATAATTCTGTATATGCAAGTAATAACATTAATTTAATAAAATAATAGTACTTCCCCACCTTCCTTCAGCCCCACAACAAAACCCAATTGCGGATACCATAGTATCACTGGTTCTAGACGGTTGAGAGCAGTTGGGACTCTTGTTGCGGTATTTACACAAAAAAGTATGGTGATAATAATCTTAAATAGGTAACTAAAAGAAATATAAAGGAGGAGGAAAGGGATCTGATTTTTGAGGCCAAATTTTTTTTCGATTTGCTTCTTGCTAGAAGATAATATTTGTGGGATTATGGAACCTATCCCTCATTCCTGCCACCCTTTGTCCCATTAGTCCTATAACCATTAACCAAATAACCAAAAACGAATCACGGTGTTTCTTTTTCTGCTTGTTTACTTACGCACACCAAATGTTTTCAATAACTAATTATTGGTAACGTTTTATTTATATATTTTCCCCGTGACTCATGGCCTGTCCGGGCACAATGGAGAAATTTAAATATTTCCTAGGCAGCGGCGCGGCGCCTATCACGGCGGAATATTTCAGGGTGTTTCAGCCCCGAAAAAAGCCACATCTCTCCGCGTCTTACAACTATTGTGTGTTGTGTTTGCGATAACATTCTGAAGAGGAAATAAAATGTTTATATATGTAAATGATGTGATACAGAGAAATCAACGGAAGAATTGAAAATATTTTCTCCATTCTATTTCTTTTCACTATCTTCTTGGTAGGTGCTCGCCTGGGTGTTTTTTCCAACCCTTTTTCTATTATCATGGCACTAGTATATGAAGGGATAGATAATGTGGAAAGGGTTTGAACAATAATGATAGAGTATTCAGTAACAAACACATCATGTATTTTGGAGATACGATGAATGTTTGTGCGGCATGGAAAATAAATAGTAAACGCCTTAATTATATACGACTTAATTCGCCGCATGATTTCACGGTAATATTGTTTATAATAAAATTTTATTTTTATGCGAAATTTTAGGTGTAAAAGTTTTTATATTAATAATAGATATTCACTTATAAACATAATTATGTTTTGATTTTTTTCCAATTGATTAAAAATTTTCCTTAAATCTTTATGCTTTGATTTACATAAAGTGTTTTTCCACTTTTTGGATATTGACGGGGAACTTATCGATGCACCATGTCATGTAATATTTAGAATCGGGCCGCTAATAATAACACTCCTTATTTAGATGGCGTAAAGATTTAAATTCCCGCCTAACACCAGCTACCAGTTTTGATTTACGCAAGAAAAAAGGTGTATTATCTTTTATTTTGCGAAGTTCAATCACACATATTTAAATTTATACCATCACTTCCGAAAGAAGTTAATTAAACAATTAAACCGTAACTGAAAATGGGATGATAAGTAGAATATTTTGAACTTTAAAGCAGTTTTTACATGCCCAACACTTTATTTTTGTCTAGACTTAAAAGACTTACTTACAAACAATGTTTAATTATTGCAAAAATCAAGATCTTTTTTACTCGGATCATTTTAATAAAGCATTCAAAAGATTTCTAAGCCATCAAATATTCAAAACAAAATCATATTATTTTGTATTAAAAGACAAACGAATAATAATGATATATTAAGTGATAAAAATTTTGTGTCCTTTTCTTCACCAGTGTTTTGTTGTTGGTGATTGAAAGGTCTCTGCCAATCCTGTTTCATAGATAATTTGGCTTAAATAGTCGGATGAAGAATTAAGACATTTTTTCACATGCAATCTGACCAATCCTAATGTCGCTATTCATCGAAGATAATAAAAATTTATATTCAGGATTCCAATCTGTGAACTTAGACGAGAAGCAAGGAATAACTAGAGCTATTTATGGTGGTGGATGGAGGTCATCTAATTTATTTCGTTATCTCATTATTCGGTTCTATAGATAACAGGTACGCACAGTTTATTACTGCTCATTACGGTTCAAATCCGGAAATAATCTTTGACGAAAAAATCATGGCTCAGGTTTCTCTTGAGAAACAATAACAAGAATTCCTTGTAAAATGAGAAAAACAAAATTCGTTTCATCAATCCGCTGAAAACAAAAATAGAAAACCATAAAATTCGAGTACTGTAGGCAGAGAAAGATACTGACAGGCTCATAATTACTACAGCTGTAACTTTTATCTCTTCTTGCGATGTTGTGTTAGTGGCTGGTGGAGACATTGACTTTTTGATAATGCTCACTTTTACAAACACAATTTCTTAACTATGAACAATCCTGTTACAGGTGCAGAAGTGGTTGGAAGTCAAACTGAACCCTCTTTAAAGAAGGCGACAATCTTCAGTCCTTAGTCTGCAGCCAATATATGCGACAATGTGCCAGACATCACAATCGATTTAGATTCCCACTCCATAGAAAGCAACGATCTTCAGTCTTTAGTCTGCAGTCAATGCATAGGACAATATGCCAGATATCGCACTTGAGGTAGATTCCCACTCCACAGTAAGCGAGCTTCCCGATATCAAAATGCTGGAGGATGAATTATGGACAAATCTAACAGAAGACATCAAAAATCTTGCCGCAGGTGTTTTCAGTGGATAAACCAACAATGCTCAACCTAGCCCTTTTAAGAGTGCCAAATGTACCCTAATAATTGAATTTTATATTTCAGTTCAAGTGTCGCTAAATCTCTTGACCATATCACAGCTCTAAGTTTTCAAACTGGCCTTTTTCCAAACACACTAAAACATTCAACGATTATTCCTATCTTTAAATCAGATGACAGATCATCCGTGAATAACTATAGACCAATATCCTTGCTGAGTCCGATCTCAAAAATAATTGAAAAAACGACAAAACGAAGGCTCTATAAGTTTCTTGAAGATAATAAAATCCTGTCAAGTAGTCAATACGGCTTCCGTACAAAATTAGTCTCTGATAATCTTGATAAAGCCTTTGATACTGTATCTCACTGCATACTTCTGAAAAAAACTCTTGCAGATAGGAATTAAAGGTATTCCCCTTAAATGGTTTGAGAGCAATCTAATAAAAAAGTCCCAGTCAACTATCATCAACTCCGTCAAAGAGCTTAGAAGTACTAGTTTACTAATCACCAATGGTGTTCCCCAAGTCAGTGTTTTAGGCCCACTTCTCTTTCTGATATATATTAACACGCTATGCAATTTAGATACTGGTGGCACTATGTATACTATCATTTGCCGATGATACGGTGTTTGTTACGATGTTTATCGTGTTTGAAGATGAAAATTGGAATTTAACCATTGAAAAAGCAAACTATGGCATAAATAAAGTAAAACAATGGCTAGATGCCAACTTCCTCACTCTCAATATTGATAAAACAAAATACTAACTTTTTTCCATCCATTTTTTCCCAATCAACCTCAAAACTGTCATAAGCTTACCATCCATTCATGCTCACAAGATCTCACCATGCCTACATCACCTAAAAATAATTGCTCATGCGAGAACCTAAAAATAGATAACGAAATCAATTACTTAGGTGTTATTATAGATGATCAACTGCGCTGGGAGGCACATTTAAATTATACAACAAAAAGACTACGCAAATTATGCGACATTTTCAGATCTCTCAGATCTATTCTTAACCTAAATACATTGAAATGTGCCTACTTTGAACTCTTTCAAGCAATTGCTACATATGGGATTGTGGGATGGGGAGGTTGTGCATCATAAATTCTCCGTCTCATGAATTTGACTGAAAAACTATTACTAAGGATAATATTCAAATGTCACCCGTCAGAGCCACTTTTCAAAAAATTAAAAATCCTTGATATTCGTCAATTATACATTAAGACTCTTCTTATATACATATGGAAGAAAAAATCACAAAAAACCACAATAAAATATTCACACCCGTTACTCGTCACACCTTAAATGTGTAATTCCTCCACCAAAAACAGCATTCACCCAGCAACAATTCTCCTATATTGCTCCCAAGATATTCAATTCACCCAATGTAGATACTGGAAAATCGGAAACAGAATATCTTTATATAAAAAAATATTCAGAATTGGCTATTGGTAAAGGGAAGGAACTTTTTCAAAGAATGTCGTAAATTAAATTAACTGCTCTTTTATTCCATTCAATTCATATGTTTTCTTTTTATTTTTATCTCTTTTTTCCCTCACTTATTTCTGTACATCTTAACTTTGTAATCTAAAGAATTATGACTAACATAATACGGGCATGAGCCTAGTATGGTGGCTATAGACAACAAAAAACTGTAATCATTTAAATTTTTATGAATAAAGAAAAAAAATGAATAAACGTTTTGAAATTGAAATTAAAATGATCATTCATTATTCTCATTTTTTTCATAAGATCCCAACTCAATAAGTTAAAGGAGTAAAATAATATTACTTGAAAAATACCTTCCATTTCAGAATTTTTGACACGGATGGAGAGAAAGGGGAGGAGTTTGTGGACAAGGCTTATAGTCGATAATATTACACAAAAAAATATGAAAGATGATAAGAAATATGATGAATATAAAAAATGTAGGTGTGGCTCATATATGAATCCCCTCAAACATCTTCAGCGTCTATTAGAATAAGGAATAGGGTATTTCCCGATGAAAATTAAAGTGTCAAAATTCTTAAAAAAAACAAATTATTGCTAAAAATACCGAATTTCCGAAGAGAGGTAGAAAATTTTGTGGTTTTTTGTTAATGTTTCGTTCGGCGCTCGAGGTCAGAAACTTATATTATTCATCGGGTCAACATCATAAATAACTCAATGCATGATGCAAGGTGTGAAGTACATCGTTACTGGACTAAAAATAACATCCTGAAAACCTCAGTTTATAAAAATATTTATTTTGCCTACAATGTGTTTTTATCCCAAACAAATAGTAGTAAGTGGCAATTTTGTGCACAATTAATAAATACGGCTAGTTACGAAATTTCACTGTCACCCTGAAGGAAGAACACATTTAAAATAGAAAATGTATTAAGCTGTACCACCTGTCATCCGCCAACTTTCCATAGTCCTCGAACGATTTCCCAATTGATACGGCTATAGTACCACTGGCACTAGGTATTGTATGGTTCTCTAGTGTGCTATTATATGAAATTCCAAAAAAAATGAAATAATACGATAAGACAACATAATGTTTTCAATAAAATAAATTAAGGTAGGTGCCTACTGAAAAACTCTTCGTGAATATAACTATCGTAATTTATTTTCAATTTGAGAAATTCAATTTCCCAATGAAAACGATAGATTTCCCGTATTGAAAGCTCCGCCTCGCTTTCGAAAGCTGCTATCTCCATCGCCTGAATGTTGTCACTTGTACAGTACAGTTTGTACAGTATATATACGGTGCAGATAGTCACTTCAGGAGGTTTGGGTAATTTCTCCTGGGGCGAGCTTTGCTGGGAACTGATTCAAACAGAGACATTAAAAGCAGTGCGTGAAAAAGCTCTAAATGAAATTGCTTTATTTATAAATATATTGCTTCTCGGAAGGTGAATGAATTTTGCGAGCACAAACACAATTTAAATGGATTTTTTTTGTTTTAATATTATAACAAAAAAAAATCACCTACCGACCTAAATGTATGGGATGTACGTAAAATATGTAAATTTTACTGTACAAGTTACTAATAGGTATAAAAGTCCATGACAGTCAAGTGGCGTCATTCATTTTCTTTCAACGTTTTTCCAATAAAAAGTTTCTTCACTCTAATTACAAAAACATTTACAATATCAACAAGGTCATGTTAATGGATAATAAGCCAAAGATTAAAGATTTTTTTAAATTGAAAACTAATTCATTTTTTTTCTTTCGATAGATTGGAAGCAGTTTTCATTTAGTTTCAGTCGTTTGCTCCTTATTTTAACAAAAACAGTCAGGATTGCCCCAAAACCGACGGCCGGCAACGCGATGCGTGAACGCACTCCCAATAAATTACCACAATAACATTATTTTATATGTAAGTGTAAAAAGATATTATTTTTTGTAAACAAAATGAATTCTGTTTGTTGTCAACGGTTTTTTTTTTTTAGTAAAGATAATTTTTTTTTTAAATTTCATGTCAGTGAATGAAGTGGGTCCAATTCTGTTCTTAATTTGCATAAATGATCTCTGCCACATTTTTGTTTTTTAATACTTTTGTCAACAGTGATTCATACCAAAGCTCTCGTAAATAGAATTACATTCAACATGGTTGATACTATCACTAATTACAGACAAACACAATGTACGGGACGTGTTTGCCAGCACAAGAAAATACTGTAAATAATAAGCACCGGCATACATCAGTCCTCAACCTGGGTAATGATTTAAGTAAAACACCGTGAGGTGTTCTATCTAAACCATCATAAAAGAAAGACGATTCGAATCAAAATTCACGTTTTAATTACAAGTATTGTACTGGTATACAGAACGTACAAAGGGGTGTAGCTTATAGGTACTTCCTATTTTTTACAGCCAACCCAATTCACAAAAAAAAGTTATATGTATTTCAATACAACTGGGATTTAAAACACAAATAGAAAACTGAGACAATCGGAATTCTTTCAGCGATAATTTCAGATTGGAGCACATTGTGTATCATAGCGCCATACGATACAGCAAATGGCGTAGGCGACTGCTGGAGCAGTGGCCAGTTCAATTGGTAGCCAGCAGGAATCGGCCAGCCTCTAGGCTTCAACATCAATGGCTAATTCAGTCGGTAGCCAGGAAGAATTGGCCGGCCTCTAGGTTGTCAGCATCAATGGCTAATTCAGTCGGTAGCCAGAAAGAATTGGCCAGCCTCTAGGTTGTCAGCATCAATGGCTAATTCAGTCGGTAGCCAGGAAGAATTGGCCAGCCTCTAGGTTTTCAGCATCAATGGCTAATTTATTTGGTAGCCAGGAAGATTTGGCCGGCCTCTAGGTTGTCAGCATCAATGCAGCAGGGATTGGCTAGCTTCTAGGTGATCAGCGGCAGTGGGCAGTTCAGTTGGTAGCCAGCAGGTATTCGTCAGCCTTTAGGTTGTCAGAATCTGTGGCTGGTTCAGTCGGTAGCCAGGAGGAATTCATCAGCCTCTAGGTTGTCAGCATCAATGCAGCAGGTATTGGCCAGCCTCTAGGTGATCAGCGGCAGTGGGTAATTCAGTCGGTAGCCAGCAGGAATTCATCAGCGGTGGCATGGTCATTTGATTATAAGAGCCGGCTCACGGAGACGCCCCATTATTGTAATGGTGACAGTTGAGTCTGGCTCAGCTGATAGAGTGCCATACGTAAACAGCTTGTTGCAAATAGTTGTAATCTTTAAAATGATTGTGCCGTGATGGAGAAGCAGAAGCGACTACAGATTTCAGTTGACACTCACGAATTTATAATTATAATTAACAGATCGCGTTTTAACTGGAGGTGTTCCGTCCACTCGTGTTTCAATTTTTTAAATTTGACTGTACCATATTGTGTTGTTTTTAGCCATTTATAATTTCTCTAATAAGTTCTTGGGACGTCAATATCATAACCACAACTTGTTTACGTTCCAGACGCAGGTGTTTTTAGGTGCGAATAATAATTTCGCCCAGCGACAGGTTTTGTGAATATTTTGATTTTGTTTTAGAAAATAGGGTTATCGAACTGTTTCATGTTAGATTCAGACTTTTTGCGGCCTGGTAACATATTGATAGATTTTTCAACTTGTAAATATTATGTTTTGGAAAAGGGGTCATCAAACTTGCAGGTGTTTACCTTTAGTCGCAATTAAAATTAAATGCAATAAAATCATCTTTTCATGTTCGATACACACAACATTGATGAAATACACACTCACATATGCATTACATTCAAAAATATACTTACATATACATTACATAACTGATTTTTTTTATTTCGTACACTTTTTGTGGAATGTAATGCAGAATTTGGCTGTTATTAATCTTTTAATCTATTAATCAGGTTGTTGATGTTTAAAGTCTGTACCGTTTGATCATTGTTATATTGTAGTTTGTTTACTTTTGACTGCGATTTATTATTTATTTTACGGAACTAAGTACGTTAGTAAGGAGCTAATTGTTACATGAAATGTGAAGTCGAAAGTTTTTCGGATGAAACGGTACTTCTAATTATTGGGAATAATTGGGAAGAATAATTTAAAAAAGCAGATGACACAGTAAACGGGTTCAAAAAATGGTTAGACTACAACTCACTTACACTAATGTTGATAAAACCAAATTTATTACCTATAAAATATAACAAAATCTCGGACGGAAACCAGCAGTTAAAACTTTATAGCTCACATTACTAACATTAGGCACTGTAACAATTGTCACTAATTGACGTCCCTCGAAACATTGACCATATAACTTATGTGGGTGTAAAAAGTGATCACAATAAAAGATGGACTGAGTATAAACTAATTAAATAATAAAATTTAAAACTAAGCTATTTCTTCAAAGCCACGAGGAATGTCATCAGTAAAAAAAGACTTATTATTGATATAAATGGCTCTATCCCAATCACTCTTAGAATAATGACATCCTAAAACCACTCAAAAAGCCTGAAAATTAGTCTGAACGTCCCTGTAAGAACTAACCCTGAAGAAATCTTTACCAAACTTAACATCACATCAATTAACCAACTCTATTCTAAAACAATACTCATTTACATTAATAGATACAAAATAAGAAAATAACAACTAACACGTATATGAGAAACACTAGATCTCAGGGTCAAAAACATATCCAACAATCAACTACAAACAAAAAAGCTTCCATACGCATATGCATGTACGGTCATACTTAATATGTATATTATACTTTGATTTACTTTCCCATTTCAAGTACTATTATTTCAATTCGTTATTAATTACGGCGTTGGTATTTTGCCATTACTTATTAGTTTTTTATGTAGATACAACAGTAATTTTTTTCTTTTTTTTTTAAACATTTGTTTTATAATACATATCAGTATATTTTATATTTTTATTTACCTTACGAGTAAATTATTTTCCTGTTTTCAGTCTTACTGGTTTGCAGCAAACATGAATAATTATATGAATATACGAATGTCCAATGTACATACTTACTTCATAAATATTTTCCTGTATTTGCAATATTAGATGGTATTATTTGGATTTGATTTATCTTAGTATTAGCATTTGATTTTTTTTTTGTATGTAGTTATGTTATTATCCATGTATTATGTTAACTTACATACATAAATTGTCAATTTCCCCTGTAAAAGGCCGATAGGTTGTTAATGAAAGAAATAAAAATAAAACACCGTTTATAACGAATGTTTGCCGTGGGACAAACGGATCTCCCGAAATCCTCGGAAAGCCGCGGAATGACAACACCACAATAATAAAATTCAGGGGTTAATTTGGAATGAATGTTAACTGTGACAATTTCGTATTTTTTGTTTTACTTTGTACATTTCAGAAAAGGTTAATTGGTATTTATACAGAGTTAAGAGTTTTCCGAAAAAGATTTTAATCAGTCGTAAAATAGTTTAGCAATGACTGAATCTGGAGAATAACGTACTACATCTACCCTTGCACAACTACGGCGAGAAGGTTTTCAAGTTTATTACTCTCTGCGACAAATTGAAAATAGTTTTTCTTTGTCTACAATAATTTAAGTTATCAAGGAAAACAGTAAATCTCATTATTTCGTAAGAACCAAAAGCTGAAATAGTGGGAATTGTTTTAAAAGTTAGCAGTTTGGAGGAATTTATATTGAAACTCAGACTGTTTCATGGTCATGTACGTTGATACGTGGCATTTGTTTAATTCGGAGGAACAACGTATTACGGTCTTCTGGGTTTAAATATTTTAGAAATCTTACGTTATTATTATTTACTAAGAACACTGGCAGTGGCGTATTGAGGAAATTAAGTACATGTTAATTTAATGTGATATTTGATGTGAAAGAGAATTTTAATTTAAAAATAAACAATTCGCCACATTGTTTCGTAAATTACGTTTATAAATATCCAGATTAATTATATTATCACATCACTTTTAATATTTAATTTCTAGGTAGATCTAAAACGAATGCACATGTATCATGTAAATCTAGAAATCCTTAAATGCAGTAATACTTTTTTGTACATTATTTATAAAATGTTTGAACTTTCTTAATGTATAATTATTGTGTGAATTAAAAAATATGAATTGGATTAAAAAAAATATTTGTGCAATTTTAATATTAATTTTAATTAATTCATTACGTCATATAAAACTATCTAAAACGTATAATTTATCTGAAAGTTTTATTCCAAACAGTTATTTTATTATCTTATTACTAATCACTAAAAAACTTTCTTTTTAAAAAAATATTTGAATGAAATCTATTACGTTATGTTCAGGCTGAAAAACTGCAGAAAATGGCTGTGACGGTGACCGGATAAATCATAACAATGATAATTCATCAAATCTTTAAAAAGTTATATAAAGTCATTTAAAGTGATGAAATAAAAACTTTATTAACTGGGTTAAGAAAGTTAGGTAAGGATAAAAAAATAAATTTTCCATCGTTTCTAATGACTTTATATCACTTTTTAAAAGTGTGTTGAATTGTCACTGTGTTGAGTTATCCTGGAACCATTTCTACAAGAACTTCGACATGTACCATAAAAGACAGAAAGAAAACATCACCAAAAAAAACCAACAAAACAAAAACACAAAATTAATTAGAATGTAAAACGGAATCGAGATGTATAGCTAATTATAAGTTCATAGTAAAATAAAAATGTATCTAGAGCGAATTTAATAAAAATATAAAAAGTATGTACATTATAAAATAAGTATTAATTTACAACATATGATAAGATCTACCTTAAGTGTAATAAATAAAAAAAATATCTAAAAAAGATAAGTTTTTAATCGAAAAAGCGCAAATAGTTGATAATAGCCAGGCATCCTTTATCCGAGAAAAATAGCTTGATTCTTCAACGGTGTTTTTATTTCTATTTTTAATTAATTTACATTGCAAAAATTCCTCCTTTGTCATATCTTCACTCAAAAAACATTCTAGGGTAAGTTTAACGCTAATTTTACTTGTTTCAAATAGTTAACTAAGCCGTTATAAAGCCTTTTTACCCTTATTTAGATTGAAGAGCAGAAGATGTGCTTTAGAAATATCTCCCCGCATTGCAACGGGACGGAAATTCTTTTTGTAAAAATACCACTAGCGCCAGCGCTGCAAGCAGAAAACGATTCGTAGAAAAAGTATGATAAACTGCAAAGTACTATTATTATAAAATGAATTAAAATCTAACGTTGATAAGTGCGCTATAATATTACTTATTATCTTCATGTCGACAAATTGGTTTCTGTGTTAACTATTTTTAACCTTTTTTTATTGTTTTTACCACTCTTTCTTATGTTTATGTTCTCGGTTTTGGAATGATTTGTCGGTCTATAAACTTCCTTCTTTTTTCGAGAGTCGGGATCATTCCTTTCTTTCTTAAAAAGGCCCACATTTGATAGTAAAAGCCCCGAGACAAATGGATTCCCTCAAGTGGATTTTAATATTAATAATAAATATATGACGGTTGACGTGTTTTAAATTTATAATTAATAATATTTCATTTTCTTATTGTATTAATGGATTTGGTTTGATGATTTTTTTTTTACTTTTTAGCAAAATATGAAGAAAAAAAATGTTATTATAGTAATTATAATAATAATAACATTTTTTCAAGAATTGGGACATGATAGTGCATACCCAAAAGTCCTATATAGTTAAATATATTGAGAGAGTAATACTCGTAGATATGTTTATGAATGTAGTGAAATTTGAAAAGAGTAAATAGAAAAAAAATATTTTTTGACATAAAGTTTAAAAAACCATCATGTAGGGCGTGGTCATGAGTGAACTCGGGCCCATCGCTCACTCAGGAGTGGCGCTAGGTGCTGGAATGCCGCGGTTAACTCGGAGGATTACCACATACCTTCATGAAATGTTAATAAACACAATTCAATTATTCTAAAAACAAAAAATGATAATATTTTTTTATATTTTCGTAGAAAGCAATCACTTTGTGGCTTAACTTTTTAATGAAATAAAAACAAAATTTTTTGTTTAAAACCACGAATTTTTATTAATTTTAAGACCGACCGGTTTCGCTACACTCGAGCATCGT
Organism: Hesperophylax magnus; assembly: GCA_026573805.1. Classification (NCBI taxonomy): domain Eukaryota; kingdom Metazoa; phylum Arthropoda; class Insecta; order Trichoptera; family Limnephilidae; genus Hesperophylax; species Hesperophylax magnus. The sequence goes on from JAIUSX010000011.1 coordinate 24,324,766, forward strand.
CAGGGTACAAAATTAAACTGGTTTAATTTTGTACCCTAACGATGCTCGAGTGTAGCGAAACCGGTCGGTCTTAAAATTAATAAAAATTCGTGGTTTTAAACAAAAATTTTTTTTTTTATTTCTTTAAAAAATGATAAGTTTATCCATAATATCAGAAAGGGACTTGGTTCTGCACCGTTTGTGTTTATTCTATACTCTACTCCGTTTATTTTTCGATTTTCAGGTAAGTTAACAAACTGATTTATCAACTAAAACTAACACTTACCTGGTTTTACATACAAATTTATAGGAGTAGGTTATCGAAACCAAATTCTGAAGTGTATTGTAAAAAAAAATCGTGATAAACGCATATTTTCATAAAATATTCAAAGGGCCCTGAAGCATAGTTCATTTCCCGCATCGATCACACTCCTACAAGCCTGTGAACATCGTTGCACACACTTTCCTTGGAACACGTCAGTTTATAACTAAAACGCACGCCACATTCACTCGCATTTCCATACCTCCATACGGCCTTCTCGTGATTCCACCCCGTTCGGCAAAATGACAAAACTTGCCGAAATGAGTTAAAAATGCCGTTTTGTTCAGTTTTATGAGCTCTATCGACAGTTAAAACCCACAACATCCTTCGATGGTTAGTTTTAAAGTTAGAATTTTCTAAAAACCTCTAACCCTCTTGTAACCTAAAAATGTATTCCGTTGAAAACAACTAAATCCCTTTAGTGGAAACTTTTTTCAAATATCTTCTATGAAAACAATTTATAACACTTTAATTTTTTTTATGGGTATGTTTCACTTTGCCGAACGAATAATATTATATCACGTAAAACCATTTAAATGACTTTAGAGTTATTTATTTATTCATTACATGCACGTTCATAGGAAATAATTACAATTAAAAAACCCTAAATTACTATAACCGGTATGATATGTCAACACGGATGAACGAAATGATTTTTGTTAACAGTTGAAACCAGTTAAAGTCTTATAGGTGTTTTGAACGGACCATGTTGGTGATGTTAAAATGAAGAGTGCTGACTGTTAAAACACGTTAAATGCAAATAAGTGATTTCAACAGACTGTTATAGCGACTTTTAGATAGTTAAGCATTGACTATTGAAATAAGCTAAAGGACATAATGTACTTTGATTAGTAGTATTCACGCGAAACTATCTGGGTTTGTGATTTAACGGAATATCAGTACTGACGGTAAAGTTCTAAATTTGCCACGTTTACTTAGGTTTCGTACCGCCTTGTTCACTCTTACGGAATATATATCGTGCGTGAACGAGACATAACGCGTACCGACATCTGTTTGTGCATCTGTTTGTGTCTCCGACTTAATTAGTGAGTGCAATTAATTACAATTATGGATAATCTGGAGCACATTCACTCATTATTAAAACGAAGGCAGGAGCTTATTAAGCGGCGGGGCCAGTCCATTACACTGCGTAAAATCGGCACAGCATACTTCTGAAGAAGCACCTGCAACTTAAGGAGATGGAGAACCTTCAAGCAATCGTGCAGGTGCAAATTGCTTTCGTTTAAATTATGGAAATTGCCGTGTTTACAGCTTTTTTTTTCGTAATTAAAATTAAAACAGGGTATTTATTTATGCAGCTTAATATTAATTTTCAGGTGGAGATCAGACAATTCCAAATCACAGCTATTCATACGACAGCGACTCTTCAGAACTTAATGATGAACAACAATTGATTGCTGAAGAACTTCAATCACTCTTTAGAGACGATTTTTCAGATGACGACCCATCCTTCCAACCTCATGACTCCTCCACAATTGCTGATAGTTCTAAAGACAGTTTAATTACTTTGGGGGACTTTAGAGTACTACCGAAACGTGAAAAACAACCGCTCATGGATGAAGTTAATATACTGAATACTCTGAATGCTAAATAAATAGTTGGTGATGTTTTAAAAGACCTCCTGGATCGAGTATTAACGTATTTTGGGCCATTAAAGAGGTGGCGTGATGCGGACCCTCGTGAATGGGCTGTGGATCGAGCCAAAATGAGAAGGGCTGAAGGTTTAACATATGTGACACAAAAAAAATTAAGACCTTCTAAGGTGCCCAAACCAGCTAATTGTGATAAATGCCAGTACAGATGCAACAAGTACTTTACTTCGGATGAACGTAATATACTTTGTAGACACTACTGGCAGCTTGACTTCAAAGGCAAGAAAAATTTCTTGTTAACAAATTTGCACATTCAAGAACCAAAGCATTCTATCTATCAGACCCAAAAAACAAAGATTGTATGCAAAAAAATGTTTTTTTTCCCAAAGGGAATGACAAGATAGCAGTTTGCCAAAATTTCCTAACCAAAACTCTCTGCATATCACCGGACGTTATAAAACTTGAAATCAAGAATAAAAATGCATAGGGATTTTACACTCAAGATGACAAGAGAGGTCAAAAAGAGCCTCCACATAAAACTAAGGTGGATATCTTTAATAATGTGAAATCACACTTTGAATCATTTCCAAGCATGGAGTCTCACTACGTGAGAAAATCGTCAAGTCGTAAATATTTGGACAGATCTGAAAATAATGTCCATAAGAAAAATGCATGCTTTATACGTGGAGAATTGCAAAGAAACGGATATTACCGAGCCTGTTACAGAAATAACATACCGACGAATATTTTCAAAGAATTACAATCTAAGTTTCTTCGTGCCAAAGAAGGATTTGTGCGTAATTTGTTCAAACTATGCAAAGGCTAGCGATAAAAGCAAATTAGAAGAAAACTACAAAGAACACATGGAAAGAAAAGATATTTGCAATACGGAGAAGGAAAAAGATAAAGAGAGGTCTAACAATGAAAACAACTTCATGTCGCTAACATTCGATCTACAGGCAGTTTTACAAATCCCAAGCGGAAAAATCGGCCTTCTCTACTAGGTAAGAAAATTATGTGTGTTTAATCTTACATTATATGAGGCACCTGCCCCCAACAATGCGTACTATTTTCCATGGTCAGAAATAAATGGAAAGCGTGGGAGTTGCGAAATAGGCTCTATCCTGTACTACTACCTCAAAAATTACTTACCGGACAATATTAATGAAATAAGCTTGTTCTCCGACACACGCGGAGGGCAGAATCGAAACCAATATGTAGCAGTAATACTACTTTGGGCCGTTCAACACATTGAACACATCAACATAATTGAGTATAAAAATCTAGAATCTGGTCACACACATATGGAAGCAGATTCAATGCATAGTAGCATAGAACATGTTAAGATAAACTCTTCTGTGTATACTATGCATGATTGGGTTAATATCTTCGAACGAGCTAGATCACAAAAAAAGCGCAAAATTGACCAAAAAATAGTTACCGTCAAGCCATACAAAGTTAAAGAGTTCATACATGATGAATTCATCGACTTGAAAGACCTCGCTGACAAGGTTATGATAATGTTGATGACCAAGGCAACCAAGTAAGATGGTTAAAAATAAAAAGATTGAGGTATGTGAAAGGAGAAACGGAAAAAATCTTCTTCAATTATGACATGTCTGACACATTTCATCACATAAATATTGCAGAAATTTTTAAAGGCCCACAAATAAAATAATGTTTCCAAAGTTATTCTCCTAAAGTTATGCTGAACCACTGGCGATAAGGCAGGCCAAGAAAAAACACCTACTGAAACTGTGTCAAAAGGGAATTATCCCTGAAGAATTACATGGATGGTACAATGGACTCCGCACTAATATAGATCTGAAGGATCGAGTTCCTGAGCCCGCTAATGATGAATGTGAGCTTGAAGATAATTGTACTCAAGAATAATTCATTCTTGCCTTAATTAATGTTACCTTTAAATATCGAAATAGTTTTATTATTTTATTTTTTCTTTGAACGCTTTTTATGATTTACATAATTAAAAATGCCATTTTGTATTTATTTTAACATTTTGTTTTAATACACAATAAAATTCTCTGAATAATGGTTTAATTCCTCTACAAATTAAATCCTCTGAAGCTATTTAACTTTTTCTTGAGCATTAAATTCAAAGTACTGGCTTATATCGTGTACTGATAAAACCAGTTAAAATCCCACCATTTTATCGTTAGAAATTTTTTTCGGGGTTAAAACAATTTATTAAGTTGAAATTATTTATTAAAATTATAAGTTAATTAAATTATAAAATAACAGAATTTTACAGAATTGAAAATTTAGAATGCGAATATGAGTTTTACACAGTCAAACTTTCAAATTGATTTTTCTCAAAATCGTCAATCATGCACTTAGTGGGTTTTATCAGTATACCGACGAAATGATTAAAATTTGCATGTAGAAACCCTCATTTCTGCTACGGCGAGGCTTGATTATTGCATAAAGAAGTTGTTTTGTGCTGAGACATCTCATCTTCATTCCTTCACGCATATGCAAGTAGTCTTATAAACAGTCAGTAGACCTTGTGTCCAAAAAAGTATTCTTATGGTCTCAATACCTAAATCATACCATTTATTTTCTGAAATCATAAGAATTGTAAGTAGGTACTTAAATACCTATCTGCTCAATTATAATCGTCGGTTTTTATTAGAAGGGTAAAACAGCCGTATTGCCATTTTACAGGAGAAGCTTTTTAAGCTTTTCACTCTACTTTGCGAGCTATCTACCGCCTACTGAAATGCTTAGACTTCTAATGTTCATATGGAAATCTAGGCATTTTACTTAACAAGTAAAATAAAAATAATAATGTATTTATTGCGTTCAAGGAGAAAAAAATCTAAACATGGTTATTCGCCCTTCATGCATATCATAAACTTAGACTCTTGGTATGTTCGTCGTATTTTTGTTTTGCGAGTGATTATTACTTATTTTTGGGTCAACAAAACATTGAGACTTTCACTATTTTACTATGCAAGTACACAAAACAGGTAAATGTTTTTGTACTTTAGCGGTAATTGAACCTGCAATCTCCTGGTTTGTATTTTTTAGTGTCTTTATTAGAAAAAAAATGTTACATCTTTGCAGAAAACACGTTCATAGTAATCATTTCACATCATGTTATATAAGATGTACCACTAAAATAAATTTATAATACTTTTGTAGTAGTATTTTTTTTTTTTTTTTTTTTTTTTATATTTACTCCACACAGGAGGCCCTGAAGAAAATAATTTCCCTCAGGGCCTATGTCATCTTTGGGGATGCTGTGTGGAGGGTCTTTTTGTGGAGAGGAAGGAGTGAACATGGGTCTTGAAGAGTCCCATGTTGTAGGAGGGAGGAAACACAGAGGCCGGCAGTTCGTTCCACAGCCGAGCTGTTGAACTTAAGAACGAATCGTAGAAGCGACCCGTTCTCATGTGACAAGTGTCAACTGTGTACAAATGTTGGGCGCGCGTTTGGCGTGTATCCCGACTACGCACCGGCGCCGAAGGGATCAATGACGCTAGTTCCTCAGAGCATCTTCCATTGTAATACCGATAGAACAAGGACAGCATACCTACCCGACGTCTGTGCTCTAAAGATTGCAGTCCGTTTGTTAAGATTGGGGAATCTATCAAACCGACCGCCCGTTTCTGCACAGAGTCAAGGGTTTTTTTCAGGTATTTTGGGGCTCCAGACCAGAGATGGCTGCCAAATTCGACAGTAGGGCGCACTTGCGATTTGTACAGGGTGAGCAGTTGTGTACTATTAAAGTATCTGCGGGCCCTGTACAGTACGCCCAGCTTCTGAGAGGCCAACTTTACTCTGGCTTCGATGGAGCCCCCGTACCTGAGCTGGTCACTTATAGTTACACCAAGCATATCAATGGAAGGCCTGTTCGGAAGATTGCTTCCGTTGAAGGAGACTAGATTATCATTTGGATCCCTTTTAGACGTAATCAGACAGGATTGGGTCTTTGAAACATTAAATTCGACGAGATTATTTTTACCCCAGGAGGAAATACTCTCGAGATAACCGTCCATTCTCTGCTTCAAAGCCCTCCGAGCCGTTGGAGTTTGTGTGCCCTTTGGGGGCTTGTCAAACAAAAAGCTATCATGAACTGTACTGTCATCCGCGTAACAATGAATCGGTGCACATGTCAAAAGGTCATTGATGTGCAACAAAAACAAAGTCGGAGACAGAACCGATCCCTGTGGGACGCCAGCATTTATGGAGTGCGAGGAAGAGGTGAAACCGTCAGCAACCGCCTGAATCGACCTATCCCTTAAAAAGTCAGCAATCCACGTACACAGGGATGCGGGAAGTCCGTAAGAATGCAATTTGTTGACAAGTCCTCGGTGCCAGACCCGGTCAAAGGCCTTGGATATGTCTAGTGCGACCGTTTGGGTCTCACCGTGACGTTCCAGGCACCGCCCCCAAACATGCGTCACATACGCGAGAAGATCACCGCACGAGCGGTTCCGCCGGAATCCGTATTGACGGTCGTTGATAATTTTGTTCTTCTCGAGGTATGTGAGCAGTTTGTCGTTGATCACACGTTCCATCACTTTGGACAGAACTGATGTGATCGCTATGGGGCGGTAGTTGGCCGGGTTGGAGCGGTCACCTTTCTTGGGAATAGGGTGAATTACCGCTTTTTTCCAACCAGAGGGCACAGTGCCACACTTCAGGGACATTTTGAAGAGCTTTGTCAAAACTGGAACTATTTCCGCAGCACACCTCTGCAATACCAAGGCAGGTATTCCATCAGGTCCACTAGCTTTGTTAACATCGAGCCCCCGTATGACGTGGAGTACATCCCGATGCCGGATCCTCAGCTTTTTCATATAGAAGCCGCAGTGAGGAACCGACGGCGGAACAGCACCCCCGTCATCGAGGGTCGAGTTTTCCGCAAACATTTTCCCTAAAAGGTTTGCCTTTTCGGTGGCGGTGTTTGCTAGTGAGCCGTCAGGTCTGGTAAGAGGTGGCAAACTGGGTTTGCGAAAATTTCGACCTATTGAGCCCGCAAGCGACCTATTGAGTATTGTATTAGCTCTCAAGTGGAGATAGACGTGAGTAATCGGTGACAAAAAAATAGAGGAATAAAGACCTAAGAAGTTATTAATAAATATAAATATAAAAATTATTGAAAATGAAAATAAATATTGAACGTTAAAGACATTTAATTTTTTTGGGGTTATAAATTCCTGACCTTATTTTAAATATAGAACAAAATGGAACCAAACTCACAAAAAAAAATCAAAAATTATGAAAGAAACAAATAACTTAATTGAAATAATTTCTTAAAAAATGTACCATCACAACCAGGCCAAGAAAAAAGATTTTGATTAATTATTAAAATCTCGACACCGAAAAAATAGAAGTAATTAAAATTAAAAAAAATTATCACAACTTGCTCCGAAAAACAAAAGTCAACAATACTTAATAAACTAGAGAAAAACATAAAAGCGGAGGAAATAGTAAGATTAGACCCTTGTGCAATCTTTAAAAGTATTGACAACGATTACACTAAAGAAGATTTCCTGAAGACATAATTCAACAAAATCTTAAAAATAATAGAATATATGAAAGGAGGTTCATCTCCCGGATTCGGCAAATTTGGCAAATTATGTTCCATTCGGCGTGAGCACTCCCACCAATATTCTCAGTTGTCCGCTCGATAGTGGGATGCATCCTTCTTTTTGGGAGTGGACACACTCATCGAAGACATCATCGATGTTTTCTTTGAGTAATATAATTTTAACAGTATACAGGTAGGCGGCAGCAAAGTACTGGTCTCGATTTTGCCCACCACAGCTATCGGTCATAAAAAATAAGTGTTTATTGTTTGCTTCTTTTTTAATGTACTTGTAAAGTCAATTAGCAACCGCAGTACTGCGAAATACTGCGAAGTACTGCGCACTCAATGTGTATATGCATATGAACATTGAGTGCGCAGTACTTCAAACCTCATCTGGTTTAAACAACAGCTTCATTTTTAACCTCCCGTGCTCTGTCCTTCCGTTTTAAATGATTTTTTGTTAACTCATGTTGCAAACATTAATTTTTCTTCATTTATTTTATTAATATAATCTGCGGGTAATCCCGCGGGTAATTTTTTTTGCAGAAGATTTCCTGAAATAATATGATTTGACCGTTGACACTGAATATGTCTTTTGAAAAATTCATCACGTTCAGCAGATGTTTAAAAAATATATATTATTGGTATATGTCAACAAATTGCCTTCTTACGGACTTCCCGCATCCCTGTGTACGTGGATTGCTGACTTTTTAAGGGATAGGTCGATTCAGGCAGTTGCTGACGGTTTCACCTCATCCTCACACTCTATAAATGCTGGCGTCCCACAGGGATCGGTTATGTCTCCGACTTTGTTTTTGTTGCACATCAATAACCTTTTGACATGTGCACCGATTCATTGTTACGCGGATGACAGTACAGTTCATGATAGTTTTTTGTTTGACAAGCCCCCAAAGGGCACACAAACTCCAACGGCTCGGAGGGCTTTGAAGCAGAGAATGAACGGTTATCTCGAGAGTATTTCCTCCTGGGGTAAAAATAATCTCGTCGAATTTAATGTTTCAAAGACCCAATCCTGTCTGATTACGTCTAAAAGGGATCCAAATGATAATCTAGTCTCCTTCAACGGAAGCAATCTTCCGAACAGGCCTTCCATTGATATGCTTGGTGTAACTATAAGTGACCAGCTCAGGTACGGGGGCTCCATCGAAGCCAGAGTAAAGTTGGCCTCTCAGAAGCTGGGCGTACTGTACAGGGCCCGCAGATACTTTAATAGTACACAACTGCTCACCCTGTACAAATCGCAAGTGCGCCCTACTGTCGAATTTGGCAGCCATCTCTGGTCTGGAGCCCCAAAATACCTGAAAAAAACCCTTGACTCTGTGCAGAAACGGGCGGTCGGTTTGATAGATTCCCCAATCTTAACAAACGGACTGCAATCTTTAGAGCACAGACGTCGGGTAGGTATGCTGTCCTTGTTCTATCGGTATTACAATGGAAGATGCTCTGAGGAACTAGCGTCATTGATCCCTTCGGCGCCGGTGCGTAGTCGGGATACACGCCAAACGCGCGCCCAACATTTGTACACAGTTGACATTTGTCACATGAGAATGGGTCGCTTCTACGATTCGTTCTTAAGTTCAACAGCTCGGCTGTGGAACGAACTGCCGGCCTCTGTGTTTCCTCCCTCCTACAACATGGGACTCTTCAAGACCCATGTTCACTCCTTCCTCTCCACAAAAAGACCCTCCACACAGCATCCCCAAAGATGACATAGGCCCTGAGGGAAATTATTTTCTTCAGGGCCTCCTGTGTGGAGTTATATAAATAAAAAATAAATAAAAATATGCCCCCCTCGCTTATCCAACTTGTACAACTCGAGTCATTTATTATTTTTTTAAAGAAAATTCGAATAAATATTTCAGAAATATGATGCACAGAAAGAAAAAAATTAACGACTTACTTTGATACGTTCATTGGTATGCATTATCTCTGCTGTTCCTGATTATGGCTGTCTTCACAAAGTTTCAAGAATGCGTCGAGAAAGCACTGCATTTAAATGCACATCTTCTGCAAAAGAAAGTCGGGTGTTTTTTAGCAGTTACTTCTATTCCCCTTGTGTTTTGGTATTTTGCCTTCAGCACTAAGAATCTTCCTTTTTCCCATTAATATTTTTTTCTTTCTCTATGAATTTGTTACATTTTTGTGTGTGTTATCTCTTAATATGATTTTTAAAGCATTTTCGCTTCAATATTTTCGATCGCAGTCATGGCAGAATACTGCTCTCAACAATTTTATAGATATTTTATCCGGAAAGAAATTTTTAATTGCGGTAAAGCGCGATGGCGAAATTACGAAAGTCAAAAATAGTTTTATTTTTTTTATATATCTTTCTTTAAGAAAGTTTGCACATTACAACTATAAATGCATATTATGGTGTATATTTTACCTTGATTTATAACTTTTTTTAAGGTTATAAAAATAACAGAATAATACAAAAATAATATGAGAAGGTAAAAAGAAAATAAAAGTACAGTTAGTTGAGGTTTCTCTAATACCACTTCACTAGGCTAGCTTGTGTTGAGGTAGATTTTTCATGTTAATTCCTAATACCTTTGGATATACCTTTACTTGTATTAAGATGTATTCGCTCAATAATGTGGTGACTTTAATAACTACGAATTTGGGTTAATGCACCGGTAAAGGCCCTTTTCTTATTTTTGTTTCAGGTTTATACATTATATTTGAATTTTTTTTGTGAATTACATTGTTTTGTGTTCTCTGGAAGAATGTTGTAGAGTCTTATCGCAAAGTATTTAAAGTTTCATTCACCAAACGTAGAATGCGTTATCGGTATGTGTTTTTGTTGTTGCTTCGAGTACATCGTGTATTTGAATCTTTTCATAGTAATTATGTACATTTAAGTACAGATGAGTTAGGATAGCTCTTTCATATAGCTGCCAAACATCAAACATATTCATAATATTAAAATTTAGGTTCGAGTCTGTAATTATAGATAGCCTAAGAATTATTTTTAAAATGTTTTCTGTGCCTTTATGATTGGAACTAGAGCAGATGAAGTGCCGCCTCCCCATGCTATGATACCATACTCAATAATAGATTGCCAGACTGAAAAATAAATCATTTTCAGGCGTTGTAAGACGAGAAAGGCACCGAGTACACTATGTGGTAAGACGGTCTGGTTTGAGTTCTAGCCATATGACTCAGTTTGCACTAAAAAATACATTTTTTAACGTCATCAGCTTCGGAGGTTCCGGAGAGTGCCTTATCTAGTTCACATCTAATAGCTCATGGGCCACGTTAAAAAATAAAACTCTTGGGTGCCTCTTCACTGGAAGTCGGGCTCTCAGTATATTGAAGCTGGTAACAACAGAAGCAATTAACAGCCGCTTTTGTTCCTGGCAGAGTGGATTTTAACTAACTTATTTTTTATATTTTCGACGCCTGTTATTATAATTTCTAACTGTGACGGGTTCACGATGTCCCTTATAATCTTTTTGGAGTCTTTACTGTCATCGACCCCTGGTAGTTTAAGGAAAAAACATGCAGATGGTCTTGACTTTCGTATCTAGATGTTGGTACGAGTGAGTGGTGGTAACTTCCACGAAAGAGAAGCTGGCGTCTTTCGCATCAGCCACTCGACGCATCACTGGACCCAGATCTGACTCTAGCTGCTGAATTTTGTCCAACTGCTGATTTGTGTTATTTTCAGTCATATTATTATCAGCCTGCAAGACCTTGATGCCAGAAAGGGCCGAGTTTAAATCACCTCTGAGTTCTTCTTTCTCAAGCAAAAGTCGGGCAATGGAGCCGTTCTTTGTTAAACTTTGATGGCTTTTAGCCAATGCGTCCAGTAGGGGTTTCAATGTAATTTGTTTCTCTGGAAAAATCTCGATTAATCAGTGATCAAACATAATCAATGCGGACAATTGTCACTTTTACCATTGTAACCGCACTTCTTTTCGAGAAATAGAGAAATGAATAGTTAAAAAAACTATGCTGAAATGCTAAAAAATCACCGGAGAACACTGCCGCAGGTAAAATTTTCTTTAATTTTTATGACGAATGTGTTTTTTTCTTCCGGCGGATTTGTTAAAAAATAGTTTTGTAATTATAAAAGACAGCTTGACAGAACTTGACAAGTCTGTATTATGAAAGTTACATGACCATACTAATAACCATACCACATTCTCTTACTATTAACAAACTACATTATACCTAATTTAATTATTCAACTCCGTATGTTATTCAGTTTCACAGATAACGCGTAAAGTCTTTCTCCGGCGTCCCCGACATCTTCTACCATTCAAACTACTCTTTTAACACTCCTGGCACTAATAAGAACAATTTTTGAAATTTTCAGCGAAATAGTTTTAAGTCTATAGAGCGCAGATATTATTGAAATTATCTTTCCGCAGTCCCCATCAGTGCTTATTAAAAAATTTACCAATCTGAAACCAAAAAGATCAACATTTACTTGATGCTTGTAAGTTTTTAGATTCTCACGGCCAAAAGCATTTTTGTTGTTTGTTTTTGGGGTGTTATGCCGTGTTGCGCTAACTCCTTCTTTAGCCGACGTTTCGGACAGCGTTGCAGTGTCCATCATCAGGGCAGATCCGGTAGATCCGAAGAAGGAGTTAGCGCAACACGGCATAACACCCCAAAAACAAACAACAAAAATACTTGATGCTTGTTTAAAATAAACACTTTTTATGAAAAAAAAAACATTAATCGAAAAAAAATTGTGTGAAAACATCGTTACCAAAAAAAAAAATGTTTCACCAAGTTTACAACCCGTGACTTCGGGGCTCAAAGCCAAAGTAAACATCTGCTAGCATGAAGGTCATCACCTTGCAAAAAGTAAAACCAAATCTCTTCTATGAATATTAATTTTGTATAATAATATTATCCTCTTTTGAATTGAATCTTAAATATAAACATGAATCCCTGTTAGGTTGTGTATCGAGCCGGGGATTTCGATAATACCATTTTCCTTTTATCAAGTCGAACATGTGATTACAAGCTACGGTTAGTTTGTTTTAATATAATAATATAATCTTCTTTGAGATCGGATCAATATCGCAAGTCGTCCGCAACATAATATTATGTACGAGTTATTGATTTATGTTGTATTTATGAAACTTAGCCTCAAATCGGCTTCGGAGGGAATCCCTAAACATACCCGAAATACAACCCGGCCTACCACAATAGCCCACTGACATCTCAGTTATCATTAAGTACCTCTGGAGGCTGGTTGCCTGGTTACCAGTTCATCCCTTGTCTACCCTGGGGAGGAAGATAATAGGAAATGGTGGTATGAGTGATCCAGGGGTTGCGTCTCGTATGACAAAGATTTATCATTCTTTGATGTGGCGTGACGCGTCTACCCGGAGTTCGGTTCCGGCTAAAAGAGCCTGATTTCGGAAAATCTCTAATGTGTTTTCCACTTCAGGTATTGGGGAAAAATTTCTTCGCGTGTGAGAACAAGAAATAAATTGAAATCCAGAAATAATGGAGGCCTGCTTTGCACTTGACAGATCTGATGATAGCATTTAATAATTTGCCGTTCACATTCAAACCGTATTTTTTTAACCGATAAACTCCCACAATATTTACCGTGAATTTGGTTTTGAATTTCCAAATTGGAATGGTTAAAGAAGAAGAAATCGCAACACGACACAACACTCCAAAAATCACGGTAATTTAGAATTCCTTGTCTTGCGATTTATATCGTTCAACATTAAAGTTTTTTTTCGTAACGCAACACAATAATTCCACTATTCAAAGTCAAAGGGAACAGCCTTAGTTATGGAATAAATAAGTAAAAGAAGATTTAAAAAATCAAGTAACAAAGTTATAAAAGTATGTTACTTTGTTAATATGTTTATTGTATTAATAGATTGCAAATGCAACTTGTTAATATATTTACAGCAGTAATAGATTGCAAATGCAAGTTGACTTAATGTAATGATTCTAATAAGAGATGTTTCAATACAGATTACTTTCCATTTTACAATAGATTTAGCATCAACATTTTTAGGAATAATTTTATTTTTTTCTATTGAATATCTCAATTAATATTAAATTGGGGGAATTTAAGCTAAATTATACAGGATGTTAAGAGACATACTCGACTTACGTTAACCAGTGATTCCTGACATTATTTGGATTAAAACATGTGAACTAAATTTTAAAATCCAGTGACTTTTATTTTTTTTTACTTTTTAAACCAAGACGAAAATGCCTAGTAATTGACTTACGGATTTTTTAGGTTTTATGTTAAAAAAAAACATGATAAACGTCACAGGATTCCAAAATTTCATTAAAACTTTTTACTCCAAATAATGTGAGGAATCACCGGTTAAAATAAGTCAAATGCGTCCCTTAACACCCTGTATAAAGTTATGTAATCAAGTTATTTACAATACACGGTGTTTTATTACAAATTTTATAATGACTGTAATAGTTTGAGTTGGTACTAATTAAAAAAAAATATATATTAATATCCGGAAATATTGTTTTTTGCATAATGACTGGACGCATGCGCGTTATCAAATGGTCAATCACAATATATTTACAAGTTATTTGAGATATTTTTTGTCAAGTAATTATAGATTAATTGTGTCGTAAAATGTACTTTTATTTGATGTCATAAATTGGGGCACAGATATTCAAATTGACTTTTAATGTCAATATTTTAAAAGAGCTTCATTAAAATTATGTTTAACATAAATGCCTAATTCACCTTTTAGTAACCATAGTTACCTGGCTATTCAAATCTGGTCACCGAAGATGGCTCAAATCATTTTAAGCAACGCACATTTCAATACTGAATGGTGGTCTTACTCCAGAGCGATACTGAGGTAGCTAAATAAAACAAATTATTCAAACAAAATTTATTTGCCCTCACTGGGATTTGAACCCGCGGCCTCCATATTGTGAGTCGAGAGCCGTACCCCTTAGCCTCGGACACCTTCGTTTATTGTATATTTTGTTATATGGTAAAATGGGGGCCTCAACACGTGTTAAACACCCAGTGGGGCCCACATTATCAAATAATATTTATTAAAAAAATTATTTGCAATAAATAATTTATTTTTCTTAAAATAACAAAAAAAAACAAAAAAAAATGTGGAAAGTGAAAACGAACTTCTCTCAAATGGATTAATTATTTGCATTTTAACAATATTGAATGGTTGAATTTGCGTATTACGAGTTCGTACCGAACTTGAACACCTCTAGTGTTCTATTTATTCGGAACAAATCGTTCTCATCTTCTCGCAGAGCACGTTGCATGAGGCGAGATTTTTATTTGCTACAAAGCATTCTCGGCAATATTTATACCTACTTTTTTCTAACATCCAGTGTACTCGTACACGTTGTCTTTAGATTTTAAGATAATACTTCTACAGGAGCTCGCGGCACTGAGTAAAACGGTTTAACCACCATACCAATTAATATATTAATATACAATAATTAAATAATTATTTATTTTTGTGCAATTTTCAACACAGTAATAGATAAAGGCTTACAAAAGAAAGGCGCACAAAATAGCTTGGGAAGTTATCTGCAATGAAATTTAGTACTTAAAATAGCAATAAAAAAACTCATCTTACTTAGCTAATATACTATTATATTATTAAAACAGTTAAAAACGAGATGTCAGAATTTACATGTTCTAAATCAACTGTGCCCATAGACCTTTTTTTACATATAACCGCTGGTGAAATATTTTTATTATCCGTTTAAATTTTTAATCGGATTCCGTGTATTTTTATTGTTTTATAAGTAAACCGACCAAAAACCCTGCAACGAAGTATACATTTGCTCACTCGCATAGATTTTATTAATGATTGTGTTCAATCAAACATTTACAACTTAATAACTCTTTGGTACTGGACGAAATACACAATTTTAATCTGTTTTATTTATTTATGAAATATTTTGTTGGCCTTACACACTAGCAATCAAATTCACTTAAAATTATTGCTCAAATTTTTTTTATTAAAATGACGTTATAAAACGTTTTACTTAATTTTCGTTTTAATATGTATAAATCAACATTTTTACATTAACCTTATTTAGTCGGCAACAAAGGATCTTTACATATTTATAATATCGTCCATAGACCTTTAAACAGCTCACCTATATAATTATGATATAATATTAAAGTGCGACAGTAATCACGAAATAAATTTTGCTAATACAAACGGTTCCATGATAACTCAACACACTTTTAAAAAGTGATATAAAGTCATTAAAAACGATGAAAAAAAAAATTAAACCTAACCTACTTAACCCAGTTAATAAAATTTTTGTTTCATCACTTTCCATGACTTTATATAACTTTTTAAAGATGTGATGAATTATCATTTTGATGAGTTATCCGGTCACCGTTTTTAGTAGTTCAATAATCCGCATTTACAGGGCTGTATAAAAATGGGTATACACTCAGATGTATGCGACTTTATTATATGCATGATCGTATATTTGGAATGTGTAGATCGCATACGCATTAATGCAGGTTTTGTTGTAATGCATGACTTATTTTGCACTTCAACATTAAGTTCTCGATATCTGGGTGCCTTTGTTTTTTGAAATCCGTATTGGTTGAAATCAATAATCGAGAAACTTTCTAGGTATTTATTAAATTTACGGATATGTATATTTCTAGATTTTTTCAATAACCTTCAATATACTAATTGGTATATGGTGTTCTATTTCACTATGAATTTAGGTACGTCCGGAATAATTGCTTGATACAAGGTTTTATTAATAATATGGGTAATTATCGGACATAGAATAGTAGAAATGATATGTTTTTTATTGTCGAACATTCGAATATTGTCAATCCATGGTGACTTGGAATTGTTTTGCTGACTGCCAATCCGTATATCTTCACATAGCTCTGAGTAGGTAGATGCTATGCGGCAAATTTGACAGATGCCACATTATACGCTTTGTAGTCACATTTGTGTTACATCGAGCTGATGCTGTCGGAGAAGTAGGAAATCGCCTTAAATAAAATCATTTAAGGCGATTTCTTTTGTTTACTCATAATTATTTAATATATGCGTTGAAATGATTTCATAGCAGTTTGTTTTTTTTATTTTTCTTCCCAACAATTTATTTATTTGATTCCACGTTTTTTTAGAATTGCTGAAATAGGTTCTTAAAATTTCGTTAAAATATATAGTTTTTATGATAAGTTTAGAAACAGTGTTCCGGAATGATTTGTATTTTTTTTCGTAGGTTCGATTAGTAGGTGAATATTTCCCACTTCTGTACAATTTTTCTTTTAGAATTTCATCCGTCATCCACAATTTCATTACAAATGGTATTTTTATGGGTTTTGGACAGAAAAAGATTTTACTCTTTTCATACAGATTGTTTAAAATGTTTTTGAGTTTATTATATATCTAAACGCTTTTTCCGTAGGCAGATCGTTCCAATTTTAACTGTGTATGTTTTTATCAATTTGGTTCTGGGATATTATCGAAATACTTTCACCAAGTTGTTTGGTTTTTGTAATCGCACTAATATATGTAATGTTAAGTACTGTCGCAAAGTGATGCACTATAGTGCAATCACAAATACAAGATAAAGTACGTCTTGTACCGTAGTACCGTCGCAAAGCGGTACGCTGTAGTGAAATCACAATTGCAAGATGAAAGTATCTGTTTGCTGTTAAACCTAATAAACATGTATAAATGTGCGTGTAACACTGTCGGCTATTAATGCCTCCCTTGTCACGTAGTTGATTCACCTTAAATAATGGGTAAATGGCATTTTTTCGAATGCCAAAATAACTAATATTATATAATCATAATGTAAGTTTTGCAAAAGTAATATCAACTTAATTAACTAACTTAACATGGACCGCCAAACAATTCGGTCTTGACTCATATCTCTTGCATCATTAACATTTACACATCACCTCATACATTTTTTTATTTTATTCGGACGCTTGACACGGCCCGACTCATCTGAGTAGTAGTATCGATGTATTGATCGTGCCATGTCTTTCCCGGGCATCTCAAACTTCTTCTACCATTTACATTTGCCTCATATACCCTTATTCCAAATTCTCTTCAATTTGATCGCACCCCGCCAACACTGAGAACGGCTTGCAGTCGGAGTAACAAAAGATTGCATTGCGCTCGCCCCGCCATCAGTCTTGCTTTACATCCGGCGGGCACTCTGCAATACCTCCTCAATCTTCATGATCGCCCGTGACTGCGGCCGCTTCACACGTCATTAGTCTCTCTTACTCCCTTACTCTTCTACTCCCTTACTCCTGCAGACAGCACGCTACGGCTTGAGAATTATTATTCATCTTCGATCTTAATGGGTTTTGTAATTGACAATTGTATTTAATCAAATATGTGAATTGTCAAAAAATACATGAAAATTTTAGAAATAAAAAAAGAGAAATAGAACTTGCGTTTTCTTATAGATTTTGCGGTTAGTTAGTTGAACCCCATCTTGTCCCCGGACAACCGTTATTTACATGCGCTTCTACTAACTAACCAAGCGATGGGTGGCTGTGCATTCAAATATGTTATTATAAAATATGATACTTGTAACATGTTAGTTGTTGGAAATAATGGTAACATGCCTTACTAAGGGTAAAGCATCCAGTAAGGTCCAAATGTTTGAAAATACATAATATTATTGCATAAATAATAAAAAAATTAAATCTAATGAAAAGTATTACCTGCCTCTTTATTTCTTTTTTTTAAGGAAAACACACATTTCATGGTGACAAATAACCTGACAATATTTGCAATTCTCCTACTACCATCACAGTAGGCGTGAAATGTTGCTGTATCGTGATGAAGGACTTAGCCAACCGAGGAATCAAACTCACGGCACCTGGGTAGGAACCAGACGCTGATGCCCAATCAGCCAATGACCTGTCATTACATTTAATACATTCAAATTATACCTATGAATATATGGAAAGTACTTTTTAAATATTTTTGGAATAAATCAGCACCTCCCAGTCCTGTGTTAAATAAAACTAAAAAAACTTTTTGTTCTGAAATGATTGTGTACCTAATTTGATTGAATTCAATATAAAAATGTAAGTTTGAATAGTGGTCCGTTCGTCTAAATACGTGAATCGATCATAATTTGATTCAATTCAATACAAAAACTTTAAGTTTGAAGAGTGGGCCGTTCTTCTAAATACGTGCACCAATTTTAATTTGATTCAATTCAATATAAAAAAATTAAGTTTGAAGAGTGGGCCGTTCTTCTAAATACGTGCACCAATTTTAATTTGATTCAATTCAATATAAAAAAATTAAGTTTGAAGAGTGGGCCGTTCTTCTAAATACGTGCACCAATTTTAATTTGATTCAATTCAATATAAAAAAATTAAGTTTGAAGAGTGGGCCGTTCTTCTAAATACGTGCACCAATTTTAATTTGATTCAATTCAATATAAAAAAAATTAAGTTTGAAGAGTGGGCCGTTCTAATGCCGTGGGCAATCTTACTTTGATTCAATTCAATACAGAAATTTAAGTTTGAAGAGTGGGCTGTTCTTCTTAATACGTGCACCAATCTTAATTACTACTAAATCTACTATGAGTTTACTACTTACTTAATGTAATGTGAGAATATGTAAGTGAGAAAAAACATCTTTTAAACAAATCAATTTCAGAAAACGTCAGCAATATTTGTGTTTCGGCGTAGTCGATTTGATGAATATTACTGTTCCAGGTTATAGGTTTAAGAAAAAACAACAATACTTGTGTTTCGGCGTAGTTGATTCGACAAATGTTAGTGTTCCAGGTTATAGGTTTAAGAAAAAACAACAATACTTGTGTTTCGGCATAGTTGATTCGACAAATGTTAGTGTTCCAGGTTATAGGTTTAAGAAAAAAACAACAATACTTGTGTTTAGGCGTAGTTGATTCGACAAATGTTAGTGTTCCAGGTTATAGGTTTAAGAAAAAAACAATAATACTTGTGTTTCGGCGTAGTTGATTCGACAAATGTTAGTGATCCAGGTTCTAGGGTTAAGAAAAAACAGATTATCTTGCGCTTATTTATACATTTTGCGGAGAGTTTGTAAGTATAACTCAACATAAAAGACAACAATAACAAAAAAGCCGTCACAATAAGATTCGTATAAACAAGTCATATGGCCTAACGACACATTAGACACAAAATCATCTCTAATGGACTAAACAGAACTTTCATTTAAATAAGGTAAATATGATTATTTAAAAATGGAACAGGCCTGCATGGATTGGTGCCGGTTTGATTTGATAAACTTCATGGTGAACGATTGAGACAACTTTTTTTTATTATGTATCAATTTTTTGATTTGAAAAAAACATTATTTATAATGCAGAAAATACAAAATTCTTCAACCAAATAAATATAAAACAATGCGACCACTTTCAAAATGATTTCAATTTATTAACGAACTGAATCATACAATATTATTTTTTAATTAAGCCTTTATCCAAAGATATTTGGAATGGCATTTATAAATGTTGCACCAAATTATTTCGCAGTAGTAATATAAATTAAACTCGAGTTTAATGTGTTTCATTTTAATGTTCAATTCAATTACCAATTGACCAGGATCCTTTGAAATAGCGTTAATTAAAACAGTTGCAACAAGCTTTTGAATAAACAATCATACCTGTGTTATTCATTGAGTTCGTACGTCTTTCAATTTTAAAAGCACAACGGTATTCATTTAACATCTAACAGATATAACACTATTTAACGTTAACACCTAAGTTAGACTAAAACAAAAAGTAAAAAATAATATTTCGATTGGTTTTAAGAAGAAAAATGACATTTCACTACTTTTTGTTGTTATTTAATTAACCTTTATAAGCACAATTATATTCGTGAATTCCCGACAATAAGGAAGTTGAGTCCATTTTTTTTATTTTTTTTTATCAATGTTCGCATTCAAACTTAAATACGAGTATTTTTTTTTTTTTTTTTAAAGTTTGTTTTCATAGTTAAATTAATTCTCAAAGTTTGAATTTTATTAAGCCCGCCAAAACGAGCGGAATCCGAGCGGTAAGAGGCGGGGGTGGGTGTGACGTCATTCAAACTGTAAGAACCACGTCGCTTTAAAGATTTTGTATGGAAAAAAAATTAATTCTTCAATAAGGAATTCCAGTAATTTTTTTACCAATGGTAACCGTCTATTAGAATTGATGTTATTAAAAAAAAAAGAAAATTGATTAAGATTTCATAGTTAAATTAATATTTTAAGTTAGAATATTTGATTTTCAAGCCCGGTACGGTATTGTCGTCGCTATTTGTTGACTTGCCCCGCGCGAATTCAGGACCACCGCGCAGAAATGTAAAGACCAAAAGTAAAATAACGGTTTACAGCCCAGTTCACTGTGAGACTTTTCTGAGCGGCCGGCGGCCTGAAGTGTATCACATGTTATGTGACATGTATAATAATAAAAACTTCTAAGTTATGCAATAAACAACATATTATTATAAAGCACTATACGAATATGTATCTTTAGAAACCCATTTCATATAATAATAACAACAAATACGTACATATATTTGACAAACCCAAATAAACTTTGGCCTATACACCTCTCTCATCTAAACCGACCATCTCTCATGTAATAGAAAGAGATGCACCATAGGTGATTCGCTGTACGTACAAGTCACGACACATGTGACGTCAGAATTCTTTCGACCAATCGTGGAGCGTATACACTCTATTGCTATTGAATGCTTTTTCAAGAACGTTTAACTAATTCTAAGAATAATAATATAGAAATATATTTATATATTTAGAATCGATATTTTTTGATCTACATGAATATATTTTTTATAAGTCAAAATATTTTTCACTCAACTTCCTTATTTGCGACCGGAAAATATTGATTTATTAAATTTATTTAACTTTATGGAAAATGTGTCTGTTCGAAATATTTTCATTTAACAGTGTAATATTTTTAAAAAATACACTATAAATATTCGATTTAATATATTGCGCGAATAGAAGATGTGAAATCCATTTATTCCTTTTATATCATTTTTATTCTTACTATTGAATGCAACTTTTCTGCACTGTAGCTATTTGAAAGAGAAATCTCTACCTTTTCGACCCTGTCTAACCCACCGCGTAATCCGATCTTGATTTAGCTGATCCTTTTGCTTATTGAACTAAATACCACATAAAATGTTCTTTAAAAATGGTTAGATAAAATCTAACTTACCAATACGCTGTTTCCCCACAGGTTGAAGAATGAAGAAAAAAGCTACAAAATACGGCCTTGGCATACTTCGCCCAAAACTTCAACTAATTTTTAAATATTGTCTTTTCATAATTTATTATGAAATAAAAATAAGTTTGAAATTGAATAATGTTTTTTCTACCTTAATTAATATTCCTTGATTTTTGATCATACATAATATAATAAGTTGCAATAAAGTTATTTTGTTTAAGAGAACATAATAATAACATTCTGGCGTTCATTCTTATTCTTTATTAAATTTTCATCACAACTATTAAGTACCTTAAGAAAGCTTTTGATTGAAAAAAGTTCCCCGGTCGACATTCCGCAACCTCCGAAGTTTGAACTGCTGCGGCCTAGCACCGAGAGGCGTTATGTCAGCTCGTTATTACTACTCGTACTTCGTTACCAGCATGAAGTGCAGTGGAGGAAGCCACTGACATACGGACAATGTAACGTGAAAACGTTGAAAACTACCGTTATTGTTGGTTACTAAGTAAAGTTTAAAGCTGTATTAGATAACGTATTATAGAATAACAGAAACTAAACAACGTGAGTTAGTTCTTGTTACGCAATCAGTTTATTTCAAATATGAATATTTTGATTTTTTGTTACTATTTATTAGGATATATCTATCATGCTAGAAGTATAAAAAGTATATTAGGTATATCTGTCATACTAGAGGTATAAAGAGTATATTAGAATATATTTATCATGCAAGAGGTATAAAGAGAATATTAGGAAATATCTATCATGCTAGAGGTATAAAGAGTAAAAGTAAAAAAAATATATATATATATGCTAAAGGTAAAACGAGTATTTGATTGAGCTGAGTTTTTAATGTTTTTTTTTAACTTTTTTATTACATAATTGTATTTCATAATGTATTCCCCACTGGGATTTCCCGCGTTCGGGCAGATATTTTAAATTTTCATTATTTTTTATTTTATTTTAATAAATTTTAATTTAATTATAATCTAATCTATTTATCTATCTCTGTTTGGTTGCAATGTTTTATCAATTTCGTTTCTCGCTTTGTCTCAGATTCATTATTTTATGAACCTTTTGAATATATTGACATTTGTTTGTTTTTGTTGGAGAGTGGTTATTTTTTGTAAAGCTTTATGACGTAGTAAATGAAATTTCTCTGTCCAAAGGTTGTCTTCTTTTTTGCTTGTTGGATGTATTTTTGATTGAAGAATCTAGTGATTTTGTTAGGTATCAAGTGTATTTTGTTGTGAGTATAAATTAGTACGGTAAGAGCAAGTTCTGGTACTTTGAGTAGTATTTTCAAGATGGCTTTTTGCGTTATAATTAGGGGATAAGTGGCGTTATTTGCACTTTCCCATCTAATTATTTCATATTCTAATAAAGATTTACATATTGCCATGTAGATTTTAATGAGTTCTATTTTGTCAAAAACATTTTTGATTGTTTTAAAAAGTATGTGTGTTATTTTTTTTATTATTTATTAATTTATGTTTTTAATCCAGCAAAATTCGGAGGGTAGTGTAATTCTAATCTACCATATTTCAAGATATATGTAGAAGAGAGAAATAAAAAACAATGACCAACAAAAGTAAGATGAGAAAAAAATCTAAAGGGAAGGTACCTAGTCATGACATAAGAAAACATAAAATGACTTTCTGCAGAAACAAAAATCCTGTTTTATTTGAATATTCCACTAACAATACAGCTTAAGAAAGAGTCACGGAAATGAGAGATCTCGGAATTATTTTGGATGAAAAACTTAGTTTCGCCAATCATATCCACCAAATTGTAAACAAAGGCATGAAAACACTAGGCTTCGTATTAAGAACAACTAAAAACTTAAACTCCATACCAGTTATTAAACTGTTTTACATATCTCTAGTTAGAAGCATAATTGAATACAACTCAGTAGTTTGGTCTCCCTCTTACAAAATTCACATTTACAACATTGAGCGAATACAAAAAAATGCTACGTTTTATAAATTTTAAATTAAATATTTCACTAGAAGACTTACAATATCATATCTTATTAAATACTCTAAAAATACACACATTGGAAGTCAGGCGTAAAATAAATGACTTAACTTTTTTATTCAACATTCTAAACTCTAAATTCGACTGTTGCGAACTTCTGCAACTCATAAACTTACGAATACCTACAATAACAACACGACAAAATACACTATTCCACTGCAACACACATAAGCGCAATTATATTGCGAACTCCCCAATACAACGGTTTCACACTATGGGAAACCAATACTTAGGTGATTTCAATATATTTAATAAGTCGACTCTCGATAATTCGAAACTCGAGGGACTCTTAAAATATTACGAATTATCGAGTGTTTGAAATATCAAATGGTTCGAAATTTGTGAGAGTAAATAAATAAAACTTCGAATTCTTAAGTGTTGATCAATTATTATTTATTAACTCCTATTCTATAACAATGACAAAAGTTTATAGGTACATTCGTGTACATACATGTAATCATAATGTGAATTAATTAATCTTTCGAAAGAAAGAACTCTGTTATATTGGTTTGCTTCAAAGCACATTGCTGCTGCTCAGACTTCTCAATAATTTTTTTTTATAGAAAAAGTGCCTGAAATGCTTTTTCATCACTTTCGTTTTGTAGACAGAAGGTTTGTAAGGTATCGAATGAGGATCTTGCTTCCTTAACTGACACTTCTGCCAAAGGTTCTGATGTATCGTCCTCATCTAAATCGTTACTTTTTTCATTAGTATCTGTCGCAGATAAAATTTCGCCATCGGTTAGTGAACCTGAGACAGCAACATCTTCATCCACTTGAACAAAGTCAAGAAAATTCACATCGCTGATGTCAATTAATGGTTCTATTGCTGGTTCTTCATCATCCATAAGTATTGGAAGATTTTCCTGATCTTCTTTTAAGAAACCAGATTTTTTGAAGCAGTTGAGAATCGTTAGGGGTGTTACAGCTCTCCATGCCTTGTCAATCAGTAAAATAGCTGTCAGAACAGTGATATTTGCAGTTAGCTGCTTGTCGAGAGATTCTAAAACGAGCTTAACAATTTCTTTGCGATAGAACGTCTTAAAATTATGGATGATCCCTTGGTCCAATGGTTGCAATTTGGAAGTTGTATTTGGCGGAAAGAAGTAGAGTTCCAATTCAATAAACGTTTGAACTTGACGCAAAATTGTATTTGTACTAACGTGTGTGTAACAATCTTTCCGCCTCTTTCTCTCTGCAACTTTGAATTGTCGAATGTTGAACGCCGATGAGTTCGAATTAACGCGTCGTTTTGTTATATAGCAATGATTTTTTCGTTTGAATTACCAAGTGTACAAAAATGTATGGATTTAGTTCGAAATATAAAGAGATTTCGTAGGGAACTCGTGATAACTTTGAATTATAGAGAGGTTCGAATTATCGCAGGTTTGAATTAACGAGAGTCGACTGTATTAACTTTGCGAATTTTGTGGATCACGTAAAAGACTTATTTCAACACTATTCGGAAATGGAAGTTATATTTTTGTAAACCAGTCAAATTGCTGTATTTTTTAATTTATTTTCTTGTTTTAATTAATTTTGTTTCTTGCATTTATTATTTTTTAATGTTATTTTATTTTTATTATTTCTTTCTCGTGTTTCAAAATTGTCTGTTATTAAAATTGAACCACCTACATGTAAAAACCCTCTGGGCGTTAAATAGATAATAAAATGAATAAGAAAAATTAAAGTTAAATTCGTCGTCCATCAGAGAGGTCGCCGCATATATTGCATCCATCGCTCATTAAGTGGATCTTCTTAGGTCTTTTTAGGTCCTGAAGCTGGCTAGTCGGTGGGGAAGTAAGGCGGCAAATGAGTGCACCTTTTGTGAACATCGTGGAAGCACTGCAGAACCTTAGTAGTAGCATAAGTTGCCTATATGCGTTATCGTAGCACACCCTCAGCTTGTCCTATTGCGCTACTGGATATTGTGTCCATAGTTCTAACGTGAATAGAGCAGTACAGTACGTCTTAAAGAGAAATTATCTAACATCTTCGCCATAGTGGTAGATCCACCTTAAGAGCATTCCGCTATTGAGTCTACTACCTCCTTTCTTTGTATTTAATGGTGATCATTAAATGATCATTCAAAAATAAATATTTAATATTTCTTATTTGGTTTTATTCATTTTCAAACCATATATGTACATGAATATATGTATGTATAGACCTATACATTTATTTGTGTTTTATCTGTTTTAATTGTTTTTATTGCTGCATTACTATATTAGATAAAATGTGTTCTAAACTGATAAAATTTCTAAAATGATATTAAGCTCAATAAGAGATTAAAAAATTTCAGTTTCAAAGTTGAATGACTTTCGCATTTAGTATTAAGGTTCGAAAAACAACACAAAGAAATGAAGTACCACTAATTACCATTTAATTTTTTTCGATACTGGGTTTGCTAGTAAATAATGATGTTCTTTGTTGGAAAATCTTCCTTACAAATAAAACTGTTTTGTATAAGATACATCCATTTCAACCAACATTTCATTGTTTTATTTTTCACCTTGCGGTTTCGATTACCTGAAAATATAAAAAATAACTGCAAAGATGATCAGAGAAGTGCTTCTGAAAAAATGTGTTCTATCATAATGTAGATTTATCTTTGATCTCGTATTAACGGAAGTAACAACGCAACTCTACCACTGTAAATATTGAAATAATTAACATAGTAACAAATTCATACAAAGAAAACCGCACGAGAGCTAATTATCGTGGTTCAGCACAGTTGTGTCGATATTTGATATCATTTTGGAACTATTTATTTGGAAATAATTAACATAACAACAACAAAATAAGTGATCAAATGTTAACACCACTAATTTAACGTTTAATTATTGTGTCTATTAATTAAATTTAATAGAATATTATCAAAGTTAAGTATTAAGTTTACTTATCTACATTTATAAATACATAAATTAAAACAAAAAAAAATTTAGATCTAGGTCAACTTACGTTAGACTTGGTGAATTTTAATGTGAAATCAATCCAAAAAAGAGGATGGAAACATCATGACAAGAAATGCATATTTTTAAAAATAAAACTAGTTGTTCAAGCCAGTCTCCATTCGTGATGGATCAGATGATGTGATGGCTACTTCTTTTTGTGGTCTATTTCCTAAAATTCTTCTTATAATACCGTTCATCCTTCTACATGTTTCGAGCGTAAGTCGGCATCAAAACCTTAGTCAGACTTATTAATACAAGGTGTACGGGGGTAATGTGCAACTTATAAAATAGTTTTCAAGTGAATAAGTTGGAAAAAGCGATGGAATTTAAAAAAAAAAATACTTCTACCATCATGTAGAATCACCTCCCGAAGTTTGTTCACCCGGACACCTTGTATAAAATCAAAAGACTTATACTTAGATATAATATTAAGGTGTAGTGGCAAACAAAATTTTGTTTTACCTATATTATGCATTTTTCATCTGTGCAAGATGGTTCAAGTCAATTATTCGTGAAATCAAATATCCATCCTTTTTTCTGAAAACAAGTTACTACCTAAGTTGCTACCCAACTCTCTCAAAAGACTATCTCTATTGGAATTATTATAGTCAACAAACACGGACGAGTGCTTTTGATTAGGTTCACTGTATTTTAAGCCTAGATTATGGCTCTACTTTCGCAATATTTTACTCTATTAATTGTTTCATATTCTTTATTACGCTGCTGAAATAATAGCCACTCGGGAATGATTAGTTTGTAGCTTAAAAAAATCCTGGTAATATTGAAGGTTTAATATCGTACCCGTATTAAAACCCCGAGGGCTTTTTATTTATAGAAAAATGAGTTTTCTTTTATTTTTCAAAAAGAAATCTATTTTCGCAATAATTGCATTTCATCTCAACAGGTTCGTTGAAACCAACTTTACTCGTTTCAAATACCAGATATTATTTTCCTCATTTTTAAAATTTTATTATGATTAAGGAAACGATATTCTGCCATCTCGTGTTCAACCAATTAGCAGTAAATTTTGCTTAGCTATTTTAATAATAAAAAAATATTGTGAGATTTATTAACTACAAACATTTTTCATATTGTTAAAAATATTTTTTTCCTAGCGAGAATATTTTTGCAAAGTGATGGATGGAATATACAACCAAGTTTTTTTTTTTTTAATTAGCCTCTGTTATTTTCAAGGTGTCGTTGTATTGCAAGGTTTGATTAAAATTTATACTACTTATGAATAAGTTAGTTTGTTTTCTACTTCTTATGGTACCTCAACATCTTTCTTATGGTACCTCATCCATTGGGATCTGGTAGTGAGACAATGAAGGATGATGTTGTGTCGTATCACAGCGCTTATTGCGAGTCAGTATAATTGTGCAATTGGGAGATGGCTCTGGACCGATGATGATGATACCAGGCGTAGACCGCAATGACTGCGGTAGAATGGTCGAGATGCGGGTCAGTGAGTCGACACCGCGTTTGTGGAGATCGGACTCGTGGGCTTGTTCAGTACTGGTGAAGGCGAGGAGTCTTCCAGGTACTTCAGCGTGAACGTGATAGCCAAAGGTGTGATGGACCTGGTTGGCAGATGAGCAGACCGGCGATGATGTGGTCGCAGGGTCTAGGCGCATGAGGTACCTAAGCACTGGCCAGGAATGATAGCCTGGGCCAGGGCGTTGAGGTGAAATCCCAAGGAGTCCATGGTTATAGTCCGTGCAAAGTCGGGTGTAGGTGTGTGGCGATGAGGTGAAGAAATATCGAGGCGTGATGCAGGGGAACCGGCCATAATGACCCATTCCTCCGTTACGCCGAGTCAGATTTCTCGAGTGGGATGATGTCGGGTCGAACTTGTTGAATGAAATGATGATGTACTTAGGTCCTCCACCGCTTATACAGCTGCTGATTCCTTTGTTCTTGTATGCCACTGGTTGGAGTAGCGTCTAGACTGACTCGGTTCATTGTATGAACGTTTGCATCACCCTGTATGCAAACATCTTATCGGCAGTTTACGTATCGCGGTCTCGATATTTCAATTGAAGTTTCGTTAGTCTGATTGTTGACTCAGCTGTTTTACTCGTACGGTCTGGTTATGATATGATGACCCTAGGACCCTATATTCAAGTCGAGGCTCTATCGCTTTGACAAAAATATTTAATTGTAGTCCATTGCAGACCCAGCCTCTCCTCGCACAGTTGAGTTGCTTTCCCCAACTTAGCCTGCGCTATATGCAACTCCAGTGATATTTACTACGAAGGTTTATATTTATAGTTCTATGTTTAGAGCAGAACTTGAAGAATAACTATTTTCTTATGAAGAATGTTCTTACTTAATTTATTTTTATTAACATCAAACATTTGAGTCTGTTCTCTAACCACTGGAACGATTTCGGTCGAAAAATCGACCATTTTTATTTTTCTGCGATTGATATCGGTCCAAAAATGGACCGATTTTTCTACCTTTCGTAAAATATTTATTGTAATTATTTAAAACGTTTCCATGGCCAGCTACTTGTTTTATCGAATAGCTGAAAATATATTCTCTATGTCTATGAACTTATCCGTTGTCTTTGAAGTGTTATTTAACGAGTTTTCGCGGTTTTTAACGCGTCCTGTCAGAAACAAAATAATAACTTCTCGAACATTTCACGAAATTTTGGTCTCTTCCTAAAATGCCGGAAGTAATTGATTTATTGGGTTTTTAACGCATAATTATATATCTGTGTAATCATGATTGACTTATCTATCTTTGAAATGCGTTTTTAATTAGTTTGTTTCTAATATATTGTTTTGGTTGAAGTTTTTGTGTAAGAATACGTCAACTGAAGACGTCATCTGTTTTTGATTTACAATAATGTCTTATATACTGCACTCGCGCATTTGAAATATAGATATTCCATCACAGTGATTCAAAACAAAGAGATGTATATAAGTTTTATTTGAATTGGTTCATTATTAATACAGATATTTGTTAACCAATTATTTTAAGTCATATGTCAAAAAGTTGACTCTTTTTTACATGTAAAATGGTGTAAAGCCTTCGTCACACAATAAAAATTTAGTAATTTAGTTGTATAATTAATTAATTTGTTTACTTTTACCAAATTTGTGCAGAAACAGTTGTCGTCCAGGGAAAGGGAGCACTCCACGACCCAATAATTATTTTCAAATTTTATATTAGTGCAATATTTAACAAAATTTAAACATTTAAGTACTTACATTAAGTGTTTTCAATTTAAAATATATAGAGTGGTGCTGACTGCAATAGGAGGCAGAGGAAGAGGGAGAGGTGGGGTACGAGCTGGTGCCGGACTACCTGCACGTGGACGTCAACGCAGAGCTGCAATTGCAGCCTCGTCTGGAGTGTTAGTATTTTTTAATGTTTTTTTATGAAAGTACTTTGCTGTGGCCGTTGAACTTATCATATATTTGTATTTATTTAAACAGCGACCCTGCTTTGCTACTGGTGCGAGAGGATCGCGTCAAGGCCCTAAAGGCTGTTAGGGCCCTGCCTGCTTCCTTCCGGCTAGAGCTGGAAAGCCGAAAATTCAAGAAGCAGGCGGCGCGCATTTTGCTCCCTACCGCACCTCCAAGAAAAACTAAACAAAAGTAAGCAATCGTATTTAGATGCTTGATACAATATTATTGTTTTTTCCTGACAGCGTTCCACTCTTACAGTGAGAGTTGGTAAGATCAGCGCTCTGTGCATTTGGCACATTCAGTGCATATTTTACAGAGTTCTAATTTTATTGTTTATTTACATACTGTACTTACTGTTTCACACGTGAATGAGAACAATTTATATGATTTATGTAAATGTTTTCAGAATTCCATCTCCGGAGAGAACAACGTGTCCCTTTTCACAAGGGACGCCTTCACCGTTGCCACGACCCGTACCACCACCGTGGATGTCCACTCCCGCACAGACCCAATCAACGGCTCCCAATGCACCAATTATGCCTATCCGTGCAGCATCTCCCGAGCCGTTACCTGGGACATCGCGGAGTAGGGAACTCTTCTCTCCGGAGGCCGGGTACCACAGCGGGCTG
Organism: Hesperophylax magnus; assembly: GCA_026573805.1. Classification (NCBI taxonomy): domain Eukaryota; kingdom Metazoa; phylum Arthropoda; class Insecta; order Trichoptera; family Limnephilidae; genus Hesperophylax; species Hesperophylax magnus. The sequence continues at coordinate 24,355,487 of JAIUSX010000011.1, forward strand.
TGGGTGGACGTGCCATTCTACGAAGAATTGTCGGCGTTTGGGAACGGTGAGTTTATTTTTTGAAATGTCATACCAGTGGCTCAATATAAAATCAATTATCTATATTTTATATTGATATCCCTAGCACAGTTTCACTGTTGGTATATTGGCAGGAAATAAGCATAGTACTTAAAAATTCCACATAACAAACATACAAAATGTATTGTTGTTATGACGTGGATGCATCATTACACATCTTTTTTTTCTGTAACGGGTATTGCAGAGTGAGAAATAAGACATGCCGAACTTCTTTGCGAGGATTACATTTGATTCACCGGCTTCTAAACGGTGTAATACAGCATTTTTTTTCTTAAATTAAAAAAACACTTTCGCTTCACGGGACTCATTGTGTCGAGCTTCCTAGTCAAAAGCGAGGCTGTATTGGTAGATGGGTTTTGTAACCGGACAAATTATCATTAAAATAGGTCGGTTTACGTAGTTGGTCACTTTAAACGGATACGTTTTCCTACTAAAAGCTATGAAACCTTACTAGAGTTTACATTATCGTCACTTAAAACAGTAGACCGTTAAATGCAAAGTCATTATATCCAAATTCTACTGTAAATTTGTGTTTTCTTTTATTTCAGAGTCAGACATGGGCAGAAACAGTAACGTGGACGAGGCAGCTGTACTAGAAGAGTCTGTACTTGGAAACCGTGAGTTATAAAACTAACTAACTTACCTTCACGCCATTTCGGTAGGCAGAGAGGATGAACCACCATGCAACTCGATCTTGGCACACACACTCTTTTCTTCATTCCATACCTACCTGACTGTGCTATTCTGACTCCTGACATTGCCCGCCTCAAGTATTTGATAATACCTCACAAGAGCCTCAGCTGGAGCCAGTGAGACTATGGCATCCCCAATCGGGGTATGTTGTGAGGCTGAAGGTAGCGGGGAGGGGAAGGAGTGTGGAAGAGGGAGGTGGAAAAGTACCTGGCTATTCAGAACTGGTCACCAAACACGGCTAAAGCCATTTCAAGCAACGTTTCAATTCTGAATGGGGTCTTACACCAGGGCGATACTATGGATATCTTCCACTCTGGAACGTGCCGCAAATATAATATATATGAAAATAACACTAATTATTCAAATATAATTTATTTGATTTGATCCCGCGACCATCGTATTGCGAGTCATAAGCCGTACCAGAGGCAGTGGGTTATCGTAATATAGACACATTAAATTAATTTGGGTTTTCTGTTGTTTCAGAAATGGATATGGACAGATCGAGCGACGAGGATGACGAAGCGAGCGACGTCGACCACGAAGAGAGCGATGAGGATACCTTCTGCATGCCACCAATACCTTATCATAATATTATCAACGTTTCACATAACTCCGCTATGGCCATTGACTTTAGTAGACAAGACCAGGTAGATAGTGAGGCAATGCGTTCGATTCTGCCGCCTGAAGGTTACTATTTCGATTGGTCTAAAGATATCTTACGTTTTACTGGGATAAGTGAGACTTTCACAGGCACGCCAGGATCAACTTTCAATACCGACAAAATGGGCAAACCTGTGGATGCCTTTCTTAAAATCTTTGATGCAGATTTCGTTGAACTGATCGAGAGAGAGACCAACAGGTATGCAGATCAATGGATTGCGAAAAAACAATTTAAGCGTCATGCGCGTACCAATAAATGGGCTCCCACGAATAAAGAGGAAATGTATGTATTCTTGGCAATTTTAATGTATCATGGTATTAGTCCCCTTCCTGTTGAAAAAGACTACTTCTATTCAAAAAAACTCACCGCCATGCCTTATTTCAGCCGAGCCATGGATTATAATCGTTTTCTTCTAATTAAAAAGTTCCTTCACTTCACCAACAATGAAAGTCTTTCTTCTGATGCACCATTATCTGTGCGAAGGTTACAAAAGATTCAGCCCGTCTTGGACCACCTCTCAAATAAGTTTGAGACTTTATACCTGCCCGAGCAAGACATCTCTCTGGATGAATCCAAAGGCCGTTTGGGATTCGTCCAGATGATCAAAACCAAAGCGGCCAGTGCGGGTATAAAGTCTTACGAGCTTTGTGAGTCCAAGTCTGGCTATCTTTGGAAATTCCAAATTTATACGGGGAAGACCATTTCCAGACAGGCTGAATCGACAAATCCAGACCAGGAAGATATGACGGAAGACATAACGGAAGATATGACGGACGACATGACACAGGCCAACTTTTTGGGTGCTCACAATATCTGCCCAGTTGGGGCCACTGCAAAGATAGTATACGACCTGGCCAACCCTCTGTTTAACAAGGGGTATACATTAATAATGGACAATTTTTATAATAGTCCATTATTGGCACGATGCCTCAAAAGAAATGGGATGGACTGCATGGGCACATTGCGGTTAAACCGAGAATTTGTGCCCTCTGCATTTAAGTCCCATCTCCGGACCAAACTGAGGGAAGGTGAGCTTGTATACTCGAACTGCGGGGACCTCAATGTAATGGTTTGGTTGGACAAAAACCTGGTAAGTATGTTGTCCACCTACCATAAGGCAGAAATCGGGGCAGTTGAAAAGTTTGGTACCTGGATTTACAAACCTCAACTCGTACTAGACTATAACAAGGTAATGGGGGGGGTTGACCGAAAAGATCAGCTTTTGTCAGGCTTCCCCATTGAACGACAGCGAAACCTGGTCTGGTACAAGAAGCTTTTCAGGAGACTACTAAGCGTTTCGGTGCAGAATGCGTATATATTGTACGGCTCAAAGCTCCGCAAGGAAAATAAACGCATTTTGTACCGAAACTTCAGGAGTGAGGTTGCGGATGAACTCCTTCTGCTGTTCTGTCGTAGTCAAATTGACACGACTGTGCGGACCATTGGCCTAATAGCTGAAGGAAAGACTCTGCGACCTATCCTGAAAGGCAACCACTTCGTGGTCCGTAGCGGGAAAAAGGTGAAATGTGCGTGGTGCAACATAAATAACATTTTCAAAAGGACCCTTGCAAAGTGTGATGTGTGTGATGTGGCATTATGCTATGATTGCATGAAGCCATATCACACTACAATATAGATTTACTGAGGGTTTTTTTTATTTCATTTTTTTATTTTTTGGTTTTTTAGTTATGAAATTCTAATTTATAAATTTAATTAAATTTGTTTGAACATCAATTATGATGGCCTCTGGACTTAATCATTTCTTTCCGCATACTCACGTCTCATGTTATGTTGTCCTCAAAGGTTCTATATGATAAGGTTCGGTGGACATTTAGTATGTATATTTCAATTCTGATCATTGAAATATGCATGTTAACAAATGCACAGGTATTCTCATTTTTCCCTGTTTATTGTACACATTAAATAACTCGTTTTATTTTTATGTCTTAATTATATTTTGTCAATTTTTCTGTAAAGATTCTTTTCCAGATCTAGTCACTAAACATAACTAAGCCAATTCAAGCAATGTTCAATTCAGAATGGTGGTCCCTCACCAGAGCGATACTCAGAATCTCACTCTATAGCGAGGCACAATGATATTATTATGTATTGATTTTCTTAAATTATGAATAAACCAATAAACTGAATACATTTTTATTATGACAAAGTGTGTAAACAATGTTTAAATCAATATACTGCTCTTTCATTGTAACCATACAACTGTAATATTGATTTAAAAGGATATTAGGGCTTAATAAATAAATCAATTATTGGTTCCATCAATTATTTTCCCTCCCCCATTTTTTTTCGATACCTTTGCGTTTAGATATAAAATTATCACTATGATTTTATTTGCCATTCTACGGTCATAAAAAGGTTTGATATATATATACAAATTTATCATCATTTTACATATTCCGATTTACCCTATGTAGCTTGACCTTAAGGTAGCTGTCAGAAGTGATTTTTCGTCAAATATTGGTGAATTTCATCAACTTTCAAAGTATCCCCCTGAAATATTGGCAATGTTAATATCTATGATATATATCTCATTTTAAGCCTTATTTCCTCGTTTTGCACGTTATATAAAAACATGGTTACAAATCTCCAGTTCTAATTTACAATTATTTAAAAAGTAGCACCATGATTTTGACATCGTGAAATAGGCTCTCTGTATAATTCATCAAATGAATAAAATAAAGCCAACACGGCGACTATGCTTATTAATAATTGTAGACAGTTAATGTATCTTCCTAACGCTATACCAGTTTTTGTGGTAAATTTATTATATAGTATAATACAGTGATTTCAATTTTGACGCGTCACGCACTCAAATTTTCCAAAATTATTTTCTGACCAAACTTTTGAAGAGATCTTATCATGCAAAAAATTATTTTTTTACTATATTCTTGCATCTGTGGTTATCAAACAGGCCATAGAGAACATAAAAACGTAGAAAATATTCTATAAAGATTTTTAAAACTGCCACTGGCGGCAATTTCAAATCACAAAAACGCAAATTTCACGGATTTATAAAGTTTAAGATTTTTTAATAATTTATCTATCATTTCTAAAAATATAGAATAATTATTAAAATATAGGTGTATTCATTGGCTATATAGCACTATAATCAGTTTTATGTCTCCGTATTAAAATTCGGAGGTTTGATTTTTTTAATGTTGGCGGAAAATATTCAAAATCGTCGCCAAAAAACCGCGAGCAATCGGAGAAAAAAGTTTTTTGACGCGCGATCGTTCGAGTGGCTAAGGGGGTGTGCCAACAAAAGATTATTGAAGATAGAATTAATCACTTTTATAATTAATATTAAAGGACTTGTTAATTAAAAAAAATATTAGATATTAATTAATATTACTTAAAATATAAACATAAAGATTGATGGTACCTACCTTATAAGTGGGTTTAGTTTATATTAAGAAAAGAAAATTGAAAAACCATTGAAATAATACCCACCATCAACCCCCACCATCTAGATTGGCATTCACCTCTGGTTTGGAGCCTCTAGATACCTGAATAATACATTGATATTCAAAAACTGGAAATATATTTAATATTTTCCCTTATCTAATCATTGAGCTACACAATAAGACGCCCTACTTCCAAATAATATCTCGTCGAAACTTGTTCCACTATGAGAACACGATAAGCGGTTCGCGTTGACCGGATTTGGTGGTTTTAGTTAGGGCGTTAGTAGCGTTGAAGGACGATTGGGGGTAAAAAACATTTTTCTTTGCTTCACGTCTCATCTAAATGAAATACATCAATGTATCTAATATAAACGATTTCATTTAATAAAAACATTAGCGGAAAGCAATGATAATATTCTCGTATATTCTATTAATTCGTCTAAGCCGGAAGATAATCCGGATAATGAATAAAGAGTTTTTTCTACCGATTCTCCGAAGATTTATTATTGTGATCATCTCCAATAATTTATTACTTAGATGAAAGCATTACTTCCTATGGAAAAAAGTTAAAAATAAGCTGTTTGAGATGGGGTTCTCCCTTTGGTACAATGCAAATCGCCCGGGCCGTAGAAAACACCGTAATCGATTAATAACTATTTTTATATTATTTATTTATTGTTATTAAGTTTAATTTGTAGAACTCCATTTTATTTTTTTATTTTTTATATATTCAATAATATTGTTATTGGGTTTATAAAAACAGTTTATTTTTAAACAAGTTCTGCTGTGTAATTATTATTACGCGTGACAGCTGTTTCGCCCTCTGAAAGCATTATCAAACTGTGGGTAGCCCACTTACAGACGATACATTTATATTATTTCTAGGTAGGTATTTTAATTTCAATTACTGATTTCTTAATTGATTTTTACCCACAGTTTGATAATGCCTTCAGAAGGCGAAACAGCTGTCACGCGTAGTAATAATTACACAGCAGAACTTATTTTTATATTAATGCCTGAAAATCTAATTGTCCCTTCGAAATTATATGAACTGGCATGTGATTTAAGTTTTAGAGCTGTGTAGAATTTCATGGATTATAGGCGAATCAAAGAGATAAATAAATTGAGATTTGTAAATCATTTTTGTCGGAGAAATGGAAATTTAACGTTTTCATTGATGCGTTGAAGATCAAAGTAATCTTACAAAATATACATTTATGTTTACCCACCGTAATCGTGGCCCAGACAGTCATTCTCTTTACCATTTCTTTATGAAAATATTCAATTTACATAAATGCATCGATCATAATACAAGCACAATATCAATTCAGGCTTGTCCTAGCTCTTTTTCTCAGAAAATTGACGTTGTTCTGACTAAACAATGTTTGTAGAATTTGAGCTGTCCGGTTACCTTTCTAAACGTAGATTCACAATTTGGGGTAGGTGTATTTGAGCTGGGCGGTTAGCATTCTAAAATAAAATACACAATTTTCAGTAGGTATATTTGGACTTATGTATTATACTTATATACCTTACTTTCTAAATTTAAATACACAATTTGCAGTAGGTATATTTGAGATGTGCGGTTAGATTTCTAATAGTAGATACAAAATTTTCAGTAGGTTTATTTGGACTGTGCGGTTAGCTTTCTTAAAGTAGAGACACAATTTTTAGTAGGTATATTTGGACTGTGCGGTTAGCTTTCTAAAAGTAGAGACACAATTTGCAGTAGGTATATTTGAGCTGTGCGGTTAGCTTTCTAAAAGTATAAAAACAATTTTCAGTAGATGTATTTGAGCTGTGCGATTAGCTATCTAAAAGTAAATACACAATTTTCTTTAGGTATATTTAGGCTGTGCTGTCAGGTTTCTAAAAGTAGATACTCAATTTGTAGAAGGTATATTTGAGCTGTGCGGTTAACTTTCTAAAAGAAGATACACAATTTGCAGTAGGTATATTTTTTTGCTTGAAGTGTGGTGAATTTGATATTTCTCGTTATTTATGTTCCAAGCACTTTTGTTTGCGCTTTTTCACGGTGTTGACAATTTCCATGTCCGTTATTTAACTCGCTGTGTTCAGGGAACTCTCACGGGACAAAATGCTCAAAGTTCAAAGGATTAAATTTAATTCTCTGTTGAAATGCGTGACTTTTACACTACAACAAAATTTGGGATCCACGTTTCTATGTGATTTGAAAAAGGTGTTTTTGAAAAAAAAAAGTACAAGAGTGTTCAACGAATTTTCTTTCTGTAAAGTATGGATAAACAGCAATTATTCTTCTTTAAACGAAAGAATCGAAATTGTGCGTTTGGTTACAGGATTTTTTTTAGATTAAAATATGCGTTGGGTTACAGGATGTATCTGAAATTAAAATACAGGCCAAAACTGAGGTAACCTGGTGATATAACGTAAATTAGTGAAATACTAGCCGTAACTTGGTAAATGCTTTTGATTTCAGTAAACAATTTTAAAAAATCGGTACCCTTTTTATATATGTTTTGGTTCTTTTATATATGTTATGGTTATTTTATATATGTTATGGTTCTTTTATATATGTCATGGTTCTTTTATATATGTTATGGTTCTTTAATATATGTTTTGGTTCCTAACAAAATAACAGGATTATGAGACATGAAAAGAAAAAAGATAATTAAGAAAAAAAATCTAACTTCGTGATATACTCATTTCACACATTACAATGGACCCCTTTTCTAAGTAAACTAATACAAATTAAACACTACCAAATAATTTTAGTTAGCCGGTCAGTAGCTGAGTTGGCATCGCGTTTAGATCCCATCCAGGGTAGTGTGTTCATTTCCTCGGCTGGCTAGTTCTCCATCACGACATAAGCAATATTTTCCGCTTACTGTGATGGTAGGAGGAGATTTTCAAATATTATTAGGTTATATGTAATCTGAGAATGTATATCTTTCTTTAAAAAAACGTTAGTACCAATAAACTACTGTATTTCACGATAATTTTATAAAATTATAATAATTTGAGGATTCCTACTGATAGCGTCTGAGCGATGGTTATTAGCGTTTGAGCAATCCTGTGACGAAGTCATATCCGTATACCGATCTAAAGAATTATTGCCCCTTTCGCATTATATGTACATTTGATACTGATGACATTGATATCAAAATGGAATAGAGGTTATTTAATTTTAGACAATAAACTTACTAACGTCAAAAAGGTTACTATAAAAAACATATCGCAGTTGACCTTATCGATAAAATGGAGTTTGTCATTTGTATGTTGAAAATGGAGAAGGAGATTCTCAAAACAATTATAATAATATTTACTATTGTAGAAAGCAATCACTTTGTGGTTTGACATATTTAAAATACTTTTTGTTTTAAAACCACGAGTTTTTAATAATTTTTTTTTTTTATAATAATATTTCATGAAATTTTAAAACCTGTAAATTTTTCTTTCATCCTGGGTACATTAATTTTTAAGATGGTAAAACTTTTCAAAGTTGAAACGTGTTGTTTTGTGAAAATTTAATTCACGTTTTACAAAATGGAAAAACAAACCGACCTACAAAATAGCATTGCCCTAGGAAAAAAAATCTGTTCAAATATTTGCTCTACGTAGTTAGATAGGTATTATACCTGAACATATTTTCTGCTTCATAGTGAAGATTTAATTGAAATTTACTGATATATCTAGGTTTATAAAACCCATTAAAACCAATCACACTGAAATCCACGCACGCCACTGGCACTGTCCGTAACTATTTGGGACAATATTTGCCCTTCGTCAGGTGGGACACGTGCCCTTTACGGGACATAGTGAAGCATAAATGTCAACAAGTCGGAAACAAAAGTGGCGAACTCGTGCGTGACGCCTGACGGAGATTTATTATGTGAGAGTAGCGACACTGGCGACATACCGCGGGACGTCACTGTATTGTGGATACTCGATGCTTGATTGTGCGTTTTAAAATTTAAACGAGTTTACCATGGTACCAAAAATACGTATTTTTTATAGGGAACCAGATCTTGATCGAGGTTAGGCAAGTTTAAATTATGTATAAGGATGCGTATAAACACGCGAGCCAAACTGCCAAGCTGAACGACTTATGGGAAAGGAACGAAGCAACTGCAGCCAAGCAACCTCGTTCGATATCATTCACAGAATTACAGGTGCAATAGATCATTTATTTTTACAGTAAAACGCTTTTTAGCAAAAATGAAAACATGAAGCATGAAACGTCGCGTTCTTTTGCACTAGACCAAAAATTAAAAAAAGTTCACTACTTACCAAGTGTCTGTTTTATGTTCGTTTAAAAAAAATAATATTGCACCAGAATTTTAAGTAAACGGTAAGAAAAGTTTAAAATTCCAATTGAATACATTGATTGTCAGTTTGATGAATAAATTTAGACAGGAGAATTGAGTCAGACCTGGTTGTGTTACACAAAGTTAGAAAGAACGTAATTGACAGCCCTGCCATCGTTGCCACTATTTAATTCCATGTACCATGCACAAACAAATTTACACAAGATAAAATGTAACATTCTTCTGCAATACATACACAACCAACTACACGAGGACACGCTCAATAACCAATAGAATGCGTGATCTGGGAAACAAGTTTAAGGTTAATATTGATATATTTACTGACTCCATGTATAAAACTAAGCGTAATCTATACCAGCACTTTGTTGACTCCTACAAATAGTAGTAGCGTTGGTAATGTAGTTTTAGTGATTACTCTTATGTGATTTTTATATAATATTGTTCTAGTTTCTATATAATGTTATGTTACTCTTTCAGAAATTTTACTAATATTGTTTCATATTCAGTTTAACGTTATTTAATGCTTTTAAATCATTGTGTATAATTTTCGATAGCTCACTAGGTGTATTATGTTCTTAAACTCGACTTTAACCAAACCAAATAAAATAAAATGCTGTGAGGCTTAAAGTAATAGGAAGGATATGACGACAAGAAGTTCTTGACTTGTAATATTTCGTTTCTGGATTTTTCGTCTTTCATAAAGACTATACTATGAGTATCTTTTCCTCTGGAATACAAAAATAATACACTTTTTACATTCTTGATGAAAAAAAACATTCGAAATTTCATTAAATACTAGTGCCCTGGATTCAAATCCACCACCTCTGGAACCATGTCAAGGATCTTAACCGCTAAAAATATTTTTATATTAAATATTAATATGATACATACAAAACATTTAAAGGTTAGAAATATATATTTTTATTTATTTATTTAGCCCCCATTGGGATTTTACTATATAGTTTATGAAAAAAATTTGTAAGGATTATATGAACAAAATTAAGTAGTAATAAAATAATATTATCATATATACAAACATTAAATACGTGGGTACATGCAAACGAAAATTATTCACGTGGAGTATAAATCGATAAAAAAAGAATATTCCTACTCGTAATATGTGGAATACTATTTATTATTTTACATAACACTTAAGTAATTACCACCACTTATTGTTATAATTTTGACAATGCTAAATATTGTCATTCTATTCTATTGGTTTCTAAACATGTTGATATTTAGTAAAAATCGTTGTTATAGAAGTTATTTATTATATTTTAATTAAATTAGTGCCACAAAGTTATTTTTAAATGATTGAAGAAGTTAATTAATATGTTAAGTGAATAATCTCACAAAATTACTTAAAATATGATAGAATTAAATAGCTGACTACTAGTTCCAGAGCACATCTACCGGTCTGCTGTAAAGTTCTTCAGTCTCTCATCTCTCAGTTAGACGGTGTTTTTCATAATCCTCGATATCAAAAAGTTCGTTTCCAATTTTCTATTATTTAGTTTAATAAATCAAAATAAAAATTCAATTTGATATCATAAGATTTGTAAGAAGTGTAATAAACCATCAACATGTCCAAAAATGTTTTTTTGTTGTTTGTTTTTGGGGTGTTATGCCGTGTTGCGCTAACTCCTTCTTTAGCCGACATTTCGGACAGCGTTGCAGTGTCCATCATCAGGGCAGATCCGGTAGATCCGAAGATCTACGGGATCTGGCCTGATGATGGACACTGCAACGCTGTCCGAAACGTCGGCTAAAGAAGGAGTTAGCGCAACACGGCATAACACCCCAAAAACAAACAACAAAAATGCTTTTGGCCGTGAGAATCTAAAAACTTACATGTCCAAAAAAGGTTATTATCATAATGACTATCCTTATTTCAAATTTTCTTCAGGCAAGTAGATGCCACGATATTGAAAGAATGCGAATAAGAAATTCCAAACAGAATATTCAGTGAACCATAGTCAATGTTAGCCAACTAGTCAAAGTTAGCCATCTATTCAAAGTAAGACTCGCTTGAAAAAATAGGTGAATGCAGCAGATTTTCTAAAAAGAAATGCTCAAACAGATTTGAAGACAGACGCAAAAGTGCAATACGGTGGACTTCAAAAAAGACTTCGTTATTTTCTTTCAAAAATCCAATTCCTTAATTATTTTTTTTCATATATACGGCCTAACGTTGCCATCAACAAAAGTAAGAATAGTGAAAGTAAAAAAACTCAAACAAAAGTATTAAGTAACAAGCATAAAATTTAAAAGTTCAAGAACTCAAAGAAAAGTATAAACTAACAAGTATAAAATGTTAAAAATTCTAAAATTATAAAATGTACAAAAAATATTATTTATTTAAAAAGGCTTTAAAAAGTGAGTAGATACTGCTAAGTATGAGCAATGAAGAAGAAAATAATTAAAAGGAGAAGAAAATCTTCGATAAATCTAACTATTCATTGAAAAAGTTCAGTTTCTAGTTTTTAAATTTTCATTTTCTATCGCTCTTTTTGTGCCATTAAAGGCGTGTTGATTGTCCCATATATTAGGCCACTTAAGTTCTAGATTAGCCAAGAAACGGGTAAGCACTTAACTTGTTAAGGCGATGCGCAGGTACCTGGCTATGTGATTATTATAGTAAAGCCGTGGCTTACTGGCAATACTGATTTTATCAGAATACGTTTGACACGGAGCTGTCAGATGAATAAAAATATGACAATGGAAAATAACTTTCAGTGACAATCATAGACATGTATTTAATACTGAGCGAAGCATTATTAACAATAAAATAGTTGAAAACCAATTAGTGAAGATCGAACAATGATAATTTTATAAATATATGCACCTTTTTTCTCAATTTATTAGTAAAAACGCCTTCCAAATTCATATCCCTGAAGACTAATATTGTAACGGACGTAGTTGACCACATTATTTAATTTCATAAAATTTGTTTTACTTTTATAAAATGTGCCTACCCCACGCCACTGGCAAAATCACCACTCCCCGCCACTGGCCATTTTGTTCCCGGCCGCTTGAAAAACTTTGTCTACGAACGGCATCGATACCGCGTCGCCGGCTTACCTGCCGCGTGGATCGATGTCCAGCATTTTTTCTATGTAAAATTTACTAGGAAAAATCAATTTTTAAATGTTGCAAATGTATGTATTTTACTTGTTCATCCCCTCGGCGGTAGTCAAATAAACACTTTTTTCGATATACTACCGCTGAGGAGATATTAAAAAAGCTGTTTTTCACATATATGTAAACCCATTTTTGAACAATATTTTTTACCTTTTTTGCGTGTACAAAAATCCAGGAACCTCGTAGCATAGTGAATCTTATCTCTTTCTGAGCGCTATGTTACGGGGGACCTCGGAAAAATACTAACTTAACATGTTTTACAAATTTGATCGCTTTGAGATCATTTTTACACATTTATTTACAAACATTTCTTATTTTTTGTCGTATCTTGACAAACAAAAAATCTAGTTGTCAAGATACACATTCTTATAACTACTATGCATTTAAACTATGTAATTGTCATTCATGTAAGCCTTCAAAATCTTTTCTAACTCGCAAATTTAAGCGACTACTTTCGCCAGAGCTGCCGGCAAAATGAATATGCGACATTTTGCCGGGGCTTATAAACACATATCTGGCGCGGGTACAATCCCCCACCACTTTTTGACTCAAAGCCCAATGTCGGGTGCGAGTCATGCTTATTGAATATAAGCAGCCAAATAATAAAATAAAATTAGTTCATCTTTACCACCGAAACCAAGCGTTTTATTTATCTACAAGTAACTCCTGCCCAACATCTGCCTCACCTCGCTCAAGTCTTCTGCTCCAAGATCTTCTGGTGTTACCTCTTCAAGACAAGCCGGCCCTCCTCTGGAAAACCGCCAACACCAGAAGCGAGCAGAGACGACAGCACACCCAGTACCCAACATTCACCAAGCACTGGGTGCGGGAGGCAGATTTATCATCAATATCAACTACAATCATCATCATCGGCCGTAAAGGAGCATTTTCAACGGTTGAAGACACGGTTTGGACCCGGCGCCTAAATCTACAGTCTTGTGCGGACTCCCGTCCAGTACAAGTGGTCCTCCAAGCCGGATTCTCACACGACTTCAACCAGGATGTCTCCAACTTTGTGGTCGAGCCGGATCCAAGACGATGGATCCTCAACAGCATCTGCAGATGCCCTGGACGCTGTGTCTCAGGCCACGGCTGTGGTTCACGTCACGCCTGACGTAACCCCCATGCCCACGCCCAGCACTACTCCTGACATGGCACCACCTGCAGATCATGACTCACCGCCCTCCATATCTCAAGAGGATGCGATGGAGTCATTGCGGCAACAGCTTCGCAGTCAAACCGAGCACATTGAGAGACTCAAAGCAGCTCTTCAATCAGCTCCAACAGCAGCAGCCCCTGCCCCTCCTGGACCTTCGAAGCTCCTGGAGAGGTCACCACCATCATAGACGCCGCCCGGCCAATCAAGCCCGGTGCCTCTGGTGGACCAGAGGTATGAGGAACCAGCAGCAGCAGCGCCTGCCCGATCTGGACCCGTACTCCTGGAAGGGTATCCTGCCCAAGGAGGACCCTGGCGCTTCCAAGGGTACATTGAAGTTACCCACCGCTTTCCTACCCCGGTATAGGTGACTTATGGTCACCCCTTCGGAGTTCTCGCAAGAATCTAATTTTTTTGAATAAACGGCTCTACAATTTAATGTGAAGCTAGACCTTCAATGTCCCGCATACGGTGTTAGGAAGCGGTAATGCGAGCGCTTACAGGTACAAGTCTAAGAACAACACAGAACAATAAGCATCAAACAATCAGGTAACAAGTGTCAGGCAAATAGTTGGTGGAGGGAACCCACACTCCAGTACCTGTAAACACAAAGAAGAAATAAAGGGTACAGCCCTGGATGGGTGCAGCCCGGCCAACCGAGCCCGGTGCCTCTGGTGGACCAGAGGTACACAGCAGCGGCGCAGCCAAGGCCAGCCGGTCCCCCGCCCTCGTCACCCTGGCCCAATTCAGGGTGGCCAAACATGATGCAGCCTGGACCCTCTGGCCCCGTACCGCCCGCCCCTCTGATAGAACAGAGGCAAGCCGTACGTGAAGTGCCAGCTGGACCTGTACCTCTGGTGGACCAGAGGTACGCATCACATGCGCAGCAAGAGCCAGCAGGCCCTGCGCAACCAGCACCCTGGACCATTAAGGGATGCCCAAACCTGATGCAGCCTGGACCCTCTGGCCCTGTAGCGCCCGCCCCTCTGATAGAACAGAGGCAAGCCGTACCTGAAGTGCCAGCCGGACCTGTACCTCTGGTGGACCAGAGGTACGCATCACGAGCGCAGCAAGAGCCGGCAGGCCCTGCGCAACCAGCACCCTGGACCATTCAGGGATGCCCAGTACTGGTGCAGCCTGGACCTCATGGCCCTGTGCTGCCCGTACCTCTGCCCCACCCGGGGTACCCAGCGCCGATGCCAGGATCACCTGCCGGACTGCTGGAGCAGTGGGACGTGCCATGGACACAGCCTGGATCACCTGGACCATCTGGACCATCTGGACATGTGCCGCCCGTACCACTGCGCGAACAGGAGTATGGCGTGCCGGCACGGCCAGATGGCCCGCCCACAGCCAGTACCAGCTCCATGCCGAGATTCCCGCCCCAACCTACGGCGGATGAAACGGCCCAACATACCAGAGCCTGGGTTCAGCATGATGTCAGTCCCATGGCTCAGCTGGCCTCCGCCCTGACAGAAGTCATCAGAGCTTCAAGGGCTCAGGACAGCCCCCGTCCCACAATCGAGGACGATCCACGAATGGCGGCCCTTATTGCCAGACAATCAATGGCCAAGGACCTGCCTCCATTCTCTGGAGATCCACTGGAGTGGCCCACCTGGAGGGCACAGTTTAACCAGTCTACCTCCACATGTCGGATGACCTCCAGCGAAAACTTGATCCGCCTACAGCGGGCCCTCAAGGGGAAAGCCTGAGAAGCCGTCGGCCCCCTTCTGATGGACCCTGCTCAGGTTCCGGAGATCCTGGCAGTCCTGGAGCAGCGATTTGGAGGGACTACTTCACTCGCTGCTCTGATGCTGGACAAAGTCAAGAAGCTGCCCCACCTCACAATTGAAGCCTCTCTGGAGGATATCGCAGACTTCTCTGGCACTGTTCAAAACCTGGTTCAGTTCAGTTCGTCCGGCCGAACCGGGCAGTTGATATACCTACCTTCGTGCGCCGGTTTGTTTACTTTTGAAACGAAACGGTGTTAATCTTAATTATAATCACATTTAATCGCATTTCTGGCGGTTATTTACTGTATTTCTATTCTTCAGCAATAAAATAGTACATAATAAGTGTTAAAAATAGTTTTTTTTTTAGTTAATTTTCGGGTCGGATTACCGAAAATTGTAGTGACGTTTAAATGTGTTTTGAGTTAATCTGAATTGTATAAACACAGCAGAAACTATTATCAGTACTGTGTTAATCTTCAATTACATAATTAAATTCGGATTTTTTAAATTCTGGTGAGTTTGCAGATTTTGTAAATAACATCTGTATTTGCATTCTACCCACAGCGGTAAGTTCCAGCATTTTGTCTGGATTTTTTATTTTTGTTAATTTTTAGGTTGGTTTCTTTTTAATTTATTTTTATTATATGTAATATGTCCTCCGTGGACTCCTCCGACGAGGAGGAAGTTGCCCTCCATGAGCTTTCAAAGGAGGAAGTTATTAAAATAGCGCAGGCAAGAGGGAAGGAGATATCCTCACAAAGGAGACGACCTTCTCCCTGATCCTATGTGCTCATGGAGAGTATTCAAGCCCACAAGGAGCCTGGTAGTCCTAGACGGCCCACTTCACCGTTTACCAGTATCCATGGCAGCTTACTCCGTGAAGAGGGAGCAGCATCAATTTTGGCCGCCCCGAAGGATGTAGCGAACGCTCCTTCTGAAATTATTTCCACTGGTACTGGTGACGTGGCCAAAAACCCGTCGCCTAACCCAGCAAAAAAGAAGCGTGGCAGAATTGAGGAACAGTTAATTTCAGGTGACAACTACGATATGCCAGTCGAGGAGGATTATCTCGCCCCATTTTGGAGCCCTCTTTCGACGATCTCTGCAAAGGTAAATGAGATGAAAAATAAAATGAAAAAGGAGGACCGCTCAGTTATAGAGGTAAGTATAGATCTAATTCGTAATGAGCTCGCGAACCTGGCAAATACCTGTGCCGCCGCCAACGCGAGAGCTGGCGCCTTTGCCGAGGTTATTAAATCACAGAAGGGATTATCGGAAAAAATAGATTTACTCATTAAACGTCCGTCCCATGTGCCACCAGTTATTGAAAAAGTGGTAGGTAAAAAAACATATGCGGGTGCAGCTTCCGGAGCGCCTCCCAGTGGTTCCATCTTATTCGAGGGACAGGAGCGTGAGCTGCCTTCTCTGAGGCCCACTATTCTATTCTACCCCACTGCCCCTGAAGGCAAAACATCTGAGGAGACCCAGAATGTACTTACATCGGTTCTGGATCCCAAAACCGACGGTTTTAAAGTGGTTAGGACACGTAAGATCAAGGGTGGAGGCGTTCTTCTGCAAACTGATAGCCCGGGGGGTGTCAAAAACATTCAGAAGGCGGCGGAAAAATTAACCCTCAAAGGTTTGAAAATGGTTAACCCACAGGGACGACTACCCAAGATAGTCATTTATGACGTCCCCAGAGGAGACGCAGCTGCTGACACGGCTCTTTTCAAGGAAATTTTTGATAATAACGTCGCAGAAAAATCAACTCTCTCCAGGGGAGACCATTTAAGGACAATGCGGAGGGTATCCCTCTTTGGGAAACGTGAAGGCGGGACTATGAATATGATTGTCACGTGTCATCCGGATTGCCGGAAGGTACTAATAGATAGCGGTCTTTGCTACCTTGGGTGGAATGCCTGTCGGGTTCGTGACTACCTGGGAGCTACCCGTTGCTTCAAATGCCACATGTACGGCCATGTAAGCAAATCTTGTACTCAGGAGTTTATTTCTTGCCGCCACTGCGCCGCAGCCGGTCATGATTTCGAGGAGTGCCCCAAGAAGGCACAGGCCGCTATCTGCGCAACTTGTACCAAGTTTCAGAAACCAGCCGATCATTGTACTGGTGACCGAGCCTGCCCCGCAAACAGAGCTGCGATCGAGGCTCAAGTTCGCATGACCGATTATGGCCGTCGCTAATCCCCTCTCCATAGGCCAGATCAACCTGCAGCGGTCTCGGATAGCCACCCTTGAGGCCCAGCGGGTCATGACCGACCTTGGGATCGACATTCTGCTCATTCAGGAACAATACGTTTGGCAAGGGAAAACACCTGGTATCATTAGTCCAGGGGTGGTACTTGAAGTAGGCAGCTCTCCCGGGGCGGGTGTTCTGGTCAATACTTCGTTGATTAGCCCCCTCCTTCTCGAGGGACTGTCGAACGAATACCAAACCTGTGTTTCCTTTAAATTTGGCGATACTGAGATCATCGTGATATCAGTATATTTTAAATATGGTAATTTAGTTGAACCGCATATTTTGAGCCTCACGCGTGCCTTGCATAAATTAAAAGGCCGAAACATAATTATTGGAGGTGACTTCAATGCGCGCTCGCCTCTCTGGTTTGACTTTAACGGAAATCGAACGGAAAGATCCTATGCCGTCGAAGATCTTATCTCAGCGCAAGGTCTGTTCATCCTCAATGAACCAGGTACGTTTTCAACATTTTCAGGAACTGGTGGCGAAAGCAACATTGATCTCACTCTCTGCTCTGGATCTGTTGCGTCAAAAATATCAAAGTGGACGGTTCATGAGTGTGCGATAGTTTCTGATCATAGATTGATAACTTTTTCAGTGGGAATTACAAAGACAGAAGCTCCACAATCATCTTGGAACTTCAGAACCACTAGGGCGAATTGGGATAGCTTTGGGGATGCGCTGCGTCAATCTTTAAGGGGTTTTCATGACGTAGCCGCTAGGGAACCGGACAACTTGGGGAATTTCTTCAACGCGGCGGTGGTATCAGCCGCTGAAACTTCTTTGGGCAGATCAAACCCAAAGAAGTTAATTAGGACGCCGTGGTGGACACAAGAGCTGACTTTGCTGAAAGGGGCCTACAAAAGAGCCTATAGGGGCCTGGTAGTGGTTAGGCGGAGTATATGCTCGCCTGAAGAAGCGGCTGCACTTCAGGCCCGTTTTAGGGCTTCCCGTGGCGCCTATCGTTCGGCCGTCCTCTCAGCAAAACGAGCTGCATGGCATAATTGGGTAGATGAAGTGGGTAACGCCAACCCGTGGGAAATCCACAGCGCTCTTGAAAACTCGGGAAAAGGATCAGAACGATACTTATCGAGCGTTGTGCTCGGTAATAGCCAAGGGAACGCAGAGAGTGTTGACATAGTCTCCACTCTTGAGACACTTCTGGGCAAGTTAGTTCCTCTAGACTCAGTTAATGGGGAAAGTGTTCACCATCAACAGGTTAGAAACCTGTCACGGCTTCCACCTAGAGACCTCGCCCAGGGGGACGGCGTACCACCATTAAGTCGAGCAGAGGTTGAAATCGTAATTAAGGGTTTGGGTCCGAAGAAGGCACCGGGATTTGACAGATTGAACGGCATAATAGCGAAGAATGTTTGGATCCACGCTAAAGAGGAGCTTTATCAAGTGTTGGAAACGTGCTTGCGTAGAGGAATATTCCCTACAGAATGGAAGAAAGGCGTGCTCCGGATTATACCAAAGGGGAACAACAAGCCGAGAACAGATATCGGAGCCTACAGACCCATCACTTTACTTCCAATCTTAGGTAAAATACTGGAAAAAATCATCAAACATAGGCTACGTCTCACCCTGTCTCCACCCTGCGACCGCCAATTTGGGTTCGTCCCCGGTAAGTCCACTGAGCACGCCATTAAGTATGCGCTTGAATGGGTGAGGGTTTGTACTAAGAAGTATGTAATTGGAATATTTTTGGACATCTCGGGTGCCTTCGATCATGCGTGGTGGCCGATGATTTTAACTAAGTTGAAAAGTCGTAATTGCCCGCCTTTACTGTTCAATATTATTAGTGATTATTTACGTAACAGAAAGGTTATTGTGATGTATGGTGATTTTTTCATCATACGTGACGTTAACATGGGCTGTCCACAAGGGTCAGTCCTCGGGCCTGACCTGTGGAACATCCTTTTTGACGACTCCTCTAGATTACCCTTGCCTGAAGGATGCATATCGGTCGACTACGCAGATGATAAGTTTCTTTTGGTCTCAGGGGACAGCAGAAAGGAAGTGGAGAGTAAAGCAGAAGAGGGTCTGCGTGAAATTCTTGAATGGGGTAAGAGAAACAGGCTGAACTTCGCTCCCCATAAGACCGTGGGACTCTTGATGAAGGGTATGCTCAGTCGTGCCAGAAACCCTACCATCAGAATGGGAGGCTCCACTATTCGATTCGTTGAAAGCACCAGGTATTTAGGCGTCACTTTAGATAGATCTTCTTCGTTCCTAGCGCACGTCAAGAGCGTTTCTAGCAGGGCCCAGGCCCTATTCTTGAAATTGAGAAGGCTCTCAACGGCTGAGTGGGGATTGCGGACTCCGGCACTTCGCCTCATATATAGGGGTGTTTACGTGACGCATGTCTCGTATGCAGCTTCTGTGTGGGAGCACCGGCTGGATAATGCATTGATCCACTTGGCCCTCAAGCGGGGCCAACGGACTCCCCTGTTGGCTCTTTCGGGCGCATATAGAACTGTGGCTAATGATGCATTACCGGTTCTGGCTGGTACACTGCCGATTGACTTGGAAATTAGGGAAGTTTTGACAAAAAAGGCATTGACAAGAGGTAAGGCCGCTGTCCACCTGGGAGTCGAACTGACACCCGGTGGAGCGGTGTCCCTTCCTGGCTTATTGAAAGCCATGCGAGATAGAACGCTGAGTGTATGGCAAGAGCGATGGGATAGGTCGACGAAGGGTAGATTGACTTTCTCTTTCTTCCCTTCAGTTAAAAGCAGAATGGAAGGGGCGCACATAAAACTGGATCACTATATGACGCAATTGGTGTCCGGTCATGGGGAGCTCAGGGGGCGGTTACATAGTCTCGCCTTGTCTCCTCATCCGAACTGTTCATGTGGTGACACTAACCAGACAGCCGAGCACATTCTGTGGCACTGCGAGTTGATGAAGGATGCCCGAGAGGAAATGTTGGATGGCTTGAGAGGGATTACAAGACCGGCATGGAATGCCGATCTCGTGTTGAACAGAGAGAATTTTGAATGCTTCAAAAAGTTTGTAAAGTCCTGGGTAGAGAGATGGCCTGTGCTTAGAGTCGCTGATTTAGATTAAAATCATCCTTGTTTCAGGTGCCAAGCGTATTTTTCCTGTCACTCCACGGTTACTCCTCTATAACAACTTTAATATTGTTTATGCGCGATTGCTTTATGTTTTATTTTTATATACTCATTGGTTTTACTTTCTTTGTCTTATGGCATGATCGCAATGCATTTATTATTTTATTTGTTTGTTTTATTATTTCGTATTCATTTATTGTGTATATTGGCTTTTTACACCGTTTTTGCCAGTTCTTTACACTGTTTTTATTTTTTATGCACATTCTTCCTTTTACTTTTGAATTTGCGCCTTATTTATTAGGAACGCGTTGATAATGATAATACTGTTTCTTTTTGTGTTTTAGCTCTTTAATACTATTTTAATCTTTTGTTTTCCCTTCTTTTTTTTCTATTATGAACAGTCAATTTGTTGTTGATCACAACTTATTTTCTACGTTTGTTATTTGCCTTTTTATTTGTTACTAACAAATTGGTTTATGAATAGGTTGTCGAACTGAACTCTATCGTACTGTATTGTTCATTTCCCCACCACGGGGGCGGATAGACCCTGTTCCTGCATCCAGTAAGGTGACATTAATCCGGGGCGGCTGTCCCACGAACCACGGGTGCCTCCCCCGGCATCATGAGCGGGCCTGGGGAATGTTTGCGCGGGCCCGGTCCCCTTCCGTCCTGCCTCCGGTGACCTGAGGCTCACTTCATTCCCTAGGGTCTTTGGGAGTATCTCCCCCCCCCTCCCCCATTTACATTTCTTCGAGGGTACTCTCGGAAAACTGGCTAAGGGACGCGGGTGCTTGGGATCGTTGTGGCCAGGCCGCTTGCCACGCTCATTCTTGCCGGGACCGCCCCGTGATAGTGGGGTAAACTGCCCTCGATACGCGGCTTGTATATTTTTATGTTTCAATCATACTTCCACTTATAAAATTTGTGCTCCTTATTTATTATTTAATTTTAGATGCCAAACCACCAGGCGAACACATTTCATATGTGTTCTTATTTTGTGTTACTATTAATGTAAGTATGCATACATTATTTCGTACTAACAATCATGCATGCAGGGACATTGGAGGGTCTAGAATCGTTTTAAAATAAATGTAGCTTCTTTTTACAAAAAAAAATTAGAGTCCTGACGTGTGCGGCTAAGGAGGTTAAACAATCAGTTTCCTCACACAGCCGTCGGGAAAGGGTGGGTCCCCTCCAATGTTCAAAACCTGGTGGCATCACTCCGCTCCCTCAACAATGATGGCTATCTGACGAATCCAGCGCTGCTCAGTGACATCGCGGGGAAGATGCCGCCCACCTTGCGGTTGGCGTGGCTGATGGAAGTGCGGCACTACGAGGCCTCCGCTACCATTTGCCAGTTTGCCGCCTTCCTGAAAACCGTCGCGAACGCCATCCCAAAGTCCGGTTTGGTTGACCCCGCGAGGTCCCGCCCACGCCGTGAACATTCGTTCTCAATAACGGAACAGTTTTCGCGAAAAAACAGTGCTCGAAATCGTGAAACATGTGACGAAAACCGTTTCGAGAACACGTCCGCCGCGTCAGAACAGTTTTGGCGAAAAAACAGTGCCCGCCAACGTGATACCTGTGACAGTTCCATAAATACGTCTGCCGAGTCAGAAAAGTTTTCGCGAAAAAACAATTCGAACAAAAGTGTCACTTGTGACAACAGTTTAAACACATCTGCCGCGTCAGAACGGTTTTTATCGCGGGAAAACAATGTTTATAACAACAATTCTAGTGAAAAACAACAGTTCGCAAAAATTAATCGAAAGCCCCAAATTTTGTCTGGTAATAATCGAATGCCCCAAATTTTGTCTGGTAATAATCGAGAAAATAATCGAAGCGGGGAAAAAGTGCAAAACAGTTACGGTGAAGTTCGCGAGTTCAATAACCGCGCCGGGTGTGTCGAGTGTGGTGAAAATGGCCACCAACTTAGCGAATGTCGCACTTTCGCCGCGAAAGACATAAAATCCCGTTTTGTGACAGTTAAAAGTGCCGGATTGTGCCGAGTATGCCTCAATGGCAAACATTTTACCAAATACTGCAAAGTTAGTGACTGGTGCGAAGTGGGGGAGTGCAGATACCCCCACCACCGACTTCTTCACAACCCGAACTATCGTGAAAATAACAATACAGTGGCAGACGTTCACAATATGTGACGCCACACCGAAAGTGCCGTGTTAAAAGTGGTGGGGGTCATATTGTCGGGCCCCAAGCGGCAGATCAAAACCTTTGCGCTTCTGGACGAAGGCTCCACTGTCACCCTTATTGACGCCACCACAGCACAGAAAATCGGCACAACCGGACCTACCCGTGAGCTACGACTACACGGAGCAAAAAACATGTGCTCAACAGACATAACGTCCCGCCGCGTGCCAATCACTCTACGCGGCGCCGGAATTGCTGATGAGTTTATCATCAGAGCAAATACCATCAAGCAGCTCAGCCTTCCTGTACAGAGGTACCACGGTCGCTACATCACCCCCACACTTCTCATCGGGCAAGACAATGCTCACCTTATTGTCTCGAGGGAAGTGCGCGACGTTCGTGATTCTACGCGAATATTATCACGAACGGCGTTGGGGTGGACCACCCATGGCGGAGGGACCTCTGAACATGTGGATGAAGCTACCACATTGGCCATACGAGCCACACTGTCACCCAGGCGCACTGCCGGGAGGCATTATACAGTGCACCATGGACCATCTGGCCCCGTACCGCGAGCACCTCTGATACAGGCGGCCGTACGAGGAGCACCAGCTGGACCTGTGCCAGCATTTTCGCAGAGAAGGCCAGTCGGCCCCGCGAAAGGGTCTCCCAGGCACATTTCCGAGAGACCTCATACAGTGCAACATGGACCATCTGGACCCGTACCGCGAGCACCTCTGATACAGGCGGCCGTACGAGGAGTACCAGCTGGATCTGTGCCAGCACCTTTGCAGAGAAGACCACCCAGGCACCATGCCCGGTGGCATTCTACCATGCCCCATGGACCATCTGGCCCCGTACCGCGAGCACCTCTGATACAGGCGGCCGTACGAGGAGTACCAGCTGGATCTGTGCCAGCACCTTTGCAAAGAAGGCCACCCAGGCACCATGCCCGGCGGCATTCTACCATGCCCCATGGACCATCTGGCCCCGTACCGCGAGCACCTCTGATACAGGCGGCCGTACGAGGAGTACCAGCTGGATCTGTGCCTGCAAATGATACGAGAGAATCAGTCGGCCCCGCGAAAGGGTCTCCCAGGCACATTGAAGTAAGGCGCCAAAACGTTGGCCTTTCTTCAACTGTGGCAGAGACACTGCCCGACATCAAGAAATTTTCCTCATTCAATCATCTTATTCAAACTACCTGCTGGATACATCGTTCTATTAAAAGGTGTCGTGGAAAAAGCCACGAACAACCTGATAATCATTTAAGAACCGATGAAATCAAGGAAGCAGAGGCCCGATGGGCAAGAAAATGTCAAGAAGAAACATTTTATCGTGATATACATGCGCTCCAGAAAGGAGATCCACTACCAAGTGACAGTCGGCTCAAAGCCTTAAGCCCCTTCCTTGGACCTGACGGCCTACTGAGGATGAACTCAAGAATACGAGCCCTAAGTAACGTGCCCCAAGCAGTGCGGACACCTATAATTTTGGATGGTGATCATGCATATGCACGACTTCTAGTGAGATATCATCACCAGGAAGCCGATCATCCGAGTAATGAGAGAACAATGGCTGAGGTACGAGGCAGCTACCATGTGCTGCGACTGCGAACAAATATTCGCAAGATCGCCCACAACTGCCCCACCTGCAAGATGAGCAGGAGCAAGCCAGCCCCCCCTCTGATGGGGCCCTTGCCGCCATCAAGGCTAGCCCACCATGTTCCTCCATTCACCCCTGCTGCAGACGGCCGAGTGAGGACCGCCAGGATCCAGACGAGCACCGGATTTTACGTCCACCCCGATGTGAAGCTCGCTGTAATCCTGCCGGCTCCACCTACCGATGCAGCCTCAACAGTACCACCAGCCCAGCACCATCCCAGAGGGACTGGCCGCCGCGAACTGCGCCGTACCAACAAACGTCCTATTTCTTAGTTCAGCATAGCTAAACGGGGGGAGTGTAACGGACGTAGTTGACCACATTATTTAATTTCATAAAATTTGTTTTACTTTTATAAAATGTGCCTACCCCACGCCACTGGCAAAATCACCACTCCCCGCCACTGGCCATTTTGTTCCCGGCCGCTTGAAAAACTTTGTCTACGAACGGCATCGATACCGCGTCGCCGGCTTACCTGCCGCGTGGATCGATGTCCAGCATTTTTTCTATGTAAAATTTACTAGGAAAAATCAATTTTTAAATGTTGCAAATGTATGTATTTTACTTGTTCATCCCCTCGGCGGTAGTCAAATAAACACTATTTTCGATATACTACCGCTGAGGAGATATTAAAAAAGCTGTTTTTCACATATATGTAAACCCATTTTTGAACAATATTTTTTACCTTTTTTTGCGTGTACAAAAATCCAGGAACCTCGTAGCATAGTGAATCTTATCTCTTTCTGAGCGCTATGTTACGGGGGACCTCGGAAAAATACTAACTTAACATGTTTTACAAATTTGATCGCTTTGAGATCATTTTTACACATTTATTTACAAACATTTCTTATTTTTTGTCGTATCTTGACAAACAAAAAATCTAGTTGTCAAGATACACATTCTTATAACTACTATGCATTTAAACTATGTAATTGTCTTTTTTTGTTGTTTGTTTTTGGGGTGTTATGCCGTGTTGCGCTAACTCCTTCTTTAGCCGACGTTTCGGACAGCGTTGCAGTGTCCATCATCAGGGCAGATCCGGTAGATCCGAAGATGTGAACACATCTTCGGATCTGTACATTTATTTTTATTTTTAAATAAATAAATCCATTATTTGGGATCGTGTCGTCACTACGTGAAAATGTCCCGTCTACTGAAAATGTTCCTATTAATTTTGTAAAATTCCACACTGATTTAATTTTTTTATATGGCATCACTTTGATTTCAGGCGAATTTTTGAATTCGTTCACTAGATTTATTGTTTGTTCTCTGCGAACTTTTCATTTGGTTTGAATTTTTGACAGATGTGAAGAGAACCCCGTACAATTTAGATACGTACCGACATCAAACACGTGTTTTAGAGGTATAATGGTTATGGTGCTGATTTTATCAAAATCAAATTTTATAATATTCTTATTATTATTATAATTTACAAGTACAAGTATATTACATTGGATTTATTAATATAGACGTTGTACATTATAATGATTTATGATCAATAAGATGAATCAAGGAAAAAAATATTTATGAGATGTAATATTTTTGGTATGCCTCGTTATTCTGCTGTGTCATTCGTGTGTAAAACGTTCTTTTTTTTAAATGATTTTCGGCTATGTAATCATTGTTTTTTCTCACCTATAAAATTATGTCCCGTCTTTCCGGTTTATAAAAAAAGGTCTGATTTTTCGGATTGAAATTTTCAAAAAATCCCCAGGGTTTCAAAAATACGATTAAAAAAATAATAATAATACAGAATGTCTTAGAATATTTTCCTTAACCGGAAAAAAAAAATAAAAAATATGATGAAAGTGGCCTATTGTTACAATTAAACAGGGTTTTAGAACGAGTATCTCTTATGGTTACATGAAATTAATTAAATCAAGGCTGTCTTCACTACCATTTACAATATTGAACATAAATATTAAGTCGGATATTATTCTTCGATCTGGGTGTTTTAATAAATTTAATTTTTTCATTAAGTAATTATAGTTTATACTTTCAATGGGAATACCGAGTTTAAAGTTAATGTGTCTTAGGAATTTGTGTTGAATTTTTTCTATTGAATCTGAATGTATTTTATAATGTGGGGACCAGATCGAGGAGTTATATTCGACTTGACTTCGAACTAAAGATGTATAAAAAATTTTCAATTTTTTTTATTTATTTTTATTTTTTATATATTCAATAATATTATTATTGGGTTTATAAAAACAGTTTATTTTTAAACAAGTTCTGCTGTGTAATTATTATTACGCGTGACAGCTGTTTCGCCTTCTGAAGGCATTATCAAACTGTGGGTAGCCCACTTACAGACGATACATTTATATTATTTCTAGGTAGGTATTTTAATTACAATTACTGATTTCTTAATTGATTTCTTAGTAAAATATTAGAAATTATTATCTAATGGTTTTTACCCCAATAAAGTTTCCCCAATTAGTGTAAAGTTTAAATTTGACTGAATGTCTTTATGTTAGTTATTCCCAAACGATGACTCATTTTTTTTTTTTTTTTTTTTTTTATAGTGAATACCTCACAAGAGTCCCAACTGCTCCCGTCTGGAGCCAGTGAGACTATGGCATCCCCAATTGGGGGATGTTGTGAGGCTGAAGGTAAGTGGGGAAAGGAAAGAGGAAGGTGGGGAAGTACCTGGCTATTCAGATCTAGTCACTAAACACGGCTAAAGCCATTTGGAGCAACGTTTCAATTCTGAATGGTGGTCTTACACCAGGGTGATACTGGTAGTATCTTCCACTCTGGAACGTGCCGCAAATATACTATATATTATTTTAATTAATTAATTGTGAAATAACACAAATCAATCAAATAAAATTTATTTGCGCACGCCGGGTTCGAACCCGCGACCTTCGGAATGGCAGTCCAATGCGTTACCACTGGACTATGCCGGCCGTCATACACTCATAGGGTTATTTTAATAGCATAATTAAGTACTTCATAGTGCACTCATATGTGCACTAGGTTTGAAAATATCTAGTAGGGGTGAACGAATTATATTTGTTTGTTCGTTAATTAGAATAGCTTTCGGATTATTAGAGTTTTTGAGAAAGATTATTGATTCTTCTTCTCTGGAGTTTCGAAGAATGAATCCAAGCATTTTCATTCCCTTATTGTTAATTGAGTTTATGTGAAATATAAAGTTTAATTTACAGTCAAAAATGATGCCCAGGTCATTAATTTCTTCGACAAAGGTAAGGATTGAGTTATTAAGTTCATATGAATAAATAATTGGTTGACTTATTTTGTAAAATCATATTGAATGGCACTTTTTTTAAACTTTTTTTTTTATTTAAAGAAAGCAAGACAAAAATATATATTACAGTAAATAATAAAATAAAAATACAGAAAAGTTCCAATAAACTACTTTTCAGTATTTTTTTTTATTTTTTTATTTTTTTGATAAATTAATGTTTTTAAGACAAGATTTTATTTATGCATAGCACAAAGGATAACAACTATTTTTATTTATTATTTTTTTGTCCCGTTAGCGTCATGTATTTTTTATCAGGAGATTTTTTCAATGTGGATGAGTGTTTCAAGCGAACAATTATTGCTTATAAAAATAATTGTTATACTTTTCAGTAGTTTGTCGATGGCAACTTTTCACATAAAAAATATTAAAAAAAGATAAAACTTATTTTACTTAATGACAACAGTGATAACAATAAAAAATAACAATTTGTTTTAAAAATATAAAAACATATACAGAACAGTGATAGTATCTACCAATAGTTTGTATTAGACTCTAATACAAACTATTTCTTTCAGCGAGCCAATTTTTCAACATAATATTATTTTTTAAATTTGTACATTTTTTTATTTCAGCAGCTAACATATTATTTAAACAACTAGGTATCATGTAGTCCAGTGTTCTTTGTCCATATTTGTATAAATGCTTAGGTACAATTAGTCCTTCATTTAACGTAAAACGAGTATTGTATGTGTGGTCCAGTCTATTTATGTATATAGGGCTATTTATATGCTGAAATATAATTTTATACCACAGAATTGATCTTACTGAGAAAATTTTAAGATTCTGATAAATCGAGATATAGTTTATTTATAGTGCACCAATTAATTAACCTGTTTAAGTTGTTTTGTAGATGGATACAATCTTCAACGGTTTTTACTTTTTAAAATATTTTTAAATTGTATACAAAAAGTAATATATTTATATCGTTATCAAATATATTAACAATTTCGTTTATAAACAGTAAAAACAATATTGAGCCTAAATGAGACCCCTGTGGTACACCACTTGAAGCTATAAATTGGTTGGAAAGGAACGAATTGATTTTTACTAGCAGAACTCTATCAATTAGATAGCTTGCGAACCAGTCTAAAGTTTTCCATGGATACCGAGCTTACATAGTTTGACGAGGAGAATTCTATGGCAAACTTTGTCAAATGCCTTAATAAAGTCCGTATATATGGAATCGACTTAAGTTCTATTAGCTAATGCGTTTGATATATAGTTTTCATATAATGAGAGATTTGTCAAAGTTGATCTGCCCGGCAAAAATCCATGTTGATTCGGAACAATGAGGTGGTTAATATAAGGTGAAATTTTATCTAGTAATAGTTTTTCAAAAAGTTTCGGTATTACAGATAGCTTACATATTGGTCTATAGTTGGTTTTATCACACTTATTGCCCTTTTTGAATATAGGTGTCAGATAACAACGTTTCCAAATGTTAGGGAAGAAACCTGTATTAAGGGATTGATTAAACAATAAGCAAATCCGCTCAGCCAGTGAATCAATACAATTTATAAGGGTACTGGGATGCACAATTGCACATTATCAGGTCCGGCCTTCTTGTTTTTGTCTAGGGATTTAATCTTAGTTATAACTTCGTTTATATTGATATGTATGGCAGGGATATGTATGGTCTCGTTAATAGATGAAGGTGGGATGTAATTGTCTGGGATATCTTCGTCATAAACACTTTTGAAGTAGTCAGCAAAATAGTTTACTTTCATGTCAGTACTACTCTTTTCTTTGAAATGCATTAACCCATTACCTCCATGATTTATTTATTATTTTTATAAAATTGAATCATCATTATAACCCGATAGTATAGACTTAAAAGAGAGCCCAAAATCAGTTTCAGAATTTTCCGCCCGTCCACCCTCTCACCGGAGCGTCTAGAAAATTGATGCCTAAACGCAACGTTTGGAGGTACCCCCCTAAGCAAAATTTACGTCAAGTATGGGTAAAATGCAGTAAACTGTATGATTTATATTGATAATTTAAAATAAATAATTGCTATTATTTATAATTCAATGAAAATACTATTTATTAATGGAAAATACACAAAATAACAAAAAATTCAATATTAGAAAAAACCTTCTAGAATGAGGAAAACTAACAAAATCTAACCAAATTATTTTCTAAGTGATACCGTTCGAAGCAGTCAAAATGAAGGGCGAGGTTGCAGGCCCGGCATCGATAGACTGCTGGATTTTTTTTTACATAGAGCACAACAAATTCGAGATTCGCCACGATACACTATGGTCCCCTTTGAGGAAACTAGCTAGACAAAAAGATTTCAACGATGTTTTTATTTATGTACAAAAATATTCTCACAACATTGAAAAATGTCCATAGTATTATGTTCACACCGATAAAAAATTTAAAACAATACGCACGATACGTGGCGACGTTGTAAACACGACACTTCGGATGTGCCAATCGTTCGCCCAGCGGTCGGACGCTTTCGGGTGTGCACGCTGTTCGATCGTTAGTGTTGTTATTTGAAATCGGAGAGAAATTATGCAAATACAAAAATTGAAGTCTATGGTATTTTCTTTCAAATTAATTTAATTATTTTATAATTTGCCTATTCAACATTACTTAATTATTAATTAAAAATCGTGAAAAAAGTATCAATATTTAAAATTATTTGCCAAAGTTTAATTAAGCTTTCAAAATCGTGTACCGATTTGTACCACAAAACGAAACTAGTTTCATATAAAACCATTCTTTATGTATAATATCTTATAAAATTTGTTTGCTCAAACTTGCTCTTTTGTCTTTTACAGAGCCTCTATCTACAATCTATCGTTTAGATATTTTGGACATTCTAGAAGTAAAGGGCACGTCAAAGTTGAATTGTGCTGCAATACGGCAGTGTGTTTATGAACATTTAAAATATTTATTGAAGAAAAACAGTTTTTAAAGTCTCGAGGATAGTTTACTTAAGAAAAAAATCCCTTCGTTTATATTAATATTTTGAAAATGGTTTGAAGTCGGAAGAAGTACTTTAAAATTGAAGTTTAAACACGCAAAATGGCTTAACACCGTTTTTATTCTTCCTGTAGAGACGCGTGATGAGAGACTACATGGTAGACCAGAAAAAGAATTTGGTTTATGCTCGTCAAAAAGCAAAACAAGAAAATCTCGAAGTCCACAAGAACTCTCTCATACTACTCAAATCAACTTGAGGTCACATGGAAAACGGGATGCTGCCAAAATATCAACAACACATTGCAATGTCTTACCTACTGGTGTCTTAAAATTATTATGGATTCCAGAAGTTCTAGCGAAGAAAATACAGAAGTCTGTTAACAAAGCCAATGTTGGAACATTAGCATTTAATAATAGTGACGATAGCGACTCGGCTAGTAATTCATAAACAAAAAATGTCATTCGGTTTTGTTCTTATATTATGTTAAAAAAATATTTTTAACTAATAACTTAATATAAGTGCTTCGTCATGACTTGACCGAACAATTATACTATGTACATTTTATTAGTAATTAATTTTGTTTTAAAAAATCTGCAACAATGGCTAAAATAAATGTATATTTTTTTAAGTATTTTTTTTATTACATTGTGACCCTTTTGTATCAAATGCGATGAAAAAATATTTTTGTCTAGCTAGATCGGGATTTGGGACCACTGTGCGATATGTCAAATGAAATTCTTGCATTCGACGCATTCCCATCTTCCTTCACACGAGAATCTCCAAATTCGGCATTGACCTGATTTGGAAAAGACAATAAAAGAGTACGGGTAACCTCCACACGGAATGCCTTCTGGGAAGGTTTTCTCTGTCGCCTAGTCATCTGGTTTCCCATATCATGCTCGTACTTCCTAATGAAACATAGCAACTTCCATCCATTTAAAAGAGTGCTGCTCAGGCAAGATGCAAATAAAGGCCAGTACCACTTCTTTGACCGAATGTTGACCCGATAATTTTGTATACCATTATCATGGAGGTCTACCTCACCCATTTCCAAATTATAATTTCGTGTTGGCACGCTGGGCAACCGATTTTTTTGCATGCTTCCTTCAAAACTTTGCCTTTTTTGTCTTTCTTCAATTTCTGCCAACTCTGCACTTGACTTACTGGCTCCATTCGATCATAGTTCGTGGCCACTGTTACTTCACGGTTGTCCTAACCAACGGCATACGAGGATTTGGTTTTCTACGTCTAACACCGCATCAAATTCACCTGCTAGGTGCTATGCGCAAGGGAAATATAGAAGAAAATGTTACCTTTAGGCAATTACTTTCCTGTCTTCAACTTGCCTGAAGCTTCAAGGTTAGGAAAGCGAACTGGCTTACATATGCCAGTAGCGCACATTCTCTTATCCTTTAGGATACACATCAAATGGTGAGATGTGAAGAAATTGTCCATAAATAACTCATGGCGTGCGGGGAACTCTATATATTCCATCATAGACAGTACGAAGGATAATCTTTGACTAAATACGGGGTCATATGTATCAGATGCTCAGGAATATGGCATTGCTTGGAAACAGGTAGCCTTCGGAGGAAGCAAGACAACCAAATCTCGTAGCCAACTTTGATTGGCTTATTCTTAATGCACATCTTGCAATAATGTCGACCGAAATATGGCACCATTTGCTCGTCAATGGAAATTTTATGTGCAAAAACATCAAATACAAATAAAGATGGAACGTTAGTCATTTTTATACCTTAGCCATTCTGTCGGTTATATCTAGATTGTTGTAATCGCAAAAATGTATATAGCGCTTTAAAAGCTCGTAATGTGGACGTTGGTTCCTTTTTTGATGACGCTTACACCCAAGATCGGGTCAGATGAATAATAATATGTAATAATCTAAGATGGCAATGTATTGTAGCCAGTCAACACAGAAACCAAGAAAACGCTTCAATTCGTATATATCTTACTGGAATTCGGTATTGGTTTTAAATCGAGCGTATTTGAACATCCTCTCAAGAATACTGAATCACTTCGTCATCAAAGAATAATGAAAACGCTTTTCCTACATATCTTTATGAACCACATTCAGCGATTCGGGAACGCAACAGTTTACTGTAGTTTTATTTTTTTGGCTGGTGGTGCATTTGAAATAGATATTCGCAAGGTATTACGACTCGCACCAGAGGATGTCGAAGGCTGATTCCAGTCAAGTCGTGATTTGCCATCAAATCATCGTCAATCAGCTCTTCGTCCGTCTGTTCATCAACATTCTCTGTTTAAAAATATCCGAAAACTGCAGACTAACTATAATTTTTAATAAAAATCACCCATAAAAACACAACAAAACCGTTTTATTTGAAGGCAAGCTAACCAAAAACATATGAAAACACTGTCACAGCTAACCTCCAAACGTTGCGCGCAGGCATCACCTGATTTCAGTGACATCCAGCGGTCATATTATGCATATAATACTATGTTTAAACAGTGTTGTCGACTATTTCATCTTTTGATAACAATATGTGATTCACACATGTTTTATTTTTTTCCGTTTTAAATTTTTTTATTTTTTTTCAAAATTGGTCTATTTTTAGGGCTTTAGTAAAAAAAATATTAAAAATAGAATAATTAATAAAATTTATTAAATTATGTTAATTATTGAAAGCTAACATACCAATCTGTAAATGCTGCATAACGACTTGGTGGGATTTAGCTTTATTCACAGTGAAAAAAAAAATACTTTTCATCTATTTTTTTGATGCCTATAGACATCGTCATGGAGGTAATGGGTTAAGATGGGTAAGCCTTGTTTGTTTTTTCTTAGAGAGTTAACATGATTGAAAAAGTTCTGAATGTTGGAAGGTACAGAATTTTCGATTCCGTTTATGTAATTAATAAACGATATTTTTTTACATTGAGATCTATAGTTTTGAAATATCTTGTAGTCGCTTAGGGATTTCAATTCTTTAAAGTTTTTGTGGGCAATTTTTTTACATATTACTATGTTTATTAACTCTATGGTAGATAACGCAAGCAGACCATTAATATTGCGACCTGCAATCATAGTCGACGATCTATGCAGTGTAGTTACATTTACAAGATCCAAAGATACATTTCTATTCCCATATCACATTAATAAAAATATATTAACACACGAAAACGAGATTAGTCTTCGAAGCAAATCTCTCTTTCAAATCCCACATATCTGACATTGTCTCCCGCGCCAACAAAATGCTTGGATTTGTTTTTCGTAATGCGAGATCATTTACAAATGGAATTGCAATACGGAGAACATATGAAGCACTTGTCCGCAGCATCCTGGAATACAGCTCCATTATTTGGGCCCCTTCTGAACAAAACCATATCTTAGAAATAGAAAAAGTACAAAAAAAGTTTTTGCGTTACCCGTATATGAGGGAATATACATTCTATCCATTCCTGTATCCATCCTTGTTCTTAACAGGAATGCTCGATTTCAATACATTAGAAGCCCGCAGAACAATATTTTTAGGCAAACACTTTTTTAAGTTAATCTCTGGTACAATACACAATCCGCCTATGTTGAAAGAGGTTAACTTTTATGTCCCTAACAATTATACTCGAGGGAGATCCCATGCACTCTTATATGCTCCGAAATCGAGGACTTCTGCCTATCAGAACGCACCAATAAACAGAGCGACTCAACTGTTTAACGATTCTGCATTAGCCATCGACATTTTCACTGTCACCTACAGACAATTCAGTAACTATCCGACACATGTCACAAAATAGTAAAACTGCCTCTGTAAACTTTTTAATTTGTAATCTTCTCCATGATATATTGGTGTATAACCGTTTTATGGAGAACATGAAAAAATAAATCTCATAGTCAGGGAGGAGCTTGACCCGTATTATGACGTAATTCCGTCACCCACCTTCATCCAGCCAACGGCAATGCGAGCCTGCCATGGTCTTTTATCGTCTTACTTGCCGGCTATGGCGATGGGACAATAAACCCGTGCTTACTGTGCCGGGAGTGTGCGCTGATTGGGCTTTTAAACTAATACTTAATAAAAAGCATCACGGTACTATGACTGGCCACTTTGGACGGCAGTAGCGTGTACTGTTGTTTATTCCAATGTATATACTTTCAATATAATATGTAAAAATAAAGCGCTGTTTTTGTTTTCCGTTATAGAATGAATATTTTAAAGCGTTAGAGCCCATGAAGAAAATGAAATTGCAAAGTTTATAATATTCATCTTTTTCGAAATTTGTTTAAATTTCATTATAACATTGTAATTTTGGTCCTTTATTATTTAAAAAAAATTATTAAATATGCCAATTTCGATTGTTAGTGCATCGGTTAGTAAGTGATGGGAAATATTCCTGCCTTTTACGTGAGTTTTATATCATGTCCGCCAAACATTAAAGGAGCATTATTAACCAACATTATTTTATTAATGAATAATTCCTTATTCTAAATTTGTATTTTTTTTTGTTTAAATGCTTAGATTAATGAACAGAATAAAGATGCGTTACTGAGACAACGAACGTGGTTTCACTGGACTTTTTCCAGTGGGCCGTTCACATACATATTCTTTGAATGGTTACCCTTTTCATAAGCGGCGCTACATTTTTCGTTCGATAAGTATGAATATAACTTGCCCTGTATTTTTATAATGTCATAAATTTTAAAGTTTAATATCATTGAATAGGTATATTTCTTCTTTTAAAGGGCAAATATTTTTTTAATTTTCCTACAATTATAATATTCCGTGATTTTTCACGGGTCTGCGCTAGTAAAATAAAAACATCTTTAATGTGGGGAGAACGGTGATACATAAAATGTATTTTTTAAATTTATGGATTATACATAAATTTGTACCAACGTCGAAAAAAAAAAGTTTAACATTTCTGGTAAAAAATCTGTTTGTTCCATTACGTGAACTTAAATCTGTTAGTTCCATTCCGTGACCAGATCTTTGGTTTTTTAATGGGAATGGCTTATAAAATTATGTACAGTATTACCATTAAAAAACTTTAATTTTTTAAAGATAACGGTACCCCAGCAAAAATTTTGTGTATTTTATGATGTATAACATTGCATTTATAATGCTCAGCTTGTAACGCGTCACAGAACAGACGAATACTACAAGTCAATCACCGGCTTAAAAAATATTTTGTAGCATATTTAAATGCATATTGGCCTTTGTCAACTTCTTTGTATATAGTACAGCTCCAAATTCAGCCATAGGATCCAGTGAAGTGCCCAGTTAAACGTTCCATGAACGCCCCAGAAAACTTTCAGCAGACAAGCGCCACTGCTCGCCGGGACCGGGACAGTCGCATTGCTTCTGCCTCGCTGCCCCTCCGCTTGTTCAGGCCAAAATACCTACTCGCTATTGGCGGGGTGAAATTCGTATTGGTCTTTGTTGAACTGCATTTTCTATGGCTTCATAAACCCTCCAAATACACCGACGCTGAACAAGGGATGAGCTGTTGTTTAAAACACCGTGAAATTGTGTTATGTTTAGCTTATTGTCATTTTCATCGACTTTGCATTTGAATGTATTGCAATTCATTGGATAATAATGTTTATTTCAACTCTCCCGAGTACAAGACGTGTATTCAAATAACTCAATAATGTATAGAATTAGTGTGGATTGCGAATGAGTGACAATATGTTGATTTTCCCATGTATTGGTGTGTGTTATTATATAGGTAGGTACTTTATATTACTATATTTTCAATGGTTTACTTGTATATATTATTGTCCATGCAATATTCACCGTTTCCTGTTCCGGTCATTTGTTAACTAAATGTTGACCGAAATCGTTGTTATCGTTTATATCACCACAATACAACAAGGGATCACAAACTGTTGAAACCTTTTGGATTAATTTCGTAGCGGTGAAAACGTTTAAGTATTCTCGCAATAAATTCAGCTCAGTCAGTGTGGCTATGAATAATAATCTGAATGTTCAATAACCAAAATATCGTGCACATTAAATTATTTTGACGAGTACGTAATTACGACACTAGAAGAATAAGAATAGAATAATAGAGCATATAAAAAATAAAACTGCTCAATGTGAACATGGCATACATGAATAATAAGATTGATGAGGTGCCTGGATATAAAACAAGAAGGAACAACGAATGAATTTTTAAAACAAGTCGTGCTCATTACCATAATATCACATACATTTAAAATATACCTAACCATAAAAAAAAAAAATTACAATATATACCCTGTAATACGACCATGGATAGTAACTTTTTATAAACAACAGAAAAAAACGTTCTTGTGCAAGGCAATTACAATTATCTTAATCTGAAGATGTATTTTCCATACGAACTTTATTCAAGTTGGGAATAGAAAACAACATCATAAAAGTAGAATACCACTTTCCAATACGAGTTTAAAACATTTGGATTTTTTTATATAAAATTCACC
Organism: Hesperophylax magnus; assembly: GCA_026573805.1. Classification (NCBI taxonomy): domain Eukaryota; kingdom Metazoa; phylum Arthropoda; class Insecta; order Trichoptera; family Limnephilidae; genus Hesperophylax; species Hesperophylax magnus. Next base: position 24,392,470 of record JAIUSX010000011.1, read on the forward strand.
GATGACTTGGAATCTTAACACTCAAACGTTCCCAGTAATGAGATATTGTCATAAATTCAGTTTGATTTATTCAAAATGTCGTAGCATATGGCGGCCATTCTCGTCCCCGTTCTATCGCTCAGGTGAACAGCGAACAGTGAGCACTACGCTAGTTCCACGGGATAAACCTCGCTCTACGACGTAGCTAAGGCTCTACGAACCAGAATAAGGCTGTATCTGAACTACTAACGCGTCTATCATTCAGCAAGGCCTACGTAGGATTACAAGGAAGAATTTAAGGATTACCGTTCAAACATGACTACAAATAGACTGATTTACATTATAAGGATCAACTTGTAGAATTTGAATTTATTCGCTACAACGAAATGTATCATTCTAGATTTAGTATTTAATGTAATTACTTTATTGCAGTGTTATAAAAATTATAGATTCGCTATGTTTTGTATTTTATTGTTATAAATATTTCTTTAAGAGTTTAAGTAGCCGTAAAAAATATATGTTAGGCTTTTTTGGGCTTACTCTTCAATAAGATAATATTTAATAAATTATTATAAGCAATAATTAGTCGCCTGCAATATCAATACATTTTGAAAATATCCAGCGAGTAAAAATTAATGCCGCCAACGAGAATTGAACCCGCGCCTTCTGATGTCCGGTCAGATATATTTCCAACACGCCAAATAATTCAATATGTACTAGTTCTTCAATAATTCAAATATTGCAGGCGACTAATAATTGCTTATAATATTTTATTATCCTTTGTGCTATGCATAAAAACCATGTCTTATAAATATTATTTTATCATTAAAAAAAAGATAATCTTTATTGATCCGCAATTTATGTTAAAAAAAACTTAAATTAAACATTACATTGAAAAATCAATTTTCTATACAAAAATATTATCATAACATAAAACTTATGTAAGAATCATGGCTCCCTTATCAGGCACAAGAACTCCTCTTTTCTGATAAGGTATACATAACCAATGATGATCTAAAATGTAATATTCTTAAATATTTAAGTATCTATATTCCTAATATTACAATATACATTAATTTCTTTAATGTTGTTTTTAAAGCAGGACTAACGTTCCCGAGACACGAATATTTGAAAAACTGCTAATACCATAAATTATGATCGATTAATTGAACCCCCGTCTCAGGATTGTGAAATCCCGACGCAACGGTTCATATATATATATTACTAAATATTTAAACGAAGCGATTAGAAAAAAGCACCATAGCAAAATACATTATAACAAACCTGCAATACATGCCCTTACAAATGAAATTAAAAATACCGTGGAGGTAAAAATAATATTAAATAAATAAAATTAAAAACAACATCAAAATATGGCTGAGTATATATGAAAATGTTTACATAATAAAAAAATAATAACACCAACACAACAACCTACAGTCAACAAATGTGAAGATAAGAAATGCATAATGTGTATGGGTATGGGTACCGCCGCCTCAGGAACTATTTATTGGATAACCAACTCCTCTGCCATAGGTCACCCCAAATGGTTCAGTATGTTTGATGACTTTGCGGCTACCCGGGTTCATGTGGTAAGGTTTGTACGGGTCTTGGGGGTGGGTGCATCTACCCACCAACTGCGTGGCAGGCCAGTTCGCGAGAGACTAGTTGAGGAAGATCTTTTTACCTCTCTAGCAGGACTCTCTCGGAACATCGCCTTGACCGCAGTGGGAGGAATGGATTCATACGTCCGTCACTCCTGGACACACTAACCCCCATATTTTAACATTTTAACCCGCCCCTCGTGTCTTTTTCCTTCCCGGAACTTAATCTTCTTTCTACCCTGAAGTCCCTCCACACCACATCTCTAAAAATGATAAAGGCCATGAAAGGAATTATTTTCCTCGGGGCCTCCCGTGTGAGGCTAATGGAAAAAAAAATCACTCAAAAAAATCAACAGAAATCCCTAGCGAGGAAGACTCTAATTAAAAATACTTACTACTGCTTACGAATTAAGTAGGTATGTACTTGCAAATACTGGATATAAAGCCTCAGTATTAAATTCTACGATTGTTCTTCTTAACCAATGTACCCGTCTTTAAATGTCATCATGACCGAAATTGATGCAAGAGGATTTCAAAACCTTGATACGTGGTATTTGAGTAGGATGGGCATTAATTGATACAAGGGGGTGTGGTAAGGTTAATGATGGTGAGCCGTGTATGGCTCTTTCGTCCTGATCGGTTGTAAAGGGCTGAAGACTTGTTTTAGAATTTAAATTAACTGAGCGCCACCGGGTTGTTAATCCCTTCCCGGCGGAATCCATGCCTTCATTTCTTAGAGCTGAAAATTTTGTCTACAGAGACGTGAGTGAGCAATGTTTTTACATTGGTATCGAGGTTCAATTGTGTAAATAAATTAGTAGGATTTTGATACTGTTAAATTATATGTTGCGACAAATAGTTGTAAGCATCATACACCATGAACATATTGACCATTTTAAACTTATCTACCTGAACTACATTGATATGGGCATGTCGGCGATGCGTTGGGTTCCTGTCAGTTCCTGGATCGAAGCGAAGGTCTGTAGGTCAACGTACGGCCTCTGCTGCGGAGTAGACAGCAATTGTGGACTTCTTTACCTCTCCGAAGCGTCTGGTCGTGATAGATGATAGGCCTCTCAACCTTGCATCGCAACGGTTTCAACGTGGTTGGTACTGAACATTTTTTATCTCTTTAATATTACACTAATACCATAAGTCGGCAAGTAATACATTTTCTTTCCAGGTTGTAAGCGGATTACAAGAATAAACGTTGATTTAGAATCGGAAAAGTCGAACACAGAACCGCTAATAAGTATTAGGGGATTTTTACTGAATCTCCCAAATAATTAATAAAAGCAATCAAGATCATTATAGATTTACTTCACCAATTACTTCACCGGATTTGAAACGTAATAATCAAATAAAATCAATTTACAAATCAAAGCCGTTTCTTCCTGCGGCGCGGTGTACATTCAAAAAATGCCAAAGCGGAACTTGGCACTCTGTTGCCAAATCAAAAGAACTAAAAGTCAAACCAAAAAATATGTTACTTTCCGGTCAGCTATTTATTAATACTGTGAGGAAATTTGATTCGTCACAAATAAATTTGAATTATAAACTGAGTGTGTTCCCGCAGTGTGCGCCCAAAGACAAAGAAAATGTCGACAGACGTGGGTTGTAAGGAAAGAAGTGAAAAATGCGGGGTAGAGCGACAGGTCCTACGAGCTCAGGAAAGAAGACAGTCAAGACCGAGGCGGGAGAGAGAGAGGACCAAGACCGACAGAAGACCCGCCCGGCGACGTAATGCTGGGCGTGAGGCGAAGAAAGTGCGGTGACCAGATGCAGTCGGGAGGCGAAGAAAGCGCGGTGACCTGAGTTGCAGAACTGCAGAAACACCGATAGGACTTCGGCCTTACTAAGGCCAACGCACAGAACCAACTCAGCGACAACAGTGTAGTTACAGTGAACAATGATGATGTGAATAGTGAAGCAACCCGAACCATATGACAACTAGTTATAGATGTAAGTAGATCTAAGTATAATTTAGATTTAGTATTAAAACTTGACAAACCCATCTAAAATCGAAACTCGTAATTAATAGATGGTTTTTAATTAAGTTCACCTCCCTAGACCCCACACAAGCGACCTGAATTGATAAGAAGGCAGAACATACGACTTAAGAGGTAAGTATAAAACAGCAATATATTTAATTATTATTCCATCATTATGTTACAATACCTTAATAAATCTAACCAGTGTTTTATTTTTTTTTTGTGTTAGGAATATAATTAATTTAATTTGGTTTCTTTTTAAACCTACTTTTCAAACTATATAAAGAAGAGATAATTTTCTTAATTTAATTTTCTTTACATTAATCTTACCAGTAAGCATCTTGAAAGTGGCGTAGTTTATAGCTTCAACTGCAACGGATGAGTATTTTTTCCCTATATCTGGGCTAATCTTATGTTCCGCAAGTTCTTAGGATTGAAGTTTCGCAGTCGCTACACCATTGTTACTTATCGAATAACATAGAAAAAAAAAACAAATTAAAAGAAAAAAAAGAGAAAACAAAAAAATAGGAAATTTTAAATTTTCCTGCAACTGAGGAAACTTGTGTCAGTAAAAATAGTCAATAAGGTGAACCAACAGCTTGATTGGCACTTAACTACTTTCAACCAAAACCTGAATATAAATGCATACATTTTAGCTATTGTAATATATTAAATCATCTATCTATACTATCATATATTTCAATCAATACTAATCTAACCTAGTCTACCTATAAGTTTTGCGTGTACTTGTATCTCTAACTTTTTATATCCATCTAGAGTTTCTGTTAATTGTATATTTTCTGATGTCACTGTTTATAATTTACTGTATATGGTATATTTTATACCGTTGATATTAAAATAAATAAATAGCAAATTAAAAACATTACAAAAACTAAAGCTGTAACCACCGAGTGACGCAACGCGCCGTTCCGAATCTGAATTGCGGTATCTCACTAGTATAATATCGATTGAGGAGAATATTCGTAAACTGTGAACTTGTGAACTTTTATTTATTTATTTTTTTTTTATTTTATTTGGGATACCAACAGTTTACATCAATAACAGCATAATAATAAATTAGTTTCAGTAAATAAACCATTTACAGGTTTCCACATAGGTATTATATACAAGTGTATCTGAGTGTGATTCCGAGATATTTAATGAAAATTACATTTCAGGAAACAAGTTATTTAGGGGGGAATAGGGAGGGGGTAGGATGAGGAGGGATCGGATAGGTTGAGGTATGTATAAAGGAAGTTAATAAAGTGGTGGTTGTATTAGATGGTATCTGTAGTTATTGTTATTGTAATGTATCGAGAGAGTGTCTGTGGGATTTTAAGGAGTGTGGTGCAGAGTTAAATATGTCAAATTGTGAATAGTGTGTGTTAAAAGTGTTGGACGCACGATAGATGAAAGAATTCTGCTTAGAATTAGTGTTGCATTGGGGGAGGCTAAAAATCATGTTTGATCTGGTTCGTCTGTTAGGAACTCGTATCTGAATTCGTTCTAGGAGTTCTGGGCAATCAACAATGGACCTGGCTATTTTTTGAAGAAAAAGTACATCGGCCGAGCTTCTTCGAACTTCTAATGATGGTATATTGAAGTACGCTGCTGTATCTTGGTGACTTAGATGTGGGCGGTAGCTGCGGAAATCCAAGTATCGTAGAAAACGATTTTGAATACGTTCTAGAATTTCCACATACGATATGTATTGCGGGTTCCAAACTTGTGACGCATATTCTAGTAAGCTGCGGACATAAGCAAAATATAGGATTTTCATTGTTCTAAGGTTATTGAATTTTTTACATGTCCTAAGAATGAATCCTAACATTTAAGAGGCTTTTGATGTCACTAAGTCTATTTGAATATCAAAAATTAGCTTAGAGTCCAATGTCACTCCCAAATCTTTGATTTCTTTTTTGTTGATTAATATTGAGCCGTTCAGATTATATTCATTGATAATGATATTTTTATTTCGTGTGAAATTCACAACGAAACACTTTTTAACATTAATTTTAAGGTTATGCTGTGTACAGTAAATATTAAGACGGTTAACTTTTTTCAAGTCTAGGTGGTATATCATGTAAAAACCCAAATAAATAAAGTTTTTTTCATTTGCCAATTTCTCAGTCGGGATTGAACCCATGTCCACTGAATCGATGGCCAAAAAACCTATCTCTCGCGTTTCTACAGTTTTTCTCAAAAGCTTTCGTACCGATACAAATTTACTAGGGTTCGGAAATATGAAGATGATTTTTTAATTTCATAGAAGACTGGTTTAATAAACCTCCGATTTTGCTTCCTAACTTTTATGAAAGTGGAGAATTCATGTATTTTTACGGAATATTAGCACATGGAATTTAGCGTGTTAGATGCCCCAGTTATGCACTCAACGGCGGGTAAAATTGTTACAAGTACTAGGTTTAGAGAATAAAGAGAGATATGAAGCGAGGTAATTACCTTAATTGAAGATATCCTCACAGTGAGCCGCCATTTGGGAGGGAAATGAAATTCTCTCTATCATGGCAAATTTCAACATTAAGAGACGTCTATTAAAATAAGTGTAATGCCCAACAATATGAATAGGTACCAATTATGTTAGAACTGACAAAAATGACTGATAAAAATCTAGATTTTTCCTGAAAAGCTAAAAATGTATTAACAAAAAAAATCATTGCTACACCATCAAACCTCTTTTCAAGGTAGTTCGTGGACTAAGTGTAGTGAATCCGGTGTTAACTCGACCGTTTTGCATTTTGTCTGTCTTTAAATTTGTTTATGCGTTCCGTTTCCGGCTTAAGATGGAAAATAAGTGTAATGCCCAACAATTATTATTTCACCGATTTTTAAATCAGGTGATACTAAAGAAATTAATAACTACCGACCTATATCAGTATTATCAAATATCTCAAAAATTTTTGAAAAGGTAGCAAAAAAGCAACTACTAAAATTTATTGAAACTAATAAAATATTGAGTGATCAACAATTTGGATTTCGCGCAAAAATAAGCACACAGGACGCAATCATAGATTTAACAACAAAAATACATCAAGCAAAGGCAAAAAATTTCTTGCAATATTCATAGACCTAAAGAATATATAATATAATATAAGTCACAAAAAATTACTGTACAAGCTTAACAAAATAGGAATTATAGATAATGCAAAAATGTGGATAGAAAGTTTCCTGAACTCTAGAAATCAATATGTAAAAATAAATAACACTCTCAGTGAACCGAACACAAGTGACTTTGGAATACCACAAAGCTCCATTTTGGCCCTCTTCTATTCATATTATATGTTTATAATATCTTTAAATTACCATTAACAGGAAAACTCATTTCATTTGCAGATGATACTGCAATTATATTTCAAGCGGATTCATTGAATGAACTTGAAATAATTGCTAACAATGATATCAATACGTTAAAATAATGATTTGATAAAAACTTATTAACATTAAATATTGAAAAAAAAAATAATATAATTTTTAGTATAAACAAAAAAACCCTTTAATTACCTTAAATATTAAAATACATTAAAAAAATGCACATCAAAAAAATTTACTTGCCATAATAATTAATGTTTATGCATAGCAAATAAAAATGAAATTAAATATTTAGGTGTAATAATAGATGGTAACCTTAAGTGGAAAACTAACATATACAATATCATAAATAGATTAAGAAAACTCATTTACATATTTATTAGTCTAAGAAATATACTTTACTTGAAAATTCTTAAAAATATTTACTACGCTCTAGCCCATGCAATAATACAGTATGGTATCGTTGCATGGGGGAGAGCTTACAAATCATCACTTTTACCGCTGGAAATCACACAAAGGCTGTTAATAAAAAATTTAATAAAAAAAACCATCAGACTACCCAACCTCACAACTTTTCCAAGACTTTCAAGTCCCACCACTAAAAATATATATTGTTATATACCTGTTAAAGCCATATAATATACTATAGGTGTGTTACACAAATAGCCATCGCCGCACAAGCCGGCGGCAAAGCTTGAAACTCCAATCATTCAGGGTGTGGATTATAGTCAATTTCCCAATTAAAACAAGTCTCTTGTTATGAAGGTTTATTATACAGGTAATACAGGTTATCAACAGATCTACAAAAGGTACATAGCTTTTTAAGTCCTAACTAGTTACTTAGGCAATCTATTGACTCTAAGGGCTCTGATTGACAAGGTATATTATGCGCTCACGTGTAAACTAGGCTGAAGCGGTGAATGATGAGCAGGGGCCATAGGCGGATGCCATAGCACGGCCTAACTGATGCGGAAGGGCGGGAATACGACGAAGGGCGGCACAGAAGCGGCCTGAGGCGGCCAGGGCGGCTAACCTCGTGGGCGGCGCAGAAGCGGCCTGGAGCGGTGATGGGCGGCTTACGGCAAGGAGCGGCGCAGAGATATGGCGCCATCATATCCATGATGGTGTAGTCGGCCGAATTGCCTGGACGTGATAACTGAGTCTAGGGACGCGGCACATTATAAAATGTACGCACGCCGGTCCCATTACGGCGACACTGATTTGGCGGTAAATAATAACTCGGAACTAATACATAGTGTTGAACTCAACGGGGGCCGGCGGTGAACTGCGGCCGAGCGCGTGGCTAGCTAGCTGCCAGTACTTGACCTTGTCGGGCGCAAGTGGGAGGGATATTCTACGATATCGGATTGGTTGTAGGTCCTTGTGGCCTACGTGACTGGTATCAGGCGGTGATGTCGCGGATGTACGTGTATGTATTGGTGTTTTAACATGCCATCAGTGCGTGGTTCGTTTCCTGCAATCGTGTGGACATACATAACTTTGCAGTTAGTTCTAGCCAGCTTTGTGCAAACATAACAATATATACAAAAAATACGCTGCTTCAAATCCACAAAGATCTGTATAAGAAGTTACACCATGCCATGGTTCGTGTTGAGAACAATAGGCAAAATACAATGGGTCACTTATGCACTCCATTAATGCACAACACTATTACACGTAAACTGGAGTGGTGTGGTTTAATAAACTAACGACAGAGATGAGATTAGAACCGGACAAACCGGAAAATAAAATAAACTTCACTAACTTAAATAATTTAGCGAATTAGAATGACGATGACACCTCACAATATTATTTTATATATTATTGTATAAAAAGACTAAAATCTCTTTATGTTTTTATGAATTTTTTTCTTCTATTTACATATGTGTGTTAAGTTTTTTATTTTTTTCCCTTTACACGCGAGTTTTAGACTCTTGTAAAGGTAAACATGTTAATTATTATTTGAAATATGTTCTTACTATGTAAATTTAAATAATTATATTGTATTTTATAAAATAAATAAAAAAAAATTTTTTTAAAATGACTAGGTACCAATTATGTTAGAACTGACAAAAATGACTGATAAAAATCGAGATTTTTCCTGAAAAGCTAAAAATGTATTGAACTAACAAATCTTTGTTAAACCATCAAACCTCTTTTCAAGGTAGGTCATGGACTAAGTGTAGTGAATCCGGCATTAACTCGACCGTTTTGCATTTTGTCTGTCTTTAAATATATTTATACGTTCCGTTTCCGGATTAAGATGGTGGCCGTTTTAATGGTTCAGAAAAGATTCATTTTTAAATATCGTGTTTATTTCAACTTTCTTATTGGCATTTTTTTAATATTATGGTACCTACATGACTGAAGAAAGTTTTAGAATGATTTTATTTATAAATGAAATAAACAATATAAGTAACTTTGTTTGAACCACTACACAAATATATTTTTAATAAAAACCGACCGGTTTCAGAACAATTGTTCCTTCGTCAGGGTAAAAAATGTGCTTACTTAACATTACAATTTATTTATCAAAGCCCCTTTTAGGCACTTTTACATATGAATAGTAAAAAACAAACACAATTAATTATTCTTAACTGTAGTGTCTTTGACGCAGATATCTTATTTATCATTAGTCATTCGTCGACTGGTAACTCGTCCACCGGAAACACAAGCATTGAGCGACAAGCAGAATCACTTAGGGTCCCTTGAGTATAGAACGTCGTTCTTGTCACATTATTGTAATAAACTAACTTGTGATCACAGATCAGCTAAGTCTAACTTACTGAAGAATCACCCGATCAATTTTACAACAAATATAAATCGTACTTGTAATTAAAGAATATTACAATAACTGTACGGGACGTGTTTGCCGGTACAAGAAAAAAAACTGTAAATAATAACACCGACACACATCAGCCCTTAACCTGAGTAACGATTTAATTAAAACACCGTGAGATGTTCTATCCAAACCATCATAAAAAAGACTATTCAAACCAAAATTCTCATTTTAATTACATGTATTTTACTGGTATACAGAACGTACAAAGGGGTGTAGCTTATAGGTAATTCCTATTTCTCACAGCAAACCCAATTCACAAAAAATAGTTAAATGTATTTCAATACAACTGGGTTTTATTTATTTATATATTTTAGGAAAAGTTGACAGCAAATCTTTAATTATACAACGATACAATAATAATATAATTAATTATGCCAATTATGAACTTTCCACTGATGAATAGTTAATGGTAAGGTGTACAATGACATAGAGATGTTTTCTTAAATTAATTTCTTGTTCAGTTAGAAAACACAATTTAATACACAGATGGAATTTGAGACAATCGGAATGTTTTCAGTAATGATTTAAGATTGAGGCACATTGTGCATCAGCACGCCATGCGATATAGCAAATGGCGCAAGCGACTGCTGCAGCAGTGGCCAGTTCAATCGGTAGCCAGCAGGAATTGGCCAGCCTATAGTTGATAAACAGCGGTGGCCAGCAGCAGGAATTGGCCAGCCTTTAGGTTGTCAGCATCGGTGACCAGCAATCACCAGCAGCAAGAATTGGCCAGCCTTTAGGTGATCAACAGCGGTGGCCAGCAGCAGGAATTGGCCAGCCTTTAGGTTGTCAGCATCAGTGGCTAATACAGTCGGAAGCTAGCAGAAATTGGCCAGCATTTAGGTGTCAGTAGCAGTGGCCAGCAGTGGCCAGCAGTAAAAATTGGCCAGCCTTTAGGTGTCAGCAGCAGTGGCCAGCAGGAATTCAGCGGCGGCATGGTCATTTGGCCGGCACACAGAGACGCCCCACTTATGTAATATTGAGAGATGCCTCTGTTTCAGCTGATGAAGTATAGGCAGTAAATAGCTGTTATCTTGCATAGTTGTAATCTTTAAAATGATTGTGCTATAATAGAGGAACACAGCTTTTAGTTGAGACTCGAATTGTAATTTCAAGTTAAATAGATGTTGCTTCCACTAGTTGTTATTCTTGAATAATTAAATAGTCTTCCACAGTTGTTCGTGTGACGTCAGGTTCCAATACAGGTTTTCAATAATATGCATCAATAATATCAGCCTGGTTTTTCAAAATAGGGTCATCATAATCAATATAGTGATTTGTTTTTGGGGTATTATGCCGTGTTGCGCTACCTTTCTTTTTAGCCAACGTTTCGGACAGCATTGCAGTGTTCCACTGTATCACACTGACGGTATATTTATTTTCCTCCATAAGTACTTTTTGCAATCAGGAATACATATGGTAGCTAGGCTTGAATTTTTTTGCCATAAATATTCATGATTTAAAATAAGTAAATCTTATGAATTTTTAGTAAATTTTGATTTTGTTTCATTAAAATAAATTAGTGAAAATTAAAAATATTTTTTTTGTACGCGAGGTCTACTGTTCTCTGAAGTACTAGGCAGTTTAAGTAGGTGGCGGAATGAGGATTAGTGGGTACCTACTTACCGGTGAGCGTAAGAAAAACTGTAAGGATCATAATATTTGAAACACAATTTATTCTACGGAAATAATTTTCATGTTCACCAACTATCCAAATACTATATGAAAAATATACGTTTTCAAATTGAGTAAAATGAATAGAATTTATTTCCATTTAATAAATTACTTTTTGTTCGTAGACAGATGAAATAAACACTGGGCAGACCTCAAGCGGAGGAGAGCCTCTGACGATTATTTTTTTTAATAAAAGTTGTAATTTTTTGCAGAATAAGGTCTCATTTTGTCACATTTATCTAAATATCTATTTTTTATGAACGGTTGTAGAAAAAAATAATGTAAAAAATAGTAATTCAATAGAGCAATCATTTCACATCATTTTATAAATAAGATGTAGCACCATAATAAAGCCAGGCTTGTGTGTATGGGGAATTTGTTATTTTGTTCGTTATTTTAGTCAAAGTATTCAATGTATTTTTTAAGATGAAGTTTAAAATTTGTATTGCTATTTATATTTCTGATAAACCATTTAAAAAACACATCTCTGAAAGGGAGGACCCATCTGTCAATCAAATAGCGCGAAATAAATTAGTTAATAAAATAATTAAAACACTTTGTTTTGACCACGATAATCTTTATTTTTTATATAAAGTCAACATGTTTCGAGAACGATGTTCTCTTCATCAGGACAAGTAATGTACTGTCCTGATGAAGAGAACATCGTTCTCGAAACATGTTGACTTTATATAAAAAATAAAGATTATCGTGGTCAAAACAAAGTGTTTTAATTATTTTATTAATAAAATGGTGCCACAAAGTGAATTTGAAAAATTTGAAGAAATAAATTAGTATTTTCTGGAACGCATTTTTAGGAAAAAGTCAATATGCGGAAGGGATAAATATAAATTGAGTTATTTCATGTCCTTATTATCCTTTTTATTTTTTACACTTTCGATCAATCTATTTTCTCAAACAGAAATAATCTCTAGTCCCTTCGGCCCACTCCCCCCCTCCGCCAAGGGTCCTTTGGGAAAAACTACCCCACTTTATATGCATTGATTCTTTCCTATGAAAAATTGAATATTTCAATACAAAACCCTCCAGATCGTTTGGGAGCATTGTCGGAAAAGGGGGTTTATCGAAAGCTGCGTGAAGGGATTTCTAGGGGTTTCAAAAGTGAATAGATGTCATTAATATCACTTAAAATGGATATTAATCATTTAAAGCATTCGGAAGTGTGGAGATTATTTATAACGATTTCAGAATTATTCACACTGGCCTTAGTAAAATTATCTTAAGCTTATTGTTTTTCTTCGAATTCTGTTAATTTATTATAATTCAATTATCACCCTTGTCATATTTTAAAACTGCGAAAAAAAGGTATAATACTCTGAAGTTCCTAAGAACTGTAATCTATTCAATTTTTTAAAGAAAAATGTCTTTCTTATTTAAAAAAAAAATGCGTCACTTAGGCCCTTTTTCAATTGACTCATGCCAATGTGGAAAAGTAACTATTGGTAGTTAAGTATTGCAATACATATGATTGTATTACTACTCCAGCGTGTGGAAGGTTTAGGCCCTCTGATTGGTCAAATTCAAATCTTATGTTTCGGGTAAATTCCACATAGCTTTCGACAAAATAAATAAATCGGGGGTCTGCAGACAAAAAAACGACCACCATGCCCCTCAATTTTAACGGACCGTAAGGTTCATTTCGGTTTGCAGGCGACCGGACCCAAAAATTAAGACCCGATTTCATAATGAAATAGGATCGCCTCATGTAATTCGTGATTTCTTAAAAAAACATCGCTTCTGCTCATTTAATTTTTGGATAATATCGAAAAAAATATGTTTTAGAAAGTTAAAAATCCATTGGATTAATTACATTACAATGAAAATTATCCAAAATTACGTGAAAATGTATGACGTTTGTAAAAAATCACGCGTTCTGAGGTTTCTTGAAAATCGCCGATACGCACGGCAGCTATAGTTTCCCTGATGGCCGACAGAGCGCAACTCTGGCGGTATAAGAACGAACCAAATGACTGGTGCGAATATTTAAATATGCAGCTAACAATACACATAGTCATGCAAAATCACTTAACCATTAACAAGCGTTTAATAAGAAGATTTCTTCTGGAAGCTTATCACTTTGTGAAGGCATTATTTATTTTATTAAAACACAAATAACTTTGTTTAAATCACTTTATTATACACAATTGTTAGACGGGAAAGACCAGTTAAGTGGGAAAATAACAGTAAAGTCACTATAGGTAACGAGATGTAACTTTTACATTCAAATTTTCGTTTTAAAAGCTTTTGATATTTTATTCAGTTTTTATTGATAAATATATTTGACTGAGTATTGAGGTATCACAAGCAAACACAAAAAACTCACACAATTCATAATTCAAAAGATTCTATTAAATGTCAGTTGTAAGTGTACGCACTCTGCTTTCAATGTGTTCTTGGTGCAAAATGATCTATCCCGATGCTTTCAACCAGTGGAGTGATTTGTTGGTATATTTTGCCATCTTGCAAAAATATTTTTAGAAATCGCTTGTCATATGTATGGAACCTAAAAATATGGGATATGCGGCGAAACGCAAAAAGTGAATTGGTTTTAAACCGCAGAAAGCAGTTTCATATGTTTTTGTATTAATATTTTGAGGAATGCTATTAATCAAATAATAGGTATATATACCAATCACTCCACAGGTTATTTGCGAAATATTTCACTCGAAAAATCAAACGATGAGATATGTACAAATAGTAAGTGTTTGCACCCACGAAACAGTGTATGCCTACCCCCTCACACTCACACAAAAATAAAATACACTTGAAATAATAAATGAATGGTAATCTTCTGAATGATAAAAGCCTATTTGCGTTGATACTAACTGTTTTTAGTAAGAAAATGTCATGGACAATTCCATTCTAAAACAATTGGTTAGAAAATAGTAATAACAGGGGCGAAAAAAAAAAGAAAACATGATTAAAATAATTTATCATTCTATAGAATGGTATAAATGGCATAAATGTGAAAATGCTATTTAGAAGCTTTCGAAATCAGGAAATACATTTCAATCTGTCATATTACCAACTCATCAACTAAACAACTTTAACCTAACCAAAAAAATACTTCCCATAGTTCTATCTTTAATTTGTTACCAGCAATCTATCCTTTCCCGTCAATCATTCACTTCGAACTCATGGGTCAGTAATAATAATAATAGTCATAATATTTGGGAGCTGTAAAAATATATTTATCGCTAAATGGTATAAAATAAAGTCGCTATCCGCTGCTGTCTGCGCGCTTAACTCTTCCAAACTACGCAACGGATTTTGATACGGTTTTCACGATCATTTGGAGAATTTCTTCCGCAAGGTTTATGTTCATAGAAAGCAGAGAAAAGTCGATGTTTTGTAATCAAGTCGTAAAAAAATATTTTTGGGCACTTACATTGCTAAAGCTGACTAAACCTTATGAGATATATAAAATAATTTAATACGTATTTGTATTTTAAAAAGGCCTACAGAAAAGTCTGCGATGGTATATTATGTCTACCTCCTAAGGATAACCCCCAGCAACGCCGGGTACTAGTCAGCTAGTTAATTAATAAATACAGCTGGCTTTCAACTAGGATTCATAATAACTAGTGACTTATTTCTAGTGACTTACGACTAAGATCTATAACTACTGTCTTAATAACATATGTAGAGACTTACAACTAATATACTTATATTTAAAAATAAATCAATAAATACTCTTTAAATAATAATTATACTAGCGACAAAAGAAGAAGGAAATTCTAAAATATTTGGGAATTAGGGTGTTTCGTAATTAATTTTAGAACACGGGTGCAAAATGTGCCCAATGTTTGATTATTTGTTTACATTCTCTTGCTCACCGGTTTTCTTATGACTTATGATGTATCTCTCTTCAGTGTAACACATATATGTAATATATAACTTATGTCCCATATAATGTTAACACACATTTAAGACTCGCACGACATACAGCGCTACTCTACACGCTTAATTACAAAACAAATGCAGCATCTAATTCGCCAATTACCGTGCTCTTCATAAGTATAATAATATTTGTATAAACTCTTACATCGACATCTTACCTGATTCACCACCAATATTTAAAAGGAGCATTGTGTCAATGATATAAATTGATCAATGTGCACACATATACACACACACACTCACCCATACATATATTATATTTCTGACACACCTTTTCACTACACTCGTCACCGTGTGGTTACTACATATACATACCACTATAAGACATTTCAAGGAAACACTCCATAGGTACCCACCTTTAAATGCTTAAAATATTTAAATCGTTTCATCGCTGCAACTAATGTACTGTTTGTTTCTATAATATAAAATAAATATCTCACCTTTGCATATGCAATACAAGACTTTAAATTTATCATCTTTTAAATTTATAACTCCAGCGTGATCTATTACAATACTATTTTTTGTGATCAAATATGTGGTATGGTCTCCCTCACACATATTACATATCACATTTTGTCTCCTTCTAATATTGTTGTCGTTTTTATTACGTTTTATTTTGTAGTACCTACAAGTTATTTATCTATCCGTTTTTCTACCTATGTATGTAATATAACGAATAACACTGTCTCATTATTTAATTACTGACCGGTCGGTGGCCGAGTTGACATCGCGTTTGGGTCCCACCCAGGCGTAGTGTGTTCAATTCCTCGGCTGGCTAAGTCCTCCATCACAACACAAGCAACATTTTCTGCTTACTGTGGTGGTAGTAGGAGATTTTCAAATATTGTCAGGTTATTCGTAACCCGGGAATGTTTGTCTTTCTTTTCAATAAATTAAAAAATAAATTAAATCATATGACAATTAATTAAAAATATTCCACAGTATAGTTGGTCCGCTCGGAACAGTCATTCACTCCCGCCATCTATTTTATCCAAGGTGATGGAACGTGTGATCAACAACAAACTGCTCACATACCTCGAGAGCAAAATAATTAACGTCGATACGGACTTCAGCGGAACTTCTCGCGCAGTAATTTTCTTGCGTATTCTTTCCCAATACAACACGGGTCACTTCAAGACCCTTCACACAGCATCCCCAAAGATATGTGGAGTTAAAATATCTCAATATATGTGCTGATGAAGCTTGTCCAAACAAAATATGATCGCATGGGAAAATCAAAGAAGAAATTTCGAAACAAGTTAATTGACTTTTATTACTTCTACCATTATGTAGAATCACCTCACAAAGTTAGCGCACTATACCTCCGGACACCCTGTATAATAAATTTCGTAGGTTGAAAAAAAGTGTCTAATTTAATTAAACAAATAGTATATAGTCAGAAATAAATAGATTTTTGCTCGCAACTAAAACTTTTAATATTTTATTGTTTAACTTTATCCTCGGAAAATCCAACCTCCAAGAAATACTTATGAAGATAACCTCGTAGACTTTTGATGTTGTTTTATTGAGTTTTTGAAAACATTTTATTTCGCACTGGTCGACAAGGCGACACATTCAAGAGCATTAAAACCTTGAAGCAACTTGTTTTTCCAAACCAAGCAAAACTTCATAATCCAATTGGAAAGAATAAATTGTTTCCCAGAAGGTTACGTTATGAAAACGCCAGCAAGTTTGTATGGGCGAACTAAAGCTATCTAAGCTAGTTTTATCCACGGGTTTTTCCGACAGTTTAGTTAGGAGCTTTAACGTGATTGGTGTGTATCGTGAAAGCTTAAAGAATACAAATTAGTCTACCGAGTGCATTTGCTATAAACAAAGTTGTAGTAATATATATAAAATTCAACAGTGGAGGCTTAACTTGAACGGTTTAAAGAGATTTTGGCTGAATTTAAAAGCCGTAAATGGATCAAGCAAAATTGTGTGCATAATAAAAGATTTAAAAAATAAATTGAAAAGACTAGTAGTATCATTTGAGATAGTTTTAAAATTATATGATGGAATTTATAGGATTAAATTATGGATGGAATTTGTAAGTCAATTGGAACTTGTGAAGCAATTTAAAAATTGGACGCTACGATTTAGTTCCAAAAATGGACATTGATGAAAGTTCAAGTATACTAACTCTGGATTCTAAAGATCTAAAATGTTTTCTTACTTCTTCAAACACACAAAACTTATTTATTGGCACCATTTTTGTAAGATTAGAGACACTCTTTAATAACTTTTGTTTAGATGCAAACATGGAAGTGTAGCGGTATCTAATAGAAGGTTCTGGAACGTTGATAAATGCAACTCACATCTCATTAGAACCTAGTGAAATATCGAATGTACGGCGCATCTATCTACTCGCGTTTTGCTGGTTTGTTCGCGAACGAGTGTAACCTATATAAAGCGGCCACGTCGAGATACCTAAGTTAGTCAGTCAGTCAGTCTTACAAGTGAGTACCCAGTACGAGTGCCCGGTGCTAACTGAACTGGACGGCCGACTCAGTCGGCCATCGCGCCACTTCCCACTCTTACCTCACCACGCTCCCCATGGGCCCGGCGTTGCACGACTTTATAGGAGAGGTTACAAATTATGATCATCTCCGCGGGATTATAACAGCGCCTTAGCTTTCTGACATCTTTCCTGGCGTAAGCCCCCCACGTGCCTAGGCTTTGTGCCTAGGCTTTGGCACGTGGTCTTTGCCTTGGCCCTGCGACATCTTCGCCGGCCTACGTCTCCCGCCCAACGAGCCCATCCGCACTCGCATCATCTGCCGACCCAGTTAATCGTACCTTCGGATGACTTACTTCACACTTTTTGGTCGACTACGTAGACGATAAGTTTCTTTTGGTTTCATGGGACAGCAGAAAGGAAGTGGAGAGTAAAGCGGAAGAGGGTCTGCTTGAAATTCTTGAATGGGGTAAGAGAAACAAGCTGAACTTCGCTCCCCATAAGACCCTGGGACTCTTGATGAAGGGTATGCTCAGTCGTGCCAGAAACCCCTCCATCAGAATGGGAGGCTCCACTATTCATTTCGTTGAAAACACCAGGTATTTACACTTTAGATAGATCTTCTTTATTCCTAGCGCACGTCAAGAGCGTTTCTAGCAGGGCCCAGGCCCAATTCTTGAAATTGAGAAGGCTCTCAAGGCTGAGTTGGGATTGCGGACTCTGGCACTTCGCCTCATATTACATATAGATATAGGGTGTTTACGTGACGTATGTCTCTATGCCATTTCCGTGTAGGAGCACCGGCTGGATAATGCATTAATCTATTTGGCCCTCAAGCGGGACCAACGGAATACCCTGTTGGCACTTTCGGGCGCGTATAGGACTGTGGTTAATGGTTCATTACTGATTCTGACCGGTACACTGCCGATTGAATTGAAAATTAGAGAAATTTTGACAAGAAAGACCTTGAAAAGAGGTAGGGCCTCTGTCCACCTGGGAGTCGAACTGACACGGGTGGAGCGGTGTCCATTCCTGGCTTATTGAAAGCCATGCAAGATAGAACGCTGAGTGTATGGCAAGAGCGAAGGGATAGGTCGACGAAGGATAGATTGACTTTCTCTTTTTTCCCTTCAGTTAAAAGCAGAATGGAAGGGGCGCACATAATCTGTTAATGCATTTAATAAATATTCATATTCCATATTCCAACAAGATCAACACGGCAATCCCATTTGTTTCATTTACCTACATGTAGAACTAACTTTAGAAAAAATTCACCAATTCCACGTATATGTGCCCAATATAATACTAAATTTCAAAACATAGACATTTTTAGCAATACACTTCACAAATATCGATTAGAAGTAACTCGTACGATCGAAAATTAATACAATAGTATGGAATGTATCCAGAGCATCTCCTATCCTCATCCTAAATTCCTATTCCTCCCCTCCTCACCTAAAATATATATATATTTTTTTATGCAATAAAACTCCATCTCCAACTAATTTTAATATAGGAGACTTTTTTGGCTTGACTGTATTTAACATGTATATATTTATATTTATTTTTTATGTATAAGCTGTTTGTCTCTTACCTTTACCAATAAATAAATAAATAAATAAAACTGGATCACTATAGGACGCAATTGGTGTCCGGTCATGGGGAGCTCAGGGGGCGGCTACATAGTCTTGCCTTGTCTCCTCATCCGAACTGTTTATGTGGTGACACTAACCAGACAGCCGAGCACATTCTGTGGTACTTCGAGTTGATGAAGGATGCCCGAGAAGAAAATCAAACCACTCGTTATTTAAGTGGAATGACTTCGTCAAGTATCGAGGCCCAGAGCCGAATTACTTAAAATTAACATTTAAAGTTTTATAACTATATTCCCAATTATGTATTATCCATATTATTCAAATATGTAATGCATTAGTAATTATTATTTTTTTAATGACGTGCTACTTTTTTTTGAATACATTAATTTTTTTCATATATTTTAAATAAAAAGTTAAATATCCATGCATTTTTATAAAATTGAATGTAGATACTTAAGAAATCTTTGGTCAGCTACCCCTCCTTTTGATACGTCATTGGTCTTTTATCATAAACTTGGGTACTTTTGGACATTATCCACTGGATTGCTTTTGGTTATATAAATGCGCCAATTTAAATGCCTCCGATTGCTTTATTGAAAAAAATTGCAAATTATCTCGTGATTCGGAAAAATATTTATTTTAAAATTTTAACCATTCTCGCGTCTATTATTTTGCACTATAAACGAAGCTGTTGAAATGCTTTATCCATTAAAACATAGATGTTGCAAATCCTAGGATTGATAGGTCTTCTATGGAAATTTCAATTTTTCTTTTTTATTCCAAAATTCACTCAGATTGTGTAGCGTTCGTTTTACAACTGTCAGATACATAAATCATTGAAATGTCATAAGTATATCATTTTAATTTAATATTATTGTATCAGTGTATCAGCTAGTCATTTGTATGACTATTTAACGTGTTTTCAACTCTATTATATAAAAATATTGTTGTTTTTAATACATTTCTAAAACCGAATGTGAATATTTGCGACGCCATTACAGAATGTGTTTTGTTTTTACAAATATCAATTTAATTATTTCACGTGTGCATTGGAAATAAAGTTATTCCATTATAGTGATTTGTAACAAAGAGAAAGATATATATTTTTTATATAGATTGGGTATTTTTAAACAAGTTAAGTGCATTTGAAATCTGTAGCAATTTAAGAACAAAAATTCGCCATTTTAGGCCATTTATTGAATTAAGGTCCCACTACACAATACGTTTTCGATTATTTCGTTTTATAATTAATTAATTTATTTCAAATTTGAACGAATTCAACAAACTTCAGGTTTGAATGGATTAAAATAAATATTTTTTTTGTATCTAGTATTTTAGAAAATATAAATATTTTCATTAAGAATTTTGAATATAAAATATATATTGGTCTGTGGAGTGTTAGTATTTTTTAATATTTTTAAAGTCGCTATTTCACTGTGGATCTGTGTTGTGCTATCATATATTTTTTAAACATTTTTTACAGTGATCCAGCTTTACTAATGGTGAGAGAAGATCGCGCCAAGGCCCAAAAGGCAGCAAGGGTCAAATGTTGTTTCACGTCTAGATTATTGCAACGGAATATATGCAAGTCTCCCTAAATGTCAAATCAACAAATTACAATCCGTTTTCAACGCCGCGGCAAGGCTTATCACCGGAGTATCTAAATACTCCCACATTTCAGAGCATCTCAAAAATCTGCACTGGCTCAAATGTCCTGAAAGAATCCAGTTCAAGGTATGCTGGATGATATTTAAGTCACTTAACGGAATGGCTCCGGCTTATTTATCAGAATTGTGTATTCCAGAAGATTCCAATTCCCGACAGTCAACCCTTAGGTCAGCAACGTCATCAGCAATCGGAAGGTTGAAGGAACCAAAGCGCACACCAGATACTAAGTTCGGTGAGCGTGCTTTTGCCGTGTCAGGACCTAAAGCCTGGAATGGACTGCCACATGATTTGAGAATGATCGCAGACTCGACAGAATTTAGGTCTAAACTTAAAACGCACCTTTTCAGACAGTCGTATCCATAATTTCAGAAACCTCCACTTTCACAGTTGACGGCAATTTTAATTTAAATTAACAAAATGTAAAAAATACTAAAAATAAAATAAAATAAATAAAAATAATAATTAAAAATAAATAAATAAAAATGATAACAACTAACAATTTGTAGGCTTTTAAGACAGTTAAAATACATTTAAATAAAAATAAAAACTATAGCAGACTTAAGATCATGCGACGACCAGTGTTTTTTGATATAGTGTCCTCTGCGTGCAGTTCTATCTTTCATAAGCATAAACTTTTTAATATAAGTGTGTTTGTTGGAAGTGACTTGCCAGGTAAGTATGTTTTGGTATCTTTTCTAAACAACAAATGTAGATCCTAGGAAATAAATTGTACAGCGCCCTTGAGGTGATTTTTCACAAAAACGGCGCTCTACAAATTATCCAATTATTATTATTATTATTATTAAGGGTCCAGTCTGCTTCCTTCCAACTGGAATTTGAATGCAGAAAGTTCCAGAAGCAGGCGGCGCGGATCCTTCTCCCCATTGCGCTCCCGAAAAAAACAAAAAAAAGTAAGTGAACGTGTTTAAATATGCATGATAGAATATTATTGTTTTTCTAAGTGTTCTACAACAGTGAGAATGAGTTGGATTAGCCTTGGTTATATGTGCATTGTACACATGAGGTAGAATCGGAGCTGTCCATGACACTGATGTTGATTTTTTTATTTATTTTACCTACTGGCTTTTGACAGATTCAGTTGACGCGTGAATGAGAACAATCTGTTAATGTGATTAATGTATATGTTTTCAGAATTCCATCTCCGGGGAGAATAAGGTGTCCTTTTTCACTAGGGACACCAACAACATTACCTTCGCCAGTTCCCCCAACATGGTTGACATCTCCCGCTACCTTCACTTCCTTACCTGTGACATCACGGGATGAACCGCGGTGGGGTGATGATAGCAAGCTGTGGGTGGACGTCCCACTCTACCAAGAAGTGTCTGCGTTTGGAAACGGTGAGTTTATTTTTTAAAACATTCTACCGGGTGCGGACCGTAATTTAAAAATAGACGCATTAAATTAATTTGTGATTTCTGTTGTTTCAGAAATGGACATGGAGGATAACCGCGCGAGCGACGTGGACGTAGCAGCTCGCTATCAAGAAAAGTCCGCACTTAGGAACCGTGAGTTTAAAAGCTAAATAACTAACCACCAAATCCAACATACCATTTCCCCTCAAGAGAAGGCAGAAATTATGGACCGCTTAACAACTCCGTCTTGGCAGACACACTCTTTGCTTTATTCACATGCATAGATCGTCTCATACATACAGTGATGTTATTCTAACCCTTGACATTGCCCGCCTCAAGTATTTGATTCGTTTGATCGTGCTATTAGTTTATTTTTAAACGTCGTACCAGAGGCGGTCCGTAATTGAAATACAAACCCATTAAATTAATTTGTGATTTCTGTTGTTTCAGAAACGGACATGGAGGAAAGCCGCGCGAGCGACGTCGACGACAAAGCGAGCAACGTGGACGATGAAGTAAGTGACGTTGACCACGGAGTGAGCAACGAGGATACTTTATGCATGTTACTAGAACCATCTCGAATTTTTAGCAATGCACTTGACCCCGCTTTAGCCATAGAACTTAGGAGACAAGACCAGGATGATAGGCAGGCAATGCGATCGATTCTGCCGCCTGATGGTTTTTTGTGTGATAGCATCCCCAATTGGGGGTATGTTGTGAGACTGAAGTTATGGAAGGAGATGGGGGAGAGGAAGGTGGTAAAGTACTTGGCAATCTCATTAAAATGTTGTTACGACAAAGCCCCCAACGGTTAACCCCCAAAGGTTTGATTTTGGGGTCCTTTTGGAGAAGGTTTGGTGGACGTTTAATATGTATATTTCAATTCTGATCATTGAAATATACATATTCCTAGAAATTCTCGTTTTTCCCTGTATATTGTATACATTACTTGTTTTGTTTTTTTCTTTATATATATATGATTTTTCAATATTTCTATATCTAGTAAAGTGGCTATTCTAGATCTAGTCACTATATAAAATGAAACCATTTCAAGCAATGTTCAATTTTGAATGGTGGTCTGTCACCAGGGCGATACTGAGAATATCGCTCTAGAACGAGGCATAATGATAATATTTATTGATTTGTGTAAATTATATGAAACCAATAAAATTTTTAATTATTTTTATTGCAAGTAATAAATAAATAAATTGTTTGTTCTATAATTTATTTCCCTCCCAACTATTTTTTTTCAAAACCCATAGGTAAACCGATAGGTATAAAAATCATACAGATTTTAATAAAATAACATTAAATTCTTTGATATGCCAGGTTTGTTCATAGTTAATAAAAGAGCGACCTCTTAGCTGTTACAATAATATGTATGGAGTGTGTTATAAAAAAATAATTTTTAACACTTTTTTTAAATTCATGGTAAGTGTATAAATATTTTTAAGAAAACAACTTTCTTTTTTTTAATAATTACTTTTTATTTAGTACTTCTGGGGCTGTATAACGATTAAATACATGTTGTATTTTTTAATAAAATAATTAGATCGTGCCCAAAATTTATTGAACATAAGTCCCAAATTCGGCCCTGTACCTACTTTACCGTATTACCATGACAACAGGTAGTTGAGGGCGAACTTTTATACTCCAGGGATGTAAAAAATATGCTTCATTCTTTGGTATGGATTATGGGTTCTGTTGCCTTTCCATCTGTTTTTAATTCCATTGATGCAACCGACATATTTCGTCAGCTACACTCACCTCATCAGAGTTTAGTTAAAATAAAATTATAAATATACACTTAAAGACGTAGTGAGAGAAGGAATTAGGGGAGAGGGGAGGGTGTGTTTTTATTCATAGCGGGTCCGTTTCAACTTAAAAGTTATTTGAAACTAGTAGAAAGGGGTAGTATTTAACCTGCATAATATTATGTATTATCGTGGTGTATGAAAAAAACACAAAGTTTGTTTATAAACTACATAATTATTTATAAACAACATGGGATGAATTGAAATAGATTGAGGCTAGCGTAGTAGAGTCAAATGGGGAATCTTGAGACTTGTTGGCAATGGGTTCTGTGGCGAAAATGGTTATATGTTTTATGTTGATTAGGATGATGAACTTTCAAGATTTAATCCAAAACAATAGTTTGAAAAATTGTGTTATTCAAGCAAAAATTAAGCGTCTCATCTTACTAGGGTAGTCGTGCATCGATAATGTCGTCACGGAGCTAGAAGAAAACAGAATCCTGTTGAGACATAAATAATAGAATCATTTATGTTGAAAAAAATCTGACCTGGAAATACGTGTGTTATGTAACATCTAACTTATTGTTTTAAAATCAAACCTAAAGACATTTTTAACAGTGATACAAAGCAAAGTTTTTCAAGGTCTAAAGTTTTGTATTTTAAGGAAATTCATTTTAATTAAGTATCTGTCTACTTCAAATTTAAATTAGGATTCACGTGGAACGCGGGAAATATAAAGGTCGCCCTTAGCGATCCTGTAGAAAAAAGAAACCGCTAAAAAATTGAATTTGTTGAGCCTTTATTTTTTTTCCACCTGTTTTAATTAATGATTAGTGGTAAAACCATCTTCGCTCTAAAAAAATAATTATTCGTTTTGTTTGCTAAAAACTTGAGATAAAATAAAAAAGTGATGCAATGCTTTAAATAAATCGTTGACCTAGACATTCCAGGAAAATAAAGCTGTGCAAATTTCAATATGCCAATTCACACTTATTAAAATTATTGCTTCAAATTCAATGTTTTGTATGGGATTTTTTTCCCGCCAAGCAAGGTACTTCAAAATATATATATTTTTAAAACTTGAAAGCTGTTTGCTTTCACTAGTATAGTATACTTGTAAGTGATAAGTTGATAAATAAGGCTTTCATAGTAAGAGCCAAGCTGTAATAATTTCAATTTATATGTCATATGATTTAAAACATGATTCATAAATATATCAAGATGCTACAGCACATAAATTATGCTAAGCCCATAGAGCTGCAATACGAGGTGGTACTGCGTACTAATATCTCGTCGAAACTTGATCCAGCAGAAGAAGTGCGCGTAGATCGGATTCGGTAGTTTTAGTTTGAGCGTTTGTAGAGTTTGACGAAAAAACGCGAAAAAGCCGTTTAAAAACCGCATGGGTAGTAATGTCGTTTATTATTATAAATCATAAATTTATTAATCACTTTTATGTGAGTGGTAAACCACTCACATAAGTGATTGCGAAGTGGTATCTGCGCTTCAATTCGTTTCTGTAAATAATATAAAATGTACGCATCTATATTTTATTACTTTATCTTTCAAGTACATACATAATCGCAAGTGCGCCCTACTGTCGAATTTGGCAGCCATCTCTGGTCCGGAGCCCCTAAATACCTGAAAAAAACACTTGACTCTGTGCAAAAACGGGCGGTCCGTTTGATAGATTCCCCAATATTAACAAACGGACTGCAATCTTTAGAGCACAGGCGTCAGGTAGGTATGCTTTCCTTGTTCTATCGGTATTACAATGGTAGATGCTCTGAGGAACTAGCGTCATTGATCCCTTCGGCACCGGTGCGTAGTCGGGATACACGCCAAACGCGTGCCCAACATTTGTACACGGTTGACATTTGTCACATGAGAACGGGTCACTTCTACGATTCGTTCTTAAGTTCAACAGCTCGGCTGTGGAACGAGCTGCCGGCCTCTGAGTTTCCTCCCTCCTACAACATGGGACTCTTCAAGACCCATGTTCACTCCTTCCTCTCCACAAAAAGACCCTCCACACAGCATCCCCAAAGATGACATAGGCCTGAGGGAAATTATTTTCTTCAGGGCCTCCTGTGTGGAGTTAATATTTAAAAAAAAAATACATATATGCAAAGTTTTTTTTTAAATTTGAAATTACTAAAAGGTTTTTTATTATTTTATAAATTACAACTTTTTGTGACTTTCTCAACTACCACACTTGGCTCATACCCGTATTATGGCAGTCGCACATGTTTCATGTAAGAATATCAATTATAAAACGTAACGGAAAAGGAAATTGTTATAGCAAAACAAAAACTAAAAAAGTGCACGTCATTATGCAAACTATATTAGAAATAGAAATAAAGATAAAACTAAATAAATGATAGAGTTAAAACCTTTTTTTTAAACAGTGTTAGGAACTCTTGTATTCCTTAAAGAAGTCTCGTCCCCTTTTGAAATAGCCACTGTTGAAGACGGATAGTAAAAAGGGATAGGGATGTAGAATTAATTGACTTTATACCGGTGTTTAAAGCATTGTATATTTTAGGAGCGATGAACCAGAATTGTCGCTGAGCGAATGTGGTGCTAGATTTAGGGCCCACGATTCCCAGGTTTGATGCATTAATTATATTTTTATTGGTTGTTATTATTTTTATTTTTTTACCTCCGCTGCTCAATTCCTGTGTCGAGATAAGAAGTTTATGTCGTACATATACTTTCAGTTTCTTTATTGTGACAGCTGTTTCAGTGTTCAAGACCATTATCAAAATGTGGTTATGCCATAATTATGTTATGATTCGACTTTTTTATAATATGACTACTATTCCTACTCTGTTTTTTTTTAATGAGTTTTTTAAATTTAAATCTTTTTTT
Organism: Hesperophylax magnus; assembly: GCA_026573805.1. NCBI lineage: Eukaryota > Metazoa > Arthropoda > Insecta > Trichoptera > Limnephilidae > Hesperophylax > Hesperophylax magnus. Next base: position 24,419,524 of record JAIUSX010000011.1, read on the forward strand.
AAAATTTCTTTTTTTCATCCCAATAATACTTTAATGCATAACAATTGATTTTGATATTATAATTAACAAGCCATGATGGAAGATTAATTCTCAAGATTTTCACTAGATAATAAATTCGTATCAGTAATTTATGGCAGCTTTTGTTACAAATTTACTCAAAACGAGAAATTATTTATAAAATGATGTTTTAATTCTATGATGAATGGATTGCCTCTTCATGATAAATTGCCGCTAAACCATTCGAGTTTCAGAATAAATTGTTGCAGAGTTCAAACATTTGGCCAGTTATTTTCCTCCCAATTTCTATATCTAAAGAAAAGTATATTAAATAGTTGTCATTTGTTTACATTTTATGAATAATAAAACAAAACATAAAGTGGTGTTTTTTTCGATGTAAAAAGTATTTTTGCTTACGTTTGAATGTTTCGAAGAACAAAATCTAATTATTAACAAACACGCTTTTCAATGTTGTTAATCTTATCTCTTTTCCATTGCATGAAAAATATGCAAAAAAAAAAATTTTCTTTTTACTTCCAATTCTAGAATTTTTGCCATTTTTCGGATCAGATCTAAATATAAGTTTTTCGCATCCGTTGTTTCCCCATCTTCTATTTCGATTTTTTCAAGAACCTACCTATATATTCCTCAAATGGAGAAATTCTACTGGTTATTGAATAGTTAAAATTGATAAATAAAAATGCAGGAATTACTACAGTAACTACTACGTTTGGTTAGTCAAAATAAAATGTCAAACTGTGAAAATACAAAAGTTTCGCATTAATACATATATTAATAGCTTGAGATTATTGTGCGTGCATTACATTTTCAAAGCATTAATAATTTTGCTATCCAGAGTTTTAATCCAATTTTAATTTTAAATATAATATAATAATTAATTAAGAAAATCTAAGTAACGTAGAATAGAATATTCATAAGAAGAAATTTAATAGATAACAAAATATAGGTAGGTAAAATAAAGTATGAAAAAGTAACATAAACATATATGATCTGCAAATATCTTCCAAATCAAAATATAATAGTGATAAAAACGTAAAATTGTTGTATATGTAACTAAAATTTATAAACTAGTTAGAAATAGTTCGAACATACGGTGTTTGAAGTTTGCCGAGTTCAAATTATTGTCAAATACTTCCATGGCGTTTAAATATTTTTTAACAATAATTATAAGCCTGAAACAAGTCTGTATATTAATTAAAGAAATCTTCCGACAAAAAATACATGCCGCTGACGGGAATTTAACCCGCAGCCTTCTGATTGCCGGTCAGGCGCTTTATACTGTTATTTTTCATTCAACAATTATTGCTTTTTCCTTATTAGATTTTTTTACTAATTAGATTTTATCATTAGAAAACTACCAACTTTCGCATTGATAATGCGAAATCTTCTACTAGATGGCTTAGAGACATATTATATTTCCATTAATTGGTGAAATATTTTGAATTATAAATATTTTTAATAATAAACTAACGTTTAAGAGACAGGGTTTTTTATGCATAGCATAAATGATAACGTATTTTTCATTAATAATTATTAGCCTTATTCAACTACATTACTTGACAACATTTTCAGTGATAAAATACACGTATAGTAATATAAACATTTTGTGGGACTACTTTATTTCCCCCCACATGTGGCAATACTAACGTGAATTAATCCGTTGCTATACGCAAGCGAGCATGACAAGAGGAATCTTCATTCCCGTTTTAGCGTTCGATTCAACCGCCAGTACTACCTTCTTTATGCCACCGGCACCGTCACCGCGCTCTGCGTAAATTATAAAATTCGTCCTCACGAATAAACTAAATCAATTGTGCAGACACTCGTTTCAATCTCCTATCTCCTGAACACAATTTACGGATTGAGAAGGCGCCGTAAATTACAGCTAATTACAAGCTCTACACAAGCCCTTGCCACAATTTGTTACCAAGACCATACAAAGGTTGTATTGAAGAATTCATACTAAAATTGGAATGAGATGTATTATAAAAATGTTATTGTTTGTCTAGGTGTTCGTACAGGCACATGTAGATTTATTAAATTCAGGAGTTTACAATAATCGAGCTTAGAGTTTAAAAATTTTAATTAGAAGGTTAAGTATTTTCATTTTCGTCTGTTTTCTTAAGTTAGGACAATTGAAGAAGTCATTAACGATGGGTTATTTATGTGCTCTAAGCAGATGTTAAGTTAAAAATTTACGAAGCATGGAAATTTAAAAAGAAACAAAATTAGCAAAAACCAACCAATAAGAGTCAATAAGAAGTAGAAAGACTTAAGAAAAGGCGAGAAGAGTCAAGGCGAGCCAAGAAAAGCAAAAAAGAGCAAAGAAGAGCAAAGAAGAGCAAAGAAGAGCAAAGAAGAGCAAAGAAGAGCAAAGAAGGGTCAATAAAAACTAGGAAGATCAAATTCAAATAAATTATATTCAAAAAAATATTCTGCTATGTTATGGTACCCGGAATCGAACCTGGTTATAAATTGGCTAAGCTCAGTAGAAAGGTAAAGCAGATGACTCGTGTACAATCAGGGGTGGGCAGTTCTTTGATCAGCAGCTCGTCCATCGGTCAGGAGGTTGGAAAAGGCCATCACAATAATAACACATAAGTAAAAGGCACAAGGTATATTAATCATCTTCTAAAGAAACACAGGTATAAATTGGATCTCTACTCTCTACACTCTCTGTGACGGCCGGATGAAACGAGGATTTTTACAAGAAGTTACAAGAATTGAACACAAGAAAGGGGATAGGTTGAAAGCTTACGATTCGTCCTGAGGTGTGGTATGGAAGATCATGTTGACCAGATCTACCCGCGCTCAGAGGCGACGGGGCAGTTGAGATGATGAAATGCACTCGGAATTATACACGGAGGCGGGACTCCATTGAGTTTAGTTCGAACCGAGATGATAAACATGATTGGAAGTTTGATGGCGAAATGCATCTAGTTAAACTGGAACGAGATCGCGTCCGTTATTGCGTAATTAGGCACGCCATGCCCGCGAGTGGTTTTTGCCATCGTGAGCGACCGTGTTGCTCTAACCAAGGTCGGTTCTGCACTGCGGAAGCGCGCCGAGGCCGGGCCGTATTGACTGCCAGCAGCCTGGGTGGTCCGTCCGATCACGCGGCGTTGTGTCGTTTTAACGCGTACGCCACGATCGTTTGCATGGGGAAAGCGAGGCTAAAGTATGCATCTTTTTTATAGGGTGACTTGTATTACGTAACAATACATTACACAAAAATACAGAGTACAAAGAGTACAGCTTATAGGTTACATCCTATTTCTTCCAGCTAACCCAACAAATACAAATTATATTACATATTACATAACAATTGCATGTTAACAAATGTATGTAAATAATAAATAAAATAAACAGAGGTATTTAGTTTATGTAAGGCATTCATTTAAGGTGTAGTGACATTTGTTTAAAATAAATGTTTTTAGTGATTATTTAAATTTAAGTATGTCGGTTATTTGTTTGATGCTACGTGGAATGTTGTTTTATACTTTAATGATCATGTAGTGTGGTTCTTTTTGAAATATCGTTTTGTTTGCTTTTGGGATTAATAAGTTTTCTGTGAACCTTGTAGCGTGTTTATGTGTTGAATTTTTTTGTAGGAACTTTTCTGGAGATGATCGAACTAACAGGCGTAAATCCATTATAGTTTGTAATTTTTCGTAGGCACCTCTTTTGGATGATAAAAACATCTTTGGCGTTTACTGAGTTTCCCCAAAAAACTATTCCGTATTTTATCACTGAGTATATGCATTCATAGTATGCGGTGATTATTGAAAAGATGTTTAAGATATTTTTAAGGATGCCTAGAACAAAATAAAAGCTACTGATTTTTGCTACAACTTGAGATACATGTTTTTTCCAGTTTATATTTGCATCTAGTTGTATTCCCAGCAGTGAAAAAGTTTGGGATGGTTCGATATGATTGTTATTAAAGTTAACATTTTTGTTTATATGTGTAGCTTGTACAGAACAAAATTTTAGAAGTTTAGTTTTGTTTGCGTTAAGCGACAGATTTTGTGAAAACAGCCAGTTTGCTATTGATTGAAAAGTTTCGTTAACATGTTTAATAAACTTGCCAACATCTCCAATACATTCAAATAACAGAGCAGTGTCATTAGCAAACATTGAACATTCTGTGCCAGCAATTATTGGAAGTTCGTTTATGTACACAAGGAAGAGGAGAGGCCCAAGAATGCTTCCTTGTGGCACGCCCTTGTTTATGGTTCTCTATTGTGATTCTACCATGTTTTGCATAATTTTTTCGTCAATATTTTAAATTTGAACTTTCTGCTTACGATTGTTTAGGTACTATTCAAACCATTTTAAGGCTAAGCCGCTTATACCAATGTGTTCAAGTTTAATTAGAAGAAGCTTATGGTCAACATTATCAAATGCTTTTGAGAGGTCGAGAAAAATGCCTACGGTTTTTTTGCTAACATTAATACTATCCAAAATTTTGTTTATGAAGTTTAATACTGCCTGTGTTGTTGAACGATCTTTACGAAATCCAAATTGTTGTAGACAAATTATTTCGAATTTTTCGAGGAAGTTGTAAATGCGATTGTACATTAGGGCGGAACGAAAATTTTTTTTTTCTAATTTTGATTTGGAATAGTTGTATTAAGTTGCCAATTGCCATCAATTACCTCAATTAAAAATATAAATAATATCAGACAACGGTAAGAGCCCCCGCCAAGACATCGAACATTTACAAAAACGACAGTTTAGGGGATATTTGCGCGGCCTAGAAAATAGTACAGAATTTATTAAAATAGGTTTATTTTATTTAAAAACATATTTAAATATAGTTGAATAGCTATTGCAATCAAATATTTCTTTATTTTAATATACTTTGGCGCTGTAACAGAGGTGCAAAGTGCGGGACGAAGCGGGGGGCGGCACCTGACAATCTACGAAATGCAGTGTTTTGTTTAAACTACTGTCGATAATTGTCTCAGGTGAAAGGTCGCGCGTCAATTACATTCGCGAGTACTTATTGATAAACGTTTTTTAAGTGAATTAAAGTGATTTCTAGAAAACAAAATTTAAAATGTCCGATATTTGGTGTAAGTGCAGAGTTGAAAGAGAATATCCTACCTACGTATGAAAATGTGATGAAATTCTAAGAATGGGTAAGACAAGACTTAAAAGTAAAGAATAACACAACAAACTACGTATTTGGAAATTGCCGTAGTAGTTTGAACGAAAATTGAAGAATTGTGGATAAAATCTTCTATTCCAATTGTCATACACAAAATAATCTTACAGCTACTAAAAAGTTATCACTCGAAGTGTTATATTTTAAAAAAGTCTTTGAAGAAACTTAAGGAAGAAAAGTTAGAAGAGTTCAGAGTGCAGAGTAGAAAGATTTTTGACATAGCTGCAAGTAAATGTCTAGAATTTGTAAGCTGTACTTGTTTGAGAGAAAAAAAAGTTCCAAAAGAGGAACAAATGTTTTTAGAAGACCAACGCACTAACTGACTAATGGCTTTAGGAAGAACTGATCTTATCTATAATAAAAAATTGCTGAATAGAAGATTACGTACTCTCAAACAAGAAATGAGGCATAATAGATAGGATGAAACTAAGAACAATAAGACAGAATGAGACGCGAGCAAATTTTAACCTAAGAAAGAGTAACAGAAATTACGTCATTATATTTCGATGGAAGGAAAGACAAGACGGCTAAAACTATTTTAAAAAGATCGAAGAGGCTTAGAGTGATTGTACAAGAGGAACATATTTCGATTATAAAAGAACCAGGTACTGTTTATGGGGTTCCAACATCGGGCAGTGCAAGAAATATTGAAAGAGCTATCCACAGATTTTTAACGACTGAAAAGATATCACTAGATGGTTAAATGGCTGTTGGCTGTGATGGAAAAAACACAAATACAAGAAAAACAGACAGATCTCGACCATTGCAATGGATAATTTGTCTCTTACACTCCAGTGAGTTACCATTGAGGCATTTGTTTACCTATTTGGATGGCCCTACTGCAGGACCTAAATCATTTGCAGGTCAAATTGGTAAAGCATAGAGATATGCGAGAGGCTGCCGTTGGCTAACTTTGAAAATATAGAAGGTGATATACCTCCACAAATATCCACAGACCTCAGTACAGACCAGAAATATTTACAAGAAATTACTACTGCTGTCATAAATGGATCCTAGTCTCCTGGATTTATTAAATAGAAGCCCAGGTAAACTACCCCATGCCCGCTGATTGACTGCATACTGCATTTGTATATTTCTACAGAAAATCCACAACAAAATCTTGTGACTTTAGCAACGTTTGTCGTATAATCATACGCTCCTGTCTGGTTTACTATCAAAACACATTCATCCTACAAAGATGGTTCAAATCATTTATGGAAGCTCATTAACAGCACTAGATATTTGTCCAACGAGTTGTTAGCGATAGTGGACCCTGTTATAATTTGAAACAGTTACTTCGTTCATCCAGAAAACTTGTTGTTGAGTATGATAACAGATTCACGTAAGCACATTAGAGAACTCGCTGCAAGACGCATTTTAAAGGCTCGTCAAGTTAATAAAAAATCTGTTTCGCACATTTTTGAGGTGCCAAAAGAGAATTTAAATGCATGTTCTTACATAGACATGATTGACTGGCAGCAAAATATATACGAACCCTCAATACTGACGAATATTTCCGATGATCAGTTACAAGATCTTATTGAAAATGGAGAAGATACAGTGTTGAAGTTTATGAGACTGACTTGCCACACCCAGGCTGTGGAAAGATTTGTAAAAGTTGTGACAGAAGCAGTTCTAAGTGCATTCGACAAGACAAGACGAGAGGGATTCATAAAATCTAAATTAGCATCTCGAAAACTCATGCCAAAGTTTGAACCTAAAAATGTTTTTTTGCTATAAAAAAATATTATATTCATACCAACATAACTTTCTTAATCTGTGTTTAATTTTGAAAAAAATGTTTTTATTAAATAAAATCAACTTTAATTTTAGCATTTCATGCATAACAAATTATATTTACTTATTATTTTGTTTATAGGGTGTTTAATACAAAACGTCTATAAAACCTTAAAATATAAAATTTCCAGTCTATGGCGGGACCTCAAGATGTCGAGCTTGAAGTTCCAAATTGAGAAGTGTTATTTAGAATTACATAAAGCAACTTTTACCTGGTATTCCAATTCGAATTTCGAAAAAAAAAAAACAAATTCATACAAAAGTGTTCCACCCTATTGTACATGGCTCTTTCAAATATTTTAGATAAATTTTGTAATAATAAATTAAAAAAATAAATGATATTGGCTTATAGTTTGAGATTTTTTGTTAAGGGCCCTTTTTATACAGCGGCAAAATAATGGATTGTTTTAAGTGTTCTGGGAAAGTTCCAGATTCAAATGATTTATTTATTAGTATTTCTAATGGGTAACTTAAAGCTTTTGCAAATGTTTTTATAATTTTTATAGGGATTTTGTCAGTGCCAACACTGCTTTATTTTTCAATTTTACGATAATTCGGACAATTTCCTCTTTGCTTACAGCTGTTATAAATAATTTATTATTTATTTATTAACGCCGATTATAGCGGCTTTTACAAAAGAAAACAATTGTTTTACTTATTATAAATACAGAATATACATAGATAAAAAAATATAAATACAAAATACATAAAAGAGAACAATAGAAATGGTTATTATAAATACAATGCAACAATGTGTATATATAAATATATAAACAATTAATTTACAATAAATCCCGGATAAACTAATACTTTAAAACTGTATTTGGTTATATTCAATCAGAGAAGCGCTGACATACAGTTTTAATTAAGTGGTGTTTGTATGAGGATAAACTAGCAATGTTTATAGATTCATCCAAAACATATTTATTACCAAGTACATGTAGGCGATTCATTATGGAATTGAGTTCAGCGTTAGATCCTGTATTGTTGCAATGATCGAGAATGTTTATTTGTGACTGTTTTAGCAGATTGTGGACGTTGTGATGTATTTTGTGGTGGTGGCGGTGGTGCAAAGAAAGTGTTAAATTCATTTGCAATGTTTTTTTGGTTCTGATACCATGTTATCATTTATTTTAAGACAGATTTTTGGTTTAATTTTAGATTTTGAATTGTTTAAGTTTTCTTTTATTATATTCCATGACGCTTTGGTTTTATTCTGCACATTCTGAATACGTTGACTATTGTAATTTCGTTAAGCTAAATGTTTTACTTTACTTAAATTTTTTTCGTATTATTTGTAGTGGTTTATGATTGATATGTCATTTGTTGTTTTTTGTTTTATGTACAGTTGCCTTTTTTGTTTAATAGATATTTTAATACCCGGTGTTATCCTATTTATTTGGCGATGTTTAAATTGTTTGAAGGGTGTGTTGACTCGACCTCCTAATTGTCCTAACTCGCTTGAATGAGGTTTTCATACCTCCTTCTCTCCAGCGTTCAGTTTCGCTTTTGCAAAATGATATCGTGCTGAGCTTAGCTAACTCTGAATATCCCCCGCCCTTGTGATATTGCACACAGTAAAATAAGGCCTTCGCTTTGGGGTTGATCTACAATAAATCCCTTAACTTCACGTTGTGTGGTTTGTTAATTCGAAGCCCACCGTAATGAGGTGGTAGGTATTTAATGTCTCCTTTCCATGGTAACTCCCGGTTCTTTTTAGCCAAAGTGTGTGGAAAACGTCCAACGACCCTCAGCGAGTTCTACAAGAAACGAGTACGTGTCTCACCTAACTTTCGAATACTGGACCCTATTACCAATTGACCTAACAGTTTCTATCATATCCCTACAATTGCCTTGTATCCCCGCCCTTATCTAATGTCCCCGTGTTTATAAATTCTAGATTGTGACATAGAACCGTACCCCCCCCCCTTTTGTGTACGCGCTATTAAACCTTTCGTTGAATAGGGTGTTGTTTCCGCATAAGTACTGGGACTCCCTCGTCGACCTCTGTAATGGTGTACTGAAACTAGATAGATGGATTTAGCTGTGGTTAGTAAACTTTGGATGTTGCGGATGGGAGTGGAAACGAAATAAAAAGGAGATGGGAACGGATTGAATGACGAGAAAAGGGTTTTTTGCAAACTGGGTCGGCACCTCACTGCCCCAAATGAAATGGTCGCTATTCTTCCAAATGCAAAACCCCAAGAACCAATACGTGTCTGGCTTTCCCCGAGGTCTGGTCTAACTTCTTCTTATAGTCACCCTGACACCTCCGGACCGCTCACGTCAGAGGGAGAGGTAATACACCTGTTGGAATATCCCAAATCACCCCGCCCCGCTTCCTCCGACGGACTACGTTACTGACTGTAAAAGGGGAATTTCATTGCGTCCCTTGTCATGATGCTAAACGCGTGCATGTTTCAAGTAGGTTTGTTCTGGTGGGGCTTTCAACGTCCACTAGCCGCCAGGCCTACTATCCACCTCACGAAAGCTGCTGCAAAGGATCTCGAGGGATTTCCAGTCGAGTTGCATCAACCTCCGGGTAAACCCCGCTTTAATAATAATAATAATAATAATAATTGGATAATTTGTAGAGCGCCGTTTTTGTGAAAAATCACCTCAAGGGCGCTGTACAATTTATTTCCTAGGATCTACATTTGTTAATTAGAAAAGATACCAAAACATACTTACCTGGCAAGTCACTTCCGACAAACACACTTATTTAAAAAGTTTATGCTTATAAAAGATAAAGCTGGACGCAGAGGACACTATATCAAAAAACACTGGTCATCGCTTGACCTTAGGTCTGCTATAGTTTTTTTTTTATTATTTTAATTTTACTGTATTTTAACTGTCTTAAAAAGCCTGCAAATTGTTAGTTGTCATCATTTTTATTTATTTATTTTGAATTATTATTTATTTTATTTTTAATATATATATATATTTTTTTTTGCATTTTGTTAATTTAAATTGCCGTCGACTGTGAAAGTGGAGGTTTTCCGAAATTATGGATACGACTGTCTGAAAAGGTGTGTTTTAAGTTTAGACCTAAATTCTGTCGGGTCTGCGATCATTCTCAAATCATGTGGCAGTCCATTCCAGGCTTTAGGTCCTGACACGGCGAAAGCACGCTCACCGAACTTAGTATCTGGTGTGCGCTTTGGTTCTTTCATCCTTCCGATAGCTGATGACGTTGCTGACCTAAGGGTTGACTGTCGGGAATTTGAATCTTCTGGAATACACAATTCTGATAAGTAAGCCGGAGCCATTCCGTTAAGTGACTTAAATACCATCCAGCATACCTTGAACTGGATTCTTTCAGGACATTTGAGCCAGTGTAGATTTTTGAGATGCTCTGAAATGTGGGAGTATTTAGATACTCCGGTGATAAGCCTTGCCGCGGCGTTGAAAACGGATTGTAATTTGTTGATTTGACATTTGGGGAGACTTGCATATATTCCGTTGCAATAATCTAGACGTGAAACAACATAGGAATTGACTAGCAATTTAGTCGCCTCTGTTGGCAGGTTTCTCCGCACTGCTTTAATTTGCCTTAATTGAAAGAACCCCGTGCTTACAGTTCTGTTCACCTGAGTTTTAAGGGAAAAATTAGCGTCCAGATTGACACCCAGTAATTTGATGCACGTTTTTGGAGTGATGTCACTTCCTGAAATGGTTATTGGGGAGTTTTCAATGTTATGCTGACGTCTGCTTGTAGCAGTCCACAGAAACTCAGTCTTTAGTATGTGTTCGACCTCCGATTTTGAAACCTCGTTCATCACGCCGACGTCCCTTCCACGCGATTTTGAAAGTTTTGGAGCCCGTTCAATTAAACGCCTTCGCAGCGAACCAAGGCCCAAACATTCCAACTTGACATTAATTTTCATACTGCCTTTCGTGTCCTCTCACCCGACCCGGCCCCGCGAAAAGGAATGACCTTCCGGACTCTTCGTGATTCTCCATACAACGTTGACGCCCCGAAATCGCGTGATGAGGAAAGTATAAAATCTTCTGAGCTGAGGAAGTTGTGTGCTTTCCCAAGACAGCTTACGGACAACACACTCCAACGGTGAGTCCTAAGCCGAGGCCAAAGGTATTTGGGAATTTGTTAGTGAACATATAAGGTTATACAAATATTATTAATTTGATTTTTTTATTTGTTTTGAGCATGAGTTGGTTGCAGCTAGTCGCTTCCATGTTGATTTGAGGTGCCTCTGCGCGGCTGCCAACTCGGTAGAATGTACGAATTTTGTCGTCAGACACGGTCGTCAAGTGATTTATGGGGGTCCCTTTTCTTCCTTTTCGGGTCGTGCGTCGACACTAACCGCTTACAAATAAGTAGGTCATTGGCCTCGTGCTAAACACAGCTGTTAGAAGCAAGCAAACAGTTCTAAATGTGATACTATCTTATCAGTGTCGCAGCCCTGTCCGAGCTGCTGGTTGCAGCCCCATCTTCGTCGAAATTTTATCGTTCTGGAAATATATATTCATGCAAGGTCACTTACCCAAAATCGTAATATTACCAGTCCAGTCGGGATATCGACGACATGTACATTAATCCACGTCCAGGAACTCATAAGGTAGGAATGAGTAGAAGCCCCTAAACCATTAAGGGTTCGTATTAAATTCGAAATCGATTTTCTATGTCACCCGTCTACTCGCCAGTAGAAACTATAACCATATTGAATCTAATTTTTCTAGCTAAAATTTCTTCTTCCATACGCCGCCCCGTAGATAGCACATAAATTGCCGGATACTAGATTTTGGAATGTTTAATCGGATCATTTCTTTCAATAGAAGATCTCTTCCTCCCTAACTGTAAATTGATAGTTGACATGCATAGGTATTTGTTGGCCTCCACTGTATCTAGTCTAGATATCTCTCCCTATCGACTATTTCAGAGTATCTGAGTAAGTATTTGCCGAGATCTATCCTGTTTTTATTTCCCGTAAGCAACTCTCGAAGGTTATTAGCTAGTCTTTCATTACCCCTTTGAGTATGAGCGTGTAAAACACGGGAGTAACTTCAGCAGTGATTTATTGCGAACTATCGGTAATATGTATAGCGCCGATCTCCTATGTAGAGTCACCGACCCCCTCCCCCTCCCTAGAACCTTTCATATATTATTTGCCACGTTCACTTCGATTTTTTTCACTAAATTCTTATATCGTGTAAACCGTTAAAATCCTTCCCGTGCTCGCAAGGAAAGCACTGTCTATACCCCCAATTCAAATGAGCAATTTACTCTACGTTTTTATATATTGAAAATGAATTATTATTAATTTTGACCAGAAGGTCCACATGTGATCCACCCATATACTCTTTTCTCGCTTCATCTAAGAATTTCAATATATTATCCCCGTAACTTTGTTTACGCGCAAAAAATGTCGTAAAATTTTGATCGTTAATCAAAGACTTCGTTACCCATTAACTTTTATGTCTTTTCTTAATTACCCAACTTGCATCTCCCCCGTGTTAATATAATTAGGCAATTTCGGCCAAACGTCCTATCTTAAGTTAAAATTTGTGTTCACTGTCACCACTTGAAACAGCACTCAGAATCTCAGCGAACGTAAACAATTCTCTCTATGAGGATCGCCTCGTAATATGTCTTCTGGACCAAAACATTTTAAAACACCCTCTTCTTCCACCAAACCGACACCCCCTTTTTTCGTTATCGATGGTTGGGTATCGCTTCGTTTCTGCCTTAGAATGCAAATTTATCGTCGATTCCCAAGTGCCTTTGTACGCGTCGTGGGACCGGATCCCAAGGTTAACTCAACAGTAAATCAACCTCGAGTGTATCGTGTCTTAGACCGCCCTTAATCTCCGTGATTGGCGAAAAATTATTTAATTGATTTTGGGAATGGTCTGATTCGTTGAGACCCACTACGCCCCTTTTCAATTATTACGTGGTTAACACCTATTACCGACGTAGGTTTCTATAATAAAGCTTCTAGAATGTCCCAAAGATGTCCATAGTCTGTTCGTTTCTCCCTATTCTCTGAACGTATTTTAATTAAAGAAAAAATTCTTTACGTTCTTATACCCCAAACAGGTCCATTACAAGGGGAAACAAAGTTTCATTCCATTATTTATTTCATAAATGAAGTATTCGTAACGGTCATCAATGGATTCAAATGATTTCAGTATTTCCCAACATACACATGATAAGTAATTGTTAAACATTTAAGTATTTTCTTGGTTGAATAATTTTTATTTTATACCAAGTTTGTTTTATATTATGATCTGTTTTTATGTGCATTAACTGTGCCATGTGATCTGATACAGCTTATTCTGTGACTTCGCATGTGTAAGAGCTTCTTGATATATTTGTATCTATATGATAAATTCTACTTTGTCCATTTCCTTGAATACGAGTAGGTTTGTCAATAATTAAAATTATATTGCAAAATTGCAATGTGTTTTTGAAAAAATCAGCTTTTTTGTTTTTGTAGCTTGGGACAATATTAAAGTTTCTGCACATTATTATTTGTTTTTTGTTGTTTTTGCAAATTTTGTTTAGTAAAAGTTCAAGTTGTTCACAAAAATATTAATATCAGAGTCATTATAGTAAACTGAACAAATTATCATTCTCAACAAAAAATTGAACCTAATTTATAATTCTTAAAATTGATAGATTTCGCTTCATCCCTTTGTAACCAATGTTCGTTTTTTTTCATACAAAATATTTTCTAATTCTAAGATTTTATTTCGAATGCATTTTAGGTTTTGATTCATTATATTGATGGTTTTTCCGGCTCTGGCGGACAACTCTACATGGTGTGCAGGCGAACTTTGTATGTTAAGGTACAAACTGTCTTTAATATCTTATTGGCTGTCCGAAAATAATTTTATGTTACTGTTTACCATAGGGCAGGTCTGTGCACTGAACATTTATCACTCTAAGCAAAGTGGTCAGTTGGCAGTTGTAATTTTAGTCATATTAGTATTCACGACATATTTTTCTCCGATCTTTGAGATTATTTGCTCTTCCATTTTCTTTGTTGCAGCTATATTTTTGCATTCTACGATTACTGCTCCTTGTTTTAAATTTCTTCTTCCGGTGACACCAAAATTAACTGGATCTATATTTTGTTTTATTTCATCCTTTATAACTGTATTTTTTTGTTCCTTATCTTTCGGCTTAACAATGACTATTCGTCCATGTTTTTTGCAATTTGATGGTACACATTATTCTTTTTCATTTCTTGTTATTTCCGCATACGATTTTGTTTCCGCATTTATTTTAATATCTTCAATGTTTTTGTCATTAGCTGTGACAGCTTTTTTTTCTTAAATAATTAATTCTTTGATCTCACAAATATATTTGGCCAGTGGTCGTAAAATTTTCAATTCTTCCCTCATTTCAGACATTTCCGTGTTCATATGGCCGACCAAATCAAATAAATTTTCCATAACAACATAAATAGTATGTTTTTGTATTACAGATATCTTTCCTTTACATTCAGTAATCGTTGTTTTTATTGTATTAAGATATTTTCTTACCGTTGTCATTGCATTTCTGTTGTTAGTAATTAAAGGATCGAATTGTAATGAATCTAATACTAATTTCCCCTGATTTTTTCGAGCTTGTGGTGTAATCTTCAGGATCAGACGTAACTTCAGATGTTGTGCGTATGGCACGATTCCTTCTTTTACTTTGATTAGGCGATCTTGGTGTTAGACTAGATGTCCAAAATGGGTTGGCTTCATTAATCGGAGAATCGCCGTTCGGCATTTTGTTGGTGTGATTACTATGTAATTTGAAATATTCAAATTTAAAATTAAAAAAGTCTTTGCCAGTCTGTACCTCGCATAGAAATACGTTTCTCAATTATAATAATTGATTGTCACTAGGATGAATTGACAGATGGCGTAAGTATTATTATTGTTGTTAGCTTTGAGTTTCTGTCAATAGATGTCACTGGAGTGTTTTTATTTTTATTTTTTTAGTATTTAAAAATTAAGGTATTATTAATTGTTAGATATTAATTGTTTATAGCAGTTTATTATAGTATTATTTAAGTTTGGTTTAAGTTTAATTGTTTTTATCACAGTAATCTTTCGTTTCCATTGGTGTTGTTGATTTCAATGATTTGACAATTTAGTCTCGCAAAAAGACACAGTGTAACGGCGATTTGCACTAAAATGTGTAAAGTTATTTAAGTTGTAAAAACTTTTGCGCACTGTATTTAGACAATGGTTGTTATTGAAATTTGATTTTTTACGTGGGATTTCACAGATAACACATTTAACATCTAGTTTTCTCACAATATCCTTGTGTCACAGCGATTACCAGAAGTGGTGTTTATTTTAGTTTTTTATCACTTTTAGGCACTGTTTTAGGCAAATATTATCAATAAAACTGATATTGGATGTTCGAATTTTATATTAGAAGTCGAATTTCACTAATATCACGCTTTACACATAGTTTTATAGGTTTTTATTCTAGCAAAAATTTGGACTTGTTCACTGTTCAAAGTTTAGGTATTCTCAAGAAGATACGAGAAGAGTCAAGGTGAGCCAAGAAGAGTACAGAAGAGCCAAAAAAGCAAGAAGAAGGAAGACATAAGGAAAAAAACAACGGTCCAACAGTTTATTTATTTCTGCACATCCTAAATTCCCATATAAGCTTATTAGGTTGCCATGTATACCGGTCGATTGAACTTCAACATCTTTCCTCTCCTCAGAACACGTGTTCCAAGTCCTAATATCCTCACTAGGTCAGGAATGCTCCTGGCTGAGGTGGTACAATCGTACCGTACCAGATGTTGTATTTGTAATAACTGGCACCTGTCTAGTGTCCACCCATGTTTTGATCAGTAATTCCAAAATTCTATTGACTCCAGACGATTGAGATCAGTTGGGACTATTATGCGGTATTTACATTAAAGAAAACTTTAAAAACGTTATTATAAATGATTTTCATGGGAAGTCTTAAAGTACCTAGTCAGTTTGATTGGTCGTTACTTTTATTTTTAATGATTTTATTCACTTTTCTTAGTCTGAACTTCAATTACAAAGCCATTTTCACTGAAAACAATACGAATAAACAACATCCTTCGAAGAAAATAATCAAGAATGCTTTCTTTGTGTTGCAGGAATTCCAAGAGTAACGTGATCCGAGCCAACAGTGCCGCTGCGGAGCGAAACCCGACGGGAACCAACGGGAACGAATATATCAGATTCCAGGAAATACCGGAGACCGTATTGCATTCCTGATATGACCGAAGCCATAGTAAGTAAAGATGACACCATCTTTATTTCTCTATACTTCCGAAGAGCTTTGAAACAAATTTTATCTGAGACGCAGAACGAACCTAGAGATTACAATACTGTGGAAACAGTAAAAGTGTTAAAGACATGAAATTAAATGTAGATTATCGTAGGATGTTTTTCAAATACAATGATTTGTGTACATGAATATAATAATCACAGTGTGTGTTATGAAAGTGCACCGCGAGTCTGAAGATTGCTGCGACAGCTCAGTTTCACGCGCCCGATTAGTGAGCGATCCCGGGTTTGAATCTCATTAATTTACGATAATACCGTTTTTTCTCGGTGGTTTTATGATACTATAAATATGACACGTTTTATTGAGCAACTACCCCCCCATCCTATAAATGAGAATTTATTTCTCAACTAAGATGAGAGGGTAGTATTGTTAAAAAAAACTTGTAAATAGCCTTAAACCATAATTATGAAGCTGTAAAATCAATTATGAATAAATAAACATTGTGAAATAATAATAATATCTTAGGGTTTGAAATTTGAATATGTTTTGAAAATCCCAGTTTATTTGCACAAGTGTATTTAATGTTTGTAAAGATATTTAATTCCATGTTTCTACTTATATTTTGAATTCTTCCGAAGTTTAGGTTCATCTACAGGTCAGTAGATTAAATATCTAAAAATGTTGGATCCTAAGCTGAATAATTATTATTAAGGAATTCTAAATACTGAAATAATTAATTTAATATTTTCAAACTAAATCAGTAAATCAATTTGAGAGTTACTTAAGATAAATAAGAATAAAAATGTATAACGAAATTATTTTTTTCTATATAATAATAATAATATTTGGATGATTTATATAGCGCCGTTTATGTGCAACATCACCTCAAGGGCACGTAATTTAGCGTCTTTTTCTATTTTTCAAAAATAAATTTTCTACGACAAAAATCTGTTTATTTAAATGTTTTCTTTTGATTTTCTTTTGTGTTTTTTTCATCTGAACAAGGAAACAGCATTATGGAATAGTTTAATGAGGACGGAATAAACATATTAAAAAAATAAATTAACCTGCCTGCACCGGCTTCTAAAATTAAACTGTTCCATAGTTCTGAATCAGTTGGAAGTGGGAAATATTTTTAATTATAATTTTTTTAATGATAAACTAATGTTTATAAGACAAGGTTTTGTGCATAGCATAAAGGATAACAAATAATAATAAGCAATAATTAGGAATAGGCCAACAGGAATCAATCCCG
Organism: Hesperophylax magnus; assembly: GCA_026573805.1. Classification (NCBI taxonomy): domain Eukaryota; kingdom Metazoa; phylum Arthropoda; class Insecta; order Trichoptera; family Limnephilidae; genus Hesperophylax; species Hesperophylax magnus. The sequence continues at coordinate 24,437,002 of JAIUSX010000011.1, forward strand.
TTGGTGGCATCAATTTTTACTCGGAAGATATTTTCAATTTGTATTGATATTTCAGGCGACTAATTATTGCTTATAATTATTTGTTATTTTTAATAAGTTCCAAATTATAGCTGTAATAAATAAATGAAATAAATACCGAAATAAACTTACGCTCCCAATTAGACTGACAAAAAAAAGTACTTTCACAACAAAATATAAGACGCTGGTCAAGACAGCAAAACATTCTGGAAGATCATCAGCACAATAACCAACAAAAGCACAAATTGAATAGTAACGAAGGAAATTTCATATCAGGGAATTACCATTGACACCGAAAAAAACCCAAAACTATGTGGTAATGTTTTTAATAATTATTTTGCAAATTTCGGTACAAACTTTGCTCGTAATATTACCCTTGACAATACACAAACTAACTAACCAGAACAAAACACATTTTCTGGGGAAGGTTTCCAAACCTTTGATTGCTTAGTAACTGACAAAGATGTTAAGAAAATATTATAATAAGTTTAAGAGCATCAGCAAGTCTTGGATACGACAATATAACAGTGACAACATTTAAAGCCGTACATAAAGAAATCAGCAAACCAGTTGCTCACATAATTAACACCAGTTTAAAAAAAGGTGTATTCCCAAATAATTTTAAGAAAACTATCGTTACCACAATAGCTCTTACATCAAACATAGCGAAAATAAATTTAAAAAAATTTAATAAACAACTCAACGACTACATAAAAGACAAAAAGATAATGAGTCCTCATCAATTTGGCTTTAGGGATAATCTCAGCTCTCAAGATGCAATTGCTAAACTAACATCGACAATCATACAAAAGTTAGATAATGGAGAAAAGTGTCTCGGTATCTTCATTGACCTCCGCAAGGCATTCGATAGCATATCACATCCCAAACTAATAGAAAAACTAAAGCAAATTGGAATAGGTGGAATAGCACTATTGTACGAAACAATATTCCGTCCGTACAATACTGTAAATGCGTAGGTAGCTGGGAACACTTTGATTAGTGTTTCAGTCTTGGTGGATGTTTGCAGAGGTTTTTAATAGAGTTTAATGCCAAGATCAGAGAGGGATTGATTCCCAAGTCTGAGTCGACGAAAGGAATTTAAGACTGGCAAAAACTTTTTTTTTTTTTTTTTTTTATATTTACTCCACACAGGAGGCCCTGAAGAAAATAATTTCCCTCAGGGCCTATGTCATCTTTGGGGATGCTGTGTGGAGGGTCTTTTTGTGGAGAGGAAGGAGTGAACATGGGTCTTGAAGAGTCCCATGTTGTAGGAGGGAGGAAACACAGAGGCCGGCAGTTCGTTCCACAGCCGAGCTGTTGAACTTAAGAACGAATCGTAGAAGCGACCCGTTCTCATGTGACAAGTGTCAACTGTGTACAAATGTTGGGCGCGCGTTTGGCGTGTATCCCGACTACGCACCGGCGCCGAAGGGATCAATGACGCTAGTTCCTCAGAGCATCTTCCATTGTAATACCGATAGAACAAGGACAGCATACCTACCCGACGTCTGTGCTCTAAAGATTGCAGTCCGTTTGTTAAGATTGGGGAATCTATCAAACGGACCGCCCGTTTCTGCACAGAGTCAAGGGTTTTTTTCAGGTATTTTGGGGCTCCAGACCAGAGATGGCTGCCAAATTCGACAGTAGGGCGCACTTGCGATTTGTACAGGGTGAGCAGTTGTGTACTATTAAAGTATCTGCGGGCCCTGTACAGTACGCCCAGCTTCTGAGAGGCCAACTTTACTCTGGCTTCGATGGAGCCCCCGTACCTGAGCTGGTCACTTATAGTTACACCAAGCATATCAATGGAAGGCCTGTTCGGAAGATTGCTTCCGTTGAAGGAGACTAGATTATCATTTGGATCCCTTTTAGACGTAATCAGACAGGATTGGGTCTTTGAAACATTAAATTCGACGAGATTGAATTTAATACTGAATTAAGAACACTTGAAAATATTTCTTGCGATTTGTAGACTTTGGAGATGGTTCTTCAGGAGAGAGGTTTCTCTTTCAGGGGTAGTTTTTGAACTGACTTTGTATGTAATTCGGTTCTCTATTTATAGAACGTTTTCAAATCGGACCCTCTCGGGGGAGGTTTCACCCCTTTCGTGAGGGGTGAGTTGGTTAGGTATTTTTCCTCTTCGCAATTAATTTGTTAAGAGGAAAGTTATATTTTAATATGATACCTTTAACCGAGTCAGTTTAATTTACCCAAACCATCTCCTCCAGTCCCGTTTATTTATTTTATAATAAATTATACAAAGTTTCATATTGGGGTTGAAGTCAAATATCTTTGGTTTGAACATTTCCCAAAGAGTAAAAAAACATATTTTGGTACAATTCTTTAAGTTATTATGTTAGCATATAATCATTTCTTGATGTTGATATTTATCCTGTGGTCGTATCTTTTGATATTTTCCTGTAAATTGAGTCTGATGTCATCACAGGTGGTCGCATCAAATTTCGTTATCAATGTTTGATAAGAACTTCAATGGAGTATGCTGAGCTGTGATTGGTTGAAAACTCGGCGGCTATCATGGAATTCATTCCGGGTAGTATGGAGGGGGGGTCACGTAAATACTGGGTCGCTTCCTTAGAGTAGTTCATTCCGTGGGTTAGTGGCTCCGAGTGAGGTGATGGATAGTTATTTTCAGATGTGTTTCAGGTTCTGCTGTTATATTTCTATGTAATTATCTTGATTAATCACATATAGCACATAATTTGATTGAGTAATTATGATTTGAAGATTTCCAATTGTGTCGGCGACACGGTATCGAGCGGTTTCGGGGTTTGAGTGTTCTTGTAATTTTTACGTAAATATGAATTCTTCTGAAAGATTCTGGAGGTCTGGATACGTATGATACAACTATCATGGTTCCAAAGTTATTTAAAAGAGACACTCTTATATGTAGAAATAAATAATACCTTAATTGAACCCGAAACTACAACTTTTGGCATACCGCAAGGAACTGTCATTGGTCCAATTCTTTTTACTATTTATGCAAATAATATGTTCACACTGCAATAGTTGGAGATATCATATCGTATGCAGAAGACACTGTACTGATAACAAAAACATGGGAGGAAACAACGAGGATAGAAAATTCTAATATAAACAATCTAAAATTATGGTTTGACCAAAATTGCCTGTCACTAAACACCGAGAAAACATATTTTATCCCATTCTCATTGAAAGAAAAAAACGTCGAAAATAATGTTAAAATTAAAATCCACTCTTCCGAGTTAGAGAATAAAAAATAATGTAACCATGTGAAATATTCACCCATAACGGGAAAAAATAGCATTAAGTATCTGGGTGTTATAGTTGACAGTCAATTAAAATGGAACGAGCACATCAAAAATACTATAACTAGAATAAGAAATCTAATATATATATTTATTAGATTAAAAACCATCCTATCATCCAGTATGATTAAAATTATATATTTTTACCTTGCCCAATCCATATTACAATATGGTATAATCGGTTGGGGAGGGACTTTTAAAACTAACCTTTCACCTGTAGAAAAGGTTCAGAGGTTAATTTTGAAATTCATCCTAAGAAAACCATCAATATTTCCCACCACGCAGCTGTTTGACTCTTTTAGGGTTCTTAGCTTAAACAAAATTTTCAAAAATAATGCACTGTTACAAATTCATAAAGACCATTTCAATTCAACGATTTCTACAAAAAATAAGTAACCGATCAAGATCGCGTGGTAACATAGAAATCCCTAAATGTAAAACTAGTGCTTGTTACCACCATTATACTTATCAAGGTATAAAATTGTTTAATGCTCTTTCGGAAAAAATTAAAACTGAAAAAAATTACAAAACTTTCAAATCACAAATCAAACAACTTTTAGATAAACCCAACAGTAATTTTATTTTATTTTTTTCATAAATACGGCATAACGTTGCCATCAACAAAAGTAAGAATAGTGATAGTACAAAAACTCAAACAAAAGAATTAAGTAACAAGTATAAAATGTAAAAGTTCAACAACTCAAAGAAAGGTATAAAGTAACAAGTATAAAATGTAAAAGTACAACAACTAGAAGAAAAGTATAAAATGTAAAAGTACAACAACTGAAAGAAAAGTATAAAGAAACAAGTATAAAATATCTAAAAGTATGAAATGTACAAAAAATATTATTTATTTAAAATGGTTTTAAAAAGTGAGTGCTGCTAAGTATGAGCAATGAAGAAGAAAATAATTGACAAGAGAAGAAAATCTTCGATAACTATTCATTGAAAAAGTTCAATATCAAGTTTCCAGTTGTGAAATTTTCATTTTCTATCACTCTTTTTGTGCCATTAAAGGCGTGTTGATTGTCCTTTATATTAGGCCATTTAAGTTCTAGATTAGCCAAGAAACGGGTAAGCACTTAACTTGTTAAGGCGGTGCGCAGGTACCTGGCTATGTGATTATTATAGTAAAGCCGTGGCTTACTGGCAATACTTATTTTATCAGAAAACATTTGCACGGAGCTGTCAGCTGAAGAAAAATATGACAATGGAAAATAGATTTCAGTAACAATCATAGACATGTATTTAATACTGAGCGAAGCATTATTAACAATAAAATAGTTGAAAATCAGTTAGTAAAGATCGAACAATGAGAATTTTATAAATGTATATGCACCTTTTTCTCAATTTATTAGTAAAAAAGGCCTTCCAAATTCATATCCCTGAAGACTAATATAATGCTAATATAATCACAAGTTTTGATTTCATCGGATACATTTTTCAAATAATTGATTATATGAATATGAACCCATTTGTAATTTTTATTGTTTGAATCATGTTATGAATTTCAAGATAATTGATCAATGATTAATTTAAAAAAATATAAACAAAATGTAATGTTTAAAAAAAAAAAAACTCTATATTTTTTTTACATATCCTCCAAAGTTATTTTATGCGCTTCCTAATATGCGTTTATTGTTGTTGCATTTTATTAAGTACCCATTTCATACAATATTGCCATCTCGGTCCTTGAACAATTTACAACCAGTTCTGTACCTACCTTCTATTATTGCTTACCTATCAGGTACATTTTTATTTTTATATCTCAGGTTTTCCAAGTTTCATAAATATTATATCATTTAAGTTCTATTTTTTAAGTATGTAATTAAATTTCTTATTTTCTTCATTATATTGTTTTATCAAATTTATCATCTAGTTTTATAACTATTTGTTAATTCTTAGCTACATTAATTAATGAAATTTTTCAACTTATAAACCATAATGACGCCACTCCCCAACTCCAATACGAGAAATAATTTCTCAATTGAGTTGTGCAGTTTCGTTAAATGTTTTCGCAATCAGCCTCGAAATATCTACATTTGTAAATTATTGTAATTTGTTTGTATATTCAATAAAAAAATGATTTACAACATTATTTGTCCATTATGTGTGAAAACTTGACAAATTAAATAAAACTTTTAGTTGGGGGAAATCAGCAAGGTTTTTTTATAAAAAAGCAACTGTATCCAATATCATCGAACTTTCACACAAAGCAAAACGAACATTGGATGCATCTATATCAAATAGACATGATTTACACGAACTTGCAAAAGCATTCGACCGTGTAAATTGCGAAATTATATTGCAAAAGATCGACAGAAGAGGCTTCGACCAAATTCTACTAAGTTTTTTTGTGACTTATTTAAAAAAATAGAAAACGGTTTGTATACATTGGCGGTCATTCAAGTGAATTCCTCTGCATTTTCAGGAATACCTCAGGGATCAATCTCGAGACCAATAATTGATATTGATTGATGATATTCAAGAATGCATCAAAAGTACTACTCGCTTACTCATTGCTGACAATCTCTAGAAGGTAAGAACATAATAAATTATTTTTAAATAAAACAGTGAGATTCTGTACTCAATACGATGATACTTATTGGAGTGCGATAAATTTTTCGTACCGAACAACTACCGTCAGGGCCGACATAACGATTTGCTCTATATTCCACATTGCAAAACGGACATTTCAGCACAGCATAACATGACAAGAAGTATGGCGCTGCTAAATGATACCTCTAGGTACATTTAAGGTGAGGACTCTATAATATATTGTTGTTAAATATTTAAAGTTATGTAAACTGTGTCGTGTGTTTTGTATTAGAATAACATTAATCTGTAATGTAATATTACAAAAAAGATAGAATGCGAAATAACTCTAATCTTTCACACCCGCCTTTCTTTACTACAGTTCATTAACTAGGAATTATTTAATTTATCCGTTTTAAATACTTAATTCAATTGATTGTGGAATTTGGGGGCCCCCAATTTTTATTTATTTTTTATTTCAGCCATTCGCGGATAATTTTCTTCTAAAATTTCGCTCCCCGTCGATGTGCATCACATGCTCAAATGACAAAAACGCCATTTTTCTACGAATACGCTAGTTTCGTTTCAGTTACTTGTTGTGTTAATAAAAAAAATCATCTGGCTTAACAGGAATAATAAAAAGTTTCATTTCAAACTTATGTAATTATGTCCACAAAGATAAATCATTTTAAAACCTTCTTGCAAAAATCCAAGAAAAACACTTGTTTTAACTTAAAAAAAATTAAACGAATGTATTTCATTTATATACTTTTCTTATTAATAAAAATTCTTATTAGATAGGTACTAATTTTGTGTATTTGATTCAAGAAAAATAGACGTCTTTGTAATTAAATAATAATGGAACATTTTCAAATAATCAAGATTAATTACCATGTGAAAAAAACAAATCTCTTTGTTTAGATTTTTTTGTTAAAGAAACGTGGAAAACGTATTTTAGCAAAAAAATTTATCTTGCTTACTAATATACAAATTTACACCCACGCATTTATTGCAAGTCTAAGGACTGGTTTTATTTAGCTATTAGATATTGGGTTAGGGCGGGGAATGGGGTAGACGCTAATGGTAGTTACAGCAGGGTTGAACTGAACCAGCTGGCTTCTGGAATTTAGCTATTTTTTCTAATATTGTACAACAGAGTGTAAATCCAATAACAGGACAATACTCTAATTCTGACACCCTTAATATCTGAAAAGATAATTAAACAAAAAGTCTCAAGGCTACTGCTGACAACCTAAAGGCTGATCAATTCCTCCTGGCTACCGACTGAACAAGCCATTGATGCTGAAAACCTAGAAGCCGGCCAATTCTTCCTGGCTACCAACTGAATTAGCCATTGATGCTGAAAACTTAGAAGCCGGCCAATTCTTCCTGGCTACCAACTGAATTAGCAATTGATGCTGAAAACCTAGAGGCTGGCCAATTCTTCATAGCTACCGACTGAATTAGCCATTGATGCTGAAGCCTAGAGGCTGGCCGATTCCTGCTGGCTACCAATTGAACTGGCCACTGCTCCAGCAGTCGCCTACGCCATTTGCTGTATCGCATGGCGCGATGATGCACAATGTGCTCCAATCTGAAAATATCGCTGAAAGGATTCCGATTGTATCAGTTTTCTATCTGTGTTTTAAATCCCAGTTATATTGAAATACATATAACTATTTCTTGTGAATTGGGTTGGCTGTAAAAAATAGGAAGTACCTATAAGCTACACCCCTTTGTACGTTCTGTATACCAGTACAATACTTGTAATTAAAATGTGAATTTTGATTTAAATCGTCTTTCTCTTATGATGGTTTGTATAGAACACCCCACGGTGTTTTACTTAAATCATTACCCAGGTTGAGGAGTTATGTGTGCCGGTGCTTATTATTTACAGTCTTTTCTTGTGCAGGCAAACACGTCCCGTACATGAGCAATGTACACAGAATCAGTTACAGGTGAAAGGAGTTACGTATTATAAATTTATCTTAATGCTCTTATTCCTCGCCAAGGGGTTTGGAAGTACATCATTGAAAGTGGCGGTGTTCCGTCCGCAATAAAAAGCATTGTATTATTTTTTTAACAACTAATTTATACCATCATTGGTAAAAAATACAACAGAATTAACAGGTAGAAGTTTGATTTGTTTTCAAGCATGTATAAATTAATGCGAGACCATCGTAAGTATAAGTGACTTTAAAAGGGACATTTTATTAGTTTGGACGTGTGGAGTGAATGTTCGAAGAAAACTTGTCAAGAGAATTAATATATAACTCGCAAGAGCGGGTCACTCAGCATACAACAAAGGATGGTTTGTCATTCCATTTCCAATGCCCACCACTGCCCTTTGGTTTTTTTTGCTTTATTTATTTATGTGACAATTCGTAAGAGTGTACAGTGTAAAGAGTCAAGGCAAATATATTGTCACTCAGTTGGGTAGCGTTTTGAGGTGGCTTAAGGTAGGGGCTAAAGTAAGGGATTATTAAAGCAATTCTATAAGATGCCCGGATTATATAATGGAGGAAGATCAGGCGCCGGTATTTCGTTCGACATAAGAGTCAACATACACAAAAAAACAGTCGAAGTAACTTTCCATTGACATCAACTGTGAAATAAGCACAGGGGATCAATACTGCAAGCTCCTTAGAGCAAGTTCCATTCAAATGCTTGTAGAACAGACTCAGCATGCTTACATTGCGTCTGTGCATTGGAGATGGCAATTGGTAACAACAGAGTGTCAATCAGACAAACCGCTTTCCTTTGAACAGAATCAAGATAGTTTATCAAGTATTGTTAGGCTCCAGCCCAGAAATGGCTTCTAAATTCAATTGTTGGACTTCCTTGAAATTTGTACAGGATTAGCAGCTGATCATTATTGAAGAATATGCTGACACAATACAAGACCATAATTATTTATTCAACACAACGAGCCCACGAACGAGCTATATATATCCTTATTAGTTGCCAGTTCCTCAATAGCCATACAATTTATTTTCATGAACACAACACTCACATAACTTTTGGTTAATTAGTTTCGGTCAGCTAAATTCAAAATATTTACAAGTCTCCAAAGATTGATACAACATTAATCTTGCGATGTTTTGCTTCCAGTCCACCCCTAGCGACTAGTAACAGACCAAGGGAAGCTAAGATTTCTTTTATCAAGACAGACTGGCAGAAAGAAGTGTGATTTTATCTGCTTTAAGCTGTCTACCACGGGGCTGGCGGTGGTGCGTGTTTAGTAGAAGAATGATGCTGATAAAAACGATGGGGCCGCCATACGAAATACAGAAAAACAGTTTTTTTTTAAGTCGGGATATATTGTACTCGTAATTGAGAAACACCTTAATGGGCGTTTTTATTTTCCCTTTTAATTTAATTTAGAAATGAGACAACTAGACATTCTTTGTAGAATTACATTACGGAACTCTATCTGATTGTAAGTTTGAAGCAATACAAACAAGTTACTAGGAAATCACATATCATTTAGGTAAAAGTGTGTAATTTTAGGTTCGCCTAGTGAGGCAGGTTATGCACAACTTAAAATAAAGTATATTATGCCGTATAGCACTTTTGAATACATATTTACTTTTTCTTCTATTAGAAATTGTTCTATTATTGTAACATTAGTTTTTCAACCACGTCATTGTTACTAACTTACATATAGGTATTTTACTTACTAATGATATATATTATAGGTATATTCTGTAATTTTTTGATGAAAAAAAAAAATTTGTGTTAGCAATTCTTATATATTCGAGGATCAAATAATCCCAACCGCACTAAAGAAAATTTGTACAACAACAAAAAACTCTAGATCTGTGAGTTCCGGTGTCATCTAATTTCCACAGCTTTTTTTCTTATGCTTTGATCTGGGAAGTACTTCCCAAATCAATGGATATTACTAATAAATAAGACGTCTTATTTTTGGTTCAAAAGTTATTTAGGTCCTCTTAACTTAATTGATGAAACAACAAATAATATTTCTTACTGCAATATAATACATAATAAATATGTAGCGTCGATATTAATCCATTGAATAATTAATAATAAACCGTTCGACCTACTTAGGTACGTACTTGCTACTTGCTACTTAGGTACGTATTTGCAGCCGAAATCAAAACAAAGCAACCTACCTGTTTCAAGACCTACTTGCATACTCGCGACAATACTAACGCGCACTCAGTCCGGGATACTACGAGAACTCGCCAGAAGGTTCGAGTCTACGGCCTATGCTTAATCGCCGCAATGTCGAAGGTTCCCGAAACACACAGTCTGTGCGAGTGCCTAGAATTTAGTTGCCATCCATCTACCTACTGCCGTCGTCGGCCGAGTAGTATAAATAAGCCCGACGCAGCGAGCCAGTCAGTCAGTCTTCATTTCGCCGTCAGTCTACAAGGCTCAACGAGTGTTAACCCGCGCTAATCTTACTAGCGCAAAGGACAATATTCCCGGCTTCGCCCGTACCATCATGGACTCTATCGGGACATCATCATAGCGCCTCGGCCACGTCCGCGGCCAGCGCTACTCGGATTACAAGCGCCCTGGTTCCAGCGTCTCTGACCAGCGCTTCTTCCACGCTACCATGACCACCACGAGGACACGCAGCATCCTCACTGGTCTACATCGTTCCCGTTCAACCGCCTACAAGGTCCGTCGCACCTTCGGCCGTCTCGTCAGCACTGGAGTGCCTGAAGACCTACGTTCTTCGCCAGTGCCTGACCTCCATCGAGTCCCGGTCACCAGCGCCCGGCGTCGACTCACTGACCCGCGCTTGACCTGCCAACACATCACAGCAGCAACCGGAGTATTCTACATCTGTCCTTCATCATCTCCTCGTCACGGCTACTGACTCACCAATAAAACACATGTGACCTTCACAACCTTCTTTCATTTCGTGCCTCACCATTGATCCCCAAAAATATACCTTTATCATTCAAGTTTCAAAGTGCATTTGAATGCTTTCTTCTCGGTAAATAATAAAACAATATTTGCGTTAAAATACATTGTAAAGTCTCATGAAAAATTCTCAAGATATAACGCCGTCAAATGTCAGCTTTTAAAATCAAACATGTAGGTACCACAAGTAATTGGATATTGGATATCGGTCTATAAATAATAATGAAAACATTCCCATGTAAACTGACACTGCAATAAGATCATTAGTTAGTTGTACTCAGTAGGTTGTGTCAAGTGCTAGAAGCTAAAGGTGAGGCCGCACAGCCGTGGCTACCCGCTGCGCTAACCTACTACAAAACAGAACTGTATAATAACAACACTCGCGGGAACTTTAAGCTTTTGGCTTTTCATCGGGAGACGGGCGTCACCGAGGCTAGCATTCATTCATTTACCTCGAGTGGTACTTGCTCTTGAATATGTGTCACGTGGGTGATATTACTTTTAACTCAAGGATAAGTTGTTTTGATTTCATTCGGCAACATCAGTGATTTACAACCTGGGCAATGTCGCCGCCCTGGGGGCGTTGGTGAGATCCGACTCGAGGGAAAACGGAGGGCTGTGAAAGGCTGCAAGGGGGCGGTGAATGGCTGAAATGGAGGTCAGACGAATTAAAAAAATATATATATAATTCCCAATGAAAACAACCTATCAATATTGTCAATTCGGTAAGTACTGTATACACGATGTTAAAGGACACACTTGACTTACTTAATGTGATTACTGACATTATTTAAAGTGAAAAATGTACATCAAATTTTGGAATCTGGTGAAATTTTTTATGTTTTTTTTTCAACTTAAATCATGAAAAATCAGTTGGTATTGGATTAATTCATAACGTAATTAATAACCATTTCCCTGCAAGCTTTTAAGGTTAAACTGCGCGTAACATAACCAATAGAGTAAAGGAACACATCGGGTGTTTAACCAGTACTGATTCATCAGAAGTTGCCGAACGTTTTGCTGATATTAGATATTAATTTAGTAAAAATAATACATAAAAATAAAATATGAATAAGCATTAATAATTTAGAAGCATTAGAAATGTAAATATCAAATAAAAATAGTACACAATTTAAAAACAAACAGTTATAATTAACAGACCTTCCGATTATAATGTTGGTCCCTTTCTCCCTATGAAAATACCACCCTTCCCCTGCCCCTCTACCTACCCCTCTACCAGCTTATCTCTGATGCTCTCTCTCTGTCTTATATGATTTTTCTTTCTCTTTTGTTAACGTAATAGCCTTCCTCTGTACTGTTATTTAGTTTATATATTTATTATCCTGATAAAGGTTACGATCAACTAAAACCGGTAGATGTGTATAACTTAAATAAAGCAGTTTTAAACAAAGAGCTTCTTGTTATGATTTGCACAAACTGCACAGTTATGTATATCCACACGTTGCCGGAAATCGGATCACGCACTCAGAGCATGTCAACACACTAATATATACGCATCTCGCGGCATCCCGGCTTGGACGAACTCACGGGTGATCACCAATACATACACGTACAACGGAGATATCGCCGCCTGTTACGGATCACGCGGGCTATCAACCAATCAGATATCGTAGTGTATCCCTTCCACAACGCGCCCGGAAAGCTCGCGAGTAAAGGACTTGCGGCCAGCTCACCCACGCGCCAGTTTCTAAGGAGACGCGTAGAAAGCAACATGCTGTATTAGTTCCGAGTTAGCATTTACCGCCAAATTGCGCCATAATATGGACCGGCCTGATTTGTTTCACCTTGTGTGCCGCCTCTCTAGTTCAAGCTCTCCACTTCAAGAGGATCCCCAGAACCACAGCCCCCTGATATTATAGAGCTGTGTCATGGCCCTACCATCCACACCAGCCTGGGGGCGGCGAGCCGTTTCCCGCCCAGTCCTGAGTTTCTGCTGAGGCCCGCCAACCACAGCCCCATTATGTTATAGAGCTGTGGCCTGTCTCCTTCTGCCGATGTCGCCCACCAGCACCCTACATTATATAGCTGGGTCATATCTCTGCCCACGCCGCCAGCCTCGTACCCCTGTTGATGCTGGCTGCTCCACCTACCGTCCACGCCAGGCTGAGACAGTGAACTTGTAGACCCCTGCCTCAGTCCTGGGCGTCCACCAATGCCTGATCGTGAGGAGCCCCGTTGGCAATCCGACCAGTGCCCCCGCCCTTCTCCATTGTCTCTGCGTCTCCTAGCCGCCGCCCTGGCGCCCCTTTGTCGTCCAGCGCGGTGAGCCCTCGTTGCCGCCCTCCGCCCTGCATCAGCCTAGGCCGTGCCTATGGCCACCGCCCATCGTTGCGGCCCCCGCCGTAATTTACACGTGAGCTAATAATGTACCTATGTCAATCAGAGCCTATAGATTCAGTAGATTGCCTAGTAACAGTTAGGCCTTAAAGAGCTATGTACCTTTTGTAGAACTGACTGATTACCCGTTAGATGTACAATAAACATGTTATATCCCAGCAACCTATTTTATTGGAGACTGTCTATATCCACCCCCTGAAGATTTGAGTTTCAAGCTCTGCTGCCTGCCTAGTGCGGCAAGGGTTATATGTATAACTCGCCTGTATACTATCTTATAGCTATCACAGTTATAAGGTATGTAACATTCTCTTATGTAAATAACCTAACAGTTTAAAAATATTGCTATTACTTTCTTATAAACCTTTGGCAATTCACTCTGGCTGCTATCATGAACATTAAAAATGCTTTAACGAAAATAATCATATTTTCCCATGAATTTACCACAACAGTTATGGAAGTGTTTTTCAGAAGATCAATCCAAAAATTCTTGCTGTTTGCTGGCATTAGGGATGACAATTTTTGAATTATTTCTGATTTTCGCTCCTTTGTGATTCGAAATGGATACTTATGCCTCGTGAAAAGAAGACCACTCTTCATATTTATTTTTTCCTAAAAAGTCCAACAATATCTTTTTCAGATCTGTTTTAAAAAAACTTCCGGATAATCTCCCTACGAATTTGAAGTATGCGCGTGGATTTGTTCGGTGTATTTTTTATATTAAAAAGTAATATGTCCAGTCACAGAAATCAACATAGTTAAGTTCTTTGACGCCGACCTCAGCTGAGGAAACAACTTTTTTTTAAATCTGCAAGATGAAATCTATTGGCGAACATAACTTTATGTCCCATCTCCAAATAAAATAAAACAACATTTTCTTAAGAAGTTCATTAAAGTAAATTTATACACAAAAACAGACGTAATGTATATAATCATTTGCCACGATAGTTGCTCATCACAAAACAAAAATTGGACTTTATTTAGCAGTCTTGTTAACTTAATTAACTATAAAGAAGTCGTCAGAATTAAAAAAAAATCATTGAGCGCTCATACAAAAAAGGCGGCAAATTGGTTATATATTTAGAAAGAGGCATATTTTTGTACATATCTAAAAAGCGGCTACGAGAAGAGATTTGTCATTTTTAACGTAATTTTGTGTAAATGCTACTTTTAATTGATTAGTTAACGGTAAAATGTCTGAAATTTTTATGGCCAAGATCACACTTATTAAGTTAAAGTCATAGAAAAAAAATTGTAGGTGCATCATTGCAAGAATTTTACACATGAACCGTTCAATTATTATTAGTGGTTTAATATTGATGGTTTCATAGTATTTTTTGTCATGATATTTTTTCCAAATAATATATAAATAACTAAACTTTTTTTTAAATTTAGATACACAAATTTCCAGGGTGACAAATAATCTCAGAATATTGAAAATCCACAAATCATCAATATCAGCGGTAATGTGGCTTGTGCAATGATGGAGGAGAATAGATAAATTCTTTTACTCTACTATTCTTAATGTTCTTTTAGGGCGGCTTGCACCAACTATCGCAAATTTTATTTAACTAAACGAATTTAAGACCCTAAATACATTTAACGCGAATGCGTTTAGTTGCGTCCTGCACCACGCAGTTGGGTGGCAATTTTAGTTAAACGTCAAACAACGTAAAACAGTTACCGCTTGGTTACCGCCATTAACGAGTCGATATAACAAAACATAGTGACACAGAAAGCACATTCAATTTTACGCTTAACATTAATCTTGAGTTAAAAGTGTATTTAACAAGTGAAACTTACAATATAATAAACCATTAGGTGGATACAAGTTCTAATGCAAAGTTACAAGTTTTTAAAACTAAAACTAATTGATCATTGTCAATATTAATATTACTTTGAAATTGATTTAAATTATTGTCGCCCAAGCTATGACCTACCGCTCGATTCGGCCGCTAATACCAACTACTTCAATTCAACTCTACCATAAATCCAGGCTGACCCATCTTCCACTT
Organism: Hesperophylax magnus; assembly: GCA_026573805.1. Classification (NCBI taxonomy): domain Eukaryota; kingdom Metazoa; phylum Arthropoda; class Insecta; order Trichoptera; family Limnephilidae; genus Hesperophylax; species Hesperophylax magnus. Next base: position 24,452,129 of record JAIUSX010000011.1, read on the forward strand.
TAAAAAAAAATATATATATATAAACATTAAATATTATCATGGATTCTCAGGATTATATAAGTCTAGCGAGAAACGCAGTAGAGGCCTTAACAGAATTAATAATCGACCCTAGTACCAAACTAAACAAAGAGCAAATTGCCAAAATGGTTCCCAAAACCAACGCCATTCTAGGAACCATTGCACAGATGGCTGCTAAAATGGCTACTCTTGAGGGTGAACTCACAGCCAATAAAACATCAATGAACAAACCAAACTTTGAGTTCAATTCAATAGTTTCTACATGTGAAGCGGCCGACGAGCTCGAAGAGAGAAAAAACAGAGCTTAAAACCTTACAATAATAATCGTACCAGAAAGCTCAAAAACAAACCAAATTGATAAAATCAAGGATGATAATCTACAAATAACTCAAATTCTGAACAAAATAGATAACAACATTGAATCAAACTCCATTAACACCTTCCGTCTTGGAGCACTGAGGCCTGATAAATCAATACCCATAAAAGTTATCTTACGAAGTTCGTCAGAGACAATGAATATTCTCCGTAAAAAAAACTTTTGTTTAACCAACTCCCCTATCAAATTTTATTCCAATCAAACACCAAACCAAAGGAAATACTTGTCGGACCTACACCAAATAATGGAAAGTCGGATACAGGAGGTTGAATTCGGGCTAACAATAAAATTTATCATTAACAAGCCGACAATAGTGAAGATTTATCCAAAAAACTCAAACCCATCAAAGGATACGGCCAAAACATCAGAGACTACCGTACCAAACTTTTAGAATTGCAAACTACTCTTCCATTACTCCAAAACATTGATGTATTTCTTCTAACTGAAACCTGGCTTGATCCTGATATTCATACCGAAGAACTTGGATTTTCATCTTACAACACCTACCGCCTTGATAGAAATCCAGCAACTAGTACTAAAACCAGAGGAGGAGGAGTTCTCATATCCATTTCAAAATCAATGTCATCCACTCGATTAATATGTAAACATTTAGACGTGGAACAGGTATTTGTATTATTAAAAAATAAATTAAGTAAAATTCTCCTGGGATGTGTATACATTCCTCCTGGATCCAACATCACAGTCTACAGAAACCACATTGATGACGTCGAAACCTTTAAAAATAAATATCCGGATACCAGAACAATTTTATTTGGCGACTATAATACCCCTAGAATTGATTGGACGAATAAAGACTTTTGTAACAACTTTAGCCTGCCAGAAAACGCTCGCGAATTAATAGATATGACGAACTTACTCTCGCTACATCAAGTCAATCAAGTCTACAATAACAATAATCGACTGTTGGATTTAGTGTTCTCCAGTGATCTCTCAATTCATGTTGTTAAATCAGTTGATGAGCTCCTCCCCCTAGACTGCCACCGCACCGCTGTAAGCATAAATATTATGACAAGTAACTCACTAGACGACTCAACTATTCTGCCTAACCTTACTTATAATTTTTCTAAAGCTGACTATCCTAACATGAAACATTATCTTGCTAGTGAAGACTGGTCATTTCTTCACCTCAACAATAACAATAATATTAATCACAATATGGAATTATTTTACACAATTATTAATAGGGCCATTGAAAAATATGTACAACTTTCACACTTCAAAGAAGCAAAGTTCCCAAAATGGTTCACTGGAGAGTTAATTAACTTAGTAATATTTAAAAAAATTGCCCACAAAAACTTTAAAGAATCGAAATCCCCAAGCGACTACAAGATATTTCAAAACTATAGATCTCAATGTAAAAAAAATTCTAAAATATCGTATATTAATTACATAAATGGAATCGAAAATTCTATACCTTCCAACATTCAGAACTTTTTCAATCATGTTAACTCTCTAAGAAAAAACAAACAAGGCTTACCCATCTCAATGCATTTCAAAGAAAAGAGTAGTACTGAAATGAAAGTAAAGGTTAACTATTTTGCTGACTACTTCAAAAGTGTTTATGACGAAGATATCCCAGACAATTACATCCCACCTTCATCCATTAACGAGACCATACATATCCCTGCCTTACGTATCAATATAAACGACGTTAAAACTAAGATTAAATCCCTAGACAAAAACAAGAAGGCCGGACCTGATAATGTGCATCCCAGTATCCTTATAAATTGTATTGATTCACTGGCTGAGCCGATTTGCTTATTGTTTAATCATTCCATTGAAACAGGTTGCTTCCCTAACATTTGGAAACGTTGTAATCTGACACCTATATTCAAAAAGGGCAATAAATGTGATATAACCAACTATAGACCAATATGTAAGCTATCCGTAATACCGAAACTTTTTGAAAAACTATTACTTGATAAAATTTCACCTTATATTAACCACCTCATTGTTCCGAATCAACATGGATTTTTGTCGGGCAGATCAACTTTGACAAATCTCGCATTATATGAAAACTATATATCGAACGCATTAGCTAATAGAACTCAAGTCGATTCCATATATACGGACTTTATTAAGGCATTTGACAAAGTTTGCCATAAAATTCTCCTCGTCAAACTATGTAAGCTCGGTATCGATGGAAAACTTTTAGACTGGTTCGCAAGCTATCTAACTGATAGAGTTCTACTAGTAAAAATCAATTCATTCCTTTCCAACCAATTTATAGCTACAAGTGGTGTACCGCAGGGGTCTCATTTAGGCCCAATATTGTTTTTACTGTTTATAAACGATATTGTTAATATATTTGATAACGATATAAATGTATTACTTTTTCCAGACAATTTAAAAATATTTAAAAAAGTAAAAACCGTTGAAGATTGTATCAGTCTACAAAATAACTTAAACAGGTTAATTTATTGGTGCACTCTTAATAAACTATATCTCAATATAAATAAGTGCCATTCAATAAGATTTTACAAAATAAGTCAACCAATTATTTATTCATATGAACTCAATAACTCAACCCATACCTTTGTTGAAGAAATTAATGACCTGGGCATCATTTTTGACTTTAAATTAAACTTTATATCTCACATTAACTCAATTAACAATAAGGGAATGAAAATGCTTGGATTCATTCTTCGAAACTCCAGAGGCTTCAGAAATATTTCAACCTTGAAAATTTTGTATACATTTTTAGTTCGAAGTCAAGTCGAATATAACTCCTCGATCTGGTCCCCACATTATAAAATACATTCAGATTCAATAGAAAAAATTCAACACAAATTCCTAAGACACATTAACTTTAAACTCGGTATTCCCATTGAAAGTATAAACTTTAATTAAATAATGAAAAAATTAAATTTATTAAAACTCTCAGATCGAAGAATTATATCCGACTTAATATTTATGTTCCAAATTGTAAATGGTAGTGTAGACAGCCTTGGTTTAATTAACCTCATTGAATTTCATGTACCCATAAGAGCTACTCGATCTAAAACCCTCTTTAATTGTAACAATTCTACGACTGAACATTTCAAACACTCGCTTGTACCTAGATTACATGAAATTAGTAATAGTTACGCAGATGTAGCGGATCTGTTTAACTGCACAGAAGCTAGGTACAAAAAGCCTTTAATATCATATCTTTTTTTTAATCATGACCAATAAAATGTAAGTCTACTCATACTTATGTAAAAAGTCAAATACGTAGAAAATTGGTATTTTTGTGAACTCTTTGCTTTTTATATCCTTTTTTGTTTTCTATTTGTCATAAATATGAAACCTCTATCATATACTCTAATTATCAAACTAAAAAATTTCAATTTTTTAAAACATTTTTTATGCAAATTATGATAATATTCACATATTGATGTATAATTGTTTTAGAGAAATTCGCAGAAAAACATTTAAAATCACTATTTTATTTTTCTAACTGCAAGAAGGCTATAATATCATATATTTTCAATAAATATTAATTAAACCTAGAGAGTCTACTTAGAAGTTTTGCGTGTACTTGCATCTCTTACTTTAATATTATTATAGAGTTTCTGATCATTTTATACTTTCTGATGTCATTGTATTTGATTTATTGTTTATGGTATATTTATACCGTTGTTATTAAATAAATAAATAAATAAATAGATACAGCTGCGATGTTTCATTTTACTTAAAGTGTCAAAATATTTTGTGATTGTGTGTGGTTTAATAGTGTGTTTATTTATTTTATGAAGAAAAAGTTAAAGCAAATAGACATAATGATAAAATTAGACAAAAATAGCTTCTGTTGTTGGAATTAAAAATAAAACAATTATACTGGTAATTCTTTTTTTTATTTCTTTTACATATTGTTTTAAAGTATTTATTTATTTACGCCCTAATGGGTTTTTACAAAAATAGTTTACAAGTAATACAGTTGTGTAACAAAGTTTACAATAAATAATGATTTTTGATTAAATTAAGGTAAATTCAAATTAATAGTGTGGATTACGGAAAGCAAAATATGTATTAAGGAACATAGAAATATAAAAACAAAAGTGAATTCACTACAGAGTCCTGAATTCATACATCTTAGTAAAGTGATTAAAAAGATTTCTTTTTATAACTAATACGAAATCTTTAAGCATGTCTACAATATTCCCAAATTTATTGTCAAAATAATGTAGTCTATTTATAGGAGAATGAGCTTCATATTTTGGTTTTAAAATTGTCACAGAAAAATGTAGCACTTTGCCTCGTATTTCAAGTCGGTACGTAAAATTTTATTTTGGCGAGAATTTCGGGGTTGTCAATGCAATTATTAATAATTTTATTTAAAAAGTACAAGATCAGAGATGATCCGCCTATCTGACAGCGTTAGTAAGTTAAGTTGTTTCATTAAAAGGACATAGTTAATATTTTAAATTGGAATATTGAGTTAAAAAGTTAATAAATCTTAGAAATTTGTTCTGTCCTTTTTCAATACTGTCAGAATGCGTTTTATACAATGGGACCAAATAGGCAAATTATACTCTACCTGGCTTCTTTCTAAAGAAGTGTACAATGTTTTTAAACATTTAAGTGACTTGAAATCACTCGCCGTTCTGCATACGAAACCAAGCATTTTTAAAGCTCTCTTTGTCATATCATTTACATGCAGAGTGAATGTTAACTTTTCATCAAATATAATACAGAGTCTGTATCTGTATCTATAAAGTCTCTGATCTGAGCGACTGATGTCAATAGTACATTATTTTAAGAGTATTCATAAGTAACATGACTTTGGATTTTACGAAAACGAATAACTTGGCACTTTTGAATATTAAGAAATAATGAGTTGATCACACACCAATGATACAATTTATCCAAATTAGATTGTAAAATATGGCAATCCTCTATACTACGTATCATTTTATATATTTTTATATCATCAGTGAAGAGCAGAACTTGTATATCTTTAAATACACTAAAAATGTCATTTATAAATAATAAAAACAGAATTGGTCCGAGGTGAGATCCTTGGAGAACTCCACTTGTGGCTTCGAAGATGTAAGATTCTATTGAATTTATTTTAACACAAAGCTTTCTTTTATTTTATTTTTTATTGTAAGAATGCTGTAGATATGATGAGAAGTTTAAAACCTTGCAAAATAGTCCTCAATAAGGAGTGTTAGCTCCAAGTTACGAGCACCTTGCTGATGTTTAAATTGGTGTTGAATTTTAAATGAGGTTCAATTTCATGCCCTAATAATGATGTCGTTTTTTTACTAAGACGAAATCTTCTTTGAAAATTCTTGGCACTGAGTGTTTCAAATAAATTTGTTCTTGTGTTTACTTCTCTGGCTATAAACGGACTACTTTTAAATATATAAGTATAATTTATTTATAATTTCTATAATTTTATAATTTCTATAATATAATTTCTTCACCATCGTGAGAATACAAATCCCAAATGATCATTGTGAATACAAATTAAAATGAGATAGATTTTAACCACAATCAGAAATCGAAGGGATAACCTAAACAAATTTGACATTACGCTATCCTAGTTCTTGTATGTTCAAAAGACCTTTTTTTGCAAGCCTATTGCGCATTAATGAAGTTCAAAAAAACCATATTTTTTTGGTTTTTAAGTGACATTTTAAGCATTTTTCGAGTGCCAATATCCACTCACGGAATAAGGTTTCAGTTCTTATTTGTTCAATCTCCTAGATATCGAACATTCAAACACTCAAAGTTATGAATATAATATTTTTTAAAAAGTTCATAGATATTTGTTCAACATACCGCAGAAGGTTAAGGTCTTGAATGTTCAATCTCCACTGTCAACCAATCAGGAGCCGGCTAGTTAAAATGTGCGGCCATGTTGATTTTTAGTTGTTTTCTAACAACGAAATTGTTCCACTAAAAATACGTTTAATTGCGAATATATACTGTTATTGAACTAAAAAATGACTTCACCGACTCCAGAATCAATAAACCTTAGAACAGTAGCTCAAATAGAAAGGTAAGTCTTAAAATTATGTCATTTATAGGCTTTTTCACCATATTTTACATATACTTCTTGAATTTGCCAGGCAAATATACAGGATGCTTCATTTATTATTTATTTTTCAATTATTTATTTACAAACTTAAGACTTTTACCTAAAATGAGTATTAATAAATTATATTAGTGCATTAAAACTTATTTTTATTCAAGAAATACAACAAAAGAGCCAGGAAATGGAAATGTCCAAAAAGTCGACTGTCTTCATAGTCTGATTGAAAGACATCTACGACACATATTTTGTCCGTTATCACTGCTGAGATCGCTGATGAAAACGAAGTCCAAATATTTCAATTTTGAATTCATGCAATTAAAAGTTTCTGATATTTGGTTTTTTTTTAGTCACATAAAAAACAATAAACATATTCTTATGTAGGAACTACAATAAAACCACTAGGAAAAACGACTAACAACAATAAATTTAATGTTAAATAGCGCACACCCATAACCCAAATCGCGGGATATTATAATTTTAGGATTTTAAGAGCTGAAAGTATTTAAAAAAAATAATATTTTACTCAAGATAATCAACATAAATAATAATCTCACGGCAAATAAGACCTAAGCCGAATTGTTCAATCTCCAGACGATATGTTCAATATCCAAAATAATCATTCATCATTTTCAAGCCATGTTCAACGTCCACCTTTAAAGTCATAATATGGGCATATTATAGCTTCAATCTTCGAAAAATGATCTTTAATAATTTCCTGTTACACATATGTACTAAACGAAATGACCAAAATCGAGAATTTTTTAGAATTTGCCTGTAAAAACAAAAAAAACGTCCCCTGTAAAATTTGCTAAATGGTCTATTGAACATACAAGAACTAAGGCAGCGATTACTGCTTTATGAGTAGGGCTAAACACGTTTAACTCGGTTAAACAGCCCCTTTTGGGTATTTAACTTTGGCAGTTCTTTAAACGCATTTAACGACTTACATTTTGTGGTGCAAGACGCCAAGTTGACTTAAATCAAATAATGTGTTTAAAATGAAATTTAAACCAAATTTAACTTATGGTGCAAGCCGCCCTTAGTCTATGTTTTACCCGCAACGCCCGAGTTAAATTTAATAAAAAAAACTATTACGCTATCAACCGGTTGGTCATGTATTGCGAAATGTATGAAGACCTTCCCCTTACAAAAATGCGAATACAAAATGTTCATCTGTAGTATCATACTTTTTAAATGGGGGGAACAGCATTAAATAAAAACATACTTGGATAGTGGGTGGTGAGCCAAAAAAGGTTGGGAACCTTTGGGCTAGATCATAATATAGTGCAAAAGAAAAACTGGTCCAAGAACCCTGTAAACTGTGTTTGGGTCTCCAGTATCCATTCCACTAAAATCCTTAGTGATTCCTTTTAAACTTTATAGTGAAGGAACTGTTTGATGGACTATTTCAGAATCTTTTGCTCTAATAACATCTTAGTATCTTTGATATTCTGTCAAACATTTTTTTTCAACGGTCACGAAGAAAAAAACCCATACAAAGAGACCCAAATAAACGATTCGATTTACCTAATAAAATTGAAATAAAAATTTATAGTTTATAGTATAATAAAGTGTTTTGATAAATATAATTAATTTGTGCTAGAGTAAAGCTCGTAAAAATTGGTTATTATTTTGACAGTTTTTTTCCCAAATAAGAGTATTATTTTTGTATATAAAGTTAGCTACTCTGGGGAAGCATCTTACAATATTATACATGATATTTATAGAAACAATACGATGTATAATATTTTGTATTCGAAAGCATATCATTTGCGGCTTGTTATAATTACAACATAAACAAATGAATGTATTTATATGGTAATTTTTTTAAGTTCGAAAAAAGAATTCAAGTATTTACTAAGGACTATTTAATTTACCTTGAAGAACGCAATTAAACTTTTAATTCGGGCATCTAACATACAAAGGTTGAAGCCAGATACACAGACAAGGAGGAATTCCTGAAGCACTTGGCGGTTTGCATCGCGGAATGGTGTTCCAACCGCCATCTTTTGGTAATTTTACGATTATGATAATAGCTCAACATGAGCGCTGAATTAACTTTAACATCGTAAACTTGGTCGACAATTTAACGCACGTGCATCGTTTCAAAGCCGCACCAAAGTAAGGGGAAACAGTTTGAATATAAGTTTTAGGCATGGCGTGTTTATATACCAAATATTACCGATATACTCGATAGATACTTGTAGAAAATATGATAAATTTTCATATTAAAATTATTTTATAGACCGTTTGGGATTTCATCTATTTGCAAATTTGTTTTTGGGTTTCGTCTCTAGATCAAGATGATGGCCGTGATGGGTACTGTTATTTATCCGGCCAGAGTTTGCAAGATCTTACGCAAGTGGATCCTTGAACGAACTGTCAAATCAGAATAATTAATTTTATGTTTAATACCTGCCCGGAGAAAGGTTGAAAAGGTGTTTTCATTGTAATTGTAATCATTGTTTCTTTTGCATATAGTATATACTTTATCTAAAATGTTTAAAAATTGTTTTCATTGTAATAGTGATGTTTGTATACACTTTTTCTGAAATATTTAAAACATTTACCTAAAATATAACTTGATTAAAAAATACTTATATGGGTATTTAAGTACCTACTATCTTTTTATAATATTTACAAATCTTATAATTTCAGTGGAAATTAAATAGCCTAATTTTTGGACGCGAGGTCTCCTGTTCACAGAACTATTATACTACTATTGTTCTGGATGATGTCCATTGTCCATACGTTTATGCCCATACAAAAAACTTTCATAAAATAGTCTGCATTATTTTAATTAAACTTAATTAATAAACATTTGTTGTATATTTGCGGCATTTTCTAGAGTGACAAGTAATGGTTTCGATAAAAGAGTCAGAGTCAAAACGTTGCATGAAATGGATTTTGCCGTATTTTGGAATCGATATGTACCTACATCCGAAACAGTTTTTTCCGCATCTCCTTCTTTTTTTCCGAATCACAACATAAATTTGAGATTTCATAGACCCACTCGATACAAAAAGTTGAGAAGAGTTGGGACTTTTATACGGTTTTCACATTTAAAAATGTGTCAATGGCATTTTTGAAATTTTTTAAATTAAAAACTTTTTTACGTTTTAATATTTCACTGTCCTAATATGAATATTCTACTTTATTAAATGACCTGCATCTCGTTTAGCGCAAACACGAACAGGAGTCGACGAGCCGTTTCAAAAATAAAACACACAGCCTCGACTCTTCAAAAAGGAATGGCCGTTTTCTTTTTGAACTTGCTGTCAGGAAATTTACATAAGGTAAACGAGTAACAAATGAGGACGTCGAGAATAATGATTAATGGGCATTGCGAGCAAAAACAGAGAAGAATGGAAACTTTTGCATTTACAAAGAAATCGAGGTTAACAAAATACAAACAAGTAGTTCGTATTGCAGAAAACAAGTTTAACGATTTTAATAAACTAAAAAAGTTGAACTTCGGGATTATATAATAAATATCTAGATAAATTAAATGTTTTGTTTTTTTCTTGTTGTTAAAAAATTGTTTTGAGAAGACTTTGTTGACCTCACATACAGATGAACAATCAAAATTTTGAATAGCGTATACTTTGAACTTCCATCATTAAGGTTGAGGTGTTTCAACTTACGTCGCATTTTGTTAAAATCAAATCGTTTAAATTGATTTTTTTAATGGTTTCAGACTTTAGTGACATTTTGATCAGCATTCATGCATAACGGTCATGCTTGACGGATAATCATAATTTGATAAAAGCAGACCTAGAATCCATGACTAACGGGGACCGTTCAAATTTTACACAAATCGAATTGACACTGAGGTTGAAACATCCCAACCTTAGAGCGTTTGTGGCTAATTTGTATTTTATAATAGTATTATTGAACCCTTGACGCCTCAGTAAGAAATGTATTTTACACATTACCATTAAAAAATATATTTGGAAAATTAACACCCCTTCCGCCCAATTCTATAATAAATGATGAGGCTTTGTGAGTAATTCTTCTTCTAATTCCATTAACTGCTTTTTAGATTGTCAACATCTACTATTATAATACAGTTTTTGAACTTGGCTTTATAAGTAATAAATGCAATAAAAAAGTCAACAGTCAAAAAGGTCAACAAAGTCTTCTCAAAACAATTTTTTAACAATTTTTCTATTTTTTAACTTTTTTTCTTAATTATAATTATGTAAAAACGGAATTATTTTGTTTTATAAACTGCACTAAACAAAATAAGTATACCCACGAACTGGCGATGCCTATGTGGGATTTTTTTTTTTGGTATATATGCATACTATTCTATTATATTTTTTATTTAATTGTATCATTTTATTTTTCTTATCTTAAAGCTACCTTTTTTTATAGTACCTTCTTTACCTGTGAATGAAATGCTTTTTGTAATACTATAATAATTTTAATAATGTAATACTTGATTTTTGTAATTATATTTTTATGCATGTAACAAAAGAAAATTATTAATAAAAAAAATAAAAAAATAGGATATAAATCTTGCGAAATACTAATTGTTTTTCTAAGAAATTTAATGTTTGCACTAATCATGTTAGTAATATCAAGGACTACGAACACATGTATATATTTCAATCGATCGATGAATAATATTTCCCAATTTCAAACTAGGAAACAGAAAAAGCACAATCATCATCGAAATTATATTTCCTATGAGTGGTAAGTCTGGCCTCCCTTTCAATTCGCTGCTCGACACTCTGTCAAACGGGTTAAAAAAATGGTTGGATTTCAGATTGTTGACAGCCATATATCATCGCAGTATTGTGCCGGCGCGGGAGCGGGCGCGGGCGTCGGGCGTCGTGACGTCGAGCGTCATTCGGCGTCTCGGGGGGGTGCCTAGCTCTTTGTTGAATGAAGACTTATTTTAAGGGGACCTTTTTTTTGAACCGGCACTGTATCTTCACAAGCCGGTTATACGAAATGTTGGTATTAAGTATAAATTATGACGGGGGTGAAAGATGGCTTGGGTACGTTGAAAATTAAATAATACATTTAAATAACACATTTGGTAAGCTTTCTAGTAAGTTCATAATATTAAAGCCAATGCATCATTCACCAATTTCATAAAATCGTCATTAAAAAAATTGATTGCATTTCACCAGGAAGACTTGAACAGATGGTGTAATTTAATTATATTGAATTAAAACCTACTAATAAAGATTGAAAAATAAAATATACCAACAGTAAAAAAACTTATTATGTAAGATGATAGATCCTTCCACATGCACAAAGGCATGGTTTTTATGGGGGACAACTTTAAATTAAAATAAAGATACAAAAGTACCTGCACATGCACCGACCTAATTTTAAACCTAGTTAATAAAATATGTGTTTTCTCAACCATTTGCATGTAGAAAACAGATTTTTGTACATATATAGAATCGAGAGCTATGTTTATGTAAGCTCAATCAATTAAATTTGTTCTCAGCCTTAAAAAAAGTTAATTAAAATTACAAGTATTCAAACTTAACATAAGCGTAATTCCATTTACATGATGATGTTTTGGTTAAAGTGTTGGATCTAAATTAATTCGGTGATCTTTAAAAAATGTTAGGTATTATTTCTTTTTACAATTATTCTTATATCCCTAAAGATACTTTATTCTCAATATAAATTAAAATAAAATAAATCCTTTTAGCCTATTTAAACATCATTTTCACAAAAAAGGTTATTGTTAATTATATTATACGGCTACAAATGAGCACCTAACACGTGTATTGAAAAAAACAGTTTTTCAAATTAAATTACTATTTTGACTATTGAGTAAGATATTTTAAAAAAAAAGCCAAGAGACTTGACCACGGACGATACATAACAAATATCTCTAACCTGGGAAAGTACAGAAGATTAAAGGTCGGACTTCTGCTACGAGTACGTCCGGGCGTACACATATACATAAACTTTACATTATTCACACATCTTCACCGGAATGTCTTCTCGTGTACCCACTATTATCTTACTTAATTAATCACAATTTGATACATACTATTTGAGGAACATAAACAGTCTTAATATTAATTTAACATACAAAGGAGGATGGAAAAGAAACAGACCAATTATAAATGTTCACAGATATATTAGTAATATACAACTAAGTATTTAGTGAATGTAGACTAAAATATATAAAGCAGGACTAAGTAACAAATTTAATAGCCGAGCTAAGTAAGAAGTATAAAATTGGAAGTAGAACAAATGTAATAAACCTATTTAATGCATTATACAAGAATATATACGTAAGTATACAGGACGTTAGAGTAGGAGACAGGTTTTGGCGTTGTAGCGGGATGTGGGAGGAAAGGGATGAGTTTATAATTATACAGGACGTTAGAGTGGGAGACAGGTTTTGACGTTGTAGCGGGGTGTGGGAGAAAAGGAATGAGTTTATAATTATACAGGATGATAGAGTAGGAGACAGATTTTGGCGTTGTAGCGGGATGTGGGAGGAAAGGGATGAGTTTATTATTATACAGGATGATAGAGTAGGAGACAGATTTTGGCGTTGTAGCGGGATGTGGGAGGAAAGGGATGAGTTTATAATTATACAGGATGATAGAGTAGGAGACAGATTTTGGCGTTGTAGCGGGATGTGGGAGGAAAGGGATGAGTTTATAATTATACAGGACGATAGAGTAGGAGACAGGTTTTGACGTTGTAGCGGGGTGTGGGAGGAAAGGAATGAGTTTATAATTATACAGGATGATAGAGTAGGAGACAGATTTTGGCGTTGTAGCGGGATGTGGGAGGAAAGGGATGAGTTTATAATTATACAGGACGTTAGAGTAGGAGACAGGTTTTGACGTTGTAGCGGGGTGTGGGAGGAAAGGAATGAGTTTATAATTATACAGGATGATAGAGTAGGAGACAGATTTTGGCGTTGTAGCGGGATGTGGGAGGAAAGGGATGAGTTTATAATTATACAGGATGATAGAGTAGGAGACAGATTTTGGCGTTGTAGCGGGATGTGGGAGGAAAGGGATGAGTTTATAATTATACAGGATGATAGAGTAGGAGACAGATTTTGGCGTTGTAGCGGGATGTGGGAGGAAAGGGATGAGTTTATAATTATACAGGATGATAGAGTAGGAGACAGGTTTTGGCGTTGTAGCGGGATGTGGGAGGAAAGGGATGAGTTTATAATTATACAGGACGTTAGAGTAGGAGACAGGTTTTGACGTTGTAGCGGGGTGTGGGAGGAAAGGAATGAGTTTATAAATATACAGGATGATAGAGTAGGAGACAGATTTTGGCGTTGTAGCGGGATGTGGGAGGAAAGGGATGAGTTTATAATTATACAAAATGATAGAGTAGGAGACAGATTTTGGCGTTGTAGCGGGATGTGGGAGGAAAGGGATGAGTTTATAATTATACAGGATGATAGAGTAGGAGACAGGTTTTGGCGTTGTAGCGGGATGTGGGAGGAAAGGGATGAGTTTATAATTATACAGGACGTTAGAGTAGGAGACAGGTTTTGACGTTGTAGCGGGGTGTGGGAGGAAAGGAATGAGTTTATAATTATACAGGATGATAGAGAAGGAGACAGATTTTGGCGTTGTAGCGGGATGTGGGAGGAAAGGGATGAGTTTATAATTATACAGGATGATAGAGTAGGAGACAGATTTTGGCGTTGTAGCGGGATGTGGGAGGAAAGGGATGAGTTTATAATTATACAGGATGATAGAGTAGGAGACAGGTTTTGGCGTTGTAGCGGGATGTGGGAGGAATGGGATGAGTTTATAATTATACAGGATGATAGAGTAGGAGACAGATTTTGGCGTTGTAGCGGGATGTGGGAGGAAAGGGATGAGTTTATAATTATACAGGATGATAGAGTAGGAGACAGATTTTGGCGTTGTAGCGGGATGTGGGAGGAAAGGGATGAGTTTATAATTATACAGGATGATATAGTAGGAGACAGGTTTTGGCGTTGTAGCGGGATGTGGGAGGAAAGGGATGAGTTTATAATTATACAGGACGTTAGAGTAGGAGACAGGTTATGACGTTGTAGCGGGGTGTGGGAGGAAAGGAATGAGTTTATAATTATACAGGATGATAGAGTAGGAGACAGGTTTTGGCGTTGTAGCGGGATGTGGGATGAAAGGGATGAGTTTATAATTACACAGGATGATAGAGTAGGAGACAGATTTTGGCGTTGTAGCGGGATGTGGGAGGAAAGGGATGAGTTTATAATTATACAGGATGATAGAGTAGGAGACAGGTTTTGACGTTGTAGCGGGGTGTGGGAGGAAAGGAATGAGTTTATAATTATACAGGATGATAGAGTAGGAGACAGGTTTTGACGTTGTAGCGGGGTGTGGGAGGAAAGGAATGAGTTTATAATTATACATGATGATAGAGTAGGAGACAGGTTTTGGCGTTGTAGCGGGATGTGGGAGGAAAGGGATGAGTTTATAATTATACAAAATGATAGAGTAGGAGACAGATTTTGGCGTTGTAGCGGGATGTGGGAGGAAAGGGATGAGTTTATAATTATACAGGATGATAGAGTAGGAGACAGGTTTTGGCGTTGTAGCGGGATGTGGGAGGAAAGGGATGAGTTTATAATTATACAGGACGTTAGAGTAGGAGACAGGTTTTGACGTTGTAGCGGGGTGTGGGAGGAAAGGAATGAGTTTATAATTATACAGGATGATAGAGAAGGAGACAGATTTTGGCGTTGTAGCGGGATGTGGGAGGAAAGGGATGAGTTTATAATTATACAGGATGATAGAGTAGGAGACAGATTTTGGCGTTGTAGCGGGATGTGGGAGGAAAGGGATGAGTTTATAATTATACAGGATGATAGAGTAGGAGACAGGTTTTGGCGTTGTAGCGGGATGTGGGAGGAATGGGATGAGTTTATAATTATACAGGATGATAGAGTAGGAGACAGATTTTGGCGTTGTAGCGGGATGTGGGAGGAAAGGGATGAGTTTATAATTATACAGGATGATAGAGTAGGAGACAGATTTTGGCGTTGTAGCGGGATGTGGGAGGAAAGGGATGAGTTTATAATTATACAGGATGATAGAGTAGGAGACAGGTTTTGGCGTTGTAGCGGGATGTGGGAGGAAAGGGATGAGTTTATAATTATACAGGACGTTAGAGTAGGAGACAGGTTTTGACGTTGTAGCGGGGTGTGGGAGGAAAGGAATGAGTTTATAATTATACAGGATGATAGAGTAGGAGACAGGTTTTGGCGTTGTAGCGGGATGTGGGATGAAAGGGATGAGTTTATAATTATACAGGATGATAGAGTAGGAGACAGATTTTGGCGTTGTAGCGGGATGTGGGAGGAAAGGGATGAGTTTATAATTATACAGGATGATAGAGTAGGAGACAGGTTTTGACGTTGTAGCGGGGTGTAGGAGGAAAGGAATGAGTTTATAATTATACAGGATGATAGAGTAGGAGACAGGTTTTGACGTTGTAGCGGGGTGTGGGAGGAAAGGAATGAGTTTATAATTATACATGATGATAGAGTAGGAGACAGGTTTTGGCGTTGTAGCGGGATGTGGGAGGAAAGGGATGAGTTTATAATTATACAGGATGATAGAGTAGGAGACAGATTTTGGCGTTGTAGCGGGATGTGGGAGGAAAGGGATGAGTTTATAATTATACAGGATGATAGAGTAGGAGACAGATTTTGGCGTTGTAGCGGGATGTGGGAGGAAAGGGATGAGTTTATAATTATACAGGATGATAGAGTAGGAGACAGGTTTTGGCGTTGTAGCGGGATGTGGGAGGAAAGGGATGAGTTTATAATTATACAGGACGTTAGAGTAGGAGACAGGTTTTGACGTTGTAGCGGGGTGTGGGAGGAAAGGAATGAGTTTATAATTATACAGGATGATAGAGTAGGAGACAGATTTTGGCGTTGTAGCGGGATGTGGGAGGAAAGGGATGAGTTTATAATTATACAGGATGATAGAGTAGGAGACAGATTTTGGCGTTGTAGCGGGATGTGGGAGGAAAGGGATGAGTTTATAATTATACAGGATGATAGAGTAGGAGACAGGTTTTGGCGTTGTAGCGGGATGTGGGAGGAAAGGGATGAGTTTATAATTATACAGGACGTTAGAGTAGGAGACAGGTTTTGACGTTGTAGCGGGGTGTGGGAGGAAAGGAATGAGTTTATAATTATACAGGATGATAGAGTAGGAGACAGGTTTTGGCGTTGTAGCGGGATGTGGGAGAAAAGGGATGAGTTTATAATTATACAGGATGATAGAGTAGGAGACAGATTTTGGCGTTGTAGCGGGATGTGGGAGGAAAGGGATGAGTTTATAATTATACAGGATGATAGAGTAGGAGACAGATTTTGGCGTTGTAGCGGGATGTGGGAGGAAAGGGATGAGTTTATAATTATACAGGATGATAGAGTAGGAGACAGGTTTTGGCATTGTAGCGGGATGTGGGAGGAAAGGGATGAGTTTATAATTATACAGGACGTTAGAGTAGGAGACAGGTTTTGACGTTGTAGCGGGGTGTGGGAGGAAAGGAATGAGTTTATAATTATACAGGATGATAGAGTAGGAGACAGATTTTGGCGTTGTAGCGGGATGTGGGAGGAAAGGGATGAGTTTATAATTATACAGGATGATAGAGTAGGAGACAGGTTTTGGCGTTGTAGCGGGATGTGGGAGGAAAGGGATGAGTTTATAATTATACAGGATGATAGAGTAGGAGACAGGTTTTGACGTTGTAGCGGGGTGTGGGAGGAAAGGAATGAGTTTATAAATATACAGGATGATAGAGTAGGAGACAGGTTTTGACGTTGTAGCGGGGTGTGGGAGGAAAGGAATGAGTTTATAATTATACATGATGATAGAGTAGGAGACAGGTTTTGGCGTTGTAGCGGGATGTGGGAGGAAAGGGATGAGTTTATAATTATACAAAATGATAGAGTAGGAGACAGATTTTGGCGTTGTAGCGGGATGTGGGAGGAAAGGGATGAGTTTATAATTATACAGGATGATAGAGTAGGAGACAGGTTTTGGCGTTGTAGCGGGATGTGGGAGGAAAGGGATGAGTTTATAATTATACAGGACGTTAGAGTAGGAGACAGGTTTTGACGTTGTAGCGGGGTGTGGGAGGAAAGGAATGAGTTTATAATTATACAGGATGATAGAGAAGGAGACAGATTTTGGCGTTGTAGCGGGATGTGGAAGGAAAGGGATGAGTTTATAATTATACAGGATGATAGAGTAGGAGACAGATTTTGGCGTTGTAGCGGGATGTGGGAGGAAAGGGATGAGTTTATAATTATACAGGATGATAGAGTAGGAGACAGGTTTTGGCGTTGTAGCGGGATGTGGGAGGAATGGGATGAGTTTATAATTATACAGGATGATAGAGTAGGAGACAGATTTTGGCGTTGTAGCGGGATGTGGGAGGAAAGGGATGAGTTTATAATTATACAGGATGATAGAGTAGGAGACAGATTTTGGCGTTGTAGCGGGATGTGGGAGGAAAGGGATGAGTTTATAATTATACAGGATGATAGAGTAGGAGACAGGTTTTGGCGTTGTAGCGGGATGTGGGAGGAAAGGGATGAGTTTATAATTATACAGGACGTTAGAGTAGGAGACAGGTTTTGACGTTGTAGCGGGGTGTGGGAGGAAATGAATGAGTTTATAATTATACAGGATGATAGAGTAGGAGACAGGTTTTGGCGTTGTAGCGGGATGTGGGATGAAAGGGATGAGTTTATAATTATACAGGATGATAGAGTAGGAGACAGATTTTGGCGTTGTAGCGGGATGTGGGAGGAAAGGGATGAGTTTATAATTATACAGGATGATAGAGTAGGAGACAGGTTTTGGCGTTGTAGCGGGATGTGGGAGGAAAGGGATGAGTTTATAATTATACAGGATGATAGAGTAGGAGACAGATTTTGGCGTTGTAGCGGGATGTGGGAGGAAAGGGATGAGTTTATAATTATACAGGATGATAGAGTAGGAGACAGATTTTGGCGTTGTAGCGGGATGTGGGAGGAAAGGGATGAGTTTATAATTATACAGGATGATAGAGTAGGAGACAGGTTTTGGCGTTGTAGCGGGATGTGGGAGGAAAGGGATGAGTTTATAATTATACAGGACGTTAGAGTAGGAGACAGGTTTTGACGTTGTAGCGGGGTGTGGGAGGAAAGGAATGAGTTTATAATTATACAGGATGATAGAGTAGGAGACAGATTTTGGCGTTGTAGCGGGATGTGGGAGGAAAGGGATGAGTTTATAATTATACAGGATGATAGAGTAGGAGACAGATTTTGGCGTTGTAGCGGGATGTGGGAGGAAAGGGATGAGTTTATAATTATACAGGATGATAGAGTAGGAGACAGGTTTTGGCGTTGTAGCGGGATGTGGGAGGAAAGGGATGAGTTTATAATTATACAGGACGTTAGAGTAGGAGACAGGTTTTGACGTTGTAGCGGGGTGTGGGAGGAAAGGAATGAGTTTATAATTATACAGGATGATAGAGTAGGAGACAGGTTTTGGCGTTGTAGCGGGATGTGGGATGAAAGGGATGAGTTTATAATTATACAGGATGATAGAGTAGGAGACAGATTTTGGCGTTGTAGCGGGATGTGGGAGGAAAGGGATGAGTTTATAATTATACAGGACGTTAGAGTAGGAGACAGGTTTTGACGTTGTAGCGGGGTGTGGGAGGAAAGGAATGAGTTTATAATTATACAGGATGATAGAGTAGGAGACAGGTTTTGGCGTTGTAGCGGGATGTGGGAGAAAAGGGATGAGTTTATAATTATACAGGATGATAGAGTAGGAGACAGATTTTGGCGTTGTAGCGGGATGTGGGAGGAAAGGGATGAGTTTATAATTATACAGGATGATAGAGTAGGAGACAGATTTTGGCGTTGTAGCGGGATGTGGGAGGAAAGGGATGAGTTTATAATTATACAGGATGATAGAGTAGGAGACAGGTTTTGGCGTTGTAGCGGGATGTGGGAGGAAAGGGATGAGTTTATAATTATACAGGACGTTAGAGTAGGAGACAGGTTTTGACGTTGTAGCGGGGTGTGGGAGGAAAGGAATGAGTTTATAATTATACAGGATGATAGAGTAGGAGACAGATTTTGGCGTTGTAGCGGGATGTGGGAGGAAAGGGATGAATTTATAATTATACAGGATGATAGAGTAGGAGACAGGTTTTGGCGTTGTAGCGGGATGTGGGAGGAAAGGGATGAGTTTATAATTATACAGGACGTTAGAGTAGGAGACAGGTTTTGACGTTGTAGCGGGGTGTGGGAGGAAAGGAATGAGTTTATAAATATACAGGATGATAGAGTAGGAGACAGATTTTGGCGTTGTAGCGGGATGTGGGAGGAAAGGGATGAGTTTATAATTATACAGGATGATAGAGTAGGAGACAGATTTTGGCGTTGTAGCGGGATGTGGGAGGAAAAGGATGAGTTTATAATTATACAGGATGATAGAGTAGGAGACAGATTTTGGCGTTGTAGCGGGATGTGGGAGGAAAGGGATAAGTTTATAATTATACAGGACGTTAGAGTAGGAGACAGGTTTTGACGTTGTAGCGGGGTGTGGGAGGAAAGGAATGAGTTTATAATTATACAGGATGATAGAGTAGGAGACAGGTTTTGGCGTTGTAGCGGGATGTGGGAGGAAAGGGATGAGTTTATAATTATACAGGATGATAGAGTAGGAGACAGATTTTGGCGTTGTAGCGGGATGTGGGAGGAAAGGGATGAGTTTATAATTATACAGGATGATAGAGTAGGAGACAGATTTTGGCGTTGTAGCGGGATGTGGGAGGAAAGGGATGAGTTTATAATTATACAGGATGATAGAGTAGGAGACAGGTTTTGGCGTTGTAGCGGGATGTGGGAGGAAAGGGATGAGTTTATAATTATACAGGACGTTAGAGTAGGAGACAGGTTTTGACGTTGTAGCGGGGTGTGGGAGGAAAGGAATGAGTTTATAATTATACAGGATGATAGAGTAGGAGACAGATTTTGGCGTTGTAGCGGGATGTGGGAGGAAAGGGATGAGTTTATAATTATACAGGATGATAGAGTAGGAGACAGGTTTTGGCGTTGTAGCGGGATGTGGGAGGAAAGGGATGAGTTTATAATTATACAGGATGATAGAGTAGGAGACAGATTTTGGCGTTGTAGCGGGATGTGGGAGGAAAGGGATGAGTTTATAATTATACAGGATGATAGAGTAGGAGACAGATTTTGGCGTTGTAGCGGGATGTGGGAGGAAAGGGATGAGTTTATAATTATACAGGATGATAGAGTAGGAGACAGGTTTTGGCGTTGTAGCGGGATGTGGGAGGAAAGGGATGAGTTTATAATTATACAGGACGTTAGAGTAGGAGACAGGTTTTGACGTTGTAGCGGGGTGTGGGAGGAAAGGAATGAGTTTATAATTATACAGGATGATAGAGTAGGAGACAGATTTTGGCGTTGTAGCGGGATGTGGGAGGAAAGGGATGAGTTTATAATTATACAGGACGTTAGAGTAGGAGACAGGTTTTGACGTTGTAGCGGGGTGTGGGAGGAAAGGAATGAGTTTATAATTATACAGGATGATAGAGTAGGAGACAGATTTTGGCGTTGTAGCGGGATGTGGGAGGAAAGGGATGAGTTTATAATTATACAGGATGATAGAGTAGGAGACAGGTTTTGGCGTTGTTGCGGGATGTGGGAGGAAAGGGATGAGTTTATAATTATACAGGATGATAGAGTAGGAGACAGATTTTGGCGTTGTAGCGGGATGTGGGAGGAAAGGGATGAGTTTATAATTATACAGGATGATAGAGTAGGAGACAGATTTTGGCGTTGTAGCGGGATGTGGGAGGAAAGGGATGAGTTTATAATTATACAGGACGATAGAGTAGGAGACAGGTTTTGACGTTGTAGCGGGGTGTGGGAGGAAAGGAATGAGTTTATAATTATACAGGATGATAGAGTAGGAGACAGATTTTGGCGTTGTAGCGGGATGTGGGAGGAAAGGGATGAGTTTATAATTATACAGGACGTTAGAGTAGGAGACAGGTTTTGACGTTGTAGCGGGGTGTGGGAGGAAAGGAATGAGTTTATAATTATACAGGATGATAGAGTAGGAGACAGATTTTGGCGTTGTAGCGGGATGTGGGAGGAAAGGGATGAGTTTATAATTATACAGGATGATAGAGTAGGAGACAGATTTTGGCGTTGTAGCGGGATGTGGGAGGAAAGGGATGAGTTTATAATTATACAGGATGATAGAGTAGGAGACAGGTTTTGACGTTGTAGCGAGATGTGGGAGGAAAGGGATGAGTTTATAATTATACAGGATGATAGAGTAGGAGACAGATTTTGGCGTTGTAGCGGGATGTGGGAGGAAAGGGATGAGTTTATAATTATACAGGATGATAGAGTAGGAGACAGATTTTGGCGTTGTAGCGGGATGTGGGAGGAAAGGGATGAGTTTATAATTATACAGGATGATAGAGTAGGAGACAGATTTTGGCGTTGTAGCGGGATGTGGGAGGAAAGGGATGAGTTTATAATTATACAGGATGATAGAGTAGGAGACAGGTTTTGGCGTTGTAGCGGGATGTGGGAGGAAAGGGATGAGTTTATAACTATACAGGACGTTAGAGTAGGAGACAGGTTTTGGCGTTGTAGCGGGATGTGGGAGGAAAGGGATGAGGGAATGTTGCCGCGCAGCTGAAATTTAAAAAAATAATAAATTAGCAATTTAAAGATAAAATAAGGTAGAATTAATTTAATCATCATGATTTTGTGCTATTCATACCTAAAGTGTGATACAATAAACTTTTATAACGATAGTAACTAGCAGTGAAAATTTCAGCATGTATGTCTATATTTGCAAGTTTTTTGTTTTACCAACTGCAGGTTCTGTTCACAAATTCGTTTTGATTGGCGTTGGTGTTGCATTATATGTTGTTGTTGCAAAAATATAAAAGTTTTTGATTAATTATCGTGATCGATTTTAATGTATTGTATTTGGTTGCGCTTCTTTATCGCTTAGCCATCGTTTCGGACAGTCATAATCCGAAATCGTATCAGCATTTGGTTAATTTTTATGCCACAATTTTTTTGCTTAATATGTCGAAAAAAAATACAAAAATGTATGCACACCATTATTTGAGTGGTTGATAATTGAAGACAGTTCCAGACGATTGGCTATAAGAAAAATATGTTTATGAGCTTATTCTGAACATGACATTGAGTTATTTACCAGTGCAATGTGTTTGAATAATATTTATCAATATCTTAAAATGCACAAAATAGAGTTGCGTAGTTATTGTAATAAAACAACACCCCAACCAACACCATCTGGTTCTGACAAATAAAAATATCCTAAAGGGTGAAGAATAAAAACGTCGAGAAATATTTGCAAGGCTTCAAATACAGACATATCTCTATGAAGAATAATGTGACAGAAATAAAAAAAAAAAATATTTTGTTTTTGTTAAAATTGCGAAGAAACATTGCCCACGGATTGCACTAACCTTGCCACATCCTGGAATAAAAATAATTATGATATTATTAATTTAATATTGGTGTAAAAAAGACGTAATAATATTTGGTAGGTACTTACCTACTTAACTAAGTAGGTAAAAATCGTCTGTTGAATGAAACTTGGTTAATCTTAATATTTGTGACATTTTTTTTGAGATTGACTCGATCAATGGTTTATACAGTATAAAACTGGTGTAAGCATAATTTTTGCAATATTTACAAAAAAAAGAACTGGATACTTAGCTGGGTATATACCTAAATTAAAAATATTAAAGATAAAAATGGAGTAAATCCAATTTCATCAGAGAAAACCCGAATCGAACGCGATCTGTTTTTGTTTATGTTACGAGATAAAATTGCCAGGTTAGTGTTTTGATAGATCATATATTCGTAAAAGAAACAGAAATGAACTAGTGACGGTACTAAATCTAAGACCTAAATCCATCACCCTTAAAAAAATAACCGTAAAAGAAATAGAAATGAAATACTGACGGTAATGAATCTAAGATCTATTATTGATTATGTTTTCAAACGTGAAAAATTTTTGTTTATTTTTTTTTTCAATACTATGGTTCCCAGGTACTAAGTACCTTAGTAAAGTTTGGAAATAGAATTGTCATTGAGATAATGACGTTTTTTTGAACAAATTGTATAATTTCTTATTTGAAATTAAATAAAAAATATATATATATTATATGTTATATAATTAAGTAGTTGGGAATTTAAGTACCTACGCACCAAATAACAAATCTTGCGATTTCATGGGAAATTTTATTTTTTTGTTTTAGAAAATTATAAACATGTTTTATTGCACGCGAGGTCTACTACCTCTTCACAGAACTACCAGTATATTTAAATGTCTTGTGTCATGTGCCTAACTATTAACACTTCATAAATCTTCAAAAATATTACTAGCCCGTTAAAAGTAGTATTTTTATTACATGGTGTTGAAAAAACACTTACCAATTGCATTTGACAGACAGACGCTGTGCGTAAGCTGAGGGGCGGGCCCATCCCTTATCCATATATTTGTTTACTCTAGCCACCCACAGCCAGAAGTACCTTATACTCCGACACCCCCTGTATTGAACTACCCCTACACACAGTACACATTATACTGAGAAGATCAAGCGACTAAATTACTAAAGCGCAGCAGGGTGTCTGCTATACTAAAGGACTTGAATACCACAATAAGAATTTTCTCGCTCTAACTTTAAGTTCATACATTTTTATATATGTTACTAACGGATGCTATTTTGAAAACCGGAATGAAGATAATGAGAATTACAAGGTAAGTATCATAATCTAGTGAAACTGTTAAAAATTGTAATTTTTTCGTATAATGTCTGTGGCGGAGGTATCTACCTCACTCTTTATAGATAGGCGACGTGACGGGACTATCCATGGCCTTTAAGTTTACCCTGGAATTGTATTCTCTCGCGTTAAGAGTTAATACACTACTTGTTACAATATCAATAATGTTACTATTAAAAAAACGTGCAAAGTATAAAACACTACAGTTGCTACGGGGTAAAAGACAGCGGCAATGGTGATAATATTATTGACTGAAATTATTATAATAAATAATATAATTCTTATAATTACAGGCATAGAATACCAAATAACACAAGAAATGCCTTGTGGGTGTGTGTCGCGATCGAAATATTTGCCTGATCGAGGATTAAATTTCCAATAAAAAAAATTGTTTTCGGAATTCAAATGAGATGGAGATTTACAATGTCAGGTAAGTGTAAGTGAGACAGATTGCGCTTAACGAAAAATATTTATTTGCCTTCAAAGTTGTATGGAAGGTTACTGCTTCTTGTGTTATTCTATGATTCTGAAAAAAAACTAATATTCGACCTCCAACACACTAATAACTAACACGTTATTGAGTAAAATAATCAAATCTGCGTATACATTTTATGTAACTCAGTTCTTACTAATATTCAGAAGTTGGATGAATGTATAGTATACGGGCTTTAAAAACCAAATTATTAGATATTTTAAAAATTCACTGTTCTTTATATTTTTAAATATTAATGATTCACTGTTCTTAATATTTTTAAATATTAAGAACAGTGAATCAAGTAATTGTTTGGTTTCGTTTTTATCCTTGTGTAAAATGTCTGCTCAGAATGTTCATAGCTTTTGAACATAAACTTCCCGTGAAAATTCACGGAATACAAAATTAAACAAAAAATGTATTTTCATAAATAAACGCAAAAAAATGCATACGCCAGTAAAATTAAGAATTAAAATGCCAAGGCTGAGAACCAAATAAACTGTTTGGAAGGTAACTATGCTGACCATTACACCATCAACTTTTGTTAAAACGGTGACGTAAATTCTGTAGGTATATTTATTGAAAATATAAGAATTTCGTATTTTGGAATGTTGCGTACAGACATCTGAAATTATATTATTATTTTTTCCTGGGTTATATAATAGCACTGCTATTGTTAGTTTGTTTTCTTATTACAGCTTTGCATAATTTACCACACATATAATATATTTATTATGCCATGTTATTTTACCAATATAATATAAGCAGTTAAAGCACCTAAGGCTGGCCAATTCTTGCTTGCTACCGACTGCTGACGACCGCTGAGAGAGATTACAAGATCTCGTGTCGAACAGAGAGAATTTTGAATACTTTAAAAAGTTTCTAACTTAGATGAAAATCATCTTTGTTTCAGGTGCTGAGCGTATTGCTCTTGTTCCTCCACGGTAACTTAACTTTAATATTGCTTTTGGCATGATCGCAATGCATTTATTATTTTGTTTGTTTTATTATTTTTTATTTATTTGTTGTGTACATTGGCTTTTCACACAGTTTTTTCCGATCTAACACTGTTTATTTAGGCATTTGAAATGTCTATATATTCTTTTTTTAACTTTTGATTTTAAGCTATTTTTATTAGGAATACCGGTCGATTTAACTTCAACCTTCTTCCCATTTCAGAGCACGTGTTCCAAGTTCTAACAAATCAGTGCCCCCTGTGTACCGGTTGGACCGGAATAGGAGTGCTCCTGGTTGGTACAATCGTGTCGTATCGTGTTCAATTATTAATTAATATCTAAACAGTCAATATTATAAGGTTTTATTAAAAAATTACCATTTTAAAAATGTATAATATAAATAATACTGACATACAAAATAACGCATGACATAGCAAAAGTTGATGATACCTATTAATCCTTATCAAAATTACTCAGCTTAACCTAACGTTAGTCTATCTAGACCAATTTAACATTACAAAGCCATGACAATATTTTTCAAATTACCTAATGTAAACGGTAGGTAGGTACCTATACTTTTCGTCGTATCAATAGAATAGGCTTATCTTTTGTATAGATCAAGTATTATTTAACGGAGATTTTTGAGTTGCTACCACAAAGTTAAAGTTATTAACTTTCATATTCAAAGCTCCAAAAGAACCCTCTTATCGAGATTTGTTTCGGAGCAATTTCCATATTGAGTTACTGTTTCGCCCAAAGTAAAGGTGTTATAAAATTGTTTTATCCCGTGTTTCACTTCAGATTTTGAGAAGAATTCTGTCGGTACCTACAAGTTTTACTAAACTCTTACGTTCTAAAAACATAAAAGAAGTTGTAAATGTTGTTATGTACAAATATCAAGTTATAGTAGTATTATTTAAACCACGTTGACGCCAATGTAATGCAAGATCTGACTAAAATATAATATGTTTAATTTTGGAATATTAATGAGTTAAACCTCAAATTGTAATATTTATTCATCTAAGACAATACTATCGATTCTCAAAGGAAAATTTGAAATAGAAAAATCAGAAAAAGATACGGTCTCATCTAGGAATTGAACCCAGATCCTTAGCCGGGAGCAGCCGGAGTGTTGCTCTAGCACTCCCCGGGAAGCTAAGATTCTGATTCGCCCGTTCCATAAGTAATATGTCAAATTTTTCCCTGTTCTGACCTTTATTTTACAAAACCTCACACAAGATACCCTATAGAAAATAATCCCTGAGAGACAGTGTCATATTTTCAGATGCTGTGTCGAGGGTGTCTTATAAGGAAAGGAAGTTATGAAAAGGTAAAGAGCATCAGGGGTGGGCAGGCCCATCCCGAACACACCTCACCCGATGAAACCGAGCACGCTTGCTAAATTAACAAACGTAGCGAACCACTTGGTCTATGGGGTGATCTATGGCAGAGGTGTTATTTATCCAATAAATTGTTCCCGGGGCGGCGGTACCCAAACCCTCTTCCCAAATTATACTTATTTTAAAAATAACATTGGAACTTTTGTTTAACCAAAACTAAAAACGAAAATTTCAGGGACTTATTCACCCTTTGTTTTCGTTCGGCCTGTACAACTCACATTATTCATTGCATTTTAACATTTTTCATTTCACCTCGCGATGTGAACGTGTTTGCAGTGTGCAGAGAAATATACGAATGTAATGTCTCAAAAGCCCCCAAGGGATGTCTGATGATGTCGCGGTTGGAACAAAACAATTTTTCTCTACTACACACACATTTTATTAAGGAATTTTGTTTGTTTTCATTTTCAAAATAAAAACTATTTAATTTATCAAATTTATGTAAGAAGACTAGATTTACCTTTAGGTCCCATGACAGAACATCGAAAAAATGTGAACAAATGTGATTAAATGTTACGCTGCCGTTTTGTTTTATTTGCTGATGACCTCAAGATTTACCGTAAAATTTCTACTGATTCTGATCAAGTTATGCTTCAAGAAGATCTTTACACACTACATAGCTGGTGTACTCAAAATGATATGTTTCTAAATATTGATAAATGTTACATTATAACCTTCACTCGTAACAGAAGAAGAAAGAATCGTGCATATTTCATTAATAATGTTCAATTAAATGCAGTCACCACTATTAGAGATCTAGGAATCACACTTGATTCAAAATTTAAGTTTGATGTACATATCAGTGATATCACGAGTAAATCCTTGAAAATGGTTGGTTTTATACATAGAATATCGAAACCATTTAAAAATACCCAATCCATTATAACCTTGTATCACTCGTTGGTCAGAAGCAAATTGGAATATGGTAGTGTTATCTGGAACCCACACTACTTGAAATATTCAAAAACTATTGAATCTGTACAAAAAAAATTTCTAAGATTGTTATCCTTTAAACTTGGACTAAGTTCCGTACTGCAGTCTTATGAGGAACGACTCCAATACTTTAACTTTACGACCCTGGATAAAAGAAGACAATTTGCTGACTTAATATGTCTACACAAAATTATTCATGACAAGCTTGAAGCAACTGATTGTGTGAGCAATATTCTTATTAAAATTCCTAATAGACGTAATCTAAGGAATCATAATATATTCCATCTAGAATTATTTAAG
Organism: Hesperophylax magnus; assembly: GCA_026573805.1. Taxonomy (NCBI): domain Eukaryota; kingdom Metazoa; phylum Arthropoda; class Insecta; order Trichoptera; family Limnephilidae; genus Hesperophylax; species Hesperophylax magnus. The sequence continues at coordinate 24,480,499 of JAIUSX010000011.1, forward strand.
AACAATATTGCATACTTCAATCCATTATCTAGAAAGTGTCGTCTGTACAATTCTATTGAGTGTAACAACATAGATATATATGCAAATAGTCTCACTTATTTTAAAAAGCAAATTAGCAATAGATTGTGAATGTTTGTTTGTTTTTTTTTATTTACTCTATTTGTTTTCTGTTTTTATTTTTGTTTCTTTTGTTTTTTGGATCATATATGAATCTGTATTTTTTGTTTTTGATATCTCTTTTTTTGCCCTTTTCACGTTTTGCTGTTTATATATTTTTTTGTTAATACATAGTGTATAATGACACTTAAACTGTGCATGATGTGAACATTTTTAAGTGGACTGTTGACATTTCCTTTTTTTTGCAGCGCTTATCTAATGTTTTTTTTCTCTTGTTAATAGTCTGTAAATGTTCCTCAACAATAAATAAATAAATAAAAAGTACTTTACCTAAAACAAGTTCATATTTTAGGTGTTTTTCAGCAATGCATTTGATAAATAATTCATAGCTCTCGGAATATACTGGAATATTTCCGGCCACCAGTTTCTTGTGTAGGAAATATAGAAAGGAGAAAGGAATGGAACTATGAGAGGATACTACCAGAATAATGAAAGTTCTACCTTTGGTCTTGGTGTCTTCAATGTTCCTTCTTTCTGCCAGCACTAAAAAACTCCGTTATTAACCCGGAATTGCAACCTAACAACCTGTTATCAGAGGCGCTGCATAAATTGTACTGAAGGTAATTTCCGTTTACGGGTGACAAGGTTATAGGACGGGAAGGTAGCGAGTAAATTATTATAACGATTGGCTATATGCCCGAACACGAATATTATATAAATCACTATCAAACGCGACAGAAACAAATGTTTTGTACGTAATCATAATTGGTATTGTCATGAATTTGAATGATCAGATCATCATTTTCAAAAACTCAGTTTGAGGTTATCGCAGACATATCACACCGGCAGCAGATCAGCTTTACATCAGGTCGAGCCGTTCAATATTATTTTTGTGCAACTCCTTACTGCAACGCACGCTAATCAGCACCGTAACGACATCGCCTCGCCGATCCATCCTAACGATAACCTTTTAGATCTGCGTGCGTTGATAACTTGTCTAGTGGTGCGGTAGTGAGCGAAAGGGGCACGTAGCTTCCGGCTGTAATTGACGTATAGTGCGGTTTATGTGTGGCCCATGTTTTTCCTCGTTTTCACAGTTTTTGTACGCAGTATTTTACTTATATTCATAATAATATGCTGTAACACTCCGTTTTGTCTCCGGTACCCAGCTCAGAAAAAATACTTAACGTTGCTTCCACCGCAAAATTACCTAACTGCAAAAATGTACTTTTACAGGAAAGCGCAAAAATCTTCCCATTTTAAAATAAAGCAGATTTTTTTTTTATTTTAATAAAAGACGTATCTCATGAATATTTTTTTAATTATTTTTTATATAGACAAAATAATTTTTTTTTAAACAGTGTAGTGGCAGTTTAAGATAAAAATTTTTGCTTTGAAAAAATTGTTCATTTATGGAATTTTGCACGTAAAATTTACTACCTATGTAATGATCTGCACTTTTCAACTTTTTTTTCTCTTCTTTCTACGATAAATTTTCCCATAGGTAACTTTTCCATAAGGCTTTGGTTATGTATATATCCGGGGTAGGAATGTCCTCCCTGCCGTCTTTACAAGCTTTGCCCCTCTCTTTATTACTCACCCCTTCAAGTGTGTGCACCCTAGTTTGTCTACGTGTTTTACGATCTTGAACGTAATTATTTCATGTGACGGTTCAGTATAAAAAGGTTTCACCGAACGTTGTGTTGGCTTTTTTGTTTCTCGGTATAGAAACCTAGTTATCTTTGTATGTGTGTGGTACCCCTCGGTTCTTTTGAGATAGAGTGAGTTGAATCCATTACCGCTGTGTTTTAAAGCCATATTTCATAAAGCTACGTGATTCTACCTGTCATAGGGTAATGTGAGTATAATAAAGTGTTAGATTTTATATATGTGATAAACATACGATAAATTTATGGTCTAAGTTGTCGGCGCCATCCATGTATATATTTTGGGAGGGAAGGGAGAGGAACGGGAATGAATTTGTTCAAGCTAAAGTTGGCTCCTCCTCTTTACCAAACAAAACCGATGGATGATAATTTGAACAAGGCGATCGATATCTGCGTGTCTGGATATCCGAACCGGCCGGGTCTCCCCTTGTTCCAAATTAGCAACCGTCACGCCAGAATAAAGAATACCAGGTCTCCTCACCAATTTCAGAAATGCCCCAACCTCAATGCACCTCCAGGAAAATCTATTTTACTGAGTGTAGAAGGGGAAAGCCATGACATCCCTTGTCACGAATCTAGTCGCGAAAATGTGACACGTAAGGTCCTAAGTTACATGCCACCTCAAGAAAACGCTGTAAATTCCTCGTCGTCGGGAATTTACATCCCTTTCTAGGTCAATAACATAGATAACACACGACGATCTTGTCGACATTTAGCCCGCTTCTATCGATAGGATGTGTGCCTACCCATTCAGCCAATCATCATGTGAGATATATGTAAGGTCTACTCGAAATGCCAAATTTAGGATGAGGACTGTCTGTATTTTAATATTTGGTTCCAGTAATTATTTCATGAGGATACTAGCATCCTCGTGTATTAGGTATGGGTAACTTCTATTGAATACCTATCCTCTCAGGTAGGTATAAACGGACAATTGGTTTGATTTTTGGCATTTAATTTAAAGAGGCTGCCTACTTCTCGAAAGGAACCTGTTGAGAAAAGTTGTTCGGATGGTAGTTTTATTTCGGAGATTACCATCTCCCCCTTTTGACTCTAGATTTGTTTTTGTGCATCCCAATTTGTAAATTAGAAAGTCAAACAATAGATGAAAAGTATTCATTTTTGTTCTGTCTGGTTGCATCCGATCGCTTTCTATTCGGGCGGTCATACGCTAGCAAAACTTCCCCTTCAACTGACTGTACACCGCGCCTTGTCCCGGCTGGTGGTGATCGCCGTTTTAAATGGTACGCCAGTGTTTTGATAGGTACTCTGTAGGTAGGTGTTTTTTTTTATACTGCGAGTTTATATTGGATGGCCTAATTTGTAATAAGTATTTAATGTTTTCGTCGGCTATTCAATACCTATCACAGGGACAACGCCACAATTTGATTCGTAAAGTTTTTTTAAAAGAATAGCAGAACGGCAGTAGGTAAATTCTCAATATGACCCTCGGTCCGAAGCGCCCTTGAGGTGATTTTGCACAAAAACGGCGCCATACAAGTCATCCAATTATTATTATTATTATTCCCCTAAAACAAATATTATCGGCCTACATATGAAAAGGTCATTGGCCCGTCTCCCTTTTTCAGCTGATAGATAATCTGATTGACACATTCCCTTTTGAAACATTACTTGGGCGGCAGGGGCTGTAAACTTTGTTTCTGTTGTTCTGTTGCATCCGTCCTTAAGGGTCCTCTGAAATTTAATAAATAATATAAAAAACTCACCCAGTTAGCCATCTCCCACTCTCAGCGTGAAGTCTACCTGGTTACACACTAAATAGCTAAATCAGTTTAGTTTTACGGTCTCCTCCCTATCGGCATTCCTTCCTCCTTTTAGCGAAATCCTTGCAATTTGTTCAATTTTGGTCCCCACCCTACGCCTATAAAAGGGTAATTAAATAATTCTGTAAATACAATTGTACCTCCCTAATCTCTGTCAGGATTCGAACCCGAGTTTTATGATTTGTTTGATTCTCTGGTTTACGGTCTCCGTGGGTAGAACGCCATCTCGCCAATCGTTAATTCCTCCCTAATCCGATCAAACACTTCCTGCCTTTAAATACGTTCACTCTGTTTTAAACGCAATCATTATCATTATTATTTCCATGTTTTTAAGTCAAGCAATCTAGTTCGAACTGTATACGGAATCACGCTTAAATCAACACAACTTTATAACACAATCGTGATCGCACATCACCTTGCGCCCCTGAGGTGGTTTTTTCACAAAACGGCGCTCTACAAATTATCCAATTATTTCTATCCTCATTGAGTACAACCACTTTCACTTCACACAAACACCGGCTCAATAATATTTCACTTTAATTCAATATTCAACAAACTTTCTAACACCATCTGAATTCACTAATCAACTGTAATTTCACACAACACTTCTGATTTGTATCGATTTCTCGGAGCTGTCAACGTATCCAAGTTCAAAAACCGACTGTTTTCCTGCGATCTCTTCTTTCCGCCTTCCCGTGGGAACGTGTTTACTTATAAAACCTGCCTGTCAATAAATCTTCTCCCAGTCTAAACAAAAATTTTTTGGAGCACGTTCGTCTCGTTCATTCATGTGAGTATTAGAATCATCACACCTAGTAGTACTTCCAGAACAGAATATTTACATAATATTCGTTTTATAACACTAAATTGACGAAAATAACATAAATCAACAATAAGATGAACACAAAATTAAAAAATTAGACGTCTTCGGTCTATCAAATAATAATGATTGATGATAAGATAATATAAAAAATAACACTGTTCTTTGACACTTAAAATAATAATTAATGGAAACATTTATCATAAAACTCCCAACAGATTTTCGGAAGGACACTTTTCAAATGCTGGAGGTGGTTGAATTTTTCAATTTTGTTTAATTTTTATCTGTCTCTTGTTGGTTTTATCTATCTATTTTATCTATCTGCAGCTGTGCTGGTTGAGCGTAGTCGTTTAAGGTTGCAACTGGTGGCTTTAATAATGGCTTCCACGAATCATTATAATTAAGTAAGAATATCATTAAATTCATGACAATGTTTGTTTTTAGAAGTCAGGCATTTCTTTGAAGAACAAATAGGTGCCTGGGATTCACTCAACAAGTATTTTCCATCATTTTGTTTTTTAAACCCATATAATACTTTCGCTGCATTCTCCTTCTTTTGTTAGTTTCTCTTGTAGATATTGTTACTATGTTAGTATCATTTTCCAAACTAACATCTTCAATATTGTCAACACTCGAATTCGGAGGAAATTGTTTTACTTGGGACATCGCCATCAGAATTTGAATCATCTGAGTTACTGCATTCTTATGCAGCCTTGTAATCAGAATCTAGGTTAACAGATACATCTGTCTCTATTATTTTCAGAATTATATGTTACATTCTGGTACAGCTTCGTTATCCGGATCTAGATTTACAGACACTTTTTCCTCATTGATAATCATTTCATTAGTATTTAATTCATGCCCAGGATCATCGTAAGGAAATGTAATAATATCATCCATCAGCAGAAGTTGGTCAATATCAACGGCAGATAAGTTATTCTCATTCATTATGTATGATGCAAAATTTGATAACTGCTAAAAAAAAATCTCGGTGACAAAAATATTTTAACTTGCCAAAATCCATAACAGACAAGTTCAATAAATTGTTATATTTAAACATAACTGACTAGTTATAAGTGTATTTCATGTATAAAATGGATTTATAAATACCTTATATATTTGTCACAGTTCATTTTGCATGGTAAATTCTATTTAAAATTACAATTTCGGAGTTTGAATGCAGCGCAACACAATGCGTGAAATCTCTCAAGTTAAAATGGCAGTTAGATAATTTTGCAGGCACAAATGAGAAGTTGTCAGATAGGTAATTTAGTATTTGAATTTTGTTTTAAAATCGATATTTTTGTTAGTTGCATAATTTTGTATGGACGTAAGGGTCATAATTGCAGACGAATTTGCATCATTAGTCCAAAAAGAGAAAATTGTCAGATAGGTAATTTTGCGGTGGAAGCAACAATGATGTGTTTTACAAATACATCCAGTTTTATATTTTATCTTGTCAGTCGTGTAGTTTTTCACTGTTTTCTCTCCAATTTGGGTCGCTTGGGTTAGAAAAAAAGGGAATTAATTGAAAAGTGAATAGCTAATAAGTAAATTTTATGAGGTGTGACCAAGTTTGAATACAAAATATTTGTTATACTTAGGTCTACTTGTATCTAATTTCTTGTCATATGGTTCGGGGTTGCTTTTCCATTGTTCAAATCGGCATTGTTAATTAAATGCACAATATTGTTCGCTGTACCTCAATTGTTGTCACTGAATTTTCTGCATACGCCTTAGTAGGGCTAAGTTCCTCTATGACAGTTTCTTCAGTTTAGCAACTCAGTTAACCAAGTCTACATTGGAGGGAACGCACCCTTTCCCAACGGCTGTGTGAGGAAACTGATTGTTAAACCTCCTTAGCCGCACACGTCAGGACTTTTTTTTTGTAAAAAGAAGCTACATTTATTTTTAAATTATTCTAGACCCAATTTTAATTCCAATTCTACTCATACCGAGTCTACAGCAAAGTATCCTACCAGCGCTTTTGTATTTCGCACTTTGGCCACTGGTCGCGTCTAGTCACCGCACCCTCTTCATGTCACGCTACGCCTTGGGGCGGCGGACAGTCAGTTTCTTCATCCAACGCCCACCATCATGGCGATGAGGTAGAGGAAGGTGGGGGTCACCAAACACGGCTAAAGCCATTTCAAGAAACGTTTTAATTCTGAATTACGGTCTTACACCAGGGCAATACTGAGAGTATCTGGAACGTGCCACAAGTATGCTACATGTTATTTTAAATAAATAAATTGTGAAAACACAAATTTGTACAGTAAAAATTTACTTAAAATAAGATTTGAACTGTTGAAATTCTGGGCAGAAAAAGCCTATAAGTGTACTAAATGATTTTATTAAACATAATAGGTTTGTAGCAAAGATATTAGAAGAACGAGATGTGCTATGAGCAGTTCATACTGTGTGGAATTGTTTTGTCAAGTGTCGCCGGTTTTGTTCACCAATACTACTGCACACCTTCGCTTACGCTAAGGTATCCGCACTAATACATAGAACAGATTTCTGAGCGTACACGTCCCGACAGTATTCAAAGTACCCTAATTAGGTAATACTCCGCCTACGGTCCGGCGGCCAACATAGCATATCTCGTTCTTCTAATATCTTTGGTTTGTAGGAATATTATTTTTTCGAGTTCTTTAGAAATAAATGGGTAAAATAATGATATTTAAAAGTAAATTATCAATGTTATAAAATTCAAAATTGCAGCCAATCTATTAGCAAGGTCGGTATGTAGGCGATACTGATTTATTTAACATTATAATTTCCATTAAGTTAAAAATTTAAAAAATAATAAAGTAATGAAATTAAATATCATTCAGAAAATTTTGAAGGTCTGCAGAACAAATCCGCCTTTTCGGCGCATATTTATAAACATTTTCAAATTCAAAACATTTTTTTCAACGCCCCAAAATGTTTTCAAATAATCTTGAATGCCTCAAAATTTAAAAAGAACCTGAAAAATGTGCTTCCTTGCTTTTGGATAAAAACGGAGTTTTTTTATTCAGGAGAAATGGAATAAAGGTCCCTTATAGGAGGCGTGCCGGCTTATTATTAGGAAGGAGACAACTCTGGAAAACCTTCATTGAGTTGTGCCTTTTGCTTTTCTTATTTCCGGACCTTCCAAATCGAGGCAAGTTGATTGCTTTACAGCCAGTCATTTCATCCCCTTACCCTACAATCCGCCCTGTTTGTACTATTAGGTTTCGTACGTCAACCGTCTACCTATATTATTTTACCCTTTAAATTGGATTAGATGTTCAATAAAAAAACATGTTTTCGACTGGTTATTTCTGAATTCATATTATTTTATTGCCTGCCCGTGCCGATTTTCGGGTCGAGATTTTGGGTCTACATGTTTTTATTTTATGTTTAAACGAACATTGCCCAATAAGGTGACGTATTTCAACAAGAGGAAATATAGCATTCCTACTAACTAATAATTCTACTCCAACCATTAAAAAAAAAAGTTTTTTTAGCATACGGTGTACACATAAAATAAGCCATAAAGCTCATGGTGGATAAATTACCTAAAAGGAGTTAAGTTAAGCTGAAAAATACAATACAATAATATGGATGGAACCGTTCTCTTAGTTTCTTGTTTTATTGTAGGTAAAGCATAATAAGTTTAAATACATCTCGCAAAATTTACGGACAAACATTTCGTTTTATTCCACATTTTTTCGTTGAAAGGTTAGAAAACTCTTCCTTGGGCAGGAAATTTTTTTATTTAATTAGGTTCGATTAATTTATTTTAAAAAAATACAATGGTTCCAAAATAAATGTAGGTTCTATAATTCATACGGAACCGTCAGGCACTCGTTTGAGACCAGTGACTCTTGTGATTTTATGTAACTTGTACCTATCGTCTACCTGTCGACAGTTTGTCAGTGAGAGAACATAGAAACTAACTATCTACGTGAGTACAATGTTGAAGTTTTTGACTAATTGGATAACCTCAGATTCCTACTATGATCTCAAACATTCTCCACAGTAAGAAGGAGAATAACAGTTTTTTTTAATAATCAGTTGATTTACGAGTATGTTTGTAAAAAAAGACTAAATATAAAAAGCTGCGGTGTAAAAATATATATTTTGGCTAGACTTGACACAAACGTAGATGAATTGCTCGTAAACATTATATTTATTCAACTTCAGAAAAGAAATTCCATCTAAATTGATAAAAAGATAATTTAACAAATGAATATTTTTAGATCTATAAAATTCTAATGGCATATTAAAATCTAATGTTTAACTGTCACATTTTCTCTAATAACGATAATAAGGAGTAAATAAGAGAGAATCGGAATTTGGAAAGGACATGACACCAATACACACATGCATGCAACAATACATACATTCCTGAGGGTGTGTTGTTTGGATAAACTGTAATTGCACCTCTTAAACCTTATTTCTAAAGTTATCAATTTCTGACTAGGCACGTCCCTGATAGCTACTCATACCAACTTCAGAACGACCGTTCCTTATCTTTGCAACCTTCTCAGTAGTCCACGTACCTTACATGACTAGGCACGCCCTTGATAGCTACTCATGCCAACTTCAGAACGACCGTTCTGAAGTTGGTATTCATATATAGTTGGTAATAACATAGATCATTGTAGAAATGTACGATATATTTGTACAGCGCCCTTGAGTGATTTTGCACAAAAACGGCGCTATAAAAAATCATCCAAATATTATTGTTTATCAGTAGTCGACCTACCTTACGTGACTAGGCACGCCTCTGATTGCTACTCATACCAATTTCAGAAAGACCGTTCCTTATCTTTGCAACCTTCTCAGTAGTTGACCTACCTTACATGACTTACGTAAACGTCATAAATCGTCATAAAATCAACATGAATTTTGCGTGACAATGATGCATTTAACCCCTATAAACCGATGTTTACATGCCCTGACGTGACCTCCATTAGACATTAACTAAATATTAAGCAAAGAACGATTAAGCTCGCTCTAATTATTTTACCAGATGGTTATTTTCAAAAATTCTTGCTGACACATTTTATATATTATATTTTATAACGAAACGTTGTTTATGAAAGGGTGTAGAATATTAGTGAATGTGCTTTAAAATGCTTCTTTGAAATTATTATAACGCACCTACCTAGGATTTGGGATTCATTTCAGAATCCCTCTCAGATAGTACGAGTTTCAATTGGAGGGGTAGATTTTATAGCATAGAATTTGAATGGCGCCCTGTTTGTTTGGTAATATTATAATGCATTTTTAGCTTATTTTTTTATATTTTTATGGAAGTTCACTGCACAAACGCACTTTAGAAAAAAACCGCCATTGGTTAAAAGAGAGATTGAAGTTATTCGATATGCTCTGCCTATGACTGCAGAAATGTGGCATTATTGTGTGATAAATTAAACAAAAGCCGTTGACAAGAGTGATGACCTCTTCCGATCTGGCTCGCCAAACAGCAGTTGCAATGTTCAGGTGCATCCGTAGCCAATACCTGGACAAACCTCACTCTATGAACCCGGAAACCCCTGCTAAGTCACCTAACAAGCAAGAGTGTTGGTTATCCAATGAAAGGTTCCCGGAGCGGCGGAACCCACACCCGCCCCCCAAATTATTCATTAAATATATATTAACACATGTTGTTCATTAAAATACTTCATCCCAAGCAAAATGTAATGTTTCTTTCTCTCGTCAAATCGTCAAACACTGCATCAAAAGACTATCCTCGTAATTACACAAACATTCTGCTCAAAAGATATGTTATTTCAACTGTATTAACCATATCTGTCAAATAAATTCATAACTGATAATCTTTATTGCGAATTCACGAGCAAATCTTGCAAGAGAGTCCCATTTGCCAAACTGTCCAGTGGCAGTAGCGCGAACTGGGTGCATGTGTCTCATCGTAGATAGCGGCCAAACAAATGGCTATTATCAAACGGTGTCCTGTGCTAATAACTGCACTTAAAATGCAGTTTCCTCGTAATAATTACTTGGCTGGTGGTGCAGTTAATAAAATGTGACCTTATCATTTACCGCACATTTATTTACATAACGGCATTGGCGGTAAACAAGCCGGCTGCGTCGGAGTTGGGAGTTTTACGTTGGAGCGATCCGGTAATTTGCGCTCTAGAAGATTCGTGCATGAACTTCTCTGGAACTACACTTGAATCTAAATAGTGTGCTAGGTTGGGACTTATTAATGTGTGGCTCAAAATATTAACAGGATCGTGAATTTTGCTAAAATAGAAGAAAATTAAAAACTCGTTTTTTTGGTTTCAAATTATAAATTTTACCAAACCTTGGAAACAATCAAAATTGTAAATATAACGTTTATTTTTTCTCTTGTTATTTCCCTGCCGATTGTTTTAACTGTGCCTGTATCGAACATCATATCATACAACTAGATTAAGTTGTTGCCACCCACTGTGTCAATCACTTGAAGTAAGCACCTGCAAGTTTGATGACCCCTTTTTTTCAAATCACAATATTTACCAGTTGAAATTGCCAATAATACTCGATTTATGCATCGAAATAATCTGTTACCAGGCGATACAGGCCAAGTCGACTATATTGTTACATTTACGAAACAAGATATTGTTACATTTAATATCAATTGCACACCCGCGAGTATGATGACCCTATTTTTAAAAACGAAATTTTAACAAATGCTATTTGTTACCAGGCTGATATTATTGATACATATTACAGAAACTGTAACATATTTTGCAAGCTGACGTCACACGAACAGCTGTAGAAGACTATAAATACTTCACCAAAAAAAATATTTACTATTCAATTTTTACAACTCGTCGAAGCAACACCTGATAACTTAAATTACCATTCCTGATTCTCACTGAAAGCTGCGTCACCTGCCACAACTAACATTGCGGGATGATGCACAATGTGCTCCAATCTGAAATTATCGCTGAAAGAATTCCAATTGTCTCAGTTTCTATCTGTGTATTGAAACCCAGTTGTATTGAAATACATTTAAATATATCTTGTGAATTGGGTTAGATGTAAGAAATAGGAAGTACCTATAAGCTACACCCCTTTATAAATTCTGTTAAATCGTCTTTCTTTTATAATGGTTTGGATAGAATGCCTCACGGTGTTGTACTTAAATCATTACCCAGGTTGAGGGCTGATGTGTGCCGGTGCTTATTATTTACAGTCTTTTCTTGTGCAGGTAAACACGTCCCGTACAGCTCCCATACTAAGATCCCGCCAGAGTTACCGATGAAACGCTGTTTTTGTCTGCCAAATATTTAAATGTATTTCATGGCCAAAGGATTGTTGAATCACTAGCGTAAATATTCTTAAAATAGACCATTGTGCGTTGTGCGAGGGGTGGTCATAAAAGTGCATCAAAACTCACTCTGCGCGATCAAAAAATCAGTTGTAACTCCGCAACGGAACTGGTCACACGAGAAATTCATGCATCCTCGTGTAGTAATCGTATCTTAAGGTGCTCTAAAAAGTAATAGAATATAATAATAATATTCGGATGATTTTTATGACGCCGTTTTTGTGAAAATCACCTCAAGGGAACATTAAAAATATATAATATGTTTCTACAATGATCTATCTTACTTATAACTATATACTAGATGTAAATTATGTCCAAGGATGAATAATATTGAAATTAGAAGTGGGTAGCATCTCAAAAAGCATTGAGATGCTACCCACCTCTAATAATGACTCTAGGCTTTTAAAAATTATGTAAGTGATTGATTTTTTTCTGAAATTATGTCAAGCCATCACATAAAATGTCGGAAAATGAAAAACTTAAAAGGAAAAAAGGGTAAAAGGAAAATCAATTGATAGGTTCGGTGCCGGTTTGATACTAGATATTCGTAAAACTAAATTGCCTCCTCTCAACTATTTGTAATGAATTTGGCGCGGTAAGGACAAAAATATTTTTTCTATCATAATTTTAATTGAATTACATACAACAGTACTTCTTGTAAATTTGAGTGCAAGCAATATACGTATGTTATATTTATAAAAGCGGTTTGAACAAAAAATATTGTTTTCATATAAAAAAAAACAATGCTTCAGTTTAGTACTTATTGCGTTCGTTTGTACGCGATTACGAATATAATATCTCGATACTATAATTATCGTGTCTACTCAATAACTGGATGGCAGAATTTTCCTGCTTTTGTGTTTCCTCCCTCCTACTACAAGTATCTAATTAAGCCTTTGGATCACTCTTTTCTTTTGTTGAAGAGGTCATCTTCAAAATTTAAGACAAGCCGCGAGGGAGAACTGAAAGTCACTTCGCATTTTTTTTTAAATATTAGAACTAAATAACATAATCCTACTCAGTGAGACCAAAGCATGGCAAACACACCTATACTTTTTTAAATACGCCATTTTATTCTTAACTTTCAAATCTCGTACTTATTTCACGATGCGTGTTCACTGTTCACCATGTTGTGAGCTTACAACTACAACGTAAGTACTATTGTTCTTACGTAAGCGGGATAAAATAAAATACAACTTTATTCATGCTTGCGCTGGCCAGCATGATTTTTAGTAATATAATAATTGAATTGCTCACTTATAGCCGTGTTGGTGAAAGCCATCAAAAGAGCGCTATATTTAACAAAATTTTATATCGTGCTAATGGAGTCTCACCGCATTACTTAAATAAATACTAGGCTTTTTCAAATATTGCATAATGTAATGATATGGGGACTTAAAGCACAACGGCGTGGCTACTGGCTGTGGACGTTAGAAGAAATGGATAAGTCCAAACACATGTTATCACAAGTAATATCTCAAAATTAGGAAAAAACTTTTAAAAATTATTATTTTAGTTCCTTTTTAATTTTATTTGTTCACATGAAGCAGATAATTTGTGATGTGACATTTTAATTTAAAAGAAAACAATAAATTAGGATGGGTTGTTTCAGAGAATTTTAACAATTCTTCAAATTTCAAAGTTGATTTTCTAGTTCTGTGAAGGTTCTATTCAAGTTCTTTCACCATTTCTGTTTTATGAAATAACTGGCCAATAGTGATATATTAACAGAACTTGAATAGAGCAAAAGAGAACTCTCTTTCAAATCTTCCACCTACTCCTACCACCTCCTCTATTGGAGATCAGTTCATTTTTTGCAAAACTTAATATTTTTGTGAAACATGTTACACGTAGATTTTTAATTTTAGTGGAGAATTGTACTGCCCTGAATAATCTACGGTTGTAATAAATCTTTAACAGCAATAAGTAAAAAAAATAAAGTTGTGTTTAGCAAGTTATGGTTTTATATAATTTTAATTGAAACACCAGTGTTATTTTCAAATTGTGGTCCTATTTTGAAATCAACAATGATTTTTGTGACTTTTTATTTCTCTGTGATTTGTTTAAGAGATAATATAATATTATCATCTTTCCTACTCTTTGCGATAGTAGGTTTTGGAAAAATAAAATCTTTTCTTCATAAAAACCCGCAAATTATGCGAAAGCGCATGCATCTGTTGTCACTAACTCATAACCATCTTAATAGCCAGACTAAACTTTTTTCCTTATTATTTTATTTGGTTTAATTTTGACAAACCATGTCATCACAGAGCTTTCAGATTACAGAAATAAAAATAATAGTTAAATTACTACTTTTTTTCTTTCAAACAATAGCCATCTAACAAGGAAATTGTTTTCAGATGCTCTGGCGTTTATTGGTTTGTCCAGTTTAATGATTTTTAGAAGATTTTTAAACTGTGTGTATATCTGTTAGTGATGTGTAATTTGTGTAATTGATGATGAAGTAATTGAATGTAATTGCGCACGCCGGTACCTTGCCCCTCCACCTTGGATGCTGTCTATCTGAACTGACGGGTACAGTCTGACGAAATGAATAGGTATTAACAGATCGTGTTTACATTTCTGAAGTGTATCTTAGTCCTTCTCTTTGGGACTTATCTAGTAATTTATGCAAAGATCTGGATGTATCAAGAAGTTAAAATATTGGCTTGAAGTGTTGAGACATTATTTCAAGTCCTTGATGAATACGGTATTAATAACAACGAATAACCTGCACTCGGGCGACATTGGTTTGATACTGTGGCATCATCGCATAACTGACGGCCAGCCTCTTTTAAACGCCAGCGTATCCTTAAAGATACGTTTAGCAAATGATTTTTCTGATTTTAACTATTTATTCCATATACAAAAAATGAGGGGAACAAAAAAGTTACAACGAAAATTAAGATATGGATTAAAGAACAAAAAAGACTATTTCACAAAAAGAAAATATCTTAAAACAATCAAAAATATACCTACATAGGAACACATACTATACACAACCAGAATAATAATCACATAAATTTAAATTTGTTTTTATGGCTTCTTTCGTTATTTTATTTTTAAATGCTTTATTTTATTTTAATTTAATTCTTAATAAACATAACTTCAATTAATTCCATCTTATTCAAATACATAATTTGTGAAATAAAATTGCGAAATGGGCGCCTCAGCACGGGTAAAGCACTCAGTCAGGCTCACATTACCAAAAAATATTTTATGAAAAAGTACTTCTAATGGATCAATTAAAAAATAAAAAATTCTGGGGAAACTACTTAATACGTTATATTAAATATTTTTATTGAAATATATTAACACTTTTTCTATTAAGACGGTACAAAAAGTAATTTGTGTATTTAACTAAATTAGAATCAGATGGCACACGGCAATTATTTTTGACGCATATATTTTTTGAAAACCGGTTAATCCTGTAGCTCGTGTCGTTTTATATTAAAACCGTATTTAAAAGCTTTATCAAACAGTATTCTCCATGATCTGTTACCTTCTTGGTGATATGGGTAGGAAGGGTACTATAGCACTTGGCGTGCTATGGCAATGTAATATCAATAAATTTATAACCAAGCCTTAAATATTCCACGCGTTGTTATTAAATACACCATAATGCTAATGGCAGGTATTTGCGTATATAGACATGGATAGGAGAGGGAATATGGGAGCTTGTTTATCGGCCTAATAGAAACGCCAAAATATCACAGCACTGAATTAATATATTATAGGAAGGCAAATTAAAACTCCGTGGTTAATAATATTTTATAAATACCTAATAGGTAATTTAAAGGTTACTTGAACAAGAGCAGTACATATCATGGGTGGTGGCCGAAGTGTCCTGTAAATCTATTCAAGATTGTCTCAGACTATCTCAACGAGAGGAGCATTACACCATCATATGGCGACATCACCATAAACCGAAAAGTGGATATGGGATGCCAACAAGCTTCGGTCCTTGGCCCAGAAGTTTGTCCTTATCGCCATGCAAATTCTCGATGGAACTGCCAGTTGATGGAAAGAATATTCTCCGATAAAATTATCGAATTGGTATATTTCAAATGTAAATGCCTACAATTAGAACAAGTTTTATATTTGATTTTGATTTATTTATCTCTACAGATCACCTAGTCTTTAAGCAGCTATTTCGTCCATTTTTATTAATTTATTTTTCCTATACCTGTACCATATTTAAATATTGTCAATTATTTTTTTGTGCATTTTATAAGCATCCTGCAGCCTAACCACTATGCAGGGAAATTAGGTGTCTAGATTCATTTTATAATAAATTTAGAGTCGTTTTTTAACCAAAAAATTAGAGTCCTTTGGAGAGCCCTGTAGGAGTTACTTACACCCGGGCGGGTAAGCGGTTAATAACTTCCAGTGCCTATTGAGAATAAATAAAATCGGCCTAAAAAACTTCATATCCACCGACAATTGCCGAAAAGCTTGCAAGGTTCGGACAAACCTGACATAGAGAAGGTTTAATTTGAGTTACATAATATTACATTAACTATTGATTTAATATAATATTGTAGGTAACTTGCAGCGGATTATTATTGAACTGAATTCATTTTTCAATAATCATTTGGCAAGTCCGGATAAACCAAACACATACTTTTTAATATATTGATTGTAAATAATATGAAGCCAAAACATTTTGATAATATTATATTTTAACTCTAAAATTAAATTTCAATCGTTTTTTGCTATCCTTCATAAAACCAAAAAAATACCTCTTTTAGCAGGACTCTCTCGACCCATTGCCTTGCGCCGCAGTGAAAGGGATGAATTGAAACATCCGTCACTCCTGGACACACTGACCTCCAGATTCCTACCCATCCTCTCATACTTTTTTGCTTCTCAGGTCTTCCTCTCCTTCCTTTCCTTAAAAAAATCCCCCTACACAGCAGCCCCAGAGATGATATAGGCCTTGAGGGAAATTATTTTTACAAGAGCCTCCCGTGTGGAGCTTATTAAACAAATATATATATTCGCTACCATAATTTTATTTTCTATCCACTACATTATTACTATGTGTGTATGTCTATATACTATTATGATGTGCTGTAACTGCTTCTAACCTAATATACGATAACTTTTTATCTAACACATGGGAAAAACTCACCACAGATTCTGCTAGTGAGGTGTCTTACAAGCATATAATTGTTATGCTATCTTTAACCATTTACATAATTCATACATACATAGTGAATATTTTACAACAATATGTATTACTTATCAAGATTTACTTATTTGTGAATTATGTACGGTATAGATAAAAATCAATAATAATATTGTTTCCAAAATTGTTTAAGAAAATTAAAATGAAGACAAATAATAAAAAAATATTCGATATTTTTAAAAAGTGTAATTTAGTCAAAATATGTTTAGACAACTGCAGCAGTTTTGAATTATTCAGAGAAAATACGCTGAAACAAGTTGATGTTTTGTTGTTTCATGTTTTGATCAAACACCGAGTTTTAAAGCATATTTAAGTTGCATAATTTTCTCCCCTAATTAATAAAGTGCACTGCATCAATATTTATTGTTTCACTAATGTAAAGCAATATGTTCTTAAGCCAAAGCAAACAAGAAGCATTTAGTATGAAGCGAGCTAACTATCGAACGGCGAGGAAGATTTTGTTTCTTTACTTCTTCTTCCAGCTTCTGCACATCCAGAGTTTGGAAAATAATAACAAACGAATTTGTGAAAGTCATGGAAAGTGATGAAACAAAAACCTTATTAACCCATTAATGCCCACAACTATTTTTGACTCTAAATTGAATGAAACTTTGGGAACTTGCTCACTATTTTTATACAAGCAAAGTAATTTCTGGAATTTTTTTTTTTAGATCGGTTCCTTAAATAATCAATGGGTCGAAAACGACCCAGTGGGCATATGAAGTGTACAATTCATTGTTTTAAAATCTTTATTACAATGTGAAACAAATGTTATAATATCAATTCTTTATATTACAATAATTATTAATTAAGTAATTATTACTTCTTATTCATATAGGTTTTAAATCTAACTTGAAATTATTTACTTTTGATGAAAAAGCACAAAACATTTATCGTGAAGAGCAACGGTGCATTTTATGCAGGCCTTCGTAGTCTTGCTTGCACAAACTGCGCATCTTCTTTGAGCCTGCTTGGTAATAATAAGATGTGCTGCTTTGTGTGTTCTGACAGCAACGGGCACACAAAATGCACCGCTCACCGGCCGAGATGGTCCGAAGCGGCAGGTCGAACACCATACTTCATGATTAGGCATCGTGCGACTGTTCGCCGAAAACCCAAATTGTCCAGTTTTTGCCCACACGCCCTTGAAAGCAGCCAAGCATTGTTCATACAAACATCGAAAAGCCACATGATAATTGGCATGTACCATTTCTTACCACGCATCCCAATGCGGTACTTCGCGACGCTGTTATCCATTTGGTCTACTCCTCCCATGAATCTATTATACATGGAAAACATATGCGGTTGAGGCACTTCAACCTTCTTCTTCTCTTTTGCGCTGTAACGCAGTGCTTTTTTCAGTGGATGAACACCCGTCTCGTTGGACATGACCGTCACAACAGCGTTATCCTTCCACTTGCAAGCTATTATATTGTTGACTTTGTCAAGTTTATAATCATAGGTACCCCTTTCGGAATTCTTCATGTCTGTAGATTCAGTAAGTGGACATATTTCGGTTCTATTGTCTCTCACGGTACCAGTACAAAAGAAACAGATTTCACCCAGCTTTGTAATAAGTTTAGCTGACGTGAAAAAATTATCAAAATATAATGAAAAATTTGAATTTTTTAATGAATTTGCAAAATTTAGAACCACAGATTCCCCAAGACCCATCTCTGGAACCCTCAAGCCATCACGCCCTTGATATATATCAACTTGGAGGCAATACCCAAGTCTATGGGCCGAAACCCATCCTTTGAATCGGATTGGTTTCCCACGGATAAATTGTTTGCATCCGTGACGCCCAAAGTACGGAATCATAGACTCGTCTATGGATACCTCCGCCTCGATAGGAGCATATTTCAGAAAATTATCGTTCAGCTCATTCAGCAATGGCCTTATTTTGCCGAACTTGTCACCTTCCGGTAATTGATTATTATCCGCAACGTGCAAATATCGAAAGATCTCTTCGAAGCGATTGCGACGCATTGCACCCGAAACTAAAATGTTGTGCACGTCGTCTTGTGACTTCCAGAACATTCTTCGGCGTGGGAGCGGCCCATATCCGCTTACAAAAAGAATGCCCATAAATGAGTATATGTCATCAACAGACAACTCAAAGGATGGTGAATTCTTAGAAACTGCATAATTGACTGAATGTTTTACAATATTGGTAACAACATTTGCATCCATGAAGAATTCAAAAAAATCGGCATTCAGTAGGCTGTTGACAAGTTGCTCAGGCTCTAACCTGCCGATAGTGCGGTTTTGCGGCAAATCTCCATCTACCCATTTCCAATGATCAGGTTGAGCACCTCCCTTCGCCACTCGTTTTCTTCCACCATGAATAACGGTGAACGTTTTTGTCCCATTATTATCAGTTGATACACTGTTGGTAACAGTCGCGACAGCTAGAGGTGGTATTACACTTTCATTATCATTCGACACGCCACCATCATCTAAGACTATTTCTGTCTCAGCCATTAGTTGTTTCCGGCTTAGTCGGTTCGGATCATCACAGTCGTCTTTTTGGTTTTAGTTTTTTAATTGCAGCTAGGTAATCATTTTTATTTACACTTAAAATTTCAACATTTTGAGCTAGTGAAGAGTAACCGTCTGGGGTGTATGAGTCAAATTTTGCACTATGTTCGCTATAGACTGACTTAAAGTAATTCGCAAATGCTTTCGGAATATCGGGCCCAGTATGAGTACTTCCGTTCCATGACACTGAGTTTAGAAACCCACCGTCTTTCCTCTTTTCGGATACAAATTTCCAGAAGGATTTCGGATCACTCTTGACGTTTTTTTCGATATTATTTATGTAATTCTTATACGCAATATTTATACTACGTTTGATTTTAGATCGTAGAATACAAAACTTTTCCCGATATCTTATCAATCCGGTGCGCCTCCAGTATCTGTGAAGTTTGCATTTCTTTTTCAGGTCACTAATAATCTCACCATTAAACCATTTAGGGTATCTTCTTTCAAAACAAGGTACACGCTTTCTCTCAAAACACATGTCTAAAAGGTCATAAATTACACTATAAAAGTATTCTACTGCTAAATCTACATCTTTAAGTTTTAGTAAGGGTTTCCAGTCGTGAGAATTCAAGTAAACATAAAAATATTCGAAATTACCACGTTCTAGGTTCCATCCTCGCTTAACACAATTTCCATTGTCGTCATTTAATAAATTCCGACAATAGGCTTTGCTTACATTGAGCGCGAATTCTATATATAAAGATGGGTGGTATGAATCTTCGCTAACAAGTGAGTATACGGATTTGAACACTTTTAAGTCAAAATTACTGATAATAACGTCCAGTGTCCTGTTCGTTATATTAGTGATTAAGTTTTTCTGTTTCAATTGAAATAGTTCCATAAAATATAACAAATCTGTTTCAGTTGCTTTGTGACTCACACAGGAGTATAAGTTAAAATCGCCAACAATAATAATTTCTTTATCTACTAAAAAGTTAAAATTAGCTATGATTTTATCGAAAAAATTTATTGTTGGAATGATTGCTTCCATTGAAGGAGACTCGATTATAGACGTCGAAATAATGTTTTCAATGACCATACGAACCTGTGAAGTTTGATATTTACCGGAACCTCCTTTCATTCAACATAATATTATACAAATCAGGGTAGTAAATAAAGACAAACAAAACAGTTGTATACATCAATTACTAAACTTTATTTTTTTTACTTTTTTAATAATATTGTTATTTAAGTTATAAAAAAGGTTTATTTTAAACAAGTTCTTTCCAAAGTTGAAATTTAGTTTTACAAATGAAACATGATGGAAATAATTAAATTGTCCTAAGGTGAATGGAGAGATTTACATCAAAAGATTGCCTTTGTGGGTGATTTTATCTCCGAAGGATTTTCGCGTAACAGGTAATTGAATTCAATAACAGCATTTTTTCGCTTAAAGCATCATTCCGTTAACTGAACATTGTTCATATTCAATATTAAATCTCTATATTTCTTTCACGCTTATCCCAAAAGTAAGGTCTCCTGTTTTTAAGAAGTACAAAGAAACAATTATTGATTTATAATCCCTACAAGCTTGAACATTTTACTATATACTTTTGAGATTTTATTAGATCTCTCTAATACTCAAGACCATAGATGCGTTTCAGCAACGACGAAAGATGAGGTTCGTCGTTTCCTAAATGACATGATGGCGAGACCATAATGGCGATTATGTAGAAAAAAAATAACATGCTCAAGCGATGAAAAAATTATTAAATAATAATTCTTTTATTGCAAATTCTAAAAATATAGAAGACATTTCATTTAAGATTACCCTCGTACTATCTTAAGAAAAATTTATTTTACGTGTTGATTTATGATCGATTGTAGGCAAAAAAATTTACTTTTCTTGCCAAAATGAGTAAGTAAACTAACTCCACAGTTATTTCCGACTATCTAATACAATAATATCGTTGAGTGGTTTCTTGGTTTTGAAAAGGGATCGATTAATGATCGATACTTTTCATAAGACTTAAACAGCATTCGAAAATCTTTATCCTCACATTGACAATAAATCATTCGTTAAAAAATAAAAACCTTTTATAGGCCTTTCTTTCTTTTCAAATGGTTTTCGAAGGACTTCTTAATCTAATTAGGTTTGTTTGAATACCGTTTTGTCAGGTTATTGTGAAGATTACATGAGATTTCCGATTACTAGGCCAATGAGACAATTTAGGAATATATTTCTTCCTCTCCATTTGTAAAGATACTTTTTTGGGTGACACAGTAAATTATACACAGAATTATATTCCAGAGTAGCAGTGCCACAAAATTAATTGTCGTAAGGCAAATATAAGGGGGCTAAGCTAAAGATAGAGAGGTATTAAAGTACAAATATTTGAAGCTATCCTGTCTTTAATTTGAAGCAATGCTGTCTTTCATTTTGAATTGTAGTCTTCAACAATATTTCAGTATAGATCATGTTTTTTACGGTGGATACACATACGCGAGCCAAACTGCCTGCGAGCCGCTGTTTCACATATTGGGACGTCTTTTTTAGCGCCGACGAACTGAATCCTAACCGGTTTCGGCGAATAGCTTTCCTGTCGGTCTTTCGAAAAACACAAAGGAGTTTGCATCTCATATTGGGACGGCGTCGATTGTGGTTCGCTGTGTTGTTTTGTGCTCTCGTGTCACCAGAGCCGACCCAGACATTTATTTATTTTGTCGGTTCTTTATTTAATTTAACTTTAATGTTAGAAGAAAATACAATAAAACTGATTGATATTGTTAAAATCAAACATGTATATATATAAGGACCACATTAAATTGTAATTTGATGTTAAAACCAAATATTTACTCTGAGATCCCATTCATTTTAGTTTAAATTTATATTTGAAATCAATTGTTTTATTTTTTATTATAAAATACGTTGGTAAACATTAGTTTACCAAAAAAATAATGATTTATAAAATACTCTTTAAACAAAATGCAATGTTCGTATGTATGTGCCCTATATACTCAATAACTACTCGACCGATTTCGCTTTGATTGGAGATTGTTCTTATTAGTGACACGAGTGTTTAGAGAGTGGTGTGAATGGTAGAAGAAGTCAGGGACGCTGGAAAAAGACGTATTATTTCTACAAAGTCGAAATAAGACGGCCTCCGTGGTTTAAGTCCCGGCTTGGGCAAGTACATTTATTTAGTGAATTTGTGTTGTTTCAATTAAATAATTAAAAATAATACTATACATATAGTACAAATGTCTGCGGCACGTTCAAGACTAGTAGATACTCTCAGTATTGCCCTGGTGTAAGACTACCATTCAGAATTGAAACATTACTTAAAATGGCTAAAGACGTGTTTGGTGATCAGATCACAATAATCAGGTTCTTTTCCACATTCCTCTTCTCCATCTACTTCTACTCCCTGCTACCTTCAACATACCACAATTGGAGATGCCATATTCTCACTGGTTCCAGAAGGTTGCGAGTAGTTAGGCTGTTGTGCGGTATTCACATAAACAGTAAAATTTGTTTTTGTAAAAAAAATTTCACACACTATTATTTGCAATATAATAAGAATAAAAATCGGATAAAAACCACTCTAATTCAACTCTGGACTTTTTTGCGTTTTGACTAACCACGTGCAAATCATTAATCATATCATCTCCTCTTACAAAGACAGTGAAACCCAATTATATCAATAATAAGTGTGAAAGTGATTAACTGATTCTACCCATGTTTCGGTTCTCGATTATCGATGAAAGCGTACTAACCTAAATAACATTTGGCAAACTGAACCCTTGTGACGCAATAAAATTGAGTTTTTAGCTTCAGAGTGAACCAATTCCCTCACGCCGCTATTGTTTTGTATAAATTTAATTATGAGAGGAAAATATAACTAACGAAACTGAACGATATTTATAAAACCAAATATTTATATACTTAAGGACCACTGAATTTTAATTTGATGTCAGTAATTTACTTTAGCATACAAAATAATTAATTCATAATTATAGGCGTTAACCTCCCAGAAGCTGGTCGCACTATTTTTGAATGTGAAACCGCACAAGACTTCCAACTGCTTCCAACCGTCTGGAGCCAGTGAGACCAAAGCGAACCCAATGGTGGTATGATATGAGGCTGCAGGTATTGGGGAGGGGAAGAGGAAGGTGGGGAAGTACCTGGTTATTTAGATCTGGTCACCAAACATGGCTAAAGCCATTTCAAGCAACGTTTCAATTCTGAACGGTGGTCTTACACTAGGGCGATACTGAGAGTATTTGTCATTCTGAAACGTGACGCAAATATGCTTTATATGAAATTAAATTGTGAAATAACACAAATTAGCCAAATAAAATTGAATTGCGCACGTCGGGATACAGGTACTGTGCTGTACTGTACTACTGACCCTGCACATATCGCAAGTGTGCCCGACTGTTGAAGTTGGCATCCAACTCTGTTCTGGAGCCCCAAAATAATTTTCACGAAAAACCTTCGACTCTGTGCAGAAGCGGACGGTCCGTTTTATAGATTTCCCTATCTTAACTAATTATCACGCCGTTTCAATGCAGGTATGATAGACCGCCACAAACTTGTACCTTGGCACACACTCCTTGCTTCATTCACATTCATATCTTAAGTACTACTTTGATACTAACATTACGTTTACATTGTAACGGTTTATTTGCCTCGCCTGCAAGATAGAACCGTTACATTTATCTCTGCTGGCTGGCGACACCAACACTAGCTGCCAACGCCGCTTTGGCATCGTAAATTAAAAGAAGAAGACTTGAACGTGGGAGAGATGGATTTTTGGCCGGCAACGGGAACTTCAGTTACAGGGGCGTATATCACCCGTCTGACCTTGTAACCCTGATGGGAGGAGTTATCCCCAACCCAAATTCTTATAGACAAAGCTGTTGTGGCTGAAAGCTCAGATCTCATTGGCTCAGAGCAAAAATTGTAGTTTGATCTCTCGCTCTCTACCATAGCGACTTGTGTAACAGAAAGAGAAGCTAAGCATAGGTTATGCTCCGATAAAAATTAACGGTAATTTCCAAGACGCCATTTCGAAGGTTGAAGTCAGTTGAAGTTTTCGGATGTTTACGTTTTTAGCGTAAATATTTTGAATTTTCTTTCACCCATCTAAAAATAATGTTGCGTTCTAGAATTCTTCAAGGTGATAAATTAATACCGTGTTGTGTTAAAGGTTGCTCAGACGGATTCGATAATCCGGTGCTAGCAAGAAGCAGCAAGAAATACGTTTGTTTGTGGGTGTCATTTCGCGATTGAAAGCAAAAATACTGTACTTTTGGGATTAAAAAAGAATGCGTTGCCAACGCTTAATTTTCCAGGCATCATAAAATATCCGGTCTTTCTCCACCAATTGAAAAGAGGACCCGATTCCGTTGTTAAATACAGGTACTTACCTCTCGTTCTTTGATACAGTATTCCTGATTCCTGAATGTACTTCATTGACTAATAATTTAATTAATTTTCCTTTTCAGACCTATCCGTATTCCGACGCGATCCTATTCCACGTATTAGGATGCTAAAATTGCTAAACAAAGCCACGATTACATCAAACAAGGTCATTTAAACCTCTCCAGAATTGCATCATGTAAGTACCTTATTCAGATTTAACCAGCATTTTCCATGATGTTTGCTGACGACAAAGCTGTGGAAATTATATGAAACCCTTGCAGGAGAATTTGAATTACTTCTAGTGCTGTGGCGATAATAATTAACACTTAAATGTGTTATTCTTTAACTAATATATTTATAAGATATAAGTCACCTACAGTACACTTCAACAGTGTGGAATCCTCATTTGAAGGAATATTCTGAAGGTATACACCTAATTTATATTACAGTGAAACTCGCTCAAGAAGTTTTGTTTTCGGTCTCAACAAATTCTGCAGAAACTGCATAAAACACGATTTTTTCCCAGATAAGAAGGTTCAAAAGTTTTACAGTGAATCAATCTATCACAAACAATAACTAGTGGCGAAATATAAATGTCCCGTTTTTCTTAAAATATTTTTAATTAATTTTATCCATGAAATTTATTAAATATGTGTACAATACTAGAGAGAATCTTCCACTCTGGAATGTACCGTTAATATACTATTTTAGAGAGAAGATTTTAGAAAATGAAGTTAGGGTAGTACCTGTTTATGCAGATCTAGTCACCGAGCGCGACTTAAGTCATTTCAAGCAACGTTTCAATTCTGAATGGTGGTCTTTACAATAGGGCGATACTAAGAGTTGATTCCAATCTGGAATATGTCCTTAGTCGTTCCGAACTGTTGTTTGTTCGTTGGCGATCTGCAGTCATGCTTGGCAACGATAACAAGGTACCTATAGATAAAAACTTTATCAATCAACCATGCTAGTTACCTTGGTCGCTTCTATAACTCGTTCTTGGTTCAACAGCTTGGTTGTAGAACGGTTTGTCGGCTTATATGTTTTCTCCCTTTTTCAACATGGGTCTTTTCAATTTTCATGTTCACTCCTTTTTCTCCTAAAAAATACCTCCTACACAAGATTCCCAAAGGTGACATAGGCCCGCGGGAAATTATTTTTATCTTGTGTGGATTTAATGTAAAAAATAATTATACTGATAACAATATAAGCTATCTTTTAAAGGCTTGTCTACAAAATGTTTTATTTTTATCACGCTTCTTTAAAATTATATGCTGATTTATGATGTTTGCAGCACTATCTACCTACTACCACTATCGGCCACCTGCTGGTTTGTTGCGTTACTGTGGATCGTGGTGTGTGTTCGTGGTGTCACGAAAAAAAAGACGTAGGTACCAATATGAAAACCGTGGGCGCCCGGGCAGGTTGATGTATACGTACCTTTAGAGATACGGCTGGGAGACATTTTAATTTTAAATTTGGATTTGAGGCCAAAAAACTTTACCGATGATTTACCTAGTACCTAGTATTTCAAGTTTTGTTTGAAAAAAACCGCTCAGCCGTTCCCCTTAACAATAGTAAAATATTATCTATTTTCAAAACAATATGAATTTTTTTCGGGCTTTATGTCCGGGTTAAATCTTCCCCACATGAAAAACTCAACCCTTTCACACACTTTTCCAAAAATAATCATCTAGTCAATCTACAGTATGCAAGTGTATTTATTATATAAGCATAATAAATACAAAACAATACAAGAACAACACGTAAACTCACCAGAGATCAAATGGGAAAATAATTCACCGACTCCAGATATTTTCATATCATAGGGTTCGGCTATGGAATAACCAACACATGTCACAGACAACCAAAATTAGTAGTTTGACTAGCATAGCAATCTATATTATTAATAATTTGAACGGACAGGGGAATAAAAATAAATTGTCCTCAAAAATTACCTTGTAATAATGCTTTATTCTCTTCAGAATCGTATCTCCTTTTCAAAGCATTCTCAGTACAAGCTTATAAAACTATAATGCCCGTTGGAAATTGAAGAACTTCCTTTTTACTATATGGTGGTATTATTACACTGTCGACGAACAACTGGGAAATAAAGAGATACCTGGGTACCCAAGTACAAACCTTAATAAAATGTTCAGCTCTGGTATAGCTGCGTATTTTGTATAAATATATCATTTACGTATTATTGTTTATAACTTGCCAATATCCTTTTCTTGTCCTTTCAAGACCCATGTTCACAACCTAATCTTCTCAAAATACACTCCACATAGCATCCCCAAAGATGATATAGACCCTGAAGGAAATTATTGTAAAGTGTAAAGACAGGGAAGCTACGTCATCACCCGGTTGGGAAGCCTTTTGAGGCTGGTTAAGGTAAGTGTTGAAGGAAGGGATTTATTAATGAAGAGGTTTATATTTATAGGAGAAAAACAAATTCCAGTAGCTTGTTCTTCATATAAAAAAAACGAGTCGAAGAAGCGACCTATTTGATATTACTTAAAACCTAATGAAGCCACCGTGAACGGGTGTTCCGCTTGTCTACGTCGAGTTTCACGCACGTGCACCGGTGCACTGAGCATCAATACTGCTAGCTCATTAGAGAAGGCTCCATTAAAATACCCGTAGAACAGACTCAGCATTCCCACATTGCGTCTGTGCATTAGAGATGCCAATCTGTCTATTAACAATGGATTGTCAATCTGACGGACCACTCTCCTTTGCACAGAATAAAGTAGTTGTTTGGCTTATTTCGGTATAATTATGTTGTATAACAAATAAATTGTATTATTTTATATAGCTGTGGTGAAAAGAGTTTGGGCTATTTCGGTGTGGGAGGTGAAGTAAATGGTTAAGAGGAAGGTGGAGAAGTATCTGGCCATTCACTAATGGACACCAAATGCGACAAAAACCATGCCAAGAAACGTTTCGATTCCAAATTGTGTTCTCCGAATTGTCTTTCACGACTCTCACCCTGGGCGATTCTTTGATTTTCCCCATCTTATACTTGTCGT
The DNA here is from genome assembly GCA_026573805.1 of Hesperophylax magnus. Lineage (NCBI taxonomy): Eukaryota > Metazoa > Arthropoda > Insecta > Trichoptera > Limnephilidae > Hesperophylax > Hesperophylax magnus. The sequence goes on from JAIUSX010000011.1 coordinate 24,508,337, forward strand.
GATAGTTACTTAAATAGCTAAATGAGACTTTCAATTATCCAAATTTGAATGTCTACAAAGGCAATATACTCAGAATATATAAGTAGTTTTAATATAATAATTACTACAATATTACCATCGTATTACAAATAAATCATTTGAAAATGCATTCAGAGTCGCTTGACGCTACTTGTATTGTAGTAAATTCAGTAAATTCTCCTGGTGGAAAATTAACTTCAAGCTGCGTCACGACTTCCTAAGCAATCACCGCTTTACCACCTCGATGAGTCAACCTTGTTAAGTTTTTAGTTTCTACGAACCTTGGGAGCCCCCATTCAATACTTTGTAGATGGTATTCTTTTAGGCACTATCCGAAAAGTGGATGTGTCTCCACATTTTCCTGCCACCTTCCACTTACGGCCGAATAAATCTATTTCATTTTATTTCGTCGGCTTTCGTTAATCAATTGCGGTCTGAAAGTTAAACACGTGATCTGTGCGGACGGCACCCATTCTCGGCCCATCCAATTAACACTTACCTTCAACGAAAATTGAATCCGACGCGACGGAATCAACGCCAACTGAATCAACGGAGCCGACCAACCGGCAACGATCAAACGAACCAACGACGCGCAACGGTCCGACGAACTCCGATATCGTGTTTTGCGAACTGAAGTGAGTACGTTCTAACTCTGATTCCTGATTGAAGAGTTTGACTGAAATTGATTTTTAACTAGAATATTGAATAAGATTTACATACGAGTATTAGGTAAAGGATTTATTTTTAATAGAAAATACGTTTGATTTTTCATATACATTTTTGGTGCCCCAACAAAACGTGATATATAATTATTATATTAATCTGGTACAGACCCGTGAAAACTATAATTCTGAGAGAAAAAATTGAATAACATATTTGCCTTAGGTTTATTGCCTATCAAAAAACTAATTATAGAAACAATTACAAATTTACCTTTCGAATGAACACCAAAAGTTAGATAAAATTAAAGATTAGTTATTCTGATTTATATCTGCCAAAAAATTAGGAATTAAAATAGAAATACACATTTAAAATCAGAAATATTGTAAAATAACATAATTTTGATATCTACTTCATCACTTGGTTCCCACAATCATTTCCGATTTTGAAAATTATAAGTTTATTGAACGTGGACGCATTACATTACGCTAAGAATTAATATTTCACATCACACACATCATCACAGATGACACCCGAAATTAGTATATTTGATTGCTACGATACGATCAAATTAAACAATGATAGCCTTACTAATAAGATTACTGAACTGACTTTTCGACCGTGTTTTAGTTACTCTTGCATTAAGACTGTACAAGCACAGATTTGACTTCTTACTTTTCAAATATACCTATCTTTAATTGGGCTGCGAAAGGGCTGGAAACGTCGCATATTGACATACTGGTACATAATTATTCCCGTCTTGAAAAGTAAGGTTGTTTCCTACATGTTATTTTTTAATTGACTGTTAATGCGTGAATTTTATAAGAATTCCTCGAAAATAATATTCTTTTATTAACATAAATATTTTATGCGTGTGTAGCTTAATACAATTCTCAGAGATAAACGTTTTTATTATATAAATAATGAAAACAAAAGTAATTTTTTTGTTGTTTTTTATTGCAAGGGAATTGTTATAACATATTTTTTATAAAAATTATAAAAAATATATTTGTTATAAAAACTTAAGTTTTTTTAATAGTTTTCTTGCAATTTTCCTAACTTAATATAAGAAACGTGTTTTGTGAATTTCTAATTTTCAACATTTATTTTCCGACGGTTGGAGTTAAAAATATATCTATCAATTTTTTCATGTTCGAAATGAAAGTATTCTATAAATATTCAAATATACTTCAAACACAAACATTTGAAAGGTAATTTCATTTAGTTTTTAAAATGGTATTTGTTTTTACGGCATCTTTCAGAACCTACGGTTCATTTAGATTTTACTCTTATGTATTTTAACTCTTGGTAATCGTACGCATTACTTTTGTGAGCCTCTAGCTGTGCAGTAGACGTAGCACGTCCTTAGTAAAAGGGAATTTGTACGTTATTAGTGATTCTGTGAATACCATGTAAATTGCGATGTTTTGATTTAATTCAGTTGTTCAATTCACGAAGTTCACATCACTTAGTTTCATTTTCTTTTCAATACGTTCTTAATATTGTTATGTATACAAAACATACAGTACTGCCACGTTGGGTGGAACCAGAGTATTCTCTCCTAAAAGGATGGTCTGAGAGAAAGTTCTGGGAAGGTAAAAATTATTAGGGTTGGGTAGGAATCTAGGGATCAGTGTTTCCAAGAGACCAGTTGGAGAGGTCAAAGAGTCTCCTCAAACCAGCCTCTCCCGATCTGGTATACCAAGCAGCTGGTGGGCAGACGCATCTTGAGCACACTTCACCCAATGAACCGGGCACCCCTGCTAAATCACCAAACGTAGGGAACCACTTGGGGTGACCTATTGAAGATGTATTGGTTATCGAATAAACAGTCCCTGGGCAGGCGGTACCCACACCCGCCAAAATGTAAATAAATTAATGGAATATTGAATTTTGGTGAAACAAGTTTAAGAAATAAATTTTGAAGGTTGTACCTATCAATGTAATATTTCGCTGACAAAGAAGATTAGACTAACAATCTATAATCTCATATGTTTTCAACAAAAATAAGTAGGTCCTTATGGTCGACTTGATTTTTTTTTTTTTTTTTTTTTTTTATATAGTGAATTGAAACATTGTCAACCTGGGACAGACAGGGGTAAGTCAGAGATCTAGGTTCGATTCCCTGTTTTTTTTTAAAAATTTTTTCTGTGTCTTGTTCTGTTTCATGTGTTGTTTAGATTTATTAGTATAAGTTTATCTTTTTTTTCAACGATATTTCATTTTCATTAAGTGATTTTTTGTGGTAGGAACCACCGAAAGTAGAAATAGTAACATGCTAATAAAAAAATATAACAAAATTTTGAATAATTAGAAGAAAATGTCCATTAAAATTACACGGAAGACTGATTAATTAATAATGAATAACTTTTTCCAATAAAATGTATCACTTTGAAAATAATTAAACGACTCCAATAACGTTTTCATAGCGGAGATATTTTATAAAAACCTGAAAACTCTACAGCCATCGTTTGCCGAATCTAAGCACCACTACTACCGCTTGAAAGCGGTCGATAAAACAGGGTGTAAAAATTTCATCTAACGGTAAAGCACCCACACTGCCGACCTACCTTTTTGTGGAAGATTTATGGCCGCCATACCTATAACAATTCCAGCAAACTAGTAAGAATATTCCTTAGCGTTTGGGTGAACTACGGCTACCTACGGTACTTACGTTGTTTATCTCCTCGTTTTATGTACACATACAAAATACGAATCTGGAACTTTGAAAGCTTTTGTTGTGTTTGAAGCTTACGTATGTAACTAAATAACTCTTAAGACAACAAGTAGTTTATCTGAAGGATAGGCAGAGAAAATAAAACAACACCGGCTATGCTTTATTCTCATTCAAACTTCATACAAAACACACTCTTTTGTTATGCCGATACTAAACATGACTCGATCGAATAATTATTATTCTCGACTGTTCCCTATTTTCCCTGACTTTTTGTTCACTTACGCGTCCTAGTGAGGGAAGGTAATTTGGTGATATGTTTTTAGAACAGTATATTTAAATAAACTATTGTGATAGAAGCTATGCGATAACTAGATGGCAGTACTGTTTACGTATTCATTTGGACTAAGCATTTGTCACCAACCTAACAAGCGGCCATTACAGAGTCCCTGTCTCCTATTCTAGTCACACACACATGTGCTATATACTCTCATGACTTGGTCATTCCACCATATCGCTTAAGCGATGTAGTGAAATAGGTCAAGCCATGATAGCGCGTGTTTGAGACTAGCTTCACCCAATATACCCACCTATTTCGGTAAATATAAATCGTTTTTTTTATATTCGAATCTTTTTTACGTTCGATGATAGGTCACATGTCACATATGGCTTAGATAGGCGAGTTTAACATAAATTTATGTTTATGTAGGTATGTATAAAATACTACAAGCTAATCATTGAAAATTGTTGGTTACATATTAAAAAAGTCATATCACGCAAAAGCCTAGATTTAAGAGACTATTAGTACGGTTATTAAACTCCCATTTACTGATAACTAAATTTAGTAAGGTTTTCTTCGATTAAGTCATACAGATTTTTGTTATTTAATTTTTTGTTTTGAACCAACGTCCTTTGGGCACATATCCGAGGAACTTACTATAACATTCCATAATTATTAAAGCTTTCATATTTTTATTGGCTTCTAAGACGTGCAAAACATAATTCAATAAGATTACTGTAAGACACTACCCGCTGAAACCACCCCTAAACGGGTTACTTTGGAATATTCTAATCAAATTTGACCGGAAGGTTTGTGGTCAGCTCCCCACTGCAACTATTCCAATAAAGAGTCCTTGTCTTGGTGGCAGGAAACTCTTCGGGGAACTAAACAATTTCTTATTATATATTTACTGTGAAAATACAGATTGAAGAAATAAGGTTTTATGATTTATCAGGAAAGTATTGGTAACAACTTTATTTAGCGAATCAAAAACATAAAATTTCTGAAGAAGTCAGACTAAGTCGTGGTTTTATTATACGAAACTGAAGAATTTTCTGATTCGTCACCTAGACTTCACCAATCTGATGAGGGAATAAACATTGTAATGTTTTGTTTATTAACTCCGCATACCATTGGTGCGGGTGGAGAGTCCATCGTATAACTTAGGCGGGGATGTTTCATCTCCATCAGCATAATAGCATCACCGTGATGCACAGCCTATCAAAAGCTAAAATATGCTGATATTCGGCCGTCGACCTACCAACTTATGCGACCTACCAACATTGTGTTCATGGTCGGCAGAGCAGCATTGTGTTTTATTAGTTTAGATTTGACCACCATTAGGATTTTTAACTCTGGTTATTAAACGGATTTACATATTATATGTACTTACTGTGGCTTAGAATTTTCCCTGTCTCCAAGATTTAAGTATATAAATTAACCAATCAAATCAATTTGAAAACACATATGTGAAAATTGATTTCAAATCATTAATACAGCAGGTACATTGGTGACAAATTCCGACATCCGACTAAAGGTGAAGTCACTTCATTCTACAATTTCTATTATTAAATAGATACGCTAACTTTGTCCGAGTAAATACGATTTTCTAAAGTTTACGTGAAAATCTTTTTTTTGTTGAAATGTTATTACAAAAAGATGCCTAGATCCAAAACATACTTTATTTCGTTTGATTCAGATATAAATCGGAGAGAGAAATTTTCGTATGCTGGCGGCAGTTCCAGGTAATATTGAGTTATAAACTAAAAAGTACGAACTGAAATATTATTTCTCTTTTCCAGGAGGCTAGTTCGAACTTCTAACCATTCAAAAATAAGGAAAATACCACACTGTGAACAAAAGCACAGCAAGAAAGCGGGTGTAAATACGTTCATTTTTGTTTGAGCGTGTCGAAGTTCTGTTTTAACTCCACCATTTGGCATTTCAACTATTTGCAAATTTGTATGTTACGTTCCAGTTTCGGTTCAAGATGGTGGCCTTATTGGATACGTTTTTTATCTTGCCAGAGTTCGTATGATCGTGATTTCTAATATGAGCTCTCAAATCGGAATAATCAATTTTACCGGCCTGAAAACGTTTGAACAAAGAATTGCCACTAAGATGGTGTCATTTCTTTGGACAAATTGTATGATGAATGAATTAAAAAAATGTTACATAAAATATTTGTGGACTAATATTAAGTAGGCAGGTATTTAAGAACCTGCTTACAAATCTTATTATTTTATTTGTATTTAAACATTATTTTCTAATAAAATTTTCGTTTTGATTTATTAAGTATAAGATAATAATGAATGCAAATATTTTAAATTTTTAAATAAAAATTAACTTTGTCGGACGCGAGGTAAAATAAAATACTGTTTGTAGAACTACCAGTCTAAGTTGCTATGCTAATATTTATTTTACAAATTGTGTATGATAATAGTATTGTTCATTTAGTTAAGCTAGTTCCCCAACTACAAAAAATGCCTAGATATTAATTGGAAACATTAAATTTAACCCATTACAACATTCTTTGGAGGTCCAACACACCAGAGAAGATCTTGATCTTACACATCCAAAACTTAATCTTCTTAAAACTTCAATTTTCTTAGCTCCATCAAGGATGCCCAAAGTAAATAACGACTCTAATCTTTATAACTTCACTTAAGGGATGTTATAAGGATTTGTGACGAAGTATTTTTTAGCCTTACAAAAACAAACAATGGCAATTTTTGTTAAATATTACTTTTTTTATGCCAACCATAATAATTTACCTATCAAATGAACACCGTAAGTAAACTTAACAATCTGTAGTGATTCAGATTTAAATCTTTAAATTTTCGACAGATTAATTTGTAAAATATTTCAATTAAATACACATTTCAAATAAAGAATTATTAATTAATAAAATAATTAGGGTATCTACTTTATCGCTTGACTTACAAAATTATACTACTATCAGTTCCAATTTTTAAAATTAAAAGTATAATTCAATTTTTAATAATGCACCTATGCACTGACAACCGAAATTAGTACAAATATATATTTTTTTAAAGAAAGACAAACATTCACGGATTATGAATAACCTGACAATATTTGAAAATATCCTACTACCAGCACAGTAAGCGGAAAATGTTGTTTGTGTTTTGATGGAAGACTTAGCCAGCTAGCTGAGGAATTGAACACACTACACATAGGACACTAATTTAGCCACCGATCGGTCAATTATGTTTAATGGTATGCTTAATTCATTTTTACAGCCTTACTAAAAAACATGGTAAAAATTTTATTCAATTGATAAACGACCGTGTATGTGAAAACCTTACTAATTGAAACGTAAAACAGCAACATGATTTGAATCAAACAAATAAAAACTGTCATTTGGTGGGGAAACTGACGTGCATGGCGCATGCACGTCAGTTCATGCGCCATGCAAGACATCCCACAACACCCCCTAATTGGGGATGCCATAGTCTCACTGGCTCCAGACGGGAGCAGTTGGGACTCTTGTGAGGTATTCACTATAAAAAATAAAAAAATTGCTTAAAAGTAACGCAAGCAAGTCTACCAAAATGCAATATTATCAGCTCTTTTATCACATATTTTTTATTAGTTATAATTCGACATAGAAATTGTACAGCCTTGTACAGTATGGAACAAAACACCGTTTATCGGTTGTGAAGTGATTTTTTTATTAGTAAGGCTGTTAACCAATAGCAAAATTACATTATTTAAATCAATTGTATAATTTATTTACAATCTCCGTAACCGAGAGGTTAATACATCGCTTACAATAATAATCGGTTCGATACCTAACGTGTCGTGCATAAATACTATTTTTTCATTTTGAACACCACACAACAATGAGACTATAGCACCTCCGTGGTATGTTGCAAGGCTGAAATGGAGTGGAAGACAAAGCTATGAAAGAGGAAGGCTGGAAAGCACCTACCTGGCTATTAAGATCTGATTACACTAAAAACGGCTAAAGCCTTGGCACCTTTGCTCTTTGGAAAGTGGGCAAACATCACGGCCGGCCTTGAACTGAGTTTGGAGGCCCTGCACTATGTTTGGGGTCCTCTTTTGAAAGCCAGAAAACTATAAAAAAAACAACAAAAACGCCCAAGAAGGTTTCTAAACTATGAGTTCCGGGGCCGCTTCGGTATTTTTGGTCGTGAAAATCAAAAATCATAGCTGGAACTGATTTATGTATAAATCGTATTAGAGAAGCATTAAATTAGGCATAAAAAATATTTTATTTATTTAATAATTCTTTATCTGTATTGTGCATTTCTTTAGAATAGACAATACGCAGGCACTTAGATGAATTAATAGACAATAGACAGTCGCTTAGTTGAATTGAAGACAATAGACATTCGCTTAGATGAATTAATTTAGTGAATAAACGATTCTGAGACAACGTGTGTGGTTCATAGCTATTTCATTGGTACACAAATATTCTTTGAGTGGCTGTCCTTTTAATGATCGGTGATACATTTCTGTTCAATTTTTTTAGTTTACGAACATTTGATAGGTAAATTTCTTCCCTTTGAAAGGGATCGATTCTGAGGCAAATATTTTATACATAATATTTGTAACATTATGTTCAGCTTCACAAATACTAGAAGTATAACATCCCCTGATTTTTCAGTGCACGCACGATAGATATAGTTGTTACATCAAGATAAAATATTATTTAGTAGTTTAAAATATCGATTTTATATGTATATGTTTAACTCACCTATGAAGTTGGGTATTGATAAAATATAATATACACTTATTGGTGTACTCCTGAAAAACTTACTTGTAACAGAGTATGTATATAAAACTCTTCAAGGCTTGAATAAATTAAATAAATAAACGTACCTCCACAACTAATAATTCTTTTTTAAATTCTCAAGGCCAATAAAATAATGTTATACAAGCTTTATTCAGGTCAGCTACAGATTTGAATGTATTTTTCGTTAGAGTCGAGGCAAAAAGAGCTTTTAATTAGTAGCTACGTATAATTTATGTTTACTTGTTTTAAGGATTGACGAGGCAAAAAATTTTTAATGTATGTAATTTGTCGTAAGCCTAAGCTAACTTGTTTATCAGTTAGCTTTATGCAAATATTAAAATTTGTAAGTGCCTTCCCCAAAAGTCACTGTACTATATAACATTTAAAAAAATATATTGAAAGGGAAGGTAGGAAAAAATCTTTTATGGTTAAATTCACGCAAACGTCTAGTTTCTGTTTAGATAACATAGCCAACTTGACAACAATTACCAATAAGTAATAATTAACAGTAAAAGGCCAATCAAATTGTTTGAATATCCATGAAAATCTTTTGGAAATGAAGATTATTCAGCAAAAAGGAAAAACATAAATTGAATTGACTTCGAGTTATTTCGCGTAGATAAGTACTTAAATGCAAAACGAAAAAGGGTCACTCGCAACTATTTTTTTTATATTTACAAAATTTAGTTCACAATATTAGAGAAATTGGTCACATAAAAATTTGCGAGCAACACCTATATCAAGATATTCTTATTCACTTGTCTATATTTTATGAAAATAATAAAAAATTGAAAAAAAATAATTTAAAAAAATATAACTAACTAACTAACCATCACGCCGTTTCTCCGCAGGGGTAGGCAGAGAGGACGGACCGCCAAACAACTCGGTCTTGGCACACACTTCTTGCCTCATTCACATTCATACATCGTCTCATACGTACTCTTCTATTATTCTGACTCTTGACATGGCTCGACTCGAGTATCTGATTCACTTGATCGTGCCATGTCTTCCAGGGGGTATCCGACTTTTGCTACCTTTCGTATTCGCATCAAATATTCTCTTTACAATCCTTTTTTCGCTTCTTCGCTCTACAATGTTAGTCTACATGCCCAAACCATCTAAGCGTCTCTTTCTTGATCTGAATCATCACGCTTACATCAGCCTTGCACTCTTTGCGGATCTCCATGTTTCTCACACGATCATACATGGTTTTACTACATATATGCCTCAGGGATCTCATTTCAACAGCATTCAGTCTACTTTCATCATTTATCTGCCAGTTCCATGCCAAACTTCCGTAAATCAGGGTAGATACCAGCACTCCATTAAGAACTGCTACATTTTTAATTATTATTTTTTCAATTTGAAAATATATCATTAACGTTTTAATATTCCTTTTTTCGCATAAAAACAATGGACATTAAAGTTCGCTCCAGCCAATTGTCAATTGGCAGCCCTGTATAGTACAAACTCTGCTGGTACTGGTGGTGGTACTGCCTGACCATCGTAACGTTAATCTCGTCCCTCCCTCCCAATGTAAGGGGTAGTTTTACCGCATGCCTCGAGGGTGCAGAAGCCGACAGTCTAAAGAACAGAAAACTATTTCGGCAGACTGGGGCTAACGCAAAGTTAAGCGATGTGAAAGGGTCCGTGACTCTGAGATCTAGCTTCGCTTACTCTCCTCGTATTTGTTTGTATGGACAAACGGATAAACTTGCTGTTTAATTGAATTATGAAAAATAAGAGCGTTTAAGTGAAAAATTAAGAGTTGTAAATGCGTGCTGACCTTTTGGAATAACTCAATATGTGAATAGTTTGAAACTTTATACATTCGACTCGCAATATGCGACCTGTTAATTGTTACATAACGTATTGAAATATTTAAAATATGAAAACACTGGAGAATATGAAGCACTTTGCACTGTTATCTATATATTTATATTTATATATTTTACAAGAGATATATTTATAGATTTGTGAAGCTATTTATATTTGCGTCAGGATCAAAAAAATATTATGGTAGATCCGAAATTTACTATTTGAATGAATACCACTGTGAAACCTTAAAAATCTAAATATTCTGATTTAGATCTGTCAAAAATTTAAACAAACGAAATACCTATTTTTATCGCAGAGTTATAATTATATTAATATTAATATATAAACACAATTGCCTGTGCATGTTTGCAAGAGTCATGAGGTGTGAATGGTATAAGCAGTCGGGAACGTCCGAGGAACACTTAACGTAATACGGAGTCGAATTAACGGCGATGTATTGTAGTTGTAACGCTAAAATTGTGGTATATAGTAGTGAATGGTGGAAGAAGTCAGAGACACACGAGAAAGATATTAACAACTAGTAATGTATAAAATTTAAAAACTTTTGATACCCCCTGTGTCTGATATTATTTAACACTTATCAGTTCTAAGTACTCAGCAATACGTAGGAATATTATTTCACATCACCTATGCACCGACAACCAAAATTAGCATGTATTTGAAATTAGTAAATAAAGTGGGTAGAGACCAAGAGACAGAGTTTAATTTGAACGTAACATTAACACGTCGTGAGAGACCAGTTGGCTAGTGGATCGGAGTGATAATCTCACCAACTCACTCAAATGGCGTTTACTAATTGTAAACCTCTACAATCTTACCACACTACTTCTTACAATACTATGCAACTTCTTCCACAATTTTATGTAGGTGGTTTGTTTTATTAGATATGCCCCCACTTGTCTTCAGTGCATTTACATATACAACAATGGTTCTTCATATTCAACACTGTTAAAAAAAGTAGGTAAAGAGTAAACTAAACAGTTCACTAAGCCACAGCAAAATACGGTATTACCTACATGAAATAAAAGCAGAGAGAGGCAAACATTAAATTTCTCCTGTTTAAACGTTAGAAAATTCTGTATTTTCGTTCTATCCGAATAAAAAGATATGTTTTAAATTTCCGTCAATTTATAAGACAATAATAAATTGTTTGCATACTTTTTCTTTCAAGAAACCCAACTCGGTGCAAATTAAACCAAATGACTTTTTTAACATACGCCCAACAACATTTTAAATCCGTGGAAAAAGTAGATTTAGACAGGTGGAAAGTAAAATTTGGTGAACATTTTGCTCAAACGTAAATAACTGCCAACATCCCGTTGAGTAAACATTTTATTTGTTACTAATAAAGGCAAACAAATGAACAACTGAATACAAAACATTTCAAAAATACATAAGGTTACTGAAAACTTTGTAATCACACTTTTTCCAGATACAATTAACACAAAATATAACTGGAATTTTTTGTGAATTCTGTAAATTTTTATACAGTTATTTATAAGGATTCTTGTGTCGGCATCAAGTGTCTTCACCATGTTGGTTGATTTTTGTCTTGAAGTTCAATGCGTTGTTCAGATTTATTAATTTAATGATGTATCGTTGTTTCGTGCATTTATTTGCTTACAGATTTCTTTTCAAACATGATCCGTCGGCAATCAAAGTAAAAGAGAGAGAGAGACCGGAATCAAAAGCAATGTAAATACATGTACAGGCTAATGGCTATAGACAACTTAATTATATTAAAATCCAGTTTAACAAACCAGTCGAAAATTGACCAAAATTTTGGTTCAACCTGTATGTTATTTTTTTCTTTTAATATTAGTTTTTAAAATCCGAATTAGATAGTAATTTTTGTTTCATTTTGAACTTAAAGTGTTCAAAATTTCATAAAGACTTATAAAAATTCTGTAGTAGGAAAAGGTGGTGGGGGTGATTTTTCAAAATCTAGTGTAGATAGTCACCTTCCTTTTGTATTGAAGGTCAAGTGGGCAAAATATCAACCATCTCACTTTATATTTTAGAAATATAGAAAATATATTAATAAAACAAATCATTGAAAATATATAATTTTCTCAAAATTGAAATAGAAATAAATAGTTTTTTAATTTCGTAGATTTCATTCATTATTTTTCGCCAACTTTAAAAAATAATCCCCTGTCATACGAATAATCCTCGTTCAAATTTTGATGTCGCTTTGAAGATTAAAACATTTTATGTAAATTGAAATGGTCAGTAAAATTTAAATTATTTCTGAGATTCCACTATTACGAGGAAATACATTTAATAAAAATATCGTTCGGTACTTTTTTTAAATACCTAGGAATATGAATTTATGAAATACGTTAATTCAATTAATAAACAATCTTTAATAACTCGACTACTTCATGATCTTAGTCATTAAGTTATTCGATAGATCTACATTTAATATTTATCGCTTTCGTAGCCTTGAAGATGTATAAAATGATTCACAAACTTTAAATATGAAAAATTCCTTTACTTCTTTTAAATCACCAGAATTTAGTCCGGTCAAATCTAATTTGTAAATAACTAGCTTCCACAGGAAGGCGGGAGTACGAGCGTAGTTTGTACGAAGAACTCAACTATTTGGTGATTCCAAAATAAACTTCCGCTGGAAAGGAGACGTGTGATGAGGAAAACAGAATTTCTCCAGTCCAAAAGACCAAAGGAACTTTGAACGTTTTCAAAGCTCTCTTTACATTGTTTTGTGGCCGCAAAATTTGCTCTATATACCCAAGAAATATTTTGGCAATAACAATAACTGTAATAAAAATAATATTAAACGATTAGTCATAATATACCCGATAAAGTGTTAAATGACAAAATTAAAAAAATATTTTACATCATTGATGTCGTTATTCCAAATTCCTGTAATATTCAAAAATCTGTAAAAAAAAATAAGAAAATACACAGATTTAGGAAATGAGATAAAAAAGAATTTGGCATTCTCAGACTATAAAATTTTTACCATTTGTTATTTCGGCTACTGGCGTTATACCTAGCACTCTCATTCAAAATTTAGGCAAATCAATCATTTTAAACACATGTAGGATTACGAAAGACTTATAAAATATTTATATCAGTAGGATTTATCCGTTCAGTTAGTAGTTCTACCGAGCTGAACCCTTTGATGTAAAAATATCTGGAGTCGGTGAATTATTTTCCCACTTGATCTCTGGTGAGTTGAACACTGATCTCTGGGGATTGTTAGAGAATTTCTGTAAAACATAATTCCCCACAATATTTTTTTTTCGAAATCCATGGGGGGGGGTATCTACGGAATCAGAACAATTCTTCACATTATCACAAAATATCATATCAAACACACACCAAAAATACCATCGAATATTCCCCTCAAAAATACCTACTGAAAATACCCAACAAAAATACCTACTAAAAATACCCATCAAAAATGCCTATTAAAAATACTTATCAAAAATACCTATCAAAAATACCTGGTAAAAGTACCTATTAAGAATATTTAGTCCCGGTATAAAATACTCATGAGTATTTTGGAGATCTGTCACAAGTACAAAGTGTCGCATGGAAATACCCGGTACTTTTGCTGGGTACGATAAATACGCCTCACCTCTAGTAGGTATGATCTTAAAAAAAAGGTTTTATTTTAATTGTGAGATTAAACTATGTATTTTAACTGAATATACCTACGTACTTATGCTAACGGAATCCTTCTGAAATTAGTAACTACTTTAATTAATAAAATAATCAATAAAATTTGTAAATTGATTAAATTAAAAATATTTCCATTGCGATTTTACAGACCAAAAATAAATTTTAATTCGCTATGAAATAGAGAATTTTTTTATACAGCAATTATAACTGTAATTTTATGAATTTTTTGGTAAGACAAAAAACAGCAAAATACTAAAAAAATTTAACTTATTTTTTTTAATATGTTTTTACTCAGTTGCAAATATCTATTGGCCCAAGGTAAAAGACCAGCATTTATAAACGAAATTTTGCTTTCATTGTAATAGCTTCAACTTTTCGAACTTCTAATATTCCATCTTCTTCCCCTCATCACTCCATTTAGCCCTACAACATACCCGAACTTGTGGATGCCATACTCATAGTCTCACTGGCTCTGAGCAGTGCAGACACTCGTGAGCGGTATTCAATTTTAATAGTCAAGTGACGTCGTGGGTCCATGGGAAACTTCCCCTCACCATATTCAAATTCACTACTCAGCTCCGTTCATCTCAGTACCTTCCCATATTCTGACTGATCATCGCGCAGGAGGATAGACCGCTCCCTCACACACGTACAAAGTCTCTTTACGATAATCGTGTTGGTCTCAGGGACTCACCATACTCACCACGTTACATCATTTTTTTCCAGTTTTATTACCAAGATAGCGGTTGAAAACCCCGGACCAAGTACTTTATATACCATATTTTATATTTATAATGTAAAAAAGTATAATGTTAAAAGCTTTTTAGGTGTATAAATAACTAAATTAATTCAATTATTGAAGACAATATTAGCGATTCCCAAACGAAAATTTGAAACAGAAAAATATACAGTCACATCTAGACCACGGAAAGGCAAGAGTAATGGGTTTCTGATTGTTCAGTTTCATATTTTTGTTTAGAAATCGCTAATATTGTATTCAATAAATAAATGTTTCAATTTGAGGTTTTACTCATTAAGTTATTCCAAAAAAAAAACAAAAATTAATAAATATTTATCTCAAATATTACACTATTGGCTTTTATTGGAGAAACTGTAAAACGAAGTATAAATTTAAGATTCATTTCCAGACGGTGCAAGATGTTTTGCATTCAGTGCAAGATATATTGCATTCAGTGCAAGATGTATTGCATTCAGTGCAAAAATACGTTTAACTTTACCTTTTGTCATTTTTCGACGTAATAGTTGTTTTGTCTACACTAATTTGAAAAGTTTGTCATTTTTTAGTAAAAGTTTAACATTAATTTTAGTGACGACGCGGTGCATATTTTTGAAAATTTTAGTTATTGTTTACTGAAATGTTTTTGTGGTAGGAATTTTGCGGTCTCCAACGGGATTTTAACGATGAAAATACTGCAGTTATTAATTTTGGATTAAATACTGATTTGTTATAAAGAATTGGTAATTCAACATTGAAAACATATAACATCAAATTATCAATCATAACAAAATATTGAAAACCTTGATATATAACATTTACTTTTAGTAGCTTTGAGAAATGTAGGTCCCCGGGACACACGACGTCACCTACGTAAGTTTTGAGAAATGTAGGTCCCCGAGACGCACGACGTCACTTACGTAAGGTTTGAGAAATGTAGGTCCCGGGGACACACGACGTAACTTACGTAACTTTTGAGAAATGTAGGTCCCCAGGACACACGACGTAACTTACGTAAGTTTTAAGAAATGTAGGTCCCGGGGACACACGACGTAACTTACGTAAGTTTTGAGAAATGTAGGTCCTCGGGACACACGACTTAACTTACGTAAGTTTTGAGAAATGTAGGTCCCCAGGACACACGACGTAACTTACGTAAGTTTTGAGAAATGTAGGTCCCGGGGACACACGACGTAACTTACGTAAGTTTTGAGAAATGTAGGTCCCGGGGACACACGACGTAACTTACGTAAGTTTTGAGAAATGTAGGTCCCGGGGACACACGACGTAACTTACGTAAGTTTTGAGAAATGTAGGTCCCCGGGACACACGACTTAACTTACGTAAGTTTTGAGAAATGTAGGTCCCCAGGATACACGACGTAACTTACGTAAGTTTTGAGAAATGTGGGTTGCCGGGACAAACGACGTCACCTACGTAAATTTTGTTAACCTCGTCACTTTAGGGTTAAAAAAGTTTTGTGTTGATATTATATTAAAAAAGTTGCAATAAAAGTAAAATTTTATAAAATCTAGGTAAATCACGGCGTACCACTGAAACCTTCATAACCAGTTGGGACTCTTGTGCAGAATTCACATTTTAGAACAAAAGCATAATAATATTTTTTAGAATATTTGTATGAGTGGGTTAAAATTCAAAAATAATAACCGTACGATACGACCCTGAAACTTGCTTGTATAATTCCAAGAAATTAACCTTTTATAAAATGAATGAGTGAATAAGCAAATAACGTTCGCCGAAGCCATTTGCAAAGAGAATCTTAAACGATCCGGTATTATTTATTTATGGATTTTCCATAGAAGGTAACTAATACTGCTAACTGCCCCTGTTGTCCGGTTGCTAAACGCCTCTGGAAATGTCGAATGTATAATACAATATTCTGAGGGGCTAGGTCGGGGTAGTGGTGAGTTGTACGGCTGATTAGTCCTGAAAACAATGAATATATATTTATTGTTCAGACACAAGCAAACTTTCTATGTTACCTAAATATTATGATCGTTTGTAAAAGCTTTTAACACCGAGGTTTAATTCAATTCAATTCAATTAGTTTATTCCTTTAAAAACATTACAAAATTACATTTTATTTCGTTTTTAAGTTCATTTGTAAAATGGTATTACATAATAAGTAAGCGGTTTATCAACTATACCAGCATCAATAGAGCTTGCCTTTTAAAGGCAGTTTCACCTTCAGCTAAATATGTCGATATCCGAATTGATTCTGTTCAACAGCAAGACTGCTCTACCCACCGGCATGACCATTGGCAAGTTAGTCCTGCAGGCCGGAAGATAAAACAGTCTATGCTGTCGGTGACGGAGATAACCATCAGGAACATAGAGACTAATACTCTCCATGATAGTCGGATTTTCAAACCATCCACGAATCAGTTTGAAGAAGTGTGATACAATATGCACATCTCTTCTGACCCATAGATGGTTCATACCGAGCATGCCCAAGAGAAAGTCAGTAGAATAGAGCCTCGGGTAGTAGCCATACTCCCTCAGGTAGAGGAATCTCAGAAATTAAAATTTCTCTCCCGCGTCAGATGAAATCTGAAGGGATTCAGAAATCTTTCATTATTGATATATTTTTATTTTCCAAATCTAAGGTAAATGTTGAAATTGTATCCGGTCATAATGTTTATGTTTACTCTGTCAGTGCTTTTTAACAGTTTCTTAGATGTATTTTTTGTTACGGTCAATATTTTGTTGCCATTTTCGTAAAGTAACTATTTCCAAGCAATTTCAGATACATGTGAATAGGGCAGGTTGAAATATTATTAAAAAAATAATCACACTATCTTCGCAAACATATTTATTATAAAATATGAATTTAAACTTGATAAAAGTTGGTTACTTTATATTCAACACAATTTATTGCAGCCTGTTTTCCGAACACTTATTTTTATTAAATTCCTTTGTTATGAATTTTAAGTTAGTGTACGTATCTACCGACCAGGCGCTGTGCCTCTATACAAGCTTTGGATTCACAGAATCCCTTGTTGCCAGTAACAAAAATAATATTGAAAAAAGCTCTTAAGAGATATTTCCTCGGCAGCTTTACTAACAGTGACACAATCTGTTTTAAAATATATGTACACTTTTCATTGAACTTCCTTTTAAATTCGTTTTCTTATGAAAAAATACTTTCCTTTTAATTGTATAATGTTGTTTTTCCCGAAATGAGTTTATTAAATTCATTGGAAAAGTGTATTATAAATATTATTTTTAATATTTTGTAATGTATAATTACATAAATAAATAAAAACATATTTATTAAGACTTGTTTTATTTAAAAACCCTAAGGGTAATGATTTGTCATTTACGGCAATAAAAAATAAGAGAGAATTTTTTTTTAAGTGGTTTAAACAAAGTATTTCATTTATAACATAATCAAAATTACGCCACAAGGTAATTTTTAAAATAATAACAAAATATTTTTTAAATTCCTTTACCGTTTTTGTTTTTATTTATTTATACTGGGTTTTTACAGATGATCTCACCTACGTGAGAGCAATCAAGTTATAAAAACTCAGTTACATACAAATAGGACACATTTGGGTCAGAGGGCTAAAATAGGCGATATTATTTTTGAAAATATTCCATGAAAAATGCTATGGTGTCTTAAACAATGGGAATTGGGGACATTTATTTCAATATTGCTACGACATAATGAGGTATTAAGATGGCCGTGGATAATTTCATGCAAACATATTAGGTTTGTCAATTGCCTTCTTATTTTGAGTGTATTAATCTTAAAGTATTCACGACGTGCGTCGTATAATCTAAGATGGTCATGTAGTCCACATTTGAAAGATAATAGTCTCAGCATTTTTTTTGAACCGATTCTATAATGTTTTCATACTTGCAATAATGTGGATTCCAAATAGTGCTTCCATATTCAAGTTTACTTCTAATTAAGACATAGTAAAGAGTCAAAATTGATTGAGGATCTTTGAAAGGTTTAGTTATTCTGTGAATAAATTCCATCATTTTAAGTAATGTTATACATAGCTATATGTATATTGCAGAAAGGCTAACATGTTGGTGCCAGTGTTATACCGTAACATAGTGTATTCTGTAACATAGCACCACTTTGGTCGCCAGTGTTAAGATAGGTTAGAGCCCCATCTTGGAAGTCAGTGTTAACTATAGAAAGTTATAAGGTTACTGTGTAAAAGTGTATTATATGCTCGCCGCACAAGAGGGCCGCAAGAGGATAGAACTCCATCTCTGGGGGTAGGTTTTGTAGTACAATGTTCAATGAAACAGGTTAGTTTTTTTTTATTATTTTATTTTTTTTATTTTTTTATTAATAATTTTCTTTTGTTACATGCATAAAAATATAATTACAAAAATAAAGTATTACAAAAACAAGTATTACATTACTAAAATTATTATAGTATTACAAAAAGCATTTCATTCACAGGTAAAGAAGGTACTATAAATAATAAAAAAGGTAGCTTAAAGATAAGAAAAATAAATAAAAAATTTAATAGAATAGTATGCATATATACCAAGAAAAAATCCCACATAGGCATCGCCAGTTCGTGGGTATACTTATTTTGTTTAGTGCAGTTTATAAAACAAATAATTCCGTTTTTACAAAATTATAACTAAGAAAAAATGGTTAAAAAATAGAAAAATTAAGGATTTGTAAATTTACAAAAGGTAGGATGTTATAGCAGGTAAGTATTTGTGTCAATGGTAGTGATCCAAGTCTTTATTACATTTTTGTATATGCTGTAAGACGATATATTTTTAGATCTAATTTCTGATAGAGTGCATTGTAGATTTTTGGGGCAATGAAAAAAGCATGTCTCTGCGCAAGCCTAGTTTTGCATAGTGGAACCTCATATGCATTATTTACTCTACTGCTAGAACGATTTTCGTTTTTTGTAAAATGTACATTTCGTGAAAATATATATTTCAGACATTGCATAAAGCAAATTTTTCTTGTATCTAAGAGTTTAGCTTCTTGAAATAATTGCAAGGAGGGGTAGGTAACATCTTTTTGCAACATTATTTTTAGTATTAATTTTTGAGCTATTTCTAGCGGCTTAATGTGGTTATTATAGATACCCCCCCCCCATCCAATTATTCCATAAGATATTGATGATTGTACCAATGCATGATAAATCAGTTTCATTCTTTTAATTAATATCAACTATGTTATTTAATCGTTTTAAAATGTAAGTTAAATACCTAAGTTTATTTACAAGCTTTTCTACGTGATTTGTCCATTTTAGTTGGCTGTCTATAGTAATTTCTAGGTATTTAACTGTGTTCCCCAAATTCATTTCTACACAGTTAGAACACGAGACTGGGTTGCAAGTATTGTTGTGAAACCTTATATTTAGGTGAGTTAAGGGTGCCGTCCTTTTGGTATTATAAAATGGAATATAAATAGTTTTTTCACAGTTCAGAGTTAGAAGGTTTTGGTTTAGCAATGAATGTGCACTTATTTGCATTTTCAGAGACGTCTTTCCAAGATTTACCATCGACTGTGATTGCAGTATCATCAGCATACTAGAATAGTTTTCCCGGAATACTGATATTACACAGATCATTGATATAGATTAGGAACAATAACGGACCGATAACTGTTCCTCGTGGAACCCCATGTCTCACAGATTATGGTTTACTAATAATATCACCAATTTTTGTACATTGTCTGCGATCAAGTAAATAATTTGTTAAAAGTGAAAGACAATTATTTTTAATTCCTATATTATTGAGTTTTCTAATCGGTTTATTATGATTAACTGTATCAAACGCTTTTTTCAGGTCTAAAAAGATTGTTAAACTTTTCATATTTAAGTCATGATTGGTGTATATATTTTTTGTTAGATTAAATAAAGCATCATCTGTACTAAGACCTGTTCTAAAACCATATTGATTTGTGGACAAAAGTGCATTTGATTCTAAAAACTCTAGTACTTGTATTTTAATATTTTTTTTCTAATATCTTTGCTAGTTGGGATATTAGCGATATTGGTCTGTAATTGTCTAGTATAGAGATTGATCCAGATTTATGTATTGGTACAATATTGGAGAGTTTAAATGCGTCTGGGAAAACGTTTTTTTCAAAGTAGGAATTGAAAATGTGTTGCAAGGGCTTCGAAATGTATTGTTTAGTAGACTTGATAGCGATGGCGCTCAATTCGTCTGGACCATTGGCTGTATTTGTGTTAAGATTGTCAATGTGTTTTATTATTTCAGATTCGGTAACACGTTTGAATTAAGATAATTTAAGACAATTTTCAGAGTGTTCGTCCATTTGAGTGGGTTGATGTATATGGTTTTGAAATGCGGGATTGTTATTATCGTCGGTATACTGATAAAACCCACTAAGTGCATGATTGACGATTTTGAGAAAAATCAATTTGAAAGTTTGACTCTGTAAAAGTCATATTCGCATTCTAAATTTTCAATTCTTTAAAATGCTGTTATATTAAGAGTTTAATTAACTTATAATTTTCATGAATTATTTCAACTTAATAAATTGTTTTACTCCAAAAAAAAATTTTTAAAGATAAAATGGTAGGATTTTAACTGGTTTTATCAGTACACGATATAAGCCAGTACTTTGAATTTAATGCTCAAGAAAACGTTAAATAGCTTCAGAGGATTTAATTTGTAGAGGAATTAAAGCATTTTTCAGAGAATTTTATTGTGTATTAAAACAAAATATTTAAATAAATACAAAATGACATTTTTAATTATGTAAATCATAAAAAGCTTTCAAAGAAAAAATAAAATAATGAAACTATTTCGATATTTAAAGGTAACATTAATTAAGGCAAGAATGAATTATTTTTGAGTACCATTATCTTCAAGCTCACATTCATCATTAGCGGGCTCCGGAACTCGATCCTTCAGATCGATATTAGTGCGGAGTCCATTGTACCATCCATGTAATTCTTCAGGACACTTCAGGATTCCTTTTTGACACAGTTTCAGTAGGTCATTTTTCTTGGCCTGACTTATCGCCAGTGGTTCAGCATAGAGTGGTTTTAAGTATCGGAGATTAACTTTGGAAACATTATTTTTAATTTGTGGGCCAGGTGAATTAAGAGAAGATCTTAATTAATTTTCTCTTATGTGCTTTAAAAATTTCTGCAATATTTATGTGATGAAATGTGTCAGACATGTCATAATTGAAAAAGATTTTTTCCGTTTCTCTTTTCACATACCTCAATCTTTTTATTTTTAACCATCTAACTTGGTTGCCTTGGTCATCCTTCGTTCTGTTTATCATAACCTTGTCAGCGAGGTCTTTCAAGTTGATGAATTCATCATGTTTGAACTCTTTAACTTTGTATGGCTTGACGGTAACTATTTTTTGGTCAATTTTGCGCTTTTTGTGATCTAGCTCGTTTGAAGATATCAACCCAATCATGCATAGTATACACAGAAGTGTTTTTCTTAACATGTTCTATGCTACTATGCATTGAATCTGCTTCCATATGTATGTGACCAGGTTCTAGAAATTTCTGCTCAATTATGTTGATGCGCTCAATGTGTTGAACGGCCCAAAGTAGTATTACTGCTACATATTGGTTTCGATTCTGCCCTCCACATGTGTCAGAGAACAAGCTTATTTCATTAATATTGTCCGGTAAGTAATTTTTGAGGTAGTAGTACAGGATAGAGCCTATTTCCCAACTCCCACGCTTTCCATTTATTTCGGACCATGGAAAACAGTACGCATTGTTGGGGGCAGGCGCCTCATATAATGTAAGATTATACATACATAATTTTCTTACATAGTAGAGAAGTCGACTTTTCCACTTGGGATTTGTAAAACTGCCTGTAGATCGAATGTTAGCAACATGAAGTTGTTTTCATTGTTAGACCTCTGATTATCTTTTTCCTTCTCCGTATTGCAAACATCTTTTCTTTCCATGTCTTCTTTTAGTTTTCTTTTAATTTGCTTTTATCACTAGCCTTTACATAGTTTGAACAAATCAGGCACTGATCCTTCTTTGGTACTAAGAAACTTAGATTGTAATTCTTTAAAAATATTCGTCGGTATGTTATTTCTGTAACAGGTTCGGTAATATCCGTTTCTTTGCAATGCTCCACGTATAAAGCATGCATTTTTCTTATGGACAGAGATCTGTCCAAATACTTACGATTTGACGATTTTCTCACGTAGTGAGTCTCCATGCTTGGAAATGATTCAATGTGTGATTTCACATGATTAAAGATGTCCACCTTAGTTTTATGTGGAGGCTCTTTTTGACCTCTCTTCTCATCTTGAGTGTAAAATCCCTGTGCATTTTTATTCTTGATTGCAAGTTTTATAACATCTGGTGATATGCAGAGAGTTTTGGTCGTGAAATTTTGGCAAAATGCTAGCTTGTCATTCCCTTTGGGAAAAAAAACATTTTTTTGCATACAATCTTTGTTTTTTGGGTCTGATAGCCAGAATGCGCTTTGGTTCTTGAATGTGCAAATTTGTTGACAAGAAATTTTTCTTGCCTTTGAAGTCAAGCTGCCAGTAGTGTCTACAAAGTATATTACGTTCATCCAAAGTAAAGTTGTTGTTGCATCGGTGCTGGCATTTATCACAATTAGCTGGTTTGGGCACCTTAGAAGGTCTTAATTTTTTTTGTCACATATGTTAAACGTTCATCCCTTCTCATTTTAGCTCGATTCACAGCCCATTCACGAGGGTCCGCATCACGCCACCTCTTTAATGGCCCAACATCCGTTAATACTCGATCCAGGAGGCATTTTAAAACATCACCAATTATTTGTTTAGCATTCAGAATATCCAGTATATTAACTTCATCCATGAGCGGTTGTTTTTCACGTTCCGGTAGTACTCCAAAGTCCCCCAAAGTAGTTAAACTGTCTTTAAGACTATCAGCAATTGTGGAGGAGTCATGAGGTTGGAAGGATGGGTCGTCATCTGAAAAATCATCTCCAAAGAGTGATTCAAGTTCTTCAACAATCAATTGTTGTTCGTCATTAAGTTCTAAAGAGTTGCTGTCGTATGAATAGCTGTGATTTGGAATTGTCTGATCTCCACCTGAAAATTAATATTAAGTTGCATAAATAAATACCCTGTTTTAATTTTAATTACGAAAAGAAAAAGCTGTAAACATGGCAATTTCCATAATTTAAACGAAGGCAATTGAAGGTTTTCCATCTCCTTCAGTCGCAGGTGCTTTTTCAGAAGTATGCTGTGCCGATTTTACGGAGTGTAATGGACTGGCATGGCTTTACCGTGAGCCATCTGCAGTTGCTGCCATTTGCATCCTGGAAATAAAAATTAGTACATTTAAAAACTATTGACTGCCCTCACTCACACTTAAAGTTAATATTTGTGTCCAAAATAAAGTTAATGACTGTGTACAATGAATGTAAACACAGCCGCTGAGAATTAATTTGTCGTTAAAATATAATATATACTTAATAACATATAAACATTTCTTGCTACAATAATATTGCAGCAATTATTGCTGAATAATTTAAAAAATAACTCTGTTTCACATAAGTTGGTTAGAGAGAAACCTAATAGTAAATCAAAACATAGTAAGTTCACTGACCTTGTCAATATGTTGCCCTGCCGCTTAATAAGCTCCTGCCTTCGTTTTAATAATGACTGAATGTGCTCCAGATTATCCATAATTGTAATTAATTGCACTCACTAATTAAGTCGGAGAAACAAACAGATGCACACGCAAGCCACAGTGGACTGACACTCACTGGGAGCATCTTAGCTCTGGTGTGTTAATTTACGGCGGTGCGGTCAGTACGCGTTATGTCTCGTTCACGCACGATAGATATTCCATAAAAGTGAACAAGACGGTACGAAACCTAAGTAAACGTGGCAAATTTAGAACTTTACCGTCATTACTGATATTCCGTTAAATCACAAACCCAGATAGTTTCGCGTGAATACTACTAATCAAAGCACATAATGACCTTTAGCTTATTTCAATGGTCAATGCTTAACTATCTAAACGTCGCTATAACAGTCTGTTGAAATCACTTATTTGCATTTAACGTATTTTAACTGTCAGCACTCTTCATTTAAACATCACCAACATGGTCCGTTCAAAACACCTATAAGACTTTAACTGGTTTCAACTGTTAACAAAAATCATTTCGTTCATCCGTGTTAACATATCATACCGGTTATAGTAATTTAGGGTTTTTTAATTGAAATTATTTCCTGTGAACGTGCCTGTAATGAATAAATCAATAACGCTAAAGTCATTTAAATGGTTTTACGTGATATAATATTATTCGTTCGGCAAAGTGAAACATACCCATAAAAAAAATTAAAGTGTTATAAATTGTTTTCATAGAAGATATTTGAAAAAAGTTTCCACTAAAGGGATTTAGTTGTTTTCAACGGAATACATTTTTAGGTTACAAGAGGGTTAGAGGTTTTTAGAAAATTCTAACTTTAAAACGAACCATCGAAGGATGTTGTGGGTTTCAACTATCGATAGAGCTCATAAAACTGAACAAAACGGCATTTTTAACTCATTTCGGCAAGTTTTGTCATTTAGCTGGTTTTACCAGTATACCGACTTATTATATCTGAGGCAACATTTGTAAAAAAATCATTGAATTTATTTGCAATATTTCTTATATCCGTTATGACTATTTTATCATCTGTAACAATTTCTTCAGGGAATGTTTTTACTTTATGTTTTCTATTTATTATTTCATTTATGACTTGCCAGGTTTTTTTAGAATCATTATCAGTTTTTTGTAATTGTTTAATATAGTACTCATGTTTACATGTTTTTATAAGAATATTGAAAAAAATTCTATAAGTGATGTATTGCTGTCGTAAATTTCCATTAGGTGGAATATTTTTTGCCATACAATGGTTCTAATGATTTTTGTAAATTTTGTACAGTTTATTCCTGTGTTGGCTTGCAATTATCAATCCATGCGTGATCCATGGTTTCATTTTTTATGTTTTCTTCTAGGTGTTGATGTTGGTTCAAGACTATTCTTGATATTATCATTTAATATTGAATAGAAGGTGTTTAGTGATTGATTTGGGTCATCATTGGATAAAACTGAGATCGAATTTTCTGTTTTTAGAAAACTGTTTAGGGTTTGATAGTTATTTTTTTTCCCACTTGTTGTTCTTTAGTTGGATGGTGATACTTTAAGGTACTATGGCCGTAAAAAGTTGGGAAATGATCGGTTATATCAATTTTTAGGACAGCTGATCAAGGTATAAAATTTTTATTGGTTTTGAGAAATATATGATCAAGACAAGAAAGGTATCTTGTAGGGCTATTTATATAAGATAGATATCTTTTGCTATATATAACATTTAGATATTAATTTGCAATTGGGCTTAGGATAGAATGTTCTATGTTAATATTTATATTCCCTACTATAAACGAGAAATCTGATTGGTTGCAGTTATTTTCGCTTATGTAATATTTTAATTCTGTGATAAAAGACTTAGAATCTAAGGAAGGGGAGCGATAAACAGCAATAATAAGGTATTTTTTATTGCTTAGCGTGAATGATAAATGTATGGTATTTGAAAACTTAAATTTAGGGATATTTACTATTACATCAGTTATTTTATGTGCACTATAGAATATCGTTAGACCGTCATGCGTAGTATGTTTAGTGGGAAGTGAGTAAGTCATATAATCAGAGATGGAGTAAGGGATAAATTGACGCATTTGCGTTTCCGTAAGTATAATCACATTTGGTTGAAATTCTAGAGAATTGAGGAAAATACAAAATTCATCAAAATGTTTATAAATACTGCGGATATTTAAATTTATTATGTTGAAGTCAGTAATTCCTTCTCTTATGTAGTTTTTTAGTTCTATAGTATCTTCACATACCTTTGTGTCTATTAGCGTATAATCGTCAGTGAGATCCATTTTCACAAGGTATAAAAATTCTTCCTTCTTGTCCAGTATATGCTTATTGCAGTGGTATGTCGTTTGCATCTTTTATGCGTATTATAGGGGAGACGTCGCTCTTTCTAAGTAAGATTTGTCCGTCTTTCGTCCATACATATTTGAATCCAAATGCTTTTGTCGACTTGGCTAACCATAGGAGCTGTTTATTTGCTGGCGTTAGTTTTTCATTGATGTAGATTTTTTGTGTTGACTCCGAGTACTTCATTTCTTGAGGGGTAAGAATTCCTTTATTTTTTTTTGTTTAATTACCTTATCGTTTGTTTCTTTTGAATTGAATTGAATAGATATGGTCTTCTTGGCCGGATTGTTGTAGTAGCTTACCAAGGAATTGTTTTTTTAATAAGTCACTGCAGTCTAGGGCCGACATCAGTAGTTCGATGGGTTTTTGTACATTATCATTTTTCTCCACTTCAATTCCTTGTATTTCAATAGAATTTTCAAGCGCGCTCTGTTGGATATGGTTTACAGTTAATTTTAGATTTTTAACCTCTTTTTGCAATTTCTCAATTTTTGCTTCATTTTTTTTTTGGTGATCATTTGTTTTTTTTTATTTCCTTCTCAAAATCATCAATTTTGCTTGAGCAGAATTCTTCGCTTTTAACTTAGTCTTGTATTTCGTTTTTTATTTCCAAAAATAGTTTATTTATGTCTTTCTTTATAAAATTTCTAAGTTTTTGATATGACAGGTTTATTATCACATACAAGGGGAAATGTTAGACAGTTACAATAACCAGTTTAAGACCTGTAGTTACTAGGGCATTCTAATGAATCTAAAGGCTCTGATAGAATTAAGTACATTAGTAGCTCACGTGTTAACAACGAAGAAGGTCATAGGCGGGGACGTCTAGGACGGGAGCGAGAGCTCACCGCGCAGCGAGGGCTGTGTGGTAGGCGGGTATGACGCCTACGAGGAACGGCATGGGGCTGCAGGGCGGCTCGGGGCGAAGCAAGGGGCTCCGGGCGAGCGGCTGGCGAGGGCCTCGAGTATTGGCTGAGCTGGCGTCAGGCAGAGAACGGACAGCGTAGGCGGATAGGCAGCACTGGGGCGGGAGGCAAAAAAATCACCGCCTCAGTCTGGTGTAGACAGGTGGAAGGCTCTGGGCGGGCATGGCGCTGATGGAGGTAAACACTGGGGCGGGAGGCAACAAATTCACCGCCTCAGTCTGGTGTAGACAGGTGGAAGGCTCTGGGCGGGCATGGCGCTGATGGAGGTAAACACTGGGCGGGAGCAACAATTCACCGCCTCAGTCTGATGTGGACAGCAGTGGTAGGCGGAGACATAACACAACTCTATAACAACGGCCTGTGTGGCGGCTGGTGGTACAAGACGTGACCCAACTGTAGGCACCGCAATTATTATTGTTTTTTTGAGTGCCACCTTGCCTCTGGCAACACTTGCCTGCGCAGCGGAATGCGCACACGGCGTAACCGAGCTCGCACGAGGAACGAAGTTTGTCGCCATTCTGCCTCGAGCGCTTCTCCCATCAGCAAGCTATTAATTGTAAATTACGCAAATAATTGTCGCGAACTGAATCTTTGTATTATCACAACTTTAATAAAATATAACTCTAACAATCAATCAGTGTTATAATTCTCAAGCTAAATTCCGCGACTGTTCATTTAGAGAAACTAGAATATCTCCGAGAAAGGTAAGCGTGGATATTCTAGCAAGTTCTTAAAACACGAGAACACTAAAACTGGTGACCCCGACTTCGAACTAGTATGCTGGTGGGAGGGAGTAACATGCCCAGTCAGAATCCTGGACAGCAAGTAAGTAAATTCTATTGTTTCATAGCTTAACTTTAAGTAAATTCACCGTAGAGATAAATGTTCCAGTAATTTTTAATAAATACATGACAGTGTTATTCCGATAGCATTGTTACCCGTTTATGTCAAACACGTGTTTTACAATCGTGTTAAACGTGTTTTTACATCATCTGTTTTACATTATCTATTGAAACATCACTATCCCACTAATGTTTTAGTAACATAATCATTTTTCCAGAATAATAAGTGCGTTTTACATTATTATCTCGCTAAATGTTTTATTAAAATACATTGTTCTTTCTTGAATAATAAGTGCGTGTTACCATCTATTACAGTGAGAACGGATTGTCACAACGACGTCTGTAGGTGATCATCACCAGGGAACGAGGCATCCCGAGTTCATCACCAGGGAACGTGAATCCTGAACCCGTCATCAGGGTACATCAGGGAGACCAGCATCCAGAATTCATCTGAGAATCGTCGCCGGATAAAATTGGTTCGAGATATTTTTAACGACAATGATGCTATATATTTTTTTCTTGAGGTCAGAACAATACAATAATGTTACAAATCGCACATGTTCTGAAATATTTTAACAATTTTTAAAAGTTTCCTTCTTATTATCTAAAACTATTTAATAACATCTAAAACGAGTTTATCTATACAACAAAATTTTAACAATAATTGTTATTAATTATTAATTATTGTAACAATTTTAACGATTTTCATAATTTCTAAACAATTATCAAATCAACTAATAAATAGTGGAGGTACATAATTCCCACTTATTTTTATCTGAATTATTGTTGAAAAATTTTGAAAGGCATTAGTGTGGATTTTTATAATTAATTTTAAAAATTGAGAAATTCAATTTTAACTTTTATCACAAAGGAGTTTATTTCACTGTCGGGTATACCATATTTTTGTCTCGCCTGAATTGTCTGCATTTATAAATGACATCTACCGGAGAGACACCCTCCATTGAACCAAGCGACGTTAATAAGAAGTCAGAAGAAATATCACGCAAGGGAAATCCAACACCAAACATGGAATCAAACAACGAGAGCTGTTCTTCGGAAACATCCATCCATCACGTTTCTGTGAGATTACCAGCCTGCTGGAGAACTAATATTGCGTTATGGTTCGCTCAGGCAGAGGCCCAGTTTACTAACTCCCGCATCAAGGAAGATTTTACTAAATACAACATCATAGTCGCCGCCTTGGACGCTGAAACATTACAATGCGTTAGCGACATAGTGATTAACCCGCCAGTGAAGGACAAATATTGCCTACTCAAGACATCGCTGATAGACAGACTTCAAGACTCCGAAGAGAAGCGTTTAACACGATTATTGACGGGATTGCAATTAGAAGACCGCAAACCAACAGGACTTCTACGACACATGCTCGAGTTAGCTGGACCAACACTAGCGGAGAGCGCTATCGTAAAAACATTATGGCTCCAAAGTCTTCCGCAGCAAGTACAAGCTATACTTTCAGCACTTCCGGACAATAACCTAAACCAACTAGCACTAGCTGCCGATAAGATAGTTGATGTGTATCAGACAACCGAATGTGGCGCAGTTGACCACGACACCAAACCCGGAACTTCAAGATCCGAACATAATGATACATCATTGCAAGACATTAAAGAGCAAGTCGCAGCCCTTACCCGAGAGATAAAGCTTTTGAAGATGTCGCAGGTCCATAATCGTGACCGCCCATCTACCTATAGCGAGCACAGAAGCCAGAGCCCACGTCGACAGAGTAATCATCAGAATCCCGCTAGAAGACCACGTTCCAGGTCCCGCGGTAGATCGCCCAACAGAGCACCGAATGGGTACTGCAGATTACATGCCAAGTTTGGCGAAAATGCCTACCGATGCCAACAACCGTGCACCTTCTGCTCGAAGAGGTCGGGAAACGACGGAGGAATTCCACAAGTAGAGACATGCGAAATTCCTACTCAGACTCGTCGTCTCTTCCTTTATGACCAAGAAACAAGCCAGAAGTTTTTAGTCGACACAGGTGCAGATATTTCTGTGATCCCAAAAACTTCAAAAATAGCGAAGAATTATATAACTTCCGACAAATGCCCCACAACTTTATACGGAGCTAATGGGAATTCCATCCAAACCTACGGCACAAGGACGATTGAACTTAAGTTCGGCCTACGGAGAACAATGAAATGGCGTTTCATAGTGGCTGACGTGAATAGAGCCATACTTGGTGCTGATTTTCTCCATCATTTTAACTTGTCAGTCAACCTAAAAAAGGGTACACTTACAGACCAGTCTACAGGCTTACGGATTCGAGGCGCAACATCCAATGGACCCTCATCCGGTATCTCCAGTATTTCCTCATCACAAAAATACAGAGAGATTTTAAGTAAATATCCAAGCCTGACGCAACCGAATATGCAAGCTCTAAATAGCAAGAAACATACAGTGACGCACTGCATAGAGACCAAGGGTCCACCTGTAACCGAACGAGCTCGCAGACTCGCACCAAAACTGTTAGAAGCAGCCAAAAAAGAATTTAATTACCTTATGGAGCAAGGCATTTGCAGGCCGTCCAAGAGTAACTGGGCGAGCCCTTTGCACATGGTGAAGAAGCCTAATGGGGAATGGTGACCGTGCGGAGATTATCGTCGTCTCAACGCCAAAACGACTCCCGACAAATATAGCATTCCACAGCTCCAGGACTTCTCCCATAAACTAACAAAAGCAACAATCTTCACAACAATAGATATGCTGAGGGCATACCACCAGATCCCTGTGGAACCAGAAGATATACCCAAAACTGCTATTATAACACCATTTGGCCTTTTTGAATTTACGACTATGCAATTTGGATTATGCAACGCTGCCCAAAGCTTCCAACGTTTCATGCATGCCGTAACCAGAGATCTGGATTTTTGCTTTGCTTATCTTGATGATATCCTTATAGCCTCCAGCAATGAAGAGGAGCATAAAAAGCATTTGGATATTCTATTTAAAAGATTAGCAGATAATGGATTAGTAATTAACATTAAAAAATGTCAATTCGGAGTCCCTACTATTAATTTTCTAGGTCATACCATTTCACCGGAAGGGATGACTCCAATTAAAGAGAAAGTGAAAACTATTATTGATTTTCCTCTCCCCAAAACAGCCAAAGGATTGAGACGTTTTTTGGGAATGCTCAATTATTATAGGAGATTTTTACCCAACACCATCAGCACCCATGTACACCTGTTAAAGCATTAAAAATTTTTTTCATCTATTTTTTCAAAATGTCAAAACATGAAAAATCTTTTCAACTGCTTTCCTTTTTTCAAAATGTAATCATGAAAAATCTTTTCAAATATTTTCATAAGATGATATACCATGTTATAACATGAAGTAACTTTCCAAGATTTTTCTTGAGATTTATCCTTTATTCCATGCTGATAAAGGCATGATGTATATAATATTAGGAATATGATCTAAAAATAATACAAGCTATTGTATTCGTTTTTCCATGCTAATAAAGGCATGATGTAGGTTTGTTAATTTTATTTACACATAAATTTTGATCATATAGGATACAACTTATCATTATGATATCCCATGACTCTACGGGACATATGTATAAACACATTTCTGAATATAGTTCACCTTATTTTTATATACGTTTCTGATGTTCTACACATAAAAAATGAACTTTATAAATTTTAAGTAGGTACTCAAGTATATGATACCATTCTACTTATGCGGTGAATATCATACCTCGTATAGATATGATGTGGTTGCCCCCTTTCCTTATCTCTACGAAGTGTGATACCCGTTATGTACCTATTTACTTTCTTGACTTATAAGTCGTGTGAAGTTTTCACATATTTATTTTTTATTTCTGGATTACATGTTTATAATGTTGACACTTGTCACTCATCTATAATAGATTTGAAGTAATTTAACTTAACCAACAGGTCACATTTTTTATATTAGCACGATGTGGTTTCCCCTTTCCGTAGCTTATGAGACTTATAAAATTTATTAATTAATCAATAATTTAATTAATTAATAATTTAATTAACACTTATCTTTTTTAAATAGTAAGTTCCTATTGCACCCAAACTGAGTTGCTATAATCAGCATTGTTTGTCAAGCCCACTTGATTATTTTTTAGAAACATAGATAAAGTTTATTACTTTTATTTTTTTTCATCGCTCTTACAACAAACTGGTTGATCCAGTATTCCAATTTATCCGACTGTGTTAATTTAAAATAACCAATGGGCATCGAACACTATATGTAATTTTTGTTTAATTTTAAGTTTTCTACATATGTGCGTTTGTCGCATGAAATGCTGGGGAGGAGGTATGTAGGCACCGCAATTATTATTGTTTTTTTGAGTGCCACCTTGCCTCTGGCAACACTTGCCTGCGCAGCGGAATGCGCACACGGCGTAACCGAGCTCGCACGAGGAACGAAGTTTGTCGCCATTCTGCCTCGAGCGCTTCTCCCATCAGCAAGCTATTAATTGTAAATTACGCAAATAATTGTCGCGAACTGAATCTTTGTATTATCACAACTTTAATAAAATATAACTCTAACAATCAATCAGTGTTATAATTCTCAAGCTAAATTCCGCGACTGTTCATTTAGAGAAACTAGAATATCTCCGAGAAAGGTAAGCGTGGATATTCTAGCAAGTTCTTAAAACACGAGAACACTAAACAACTATAACACGTAAAGGGTCCGAGAGTCGGCGACAAGCCGATGATTGTAGACAAGGTCCATTGTGTTACTTTAAACGCGGTCTGCAGGCAACTGGCGGGGAACGGTTAGGCTCGCTGGCTCCTCATGTCCCGCTGGCGTGTGGAGGCGAGTGGTGGGGATATTCAATATATGGTTATGCTTTTATTTGAGCGATTTCATTGGTCTAGCGTGCCACAGTAGTCCACATGTTATCGAAATGAACGTTCCCATTGGCTGTAGGTACGTGTAGACGTTGTTGAACATGCAACGGCCGCATGGTTGGCTTCCGGTCGCTTGGGTAGGTATGTCTACATATAAATACGTAAGTCCGTATGGGTAACCATAATATTGTTGACATGTTTTGAGCCCGTGATCGACTTCCGGCCACGTGCATAGTTGTGTTCATAATTAGATGCGTAGGTAGGTCTGCAAGTGCCTATGGGCAACCATAACAGTGATCAGGACTGAATTTCATTAATGTGTAAATCACATATGAATTTAGAATCAAGAGTAATTCCTAGATCTCCTATAGAAGGCATTTTCTTAAGAATAAACTTATTAATAACATAGGAAAAATTCTTTATAACCTTATTTAGAGTAAAGTTTAAAATGTAACATTTTGCAACATTTAAGTGTATTTCATTGACAGTACACCAGTTATTTAGTGTATTGAGATCCCTTTGAAGCACTAGATGATCGGTAACAGACTTAATTTTACGAAAAATTTTAAGATCATCGGCAAAAAAAGCATAATCACAGTTTAATTTCGAGCCAAGGTCATTAATGAATATAAGAAAAAGCAGCGGGCCAAGATTTGACCCCTGTGGTACTCCAGAAGTTACAACTATAGGGGATGATTTGTATCCGTTAATAAGCACTAGTTGTGTTCTATTATATAAATATGATTTCATCCAGCGCAATAAGTCTCCATGTATTCCTATCTGTTCTAGTTTCTTTTAGTAAGATAGAATTGTTGATTTTATCAAAAGCTTTTTGGAAATCAGTATAAATTGCGTCTACTTGAAATCTTTCATTATAAGAATTACCCACATAATTACAAAATTCCAAAAGATTTGAGTTGATAGATCTATGAGGAACAAACACATTTTGGCTAGTGCAGAAAAAAGTGGCTTAAAATGTGAAAAAATATTTTTGTACATCATCGATTCAAAAACCTTGGCAAAATATGACAGTATACCAATTGGTCTGTAGTTTTTATCAAAGATTATTCACCTGATTTAAAAACTTGTACCACATGTGCTTCTTTCCACACAAGGCAGGAAAAATTCCCGTAGTTAAAGATGCATTAAAGATAATAAACAACGGTGAACATAAAGAATCTGCACGGCAACTGACAAAGAATGGAGGAATTTTATCAGGTCTAGGACTTTTACTCGAGTATATTTTACTCAAAAAATATTTTATTTCTTCTGCACTAATATGTATTATACCTAGGTTGCTTTGGTTGTGTTCAGTAATGTTTGGCATTGAATCAGTAGATGACTTTGACTTAGCGTAAATAGATGAAAAATATTTAGAGAATATGTTTGCTATGTGTTCTCCATCATTTGCGGAAATATCATCAAAGTGCATTATTTTAGGAATGCAATTAGTTTTTCGTCATGATTTTGAGTTTGACCAGAATACTTTTATGTTATCATGCACACCACTATCAACACAGTTAAATTATGTTTTATAACATTCACTTAGCATATTAAATTAGAGAATTCTCGATAATCTGATGCATTATTATGTTTTTTTACCTTAAGTCTAGTTTTTTATTCATATTTTTATTTTTAAAAAGTGTTATCCAACTAACCGACAATAGATCTTGTTGATATTTATTATAGTTTCCTTTCCTAAGGTGATACTTTGAATCAGTTTTGTTATTTTCCAAGAACTGATTTTTATTTTCTTTTACCTTAATTTCAAATGAAGGGTGATAATGATCTAATTTGGTTACGCATGGTGCTAAATGTATATCTATGTTAACTTTATCAGACAAAATAAGGTCTTATAAATTTTCATATCTATTGAGTACATAGTTGAGTTGATACAAATTACAAATTGAAAAAAAGATTGACAGGACTATGTGCTTTCTGGCTTTTATAATAAGAAGGTATTTTTAAATGAAGTGTCAGGTAACCATTTAATTTCGGGCAAATTGAAATCACCCATAATAATAAACTGCGAATTGGAATTTGAATGCTTTAAATATAGATACTGTAATTTTACGATCTGACTGCAATAATTATCAACAGTTACACTTGGAGGAATGTAGATGACACAAATAAAAATTAACGAGTTTGAATGAGTATTGGACTTGATCACGAGCCACAAATCTTCATTGTCACTTTCCCACTCAGTTTTTCTAGAATCAACTCCTTCTCTAGACACAGATTTGGTGGACTCGAGATCTCTTCTAAATACTATATATCTGTCATCAAACAATTCTTCACTGAATACTGTTGAGTTCAACCATGTTTCGGTAAAACAAATGATATCATAGTTATAAATTAAAATTTCATTACGTACACTGACAGTCTTGGTTCAAATACCCCTGAAGTTTTGATAAAATATATTGAATGCACCAACAGCTAGTAACTCGTCATCTTTTTCTGTATGATTTGACGTCAAAGTCGATGGTGGAGAGGTCCTTTAATAGCGCAGCCTTGTAGGCCGGGCAAATCCGACTCGAGCTATTGATTTTTTTTCCAACAGCTGCTTGGTGTAATTATCCGCCACTGTCTTCTCGGCCTGCAAGACCTTGATGTCAGCAAGGCCAGAGTTCAAGTTCCCTCTGAGTGTTTCCTTCTCCAGCAGCAGTTGGGCAACGGAGCCAAGAACAGTAGTAACATTTCTAGAAACTTTGAGCTGTTGCTTTATGGAAATTTTCGACTGCTTTTCAGCCAACGTGTTTTGCAATGCTTTCAATGCAATTTGCGTCCCGGCAAGAATCTGATGACATGATACAATATTATTAGGGCCAAAGTTTATTTAGCCTCAATCTCATCGGCATCGGAATCAGATTCCGATGTGTTGCAAGAATAGCAAGGATGATGCAATATTGGGGTCTTTTGGAGAGATCTTTTTTTTACCCATTATTATTATTTTGTTAATTATTGTTAATCATTTTAGTTTTTAAAAATCGATTAAAAAAAATATTTTTTGATTGTAAACACAAGATATTCACTTGAAACACTTTTGCAACCAATGGGCGTATTGAAAAGTGAGGTCATAATCAAACCAGCCAATGAGCGCACTTGGATCGTTGTAAACAAGTAGGTACTTTTGTTCAGGCCGACGACTTAAGCCTCATCGCCATCTCAAATCGCAAAAACAAAAACATCACTTTTCGATTTAAACAGCATAAAATAAAGAGAAATTGTGTTCGGTCGCATCAGCACTCCGGCATAAATTTGCGCGAACCTACATATGACAAAACGTCAGTCGAACATTGCGTAATGCGTAGGTAGTTATTTTTTGATTTTTTAAATTTTTATTCCAGATCTCGGGGAGGGTGGTGCAATCCCACGAGCTACATATTGTACATAAAATAAATATAAAGTAAATTTAAAAAATATTGTAAGATAATACATACACATTATACACAATAAACGAAAACAAAAGACAATAATAATAATAATAATACAAAAAACATAATGAGATTAAAGTTTTTCAAAAAGAAAAAATATTTTTAAAAAATACATATACATATTTTTTTTTATCTATGACATCAGATTTGGCTCCATAGCTCGTGGCTAGTCGTGTTCGAAAGCTGGTGATCCGTTTTTTCATTAGTGCTTGGAATCCATGAGCACGCCCTTCTAAAAACATCTCAGTGGCACTGCAGTACCAGGACAGCCCAAAAAGTATTCGGTAGGAATTTTTTACTGTACTTCCATTATTTTTAGAGATGCTTTGTTGAACTTGGTCCACAGCTTCGAGGTATATAGGCTCGTGCAGTATGTGTCAAAAAGTTGCCTTTTTGCTTTTGGGCCACACTTGTTAAATCGTCGAGAAATCATATTTGCTCTGATGCACAGTGATCTTCTCTGTCGATCAATATCCATATCATCATTGAGCTCCGCTGTTACGATGTGTCCTTGAGTAAAGCGCCCTTTGTAGCAGCAGGATGCGTCCTAACGCGTCCTCCAACCGCTTTGTGTTTTTTTTTAGTATTTTCAAGGGAAATGAGGCAACATCCCTTTGAAATTATTTTTAAAATCAATTAACTATTGAACTTAAATAAAAATAAACTTAATAATTATTAGAACTTTTTAATATGTGATTGAAGTGCAGTGTTTTAAAAGTGAATATTTAGAAATTTGTCCAAAAATATTGGATATTCGAAACGAACGGCGATCGTTAATTGCACCCCAGATGTTTTCAACGAAATTCTCAAAAACTGGGCAAGGTTGAACCCTGGCAAGTTTTTTTACTAAGCCCAGGGTAATTAATTATTTCGACCGTCGCTTTTTATTGCGGGCAGAATGCACCACTTCAAATATTACCAGGAACAGGATTACATTGAGATAAACGATGGACTTGCCGAACGTCACAGCGGTGCTGCCAGGGTTTTTTTTATCTATGTGAGGTGTCAGCGCTTTATTAGCAGCAAATACATACCTGGACGCTGTTGTTGGACGCGGTGGACTCTCTTGCTGCAGCAGCTGGTCCAGTTCCTTCACCACCTAGGATTCTTGCTGCAGAGCCTCCATCTTCTATCTTCGTAGAACGTCACAGCGGTGCTGCCAAGGTCTGGTATCTGGGAGAGGATAGTGTGTCAGCGCTTTATTAGCAGCAGATACATACCTGGACGGATGACGTACCTCGTGCTGGCACTGTTGGTGGACGCGGTGGACTCTTTTGCTGCAGCAGCTGGCCCAATTTCTTCACCACCTAGGATTCTTGCTGCAGAGTTTCTATCTTCTATTTTCGTGTCACCTGTTCCTATACTTCATTTTACTTAATTCACTCTATTTTTGTAATATTTATATTTTCTGTAATACCTGCATCAACTGTAAAGCGCCCCTGAGGTGATATCTCACAAAAGCGGCGCCATACAAATTATCCAATAAATAAGTATTTGACCTCCGGTTTTTCAGTTATTTTTGTGCCGTTTAGGCTGACGTGTAGTACTTTTGTAGGGCCTGCGCCCGTTTTCAATACTAGTAACACAGATTTAGTTGGGTTGTAGATCATTTTATGTTCAGCGGCATATTCTTCGCATATCTTTAATAGCTTTTTCAATGCTTTAATGCTTGCAGACAAAATAACCATGTCATCTGCGTACGCAATGTTGTTTACGCAAATGTTTCCCAGGTTACAACCTACATTCGCCGAGGTGAGTTTATTGCTTAAATCATTCATATAGACGTTTAATAAAATTGGTGATACGCTTCCCCCTTGTCTGACGCCACATGCCGTATTGGTACTGACATTTTATTTTTCTAGATAACTTGGTTCTCTTGTTAATGATGCCAGATCACCAAAATGTTAATTATTGAACTGGGTACATTCCTTCCTTTTAGTTTTTTCCAAAGCAGTGCGTAAGTTACTCGGTCAAAAGCTTTACTTAGGTCTAGAAAGCAAGTATACACTGTTGTTTTTCTTGCCTTATAATATTTGATACTTTGTTTCAAATTGAATATTGCCATATCTGTTGATAATTTAGATTTAAAACCAAATTGGTTGTCGGACGTAAATAGTTTGGCTTCTATGTGAATTTGTAAAACCCTTTAAAATATTCTAGATATTATTGTGGTTAGAGATATCTGCCTATAGTTGGAAGCATTGGATATATCTTCTTGTTTGGATTTAACTAACGGTACTATAATTTTCGTGATAAGTTTCTTGGCATATGCATATGTTGATTTATCTGTGTGAATAGCGTTGCTAGAAGCGTGTATATTTTTCCACCTGCATTCGTTTTACAGCTGTTTTGACCATATCTTTCGAAACGATTGTGTTTTCATCCTCATCTTCGTATGGTTTTTCTAAGATGGTGGATTCGTTTCTTTCCGATATTTTTGAAAAGTTGGCTATGAAAATATTAGCAATCTTTTCTGCGTCCGAATCTCTTTCAATATGGGTGGATATTGAAAGAGAATCGCCGAAAATTTTTGCCGAAATGCTTTAAAGTCTTTGTTCTCAATTGCACCTGATATTTTGCCCATTTTTATTTGTTCCGCTGTTTTTTGAAATTTTCTTAATTCATATTTAAATTTTCTTCTCAGTGTTTTTCTATTTTCTGCCAAGGGACCCGACCGGGGTTTTCCATTTCCAATCCATTTCATAAGTGCATTTTGTGATGCTTCATAATGAATCGAAACATTGTCGTTCCATCCAGGAATGTGTTTGGATGTGGTTCGATTATGTTTGCGCCCACTTTCAAAATCGTTTTTAGCGGCAGTACTTAGTTACTTTACAATCCTCCCATATTGTTTGTCTATGGCATCTTTATGAAAGTTATTTTTACATCCTGACTTTTTACAGAGTTCAACCCCGCAGATGCATTTAATTCGGTTTCTTAAAAATGATGCAGTTGCAGAATAGGACATGATCTGCGAAGTATTATGTGCTTTCCATTTTACGGGATCCAAAGCCATCGGGGAAATTTCTTCCGTTGCGGTTATACCTGTTGTTTCTAAACAAATTGACATGGGCCGGTGATCTGTCCAGTCAACATCGTACTTTACCGAAATATTTTTTGTCATCTTTTAAATTGTATCTGTCCC
Organism: Hesperophylax magnus; assembly: GCA_026573805.1. Taxonomy (NCBI): domain Eukaryota; kingdom Metazoa; phylum Arthropoda; class Insecta; order Trichoptera; family Limnephilidae; genus Hesperophylax; species Hesperophylax magnus. The sequence goes on from JAIUSX010000011.1 coordinate 24,548,151, forward strand.
TATGCTCGTAATCTAACCAGCTCGTTGTGTTATGTGCATCACTAACATATGTGTAAGAATTTTCTGGCAGTTTTTCAATATCGATGCAGTGATATTTGTTTTCTTTGCAGAATGATAATAAATCTTTCCCAAATAATGTTCTTGGATCGGCATTAAAATCACCCAAAATAAGGCAGTTCGTATATTGTTTATCTTTAATAAGTGTATCATACGTATCCAGACATCCAGAATTTTTCAAGAGAATTCATATTTACGCAAAATTACAAAAACACTCAAACCCCGAAACCGCTTGATACCGTGTCGCCGACACAATTGGAAATCTTTACATCATAATTACTCAATCAAATGATGTGCTAGATGTGATTAATCAAGATAATTACATAGCAATAAAATAGCAGAACCTGAATCACATCTGAAAATAACCATCCACCACCTCACTCGGAGCCACCAACCCATGAAAAGACCGCTGCTAGGAAGGCGACTCAGTATTTACGTAGAACCCCCTCCACTACACCCCGGATGGAATTCCATGATGGCCGCCGACTTCAACCAATCAGAGCCCAGCATGTCACCTTGAATTTCTTATCAAACACTGATTACAGATTCAAATGTGATTAATTGTGATATCATCAGACTGAATTTACGGAAAAATGATGCAAGATATAACTACGGAATAAATATCAACATCAAGAAATGATTATATGCTAACATAATAACATGAAAAATTATACCTAAATATATTTGTTACTCTTTGGGAAATGTTCGAACCAAAGATATTTAACTTCAAACCCAATATGAAAATTTGTATAATTATTTATGAAATAAATAAACGGGACTGGGGGAGATGGTTTTGGTAGATTGAACTGACTTGGTAAAAGGTATTATATTAAAATATAACTTTCCTCTCAACAAGATAATTGCAGAGAGGAAAAATACCTAACCATTTTACTCCTCACTAAAGAGGATAGAACACCTCCGAGAGGGTTCGATTTGAAAACGTTCTATAAATAGAGAATCGAATCCCATACAAAGTCAGTTCAACAACTACCTCTAAAAGAGAATCCTCTCTCCTGAAGAACCATCTCCAAGTCTCCAAAGTCTCAAGAAAATATTTTCAAGTGTTTTATTCAGTAGTAAATTCAGTTTTTGCCAGTAATAAATTCTTTTCCTCAGCTCAGATCTGGAAATAAATTCCTCTCTGATCGTGGCTTTAAACTCTACCACAAAACCTCTACAACATCTACCAAGACTGAAAACGCTGAAAAGTGTACCCAGCTACCTTCGTATCTACAGTTATTGTACGGACGGTATATTGTCTCGTACAATAAGTGAATGCAGGTTTGCCAGGCATCTTGAAAATTCGGGTATGTTATCATTGCAGAAAGTTAGCATGTAAACTGTGAGAACGCACAACAATCCTTTATCCAGCTTTATTTCTATTATTGTTTCACATAAAATAAGAACAGGTTATCGTATACATGATAATTACTCCAACGTCCGCTACTACGCTCGGACGCTCAGTATCAATACTGGTTGACAGTTATTAATGGCATCCATGATAAATATTTGAGGCAATCTGAAAAGAATTATTATTTTTCTTTCTAACGTCAAAAAATAACGTATTTCCGTATGATAGAATAACGATAAAATATAGACGTCCGGTCATATATAACCTTAAAACGCTGGAGGGGGTTGGCTATTTACAAGCTATTCGTAGTTTGAACTTACTACTCATCTCCGTTGAGAAATCTATTATCTATTATCGTCATGGAGAGTAGTGCCATTAGAAAGGATTGAGAAAGTTCAATATCACTTTTTACGATTCCTTGATTTTCAGAGCTATAGTCATCATCCTCATATAGATTCGTGATGTCTATAGAATATGTCTATAGGACTATAACTCTATATATAAGACTATTAGAGTCATGAGGAATCAGCCCCGTTTTTCAATGATTTCATCACTGGAAAGTGACGGTTCGATGACGGTTAGTTGTTGTAAATATTGTGGAGATAGGTTCCCATTAGCTCAGTGGCAGAGGAGTGCCCCGGCAAGGCAAGGGTCCTGGGTTTGTCTTTTAGATGTGATCGTATCGTTTTCTGATTTTTCTGTTTCAGATTTCCGTTTTTGTCTTCAATAATTAAATATTACAATTTGAGGTTTTACTCAATAAAGATATTCCAAAAAATAAATTTTATATTTGTTTAAAGATAAATTGAAGATGTCGACCGACTTGAAATAATTTTTTCCTTCCATTAGTATTCTGGGCAAAGAAGAATACATATGGTAGTTAGTCCTACTAGATTTTGGGCACTGAAATAAATCCTGACTTCTAGAATTACGTTGTGGATTCCGGAAGCTTATCAATTCTAGCCATACCTGACTATTAACTAAATCATTTAGATATATAAAAATATGTTAACAATGAATTGTTCGATAATTATCAAATCCGCAATGATTTCATTTGATATGAGCATTATTGTTGCGTTCTGATTTAGAAATAGTACCCTTATTAACATCATTGACATAAATTTATTATACTGAATATTTCAATCGGTTGATATTGAACAAAATTTTTTCCTACCTGTTGTGATGTTTTGCTTATGTGGGAACATATTGTTTTGTTTTGATTTAGTACAATTTGATTCATATATCTTTACTTTCTAATAAATCCATAGAAGATGCACATTCTAAAGTGGCTTAAAGAGACAATGTTTCTCTATTAATGAATAATTTCTCCTTGATTCTACCATTTTTAAGACCCCTTAATATCTTTAAGGTTATTTTCTAGGCGATATTCGAATTTGCAACTCTAGTAAGACATTTTGATCTAGGAAAAAATTCTAATAATTTATTATTACAATTATTGTTGGCCTAGTTTTTTAACTCTCTGATTATTATCAGTATCCATTTTCACGTCTTCTGGAAACCTATAAGTGGTTGAAATGTAGACAGGTACTCATAAAGTGGTTCAGAGTCAAATGTTGTTGAATACATTGCTTCTACAAAATAATATAACGCATGTATAGGATAGGCTATTCAAATTTCCTGGCTCGGAATGTAATTTATTATGTCGGGATTCCCAATAAAATTTTCCATTTTTCAAAGAACAGAAAAATATCGGTTTTCCGCCAACCTTTGTGGCTTCGAGTAGAGATGGCGCCATTGCCGTCAGATGCAGCGGTCGGCTGCGTTTTAGAAGAAACGGACGAACGAAGCGCCCTTACCCCGTTTTTTGCAGTTCGGGTCTTGGCTAGATTCTGATTTACCGGAGATGATGTTTCGTCGAGAGTAGCCTCAGAAATGCTATTCATTTTCTAGCATCAATATCGAATTTGAACGATATTTTCTACAGTTTGAACACAATATGTATATGAGAATTTTCTAAAAGAAAAATAAAAAATGGATATATTTTTTTAAAGAAAGACAAATATTCCCGGATTACGAATAATCTGACAATATTTGAAAATATTCTACAACCACCACAGTAAACGGAAAATGTGTTGTGATGGAAGACTTAGCCAGCCAAAGAATCGAACGCACTATGCATGGATGGGACCTCAACGAAATTTCAATTCAGTCACCGACCGGTCGATATTATTTATTTTAATGTGGGAGGTGGTTCACGGGTACCATACTTTGGTACGAGAACCATACTTACCAACACCCCATGCAACAGACCAATTGAAGTGGTTTGCTAAATTTGAGACCCTTTAAGCCGATTATTTCCAAGCCCCCGAATAGTACAGGGGCACGACCCTTGGGCTCATGACTACGCTTTCCCATCAACCAGCGAAAAAACCCTGCCGCTGATGCTGTGCCGGTTCATTACAGGGTATGGACCCAGCATCCAGCGTTTTGGGCGTACTGGGCGACCTCTACAGCCAGACTCTCCTGCCTCATTGCAATGATGCATTACCGGTTCTGGCTGGTACACTGCCGATTGACTTGGAAATTAGGGAAGTTTTGACAAAAAAGGCATTGACAAGAGGTAAGGCCGCTGTCCACCTGGGAGTCGAACTGACACCCGGTGGAGCGGTGTCCCTTCCTGGCTTATTGAAAGCCATGCGAGATAGAACGCTGAGTGTATGGCAAGAGCGATGGGATAGGTCGACGAAGGGTAGATTGACTTTCTCTTTCTTCCCTTCAGTTAAAAGCAGAATGGAAGGGGCGCACATAAAACTGGATCACTATATGATGCAATTGGTGTCCGGTCATGGGGAGCTCAGGGGGCGGTTACATAGTCTCGCCTTGTCTCCTCATCCGAACTGTTCATGTGGTGACACTAACCAGACAGCCGAGCACATTCTGTGGCACTGCGAGTTGATGAAGGATGCCCGAGAGGAAATGTTGGATGGCTTGAGAGGGATTACAAGACCGGCATGGAATGCCGATCTCGTGTTGAACAGAGAGAATTTTGAATGCTTCAAAAAGTTTGTAAAGTCCTGGGTAGAGAGATGGCCTGTGCTTAGAGTCGCTGATTTAGATTAAAATCATCTTTGTTTCAGGTGCCAAGCGTATTGTTCCTGTCACTCCACGGTTACTCCTCTATAACAACTTTAATATTGTTTATGCGCGATTGCTTTATGTTTTATTTTTATATACTCATTGGTTTTACTTTCTTTGTCTTATGGCATGATCGCAATGCATTTATTATTTTATTTGTTTGTTTTATTATTTCTTATTCATTTATTGTGTATATTGGCTTTTTACACCGTTTTTGCCAGTTCTTTACACTGTTTTTATTTTATATGCACATTCTTCCTTTTACTTTTGAATTTGGGCCTTATTTATTAGGAACGCGTTGATAATGATAATACTGTTTCTTTTTGTGTTTTAGCTCTTTAATACTATGTTAATCTTTTGTTTTCCCTTCTTTTTTTTCTATTATGAACAGTCAATTTGTTGTTGATCACAACTTATTTTCTAAGTTTGTTATTTGCCTTTTTATTTGTTACTAACAAATTGGTTTATGAATAGGTTGTCGAACTGAACTCTATCGTACTGTATTGTTCATTTCCCCACCACGGGGGCGGATAGACCCTGTTCCTGCATCCAGTAAGGTGACATTAATCCGGGGCGGCTGTCCCACGAACCACGGGTGCCTCCCCCGGCATCATGAGCGGGCCTGGGGAATGTTTGCGCGGGCCCGGTCCCCTTCCGTCCTGCCTCCGGTGACCTGAGGCTCACTTCATTCCCTAGGGTCTTTGGGAGTATCTCCCCCCCCCCCTCCCCCCATTTACATTTCTTCGAGGGTACTCTCGGAAAACTGGCTAAGGGACGCGGGTGCTTGGGATCGTTGTGGCCAGGCCGCTTGCCACGCTCATTCTTGCCGGGACCGCCCCGTGATAGTGGGGTAAACTGCCCTCGATACGCGGCTTGTATATTTTTTATGTTTCAATCATACTTCCACTTATAAAATTTGTGCTCCTTATTTATTATTTAATTTTAGATGCCAAACCACCAGGCGAACACATTTCATATGTGTTCTTATTTTGTGTTACTATTAATGTAAGTATGCATACATTATTTCGTACTAACAATCATGCATGCAGGGACATTGGAGGGTCTAGAATCGTTTTAAAATAAATGTAGCTTCTTTTTATAAAAAAAAATTAGAGTCCTGACGTGTGCGGCTAAGGAGGTTAAACAATCAGTTTCCTCACACAGCCGTCGGGAAAGGGTGGGTCCCCTCCAATGCCTCATTGCCTTCATTGTTCAGCTCTAGTCACTGCCACGTACAGATGTGTTTTCGTGTACCCGTAAATAAGGGTTTTTATAGTTATATATATATTTTTTTTAATTTCTACTACCAAAAAATAATCTCATCAAGTGCGCGTAGAAAATAAAACATTTGAAGTTAAAAACGGGCGTGAGTCCTGTGTTTTCAAAACTTTAAATCACCAAACCAAGTGTTGTGAATTGCTATTGCACTGGGCCACCTCCACAGCCTACCTCCCGATCCCCTTCCCCATTGCCTTGAACCGCGGTCGGAAGAACATGCCCTTCATTTGGTATGCCCAGTTGCAAGCCGAGTTCTAGCTCCCTACGCAACCCTTTTAACCTGATCATTCCCAACCTCTTCTTTAACCCTCCAACAGAAACAAATCTAAAAAAATAATGAATTCACAACAAAAATACATAAACCTTATTACAACAAATATCAAGCGTTTTCGGTGCGGACCTCGGAAAATGGTGAATTTCACCAACATTCGCGGTCTTACTCCCATCCTCCACCAAGCTCTCCTTCCTGTACAAACAATGACGTTCATGTGAGCTGTCACATAAAAAACGAGTAAATAAAATAATAAAAATTCGATCAGTTTACTCACAGGCTTTATGGAATTTATTTAAAACTATGTAAAGACTTTACTCTACTAGTGTGGTTATTAAAGAAAGTTTGTCCGGTATAAAATAACTCCTAAAACTTAGATTACTTTTTTCAAATTGTAGGCAATCTAAAAAAAGTTAATTTGTTCGTTTTTGATCAATACGAAGGGAAAATTTAATATTATGTAGTTTACAGGTTCAAAATTAATAATCTAAATCATTTTTATATTTGAATACCCCGGTTTATTAAAAAAATGCCTTTTTCGATTTTTTGTTTCTTATTTTAAGAAACCAAAGGTTTTGATTTAAAAGACAATTTTGAAGATATTAGAGTCAATGTAAGAAAAAAATAATAATAATAGAAGAAGAAGTGTTTTTAATAAGATGTATGAAGAAAAATAAAATGACATAAACAGCTTAAAGTTCATTGTATAAATTTACCATATTCAGAAATATTCAAAAATGCCGAGAAATAGAAATAACATTTTTTCAAATGGTGTCATTACATGAACTCGTATAAAATAAGTTTAAAGTTAATTTAATCATGAAAGAGTATAACACGGATTTTTACAGGGATGAAATCATCTTCTTCTTCTTGAGGTACATACAAAGTCCAAAGAGGTATTGCCTTGATGAAGACCAACATTCAGAAATTAATTGAAATTGAAACGTTATTGAAATTGCTTTGGCCATCTTTGGTGACCAGATCTAAATAGCCTGGTTCCCCAACTTCCACTTCTTCATCTCCTTCCCCTCCCCATTACTTTCAGCCTCACAACATACCTCAATTAGGGATGCCATAGTATTATTGGCTCCAGACGATTGGGAGCAGTTGGGACTCTTGTGCGGTTTCACATTTTTAAAAAGAGTCTCGGAAGTTAATTTGGGGTAGAAATGCAGATCCGAAAATATTTTGCGGTTTTGCAACATCTCGTTAATGTAAATAATAATAATTGAAATCAGGTTCAAGGGAACTCGGATTTATCACAGTTGCAGTTGAGTTTCTCTTGTAGATATTATATATAGAAAGTTGATAGGTCGCAACTATAATTTGTTTCTGCTCTAAAAATAATATTAGTTTTGCTGAGGTTTCTTTTCAAAATTAATATTTTTGTCACCGAAAATTGTAGAAATAGCCCGTGAAGACGTGGGCTTCTACCTCGGTACCCAGTAACTGTGGCATAATTGTAGAAATAGCCCGTGATGACGTGGGCTTCTACCTCGGTACCCAGTAACTGTGGCATAATTGTAGAAATAGCTCGTGATGACGTGGGCTTCTACCTCGGTACCCAGTAACTGTGGCATAATTGTAGAAATAGCCCGTGAGGACGTAAGCTTCTACCTCGGTACCCAGTAACTGTGGCATAATTGAAGAAATAGCTCGTGATGACGTGGGCTTCTACCTCGGTACCCAGTAACTGTGGCATAATTGGATTCAATATTGTGGTATTATTCTGATTGGATAATTGTAGAAATAGCCCTTGATGACGTGGGCTACTACCTTGGTACCCAGTAACTGTGGCATAATTGTAGAAATAGCCCGTGATGACGTGGGCTTCTACCTCGGTACCCAGTAACTGTGGCATAATTGTAGAAATAGCCCGTGATGACGTGGGCTTCTACCTCAGTACCCAGTAACTGTGGCATAATTGTAGAAATAGCCCGTGATTACGTGGGCTTCTACCTCGGTACCCAGTAACTGTGGCATAATTGGATTCAATATTGTGGTATTCTTCTGGTTGGAAAATTGTAGAAAAAGCCCGTGATGACGTGGGCTTCTACCTCGGTACCCAGTAACTGTGGCATAATTGTAGAAATAGCCCGTGATGACGTGGGCTTCTACCTCGGTACCCAGTAACTGTGGCATAATTGTAGAAATAGCCCGTGATGACGTGGGCTTCTACCTCGGTACCCAGTAACTGTGGCATAATTGTAGAAATAGCCCGTGATGACGTGGCCTTCTACCTCGGTACCCAGTAACTGTGGCATAATTGTAGAAATAGCCCGTGATGACGTGGGCTTCTACCTCGGTACCCAGTAACTGTGGCATAATTGTAGAAATAGCCCGTGATGACGCGAGCTTCTACCTCGGTACCCAGTAACTGTGGCATAATTGTAGAAATAGCCCGTGATGACGTGGGCTTCTACCTCGGTACCCAGTAACTGTGGCATAATTGTAGAAATAGCCCGTGATGACGTGGGCTTCTACCTCGGTACCCAGTAACAGTGGCATAATTGTAGAAATAGCCCGTGATGACGTGGGCTTCTACCTCGGTACCCAGTAACTGTGGCATAATTGTAGAAATAGCCCGTGATGACGTGGGCTTCTACCTCGGTACCCAGTAACTGTGGCATAATTGTAGAAATAGCCCGTGATGACGTGGGCTTCTACCTCGGTACCCAGTAACTGTGGCATAATTGTAGAAATAGCCCGTGATGACGTGGGCTTCTACCTCGGTACCCAGTAACTGTGGCATAATTGTAGAAATAGCCCGTGATGACGTGGGCTTTTACCTCGGTACCCAGTAACTGTGGCATAATTGTAGAAATAGCCCGTGATGACGTGGGCTTCTACCTCGGTACCCAGTAACTGTGGCATAATTGTAGAAATAGCCCGTGATGACGTGGGCTTCTACCTCGGTACCCAGTAACTGTGGCATAATTGTAGAAATAGCCCGTGATGACGCGGGCTTCTACCTCGGTACCCAGTAACTGTGGCATAATTGTAGAAATAGCCCGTGATGACGTGGGCTTCTACCTCGGTACCCAGTAACTGTGGCATAATTGTAGAAATAGCCCGTGATGACGTGGGCTTCTACCTCGGTACCCAGTAACTGTGGCATAATTGTAGAAATAGCCCGTGATGACGTGGGCTTCTACCTCGGTACCCAGTAACGGTGGCATAATTGTAGAAATAGCCCGTGATGACGCGGGCTTCTACCTCGGTACCCAGTAACTGTGGCATAATTGTAGAAATAGCCCGTGATGACGTGGGCTTCTACCTCGGTACCCAGTAACTGTGGCATAATTGTAGAAATAGCCCGTGATGACGTGGGCTTCTACCTCGGTACCCAGTAACTGTGGCATAATTGTAGAAATAGCCCGTGATGACGTGGGCCTCTACCTCGGTACCCAGTAACTGTGGCATAATTGTAGAAATAGCCCGTGATGACGTGGGCTTTTACCTCGGTACCCAGTAACTGTGGCATAATTGTAGAAATAGCCCGTGATGACGTGGGCTTCTACCTCGGTACCCAGTAACTGTGGCATAATTGTAGAAATAGCCCGTGATGACGTGGGCTTCTACCTCGGTACCCAGTAACTGTGGCATAATTGTAGAAATTGCCCGTGATGACGTGGGCTTCTACCTCGGTACCCAGTAACTGTGGCATAATTGTAGAAATAGCCCGTGATGACGTGGGCTTCTACCTCGGTACCCAGTAACTGTGGCATAATTGTAGAAATTGCCCGTGATGACGTGGGCTTCTACCTCGGTACCCAGTAACTGTGACATAATTGTAGAAATAGCCCGTGATGACGTGGGCTTCTACCTCGGTACCCAGTAACTGTGGCATAATTGTAGAAATAGCCCGTGATGACGTGGGCTTCTACCTCGGTACCCAGTAACTGTGGAATAATTGTAGCAATAGCCCGTGATGACGTGGGCTTCTTCCTCGGTACCCAGTAACTGTGGCATAATTGTAGAAATAGCCCGTGATGACGTGGGCTTCTACCTCGGTACCTAGTAACTGTGGCATAGTTGTAGAAATAGCCCGTGATGACGTGGGCTTCTACCTCGGTACCCAGTAACTGTGGCATAATTGTAGAAATAGCCCGTGATGACGTGGGCTTCTACCTCGGTACCCAGTAACTGTGGCATAATTGTAGAAATAGCCCGTGATGACGTGGGCTTCTACCTCGGTACCCAGTAACTGTGGCATAATTGTAGAAATAGCCCGTGATGACGTGGGCTTCTACCTCGGTACCCAGTAACTGTGGCATAATTGTAGAAATAGCCCGTGATGACGTGGGCTTCTACCTCGGTACCCAGTAACTGTGGAATAATTGTAGCAATAGCCCGTGATGACGTGGGCTTCTTCCTCGGTACCCAGTAACTGTGGCATAATTGTAGAAATAGCCCGTGATGACGTGGGCTTCTACCTCGGTACCTAGTAACTGTGGCATAATTGTAGAAATAGCCCGTGATGACGTGGGCTTCTACCTCGGTACCCAGTAACTGTGGCATAATTGTAGAAATAGCCCGTGATGACGTGGGCTTCTACCTCGGTACCCAGTAACTGTGGCATAATTGTAGAAATAGCCCGTGATGACGTGGGCTTCTACCTCGGTACCCAGTAACTGTGGCATAATTGTAGAAATAGCCCGTGATGACGTGGGCTTCTACCTCGGTACCCAGTAACTGTGGCATAATTGTAGAAATAGCCCGTGATGACGTGGGCTTCTACGTCGGTACCCAGTAACTGTGGCATAATTGTAGAAATAGCCCGTGATGACTTGGGCTTCTACCTCGGTACCCAGTAACTGTGGCATAATTGTAGAAATAGCCCGTGATGACGTGGGCTTCTACCTCGGTACCCAGTAACTGTGGCATAATTGTAGAAATAGCCCGTGATGACGTGTGCTTCTACCTCGGTACCCAGTAACTGTGGCATAATTGGATTCTATATTGTGGTATTCTTCTGGTTGGATAATTTTTTTGTGTTTTTTTATTATTTCTTTTTCTACATTACCAATACTCCGACTGGCATAGACGAGTGTCCAGTTACCGAAAAAATCAGTGAAAAAACCTGCCGACTTTTTTTTATATATTATCTCCACACAGGAGGCCCTGAAGAAAATAATTTCCCTCAGGGCCTATGTCATCTTTGGGGATGCTGTGTGGAGGGTCTTTTTGTGGAGAGGAAGGAGTGAACATGAGTCTTGAAGAGTCCCATGTTGTAGGAGGGAGGAAACACAGAGGCCGGCAGTTCGTTCCACAGCCGAGCTGTTGAACTTAAGAACGAATCGTAGAAGCGACCCGTTCTCATGTGACAAATGTTAACTGTGTACAAATGTTGGGCGCGCATTTGGCGTGTATCCTGACTACGCACCGGTGCCGAAGGGATCAATGACGCTAGTTCCTCACAGCATCTTCCATTGTAATACCGATAGAACAAGGACAGCATACCTACCTGACGCCTGTGCTCTAAAGATTGCAGTCCGTTTGTTAAGATTGGGGAATCTATCAAACGGACCGCTCGTTTTTGCACAGAGTCAAGGGTTTATTTCAGGTATTTAGGGGCTCCGGACCAGAGATGGCTGCCAAAATCGACAGTAGGGCGCACTTGCGATTTGTACAGGGTCAGCAGATATGTATTATTAAAGTATCTGCGGGCCCTGTACAGTACGCCCAGCTTCTGAGAGGCCAACTTTACTCTGGCTTCGATGGAGCCCCCGTACCTGAAATGGTCACTTATAGTTATACCAAGCATATCAATGGAAGGCCTGTTCGGAAGATTTCTTCCGTTGAAGGAGACTAGATTATCATTTGGATCCCTTTTAGACGTAATCAGACAGGATTGGGTGTTTGAAACATTAATTTCTACGAGATTATTTTTACCCCAGGAGGAAATACTCTCGAGATAACTGTCCATTCTCTGCTTCAAAGCCCTCCGAGCCGTTGGAGTTTGTGTGCCCTTTGGGGGCTTGTCAAACAAAAAGCTATCATGAACTGTACTGTCATCCGCGTAACAATGAATCGGTGCACATGTCAAAAGGTCATTGATGTGCAACAAAACAAAGTTGGAGACAGAACCGATCCCTGTGGGACGCCAGCATTTATGGAGTGCGAGGAAGAGGTGAAACCATCAGCAACCGCCTGATGGCTAAATAATGACTAAAACAGTTTAAACTAAACTAAAAAATGTGAACAAATTCAGATAAATCTACAAATGGCATATTTTAATATTAATTTGTCTACAACATTATGATGCGGTTTACATTTTTTTACATGTTTGCATTCCATTTGTGTGATGTTTTACACGTTTCCTTGCTGATTCTGGTCCCAAGTCGGGGAAAGTTTCCATTCTTCGAATATGTAACATGATTATTTCAACCCTAATAATCACTGTTTAATGCACAATTCACTTGACACTGCCGCACTAGTTTGTGTTGCGGCCATTATGAACAGAACGTCCACATAGCTATACATTCTAAATTAATATTTGTTTGTAATGCCCACATCCATGTCAAATAACAGAATCATTGATTGATTTTGGTATGTCAGAACCAACAGATACCAACAGCCATCTCAAATATTAGAAAATACCAGATTCACATTGATTTTGTATATCACAAATAGGTGTTTTGTTAGTATGACACATAATTTATTTAATAATAATAAATATATCACAAAGTAAGATTTGATTATTTAAAGTTAAAAAATGTTTCCAAAAAACCAAAATTTCGTGAAATTAATAGAAAACAAATTTGTAAGAAGTCAGAAAAAGGGCTTTTTACCTTAGTTGTTATTAAAAAAATATAAAATATAAATTTATTTATATTTTTATGTGACATCTCAAAAGAGCACCAATATCTGTGCAGTGTAAAAGCAGCGAGCCTTAGCCTGGCCTTGCCAAGCCTTGGCTTTACCCCGGGCACGAACTTTCTCGAGGTGGTGATCAACTTTTTGATTATTTGAGGTTTTACTCAATACAGTTATTCCGAAAAGTAAATAATCAACTTTTTGTCTCAAAACTTCTCGAGGTATTCGGATGGCGTAATTGAACGCCCGTGAACTATGCTATTGTCAGCGTAGCAGTGAATTGAAGAAGCACATACAACGAGATCGTTGATATGCAACAAAAACAGGGTTGGTGGCAGCACAGATCCTTGTGGCACCGACGCATTTATATGGTGCAAAGAGGAAGAAGAGCCCTTAACTACGGGTTGGATTGTTTTTCCTTTGAATAAGTCAGCAATCCAACTACGCAGGGTTGGATGGATCCCATATGGTGGTGATTTCTTCATAAAGGCTCGATGCAAGACCATATTAAAGTTTTAAAGAAATCCAACCCGACGGTTTGAGATACTCCAAAACGCTCCAAGTAATGGCCCCAAATATGTGCCCCAAGATCGGTTTCGACAACATTATAGAATATTCTTTATTTTATGATCGAAATACGTACTGCCAATTGCTCAAGATGTTGTAATTTTTGAGGGATACGTATAACTTCTCTTTCCAATACCTTTGAAAATATGAAAGTGATGGCCATGTTTGAAGGATCAGAGCTTATCGGATTCTTAGCGATTGGGTAGAAGCTCACACTTTTGAGTGTGAGCTTAATTTATTTTCAGAGCAATGGTGTTCATTCTGCAGATCAACACTAATTAACCGGGGCAGGTGTTTCATCATACCCGGTGGCTTTGTCGACTTTCAACTAATTAATGACCCGGAAAACCTCCCTCTATGGTTCTGTAATTTGGAAATTGCAATGCAGAATGGAAGGGGGAGTCTTCATTATTTTGAAAAATTATGTTTTCGATCTTGAAAATGTTGCCTAGTGATGCAGCTATATCACGGGCCGACTTATTCAGCCAACCATTAGGCTTGGTCAGTGGAAAAGCAACCAGAAGGAACGACTACCTGTGGAGCAATCTGTCAGTTTTTGGCATATCTTTGGCATGGCCGCTGTTAACTCTTTTTGTCATTCTCTTGCAATTCTTTGCGAGTTTTCGGTATTCCGAAAGGTTAACCCGTTAACATTCTAAAATATTTACATAGTTTACTACAGTGAGAATACCGAAATAACAAAAAAGCATTACTTTTACATGACTAAAATAATGAAAATAAATAGTAACATAAAAACACCCTGTCCACAGTAACAGCTAATTGAAGTTTTTGAAAATATCTCAAATTTACGCCCACGTTCATTCTCTTTGGTCAAAAAGAATAATTTTTTTCGTCTGTTTTTTTAACCCTTAGCGCCGCTCACGGCGGAGTAGGGTCACCCGCCGCGCACATTGTCGATTTTTTTTAGCGTGATGAAGTCGATATACCCTTGTTGTTTTACATGTTGTTGGAGTTATTTAGAATTTTTTGGATGTTTTATATTTTCGGTTACCGGACTAAACAGAAAGAAATTCTAGATATTATTTTTTGTTCATATTTTTATTTAATAATATTTATAGCCTGAACTAGACACTAAAAATGTATCGATTTAAATAGTCACTTTTTTATTTGATGTTGGAAATGTAATTTTTATGATTTAAAATTATTTTTTATATTTACCATAATATTCATCTTTCATTTTTTTCATAAACAAAAATCTTAAAATGTATGTAATAATTAGGTGCTTGAATATAGGGTTTATGCACCGGGGGACCCAGGTCCCCCACGAGTGCACTTACGTAGGCTGGAACGAACGAATTATGGTAAGGGTTAATATTATTCTTGAATAATAGTGCTTTCAGAAATAAATTGTTCTTATTACATTACTGCTAGTAGCGCCATAAGAAAAGTTTTTACTTTAGTCTTAAAATTATATTTTGTCTTCAGTTAAATTTAATTTTGATCCAATTGACAAGAAAACCGAAGAACTAATTTGATATTCCTATTTGAGACGGCCTTGGGATATTTTTTTCAAATGTGAATACCGCACAAAAGTCTTAACTGCTTGAGCCAGTGAGACTATGGCGTCCCCAGTTTGGGTATATTGTAAGGCTAAATGTAATATGAACGGAAAAGAGATGGGGCAGAGGAAGGCGGGGAACTACTTTGCTAATCAGATCCGGTCAATAATGTAAAACAATACAAATGATTTTTAAAACGTTACCTACGGATTCATAGTCGACAACCTTACCCCTCGAACACGTAGTAAGATTATCCACTACTTACCGAATATCCCGCATGTTTGAAGTTCTACAAACTAACCACAAACACCGTAAATAAACGTAACATTTACAATATTTAAATACTGTATTTTTGTGCAAGTCGCCAAGTCATAGGTACAACAATTACAATGTAGACTAGTTTTGAATTACATCTATGTAATGTTGCTGCTTTATAACACACTAGAAAAAGGTATATTTGATGTTTGGCTACTTCAGTTTTAGGTTAAGGATAAAGGAAAATTAATTTTAAGCATTATTAAGATCCTGGGCTAAGTTCCTTCTAATGAATGGATCTGTCAGATACGTATTTTCGTGGGCAGCACTTTCATTCAACAATGATTAATCCTCGAACTATAACTGTTGACCCTTCTCCGTTTTAGCTTCCTGTATTATTTATTGATATTATTATTATGTTCCCCTACTTTATTGACTAAAAGGTCCCGGGGGTAGCGGCCAGAGGCCCATTGTCAAGTCAATTACATAATACTATTGTTATTTCTGTTGAAACAATAACCAATGACGCCCACAAATAATTTCTCTAATTAACTCGCCATTAATGTTAGCCTGAATTAGAAGTGAAATTATAATTTACTGTGTAAATGGTGTGTTTAATGATTTGATGTAATATTAAGTTCCTCGACACCACCTTGTAGTGAATTCGTGTAAGTAAATTGTACGAACTTGTGTTTGTAAATAGCTTAATTGAAATAAATTTAGATGGTTTCTGTAATGGGGAATACTGTCAACCAATTGTATCCGTTGCTCTGTTGTTTAAAAGATCATGATGGTATTTGGATTATTTCTATTTCTAAAAAACACCTCATGGGCGCTATACAACTTAATATACCCTATGACATAGACTGAACTATTAACTTCTTACAGTAAAAAATTGTTACTAGTGGCTAACATGATATCAATATTAACTAAAATATAAATCTTTGTTAACCGTCATTTCATTAGCTTGCTAAATATTCTCCACAAAAATGTGTACAGGTAAAATGGATAACTCGAACTTTCTCATTATTTAGGCTTCCAGTTGCGTTTTTGCTATTACCAACATTTTAATACAACGTGAAATTTGAATAACTCCAATCAACAACAAAAAAATAAACAAAAAACACAAGTGTCCATAACTTATCTTAGGATCTATCAAGAAAACAAGTCAAGTGTCCATTACTTATCTTTGGATCTATCAAGAAAGCAACACAAGTGTCCATTACTTATCTAAGAATCGATCGAGAAAATATTTCCTTATTTCCTAACCTAACAAAAATAAGAAAAAATTCTTCTGGTTTTCTGAATTGAATTAAAATGAAAGAACAGTAACAAAAAGTTATTAACCCACCTCACAGTATTTCTAATAAAAATAAATATTTTCTAATAATTAATTTGAATGTGCTCAGTACCTTAATTAAATTACTTTTGTTGATAGTTGGTATTCTAGAGTAAATAATGTTGTTCGAAGTGTATGAAATTCGATTAAAAGTTGTTGGCATTTTTATTAGTAAAATAATATTAATTATTTAAGACACTATAAGCGATTCTTAACCGAAAATTTAAAACGGAAAAATCAGAAAATATTAAACAAATAAAATCATTTATATAAGTCGTCTCAATATGGGCTAACCGAGGTTTGATAATGGCCTCAAAAATTTAATTGTCTTTTCTGGTGCATAATTTTTTTAATGAGTTTTAAACCTAAATCACTATTATTTTGTTTTTTGTTGGACTTGAGTATAATCGAATCAAAATACGGTCGCATCTAGGACTTGAACTCAGGACGAAACTAGGGTCCTGGGTTCAAGTCCCATTTTATATATACGGTTCAACTCCTATTTTAGCAGAAAAAATTATTCACCAGAAAAGCCCTTTCAATTTTTGAGGTGATACCAATAGTTGCAAAACTTATTTATATTATCATCAAGTTCTACATTTTGATTATTTTGGCAGCTCTTCCGGCGTTCGAGGCCATTATCAAACGTCGGTTAGTCCACGCTGAGACGACTTATTTAAATGATTTTATTTTCATATTGATTTATTTGTATAATCACGTCCGGCTTGGCAACCACGAGCCTAACTCTTTACATATTATAGAAATAAAGTGTTTTCTTGCATTTTAGCTTGGATTCCAGGGCGTGGCCACGGACAATAATTGTTAATGTAACGTTACTTAATAATGTCCAGACAAAAATTCAACAATATTTGGATTGAGTTTTTGTAAAATAGACTTTCATGATAGCTAATGCAAATATCGGAAAGAATAAACTAAACCACGACAAGCACGAGTTGGCTGCCTATCACTTAACTCTTTCGGTTTGGGTGAAGTTAGAAGGACTCGTGAAATTTAAGAATCCTTCAGATGTTTTTACTTTGACTTTGCTGGCGACGACAAGTGGATACCGTAAGCATAATACTTCAGTACTCCACTACAAAAATTCGAAAACTATTTTGCAAACTGTTGTCAAATTAAATTTCGTTGCAACTTCTGGGAGCAGTTCGAAAGGAAAATCATTCGTTTTTACTATTTTATATTCTCTAAACCGTTTTCCGAGTGTACTCCGCATATTTACTACAAATTATTTTTGTCAGTAACAGTTCAATTGTTATTTTATATTTATAATTTAATCTTTAGGAAATCAACACTTAAGTTTCATATTTTTTCGCATTTTTTACATTATCACAAAATAAAACCATACATCCAAAAACAAAATACTCCACCGCGTAAAATAGTAAAATGGGAATACAATAAATACGTTTATTTAATAAGATTTTCCGTTCTGCTTTCCGATAAAATGTTTACTTAGACCTGTTTATATCTATTGATTGTATATGATATGTAAAATATGTCGACATCTTAATATTCACTACCCAAATTCTGTAGTACACAATTAGAGTACGGTAGAAATTGCTCGATGGTGGGTTGCGGGGTATAATAATAAAAAGATAATTTGTTTAGCTATAACTTGTACATCGCGTCAAATGCGCTTTACAATTTATTCCGAATTCCTAGTCTCAAAGCATACGGAAATAAATCAAGTATAATATTTCAGGGCAGTCAATGACTGAATTTACGAATTTATTTATTTATTACATTACATTACATACATCTACTTAGCAAAAATGACAAAATAATAATTTTTCAAAAACCGTATAAGTATATCAAGTATATAATTGTCGATATTAGTTCATAGCTAGGCAGATTGCTCGTTCTAAGGAACCAAATATAAAAAAAGTTAAGTCGTTAACGTTCAGAAAATTTATAAAAATTTAGTTGGCAAAGTAAAATAATCCTATTTGTAATACCCATTCTTAAGTTAATAAAACCTGAACATGTATTTTGAATTATTTCTATCGTGAGTGAATAAATAGTATAACTTGATGCCCACGCTGTTGAGTTGTACTCGATTTAACTAATGACTTTTTTTGAAATTAAAATAAAAATAAAATTATTTGACACAACGAGAGCAAGAGCGTCTCTGTACAATGCAAAGGCAGTGGAGTTGTATCGCCACCCGGTTGGGCAGCGTTTTGAGGTGAGATAAGGTAGGGGATGTAGGAAGGGATTTATTAATGCGGGTCTTGAAGAGGCTCGTATTAGGAGTAAAAACATACGTCGGTAACTTGTTCCGCATACGAGCCGTCTTACAAAAACCGAGTCGAAGAAGAGGCCGTTCTCATGAAGCCAACATCATTTGTAAACGGGTGTTCGGCTCGTGCACGCCAAGTTTCACGCACGTGCACCGGTGATCAATGCTGCTAGCTCCCTATAGCAGACTCCATTTAAATACCTGCGTAACAGTCTCATCATAACCACATTACACCACATTGCAAATGACAAATTTAAAGGATGGCAATAGGGCAGAAGAGTCTGGCTGTGGAGGTCGCCTAGCGAACCCTAAACGCTGGATACTGGGTCATCATCCAGTTGCAAACCGGCACAGCATTAGCGGTAGTGTTTTATTGCTGGCTGATGAAGCAGCCCACCCTTACCCTCAAAGGATCCCTCAAAACCCGGCCCACCCCACAGTAAGTAGGCTGACCCGTTCATTAGTGTGTTCCAGGTACAGAGAGCACATCAGAAGAAAAAGTCATAAGCATTGCGGAAGACACAGATAAAGTTTTTTCTGCCATTACAAATATTGACCCATCTCTCGATCTAATTCATGTAAAAATGTAACGACTGGGTGCCAAAAATACTCCTTACAAAAGCAGACCAATCAAACTGGACTTTAATGATAACATCACATCAAAAACTGTGTTGCGTAACAGCATAAAATTAAAAAACGGCATCAAAGCTAGTAACGATTTAACTGTTCTCCAGCGGAATCACTTATTTGAACTAAGAAGAGAGTTGCTGTCCCGGCAAGAAAATGGTAAACCAAACCTCCCCATTAAATACATTAACTCTAAACCTACCATTGTTGCAACTCTTCCAAAAAACGACACAACAATTACCAACTAAAATTCTACTACCAAAACGTCAGAGGAATAAAAAAAAACTAAAGGACTTCAAAATACATGCCCCGACTCTGCACCACGACATAATCATACTAACAGAAACCTGGCTAGAACCATCTATCAACACAGCTGAGCTTGGACTTCCCCACCATCACGTTTACCGGGCTGACAGAAGTCAATATACTAGCTCTAAGTCTAGAGGCGGCGGCGTCATCATAGCCGTCAACAAGGTGCATTACTCAAAACTTCTGAAAACCATAAACTGTAATGTGGAACAAGTTTACATCTTATTAAACGGTAAAAACCAAAAAAATATCATTGGCAGTGTTTACATTCCGCCATCGTCGGATTTAAGTGTATACAAAAGTCATTTTGAGGATATAGAATAATTGTCGTACAAATTTTCAAATAGTAAAATCACTATCATCGGTGATTACAATTTACCCAAAATCCACTGGGGCACCCGCGATAATTCTACTGATTTTCAAAACTCAACCTTATCCGAAAAAGTAAAAAAAAAATGTCGATTTATGTGATTTCCTTAACATAAATCAATTAAACAATGTAAAAAATGTCAATAACAGATTACTAGAGCTTGTTTTTTGTACCGACACGGCCACTAAGGTTGATGAGTCACTGGATTCGATTCTTGCACCCGACTCCCATCACCCACCTTTAGACATTGTTATATTATGTAGCCCTATGAAATACCAACATGAAACTAAGACCCAGTATCCAAATTTTAATAAAGTCAATTATGCCACAATACGTGATTATCTATATAGCGTTGACTGGTCTATACTAGAGGGAGGTGACCTCGATGGTAAAATATTAAAGCCTTTTATGACCACTTGTATAAAGCCATTGAAACTTTTTTCCCAATCAGCTTTAAATCATCCTCTAATTTCCCTAGCTGGTTCAATAAGGACCTTATTAACCTAGTAATTGAAAAGAAGAAAGCACATAAAATTTACAAAAATACTAAAAACATTTCTGATTATTCAAATTTCAGCATGCTACGAAAAAATTGCAATAAACTATCGAACATTTGTTACAAGAATTATATTAATAATGTTGAACGTTCAATTGGAAAGAATGTAAAACATTTTAAGTATTATAAATCTCTAAATAACAATAATGTTAATATGTTAATTGCTGCCTGCCTGCATGGCAGCAGAGCATTCTGGTCCCTTGCGGGCGCAATAGGTCGGAATTTTTGCAAACCCAGTTTGCCACCTCTTACCAGACCTGACGGCTCACTAGCAAACACCGCCACCGAAAAGGCTAACTTATTAGGGAAAATGTTTGCGAAAAACTCGACCCTCCATGACGGAGGTGCTGTTTCGCCGTCGGTTCCTCACTGCGGCTTCTATATGAAAAAGCTGAGGATCCGGCATCGGGATGTACTCCACGTTATACGGGGGCCCGATGTTAACAAAGCTAGTGGACCTGATGGAATACCTGCCCTGGTATTGCAGAGGTGTGCTGCGGAAATAGTTCCAGTTTTGACAAAGCTCTTCAAAATGTCCCTGAAGTGTGGCACTGTGCCCTCTGGTTGGAAAAAAGCGGTCATTCACCCTATTCCCAAGAAAGGTGACCGCTCCAACCCGGCCAACTACCGCCCCATAGCGATCACATCAGTTCTGTCCAATGTGATGGAACGTGTGATCAACGACAAACTGCTCACATACCTCGAGAAGAACAAAATTATCAACGACCGTCAATACGGATTCCGGCGGATCCGCTCGTGCGGTGATCTTCTCGCGTATGTGTCGCATGTTTGGGGGCGGTGCCTGGAACGTCACGGTGAGACCCAAACGGTCGCACTAGACATATCCAAGGCTTTTGACCGTGTCTGGCACCGAGGACTTGTCAACAAATTGCCTTCTTACGGACTTCCCGCATCCCTATGTACGTGGATTGCTGACTTTTTAAGGGATAGGTCGATTCAGGCAGTTGCTGACGGTTTCACATCATCCTCACACTCTATAAATGCTGGCGTCCCACAGGGATCGGTTCTGTCTCCGACTTTGTTTTTGTTGCACATCAATGACCTTTTGACATGTGCACCGATTCATTGTTACGCGGATGACAGTACAGTTCATGATAGCTTTTTGTTTGACAAGCCCCCAAAGGGCACACAAACTCCTACGGCTCGGAGGGCTTTGAAGCAGAGAATGGACGGTTATCTCGAGAGTATTTCCTCCTGGGGTAAAAGTAATCTCGTCGAATTTAATGTTTCAAAGACCCAATCCTGTCTGATTACGTCTAAAAGGGATCTAAATGATAATCTAGTCTCCTTCAACGGAAGCAATCTTCCGAACAGGCCTTCCATTGATATGCTTGGTGTAACTATAAGTGACCAGCTCAGGTATGGGGGCTCCATCGAAGCCAGAGTAAAGCCGGCCTCTCAGAAGCTGGGCGTACTGTACAGGGCCCGCAGATACTTTAATAGTACACAACTGCTGACACTATACAAATCGCAAGTGCGCCCTACTGTCGAATTTGGCAGCCATCTCTGGTCCGGAGCCCCTAAATACCTGAAAAAAACCCTTGACTCTGTGCAAAAACGGGCGGTCCGTTTGATAGATTCCCCAATCTTAACAAACGGACTGCAATCTTTAGAACACAGGCGTCAGGTAGGTATGCTGTCCTTGTTTTATCGGTATTACAATGGAAGATGCTCTGAGGAACTAGCGTCATTGATCCCTTCGGCACCGGTGCGTAGTCGGGATACACGCCAAACGCGTGCCCAACATTTGTACACGGTTGACACTTGTCACATGAGAACGGGTCGCTTCTACGATTCGTTCTTAAGTTCAACAGCTCGGCTGTGGAAAGAACTGCCGGCCTCTGTGTTTCCTCCCTCCTACAACATGGGACTCTTCAAGACCCATGTTCACTCCTTCCTCTCCACAAAAAGACCCTCCACACAGCATCCCCAAAGATGACATAGGCCCTGAGGGAAATTATTTTCTTCAGGGCCTCCTGTGTGGAGTTAATATAAAAAAAAAAATAAAAAAAAAAATCTTGGAATACCTGAAACTATGCAACACAAACAGAAAACTTCCTGTAAAATTAATGAAATTGTCAATTTGTTTGCAGATATTTTAAAGATGTGAATGTATGAAGCAGATATACCTAACGAACCGATTCCAAACTTCGAGTCAGATATAAATTTAGAATTATCCCAGATTCATATTGAAATTAAAGACATCGCGGCTTATTTATTTTTATTAAGTTTAATTTGTAGAACTCCATTTTAATTTTTTATTTTTTTATATATTCAATAATATTATTATTGGGTTTATAAAAACAGTTTATTTTTAAACAAGTTCTGCTGTATAATTATTATTACGCGTGACAGCTGTTTCGCCCTCTGAAGGCATTATCAAACTGTTTAACATGTTAACAGCTGTCACGCGTAATAATAATTACACAGCAGAACTTGTTTAAAAATAAACTGTTTTTATAAATCCAATAATAATATTATTGTTAAATATTAATTATTAATTTTTTATGCTTCCGATTTTGTTGTCCGGGTTAAATCTTCCCCATAGGAAAAACTAAACCCTTCCACTCACTTTTCCACAAATGATCAGCTAGTCAATCAACACTATGCAAGTGCATTATATAAGTAAAATAAATACAAAACAATACAAGAACAACAACACGTCAACTCACCAGAGATCAAATGGGAAAAAAAATTCACCGACTCCAGATATTTTCATATCAGAGGGTTCGGCTCGGTAGAACTTCTAACAGGGCCTATAAATCCTACTGATCCCTCAACATAAATATTTACAAAAATCTTTCGTTATCCTACATGTATTCAAAATGACCGACTTTTGCATCTTTATATATAATTAGTAGTTCATCTTTATATATTATTTTTGATAGATCTAATACGTCTAAATTTTTAATGGGAGAGCTAGGTATAATGCCAGTAGCCGAAATAACGAATGGTAATATTTTTATAGTCTGAGAATGCCAAATTCTTTTTATTTCGTTTCCTAAATCTGTGTATTTTCTTATTTTTTCATTAACAGATTTTTGAATGTTACAGGAATTTGGAATAGCGACATCAATGATATAAGTTATTTTTTTTAATTTTGTCATGTAAAACTATATCGGGTCTATTATGACTAATCGTTCGGTCTGTTAGTATAGTTTTATCATAATATATTTTATAAAATTCGTTTTCTAAAAATGAATTTGGTTCGTATTCATAATATGGTACTATATTACGGCAGTCAATCAAGTTATGTTTAATTACCAAATTTTGGTGAATTATTTTTAAAACTTGATTGTGCCCAAATGTATACTCGGACGGTGCTAATATAGAACATCCCGATATAATATGTTCTATAGTTTCCGGAAAAGCCAAACATTTTCTACACAAATCATCAATTTGATTTGTATCTTTGATTATATGCTTTCTATAATTTTTAGTATTAATGACTCTATCCTGAATGGCAAGCATAAATCCTTCTATTTCTGCGCTCAACTCTCCAATACTCAACCATTTTTTTGACGAAAATTTGTCACCATACGTTTGGTTGAGATAATTGAAGTGTTTTGCCTGCAAAATTTTATTTGACCAGGAATCTAATAATTCCTGGTTGGGATTTATAAAAATGTTGGCATTCTCATCGTATAAATTTAAAGGTGTAATATTTCTATCGGCCTTGCAAATTATTTTGTGCATTTCTGAGCTATGAGCTTTCCTATGGAAAAAAGTTCTTAGCATTTCTACGTGATTAATAATAATTAATATTAATTTAATATTAATATTAATAATATTAAAGTTCTACCGAGCCGAACCCTCTGATATGAAAATATCTGGAGTCGGTGAATTATTTTCCCATTTGATCTCTGGTGAGTTGACGTGTTGTTCTTGTATTGTTTTGTATTTATTTTGCTTAATGCACTTGCATAATGTTGATTAACTAGATGATCATTTGTGGAAAAGTGAGTGGAAGGGTTTAGTTTTTCCTATGGGGAAGATTTAACCCGGACAAAAAAATCGGAAGCATAAAAAAAAAAAAAAAAATCGCGGCTTGTATTAAACTACTAGAACCTAAATGCTGCTCAGGACCAGATAAAATTCCCCCCATATTCCTTAAAAACTGTGCAGGTAGCGTCTCTTACCCACCTTACCTACTCTTTAAATAATCACTTTCATCGGGTAAGTTCCCGCAAATATGGAAAAACAGCTTTTTTACACCAATATTTAAAAGCGGAGACAAGTCTTTTGTTTAAAATTACAGACCGATATGCATACTATCGTCGATACCGAAAGTTTTTGAAAATTTAATATTTCTTCGTTTCAACGCGGTTTTGTCTCTGGCCGATCTACTCTAACTAATCTTACACTATACGAAAACTTTATCTCATGTGCTCTCGCTAACAGGCAACAAGTCGACTTAATTTATACGGATTTCAGTAAAACGTTCGACAAGGTTTGTCATAAAATCCTTATAAATAAATTGTCAAAACTTGGAATAATTGGTTAACTATTACACTGGATTAAGGATTACTTATCAAAACGTATACTGACTGTATGTATCAAAGAACACTTGTCTTACGAATTCGAAGCCACTAGCGGTGTTCAGGGTTCACACTTAGGTCCAATATTATTTATACTGTTTATAAACGATGTCACTTCTATTTTCTCTGATGTTCGCATATTTTTATTTGCTGATGATATGATAATATTTAAAATCATTAAAAATATCTATGACTGTTTGTCCCTACAATCCAATTTCAAAAAATTTGCAGAGTTGTGTTCCATTAAAAAACTTACACTTAATATTAAAAAATGTCAAATTATGAGTTTTTTCAGAATAAAAAACCCCATCAAATATAGTTTTACACTGAACAACCACATTTTATTATCTGTACCTGAAATAAGGGACCTCGATATAATCTTTGATAGTAAATTATCATTTACTAATCACATTAATTTCATTAATAGTAAAGCAATGAAAATGTTGTTCCCTGTAGACTAACTAGACTCAAGTCACCTTATTATTGCAACAATACTGAAACTAACGCAGAACAAAATTCAATAATCCATCGCTTGCACAGATTAGGCAATGAATATTCCAACATCGATCACGCTGATTGTCTATTATCATATAAAAGATGCACAAAACAAAAATTGTCGATTAATACCATACCATCATAATGATTATGTACTTCAGATTAAAAACTACTAGTACACGATAGGTAGAAGCTGATATCAGTGCATTATATATCATAGTCATCATAGGTACTATGTAAAACTTTATCGGACTGTCAAGAAGTGTCGCACATTATTATTATACACGCTATTCTCCCGGTAGATTTACGTAATTTATTACTTTTGTTTCCTTTTCATATCATAATAGTATATATTTTATTCCTTTCATTTTCTAATAGTATATACCTTTCTATTATCTTTTATTTGATTTTTTTCCAACTCTTAATGCCTTTTAGACATTTTATAAGCACTTCATTCTTCCTTATACTACTTTATTGTATATTATAACATATAATTTCTTACTTTGACTTATTACTATACTACAGATTGCTACTTATATTATATTTATATCTCTTTGTTTCTTTATACTTTTAACCTTACTTACTAGTTACTGATTATACCATTATACTTAGATTTATATTTTTGCTTTCCTTATGTTGCTGTACTATTCTCTGTAAATTAGTATGTGAATGGCACATGTTGTGCCGTATATGTGAAATAAATAAATAAATACATCACCCCTCCATGTGCTCGGGCACCCCTGCTAAGTCACCAAACGTAGCCAACCACTTCATGCGAGCTGTGACAGGGGTGTTGTAGCAGGATAACCCGGAGTATGGTTCTTGGGGCAGTGTACAATTATTTTTTTTAAATTGGCTGCCAATTCTTAATACAAAACTCAATATTTTCAAAATTTCTTTTGATGTAATTTCAATATGATTAATAAAATTTAGTTTTTGATCAAAGTACATACCCAAATCATTCAAATTTCTTTCAGTCGTTAGCACCATATCATTTATGGGGTTATGATAAATTAATGTATTTTTAATTCTATGAAATCTCGTAACTAGACATTTGCTTACATTTTAGGTAAATTAAAAATTAGACAAAATAGATTTTCCTTAAGAAAATCCATAATGGTTAAATTATTGAAAAATTATAGAAATTATTGACTTGCTACAGAGAATAATTTTATTTAGAAGAAGCTTCTATAACAATTTTGGAATAGTTGATAAAGGGTAGATCGGTCTATAATTGCTCACCTCATTTTTATCTCGTTCTTTAAACAAAAAGAAAAAGTGAGAAAACTGTGTATCAAATTTTAGAAACGTGTCCTGTTTGTAATGACTGATTAAAAATAAATTTTAGTAGATATGCAAGAGTGGTGGCGCAATTATCTAAGAAAGCAGGTGGAATATTATCTGAACCACCGCTCGTACATTGATCCAGTTGTTTAAGCTAAGTCAATACGTTAAATTCAATGTTTACATTAGCTAGATTTAAATAGTAGTCCGAAGAAAAACTAGGCACGCAATCATTGGCTATTGTTGAGTCACACACATGTACACTTTATACTTATTCAGCAAATATCATTTCCCTTCTTACAGTGCATGCTATATAGTATGATAACAATCATTTTTCATGTATTTTGTGTTGTCGTAAAAAAAAATTTTTACATTTATTGACGTTTCTACCTTATTTATAAAACTGTTGTAACAATTTTTTGCAAACTTTTCTTATTCAACTGAATTCAGTATAATCTGGTAGCAATTTCTCGTCTTTATATTTTTATGCAAAAGTTTTTTTAAGCCATTAAATGGATTAATTCTTTGCCATTTGGAATATTTGATTCTATGAAATGAATTAAGGGATATGGTCTATGATAATGTCATTAAGTTTGAAATATTGTACGAGTTCATAATGGTGCATGTCGTATACATCGAGAAATGATCAATCTGCATTGTTGAGATGATCATTAATTTCATAATAATGTTACTGATTGGGTATTGATATATTTGAAATCACAATTTTGAAGGTTGTTATCTCCAAAAATGGTGAATTAATTTTTTGATTTCAAAAATTCAGAGGGATGAATGTACAGTGTACACGTAATCAATAGAGTAGTTTTGGTTTTTACCGCTAATCGTTTAATTTATTCAAAATCAAAAAAAATTGTTTTAGTACTTTTGAAGAAATTTTGCTGTAGACTGCTATAAAAACCCCTCCACCTCTTGATCTGAAACTGGTGTTGACATTTCAATCAAGCTGGTAGACCGAGCTCTGCTGTGTTGATTGACGGTTCTAGCATGGTTTCTGTAAGAGCTTTACTTAACACCGTGTGAAATAATAAAAAGAATGCAACAAATTGTAGATTTCGTCCTTGTAATAAGAATTTAATAGAATGCACAGAATTGAATTATATAAAAAAAAACCAAACAATAATATTATAAGAATGTAAAACAAATATTATATACGTGAATATAAATTCAAATGTCAGTGATCAAAAAAATCGAATAAATCGAAGCACTTACAAAAATAAATCTCAAAATATCTTTGTTACATTATGGTGATTATAAAATTCCTTAAATTATGGTAATTCCTTTAAATATCTAAATCTATGTAAACATGTTATCATTTTAGTTATCTGTACTGCCTCAACTCCTATAATCATCTTAATTCATTCAATCGAAATTATTTACTTACTGAATTTAATCCACGATATTAAAATCTTAATTTTGTTAACTGTCACTAATTAATCACTAATTTTCAACTATTATGTATATTATTAAACTCTTCAATCTGTAAACTTCACTCGCCATAACACAGGGGCATCCTTAGCATGGCGGTTGAAATAATAATAAAATTAAAACAAAATAAATAAACAAAATTAATAAAAAATATATTTTTGAATAAAACAAGAAGTGTGTGTTAAGACCGAGTTGTTTGCGGTCATAATGGTTAGTTAGTTAGTTTTGAGCGATTGCTTGCAATAATCTATAAAAATTATAGAACCTAAAAATATGGGGTAAACGGTGAAATGTACGTGGATTCATTGGCATTAAACCGCAGAATATTTTGAGAAATGGTACAAATTAAATAAAATGGTAAATGTACGGAATGGTAAAAATTACGTTAAAAATGGTTTCGTTTTGTATAATTTTGTTAATTTCTTGTCATAAGGAGGAATTGTTGTATTTTTGATTTAGTAGAAAAAAAATGATAAAATTCAACTATTTTTTTCACAAAGAACGACCTATAAAATAAATAAACATAATTCTGCGTACTATTAATTACATTACTTTGGTTGTAAAAATATACGTGGAGAGAAGTCACTGCATCTTTTAGGCATCTATGTAGTTTTGACAATTTTAAAATGAACTAGATAACATAATTTTTTCTAAAAGGCTACATACAATAACTAATTCTTGTACTTATGCTAATCCTTTGTTACTTTAGAAATTAGTCAAATAAATAACAATTTATTGCTGTTCGTAAGCCTTCGGTGGTTACGTTCCTACCTAGGTCAATCGATTATTCTGAGATTTTATAAATAACGTAATACATCAAATCAGTTCAAATCCAAATAAAGTTTATTCTTTGCCGGCAGGCTCTTGGACACGAAGGATTCATTAAATTCGTTTCAAAGGAACATAATTTCAAGGAAAAAAGCCCAAAACACAACAATGGCCAAAGAACAAAACATCATACGGCGAATGTACAATCCTGGCTTTGAATCTGTTTTGTTTTCGGTAACAAAGCATCTGTATACCTACTTTGATCCCAGTAGGAAAGGGCGCTGTTTGTTGGTGAGTTTCATTTGAACAATTGCATTGAAGTACAAGGACTCTGTTGGGTATATACTTTTTAGGTGAGGACAAATAATATATGTATTACATATATTTAACACCTAAATCCCAGTGTGTTAAAACAAAATCCAAGCAGCCGTAACAGGTTCAGATAGACCCACCAAAAGATTGAATGTAAGTGCATTCCATGTAATTTGTAATCATATATCTTATTTTAAATACAATATTGTGCAATCCCTCATTTATCCAATATGTTAATTGAGTTTTATAAAATAAATATCCGATTGCGTTAGGGCAAGCGAGACGCCGCGCTGTTTCAACCGCTGGCACTGTGCAAATTCATGTGGCGATGGTGCGCGTTGTAGAGCGTTTTTACACACAATTATACTAATACCTACTGATAAATTTCTTGAAATATGTCCGACCATACTCTTATTTTTTACCATAAATTGTGGAATATTTGATTAAACATAAGACTAGATAAATTAGCCATAACGAAATACATATGGCGAAATAATGATTTTTGCAAAAACTGGGTTTGAATTTTTTCTGACCGTCGGAGTCGACGTGTTAAAACCTTACCAAGTTCATAAATTAAATTAAATAAATGTTTTGCTATCTTAAGGCACTTAGTTTGGCTTCTTGGGTACTCAGCGCGATTGGTCGATAAAGGTTTTGTCGATAATGTCGGTAAATTTTCATTTTTTTCGAGCATGACTGCAGATCGCCAAAAAACAAACAACAGTTCGTAATGAATAAGGGTTTTCAATGTATTCGTCCTGAACTGTTATTTTTACCATAGCGATCTGCAGTCGTGCTCGGGAACGATGAAAAATTATCGATAAATCCTTTTTCGATCGACCGTGCTAGATACCTTGGTCTGGTTGTAAATAGCTGACCATTTATTTTATTTCTGACAGGCTGCACTTTTAATAACCCAGGTGTCTTGAATCGGTTAACCTCAGATAACAGGACGTCAGTGTGATTTTATTTTTCCTTTGCGGGATGTGCGCTTAAAACCCTGCATTGGCAAATTCATATCGATATATTGTTTTGGAATTTTACGTGCAAACTTGCTTATTTGAAGCTCGCGGAGTAGAATATTCTCTTATTTGACGAATCCAAATTTACTGTGTGGCTAGATAATAATTACCTTTAAAACCTTCTCCTTTTCCTTCATTTGCCTGACTTCCTTCAGGGGCATTAAATTTCACATAAGAGGAAGCTATAGTTTAACAGATTCCGGGCTGAATAATCACTGTTTTGTTTTTTGTACATTGTACTGGACACCTACGCTAGTGACATTGACTGAAAACAGCTTCCCGAATGTCATCGGAAAACTGACAGATTGGGCCAGTTATATGTGTAAATGTGCAGCAATTATTCTTATTTATAAACAGGATGCACGCGAGCATTAAGTAACCAAGAAAAATAACAGAAATTTAATTACCAAGTTCAAATATAATAATCTTATTTGACACATGATACGTGTCCGTTGATAAACTAAAAATTTCTTAATGATGACAATAAATACGGGGATTTCTTTATAGCAACCCATTTAATATTTAATTTTAACATTATTATGAAAAATTAACTAATATTTTTAATAACTGGAAAATGCATCAGGATGGCTAAAAATAAAAATAGCTTGAATTTAGTACAGAAGAGACAAAATGTGTGAGATTCAGTAAAAGCAAAATTTAAATTGATGGTGACCTTATTGAAAATGTTATTGGAATGCATTACTCAGGAAATACATTTTGTTCAAAAATAACCATCAACAAGCATGAGTACACACAAAATAAAATTTAGGAAAAATTCTGTTTTTTGGGAAAAAACTTTCCATAAAAACTACAGCCACTATTATAGAACTCCATTATTACTCCTTATTTGGTTCAACAATCTGTTACCACAATTCTTTTCAAAACTCCTTGCTCACTATCCGATTAATAGCACTGCTTGCAGTACTTTGGAGGGGATCCACCACTTTCCCAGCGGCTGTGTGAGGAAACTAATTGCTTAACCTAGGTATGAGGGTAGGGTAGGAATTTATGGATCAGTGTTTTCAGGATTGACGCACATCTGAATATATCCCTCCCACTGCAACACAAGGCGATGAATCGAGAGACCAGTTAGAAAGATCAAAGGCTCTTTCCAAATCACCGTCTCCCGATTTGATACGCCTCGCAGCCGATGGGCAGTTGCATCCTAAAAACACCTCACCCGATGGTTGATAGGGGGGGAGATACTACCAAAGACCCTGGAGAATGAAGTGAGCCTCGGGTCGCGGAGACGTGACAGAAGGGAACCGGCCTCGAGCAAACAGTCATGATGCCGAGGGAGGTGCCTGTAGTTCATGAGAGGGCCGCACCGGATTAGTGTCCCCTGACTGGAAGCAGGAATCGTGTCTATCACAAATCAAGGGCTTATTAACATTATAAAAATACAGTGATAATAATATTTTGTGATGAACAACAAATCGACGTATCATAATAGAGCCACAAAAAAATAAACACAAAAAAATATGGTAGCTTGCAACGTGTTCCTAATAGATAGGATTCAACAATAAAAGTAAATGGAATAATGAACAAGAAATCCAATGCAAAGGTAAACAATATATAAACAGAATGACAGGAGTACGGAGGTACTGCTTGCAGGACGGCATGAACCGCCAACCGAATTATTATTATTTCGACGGCCCGACAAGAGGAATAATAATAATTAGGTTGGTGGTTTTACAGTGCACCATCCAATCCGCAAAGCCCCAGCCTGCTGTCTTGCAAATCGGATGGTGAGTAGGGGCTTTAACTGTTTCGAGACTAACGGTATGTGTGTCCCGGTAAAGTTTCGTCGTGTCTAAGGGAAACAATATGTACATTTTTTGTACGAAAGTTCATGTAACGAGTCATTTATATTTTTTTCTTTATCTATGGTCTGTAGAAAAATGCCTGGCGACTCTCATTATTTTCTTATAACTAGCTGTCAGAAGTAAGCGTCTGTGACGGTCCATAGGTCGATAGGTCCCGTTTGTGTAATTATGTGGGATACAATGTTCTGTTAGACTTATAATTTTACTATTATTGGTAGAACTTTTTCTGACATAGGTACTTCAAGATAAAGCGACATCAATACCATGTGTAACAAGCATGTTTACAGACATAATACAAAGACGTACAAATGAAATCAAATTACCAACAAGAACTAAGCCAATACGTTAATCAGTTTATTTTACAAAGGGATGAAATATAATAATGCCTTTCCCAAAATCATAAAAGCTTAGTCATTTATAAATTCTAAATAGATTTTAAGAACCACAAAGCGATATAAAATGTTATATGATGTTAGTTATAATTATTAATTTGCAAAATTAAATTTACAAATATGAAATTAATAAATTAATAGTAATAAAGAAATCGAAAAACGTATTTTTAAATTGAGGATTTTATCATTATTTTTATGACGGTACATTATTTTAGATTATTGCTTAAAAACTCATAAGGAAAGCCTCGTACATGGCCAGGATAAAGGCTAAGAAATTTTAGAACAACGTTACCTATTTTTAGTCCAAGGATTCAGGAAGTGCGGATATAAATTCCGAGTTTTTGAGTATTCAATAAATTGCGCGCCGCGTCGGCATCTTAAATTCTGTAGATTTTGTAATCTTAACACTAAATAAGTAACATTATTCGGAGCGAGAGGTATCAACAAAGGCTTTTAACGGAGGCTTTTAGACACCTGTTGAACCCGAACCAGAAGCAAGTACATGTAATGACTGTTAGCTATCTTTACAATGACAAGTATGCAAGTAGAACAGGCATTATAGCTAATTTTCCTGGGGGAAATTATGTAGAATAAGTCTTAAGTTAATTTCCGATAGAGAAAATTGAAATTGAATTCCCAATCTGATCCAATGGAAACTTCTGACTTCGAAATGACACTTTTAGATGCTGCTCCGTTTTTTACGGAGCATAAACTACTTATCTTTACCTTTATCCGACTGTAAGAGAAGTTTTTTGTATTATATCAACCGTCTATAAACTTGAAGATAATAAAAAAGTAATGTGATGCAAGTGTGCCTAGCTCCCGCGTATTATTTTATGGAGCATAAACTACTTATCTTTACCTTTATCCGAATGTAATAGAAGTTTTTTGTATTATATCAACCGTCTATAAACTTGAAGATAATAAAAAGTAATTTGATGCAAGTGTGCCTAGCTCCCGCGTATTATTTTATGCAGCATATTGGGGAATCTAACAAACGGGCGGTCCGTTTGATAGATTCCCCAATCTTAACAAACGGACTGCAATCTTTAGAGCACAGGCGTCAGGTAGGTATGCTGTCCTTGTTCTATCGGTATTCCAATGGAAGATGCTCTGAGGAACTAGCGTCATTGATCCCTTCGGCACCGGCGCGATACCCCGTTTGGGATACACGCCAAACGCGCGCCCAACATTTGTACACGGTTGACATTTGTCACATGAGAACGGGTCGCTTCTACGATTCGTTCTTAAGTTCAACAGCTCGGCTGTGGAACGAACTGCCGGCCTCTGTGTTTCCTCCCTCCTACAACATGGGACTTTTCAAGACCCATGTTCACTCCTTCCTCTCCACAAAAAGACCCTCCACACAGCATCCCCAAAGATGACATAGGCCCTGAGGGAAATTATTTTCTTCAGGGCCTCCTGTGTGGAGTTAATATAAAAAACAAAAAAAAAAAAAAAAAAAAAAAAAAAAAAAAAAAAAAAAAAAAAACTTATCTTTACTTTTATCCACTGTAATAGAAGTTTTTTGTATTATATCAACCGTCTGTATTATTTTTTAACATTTCCAAGTTCTGAACAGTTTCCTTATTTTTCTTCAGAACAGTCAAAAGATCCTTCAGTAGGAAAATTATAATATCCTAATAAAATTTTGCAAACGTCTAAATATTTGAAATCAACTGAATACTCCTATGTACCTACTTTATGGGCTGAGAGTTCTATTTTCGACAGAATTATTAAATTACTCTTTTATTCAAATTTAATATCCGGTTGTAGCAATAAAAAAATCCTTATTTTCATTGTTTATTCGACTAGTTCAGGGGTAGGAAACCTTTTTGCCGTCAGGGGCTGGAGGGGGGGGGGGGAATATAAATATGATTCCGCAACTGAAATTTTAACATCATTCATAAGACTAACGGAAATATTTTTATATTGCTTAAAATGGAAACCTTTAAAACATATCAGCTAAACCGGCTAGTAACCGAGTGGACAGGCATCACGACTTCAAACCACTGCAGTCTTCTATCATAGCAACACTTTCTACTTACAAAATGTGAAATGTAAAAAAGTGAAATCCTCAACGTGTTTTACTTTGTAACCTTAGCCGGGGTCCCTCCGATGTTGGGGACCTAAGGAAAATTTGATACATTATTTCGTTTTCATTTTGGAGTCCTGTGTTCTCAACGTGTTCCATTTTCACAGTATTCCCCAAGGAGACACAATAAATCTTAAGAAACTTGTTTCTTATCACGGCCTCCTGTCTGGATTTGAAATTAAAAAATAAAATGAAAATCAGTTCCTGGCTGGCGACCCCCACCGCAAGGATGGAGATCTAGTCGGGACCTCTCGGGCGTGGAAGTGGAAGTCTGGCCCCGACCAAGATGTCTAGGGGAGGGGGGGGGGGGGCAATTTAAGCCAGTCCCTAGTTTAATTAGCATTACACATTTAATTTATTTATTAGATTTTTTTATTATTATGACCTAATTATGTATCTAAACTACTTTCTAGTAACGTAGGTGCATACATAAGTATCTGTCAGCTATGTTACACCTTTTTCTGAGTTTTATAATAATGTCTTAAAACCCTTTTCGAGTCAGCAGGCCGTACCGAAAGTGCTCGCGGGCCTCACCAAAAAGCCCCGCGGGATGCAGGTTCCCCACCCCTGGTCAGGTCAACGTGGATTTTTCAATATAATTTTATGTATTTAGCTTTAAAAAGCGTAACGTAAAATATTATATCTTAAATACATCAAAGCGCCAAAATATTTATCAAATGAACACGTTAGCAAATTTTAATTTTTTTAATAATATTTTCGTTCCTTATTGAATGTTTATCAATCAACAAGTCCTGGAAATCTGTGTAATTACTAATACCCCATAACGTAAATATTCACGTTTTGTATTATATAATGTAATTATTATAGACTAAATGCTGTCAAAATTAAATCCCTGAGGCATATGTATGGCAAAACCATGTATGATCGTTTGAGAAATGTGGGGGTCCGTAAAGAATTCAGGGCTGATGTTGGCGTAATGAGTAAAATTAATAAAGGGACGCTCTGATGGTTAGGGCGTGTAGAGCGAATGAACGATGAAAGAAGTGTAAGGAGAATATATAACCCAAATGTAAATGGTAGAAGTCGGAGACGCCCGAAGATGACATGGCATGATCAAGTGAACAGGATATCTGAGTCGGGCCATTTCAAGAGTCAGAATAATAGAAGAAACGAGAAGCAAAAGAATAAACAATAGAAAAGACGATTATTAATGGAAATAAGGCAAGAAGTACGCTAACATGAGTTTATTGGCGGTCCGTTCTCTCTGCCTACCCCTGTGGGGGAACGGTGTGATAGTTATTTAGTTATATTATGAGAAATAAAAAAAAGCCAATACTTCAAAATAAAGCAAAGCGAATAATACTCGATCGCTACATAATATAATATAAACATGAATAGGAATAATGTCTAAGGAACTCAAAAGAAAAATAAATTCCAATCACGAGATACATGGACAAGGGACGAAAAATACGAGACAAGTTAGATTGCCAACATGGATAAAATCAACATCCGAAAATCTCAAGGCCGCTGATTTAAAAAAAGGAAATAAGATTTTACGGCTGCCTCTTTCATTGTTTTTGAGTTGGTGAATGAATATATCAAAATGGAAATAAGATTGTATTGCTGCCTCTATCACTGTTGCTGCGTTGGTGATTGAAAAAATTAAAAATTAAATAAGTTTGCATGGCTGCCACTATTCCTGTTGTTGAGTTGGCGATTGAATATATTAAAAAAAGAAATAAGATTTTATGGCTGCCTCTATCACTATTGTTGAGTTGGTTTTTGATATATTAAAAGGGAAATAATAAGATTGTATGTTTTAAAAATGTTGCTGAGTTGGTGATTGAATATATGAAAAAAGAAATAAGATTGTATGGATGCCTTTAACAATGTTGTTGAGTTAGTGATTGAATGTATGAAAAGGGAACTAAGATTGTATGGCTGCCTCTACCATTGTTGTTGAGTTGGTGATTGATTATATTAAAAATGAAACAATAAGATTGTATGGCTGCCTCTATGACTATTGTTGAGTTGGTGATTGAATATATTAAAAATGAAATAATAAGATTGTATGGCTGCCTTTAAAAACGTTGTTGAGTTGGTGATTGGATATATTGAAAAATAAATAATAAGATTGTATAGCTGCCCATAACAATGTTGTTGAGTTGGTGATTGAAAATATTAAGTAGGTAGGGGAGAGGACCGACCACCGGACAAATCTGCAACTTAGTCAATGTTCAATCGGTTCCCGTTGATCATCGTTTGAAAGATCGTAAAGTTTTTTTTAGATATATGTAAGGCCTAGTAAGTATTCTCCAGGCAGTACATTGGGTTTGTGTAATGTAGTGTTTGTGAATAGAAATTAAATTTTATGTGTGTAATTGAAAAGAAGTTTTTGAATAAACATTCAGTAATTTCGGAATACAAAGTAAGCAATTTATCGTATCTTATACTTATGATTCTGTTATACTGATTATATTGACTTAACATATCATTTTCCAAGAAAAACGTATTTTTGAAACGTGCGTCCCGTGCCTTGGGTCATCACAGGCTACCGTACTTTGGACCATGTACATTATGTAGGTACCCACGCACGTTTAAGAATTTAGATAAACTTTCCTATTAATATTTATACCCTGGTCCGTTGTACCCGTTTTGATGTGAATTTGATGCTTATGATAATATTGTTTTTGGAAGTTACTTTTGCTATGTTAACTATATTTGCAAGCACTTATTCATGGAATAGTTTTTCTTTAACAAATTCTTTTTTCACTTTATGCAATAATTTTATCGTTAAATGCAAAGAAAAAAACAGAACAAATAAAGTATCTAGGAATCGTAATTGACCATAACCTTAGATGGATACCTCACATCAAACAAATCACAAATAAACTTCTCAAAACAATACACATTTTCCTAAACATAAGAAACATTTATAAAATAAAACAATTGAAAACAATATATTTTGCACTTTGCCAATCAATAATAGAATATGGAATTATTGCTTGGGGAGGAGCAACAAACTCGGCTATCAATTACATAGAAACCGCACAGGAAACGATCTTAAAGGTAATACTAAAAAAACATAGACTTACTGATACAGACCAAATATTCAACAGCTGTGACGTACTAGATATACGCCAATTATACGTTAAAACACTACTAAACTACATTTTTGACAAAAAAAATAAATTTCAACAAACACAAAA
The DNA here is from genome assembly GCA_026573805.1 of Hesperophylax magnus. Lineage (NCBI taxonomy): Eukaryota > Metazoa > Arthropoda > Insecta > Trichoptera > Limnephilidae > Hesperophylax > Hesperophylax magnus. Next base: position 24,586,186 of record JAIUSX010000011.1, read on the forward strand.
TAACACTAACAGACCAGTTAGACAAGCGTACAAAGAAAACATAAAAACTCCGGCAGTAAATTCAAGCTTTGGACAAAGACACTACCAATACCATGCAATAAAAGCTTTCAACAGATTAAAACTTGAAATTAAAATTGAGGAAAATAAAAATAAATTCACACACAAAATTACAAAATGGATTAAAGAACAAAAAAGACAATATTACCAAAATTTCATAGCATAAATTACAAATAAAACCTTCACGTAACACACAAAACCAATATAAACACACATCACTCACAAACACACAAGATTATTTTTCAATGTACTATTTTTTTTAATTTTAAATATATTATTATGTATTTTTAATTTCAAATGTATAATTTTTCTCATTAAATGAATTATATAGTTTATATTTCATATTATAAAATGAAGGCCTCAGCACGGGCAAGCCACCCAGTGAGGCCTACATTACTGGAAAACCTGAATTGTAAAAAATATTGTACCTAATAAAAAATAAAAAAAAATTTAAAAAATGCATATCATCTATACAACAGAAACGCAGAACATAAATAGTTTTACTCAAGAATTTACTTTATTTATTTATTAAAGCCCGATTGGACTTTGAATTTAAATACAAACACTATGAAAGATATTGATTTTAAATAATAATTCCTGAAATAGTAAATAAAACACGGTATAACGTAGAGTCATATATGAGGTGACTTTTAACGAAAATTATCCAAATATTATTATTAAAATGAAAGCAAGCATCTATGCACATATCAACGAGCAACACTGTGATATATCAAAAAGTATTCTCGTATCTCGGACCAAAAAATATATGATAAAATCCCTGCACAAATGAAACTGTGTGAATTGTCATCCTTCGGTCCAAAAACAGTAATTACATTTAGGTAAGACAGATTCGATATGGATAAAAATGTGAATTTTAATTTTCTATGTCAAATGTACAATAATAAAAAATAAATAAACAAATAATGAAAAAAAGAGAATTTTTATATAATGTTGCGAACTTGTTTGCTATAGAAGGGTACCTAAGGAACAAGGATTTTTATATAATGTTGCGAACTTTTTTTTTTTTTTTATTGTACGACAGACAGGTAAGTCCAATTATGGTACAATTTTACTAAAACTATTAATACATGTACGTATTTTTTTTAATCTATATCCGCTGGTAGGGCATTTAGCAAGGTCATACCTCTTGTCATGCTATGTTGGGCAATGACATCTGTCCGACCCTGCGGTATACAGAATAGGTCGTGGCTACGATTTCGACAGTATTTATCAGGAACGAATAAGCCACAGCCTGACAGGAGATATGGGCAATCGATAAGGTTTTTTAGTAACTTTAATTCAAATACCATGAGTCCGGCATTACGCCTAGTCTCCAGGCTTTGGTAATTTGTCTCCTTTAGCAGTTCCACGTGATGCATGAATTTCGGATATATTCCGTATGATCGCATGTAAACATACCTTAGGAATTTTTTTTGATTTTGTTCAATCATATTTATGTATTTAAGTTGATGAGGTATCCAGACAGTACTGGCGTACTCCAGCTTGCTTCTGACCACTCCGTTGAACATGGCGGTCATTGCTTCTATGTTATTGAATTGTTTGCAAGTTCTAATTACAAAACCAAGAGTTTTGGAGCAAGCTGAGGTAAGCTGGACTATGTGGTTTGAAAATGTCAGCTTGGGATCAAAGATCACCCCAAGGTCCTTGATGATGTTTACGCGTGTAAGTACTTCACCATTCATAACAACGCATTTTTTAATATTGAAGTTAAGTTTATTTTCTACCGACCATATCATGATTGAATCGAGGTCGGCCTGCAGTTTCGAATAATCATAATCTGATTCGATTTCCTTCATCAGTTTCATGTCATCCGCGAATAGTAGACATGAGCTGTGACGTATGCAATCCTGAATGTCATCTATCAGAATAAGGAATAACATGCGACCGAGATTCGATCCTTGAGGAATTCCTGACAGAGCTGCGAACTTATGAGAGTCGTATCCATTTATATTTACATACTGACTTCTATCTTTTAAATATGACGCAAAAAATGTCAGTAAGGGTTGATTAAAACCTATTTTATGCATCTTTTTTATTAGAATATCGTGATCTACTCGGTCAAATGCCTTTGCGAAGTCCGTGTAGATTACGTCCGTCTGATGCCTACACTCTAGGCCTTGTGCTACCCGTCGAGAAAAAGAGAGTAAGTTGGTTACCGTTGATTAAATTTCTTCGGTAAGAAGCCATGTTGATTACCTCTTAAGAAAGGCGTGATTTGTGGACTGATTTTATCATAGATAATCATTTCAAAAAATTTTGGAATTGTTGACAGTACTGCAACTGGTCTATAATTTCTGACGTCAGTCTTTTCATCAGCTTTGTGAATAGGGCTGACCCTCGTTCGTTTCCAACACTGTGGAAATGTGGAAGACATGATGCAGAGATTAAATATGTACGCAAGGGGTACACAGATATTTGGAGAGATTTTTATAATTATTGAAGGAGGAATACCGTCCGGACCAGTAGCTTTATCAGGTCGGAGATTCCGGATACAAGTTTCTATTTCCTGGATGTTGGTCAATCCGAGTGAGATATCTCCAACGTTCCAGGGTGATGCTGTTGGGAAATTGGTTTCAAGTTTCGGGGTAACTTGACTATAGACGGAATGAAAATAGTCAGCAAACTTATTTACAATTGTGTTAGGGTTAGTAAAAGTTACGCCTTCCTCAATCAAGCATGTTGGTGAGGTTGGGTTAACTTTTTGTGACCTAATATAATTCCAGAAAACTTGTTTGCTATAGAAGGGTACTGTACCCGACTAAACGTCGTGTGCATACAGACTGAAAAAATAGGGGTTAGTTACACGACTCAAACGACTTTGTAAATGCCAATCAATTGACTTTCGTCCTGAAAAGGACGTTTCTGGAATATACACGACTTTGTGCAAAATGCAAATCAATTGAACCTTGTCCTGAAAAGGACGTTTCTGGTATATAGACGACTTTGTGCAAATGCAAATAAATGAAAGATTGCCTTTAAAAAGGCAGTTAAGTATGTCAGCTTCTTAAGCCTCGTGGTGCCCGCCGGAATCCAGTCGATGCAGGATTCTTCAATTGAAGGAGAAAGGCCAATAAAATTCTCAGAACTCGGCAGAAAGGGGCAGCGGCAGGTAGCTCGTAGATGCGAAGGTCCGAGGCGAGGGTGATCCAATGGAGAAAGAGGCTTTAGAATTTAAAAATGCTGCTTTTTGTCAAAGTTGCGACTCGGCAACGGCACATAAAAAAAGGTCAGCCAAGGTCCAGCGGACCGTTTATGGCTTCTCATTGGTCGGATTTCTATAGCAGTTGGAGCGTACCAGCCAGCCTTGGACCCCACACTTTCTAATTTGCTACCCGCCGGCCAATTGTTTATTGTTTATTTTTTTACAAGTTACATTTTTACATTTCAAGGAATTTGACAATCTTAAAGCTAGGTACACAATGCAGAGTTCCGTGAATGTGGACAATTTCAAAATAGTTTATTAATGTCACATCCACGGATTAACATTATACGCAAACAATATTTATTTATTTCTTATAGTAGTAAATAGTAGCGAAAGATGTAAACAAAAACAATATAAAGTCATTCTTAAATTATAATGAACAAGCGTCCGATATACTCCCCCCGGTGCAGCCCTCTGCGCCAAGCTATTTGGGAGGACGTGAAGTGTTTCGACGATCTGGACAACCGGTACCCCTGGTTCGCAGTTGGACGGGCCGTGTTGTAGATGGTTCTGGAGTGGTGGATTTTGGGGCTGGCAGCAGTAAGGCGATCTTAACGGCTGGCCGCACATATATCCCGGAAGCTGTTTGAATGCGGGCGGTCCTCACTTGACCATCAGCGGCGGGTTTTGCATCGATGACTCAGCCGCGCGGCCAACTGTTCCGGGGTAGCGCAGGATCCATGATCACCACAAGGTCATCCTTTTTGATGGGCTCGGCTGGGTGGTGCCACTTTTGTCGGGCGCCCATAGTGGGGATGTACTCTCGGAGCCAGCGCCTCCAGAACATATCTGCAAGTTGTTGCCCGATACGCCATTGGCGGCGGAGACATACCTCTTCTTCTTTTTCGTCATACAGGGACAAATGGGGGCGCTTTCCGGCTGACCCCAGAAGGAAGTGGTTTGGTGTCAAGGGCTCTTCATCTCGTGAGTCAACAGAGACGTGAGTCAGTGGTCGGTTGTTGACAACAAACTCAGCTTCTGCCAGTGCTGTGCGCAGGGTCTCTTCCCTCGGCGCCCTTTCCTTTAAGGTAGCTTTCAAGGCCCGTTTAACCGACCGTACTAGTCTTTCCCAGGCTCCCCCTATGTGGGGACTGAGTGGCGGTATGAAACGCCACTCAATGCCTTTGGTAGCCATGGCGTCCATAATTCTAGAATCTTGTTGTAGTGAATCCAAGGCTTCCCTGATCTCAGCGCCTGCTCCATGGAAATTCGTTCCGTTGTCCGAGTACAGAACTTCGGGCTGACCTCTTCGGGCGGTCATTCTTTGCAAGGCCATAATGGCAGAGTCGGCAGTCAACGTAACAGCAAGTTCCAGGTGAATAGCGCGGGTGGAAAGGCAGGAAAAAATTGCCCCATAGCGCTTCTCCCGGTGTCTGCCAACTGTGACCTCCATTGGCCCGAAGTAGTCCAGCCCACAGTGAGTAAAGGGACGCACATGATGTAACAGGCGGTAAGATGGTAGCGCCCCCATTAATGGTGGAGAGGGCTTGCTTCTTCGTATGCGGCAAGTGGGGCAGTCGTGTGTTATTTTCCGGCTGATAGTGCGGAGCCGTAGAATGAAAAAACTGCAGCGCATCTCCGCCACTGTCTTCTCGGTGTTAGGGTGGTCTCCCTTCTCATGGTAGTGGCGTCCCAGCAGCCGAGCGTACGGGTCGTTGCCATCCAATATGATGGGGGTCTTGGCCACGCTCGTGGTCTTTGTCAGGGCTCGTAATCGGGAACTCATCCACAAGACATCATCTGGGCCGAGGAAGGGGGTCAAGGAATTAAGACGACTGCCAGCAGGTAGCGCCTTTCCATATCGTATGGTATGCAGATCAGCTGCGAAGGCGTCTTCCTGTGATTTCCTGACCCATCTGATCTCTGCTTCTTTCAGTTCCGCTGCTGACAAAAAAGAAGCTGACCAGAGGAAGACCAGCCAACCACTTAGGTGTTGAACTTACCCCCGGTGCTGCTGTGTCTCTCCAAAGCCTTCTTCGAGCGATGCGAGAAAGGACACTTAGTGAATGGCAAATGCGCTGGGATAGCTCGAGTATGGGAAGATGGACTCACTCCTTCTTCCCATCGGTTAAAGTCAGAATGGAAGGGGCACACATAAGGTTGGACCACCACACAACCCAGATTTTATCCGGACACGGTGGATTCAGAGGAAGGCTGCACAGTCTTACCTTGTCCCCACACCCCAATTGTGCGTGTGGTGACCCTAACCAATCCACCGAGCACATTCTGTGGCACTGCGAGATATTGAAGGACGCAAGAGAGGAAATGCTTAATGGTTTGAATGTTTCAACGAGACCGATCTTAAACGTAGATCTCGTTTCAGATCAGAGGAATTTTGAATGTCTGAAGAAGTTTGTTAAGGTTTGGGTTGAAAGGTGGCCTATGTTGAGATCAATAAACTCAATCAATTTAGTTCGGTCGAGTGTACTGATCCTGATCCCCCCGGTTTCTGATTTTTGTACTTTTCTTTCATTTACACTATCGCCCTTATTTTATGTTTATCTATTTTTCTGTATATGTTTCTCGGTTATATCTTACCTTATCTTATTTATGTATTGCTATACTGTTCTTTTACTTGTAATCTTTATATTATTTTGTATTCTGTTGCTCATTTCTTCCATGTTTCATGTTTCTATTTCAGGTAGGAACTGATCTCACTTTGTGTTCTGTTTTGTCCTAGCCCTCTTCTTGGGCGAGGCATAAAGACCCCTGTCCCTGCACAAAGCCCGTAGTTTCCAGATCTCCGAATAATGACATGCTAGTTGATCGGCTTCCCCCCATTTGTGGTGCTCTGGCTCGTCGTGACGTCCGCAATGAACTACATCACCTTCCCCACCCCCCGCTGACGTCTGACGCTATTCACTTTCAGTTACTCCTCTTCGGTTGTTTAAAACCCAGCCTCTCTCTTAGGGTCTTCGAGCATAATCAGGCTTCGGCGTGGGGTGGGCGGTGACGGAAATCCATCTGTGGGCTGATCGGCGACCGGCTGCACCCCTTTGGGATTGCCGAGGACCTGAGCACTCCAAATGTATCTTAGTTTATTTATATTTTGTTTTGTGCTACTAACACCGCATGTGCATGTCTAATATTATTAACATGAGCATCCTGCATAGTGCTCGCTAACCCCTCATGCAGGGACATTTAAAGGTCTAGAGTCTTTTATTGAAAATTCGAATCTTTTAATATAAAAAATTAGCTTCTTGCGAGAGTCCCGAAGGGGTGACAATAAGTCACCTATACCGGGATGGGACAGTGGTGGGTGCCTTTAAAAGTTCCTCTGCTCGTAATGTGCCCTCGGCGGGTTTGTGAGACCCCAATCGGCACCGCCTGACAAAACGGAGTATCCATGCTGTAGATCGAATTAGCCGGTTCCAAGATGAGAACCGTTCGATTAAGGGGAACGCCTCTCCTGTAGTGGTTATTAGGCCTGCATAATGGGGCCTGACCTCCAATACGTCGTTGTCGGGTTTCTTGGTGGGAGATAGCTCCTTTGGCCACTCGCTTTCAGGTGCAGTAAGAAATGCAGGGCCGCAAAACCATCTATCTTTTGGTGATAGATCAGGCACTTCAGAGTCACGTGTTCCGATGTCGGCGGGGTTCAACTTCGTCGGCACCCACCTCCAGTTAGGTATGCTGGTCATCTCATCTATTTCACCCAATCTGTTTGCCACGAATGCAGAGTAGGCGCGTGGATCAGTACGTAACCAGCACAGAACGGTTGAAGAGTCTGTCCAGAAGATAGTCCGGTTTATTAAAGCCTGGCTTTCTTTTAAGATGGTCTTGGCTAATCTAGCCGCCATGAGTGCGGCTTGCAACTCAAGACGGGGAATGGAGAGGGGCTTGAGTGGAGCCACTTTATACTTGCTGGCTAGGAATGTCGCGTTTAAAACTCTCTGCACGTCTTCTGTGTAGTATGCGACGGTGCAGCAAGCTTGTTCGGACGCATCGCAGAATAGGTGTAACGTGACGCTGCTCTGCTTGTGCCGGAGGGAGCGCCTCGGCACTGAAACGCTGCTCTCGTGAAGCAAGCTTAGCCAATCTCTCCATCTCTCGGCGTGCTCAAGGGTGATCAAGTCGTCCCATCCAACACTCGACCGCCACACAGCTTGTTGCAAGATCTTTGACCGTATTGTGAGGCACGCGACGAATCCTACCGGGTCAAAGATCTTCATTACGATGGAGAGAAGCTGCCTCTTGGTGGGCCGTACAGCTTCTTCGGGGCTGACTGCATTTTGAAAAGAGTAAAGGAAGCAGTCAGTGGATGGGTCCCACACTAGCCCTAGTACTCGCTCCATCTCTTTTTCCCCGCTGCTGATGTGAACTGTGGAGCTCGCCCGGTCTCCGGAAGGAATGTCAACTATGGCTTCCGGACTGTTAGAGGCCCAGTTCGTCAAGTGGAACCCTCCCTTTGCAAGAAAGGCACTCACGCTTTGTACTAGTGTGGCAGCCTCGCTAGCAGTATCTACCGCATCCAAATAGTCGTCCATATAAAATTTGGAACGAACGGCTGCCGCGGCGGCCGGGTACTCGTGTTCGTATTCCCCGGCAACCCTGTCTCGTACGTACTGGGCGCTACTCGGCGAGCATGTGGCCCCGAACATCATTGATGTCAACTGGTATGTGTCAGGTTCGCGACATGTTGGTGACTTCCACAGGTACAGTTGTGACTGCAGATCATCCCTCCTTATCTTGATGCGCAGGAACATCTCCTGAATATCGGCTGCTATAGCAATAGTCCCTTCTCTAAAGCGAAGAAAGAGGCTACCAAGGGTCATTTTCTTTAACGTTCCAAGGGAGTTGTCTGATGAAGCTTTTCTTGAGTGTGCCCTAAATGGAATACAAAATATCGAGGAGACAAATGAAACCATAAAGAAATGTAAGCTTAGTCATCTAGCTGGCCCTCGAACTGGACCTGCATGCCATAGAATCTACGTGGTCCCCACATACCTGAGACATGCACTGGTCAAGCAAGGACGCGTATTTGTTGATTGGACAGTTTGCGGTGTTCGTGATTTTATTGGATTAACTGTGTGCTCAAAGTTTCAGATGATAGGACATTCCTACAAGTTCTGCAAGGAGACGACGAGATGTGGGCACTGTGCCCGGGAAGGACATACCCGTGAGACATGCCCTTCTGCTACTACGGAGCCAGTCTGCGCGACATGCACGAGATTTCACAAGCCCGCAAACCACCCGTCCGGAGATAGGGACTGTCCGGCTTACAAGGCAGCCCTTCAAAAGGACTTAGCTAAAATTGACTATGGCGTCTAATATTGATTTTGAGACCTCAGATATAGAATACGAACGGATTCAAAAGTTCGAAAACTGGACCCAATTCAAACATGAAACAGGCGATAAAGCAATAAATGTCGTTAATTTGAACATTAGGTCTATCTCCAAGTACTGGAATACATTCCTACTAAGTATTTATAGTAAACTAAATAAAATTGATATTATAATACTCTGTGAAACCTCGATAGACGAAAACAGTGTAAATCTATACAAAATATCAGGATTTAACTCGTTCTATTATTGCCGAACAAAAAGATCGGGAGGCGGGATTATGATTTATATTAAAGAAAACCATACATTCGAAAAAAAAGATATAATAGCTACTACATTCGAGTGCGTCTATGGAACCTTCTCCGTAAACAAACACAAACGTATACATCTATTTGCATTATATCGACCCCCGAACACGAACAAAAAAACCTTCCTACAACAGCTCGAAAATATAATACGAAACATTGATATTAAGGAAACCATCTTGATACTTGGAGACATTAATTTAAACCTATTAAATAAACACGACTCAATAATTCTGCAATACGAAAATTTAATGGCTAATTACGGTCTAGTGAAATGTATATATGACATTACGAGAGAAGCGGTGGTAAATACCTACACAACTGCGACATGTCTGGATCACATATATATTAGAGAAAAAGAAAAGTGTGAAATTAACTCATGCGTATGCGAAACAAGGATAGCAGATCATTATATAACTGCCGTGTCTGTAGTATACCTTTACACTAAGGACAAAAGCAAAATATCGCACCATGAATACAACACTGTACTATCTGAAAAAAAAGTTGGAGAAATGATTACAAAAACTGATTGGAACTCAATTCAAATTCACACTGATCCGGATATCATATATCAAGACATTAAATCACACTTTAAAAAAATCTACGAAAAAAGCAGTATCACAAAATTAGTAAAAAAAACGTATCGCCATAATCAAAAAAGTTGGATGAACGATATTCTCATAGAAAATATACAAACGAGGGATAAATTATGGAGAAAATGGAAAAACATGCCAACAAACAAGAATTATGAAAAAGACTACAAAAAATACAGAAATAATCTAAATAAGCAAATATTAGATGCAAAAAAAACGTACTTCAATAACAAATTCAATAATTGTTTTAAGGATATAAAAAAAAACGTGGAACGAAATAAACAAAATATTAGGAAGAAAAAACAAATCCAGTTGTGACGCAGTTATATCTAAATTCTTCTTGAAGACCAAACCGACGGATGAAGTTGCAGAAAATTTTGCTAACTTCTTTGATGAGGGAGTAAATGAGTTACTACACAAATGTGATGTCCGTGCGTCTCCGTGCCAGCTAGACGATTTACCGCATTCTATGTACCTACCCAGAGCTAGCGTAAAACAAATCGAATCTATTATCGGAATATTGAAAAACTCAAAAACACCAGGATTGGACCAAATACGTATGTATGATATAAAAAAACATGTAAAAATACTGAGCCCAGTAATTACTCATTTTATAAACACAATAATTGATACTTGCCAAATACCTGAAGAATTAAAAACTAGTATTGTTAGACCTATTTTTAAAGGCGGTGATCATTCAATTATAAATAATTACAGACCTATTTCCCTATTACCTGCCTTGGAAAAAATTCTCGAAAAATATATAGCAATATACCTAGATGGATATTTAAATAAATTTGGTATCATTGACAAATGTCAGTACGGGTTCCAGAAAAAAAAAGCTGTGACGCACTACTTAATAATTTTTCTAATTTCATAAACACCCAGCTCAACTCTCAAAAACATGTACTTGTACTCTTTATTGATTTCTCTAAAGCCTTTGATACACTATGCCATAAACAAATAATAAAATTTCTACAAATTATTGGAATCCGTGGTAAACTGCTAACTTTTTTTAATAACTACTTATCAAATAGAAAAATGAGGGTAAAAATATTAAATGAGATGAGTAAATCTAAATTTGTAAGGTCTGGTGTCCCACAGGGGTCAATTTTGGGCCCAAAATTATATATTATATATGTTATAGCTATGTCGAAACTATTTAGAAAGGCGCGCAGATTCATTTTCGCAGATGACACCGCACTTGTAGTATCTCATGAAAATCCTCAAATAGCGATTCAAGAATTGCAAACCGACTTTGATGAACTGCTAAAATGGGCACACGATGTAGGATTGGTTATAAATGTAAAGAAAACAAAATGCATGTATATCAGATCACCAAGTTTGAAAATGTGGAATATCCCCAAACTAACCGCACATAACTTTGAATGCATCCATAGAAAAATAATATCCAACTGCCAATGTGAGAAAATTGATTTTGTCAACGAGTATACTTATCTGGGATTAAAAGTAGATAACACATTTAAATGGGATAAGCAAGTTACTAAAATATGTAACCAGCTAAGAGCTCTAGCAAACAGTTTCTATAAATTAAAATTTGTCTTGCCTCATAGCACACTCAAACTAGTATATTTCTCATTAGTAGAATCTATTCTTAGATATGGAATTAGAAGCTGGGGAAATACAAGCATGACATATATTAAGTATGTACAAAATTTGCAAACCTCTATCATTAAAAAAATTGTATCACCTAATATGTATAGACAAAGACACAATGTGCAACTCTTATATTGTGCTGAGGGCCTGCTCCCAATAAAAGGTTTATTTTGGTTCCTTACCATTAAAGATAACTGGGGCGATAGTACTTATAAAAAACCACTGGTACATAGTCACAGCACACGTCTTACAGAAAACAAAGGGCTGAAAATACCTAAAATAACAAATAAGTATGGAAGCCGAACGCTGGAGTACTGTGTACCAGTGATTTTTAATAAGCTCAAAAATAAATTTGTTTTTTCAGAAAATAAGAGTTTAAGCATGAAAACTGTAAAGATGTGGCTTATAAATGAAAAATCTGTATATCTATAAAAAATAGAGCAAACAAATAAGAAAAGGAAAGACATTAATTGAAAGTTTAAATTCTAATATAAATGAATGTAGTTTTTTTTTTTGTTCACTAGCAAGCTTTTTATTTGTGTTATGTTAATTCTATTACATTGTGTTATCGTATATGTCTTACTTTGAATGTGTGTTATCTATGTGCTATATTGTCTTGTATTTTTGAATGTATGTTATCGTATTGTCATTAAAAGTGTTAGTGTACTTGGGACGATTGTATGTAAGAGTCTGTTATTTATTTTATTTATTGTATTATAACTGTATACTGAGATAGAACCTGCAGACAAGCAGCCATGTGGCAGCTTCGTGGGACTATCTATACATTGTCTAAAAAAAAAAAAAAAAAAATGTAAAAAAATTTCATTCAATAAAGATCAGCTTATTAAAAAAAAAAAAAAAAAAAAAAAAGGATGTTCCCAAGAAGAGAAGACAGCAGGTCAGGACCGGTGAGCAGCTGGTCATTTAGCGAAGTCCCTCGGCATCGACTGGCAGCATCAAAGACTATTCTAATCTTTCCGGGTTTGTTTGGATTGAGCACCGCAAAATGTGGGAGATACCACTTCCGAGGGGCAGGTGTTGATATCTCGCGATCAGACAGTTTCCTGGCGTAACCTTTAGCTACCAGCTGACCCATTTTGTCAGTATAGGCCGCTGCTAGGCTTACATCTGCTGCCAGCTTTCTCTCGAGGGACTGTAAACGTTTCAGGGCACAGTGGTAATTGTCGGGCAACGTGACTTCCGGGTTTCGCCATAATAGCCCGGTTTCCCACCTGCCGTTTGGTAGAGGACGGGTGGTCTTTTCCATCAGGGCTGTGGCTTTGAGTTCACTCGCATTGACTCTGGCCGCAGACGTTACGCCGAGAGAGTCGACGGTAAAGTTGGATTTCACCAACTCTCTCAGGCGGATGTCTGCGGCTGTCTCCATTTGCAGGGCCAGGGTGGTAGCTGGGCCGTCGCTGCCAGGATCGGTACCACCGTGGGCAATCCACCCTAGTGCGGTCCGCGACACTATTCGCGTGGTGCCGAAATCTTCCCGCACGTCTCTTGATACTATCAAATGAGCATTGTCTTGCCCGATCAGTATCCGAGGGGTGACGCGTCTTCCTGGGACACGCTGCTCCGGTAGACTGAGGTCAGTCACTGTGTGAGCCGTAATATGATACTCATCACTGCTACCAGCACCTCTTATGGTTATTTTCACCCGGCGGGAGTGCAAGTCAGATGTGCACATTCCCTTTGCTCCATGAATTTTTAGCCCCTGGACTGGGCCGCTCGCGCCAATTTGTGCCGCAGTGTCAGCATCAATGAGGGTTACCGTGGAGCCTTCGTCAAGAAGCGCGAACACTGAAGCTTCATTTTCATACGAAGTGCTCAGTACTACTGGCACGATCTTCAGTAGTACACGGCAATCCGTACTCTGGCGTCATAGATTGACGGCACCACTCACGATGGTATTCACTGGCGCGGAAGCGGGCGCGGGGTTGTGTAGCAGCCTGTGGTGGGGGGCGCGGCAGCCTCCTACTCCACACCACACTTTAGAGGTGCACTCGCGGGTATAGTGTTTTTCTAGGCACTTGCGACACAAAGAACTCGCGCGCACTGTTTCCCAGCGGAGATCAACTGATTTCGCAAAGAATGCCGGGCACTCACGAGTTTTATGGTTCCCGCCACACTGCGCATAATTAATGTTTTCACTATTGTTTTTGTTTTTATTGTTCACTCTTGAGTTAGCGGGCACATTTGCATGAACTTGTTTGCGGCGCGGGGCACGTGCAGACCGTGCGGGGTCAACCATTCCGCTTAAGGGGATCGCGTTTGCAAAACTTTTCAAAAATGCCACGAACTGAGTTATGGTGGCGGGAACTGTTTGTCCGCGCACTTCCGCCAACCAGGCTAGTCGCAACGTGCACGGCATTTTAGATGTGACGTCAGACAGCAAGGCAGGATTAGTGAGGTACCCGTCGGTCCGCAAGATTCGCAACGACGCCACGAGGTTCTGGATTGTTCCAGAAAAATCTGCCAGGTCCTCAAGTGATGCTTCGGCGGTGAGATGCGGCAGTTTTTTCACCTTCTCCAGCATCAAGGCAGCAATTGAACCCGAGCCGCCGTATCGCTGCTCAAGGACGGCAATTATCTCGGGGACTTGCGTTGGATCCATCGGCAGGGGGCCGACGGCCTCTCGGGCTTTGCCCTTCAGTGCACGCTGCAACCGAATGAGATTCTCGCTCGAAGTCATCTTGCAGGTGGCCGTGGATTGTGAATATTGGGCCATCCACGTAGGCTACTCGAGCGGGTCCCCCGAGAAGGAAGGTAGGTCCTTGGCGGTAGATTGCCTGGCTATTAGGTCAGCCATTCTTATGTCATCCTCTACGGAGGGACGGGGACTATCCTCGGATCGCGAGGCGCGAATTGCATTTGTAATTGCAGAAGCAAGTTGTGCCACGGAGTCCGCGCCTTGGTGTGCCCACTCACTTGTGTGTCGAGAAGTCTCATCGGCAGTAGGTGGTGGTGGAAATATTGGTGAGAACTCCTGGCTGGAGGAGGTTTGATGCTGGTAACCAGGATGGAGCTGCCGATTGAGGTGCACATTATACCCTGGCTGAGTAGGTATATCCGCATGGGGCAGACTGGCGGGCTGCCCATTCTGCAGATTGACAGACCGCGGCTCATTGTACGATGCGGCAAGGTGTGTTTGTAGATCAGGGCCCGGCGCATATAGTGGAGGCGCTTGCTGTGGGTGACCGATGTTAGATACAGGTCGTTCAACTATGGCAGGCTGCAATACCGTGTGGCCGACTTCAGGTGCCGGCTGCATGCCGTCAGTATAGCCGTAAACGGGCGTAATGATTGGGGCCGAGTTGTAGGCTGACGGCCGGCATAGTCCAGTGGTAACGCATTGGACTACCATTCCGAAGGTCGCGGGTTCGAACCCGGCGTGCGCAAATAAATTTTATTTGATTAATTTGTGTTATTTCACAATTAATTAATTAAAATAATATATAGTATATTTGCGGCACGTTCCAGAGTGGAAGATACTACCAGTATCGCCCTGGTGTAAGACCACCATTCAGAATTGAAACGTTGCTCCAAATGGCTTTAGCCGTGTTTAGTGACTAGATCTGAATAGCCAGGTACTTCCCCACCTTCCTCTTTCCCTTCCCCACTTACCTTCAGCCTCACAACATCCCCCAATTGGGGATGCCATAGTCTCACTGGCTCCAGACGGGAGCAGTTGGGACTCTTGTGAGGTATTCACTATAAAAAAAAAAAAATAAAAAAAAAGGCTGGCATTGTACCCCCGTGAGACACGGGTCGCTCGACTACGGTAGGCTTCGATACCATGTGGACGACACAAGCTACCGGCTGCATTCCGACGAATGCCGGGGTAGGGGCCGGGATGTTCACCGGCGTAGTTATTTCATGAGACGCCGCAGCCGGGACGATCACCGGCGTGGTTACTCCGTAAGACACCGTGGCCGAGACGATCACCGGCTCGGTGGTTGGTTGCACAGGCCTCAGGGCCGCCAGCAGGTCTGCGATCTGCTGGGCGTGCTGTTGTTGCATGGCACGCATTTCTCGACTTAACTTCTGGACGGTGTCATCGGTTGACGTAAGCCCAGGCGAAGTGACATCATCGGAGCAGATAGATGCGTGGCTCGGGGCCAGGGGGGCCGGGATAGCGGGGCCCGTGGCAAGGGGGGCCGGGACAGCGGGGCCCGTGGCAAGGAGGGCCAGGACCGCGGGCGCGGCAACATCGAGACCTCGGTTGGCGACAGCGTGCTCAAAAGAGCCCGAGGTAAGTGGGCCCAAGTCTAGAGGTGGCGAAGGCCCATCTGGAGCAGCGGGGACAGCGGGGGCGGGCTGGGATGTCTCTGAGGAGCTCGAAACGCCGCGCCCGCTGCGTAGAGTAGGTGACCTGAAGGCGTGTAGGCGTGTGGACCTGAAGGCGTGTAGAATCCGGCTACCAGAAGGCGTTAAGGCGTGTGAACCCGGTTACGAAGGACCAATTATGTACCCGACTAAATGTCGTGTGCATACAGACTGAAAAAATAGGGGTTAGTTACACGACTCAAACGACTTTGTAAATGCCAATCAATTGACTTTCGTCCTGAAAAGGACGTTTCTGGAATATACACGACTTTGTGCAAAATGCAAATCAATTGAACCTTGTCCTGAAAAGGACGTTTCTGGTATATAGACGACTTTGTGCAAATGCAAATAAATGAAAGATTGCCTTTAAAAAGGCAGTTAAGTATGTCAGCTTCTTAAGCCTCGTGGTGCCCGCCGGAATCCAGTCGATGCAGGATTCTTCAGTTGAAGGAGAAAGGCCAATAAAATTCTCAGAACTCGGCAGAAAGGGGCAGCGGCAGGTAGCTCGTAGATGCGAAGGTCCGAGGCGAGGGTGATCCAATGGAGAAAGAGGCTTTAGAATTTAAAAATGCTGCTTTTTGTCAAAGTTGCGACTTGGCAACGGCACATAAAAAAAGGTCAGCCAAGGTCCAGCGGACCGTTTATGGCTTCTCATTGGTCGGATTTCTATAGCCGTTGGAGCGTACCAGCCAGCCTTGGATCCCACACTTTTTTATTTGCTACCCGCCGGCCAATAGGGCCTTTTTGGCCCGGAGCTCTATATGCCAATATTTCAAAAGTCAAAAGTCGCCGGCCAATTGTTTATTGTTTATTTTTTATTTTTTTACAAGTTACATTTTTACATTTCAAGGAATTTGACAATCTTAAAGCTAGGTACACAATGCAGAGTTCCGTGAATGTGGACAATTTCAAAATAGTTTATTAATGTCACATCCACGGATTAACATTATACGCAAACAATATTTATTTATTTCTTATAGTAGTAAATAGTAGCGAAAGATGTAAACAAAAACAATATAAAGTCATTCTTAAATTATAATGAACAAGCGTCCGATATAGGTACCAAAGGACTAAAGATTTATATATAATGTTGCGAACTTGTTTGCTATAGAAGGGTACCTAAGGAACAAGGATTTTTATATAATGTTGCAAACTTGTTTGCTATAGAAGGATACCTAAGAAACAAGGATTTTTATATAATGTTGCGAACTTGTTTGCTATAGAAGGGTACCAAAGGAACAAGGATTTTT
The DNA here is from genome assembly GCA_026573805.1 of Hesperophylax magnus. Taxonomy (NCBI): domain Eukaryota; kingdom Metazoa; phylum Arthropoda; class Insecta; order Trichoptera; family Limnephilidae; genus Hesperophylax; species Hesperophylax magnus. The sequence goes on from JAIUSX010000011.1 coordinate 24,602,846, forward strand.
ATATAATGTTGCGAACTTGTTTGCTATAGAAGGGTACCTTAGGAACAAGGATTTTTATATAATGTTGCGAACTTGTTTGCTATAGAAGGGTACCTAAGAAACAAGGATTTTTTTAAAGAAGAAAAATAATATGGTTAATTATTATCAAATAGAAAATAATTTAAATGCCTTTACTTAATCTTCCTTAGATTAAATAAGCAACGTAAGTGCAAACATGTAATCGTCCAACCCAAAGTTTCAGTGCGAAATATAAAATAAATTATAAAATGAAATAAAAATTAAATTAAGAATTTAAAGTAAAAATGCGTAAGTTTGGAAAAAATAAATAGGTTTTCTCTATGGGGTGGTAAACTGGTAAATTTCTGCAAAATATTTAGATATTAAGATAGATATTGGAAAATCGTATGTATAAAATTATGTGAAATGATTACTTCATTATATTAAGTGCTAAATTTTCTGTCAAATTGATAAAAATTAACAGAGAAAAATCAACAACATTTCTAAACTTCACCATGGTATCATAAAATGTATTATGTCTTAATGTATGGACATAGACCGTACAGTAACCTGGGTCAAAATAAGAGGTAAAATATCTACGTATGATGCAAATGTGATTGCATCTAGCATTAATAATTTATATTCTTAATTAATATCGATTCTATAAAGAAAATTAACGTACTTTATCAATTAAACATTTTGACTTATAAAACGGCCCACGGTACGGACCTCTTTCTTACAAGAGCTAAAAAACGTGTCCAATTTTATTGACTGCTATTTATTATTATTCCTGTTTTTCTGTTGCCCTTTGCCATTCACTCAACAAATAGTCCGTCAACATGTTTATAAGTTTACCGACTTTCTAATCCCACATTCAGTACATAAAATCATAAATCGAATTGTTTTATCAAACAATTTTTTTTAAATACGTGTCCATTTCCTTTAGCCACAGCCATTCCAAATTTTTATCAATTTATTACATATTTCCCGTGTCCACTTTGTTAAACTCAAGTTAAGCAGTCACAAGTTTGTAATCTCTTCACAAAATATTTGTTATTTTTAAGATAGTATTTATACATTTGCCGAGCAGAAACGGTAAATATTTGATATTCCCTCGGAAATTATTAAAAACACCTTTGTTCGTTATAACATGTTATAGGTATGAAAAAATACAATGTTTCTTTTAATGCTACATTAAGCATTTGTGGAGAGATTTATGATATATTATGAATAAGTCATACTTTAATAAATATTTTCGCTTACGCCTATTCATTATAATAGTTTTTTTTAAATATTAGCGCGCTCCCTCTAACATTCTTATTTAAATATATCCCTTTCAAACTTCATAACCCTTCTTCTTTTTGAAAACTTACTTATGGGGTCTTTGTAACATTTAAAGCGTCAAGTTTTTGGTATAGTTAAGGTTATGTAGCTACTAAGTCTTCTTTTCTCAGATCGGTTATTGCTAGAAACTATAACTCGTAGAGAACATTTACTGCAAGTAAATTTGTACGGATCGTAGAAACGGGCTTAAGTCCTAAACATTAAGCCAAGCTTGGTTTAGGAGTTGCCAAGCTCGAATCTACTTCACCTGTCGGTTGGTAAAACAGTAATACTTAACTAAATTAGCCAACTTGGGGTAGAATCATATTGCTTTGAAGATGTGAGGCAGAGCAACTTAATCCTTGTGGTTCCTGAACCTATTCCACGAACTCTGAATATGAACAATATATAGGTTGGTGAAATTAGTGATAAAGGCTTAATTGCAGTAACAACGGAAATATTGTATCAAATAATTGACATGCGAGTTTTCGAAACGTTCGACCATAAACAAAAAAAGATTTGAAGTAATATTTTTTTAACCAGATTTGTATTAAAAGAGTTAAAATATTATTATTTTTTTATGAAAAACTACTGTTTATAAGACAAGGTTTTTTATGCATAGCACAAATGATAACAAATTATTATATGCAATAATTAGTCGCCTCAAATATCAATACAAATTGAAAATATCTCTCGAGTAAAAATAAATGCCGCCGACGGTAACAGTGGTCCGTCGATGGGCTCAGTGGTCCAGAGCATCTGACCGGACATCAGAAAGTACGGGTTCATTTCCCGTAGACGACATTTATTTTTAATCGAGAGATATTTTCAATTAGTATTGATATTTCAGGCGACTAATTATTGCTTAAATAATTAGTTAAAATATGTTTGTTATTTGTAATTTTTGTTTTGTTTGTAATATTTGCGTTACTGTCTTTATATACCAGCGCAGATAATTAAAATACTTTTCCGTTAAAATATTATTATAGGTACTTTACCGCTTCTTTGAATTTTTTCAAACACACTCTTCCCATTTCCAAGTTTCAACAAACCTAGGACGGACGTGCAAGACATGCTCATCTCATCTCCCATTGATTGGCAAAATATTGGAGAAACTTATTCGATGTAGGCTTCCTCAAACACTGTATCCTGTGACCGACAATTTGACTTCTTTAAGTATGTGCTTGAATGGGGGAGGGTCTGCATAAAGAGGTATATCATAGGAGACTTCATAGACATTTCAATTATACTTGGAGGCCGATGATACCCACGAAAATAAAATTAAAAACCAGAATGTTTATCCAAATCTTTTTTAAACAGTTTTAGATTTCCTCAATATGCTCTCGTATCATGACGTTATTTTTGAATTCCGGGTAGATGTGGGTAGTCCACAGGGTTCGGTGCTTGGTACGGATCTATAAAAGATTCTGTTAGACGATTTTTTCAGGTTGCCCTTGCCTGAAGGCTGTATCTCGGTCAACTACGCAGATGAAAAATTGCTTCTGGTGTCAGAGAACAACAGTTGAACAATCTCAACAAGAAGTTTACAGCAAAGCAGAAGAAAGAGAAATTTTACAATGGGGAAAGAGAAAACAGTACATTTTTGCTCCTAATAAGACCACGGGACTCCCGATGAAGGTCTTTCTTAGTAAAATACCTTCATCGAAATGGGAGATTCCAACATTAGCATTGTTGAAAATTCAAGATATTTAGGCAATACATTAGATCGATCATCTTCGTTCTTGACATTTGTTAAAGGTGTATTTAACAAAGCCCACAACCTCTTTATGAAAATCAGAAGAGTGGGGACTGCGCACTCCGGCGCTCTATTTCCTGTATAGGGACGTGTACGAAGCGCAAGTTTCTCTCTATATGAGAGCATCGCCTGGATAACGCAATGATTCGCTCGGCTCTTAAGCGGGGCCAGCAAACTCCCCTGTTGGTCATGAATTCGGACGCATTACCACCGCCGGTATATTGTTAATCGATTTGGAAATTAGCGAAGTTCTTACAAAAAATAGTTGATGAGAGGGAGTGCCCCTGTCCACCTCTGCATCCTATTGATACCAGGCGAAGCGGTCTCCCTCATATTGCTGAAAGAATGCGAGAATACATACTGAAAGATTGGCGATTGGATAGTTCAAATACAAGAAAATGCACCTCTTCCTTTTCCCGATTTGCTAAATTCAAAATGGAAGGGTCTTACATTCATTTGAATTTGAATTTTTTATACTCATTGTGATGCGATGGAATGGTTTGTACACCATCTAATTAGATCGGAATATTTCTTTGATGATATTGGTAATTTGCTGTGTAATTTTGCTCCCGTGTAGAAACCGATGGACAGATAACTTGTCAACAATGTACCGCGCAGCAAAGGACGTTCGTCCACTTGCACATTATTTGGACGACTGAAGCTACCGTGAAATCCGTAATTTGGTTTATAGGTTGGGTCTTCCGAGTAAATTGATTGTAAAACGGTTGTTCAAAATGACGTTGAATATATTTTAAATAATTACTTCGCGAAAATATCTGTAAAACGTGGCAAGCATAATTAACTATGGTGACAAATTTTTTGTTCTTTGTAAAAACAACTAAAGCAACTTTGTTTTTGATTTTTAAAATAACCTTTTTGACAGAACAACCAATATATTATTAAAAAAACAGTAGGGTAGGGAAAAATGACTAATGTTGTGGGTTTGTGTACCGCTGCCCCGGGGACCATTTATTGGATAATCAATACCTCTGACATAGGTTACCCCAAGTGGTTTGCTACGTTTGGTAACTTAGCAGGGGTGCCCGGGTTCATCGGTTGAGGTGTGTTCAGGATATGCCTACCCGCTAGCTGTGTGACGTACCAGATCAGGAGAGGCTAGTTTGGGGAGACCCTTTAACTCTCCGACTGGTTTCCCGACACATTGCCTTATGCTACAGTAGGAGAGGTATATTCATATGTCCGTCACTCCTGGATACGCTGATCCCTATATTCCTACTCACCCCGCACATCCTTTCCTTTTCAAAACTTCCATTCCTTTCTTTCCTTAAAATTAACCTCCACACAGCATCCCCAAAATGAGAAATTATATTCCTCACGGCCTTCTGTGTGGTTTTAATGTTAATATAATTATAATCTGATTAGTATTAATACGCTTCGTCTGGACGATGTAGGCCCTCTGATTGGTCAAATTTAAAATGTTTGTTTCGGTTAAATTCCGCTAACTTGAAAATTAAGACCCGATTTCATACTAAAATAGGATCACCAGATTTCTTCAAAAGCATCTTTTCTGATCATATAATTTTTGGATAATATCGAAGAAAATATGTTTTAGAAAGTTCACAATCCATTGGATTAATTACATTACAGTAAAAATTATCCACAATTACGTATTGAAATTTGACGTTTATCATTATTCACGCGAAAGACACATTGTTCAGTGTTGCCAGCGTATATCGATTTCCAATCAATGTAAAAAGCTTCTATAGCCAGTTAGTGTCAAGCAATGTACAATGTCAGTGTGATTTTTTAAAGTGAGATATATATATACAAATTTATAATTATAAATAATAAATATAATATATAATTATAAATCCACCATTATAAAGCCGGCTGCAAAAATAACCAGTTCCACTCGATACTTAAATACGAAATTAATTATTTTTTTGATATAAAAACACCGACCCCATGCGCTGTCATCAGCTGTCATGTTTAATATGTGATAATTACAGAATTATTATTGACGTGATAACCGTAGATATTTCTTTTAAAAACTATAGCTGTGAATCGCTAAAAATAAATATTTTGTTTTCAGATTATTATTTCAATTTAATTTCTATGGCTAAAAGGTATGTGGACAATATTTTACCAGAATTGGTCAAATTTCGGAATGTTCGAATGAGAGGGAAATTTACCAAGCGATCGAAGTGCCATAGTAGTGTATTCTTGAAGTGTGCTTTAAATCAATAATCCTAATAATGTGCTTCCAGAACAAAATTATTTCGGCGTCATGTCAAAAGAGTGTACAATCGAGCATTGCAAGGCGGTTCATTTTGAAGTTGAAAAAGGTAAACTGTTACATTCTTGCTGTCATACTGGAAAAATAATACCACAAATTTTAGCTTATCCTCCAGCACTTAACGAATGATTGACAGGAGATTGTAGTCAATCAAAAAACTTTAGGAATTTTATTTGTCAATACAAATGCTACTAGATGAAAACAGTGCTAATAGATTTGCCTCATTTGGAGCGCAAATAGCTAATATCCCAGGTAATGGTCCATATTGTTTAAAAATTTCTGGTTAGGTTTATCATCTGACTTCCAGAAGTATACAAGTTGCAGGTAAAATACCTTCCTATGCTCAGCTTTATCTATACGATCCTGATGAGGCTGTTAGAGTGCGTATGAGTCATCCATGTAATGCCGATTGCTATAAAAATATAATGCAAATAATTGATGATTGAACTAAAAGAAGCTGTCGAGGAAGAAGAAATACGCATTGCGGCTGAGGGTGGGCAGGTGAGAGATATACGTCTATTATTTACACGTTCATCAGAGGTACAATGCTCCAACCAGTTCTCACGATATCGCCATGGTTTACCTAGCAGACAGACGGGAATTTGTCATCGGGTATAGATATCGCTGTTTAACCTAAACATGTTGAAGGACCTCAAAGGATGGCTACTTTATCAAAGCATTTAGATCCTATGGTTTTCCCACTACTATTTCCATCAGGTGAATGTGGTTGGACCCCAGGCTTTCAGCATCATGCTGATTTCTGTACTGCTCAATGTCATACTGTAACTGCTATGTAGTTTTATGCAAGTAAATGAGCAGTGCGAAGAAATATATTTAATCCAATCCATTATGCGGTTAAACTTTTTCAACAGTATTTAATTCATGCTTACATTATTTATGATTCTGGTCGACTAGATTACATAAGGAAAAACCAACGACACCTCAGAGTGGAATGTTATCAAGGTTTCCAAAACCATGTAAGAAATTTAGCCACTGATAGAGGAGTATGTGCAGGTAATACAGTCATTCTTCCATCTTCATTTACTGGTGGACCACGCCATGTGAATAAACTTTATCAAGTTTCAATGGCAATGGTAAGTAAATTTGGTCGTCCTGTCGTCGTCATAACTTTTACATGCAATCCCAAATGGCCAGAAATACCAACTGAATTGGAACATTATCAATCGGCCGCGGACAGGCCTGATATAGTAGCCAAGGTTTTCTATCTAAAAGTCAAGGAATTTATTCATAATATGACTGAGAAACATGTTTTTGGAAAGGTAATTTGTTGGGTGTATACAATTGAACAGCAAAAAAGAGGACTCCCTCATCTACATGGTGTGTTTACACTTTGCAGCCAAGATAAGTTGTATACAGCTTCTGATATTGATAATGCCGTATCTGCAGAACTACCCCATCCGAAGAACGGCTTTGTACCATATTATTTAAAAAAATAACATTCATGGACCATGTGGCGTACTTAATCCAAGGTCAGTCTACATGGTAGACGGTAAGTGATCTAAAAAATTCCCCAAATCATTTAAAGATGCTACTGATAATAATTCCGCAGGCTACCCAGAGTACAGGATACGTGATAATTTTTCTGAAAATCACGTTGTTCGGGATATACGTATCGACAATCGATTTGTTGTTCCATATAATGCATTCCTTAGCAAAAAATATGATGCTCATATTAATGTTGAAATTTGTTCCTCTTTGGATAGTATTTATTTATTTATACTGGGTTTTTAGAGATGTTCTCACTTATCTATACATGATCAATCTCACTCAATTTTACTTCTGGCTTTACATTTACCCGACAGCCAATCTGTTTATTTTGTAGAGAAGCGGTAGGAACAGGCTCTCAGGGAAGCATCTACAAGGAACACCTCTTTAACAGCGTGGTTCCAATTAAATCTTCAAGATATTGAGGGACGCTCTATTTTGTATCAAGATGTACCAAATAACTATGTCTTTTCAGCTGGTAAAAAGTGGACGAGGCGACAGCGGGGAGGCGGCAACATCATTGATGACATACGAGAATGGACGCAGTGCATGACGGAGGCTTCATTGTATTTGATGCCTAAAATTCTTAGACATCTATTTGTTTTAATTTTAATACAATGTATCCCTTCGATCTTCGGCTGAAGATTTTTTTCATCGTGGTGTTGCTGAAGAAACAGCTATTAATCTTTGTCTTTTAAACATACAGGATATTTTAATGAAGGAGAATTCATCTTGCAGAATGCAGGGCTTACCCGAACCTGATGAAAGTTGCAGTTTTGGACAAGTATCTGATTTTAATGTAATTTCTGAAAACACTTTAGGTGAATTGATGGCTGCCAAACTCAATGACGTACAACTTCAAGCATATAATTCTATTTTGAATAAGTTTTTTTCACATGAAAATGATGACAATGAATGTTTCTTCATTGATAGCCCAGGCGAAACAGGGAAAACATACCTTTACTAAACTTTAATTCACACTCTACGACGAAAAGGTAAAAGAGTTTTATCATACTGCTTTTAATTTACCCCTCAATTTACAGGACAATACAACATGTAAGGTCACATCAAAGAATTGGAAAATTATAACGGAAGCAGATATTATAATATGGGATGAAGCACCGATGGCCCCAGGTGTAGCTTTTGAAGTAATTGAGCGTACTATACGTGATATCATGGGAAGTGATTCTGTCTTTGGTAACAAAGTTATTGTTTTGGGTGGAGACTTTCGTCAGATCCTTCCAGTGTGTCGACGTGCTTCAAGAGGACAATTAATTGCCGCTTGCATAAAAAGCAACACACTTTGGTACCATTTCAAAACTTTTCAATTAAAAACAAATGTCAGAGCTTTAGAAAGTGAAAATATATTTTCTAAATGGCTTTTGGACTTGGAAGATGGCAAACTTCCATCTGTAGAAGGAACATTAGAGTCATCTGTGCTTATTCCCTATGTAAATATTTGCCAAGATATTATTCACTGTGTATACGGTGAGACACATACAACTTCTGATGCCTTAGTGATGAGTCAACGTACCATATTGTACCCTAAATGCACCCTAACCCTAAGTGCAATCAATGAGGATGTACTTCAACGGAAAGCGCCCCTGAGGTGATATCTCACAAAAGCGGTGCTTTAAAAAATTTCCATAAAATTTTTTTAGAAATTTATGTTTTGGTGATGGCCTTTGTAATGGAACAAAAATGGTTGTTTTAAAAATTTCAGCTGTAACTTAATTCAAGCCAAAATCATTACGGGGAACAGAAAAGGTACAGTACATTTCATTCCTAGAATTTAAAACACTTTGTCGGATGTTACAATATAATTCAATATGTGCAGGAAACAGTTTCCAGTCAAATTAGCTTATGCAATGACCATCAATAAATCTCAAGGAAAAACTTTTGAACGGGGTGGACTGTTACTTCCTGAACCAGTATTTTCTCATGGACAGTTTGAGCGCAGTCATCGTTATTTATACAAATTCTGACTGGTTGGTATACGGATAATATTGTTTATAAAGAGATTTTTTTCTAATGAAAGTGTATAATATTATGTTGTAGATTGTAAAAAATAAAAGTATAATAAATTGTAGGTGCTTGCTTAAAAAGTATTGTTTTTTGTGTCCCTTGAAATGAAAATGACTCAATTTATCCCACCTGTATGTTTTTCCGCCTAAGAATTAAGAGAGTTTTGGTGTATTTACTTTGACAATCGTTAGGTAAGAGCGTAATATTATTTCACCCAAATATGTTGATTTTTAGGACTTATCCCAATAAAATAATTCTTAATATATGTATTTTTTTTTAAATGTAATTACTTTGACAGTCTTTTGGTAAGAGTTTATTATTTTACCAAAGTTATATGTAGGTAATATTGTTGATATTTTTTTTTTATTTTCGAATTACATATAAATATTTTGCAATTTAATTTCGATTAAAAAATTAAATCATTTCGCTGGTATGGGAGAGGAAACATTTTTCTCATTGACGAGATTTATGTTGGGGTAAAGGGTGTTTAATGGTGCAGAATGTCTTACTATTATATATCTACCCATTGATCTAATATCTACCTACTAAATGTAACTGTTAGTATCACTTAAACAAGTGCCTCCCGCAGGGCCTAGCAGCAAAAAACCCGCGGAGCGGGTTTTTAACTTCTAGTATACTTTATTACGGTAAGGAACATGTGCTTAAATAACTTCAAAATCTGATTCAAAATGTTTTTTGAACAAACGGAAAGTAATAAAAGCGTACAAACAAATCGGCAAAATACTGGAAATGAAGAGTGGTGTATCCTTCCACCACAAATAAGCTTAGATGAATTATGTCGCACTTTTGTAAAAAAAAAACAATATTTCCTGTCGTTTAAGTCGATGTAAACTCAAAAATAATGTGTGCTTATTTGTGTTGACTAAAGCGACAAAAAAATGCTCGTATCGCAATGAAACTAAGACCAATCGACGCAAGAAATTTGAGTTGGACTGCATAATTATGTAACTCATATTCACGTTATGTGGCGTTTTAGTAACTAACTTAGTATGCACGAACTTTGGAGGGTCTAAATATGTAAAGTCGTTCTTCTTTTTGAAATAAGTACCTTTTTGTAATTACAAAATTACTCAACGTACCATAACTGAAATTTCCGTCGTACGAATTTCGAAGGGCATAACACATAGTCCTGTAAGTTGTAATAATGATATAATATATGTATAATGTTCATTACCGACTAGCCTAGCTTGTTAGGGTGCGTTATTCAAAGAGTTTGATGTTGTTCGCAACAAACTTCCCCTTATGTTTTCCGTGCTATCTTATCAACTAATGTCACCCTAAAGTTATCTACGAGTACATTTCCCATGAAGTAGGGAAAGTTATTTCAAATATTGTCCTAGAGCTGACCTACAACATACCTTCATGAGTGTAAGTTTTGAAATTGAAGTTGGTGAGTAATTTTGTGGAGTTTGTTTTAATATTAAACGTTCATCGAAATCAGAGGTTCCCAAAGTGGTATATATGGACCCCCAGAGGTCGATATCGGTTTGTTGGGGGTCCATGTCAGCGAGAAAAAATTTAGGGGTCGACAAGATTCAAATGGGGGTACATACGAGCCTACCCCCATTTACCTCAAGTCAACATTTAGGAGTTCCGTAAATGACACAATACACCTAACACAAATAACACAGTTTACGTAATACTAATAATAGTCTGTAAAAAAATTACTTATTTGATATTTGTATTTTTATATTTCGTAAAGTTGTTTATTGAAGTATATAAACAGGTTACACGTTCCCTTTCTCGTCAGAATTAATATTGAAGCTAAACATTGCACATCGGAAGCCGCGAATTTTCCTAGATCCCCAACTTGTTTTTGAAAAATGTCCAGGGTAATACTGACGTTCAACATTTAAATGTACTCCACACAGACTTCAAAACTAATTTGAGGACATTTTGACTATGGAAATGGAACATCGAAGAATCGGAAATCATGTGACAAGAAGAAATGACCGAAATAAGCACTGACAAAGAATTTAAGGATCAGTTCTGAAGGGCTAGCTACAGAAATAAAATCCGTTGCTTATCTTGCTTCATTTTCATTTGGTGTAATACTTCACAAGGGCACCCTTGTCTGCAAAATGCAAAGAGAGAGGAACTTTACCGCAACCCGGTTGTTGGAAAGGCAAGGGAAGGGAATCTTTTTACGTAAAAATAAACGATTATCACATGGGACGTTAATATTTTTAGGAAAATTCAATATTCGGCAGGCAGGGTCTACGGAAAAAAAATTTTTGCAAGTGGTCTACGGAGCAAAAAAGTTTGGGAACCTCTGATAATCAAAAAACCAACATAGTACAATAGTACGATATGTGAACTTCAGTGTTCAAGTCTTTGAAAATATTTTAAAAAAAGTGAATTATTCTATAGAGTAAAAATATTACACTTATCCGTAGTATTTCATGTGAATTGTGGAATGATCTGCACCTTGTAGCTCAGAAACCTACGTGAACTATAAAATCAAAATATTACACTTATCCGTAGTATTTCATGTGAATTGTGGAATGATCTGCACCTTGTAGCTCAGAAACCTACGTGAACTATAAAATCAAAATATTACATTTATCCGTAGTATTTCATGTGAATTGTGGAATGATCTGCACCTTGTAGCTCAGAAACCTACGTGAACTATAAAATCAAAATATTACATTTATCCGTAGTATTTCATGTGAATTGTGGAATGATCTGCACCTTGTAGCTCAGAAACCTACGTGAACTATAAAATCAAAATATTACACTTATCCGTAGTATTTCACGTGAATTATGGAATGATCTGCACCTTGTAGCTCAGAAACCTACGTGAACTATAAAATCAAAATATTACATTTATCCGTAGTATTTCATGTGAATTGTGGAATGATCTGCACCTTGTAGCTCAGAAACCTACGTGAACTATAAAATCAAAATATTACACTTATCCGTAGTATTTCTAGTGAATTATGGAATGATCTGCATCTTGTAGCTCAGAAACCAACATGAATGATACAATCAAAATATTGGTAAATATTTGGGATCGCTGGCCACGGTTAGTACTACTTAACCTTTACCTTAACCACTATAAAAGGCAACTACCTGAATTTGGGAATTTTTTAATTTTATTGATATTGATTTTAATGGCAGCAAATTAAATTTTTTTTATTACTTGGTGGCAGTGTTTTGCGCTTTCTAATTTGTATTGTGATCAATATTGATAAAAAAATATCAACACTTTTCAAAAAGTTGGTTCCCTGGTTCAAGATACCAAATAACGTTGACAGGTTATGGTTGGTGAAATGATTTCGTTAAATCCTAGCAAATATTTTTTTCTTGATTTCATAAAACGAGGATAACGCCATGAAAATATAATTCTTAAGGTTAGTTCCATATACCATTCTGTGTTCAAGTTGAATTTATAAATCATCGTCAGTATTAAAAACGCATTTTCGTACTTTTTATGTGAGACCTGACAAGAGCTCTCCTGTCTTCAGGGCCGGCACAATGCGGGCGCAATTGGAGCTGTCCGCTCCGGGCGTCGAATTGTCAAGACGCCAAGACGCTGATGTGATCTAGCACCATAAATCAAGGTTAAGTGTGGGGCTATAGGAAGGGATTTAATTGAAAAACAGAATTTTGTTTGTGTTTTTAATAATTATCAAATATATTAATATATAATATACATATTTAAAAAAAAAATAATTTGATTAATTATATTGAAATCTTCATTATTAAAATATTAATTAAAGTATTTTACTACATTTCTAAACCATCAAAGATAGAGTTCATAGCCGTTTTAATATTTTTTTAATGTTTCAGCAACTAAAGATGTAAGATCGCATGTGTGGCATTTAATTGTAAGACAAAATTCAACTCTTACAATTCTGTATTCTTAAAATAATGAACATATTTTACAATATTTGCATAATTTTTTTGTAATAAAAGAAAACATTAAAATTTACGAGAGAGAACCAAGGCACACAACTCATACCGCTAGAAGGCGCTAGTGTAGTATGTTGCCATCAGAATGTAGGGGAAATGTCGGAAGTTGGAGTCGGAAGTATAATTAATTTTGTAGGGTATTTGGTATGTGGAATATTAAATTCAAGCTATTCAAGACACAAAATTCTTCTTTCATAAACAAAATAAGTAAATTAAATATGCTGTCCAGTGGAAAGACTAAAAACATATACTACTGCAAGAAGATATCTCTTACAAAGGTTTGTACACGTTTTCATAATACGTTCAGGCAATTGTTGACCATAATCTTTTAGGTGTCACGCCGCGTAAGTAATTATTTTTTTGTTTGATTTCTTTGGGTATTAAGCCCGCATTTGTACGCCCCACCAGCCAATCTACATTTTTTTCATATTAAAAAAAAACATGTCGGTGACTCATTTTTGATTCCAAGTATTTAATAAGATAAACTTGTCGAATGATACGCAAAAAATATGAATAGCACTTGGTTTAAATTTAATTACTACAAGAAATAACTATTTATGTAATCGGAGATAGTAAAAGATGCATTAGTTCCATTTTTCTCAATCGCAGTAAAGTTTGAAGTACTGGAAATGTGAATATATTATAAAAATATCCCTAAAAACCTATTTTGTTCATGCTTACTTAAGCCCCTGACATTAAAAAATCTTTAGATATTGAAGTTTAAATCAAATGTTGTTATTTAAGAGCTAGCACCATGCAGCGGAATTCAAGCGTTGTTGTTTTAAAAGAGCCTGCAGCATGCAGCGGAATTTAAGCGTTGTGGTTTTGAAAAGAGCTTGCAGAATGCAGCGGAATTCCAGCGTTGTAGTTTTTAAAGAGCCTGCTGCATGCAGCAGAATTCAAGCAGTTTTTTTTTAAAGAGCCTGCAGTTTGCAGCGGAATTCAAACGTATTGGCTTAAAAGAGCTTACAGCAAGCAGCGGAATTCAAGCTTTGTTGTTTTTAAAGAGCCTGCTGCATGCAGCAGAATTAAAGCGTATGAAGCGGAATTTGACGAGTTTAGTTTTAATTATTTAAGAAAGGTTATAATGTGGAGGAGCAAAGTTAATATTCTTCAACAAAATGTTTTTATGTTTGCAATATTCCATTTTGTTCAGCTCTGTCAAAGTATGCGTAGGGTTGAAACTGTTCAATGTTTAATGTCCATGTTTCTAACTATGTGAAACTTCTTCTTCTAGTACCTTCGCATTTCAATGGGGGTGGCTATCGTCAGAGTAATCTTCAACGAGCAGACTGGACCCTGGAAAAACTAAAGGAACAAGCGTAAGTGTTCCCATTCCATTCGTGTAAGTTTCTTATAACAAACTCATCGTCCTGCAGAAAGAAGCACGTTAAAAAGAAACTTAGTTTATTGTCAGATTTTTTTGCCACATATTATGCTGTCCAGCATAAACGTAATGACTTTGTAGATGTTTTATTGAATTATTTTCGCCCAATCGGCACAGTTCGTGACTTGTACCAAATTCGCCAAATTTCTTTTTTTTACCTCGAAGTAGGCAAGATGTCTATCGACACTGCCAACGTTACTTAGCGATCCGTGTTGTGAAAATGAAGAAAATAAAAATATATATCATTTTCACATCAAGAATAATTTTTAAAATACATACGTTGAATGTACAGATTTAAGCAAATTAAAAATAAAGTCTGACCTACTTCTGAATATTGACTGTATTTCAAGAAATCAAAAATAACAATTTGCAACCAAATAGAAATTGTATGCGATTTGTCATAGTATCTTTAATATAATCAAATAGAGGATTATCTACATGAAATATGTAAGTACATCGTTCAACTCAGCTAGGACAAGAATAGTTTATTAAAATGTCGATGAGTTTGAAAAGGATACAGTCGCGTTGCATTGAGTATCTTTATTCGTGATCTATATTTTTATTCAACTAAATACATGTATTTATTTTGTTCCACAAACATCAATCTGAAGGAAAACGCAAAAGAAAAGAGTTAATTTAAAAAAATATATATTTTTTATTTTTTATAGTGAATACCTCGCAAGAGTCCCAACTGCTCCCGTCTGGAGCCAGTGAGACTATGCCATCCCCAATTGGGGGATGTTGTGAGGCTGAAGGTATGTGGGGAAGGGAAAGAGGAAGGTGGGGAAGTACCTGGCTATTCAGATCTAGTCACTAAACACGGCTAAAGCCATTTGGAGCAACGTTTCAATTCTGAATGGTGGTCTTACACCAGGGCGATACTGGTAGTATCTTCCACTCTGGAACGTGCCGCAAATATACTATATATTATATTATTTTAATTAATTAATTGTGAAATAACACAAATTAATCAAATAAAATTTATTTGCGCACGCCGGGTTCGAACCCGCGACCTTCGGAATGGCAGTCCAATGCGTTACCACTGGACTATGCCGGCCGTCATTTAACTGTCTCATCTTTTTTAATTACTTTCTAGTCTTAAAATTGGCGAGTACATTTGTTAGTAAAATTGATAAGTACCTACTTTAAATTGTTTTCAAATTATTTCAAAATACTTTTAAAATCTAAGGCATTTTTTTCTTTTATTTTTATATTTTCCGAAATTTTTAAAGTTTTTAGTGGTAGAGGTACTATATATAACTGGTAATTTGGATAAATAATAGATGAGAGATCTTGAATTGTCTTTCTTTATTTACAAGGTGATTTTTAACACATTTTTGCAAATAAACTTTAAGTAGGTAGCAATTTTTTTCACGCGAAATTGATAATCGTGTACGTTTTGTAGAGTTATTTTACAATTAATTATACGCACCTACGTTTATTAGACAAAACACCACAGAAAACCAAGAAAAACCCTAAAAATTATTTTAAATACATACAATTTATTTGAAAGCATAACACAAACACTGTATCTTTGAGGTAAAAAACTTTCGATACAAATACAACATAAGTTGAAATATGAGATAAGATTAAAAACCTTTCAAGAATTTAAATGGAATCGAAAATATTTACCTTTTTTTTCGCATCGACAAAGTAGCCACTGAAACTTGTGAAGATTGTGATATTCAAAGCTTGGTGACTGTTTATTTACGTGTATATGCATACAGAGAAGAAGACCTTAAACGGGGTCCTAATAGAATAATGTACATACGTAATGCAAAAAAGATTGGAAGATTGGAAGCTCCAAAAAACAAGGCACAAAGTAATACCGAAATAACGGAAAACTACGTAGGTAGGTACTCGTATGAAACGATTTATGTGAAAAAGCATTACTATCAATGTATTAACAAATAAAACATTCATTTTTCTACGTTCCAACATCTTTGACTTACTGACAAAATGGAATGTTTGTTAGTTATTGCTTATTGGGCTTAAGGCTAAGTTTTAAAGTATTGCAATAGGTATTTGATTACGGATATGAATTTAAAATTAGATAAAAATTAAGATTAAAGAAAATTACGAATATTACATGAAGACATTTTTCAATCCATGAAACCTTATAAGTTAGGTAACTCGAACAGGTTTATTGGGTGAGGCTTGTCAAGGTTTGATGGCAGATGCGTATTCCAACCATCGGCGTGGTGGGCCGGATTTGGAGAAGCTGGTTGAGCCAGACCAACGCCTTTCTGTGGGAACCCCTTCCTTTCTATGGGAGCAATGGATTCATACGTCACTCTTGGATTCAAAGAACCCAGATTCCTACCCATCCCAAATAACTTATCCCGTCTCAGAACTTCCTCTCCTTCCTTGACTTAAAAATACCTTCCTTGACTTAAAAATACCATCCAAACAGAATTCTTCTTCAGAAAGGGCATAGGCTCCGAAAGAATTTATTTTCCACCGAGTCCCATGAGGAGTTAATGATAAAAATATAAATTTCATCAATACGGGATTTTCCTTGTCCAAATAAATACCGGAAGTTCAATGAATTTATGTTCTCTTCCAATGAAGATATAAACAGAAAAGAACTAATGTCAACGTATATAACGTGTAAATGTCCTTGAGGTCCGAGGATTCGGGAAGTTGGGGCAGGTGGGGAGGCGGCCACCCAAGGAAAAGTTGGAAGGAGTAAGTTGGAGGGAAAGTAAGGGTAATAAAACAAATTTCCCTTGTTCGATTTAACACTGTGGGGTCCGTCTACCCCATCCAGCAATATTACTCTTCCTGTATTGATTGCGCGCCCGGACGATTAATTCACAAGAAGGATGAACTGTTCCGCAGTTTAGGGTTAAGCAGCGGGGGACGGGGTTGGAACTGCCCCCTGGGGTGACATTTTTCCGTCCCACGTTAATTCTTACCTGCTTTTTGCGAGGAAGGTTTTGTCTCATACGCTATAACTGTAAAATTGCAACACTACGATGAAAGTACGATAACAAAGCAAATTTATTATTTACTCAACATTGCTGCAGAGTGCTAACAAAGCGAGTGACTCAGCCGAACAACTTATTGAAGTGTAGATGTGATAGTGGACAAGTCAGTTCATGGAGTTTAAAGTACTTCTAATATGGTTTTGCGATCTAGGAAGAATTAAGAGAGTTTTACATTAACAAGCGAAGATTCGTTCGTTAAGGCACGTCACAACTTAGAAAATTCAATAGATAGTAGTTCTATGTTACAACAAATAACAAGTGTGATATTTTTGAAGTTATTAATACATTATTAAATCTTGAATGGCAAGTAAGATGTATAATTTTAAACTCCCGCATTACATTCATTTTTAAGTTTTGAATAAATCTTTGTTTGGGTGTTTGATGAATTATATTCACTATTCCACACCACAACGATCCATAAATTGATTCAGATTCGTTAAGTTCATCCACGGGGTTTGGATGAACTTAACAAATTAAAGTCCTGTGGGACGCGCACAATGAGTTTCGTTCCGCCGAATTTGGCGAATTAGAAGGAACAAAGGAGCGATTATGATGAACTGCAGAGCATATCGTAGAAGAATGTTCCTTCACCAGTTTCTCAGAACGTACATGTGCGGAATCATCATGACCCCCGACGCTTTCGACTGGCTAAATAACCTCAGCATTCAGCATCTGATTATGATATTCACATACCCTCCTCCACTATTCGAATAAGAAGAAAATAACCAGAACTAGAACGATAATATTCAGTTTTACAATCGAAACCTCTTAAGTTCTTCCGTCATTGAACACGGCGGTTATATTGGGTTTAATGCCAAGTATAACAGACCCGAGAAGAAGTTAGGCTTAATGAGATTACGGTGTACACTTTTATTCCTCTCCTTGCGACTACTTGATGGGTTAACTTCATCTTGATGAATTCTCAGACTGTAAGTTCGGCTACTTTAGATGCTTGTTGGTATAACTATGTGTTTCGGGAGTTTACTAGAATGTTAAGGGAATACGTTTTTTAAATGCTTTTGATTGAAGTTTCTGTAGTACAATAATTATTAATAAACCATTCTTTTCCTAGACAACTTGCTGACTTGAACTTTAAAATAATATACTTTATTTGATTATACTAAAGATTGTTATTTTTGACGTCTTGAAATATAATCAATATTCAAGACTAATTAAGTTTGTTCAAATCTGTACATTTTTTATTTATTCATTGCGATCCTTGATGTGAAAATGATTAAAATATTTTTATTCTCATAGAAATTCAACCGTACAAGGTTGAATAATAATTCACAATATGAATTAGCGCTCAGAAGAGTTTCCGTCGGAGTAAATACAATTAAAAAGCTTCAACAAAGATCTTTGTATTATGTCAGTTATGCCAATTGAGTTGGAAGTTGATAAGTCCTGCCCGAGGTGGTTGGCTGCGAGATCAAACGGATAGGATCGCTCAGTGAATAGGGCAATTTCAGAGTAGAGAACTTTTAATTGAATTAGCGGCCTGGAAAAATGCTATTTTATTTTAAGCCTGACAATGTTAAATATCTGGGAAATTATCCCCCACTTCTGACGTGAATTTCACATACATATTTGGCGACGCCGCCCGGTCCTACACACCGGGTTTTTCAACGTTTTTGCTAACAAACATGATAATTTTAATCAAATATAATATATAATCTCGCTTATGAATCTTTACACTTATCTACTTAGAGCACTAGAAATAACCAATTTTTTTAATGCTTATTTTGAAATAGCAACTTTAAGCAACATATATTTTTGCTAAATCAGCCTTAGTCAGTTTTATGACACTAACTAGAAACTACAAAAAAAAATTTCTTCCAACCAAATAACCACAAAAAATACTACTCGAAAATTATTCTTCTTCAAGAACCAAGCAGCTAGTGCACGTTGGAACTACATTCTCTAGACTCTTTTCTTTCTCTTTTCTCATTTCTTGCAATGGTAGCAAGTGTTTCTTGTCTTTCGGTTGAATAATAAACACAATAATCGTACTATCAAAATAACACCAAAAATAAATACAAGAACTTGAAAAACGAAACTATGGCTATTTGACTAACGTAGTCTATGACCTCGGTCTCACGCACCGGGTTGGCGCCAAAACTCCAATACGTGCGTCCGCGTCGCCGGAGCGGTGTGGGAACGGCGGGGTTAACTTAACGACGGGGGACACACAATGAGGAAAATGCACCAAATCACATCTCAATTTGATGGCGGGTAAAAAAGTTATTGGATTTTTTCGAATCACCCGGTCTTACAAACCTTTACATCCCCAATGGTTGGTTAATAGTGTGCTTTACAAAGACAAATCGAAGTTTTTAAATCAATTATTGTAGTGAATTGTTAAAGTGAACATATTAATAATAAAAGTATTTATTAACTTTAACTATACTATACCTTAATAATTATAGATGTCTGATTTGTTTTATAAAATTTATATAACCCTCTGAAATCCTTTGATTTTCATACGCTTTTGGCGATCAAGGATAAAAGATAAGATGGGCAGATAAAATAACGTCGCAATATTATTTTGTACAAATAGTGTAGGTAAAACGGTTATTTGTGACTTGTGGTAAAGTATTATCAGTAAACATGGGAAGCACTTTATAAAAATTAAAAAAATAAATGTTTTTTCAAGTTTGTTTAAACTCGACCATCAAAATCAGAAGGGATCGATTGAATAATTAAATAATTTAACATAACCCCTTCACACCTACATAAGCTTCGCGAGACTCCCAATAAGATTGTTGGCTAGCAACAATCTTTCTAGCAACCTGTTTAAGAATTGGAGGATTTTTGTTTTATTTTTTAACCAGAATGAACTATTTCCATGACAAAATCAGCACGAGCTGAACGAGTAGATATAAACATTAAGGACTCTGCCCACTACAACGTACCATGACCGTAACCATATCGACACATGCAAATTGTATTCTTCCAATG
The DNA here is from genome assembly GCA_026573805.1 of Hesperophylax magnus. Classification (NCBI taxonomy): domain Eukaryota; kingdom Metazoa; phylum Arthropoda; class Insecta; order Trichoptera; family Limnephilidae; genus Hesperophylax; species Hesperophylax magnus. The sequence continues at coordinate 24,622,981 of JAIUSX010000011.1, forward strand.
AATGAATATTATAACATGTAAAAGCGTTGGGGTATTAAACGTCATGTATAAATTATTGCCGGGGCTGTTGAAACCCTCTTAGGTTAAGGTGGACTATGGCAAAGAATGTGCTGTTATTGGAAAAAGGTTCTATTTTTGTTCTGAAATAAAAAGAGTTTGCTAGGAGCAATCATATTATATATATATATATTTAAACCAAAACATATTATGAATTAATAATCAGCATTTGCAAAAATAATTATCAAGCAACCATCATACCTGTGGACACGACGTAAAACTAAGCGTATCTAAAAAATCTACGAAGAAAGTACATGGAACAACTCGTATGGACAGAAGCCAGGAGCAAGATCTCTTGTACGTAACGAATCTGGATGACTCATCCACTGCATCCCACGAAGCTGATTCATTCAAATGCGAGCTCGCTCCTTAAAGCGAGGGTAGCCGACAACGTGCTGGTGGTAGATGGCACACGTCGAGGCCTTTTCCATCGAGGGGGCCCACAAATAAGGCATTTGCGTGAACGACTCAGTTTCGGGGCGCATCCGCGTTATTATTAAATAAGTACTCCATCATCTCCAGCAGCAGATGCCTTTCGATTAGCAAGGAAAGGCAAAACTCCCGGTGTCACTCAGCACACTTTTAATTAAAACAGAAAAGAGAATACTCATTTTGAAAACTCAAATTATCACGATGGCGCGCGGCACAATCATCCTTAACAACGAAGATTGCCCGAAAGTTAAAAAGCAATTCAATAACTTAAATTATGCGACATAATCGAATAGTTGTCGCTTTCCAAACGATGAGAATTCAAACAGTCCCGTCACTGACGGAAACGGACCAATATTCCAGAAAAAATGTTGCCAGTCAAATTCAAGCTGGTGAATTTATTCCTTCACTGGCCAGGTAGTCAGAAAAAAAAATTATTTTGGACAATATGAATTATTTTCGTAGTAACAACGCCTAATATGCCTTCCGTCACAGACCAACACCGTAGCGTGCCATGACCAGACCGTCAATAAATCCACGGAGAGATTATTTTACAATCGACGATACGCTCCGTGCATACGCGCATAGATTGCTCTCGATACATTGCAATAGGCATAGTAGTGCGTAACGTGTTTCTTTTCGTGCGTGATACGTTCATAGCACGGTCATGGAATGCTCCGGTTATGTGGGCAGACTCCTTTATGTTAGTTATTTATAAGGAGATCTGTTTCCCCGAATGACTAAATAAAAATCAATGGTTTACCCTAAATTAGGTAAACTTTGTCGTAGTTACTACAAATATCGATTTTCCTTCTTGAACTTTTTTTTTTCGGTGATGTAGTTACTTAGTTGGCAGTTTTTATTACTCTGTGGGAGTATTAAAATTAAAACACGTAGTTCCAAAAAAGTAACGCATTAAAATTAAAAAAATTAACGTAAAATTTTGTTCAATTTGAAAAATTAGTGTTTTAAACTTGTTTCTAAAGTTATAGTAAAATACAACAATTGTATCATATTATTTTATCTCGATCTCGCTGACAACGCACTTGTATGTGAATACAAGGCTCTTTTAATATGTATAAATTCGAGGATGGGGGCGATACATTCATTTTGATTACCGCCATTTGCATATATATTGCTATTTAGCGATGATCTTCCCAAATTAAGTATTCTTTTGAGTTTGTAGATACCGAACAGCGCCTGGCGTTTTGCCAAAGCACACTTCTTTGTAATATTTTATTTTTTACCAATGCAGGTAGGACCTTTTATTAAATAAATCATATTTAAAGAAAAGCTATTATTTTTATTATATTGAGAGAAAAACAGTCATCAAGTTCTTCAGAATTATATTATCTTTATAAAAGATAGATTAAGGGAAAATTATTAAAGTTTGTTTCATTGGGCTTGTTATAACGATTTGAATATGTAATTCGGCCTTTGTTTGTTTCTAACCCAATAAAGTCAAATATGTTTCTTTGGCGTTTCCGAAAATTCGTAAATTTTTGGAAATGCTAGATATTTTTTCCAAATAAATACGAGACTTTTGATTCCGTAAGTATATTATTTTAAAATTTGTTTTTAGTCAGAAGAGCTCTTTTGTCGAATTTTTTTCAAATTTCACTACAGCCACTATTCTAATATCAGACATGTTCAATAAATAGTTAGGTATATTTAAATTAAATTTACCTATTTATTTAGACATTAATATCTACATTAAAAATGATGAAAAGTTTTTATTATTTCATGCTAGAAAACAATGTTTTTTTAGAGATGCATTGAAACGAAACCAGGCTTATGACAAGCAGAGTTATCTAGTCCAATTAATTTAACTGTTATTGCCAATGATTATTACTGAATGAACAGACCAAAAAAATCCTGACATTTGTTTTGTATTTAATTGTGAAGTCTTCCAAAACTTGGGTCTCTATTTCCGAAGTTTAAACAGGCGATTTCCATAATTTCCTCCATAACAATGTAGGTATTATTAATAACATTAGGTATTCAAAGTAATCCGACCATTAATTATTTGCAAGTCTTAAACACAGTAATTACACTGTGCCAAACCTTCTTGGTCGATGTTATCAGGACTACGGAATCGGCGGGCAGGACTTGTTTAGGTACATAATATGGCTAAACGATCGGGGAAGCCAAAGCTAAATACTTAATGGGCCGAGGGATAATTACGGCATCTGCTGAAAATGGCCTCCCGGCTGCGATCCCGGTAATACAAATCGTTCCCAAAATAGGACCACAGCCGAACAATTACTTCGTGCGGACAATGAAAGGCATCTTTTATTTTATGTTTCGGTACCCATTATCCTTGTAAAATATTGAAAATCTTCAAAAACGAAATACGCAACTTTGAAATCTCCCTTTCTACAGAAAAGCAATTTGAATGAGGAATAATGTGTTGAGAGAATTCAATATTCCTAAATTATCTAAAATATATATTTACATGATCTAAACTCTAAACTAAACACTTACTTTTCAAAGTTTTTTGTATTTTGATTTTATGGATTTTTTCGTAATCCTCTAACTAGATGGGGCTTATAAATAGCTGGGGCTTATAACTAGCTGGGGCTTATAACTAGCTGGGGCTTATAACTAGCTGGGGCTTATAACTAGCTGGGGCTTATAACTAGCTGGGGCTTATAACAATAACACAACTATTTATATTCTCAAGAAATATTTTAAAGACATCATTAACAAAAAAAACTGCTACGAATATTTCTATCTAAAAGTCATTCAAATAATCCTACCATGTAAATCTACTTATTTTCCATAATTATTTTTCTTCTTTCTAAATACATACATATTATGTATTTCATTATCATGACATGACCGGTCGGTGGCCGAGTTGACATCGCGCTTGGGTCCCACTCAGGCGTAGTGTGTTCAATTCCTCGGCTGGCTAAGTCCTCCATCACAACACAAGCAACATTTTCAGCTTACTGTGGTGGTAGTAGGAGATTTTCAAATATTGTCAGGTCATTCGTAAATCGGGAATGTTTGTCTTTCTTTTTTTTAATAAAAATAAAAATAAATGTCAAACAAACGATATACATATAAAAGAAAGTTTATTTGAAGGTGTAAAGTTGATGACATTAAGTGATAACGGTGAAATGATAACCTCCTGAGTCGATGTACATTTGTCCTTGGCTTTCGAGAAAATCGAGAAATACTGGGCCGGCCACTTTTTGCGACAACTCTAGTGGACCCAGTTTGCAAATGACGCTCTGTCAAACGCCTAATTGTTCGCTCACATGGTGCAGGACGTCGATTCGCGTTCTTCAGGTGTGTATCGCTTCATTGCTTGTCGTCAACTAATTCTCTTTCTGTCATATTAAAGCACAATGACATTTGATGACATTTGCAAAAATTATGACCCATTCACAATAGGATAATAGTTTTGCCCCACATTGTGAGTATATATTTATATAAATTAGAGTTATATGTTACTTGTACCAGGGCGGGTAAGCGGTGGATAACCTCCAATCCCACTTTATCACAAATGGCCGCTGTGTGGCGCGCGTTTTAAAAAAGGAAGTTCCCGCGCCGCACCCAACAAGTTATTAAAAAACCTTTAAATGTACCTCTATGTAAACGAAAAAGAAAAAAAAGATATCTGCATTACCTTTTGTTTAAAGATTTTTTTAAAAAATGAGGATTTATTATTATTATTAATTAAAAAATAATTATGCAATTTATATCGTGTCATGTTTATGCATTCAAAAAAATAAAAATTCTTGATAATTGAATGAATATGGCAAATAAACTCACAAACTAACATAACAATTTATGTTAGTTTGAATAAAGTAACAATTTGTCTATGATTTGACTCAATAGCCGTTTTTGACAGCACCGTAAATAATATCAATATAGTGTCAATAAAACAACCTAATAACATAACCCGCTTAAAAAAACAATATATAGTGATACGCTAGACAAAGTGGCAGTATTTGTGACGGTGGCAGAGAAATTAATCATTTGTAAATTGAAGTGCAAAAAGAGTATTGTCATTGTGACCCAAAATCAACTTTGGTGAAAACATACAATAACCATAGACAATACAAATCTATTTCGCCATAGACAATTTACATAAATTAATATATACTTAGGGGCATTTTTGTTCCAACATTAATAAAAATATAATTAATAAACCAAAAAAAAAAAAAAAAAAGAAATAGAAAATGGCAAATACAAGAGGAAAGGAAGTTATAACGGAAACCGAAGAAAAATTTAACATTGATAAAATTATACAGATTATTGAAAAAAAATTTGAATCCATGAAAAAAGAAATTATATCAAAAATTGAAAAACAAACCCAGGACACTCAAAAAAGCATTGATTTTATGAGTAGTCAGTACGATGATCTAATAAAAAAACTAGAAATAACAATTCTACAAAATAAAAAAAATTGAAAATGATTTTGAAAACATAAAAAAGGAACACCAGGAAAAGAATATCATTATTAAACAACTTGAAATAAAAATTTCAGACCTCGAATACAAATCTCGGTCTAATTTCTTAGAAATAGCGGGCATTCCCCAAAAAAATGGAGAGCAGCAGATGGAGATAGTAAAAAGAGTTGCGGCGGCGGCAGGAATGGAAATCCAGCACAATGATATAATTGATATAAAAAGGACACATGATAGAAGGAACAATGCGCCACCGAAACTGCTAGTGGAATTTGCGGAAAAAAAGACAAGAGACAATCTTCTTTCTAAAAGGAAAAATATTAATTATGCAGCTATAAAAGATATCTCCACCGAACCAATCTATATTGCAGAGGAATTGAGCCCATATCAAAGGGAACTGCTCTGGAAAACGAAAAAATCTGCCAATGAAAAAATGTACTCCTACGTTTGGTTCAAAGATGGAAAAATAATGACGCGAAGAATGCCAACCGAAAAAATAATTTATATAAAACATGTAGATGATATAAAAAATATTGTATAACAAAAGGGCACAAAAACGATTACGAAAAAAAGATAAAAATGGCTGACATTATATTAACCTCGGAACCAAGTGATCTATCGAATTTAAATAACAACTCTTTCAAACATAAAAACATAAGAAGCATAAGAAAAAATTTTGATGAATTGCAAATTTTATTGAAATATTTAAAAGTTAATTTTCAAATAATAATACTTACTGAATGTTGGATAAATCATAAATACATGAAATTGGAAATTGCTGGATATACAACCTACTCAAGTTTGAATAACAAAAAACAAAACGATGGTGTAATTATATACATTAAAAACGAAATAAAAGCCGAAGTTGAAGAAATTATTATCACAAATGCCAATTGTTTAAAAATTAAAATCAGTAAAGAAAAAGCTATATTAGCAATCTATCGATCGCCCTCAACAAGAAACATCGACCCATTCCTTAAATCCGTAGACGAGGAACTCTGCCTTCTTAAAGAAACGAAAAACATATTTATTATTGGAGATGTAAATATAAATATTTTAGAAAATGGACACCCTAAGCGAATTCAATATCTGCAGATGCTAGCATCCCATGGACTGGAAAGCTTAATAAATGTTCCTACTCGAAAAGTGGACAACAGTGAAAGTTGCATAGACCATATAATGAGTAAAACAAAAGACATTACTCAAACTGTTGTATTTAATTCAACTATAACCGATCATTATACAACTATGCTTTCAATAAAAATAAACAAGTCAAATAAAATGAAGAAAAAACCATTAACAACAGAAAAAACAGAAATCAACTGGAATATCATTAAACATAATCTACAATGTACCGATTGGAAAAAACTGCAAAGTATGAACAATACAAATGATGCATGGAATTATTTCATAGAACTTCTTCAGAATAATATACTATCTAATACCACAAAAATTACTAAGAAAATCTCACACAAAAATGTACATATTAAACCATGGATTACACAGAATGTTATAAACTGCATAAGAAAAAGAGACGAGTTACACAAGAAACTTAAAAAAATTCCATACGATATACACATGTTAAGATACTACAAAAGATACAGAAACATTTGCAAAAAAGTTATTATGTGTACAAAAGAAACCTACTATAAGAAAAAAATTGTAGATTGTAAACAAAATCCCAGGAAAATGTGGCAAATAATAAATGAAATAACCAGTTCTAAATCTGCCAACGTTACATCAATTGACGTGCTGAATATAAACAATGTTCCCAGGACATACGCTGATAATCCTGACCAAATACTTGAATACGTCAATAATTTTTTCATAAATATAGGATCAAATCTAGCAAAGCAAGTTACAAAATGTAATGAAGATGTACAAATAAACGAACCACCTGAGCAAGGAAATCAGCTCAATTTTAAACAAATTACAGCTGACGATATCAAAAACACAATTTCTTCTTTAAAATCAAATATTTCTTCGGGGGAGGACACAATCTCAACCAACGCAATAAAATATCTCTGTAAAGAACTTATCGAACCACTTACATACTTAGTCAACATGTCTATAACGAATAGCATATTCCCTACAGCCCTCAAAAAAGCGATTGTTATACCAATATTTAAACAAGGATGTAAAAATGACATAAACAATTACCGACCAATAAGCCTACTAAATGCATTTTCAAAAATATTGGAAAGAATACTAAAAAAACAACTCTTATCCTACTTAGAAGACAATAAAAAATTATCAAAAACTCAGTATGGATTTAGAGAGAACTTAAGTACTAGTGACGCCATAGAAAAAATTACCGATATGATCAGTAAAAGTTTAGACAGTAGAGAAAAAACTTTGGCAATCTTCATAGACTTACAAAAGGCTTTTGACACAATAGATCACAAAATACTTTTTTCAAAACTTTCAAAAATTGGTATGTCATGTACAACACTAAACTTACTAAAAACAAAAGAAAAAGCAAACCTCTTCTTATCAACCATGGAGTACCACAAGGAAGCGTACTAGGTCCGATATTATTTTTAATATACATTAATGATATCTGTAACCTAGAAACAAGAGGAAAAATCATTAGTTTTGCTGATGACACAGTAATTTTATTTAAAGAAAAAGATTGGATAAATACCTACAAAGAAGCTGAACACGGACTTGGTCTCCTGCAAAACTGGCTTAAAAGAAACTCCCTGACGCTTAATGTCAATAAAACAAAATATCTGACATTTTCTAAAACAGCCAGAGGGCAGCCGTCAGAGGACCTTAATCTCAAATTACATTCATGCCAAGGAATTTATCAAAAAAATCAAGGCTTATCATGCCTCTGTCCCACTATAGCACACTCCAAAAGCATCAAATATCTTGGAATTGAAATTGATGATAATCTCCGTTGGAACTCACATATAGATGTAATTACAAAAAAACTAACCAGGTACATATACTTCTTTAGAAACATTCGCAATATCCTCAATATAAACGATATTAAAAAAGTATACTATGCTTTGTGTCAATCACAAATAGAGTACGGAATAACTGGATGGGGGTCTGCCTTGAGCACTCACACAGAGCGGCTCAATATAGCACAAAAAGGAGTATTAAAGACTATACTGAAAGTTCCGCTTAGAACTCCGACAGAAGAAATATTCAAAAACTTCAATGTTTACAATGTACAGAAACTAAATTCAAAAAATATTTTATTTAAACTGAAAAAAAACATATCCGAATACTCCACTGCCCAACATAAATACACAACCAGGGCAAAAAGCGAAAATATCCTGATTACTCCCAGTTTGAACACATCCTTTGGACAGAGAAATAATAAATTCCATGCTATAAAATTGTTCAATGCTCTACCAAATGAAACCAAAAAAATAAACGAAATGAGTATATTTAAAACAAAAGTCAAAACATGGCTTAGAGATCAAAGTAATAATCAACTTACAAACATTATGAAGACAATGTAAAGACAATTCAAAACTAAATACAAAAATTTAAGAAAAACTACAGGCCGCCTCAGAACAGGAAACCCTAGTGAGGAGGACTGTGAAAAAAATACAAAAAATATACTTATATTATACTTTAAACCTACATAATGTACAAATTTTGCTATTGATATTAATAAAAAAAAAAAAAAAAAAAAAAAAAGGGCGAATCCTTCGTGGCGGTACCATTATATTATTATTACACCTCTTCAAGTTAAGATATAAACAATTAATTCCACTTTTTTTTATTTTTAGAAGAAATATTTCGTTACTTTATTGCATTATAATCTGAATTTTTAGTAGCATTGGTTATTACTAAATTTTCAATTTTGTTTTTCTTGGAATATTATCTAAATTTAATAATATTTTCACTGACGAGTTCGACAACAATTATTGTTTTTACTCTGTTTCGCTTTTATTTTAAAATTAAGGAAAAAAACTGTTTTTTGGTGTAAAAATTTCGATAGACTTCCACCAACAATTACACAAATAGAAAATATTTATTCTTGAAAAAACTTATTAGCATTGATATACGTATAATTTATTCGAAGAAACATGCAAACCAAAAGAATATTACATTTTAATAAATGAAACGGTGTCAAAGCTTTTACAGGTAAAACATAAATAAAATTGAAGTAAGTCAATAATAGTTCGTTTTGAAAACCAAATTGATCGAGCTGAAACTTGCCAAAAATCGTCAAAAAGTTGACGATTTTTCAGTTTATCGAAATGGAACCGACAGTATTACATTTTATTTTAAATATCTGCAGTTTGGAAAACATACGATACGGAATCCACCTTTTTTATCATTCATTATTTTTAGTCCTCCATTAGCCTGTCAACTGTGGATGGGGCACCGGTGGCTTACACAAAAATCGATGAATTTTTTAAGCCATTTTAATTTTTATGTACAGATGAACAAAATAAATATTCAGAATCACTTGCGCTTAACATTTCTTTAGAAAATAATTTTTATTTGACGTATTCAGCTTTTCTAACGGCTTTGAAATAAATTATCTACGATTTTTCAGAAAAAATACTCAGGGTCACAGACGTTACCATAATCGACTGGTTAACGGAGTTACCTATATTTATCATTCTTTCAATATCTCCGTCAGCCTTTCCATCTCTCATAAACATACTTCACAAATAAAAATAAAGTTAGGAAGTTCATATTATTTACTTTTAAAAAATATATTCCACTTTTTTCAGAACCAAACAACATATCGTCCTTATTTTATCAGATAAAAATATATTTTTATTTTAATTCTCCTCCTGAAAACTGTTTTTTACTTATAGAAAGATTTCCTTTAAAACCTTTGACAAACTCTCACAATGTCATTATTGACCATAATTGAGCAGATAACCAGAGCTTACTCCAATATAATAGTATACCGAACCACAACGATAAATTCTTAGATCTTATATTTTACAGTCGCGAAACAAAAGTCACACGTAGCGACGACCCTCTCTTTTCAGAGGATAGACACCATCCAGCCCTGAAATTCGAAATATCCTCCGCGATTCAATCAAAAATTAAAAACAACAAAGACCGTAGGCAAAATTTCAGGAAAGCTGATTACACACAAATTAATAATGACATTAATTGTATTGATTGGAAGTCTGAAATCGCGAATTTATCATCAGAAGAAGCAGTAGACCAATTCTATGTAATAATAAACAATGTAATTGAACGATATTTTCAATGGAAATTCAACTGTAATTTCTGGAATAACATCTCAATATATCCTACATCAGCTGTGGAGATTTTAAAAACCCATTTTTTTCTTAAAAATAAGTTAAGTTTCCTTGCGTAAAAAGCTTAGTTCAAAATTTTAATGTATGAAATTCAAATTAAAAAATTATTTTATTTTGTCTGGCATTTTCACAATATTGTGTAAGCTAAAACCTAGTTAACAACCACTCTGTCACTAAATTGCCATCTCAACACAGGCGTTACACACCTAGTGAGATGGGCAATACGTCATTATTGTAACTAAATGTAATATTAAAATAAAATAAACTAATTAAATAAAATGTAATAATTAAAAAAATTAAATACTGATATTAAAAAAATTTGGATTTTTTAAATAAAAGTTACTGCAAAAACCTCTCTTTAATGTTTTTAATCAACGGAACTCTCCGTTGAAGGAAATTGGGGTTTGTTTACACATGCATATTGATGTAATAATATCGAGGGTTGAAATGAAGCCATGCTCACGCTAGTTCCTTCATATAACAGGTCCATTGCAACCTCGCACTTTTCCTCGGGAACGAACGCATGTCACTGAAAGGAAGATTGCACCGGAGTCCACAGTGGCAAGACTGTGATATTTTATCTGGTTTATTCATAATTCAGTTATTTGTGGGCAAACCCGTCCGGAACGTGTATGTTAATCCCTCCACCGTGCATAGTACTCGTAGTGTACGCTATTTATTGAACTACTGAAATCTGTCGTTTGAGAATACCTCATTTGTTGCCTGTTTTATCAAACGCAGTTATTATTTTAACTATTAACCTTTCCTTATCTGTGGTGTGTATTTACTACACATTGCTTCTAATAACTTTAATAACTCTATAAACATAATAAATTCTGGGTTCAGATTTTAAGTATTCCTCTGTTATACATTTATGCACTGAATCAAAAGATAATATTTTACATAGTTTTCACATTCAATTCAGAGAATCAGAGATTTTTGTTAAAAATCGGGAACAAATACACCAATACAATCAACCGCGTGATACTAATACGCGAAGTGTGTGCGAGGAAATGACACGCTATTGATGTCTCGCTTTAATTCGCTATGCGGGAACATGAGACATCCACACGTCTGCAGTTGTATTTCGATTTAGACCATCGATACCTACGACCGCACAGCTGTGTTTGTGCCAGCCGCCAGCCGCTAGCCAGTCGGCCGCAAACCGTCGTTAGATGTGGACTCCTCGCACGTTTCTTTAGCATCTGCCGATGGTTTTTTCATGTTTTCAGCAATTAAATTACAATTATTATCACCTTTGATATAAAATATAATAAACATAATCGATTAGCTATGAATATTCATATTTTTCCGATATTAAATCGCTTATTTTGAGATGTTTATTGACTACACAGCACCGGAACACGTGGATTTTTTTAGCAGAGTAAGGGAAAGGTTAACAATTTTGTAAAGTTTCAGTAGTTAGGGCTAGTAGTTGCCACTTCAATATCAGTGATAATTAGAGAAGAGTTGGGTAATTGTGTTTTGTGGTAAATCACTACATTTTATTATTAATTTTATTCAAGTATAAAAGGTTATTGTATATATATATATATATATATATTTATATATATATATATATTTATATATAATTATGTATTATTATTATGTATATATATATATATAACCAAAACAATTAATTAACCATAACACACATATGTACGTGTGTTATGGTTAAGGCGAAATAAGACTCCAAAAAAATATCAGTTATGGGCGTGAACGCGCTTTAAGTGGGCGTAGCCATATACCTAACCATTTCGTATCATGTTTCATTTCATCGCCGTGCCGGTTCAAATAAATATAAATTTCTGAACGATAATAATAATTATTATTGTTAGCATCAGTTAATGAATTGCACAATTTTCATGGTGTTTGGAAATTCATGGTATCTACGTACATTCAAAAAATTTGTAAGGGATCCCAAAAAATTATTAATTACAAATCCTTTTTTGGTTAATAAATGTATATTTATTTGGTACACACTTTTGATAGGAGCCAATAAAAGCTAAAAAAAAGAATCACATGTTTTTAATTATTAATGATTTTTTTTATTATTTCTTGCTAAAGCAATCCAGATGAGTTACAATACTCACTGTAGGACGGGAGGAACTTACAATACATAGGTGGGAGTTAATAGGTACAAATTTACATTGTTATTTTGATATCAAAATTATAAGTTCCACGTACGGAACAGTACAAAAATAGAAAAATATAATATTTTTACAAATGAAACGCTTACTTTACTTTCATCAGCAATTCCTTAGCTTACCTATTTGGTGTAAAAAATGCATTTCGGTAAAAATAAAAACATGTCACCGGAAACCAAAATTAATCTACTTCTTATACTCCAAATTCAATTTGCTCATTTCAAGTTTTTCGACCGCGCATATATGTATATACCTACATATATATGTAGATGGTTCCATGATAACTCAACACAGTGACAATTCAACACACTTTTAAAAAGTGATATAAAGTCATTAGAAACGACGATTTTTTTTTAACCTAACCTAACCTAACCTAACCTAACCTACACTCTAACCTAATACTCTTTTTGTGTAATAAATATTTTTTTGAATTTTGAATTTTACAAAACACAGTTAATAAAGTTTTTGTTTCATCACTTTCCATAACTTTATATAACTTTTAAAAAATGTGATTAATTATCATTGTGATGATTTATCCGGTTACCATATGTAGATATATAAAGTTATTTAAACGGACATTGTACAATTATGTTCTGTAGGAAACTTTTCCCAAAAATCTAATTTTATGTGTGTATTTCAGTAGTATCTTCTCCAATCCGTTAAGCATTTTCCTTTTGTGCCGTAATTTTGTTCGGGATAAAATTCATTTTGTCTTCTGTTTTCCCATATTTACTTAAAAAACTTACGAATATCTAAAATTTGATACCTATCACTTTGTGTAATATCTCATACTAGGGCAGAACCTGTGAATTCTTGAAAAATCAGCTTGTAATTTAAAGAAAGGCATTTTTTTTAATATTATATCAGCTATAGATAGGTATTTATGGCATCTGTGAATTCTTCACAATCACTTCCAATTTTTCAGTGCCCAAAAATTGGCATGACTGAAAGCCAAATAATATAATTTGTATGTAAAAAGAAAATATGTACATTATTAATAATAATTATATTTGAAATACTTTTTGTATGAAAAAAAAGTTCTAATTTATAATAATTTTTAGGCGTGAAAATTACAAATAACAATCACACATAACAGCGAAACTTTTTATTGAAAATAATATTTAAGGTAATATTTAACTATTGAAATAAAGCAACAAAATTTCTACAAAATAAACTGTTTTCATATTTTTTTATCAATGTCCAATTTTCTCTGGAACTTGACCACTGTGCTTACTTTAGGTTCAAATCATTTCTCAAAAATAATGTATTCTTTTGTATTGGTGAAACATACAAAAAACCTTTAATTAATTGTGGAAGAAGTCAAATTATAAAAAAACAGAAAAATTCACTTATAGATTTAAAAATAATCTAATATTAATCTAATTAAATAAATAAATACATAAAATAAATCACCGTACAGTCGGGCCGAGACAGACGCGACCTTTCCGGCTTAAGCTCTGGCCGACACTGAGCTGGAACTGTCTAAGTACTTCAGCACCTGCAAACGAATACAGTTACGTGCGTTACAGTACTTACGGCAGTGTTTCCTTTAGCGGTATAGAAATTGGAAATTTCAGAGTGTTATATTTTAATTAATTCTTATGAATACATTAATAAAATCTCTAATGTTTCTAAAAGGATTCGTTGGGAAGTTACTAATTCATCGTCTAGAAAAATAAAATCTGGTGCTTGCCGCTTATCTTACAATATTTTACAATTAATAAAATGTACATACCTTTTTACATAATATATTTAATCATAAGGTCCTGTTTTTATTAATCTTAAATATAAATAACTTGCATCCCTAGGAATCCCTCTAGAAACATTTAAGATTTTAGTAATAAGCTCATCAGAAATAATTAAAATGTGAGCGTCGGTGCAAATCCCCTTTATCAGGGTATTGTTCCACCTTAAGGTTTTCACGGGTGTAAGATGTAGAATAATTTCCTCGGTTTTTACTTTTTAACTCCTGACGTTTCGGACAGATCTCAAATTGTTGACATATATAAATATATAGGGAATTCCTCCTAGTTGGAAAGTCGAAATAATTCACAAATGTATAATACAATCCTGCATTAAGTAAATATTTACAATACTCTTGTAACAAAAACGACATTTGTTTAAATATGTATTCTTTTAAAAAGACGGAAAACTAAAAAGAGGAGTCAAACGATACATATGATTATAATGCCGATGCTAATTTGCGGCATTTACATTCCCCTTGAATTCTTCAACTCTTCCATTAAAGTAGGTTAAATGGTTCAGAGCACCTGACCGGAAATCAGAAAGTACGGGTTCAATTCCCGTTGGCGGATGTTTTAAATTTGTATTGATATTTCAGGCGACTAATTTTTGCTTATAATTATTTGTTATTCATAAAAACCTTGTCTTATAAACATGAGTTTATCTTTAAAAAATAACATTAAATAATCTGTTTATATTTTACATGTAAAAGCGTTGGTAAACTTATAAATTACTTAGATTTGGTATTACATTATGTTCTCCCAATAGGTAAAGAAACCTTTTTGGCGGTCCATCCTCTATACGTACCCCTGCTTAGAAATGACACGATGCATGATGCATGATGCACAATGGTTAGTAAGTATAACAATGCTTGAGTTATTATAATACCATTTTAAAGATTACAACTACGTGCAACGAACCGTTTTCTGCCGGCACTCTATCAGCTGAGCCAGACGCATCTGTTATTATTAAAATAATGGGGCGTCTCCGTGTGCCGGCACGTATAATCAAATGGCCATGCCGCCGCTGAATTCCTGCGACTGAACCAGCCACAGATGCTGACAACCTAAAGGGTGACGAATACCTGCTGGCTACCGACTGAACTAGCCAGTGCCGCTGATTACCTAGAGGCTGGCCAATCCCTGCTGCATTGATGCTGACAACCTAGAGGCCGTACAATTCTTCCTGGCTATCAACTGAATTAGCCATTGATACTGAAAACCCGGAGGCTGGTGAATTCCTGCTGGCTACCGACTGAACTACCCACTGCCGCTGATCACCTAGAAGCTGGCTAATTCCTGCTGCATTGATGATGACAACCTAGAGGCCGTACAATTCTTCCTGGCTCTCAACTGAATTAGCCATTGATACTGAAAACCTGGAGGCTGGTGAATTCCTTCTGGCTACCGACTGAACTCCCCACTGCCGCTGATCACCTAGAAACTGGCCAATTCCTGCTGCATTGATGCTGACAACCTAGAGGCTGGCCAATTTGTCCTGGCTACCGACTGAATTAACCATTGATGCTGCCAACCTAGAGGCCGGCCAATTCTTCCTGGCTTCCAACTGAATTAGCCATTGATGCTGAAAACCTAGAGGCCGGCCAATTCTTCCTGGCTACCGACTGAACCAGCACTGATGCTGACAACTTAGAAGCTGGCAAATTCTTCCTGTCTACCGACTGAATTACCCATTGATGCTGATAACCTAGAGGCTGGCCGATTCCTGCTGGCTACCAATTAAACTGGCCACTACTGCAGCAGTCGCCAACGCCATTTTTTTTTTATTCAATAAATAGTTAATACATATCAACAAACAAGTCTTGCTAAGCCAATTGAATTGGTTTGTCAACAGGTGCTTAAAGTTTAGTTACATATACATTTATATAAGTTATAATTTACATCTTATATCTACAGAATCAACAATTTTTTCGTACAATTTTTCATACATTTTAAAGTAAATATTTTTTTTCCGATAGCCAATTTTTCACCATATATTTAACCTTATTCATAGACTAACATTGCTTTATAGTGTCAGGTAATAAATTAAATATCTTCGGTATTAAATTTCGGAACTATTAACCCGTCATTGTTCGTGAATCTAGTACTGTATTTATGTTCTAATTTTTCTTTATGCTGCGGGGTAAATATATACTGAAATATGATTTTTTGCCATAGAATAGCCTGAACAGGTAAAATTTTGGCACTCTGAAACAGCAATGGTGTATTATGTCTCTGTTTAAAAATATTAGGGCCGACTAGTAATTTTACAATTGCGTTTTGTACAACTTGGACTTGTTTCAGATTGGTTATAGTAGTATTTCCCCATATGGTTAATCCACATCTTATAATAGATTCTGCCATTGACATATAAATGACAATAAAAGTGTTTCAATCGATAGGAAAAAATTTTATGTGTACATTCTGCCAGCAATTGATCTGAATCTTTTACAGGTTTTTTTAATATGTTTGTCCCATTTTAAAAAGCAATCTACTATTACCCCAAGATAGACATATTCCGTAACTAATTCTAAGCTTTCACATTTACAATTAGTCGGAATATTTTTATGGATGCAATAAAAATTATGAGAAATAATATGAGAGTTAAATATAAATCTGGCATTAGGTGATCTTATATGAATAACTTTGGTTTTTTTAGCATTTATTAATAGTCCTGCATCATGTGACCATTTACAAAGTTGATTAAAGTCAATTTGCATGAGTTCAATTGCAATTTTTAGATTTTTATGTGATACGACCAATGCCGTATCATCTGCGAATACAAAATTTTTAACAAAAGAGAAAAGTTTATCAGACGTATTTGTGTATTGTTTTTGTATCCAATCTTCTAAATTATTTACTGTACTACTTTCTATTTTGTTTTCATTTTTTTTTTTTTTTTATTTTTTTTTTTTATTGTTTAACTTATAACATTGTTACATTGTACATAAAATTAGGTAATAGTGTAAAACATAAGTTATTGAATTTCTACTCCAATGAAGAGTGCTAGCTCTTGAGCTTGGCGTAGGAGTTATTTGACAATTATTTCATGTTTATATCAGTAATTAACATAATTACAGTACAATAAATATAAACTTAAAAGAGGATTGTGGCGTTAATTTTGGTTGTAACATGAATTGAAGTTATAACATTTGATAGGTGATATTAATTTTTTTAAAGATAAACTTGACCTTCTTTTTGAATAAAATAAAATCTGGTATTTTTTTCACTTCTTCGGGAAGACTATTAAAATATCTTATGCCTTTGTAAATGTAGTTATTGTGCATTTGTTGTGTTGAAAATAGAGGAATTTGGATGTTAAAATTATGCCTTAAGGATGAGTTAAATTTAAGTTTTTTTACTACAGTTTCTTTATATATTTGTAATATTGCATCTTTTTTATAGAGGTCTTCAATTTTTGGTACTTCGAAAATTTTGAACAATGATGCTGAAGAGAAAGTTGGTTTTTTTTTCAAAATTACTTTGATAATTAGTTTTTGTACCACTTTAACAGAGCTTAAAAATTTTTCATATGCACCTCCCCACCCAATGATTCCATACTGAAGTAATGATTGGACTAGTGCGTAATAGACTTTTTTCAGGTTGTTTAGCTTGAGAACATTTCTTAATCTAATGAATATATAGATACATTTTCTAATGCGTTTAACAAGTTCACATATGTGTCTGTTCCATTTCATATGTTGGTCTACAATTACACCGAGGTATTTTATTTCAGTTGTTTGGTTTAGTATGGTACATGATTTATTACAAACATCTTTGTTACATTTTTTGTTGTGTATTATTATATGAATGTTGGGGTTAGTTTTGAATTTATTTATTGTGAATGGTATATAAAGTGTTTTTTGCGTTAATTGTAAGTAGATTTGTATCGAACCAGTTTTTTTAGGATTTGGATGTCTTTATTTGCATTTTCATTTACAATTTTCCAGTCATTACCCTTAATTATGATAATTGTATCATCTGCGTAAGATATAACTGTTCCACTGAGGTTTTGTTTGAAAATATCGTTTACGTACATGATAAAAAGTAAAGGACCCAAAACAGTACCTTGTGGTATCCCAAAATCACTTGTGAGTGGTAGACTAGATGCTTGATTAATTTTTACAAATTGTGTTCTTTGGTGGAGATAACTTTTTAGCCAACTTAATGCTGTGTCATTAAAACCTACGATCTTTAATTTTTGTATTAGTTTGACATGAGATATGCTGTCGAAGGCTTTTTGGAGATCAACAAAAATACCAACACATTTTAATGATTTGTCTAAAGCGTCTTGTATGGTACTAGATAATTTAGCAATGGCGTATTTTGTGCTTTTGTTTTCCATGAATCCAAACTGGTTTTCGTGAATTATATTATTAATCTTTATGAACTGAGTTATTCTTTTTTTGGCAATTTTTTCAAAAATTTTTGCAATGTTTGATAGTAAAGAAATAGGGCGGTAATTTGTTGGTTCTTCCGGATTGCCGGTTTTAAATATTGGTATAATTACAGATTGTTTGTACATGGATGGAAAAACTCCGCTTTGAAAACTTGTATTGATTATATGAGTTAATGGTTTTGATACTTGTGATTTTATACATTTCAGTGTTTGTATTGTGACCCCATCAAAACCAGGGGCAGAACCTCCTTTCATACCTGTTGTTTAAAATTGAATAATATAATTTGTTATCTAGGAATCACACCTCTTAAGTAGGTAAAAATTGCATTATAAATGCACACAAGATAATTAGTTAAAGAAATCATTCATAGATGTCGGTAGATCCAAGCTCTCAAAACAGATTATAAAAAGGCTTGAATCTCATTATACTTCCTCTTTCTTCGCTAACTCTTAAATAGTAAATACAAGCCTCCTTGGTCTGTCTTGGGTAGTTTGGGTCTCCGGAATATTCACAATGTAATTGGGGATAGAGCAATAAAACACCAAGAGTCCTTTAAAGTTTCTTCTGCGTTATCAATTCAAGTTCCTTCCCTTCAAAACTCAACATATGGTCCTACGAGTCGGAAGATTTAACGCGAGTGATTAAATCAATAAAAATGAACCAGCACTGAAGAAGGAACATCCAGCCAACATGCAGCTTCCAGCATCCAGCAAGCAGCAGAAGACATCAGCAACAAAAATGGGCGAGTGACCAATCCATATACCTTACCTACCTTACAATTAAAATCCTTAAAATTAGAAGCAAAATTAATGACATCAATATTGTGCTTACTCATAAAAAAATTGTTACAAGCCTGTATGATCAAGTCTAACAAAAAATAATTCGACATTGCAGTTATGTAGGTAATAAGATTATTGCGAAAAAACTACAGTAATATTGTTAGTTCCGAGATTAAAATAATGTTTATTTGAATTACCCGCGAAGCCGGTAAGGCAGTTTTTTAAAGAAATACCCTATGGGCGAACTTATCAAACCGCTTAGTCATTGTCATTGTGCAACTGTCAAATTGTAACGGGTTTGAAAGTCAATAACGATCGTTTTTTGGGAGGTTATCAGTGTTTTTTAAGTGTATTTATAGTGAATGTGATAATTGGATAACTCAGTGAACTGTAAGTAAACGCCTGATTGAATCAAAATGGATTTAAAATCGCTGATCGCTCAACGGGGAATTTGTAAAGGAAAAATTACTAGATTCAGTGATTTTTTAGCCAAAGATTCTTCAACGCAAAGCGAACTAGAATTGCGTATAAAGCGTTTCGAACCTTTGCTAGATGACTTTGAAGGAATTCAGGATAAAATAGAAGCACTATCTCCCGAAGATGACCAAAATGACCGGGCGAACTTTGAAAACGATTATTTTAATACATTGGCCAACGCGAAAGATAGATTATATAAAAAAGAATCATCAATCCAGACAAATAATAATATTAAGTTACCGATAATCGAATTGCCGAAATTTAAAGGGGATTATTGTGAGTGGATGGAGTTTCGAGACGCGTTTATATCTTTAGTGGACAGCAATACTAACTTAGATGCCATCCAGAAATTTTATTACTTGAAGAGTTGTCTCAGAGGAGAACCATTTAAGCTAATCACTGCATTACCTATGCATATGGACAATTATGTTACAGCTTGGGAAATGCTCACAGACAGATACGAAAACTCAAAAATAATTATAAATAATCATGTAAACGCGTTGTTTAAATTACCGGACGTAAAGACAGAAAATCACGTCGCAATAAGAAGCTTATTGAACGAGGCGCAATTGCATTTAAAATCGCTAAATAATTTAAATATAACTACTAAAAATTGGGATGTAATTTTAATTTATTTATTATCAAATAAACTAGACTCAAACACAAGAGCTCATTGGGAACAATACCAAACAAAAAATAATCTGCCTACCTACGAAGAATTTATTAAATGTTTGTATGCAAGGGCCCAAGTACTAGAAGCATCGGCGAATAATGATAAAAAATTTAATCCGGGAAAAGCGAATCCACATAATTATAAAAAAGAAACTATGGTGTCACTATCCGCACAAAAATTAAAATGTTTACATTGCAACGATAATCATAAGATTTATTATTGCCGCAAATTTTTGGAATTAAAGCCGAAAGAACGAATTGATAAAATACATAAATTAGGCGCTTGTTTAAAATGTTTAAACCTCGGTCATAAATTAAAGGATTGCAAATTTAAATTCAATTGCCGTAAATGCGATCGTGAAAATCACAATACACTACTTCATTTTAAGAAGGAAGAAGATTCAAAACACGAAAGGGCATCAACATCTTCCACTACGGAAGCGCCTTTAGTATCAAATCATGCCGCGAAGGTAGAACCAAATTTCGTGTTATTGTCCACTGCCATCATCAACATAAAAAACAATGCTGGAAAGTCAATTCAAGCCAGAGTTTTACTAGATTCTGGGGCGCAATCGAACTTTATAAGTGAGAAATTTGCAAATAAATTAAAATTGAAAGCGAAAAGGGCAAATATTCCAGTCACCGGAATTCACAATAAGGTTTTAAATATAAGATCTAAAGTTGAATTAAATATAACTTCAAACTATTCCGAATACGAAAAGAAGATAGAATGCCTGATAATATCTGAAGTGACCAGTAATCTGCCGCAAATTTCCTTTCAGAAAAAGGACACTGGGATCCCCAGCGGTCTCAAATTAGCTGATCCAAACTTCAACATTACCAGCCCGATAGATATGCTGTTGGGAGCGGAGGTATTTTGGGAAGTCTTGCATGCCGATCGAATGAGAATTGGAGAAGCAGGACTCACACTACAAAGGACCGAATTAGGGTGGCTTGTATCCGGACCTATCGCCACTCCGAAACCAAAAAGGCCAGTAAATTACTGTCATTTATCTTTAAATTTATTACATAAGCAATTAGAAAGCTTTTGGAAAATAGAGGAACTAGCTCCTGTAAAACATAGAAGCCATGAAGAAAGAGCATGTGAGGAGAGCTTCTTACACACGCATCAAAGAGATGAGAAAGGACGTTTTGCGGTAAGATTACCGCTGCGACCTAATATTAATCAAATGGGTGAAACCCTAAAGGTGGCTGAAAAAAGATTCTATAATATGGAGAAGAAATTCCTTGCCAATAAAGACCTGATGCTAAATTATAAAAAGTTCATGAAAGAGTATCAGGAATTGGGGCATATGACGCTGTGCGAAGCAGCGCCAAAAGATAAAATTTGTTATTATTTGCCACACCATGCAGTGATAAAGGAGTCTAGCACGACAACCAAAACCAGGGTCGTGTTTGACGGATCAGCCAAATCATCAACTGGTATATCATTAAACGACGCCCTCATGGTAGGACCAGTTTTGCAAAAGGAGTTATGTGCACAACTCTTGTTTTTCAGAAAGCACCAGTATGCATTAACTGCCGACATCGAGAAGATGTATCGTCAAATATTGGTGCAGCCGGAGGATAGAGATTACCAGCGCATAGTCTGGAGGGACTCTCCGGAAAAGGAAATCCAGCACTATCAACTCAATACTGTCACCTACGGTTTGGGACCATCATCCTTTCTGGCTACCAGATGCTTGGAGCAGTTAGGAACAGAAAATCAGGAAGCATACAAAAAGGTCAGTCGAATCCTAAAATACAACTTTTATATGGATGATCTAATAACTGGCGACGAAAATGAGGCAGACTGTCTCACTATTAAATATCAATTAAGCAGCATTTTGGCATCTGCTGGCATGAATTTACGAAAATGGAGATCAAATTTACCCTCTATAAGTTCGAAACCAGAGAGTGAAACAGATATGATTATTACTGATAACCCCAAGGAAAAGAAAATTTTAGGGTTGTCATGGAATAACCAGCAAGACCATTTTCAGTACATTGTAGAGCCCTTAGAAACGTGCGTTAAAAGTAAACGCCAAATGTTATCATGTATCGCTTCTACTTTCGACCCCCTGGGGCTGATAGCACCTGTAACTTTAATCGCAAAATTGATAATGCAAGGTTTGTGGCAAACTAAGATTCAGTGGGACGAAGATGTTCCATCTGACCAGATGAACGCATGGAATTCATATATAAATGAATTACCTCTTTTGAATAATTTAAAAATACCGAGAAAGGTAATTTGCAAACATCAAGTTAAACTGCATCTGCATGGATTTTGTGATTCGTCAGAAAAAGCCTATGCAGCATGTATATATATAGTGTCTACTGATGAATCGGGAAACACAACTTCTAATTTAGTCACATCAAAATCAAGGGTGGCACCGTTGAAGAACATATCGCTACCAAAACTGGAGCTTTGTGGTGCTGTGTTACTCACAAAGTTAGTTAATTATGTCAAAATAGCTATGAACTTAAATGAAATAGATACAACCTACTGGTGCGATTCCATGATAGCACTATTCTGGATTCGTGGACAACCAGCAAGGTGGAACACATTTGTGGCGAATCGGGTATCTGAAATCCAGGAATCCAGTCAACCCGCACAATGGAGACACGTAAGATCGGAGGATAACGCGGCGGACGTTTTATCCAGAGGCGCTAAGGTGTCGCAACTACTAAAGTCTGACATTTGGTGGCATGGGCCCACCTGGTTGACGTCAGGCGATTACCCAAATACCAGCAGTGAAGTTACGCCGTTGGATCTGCCAGAAGAAAAATTAAAAATAACTTTAATTTCAGCAGTAAAACAGGATTGGGAAATATTTTCCAGATACTCTTGTTTAACCAAATTGCAAAGGGTGGCAGCCTATATGTTACGATTTATTTTTAATTGCAGAAATTCTTTATCAAGGCGTGACGGAGCGCTAACTGTCTACGAATTGGAAAATTCGCTTCACATTTTAATATCTCGCGCACAATGTTTTGCATTCCCGGAAGAAATGAGGGCTTTACAGGCCAAGGGTAGTGTAAGGAATAGTAGTAGGTTGAAGTCATTAAATCCTTATTTGTTTAAGGATTTAATCCGGGTGGGGGGTAGGTTATCCAACGGAAAAATGATATCGGAAAGTCAACAACACCCCATAGTATTACCTTCACATCATAAACTAAGTGAGCTTATTGTCAAGCACTACCACTATTTATATTTACATGCAGGGACGCAGGCATTGTTAGCGTTAATAAGAATGAAATACTGGCCAATTATGGGTAAAAATTTAATAAAAAAGATTCTGAAATACTGTATTATATGTTTTAGATGTAACCCGAAAACAGAACAACAACTGATGGCAGACCTACCGGCCGAACGAATAACGGAATGTCGTCCATTTCAATTGTCCGGAGTGGATTACTGCGGCCCCATTATGATTAAATCAGGTGTTAGCCGTAAGACTCACAGCGTAAAATCTTATATATGTCTATTTATATGTATGGTTTCCAAGGCGATACATTTAGAAGTAGTAATGTCTTTGAGCACTGATAGCTTCCTAAATGCGTTTAAACGTTTCATTTCGCGAAGAGGGAAACCCAGTAAAATGTTCTCAGATAACGCCACTAATTTTAAGGGAGCAAATAATGAACTAAGGGAAATCTATGAATTTTTGGAAAATTCAAATGAAAAAATCGATAAATACTTAGCCAATTTATCTATTCAGTGGAAGTTCATACCAGCAAGGGCTCCGCACTTTGGTGGACTTTGGGAGGCAGGGGTCAAATCAGTAAAATATCATTTGAAAAGGGTTGCAAATACTTCACTATTAACATATGAGGAATTTAGCACAGTATTATGTCAAATTGAATCATGCTTGAATTCCCGTCCCCTCTGTCCGCTGTCCAATGACCCCAAAGACCTAAATCCCCTGACACCTGGTCACTTTCTCATTGGAACGAGTTTAGCAGCAATCCCGGAGCAGAACTTGCAGAATGTAGCAGTCAATAGACTGAATCATTACCAAAAATTAAATCAACTAATACAATCCTTTTGGTCGAGGTGGCGCAAAGAATACTTGGCTGAGCTGCAGACCCGGACGAAATGGACTGGCAACCACCAAAGGCAGCTGCAACCAGGCCAGATGGTCATTCTGAAGGAAGATAACGAGCCTCCTTGCTTTTGGAGGCTAGGACGAGTGCACGCTGTACACCCAGGACCTGATGGAAGAGTACGAGTAGCTACCATCAACACAGCACAGGGAACGGTCCAGAGGGCAATATCAAAATTATGCCTACTGCCAATTGAGGACAACAAATGCGGAGACCACCTACCTAGGACGGACCAGGGAGAATAATAAGCGACCCGGCAGCACCAATACACAGTGTGGCGCTAACGAACAGAAGAAATTTCAGAGAAGCTGGGAAATTTAAAATCAGACTATGTGATAAACAATCAAAAATAAAAAATAAAATGCAAAATGAATAAAGGTGGTGGAGGTCGTGACCTCTTGTGAAACTTTAGTGAGACATTGGTCTAAGTGAAAGGTCAAGATGACAATTTAATGAAAGGAAAAGTGAAGAACACTGCAAGTGCCTGTTCAAAATATTATACAAAATTAGCAGTCCTGGAAGGAAGACCTGGCCCAACCATCATTGTATTGTGTTTGTCCTAAAATTAAATGTTTTATTATTATAAAAAAAAATATTGATTTGATTCTTTATCTTAACTTCAGTTAGATCTAGTAAATATGAATTATTAGTTAATTTAATATGGTGTGAGGTATTTAAAGTTATAAATATTGTCAGTTATCCTTAGTACTAAAAGTGATTTTATTAGAATTGTTTTTTCTTAGTAATTTTATTTTGTGTAAAAAAACTCTATTGCTAATCGTTTTTTGGCGGGATATATGTTTAAAATTGAATAATATAATTTGTTATCTAGGAATCACACCTCTTAAGTAGGTAAAAATTGCATTATAAATGCACACAAGATAATTAGTTAAAGAAATCATTCATAGATGTCGGTAGATCCAAGCTCTCAAAACAGATTATAAAAAGGCTTGAATCTCATTATACTTCCTCTTTCTTCGCTAACTCTTAAATAGTAAATACAAGCCTCCTTGGTCTGTCTTGGGTAGTTTGGGTCTCCGGAATATTCACAATGTAATTGGGGATAGAGCAATAAAACACCAAGAGTCCTTTAAAGTTTCTTCTGCGTTATCAATTCAAGTTCCTTCCCTTCAAAACTCAACACCTGTAATAATTTGTTCAATTTCTTCTGGTGTTGTTGGTTGAAATAATTCAAATTTATGCTCATTATTTACTGTAGTATTTGGGTCATTTGGGGTAAGGCCTTGTTGGATTTTTTTAGCGAGGTTTTTTCCTACATTAGCAAAAAAATTGTTAAATACATTTGCGGCTTCTAGAGGTTTATCTTTACAGCAGATTTTTGAATCATTGTGATTTACATTGTTGATTGTTTTATGTTTTAAATGTTTTTTATCGACAATTTCATTTATGATGGACCAAATCCTTTTACTGTCATTTCCAGATAATTCAAGTTTTTGTTTGTAGTAGTCATCCTTTGTGTTTTTTATTAGATATGTAAGTTTTTTTTTATAAGCTTTGAAATGTTTTTGTAATGTTATATTTTCCGGTTGTTTTGTATATTGTTTGTAGAGTGTTTCTTTGTGTCTAATTGAGATGATTAATCCGTGAGTTATCCATGGTTTGATTGGTTTTAGTTTTGAAGATGTTTTGTTAGATTTAATATTTCTACAAGCATTTATGTGAAAACTCAGTTTTTTATCAAATATTTTGCAGCATTCTTCTACATCGTTACATTGATATATTTCTTGCCATTCTTTTTCGTTACTTAATATTTTAGTGAGAGAATTTATATTAATACTATAGTTGTATTTATCAGTATTATTAACGGCCGTTGTGGTTGGTAATGAGAGGTTTTGATGTTTGTAGTCATATTTAAATATACATGCAAAATGATCCGTTACAGCTGTTTTAATTACCGCAGATGATATATTTTGTATATCTTTGGTGTTTGTGAATATGTGATCGATACAAGATGGTCGTTGTCCGATAATGTTTCTGGTGTATGAATTTATACATGAAATGTAATTTAATTCTGCTAACATATTTAAATAGTTATCTTTATTGTTAGAGGAGTAGTCATTGGCGATATTTAAGTTAATATCTCCGATGAGTATTGTTTTTTTGTTTCTATGATGTTGTAATATTTTTTTTAATTCTTCTATGTATGTGGTTATAGCAGAAGAGTGTGTCCGATAAATAGCAATGATATTAAATGAATAATTCATAAAATTTATCTCCAAGTTTAATAAATTGACATTATTCACCATTATTTCATTTACACTTGTGACAGCGTAAATATTTGATACAAATATGGCGACGCCGCTATTTCTGTTAATTTTATATTTTGTTGCATAGTATGAGTAACCCGGTATATTATAATTAATTTCACTCGATGAATGCGTTTCTGATAATATTATACAGTCAAGTCTATTTAATTGTTTAATAGTTATTAGAAATTCTTCGAATTTTTTTTCCAAAGATCTAACGTTCATGTGTATTATTATTAGGCTGGCTGTAGGTTTTATATCTATAAAATCGTTTGTATTATTTACCGTGTCAAAAATCCTTTCGTCTATTTTATATGAATTTTCTATTGCGTTTATTATAAAGTCGTTCATTTTGAGGTAGTAATAAAATTAACAATAATGTTGGCGCTGGGAATACACTTCACATTTGCAATTATAATATTATATGTGTTGGCTTGTATATTATCACTGCGTGTTAACACTTTGCGGGCGGGCTTTTCGTAATATTTTTTTGAATTGTTGTGCATATTATTTAGGTTTTCGTTACACTTGTAATTAATAATATGCATCATTAGTCGTAATCGATGCGATCCCTCGCAATTTTCAGCATTTTGTTTCTATAGTTGCACCTAATACTGTTGGTTGCGTGGTCCGTGGTGTTTTTTTCTCCATATTTAGAATTTTGTCTGGTGCAGTTTACACATGCTGGTACTGTTTTTTCTCTTCCCGGACATTTTGAAAGGATGTGATCGCCCATGCAGTGTGGGCAAATTGGAGGGCTGGTTCGGTGTAGGCATCTTTTAGCCGTATGCATGAACATACAGCAATGAAAACATTGAGTCAGTTGATCGCAATCTTCAATTTTTACTCGTTGAAACTGTATATTTAGTTTACCGAGTGCAAGGAGACTTTTTCGCATTTTGCCACTAGTTTCCATGATGTAGTTAGTGAACTGGCGCTGCTTTTCGTTTATGTTTGTGTTTTTTATCTCCGTTATAAGTGTGATTTTGTTGTCTTCACTTTCCTTGTGAACATCTTCAATTCCTTCGTTCTGGGTAATTATTCCGCAAACTATTTCGTCTTCAGTAAGATTGGATTTTAATCCTTTTATTATTATTTTTGGTCTTTTCTTTTGAATTTCATTTACCACCAAATCGGTATTCAGTTTTTTTATTTCGGCGGTTAAGGTATTTGCATATTCCCTTTTTGGGCATGATATTATTATTTTTTCTTCTTTTGTTTTTCTCAAACCATTTATTCCTATCTTTATGTTGCTTAAATTTATTTCTTTTTTATTATCTTTTCAATTTCTTCTGCTTTGGCATTATTTTTGGTCGACGAAATGATGATTGAGAATCTCTCTTCTTCTCGAGGAGTGACTTTGGTTGTTGATAATACCTGAGCATAGGATGGTGTTGATGCGCTTTTCATTATTTTTTCAAAGTTTCCCACCAGTTGGTCGTTTTTTTCTACAAGTTTGTCTTGTAGTTGAATTATTTGTTTTTGCATTTTTAATATTTCAGATTTCACTTCATTGTCAAGATCAATAATAATTTTTTCGATATTAGTTTTGGTTTTCGAGTCTTTAACGGTTTGTATTTTTTGAACTTCATTTTTTAGCGTACTCAACAACTCTTCTACCGTCATGAAAGTGTTACGTTGCGGTGTAACGAGAGCGCGAAGACAGTACCGTGCGGGCTGCCGTTACGAGCGTAAGATTATAACTGATTATAACATTATCTATAAAAGAAATATTATTCTGCGCCATTTAATTTGTGATGGTAATTAATTATTTGTTTAACAACAGACGTATTTAGAGTATAAATTGAAGAATTTAATATTAAATATTTAACAATATACAAGTGATGGTAGGTACAATAAGCTAACTGGCACAAGTACTTTTTGATAAAGGCTTAATAAATATATAATAAACTGTATGTTCACATCTAGTGTTATTTAAGAATATTTTTCATATTTTAAAAAAATTTTAAAAGCTGTTTTTATAATTATGAATGTGAAATATAGTACACAGTGAATAAATGCATGTTTAAGTAAACAAAAAAATGTTATTGAAGGTGTCGTTATGATATTACTATTCAAAAAATAATGTAATATAATAATGTTATTTTTGTTAGTTATTTTGTGATCTTTTATAATTTTTACAACAATATTTAAGTAATAAAATGTAATAACACTATATCTCCTTTGGGACAGGTTTAATGTTATTTCTAGTCAATATTCTATTTTTTCTTTCGCTAAAAAGCTCTTTTTTTATACACAATGCATTCCGTTTTATCATTTGCAAAATGCCTGATGTCAATATTCCAGTTCATTTTTTTATTTTTTTTTATTACAATTTTTACATTTAGGTTCTTTATTTTTGTTAGCACAATCTTTGTAGGAATGATCACCAGCACAGTGTGTACACAATGGTTTGTCCTTTTCTTTATGAAGACACCTGACAAAAGTATGTCCAAAATCCAGGCAGTGATAGCACTGCACTAGAGGATGGGCATCCTCTACTTGTATTCTCTCGTATCCCACATAGATTTTACCGGTATATACTAGCCTTCTTCTTATTTCAGTACTTACTTCTATTATGTAATTAGATGTGTTATTATATTTGTTTTTCAGTGTCTTTTTAACCTCATTTCAATATCTGGTTTATCTATCATCACATACTTGATATCTTCATTCTGTTGGATTATATCTTATTATAGTTGGTCTCTTCTTTTTTAATTTCTGTAGCACTGATGTCTTTGAACTCGTCCCTAATAGCTTTACTCATTTTTTCCGCATCGTACTTTGTCGAAAATTTTATAAGTATTCTATTTTTAGATATCGTATTAACACCAATCACGTTGGCACCAATCTTACTTAAGTTAATTTTCTTCCTGATATTATTTTGTATATTTTCTGAAGATTCTTCAGCATTGTTCGATGAAACTATTAGTTGGTAATCACTTTTCAATATTTTTTTTTGGTTTTCAGCTACTTTCCCGTATCCAAATGTTGGTTCGATTATTTTTTCGTTTGTTTCAGATAACTGAAGAGTTAGATGTCCCATCCAGTTTAATATAGCACTTGTTTTCGTTGTAATTAAGTAAATTTGTTCTTTGTTAAATTTATTTACTTTATCTTGAACACAATTCAATAAATCATCAATTGCCTCCTTCGCAGAATCCATAAATTGATGTGGATTAATTTTTTGGAAGTAAAAAAACACCATTATAATTGAGGTTCTAGATATTTAGGATAAACTTTAAATTTTTTTATGTTTCACTGTTAATAAGTTATTTCATTCACTATATTGTTATGTCTTATTGTCCTTTTTTCAAAAACAATGAAATAGAGCACAGAGTCACTTTTTTTAAGTTTAAAAACGCACAAACAACGCACGATCGCGAAATCAATATATTCTGCACTTTTTACTGCAAATATAGCTAAATATAGCTTTATTTGCGTTTATTTCTTTAAATTCGTATGAGCAAGGATGAAACGTCAAGTCTGTAGGTAGATAAAATTATGATAATCGTATGGCGCGATGATGCACAATGTGCTCTAATCTGAAATTATCGCTGAAAGAATTCCGATTGTCTCAGTTCTCTATTTGTGTATTAAAACCCAGTTGTATTACATATAACTATTTCTTGTGAATTGGGTTTGGTTGTAAAAAAATAGGAAGTACCTATAAGCTACCCCCCTTTGTACGTTTTGTATTCCAGTACAATACTAATGCATATCCTAATATGTCACTGAATTCCCTTACGTATGCTAATTTGTTTTAAGCCCTATTAATTATAATATATTAAAATCATTTGTTTTCAAACAAGTTGACAAACTGATGCTTTAACGATATCCGTGGTCGAACGGTTCTTATCCTTACTATGTGTCCAGAGGTTTTGTGGTTGAAACCTGGTGTCCGAAAATAATTATTATTATTCTACGTCGAAAATTATTAGAATTATAAAAACCTTTATACTCAAATTATCACCCATTTTGCAATATCTAAAAAAAAAATACTGCTGAAAACCCTGTCGTAGAGTTAGTGCTTTTCGTGTTTTGCAGCAACCTATTTATGACCGTGAGGAAACTAAAAGTTTTTCATGTCCGATAAATAAACGGCCGTTCCGTTGGCGTGCGACAGTGTGCCAGTTATTGCGCAAAAAACCCACCATTTTGCTCTGAAAACGACCCTTCGGGGTAGAAAAGGTGGTGCCCTTTTCCGCTTCGCATTCTCATCCAAAAAACGTAGTAACCCGTTTTGCCAGCCAGCAAAATCGCCCCTCAAACCAAAATGAACTGATTCCACAACTACGGTCAGCATTATTGCATGGGAAAATTATTTGAACCTCTTTGTGACGTGCCAAGATGCCGCTCTAAGCTTTTGTAATGTTGAAGTTGGAATCTTAAGAAAACTGATCACCGAGGTCCCATCTAGAAGAGATTGTAGATCTAATTCGATAAATTCAAGCGTTTTTGCTAGGAGATATCCTTTGGGTTAGACAAAACGTATTCAAATACCTTCATTACGAGGTTTCCATTTATTCTAAGGATTCATTTGAAGTCAGTTTCGTCTGAAATTTTTTGAAATTTATTCTCGTTTTTCAGAATAATATTTTACATGCACGATCTCCAAACATTTATTAAATATAATTAGTATTTTTGTGAACAGTTTATGATTAGGTTGCAATAAATAAACATATTCAGATACCTTCATTGTGGGCATCCATTAATTCTAAGGATTCATTTGAAGTCAGTTTCGTCTGATATTTTTCTGAAATTTATTCTCGTTTTTCAGAATAATATTTTACATGCACGATCTCCAAACATTTATTAAATATAATTAGTATTTTTGTGAACAGTTTATGATTAGGTTGCAATAAATAAACATATTCAGATACCTTCATTGTGGGCATCCATTAATTCTAAGGATTCATTTGAAGTCAGTTTCGTCTGATATTTTTCTGAAATTTATTCTCGTTTTTCAGAATAATATTTTACATGCACGATCTCCAAACATTTATTAAATATAATTAGTATTTTTGTGAACAGTTTATGATTAGGTTGCAATAAATAAACATATTCAGATACCTTCATTGTGGGCATCCATTAATTCTAAGGATTCATTTGAAGTCAGTTTCGTCTGATATTTTTCTGAAATTTATTCTCGTTTTTCAGAATAATATTTTACATGCACGATCTCCAAACATTTATTAAATATAATTAGTATTTTTGTGAACAGTTTATGATTAGGTTGCAATAAATAAACATATTCAGATACCTTCATTGTGGGCATCCATTAATTCTAAGGATTCATTTGAAGTCAGTTTCGTCTGATATTTTTCTGAAATTTATTCTCGTTTTTCAGAATAATATTTTACATGCACGATCTCCAAACATTTATTAAATATAATTAGTATTTTTGTGAACAGTTTATGATTAGGTTGCAATAAATAAACATATTCAGATACCTTCATTGTGGGCATCCATTAATTCTAAGGATTCATTTGAAGTCAGTTTCGTCTGATATTTTTCTGAAATTTATTCTCGTTTTTCAGAATAATATTTTACATGCACGATCTCCAAACATTTATTAAATATAATTAGTATTTTTGTGAACAGTTTATGATTAGGTTGCAATAAATAAACATATTCAGATACCTTCATTGTGGGCATCCATTAATTCTAAGGATTCATTTGAAGTCAGTTTCGTCTGATATTTTTCTGAAATTTATTCTCGTTTTTCAGAATAATATTTTACATGCACGATCTCCAAACATTTATTAAATATAATTAGTATTTTTGTGAACAGTTTATGATTAGGTTGCAATAAATAAACATATTCAGATACCTTCATTGTGGGCATCCATTAATTCTAAGGATTCATTTGAAGTCAGTTTCGTCTGATATTTTTCTGAAATTTATTCTCGTTTTTCAGAATAATATTTTACATGCACGATCTCCAAACATTTATTAAATATAATTAGTATTTTTGTGAACAGTTTATGATTAGGTTGCAATAAATAAACATATTCAGATACCTTCATTGTGGGCATCCATTAATTCTAAGGATTCATTTGAAGTCAGTTTCGTCTGATATTTTTCTGAAATTTATTCTCGTTTTTCAGAATAATATTTTACATGCACGATCTCCAAACATTTATTAAATATAATTAGTATTTTTGTGAACAGTTTATGATTAGGTTGCAATAAATAAACATATTCAGATACCTTCATTGTGGGCATCCATTAATTCTAAGGATTCATTTGAAGTCAGTTTCGTCTGATATTTTTCTGAAATTTATTCTCGTTTTTCAGAATAATATTTTACATGCACGATCTCCAAACATTTATTAAATATAATTAGTATTTTTGTGAACAGTTTATGATTAGGTTGCAATAAATAAACATATTCAGATACCTTCATTGTGGGCATCCATTAATTCTAAGGATTCATTTGAAGTCAGTTTCGTCTGATATTTTTCTGAAATTTATTCTCGTTTTTCAGAATAATATTTTACATGCACGATCTCCAAACATTTATTAAATATAATTAGTATTTTTGTGAACAGTTTATGATTAGGTTGCAATAAATAAACATATTCAGATA
The DNA here is from genome assembly GCA_026573805.1 of Hesperophylax magnus. Classification (NCBI taxonomy): domain Eukaryota; kingdom Metazoa; phylum Arthropoda; class Insecta; order Trichoptera; family Limnephilidae; genus Hesperophylax; species Hesperophylax magnus. The sequence continues at coordinate 24,656,320 of JAIUSX010000011.1, forward strand.
CCTTCATTGTGGGCATCCATTAATTCTAAGGATTCATTTGAAGTCAGTTTCGTCTGATATTTTTCTGAAATTTATTCTCGTTTTTCAGAATAATATTTTACATGCACGATCTCCAAACATTTATTAAATATAATTAGTATTTTTGTGAACAGTTTATGATTAGGTTGCAATAAATAAACATATTCAGATACCTTCATTGTGGGCATCCATTAATTCTAAGGATTCATTTGAAGTCAGTTTCGTCTGATATTTTTCTGAAATTTATTCTCGTTTTTCAGAATAATATTTTACATGCACGATCTCCAAACATTTATTAAATATAATTAGTATTTTTGTGAACAGTTTATGATTAGGTTGCAATAAATAAACATATTCAGATACCTTCATTGTGGGCATCCATTAATTCTAAGGATTCATTTGAAGTCAGTTTCGTCTGATATTTTTCTGAAATTTATTCTCGTTTTTCAGAATAATATTTTACATGCACGATCTCCAAACATTTATTAAATATAATTAGTATTTTTGTGAACAGTTTATGATTAGGTTGCAATAAATAAACATATTCAGATACCTTCATTGTGGGCATCCATTAATTCTAAGGATTCATTTGAAGTCAGTTTCGTCTGATATTTTTCTGAAATTTATTCTCGTTTTTCAGAATAATATTTTACATGCACGATCTCCAAACATTTATTAAATATAATTAGTATTTTTGTGAACAGTTTATGATTAGGTTGCAATAAATAAACATATTCAGATACCTTCATTGTGGGCATCCATTAATTCTAAGGATTCATTGGAAGTCAGTTTCGTCTGATATTTTTCTGAAATTTATTCTCGTTTTTCAGAATAATATTTTACATGCACGATCTCCAAACATTTATTAAATATAATTAGTATTTTTGTGAACAGTTTATGATTAGGTTGCAATAAATAAACATATTCAGATACCTTCATTGTGGGCATCCATTAATTCTAAGGATTCATTTGAAGTCAGTTTCGTCTGATATTTTTCTGAAATTTATTCTCGTTTTTCAGAATAATATTTTACATGCACGATCTCCAAACATTTATTAAATATAATTAGTATTTTTGTGAACAGTTTATGATTAGGTTGCAATAAATAAACATATTCAGATACCTTCATTGTGGGCATCCATTAATTCTAAGGATTCATTTGAAGTCAGTTTCGTCTGATATTTTTCTGAAATTTATTCTCGTTTTTCAGAATAATATTTTACATGCACGATCTCCAAACATTTATTAAATATAATTAGTATTTTTGTGAACAGTTTATGATTAGGTTGCAATAAATAAACATATTCAGATACCTTCATTGTGGGCATCCATTAATTCTAAGAATTTATTTAAAGTGAGTTTCGTACAAATTTTTTCTGAAATTTATTCACGAAAATTGTCCAAAGCAGTCCATAATGGAGTACTGATACCAACCTTGATGTATAGCAATGAGGCAATCCCTATTTAATACACTCGAGTTGGGTCATGTCAAGAGTTAACAGAATAACAGAAGGGTATGTATGAGACGACGAATGAATGTGATTGAAGAAAGGAATGTGTACCAGGAATGAGTTTTTTTTGGTGGTCAGTCTTCTCTGCCTACCCCTGCGGGGAGTCGTCGTAATGTTTAGTTAGTTAGTTACAGACTTACAAAAAAAAATCACTTCACAACTGTTAAATGGTGTTTTTGTTACACGCTGTACAAAAACAACATATTTTTTTAGTTCGCATTATTAGTAATACAAAATGTCTTTAACTGGCTGCGTAAGATCTGACAACATAGCCCTTTGGCAAAGTCACGCGTGCGCCTGAAGCACAACGCACATGTTTCTCACAGGAAAATGAGAGCTTTCTGCATATGTATATAAATACACATTTTTTTGATCAACGTTTATATTTTTCCAAAATGACAGATTTTTTTCATTATTTTATAAGGGAATTTTCTTATAATTTTTAATTGTATGAACGAGATTAATAATGAAATAACTTTTTTCTTGCAAATTATTTCTATGATAGTGTGTTTTGAATTTTGATTTCTATGAAATTTTTCGACGCTTTCTTAAAAAATATAATCTTTAGTATTTATTTACTTATTGGACAATTTGTATAGAGCTGCTTTCATAAGATATCATCTCAGGGGCGCTTTACATTTGATGCAGGTATTCCAAAAAAAATAAATATTTTAAGAATAAAGTGAAATTAAGTTAAATAAAATGAAGTACAGCAACAAGTGATGAAGTACAGGAACAGGTGACACGTAGATAGAAGATGGAGACTCTGAAGCAAGAATCCTAGGTGGTGAAGAAACTGGACCAGCTGCTGCAGCGAAAGAGTGCACCGCGTCCACCAAAAGTGCCAGCACGAGGTTCGTCATCCGTTCAGGTATGTGTCTGCTGCTAATTAAGCGCTGACAGAGAATCCTCACATATATAACAGACGTTGGCAGCACCGCTGTGACGTTCGGCAAGTCCATCATTCATCTCCATGTAATCTTGTTCCTGGTGATTGTGTTAGTGGTGCATTGTGCCCACAATAAAAAGCGACGGTCGGGATAGTAAATTACCTTGGGCTTAGTGAAACACTTGTTAGGGCCTTCAGAGTTTCCGAGAATTCCGTTGAAAACATCTGGCGTCTACAGTTACCGATCCTCGTTCCAAATTCAACTTCAGCGAATTTTTAATATATGTTAGCAGAATTTTCGATTATTTATTTTTAACACACTGCACTCTAATCACATTACTATAAAGTTCTGATTACGGGTTGTTAAGTTTATTAAAAATTTTGATTGACTGATTTTAAAAATAATATCAAAGGGGTGTTGCCTCATTTCCCTTGAAAATTGCAAAAAAAAAACAAAAAGCGGTTGGAGGACGCGAGGACGCGTCCGGCTGCTACGAAGGGCGCTACAAAACAATAGTTATATAAGATAAGCTTTTATAAAGACAAGGATAAGCGTTTTTCTCATCTTTTTATGTTTGTAATTAAAATATTGCATTTTTTGAAATCTATAACGTATTTTTATTTAGTTTCTAAGATGGTATCTTTTTTACGACATCTTCAAATGAAGACAAATATTGAGCTTTTAAAATACCTCAGAAAAATTTCAAAATTCAATGAGAAAAAATATTATTTTTTCAAGTTCAACAGATAAACAACCCCCTTTGACTGGATAAGCAATACATATATCTTACGTAACCTTACTTATTTTATTTTAGTTTCTTTTACATTTTAATTAATAAAGTTTTCACATACACGGTCGTTTATCAATTGAATAAAATTTTCACAACCATCATTAGTAATTAGCTTCTTAAAAATATATGCTTTTAAAATGACAGTTTTTATAAACGATTAATAAAATTCGAATCAAAATCAAATCCTTTCGTTTTCTATCAGTAAAACAAATATTGCGATGAAAATGATTTGCTAGAAATACCTGTGTTATTAGTAAAAACCATAGTCCGGAAACTAGAATTTGTAGCCCAATTATTGATGAAGCATCCGCCCGGCAAATCGTTGTTTGAATTTTATTAATATCGTTTCAGTAAATAATATATTTGATTAGTAGGTTATACATACACCAGACAAGCAATAACTAGTAGAATGTACCAACATTATTTCTACTTATGCCTTTTATATGAATGACTGTACCTTCTCTAACTTTATTATGACTTCGGCAAGAATCAATCGCTCACCTCCTAGCGCTAATCGCGTGCACCACTGCGCTATGAAGGTTATTAATAAAATAAGCAACGGCTACAGGCTTCAGTTTCAGTAGGTTAGAAGAAGATTTTTTGTAGGTCGGCACTCCATCATATAAATCCAAGTGTTGACAGCATTTATGCGCCATTTGTGAATTGATAAATTTTTGACACAATAATTTAAAGAATTAGTTTTAAAGAATTTTTTTTTTTTTTTTAAATCAAGAATAGCATTTCTAGTGTCACAAAAGTGACGTAGCAATCGATGGTTTACCATGAATAAGTCGTAGAAAAATCAACCCGTAAAAAACAATTTTTTTTATCATATTAAATTCTATTTTAAAATGTCTTTTAAAACTTAAAAAAAATATTATTTTTGGTTTGGTTGAGGATTGAACCTCCTTTTCCTGGGACCTGCGTCAACCACGTTACCGACTTTGCTAGATGCCGATCGTGTAACAGAGATTTTTTCGTAAATGAACTGCTCCAATTTAGATCTATTTCAGAAAAATATATATATGGCGTGTACAACTCTACATGCTTGACACCAAATTGATGCCCGTGTATCTGTTGTATTTCAATGTCGAATTTCATCGAATGTCGGGAAATGGGTTAATTTCCACTTCCAAGATTTGCATTAATTCATTATCGAGAACTAGAGAGAAATTCAAATAGATGTATTTAAAAAACCCTGTTAACAATCCAGGAAGTTAGGATTAAACCATCAGGTTAGTAATAATAAACAGTATGTCTTCTCAGGTTTAATGTTGATGTGGTAAAGCTATATATTATATAATATGAGTAAATTCCAATATATCGGCTAATAAAGTTGTCAGATATATTCACTACTGATACTAGAATCAAGCGCAGACCTCCCAATCCAATGTCATAATAGTTGTATCTGACATATTGCAGGCAAATCTGGGTACACAGCAAGTAGTACATTCAAAGGCAATGTGGTTCCACACATGTACCACATTTGCACTACCGAAATAGCGTTGGTACAACTGAAAAACATTATTTTATAAAATAGCCATATTTTTCACCTGACGTTTTAATCTATAATAATAATAATAAGTTTTTTTTGTAACAAATAGAGATAATGATATTCTCACTGGGATCTCCGGTGCTGAGGTTTTCATTTACATAATTATTATTTTTTTTTACTATGGATAATATAAAGAAATTATAAATAGTGTTTTTTTCTTAAATGATAAAAATATATTAAATATTGTTTTTTGTAAGATAATAATAATATATTAAATGTTGTTTTATAGTTCAGTTGAATGGTTTTGGTTACAATCTGTATTTGGGGTCAGTATAATATCTATTTCTGATCTATGTTTTGTATAATAGTATTGTGAGTTTTGAATGAGAGTGTAATTTTGCTGTAGAGTTTTGTATAGGAAGTATAGGAAGCTTTTTGCTCAAATGTTAGTATTAGTAGTTGATTGTTGGATATGTTTGTGACCATTATGTTTTGATACTTATGTTTCAATCGATTTAATGTTATAATGTTTATTATAAAAACGTTTCATCACTTACTAACGGCTAAAGACCGTAAATTAAGCTTTTTAATATACTTTGTCAACATACTTTGCTAATATTTTACGAACTTCTCTAATCGAGACCCTTTTTTCCATTACACCAATAATAAATAGTTTTTCACGAAATGGTGCTTTATAATAGGAACCAATAAATCAGGAACATGCTGCATTTAATCTGTTGACCAAATACGGACACGACACATCTTTTCTTGTGCATTTTCTTTACCATTTTTAGCAAATAAGTGTTGAATCAAAAAAATGACGTAGCATATGGTTTTTCATCAAACATACAGGAATTTCGATATAGTATAGGGTTATTCATTAAATATATAGAAAATTTTTATATGGTATAGGGTCATTCATTAAAGATATCGGAATATTGATATTCTAAAAAATAGAAAAATTCATTCCACCCTACTTAGTATCTCAAAAATAGAATTGTTTCAATTATATTCATAAAATTTAATTTATAAATGCTTTGTAAGCATTTTAAACATCTACTTTTCCAAGGAGCTGCCTGATTTTTACGGTCTGATAAATTCTGTAATTGTTTTGTTTAAATTTGTGTGAAGCCAAAAAAAATAACCTTTCACTGTTGCTGCTATAGCTATAGGTATTTGAACTAAGTCCCAGCCGTTTATTAATTGTGCCGCTGTTATCAGACTCGTGCGATTTATGCCCTAATAGAACTCCCCAGTGCGTGTGTCAAACTGTCACATTAACCGGTTACATGCAACACGACTATGGCAGCACAATCATCGAGGGGCTATCAATTATTAGTGCTGTTTTTTGTATCTGTCGCAGTCAAGTGTTAAGCAAAGTGGGTGTACGTTGGGTGCATAACATTTTTAGGAGAATGATGATGTTATTACTCTCACATTGTCTGTTGATTCTCGTTACGATATAAAACGTCGATTGTCCATATGTTTATACTTTCTGTATTCCTTCACTTAACCACGTAAGTATTATAATAATGTCTAACGTTAACATGTTTATTTCGGTCTGGTAAATTATTTTTGTTTGGAATGGGGTTTTTAAAAATCATTCCGCTTAAGTTGTGGTCTCATTTTTGATTCTATAAATATCTACTCCATTTAATAGAGACTCTATGGGTTTTTTATTTAGTCATTGATCCACTCTCATCTATTTTTACCATAAAACATCATGTCTGTGTTACGCAATTACTTCCTTCATTCTTCTCCTCAAAGATATTTGAATACAAGGAAATATGCTGTGAGGTTTGCCCGACCGTCGGTGGATCACAGTCTATTGAGCGTGATTATAATACGAAAATAATTTAGTTGAGTTCGTGTTGTCACCAAGCATAGTTCGTTCTCGTTTTATTCAAAAAATGTTCTTGCTTAGTGCAAATTTAAAAAAAATGCCACACGCCAAGTGCACATCAAAACAAATGGAATATCAATTCACTAGTAAGTACAAAATAAGAATACGATATCAATTTAAAAAATGATGGTAGGTATGGTGGTAGAAAAAAGGCAATGTTTTTCTTTTGAAGTACGAAATATTATTAGATTTTGAGTAAGATAAGAAAAATTATTTTTAATTATTGAAGACAATATTAGCGATTTCTAAACGAAAATCTGAAACGGAAAAATCAGAAAAGGATACGGTCACATCTAGGACTCGAACCCAGGACCCTTGCCTTGCCGGGACACCGCTCTACCACTGAGCTAATGGGACCCTATCCCCCTCGGTCACTTTTAACTGTATCATACTTCGAATAAGAACTACCAACATTGTCTTCATTTTTTCACCGCACATTTTTATTGGTAACTATCTTTATGCAAGATTCAACCCGAACTAAATGCAATCTAGACAGCGTCTTTTTAGATTAACCTATGTTATCTTTTTATTTTTTTTTATACAAAAGAATTATTTTTAGTTATCGTTAGTGAACCCACAACCTTTACTTCTTTACTTCACTCACTACAGTGAACCCACACTATTTTATCAATCTAGCTAGAGCACTTGCTGTAGTTATTGAAAGCATTCAAACAAGGGACGTCTGAAGTACTTTCTGGTACCAAAATAAAATTATCATAACTGACAGGTATTTGTAGCACCAACCCCTGCATATTTAAAGAACAGTGTCCCGGCGTGGGTTTGTTTTTTAATCTAATTTACGACGTTCAAAATAAGAGAAAAACTACTGTCTCCATTTGATTTCGAAAAAAATCTGCGTAAAGTCCCGGCCACACCATTCAGAATCGAAACGTTGCTTGAAATGGCTTTAGCCATGTTTGGCGACCATATCTGAATAGCCAGGTACTTCAATACCTTCCTCAACCTATCTCCTTTACCTCTCTACCACCTTCAGCCTCACAACCCTAATTGGGTGTGCCATAGTCTCACTGGTTCCAGATAGTTGGGAGTAGATGGAATTCTTGTGCGGTGTTAAGAAAATCAGTATTTGAATACAACATTATTTCAAATAATAAAACAATTATAAATCTAATATTACAGATTGTAAAGAAACAAATATAACTTGTGTTTTTGTGATTAACATTAATGGCCAAAACAAGAAAAAAACCGTACGGAGGAAATTAAGTTATCTAATTTTAGGTAAAAAAAACGATATGGGTTGTTTTAAGCTAAACGCGTTCAGAGTCCAGATCACACTAAACTTATTCCTTTGTCTATTCTGAGTTTAAGAACAAGATAAGTCGAGGATGAATAATTATTTCTGGAATAACTTAATGAGTAAAACCTCAAATTGTTATATTAAATTATTGAAGACAATATCATCGATTCTAAAACAAAAATTTGAAACAAAAAAATCAGTAAAATATACGGTCGCATCTAGGACTTGAAACACCCAGGACCCTCGCCTCGGCAAAGCGAGGGTTAAATTATTTCAAAAATAAGGTTTAGGTATAAGTTTGTATACTTTGTATTCTGATGAAGAAATCATTGATTTCTAAACGAGTTAATATTTTTTTATTAAATGGTGATCATAAGAAAGTTAGTTATTTTACTGAATTAAAATATTATTTAATTATTCTAACAACACATTGCAACGGTCTCAGACATTTGTAATCGTGGAATAACCCTTGAAAAAATTACATATTATATTAGTATTGTAAACAATAGATAATAATAACCTTGTTTCTTATTTCCTCCTTATTTAATAAATCAAAACGAAAATTTCCTCTGAAATCATAAGATTTGTAAGTAGGTAATTAAATACTAACCTATTTAATCAATAAACATGTATACAATATTTGGTAATACTACTAGTAGGTACATAATAATATACAACTGTGGCTTAAAACTAAAGCCTTACAACTAATATAGTATGTCGTTCTATGTAGGCACAAACATAATAGGAGATGAAGTGACGATTTAAAATAAATATTTTGCTTAAGGCTTCAGATGCGTCAAAGCATTAATGCATCAGCAAAACGGGAGACATTCGAAGGAAATCGTATGCAAAAATAGTAATTTATATATCAATTTAACAGTATAACACCAAAAGGCATTTCAAATGAACAGACAGTGATGTTAAGTAAGTTAAATGTTGTGTTCTTATTCAGCTTAAAATATGCCAACCGTGAGCAACATCTACCGTAAAATACTAAACAATGTTCCGATGATCGTTGCAGCTTGGAACCATGTCAAATTATCTAGAATGATATGCTCGCATATTTAGAACCATGGTAACTGTGTTATTATAACGGGTCAGAGCGCTATGATATTTCATACAGTGCACAATCATTTCATGCGAAAATACACGCTCAGGCTTAAACTGCGGTTAGAACCCTATCATAAAGGGCTCCCGAATTTTCGCACTGTTTAAAATATTTATGATTGTAGAATTTCTCTTCATTGAAATGGAAGTCTTCCATTGGCCGTACTCGCGTCGCGGCGTCGGGGCCTATTCCCCTGGAAGAGTAAAAAACCAGTGTTTAGTATCGTTGTACTGATAAAATATATTCTCAAAAATTGTCGCGAAATTTTTTTAGTCTCAATGTTGGTTATAAAAACGGTAGTTTGTAATATGTGCTTATTTACTTTGACGTACGTACTTACATAAAGCTGTAGCTTGCTATAGGTACTAGAAAAGTTCTTGAGAAGACTACATGAGTAACTTTATTTTTATCACTGCTCTGTCCTGACACTTTTTTATGCGTGAACTTTGAATCCAAATGCAAGGTCAGCCATGGAAATCATATTTTCTATATTTCTTAGTCATATGCTTGTTAGCAATATTTCATTTTGAAAGATTACATTCTTGGAAGAAAAACATACATATTCTTCCAAGGTTAAATGTTATTTATTTAACTCACTAATTAATTTACAAATTTAGACAACTATAAAATGTTATTCTTATTGGTTAATTTGGAATTTTATTTAACTAATTTCAGTTTTTTGTTTAAGTAAATTCATTGATTAATTAAAAGCCTGAATGAAAATATCTTAAACAACGAGTTATATTATTCCGAAAGGGGTAAAGCAACAACCCGATAACGAGAGTTATTTAACACGCGATTTCAGAGTTATTTTTTTACATCATGCACAATATAATTCAACTTGGTATTGGACTCAATTTGGTAGGCGGGAATGGGTACCGCCGCCCTGGGAACCATTTATTGGATGACCAACACCTCTGCCACAGGTCACCCCAAGTGGTTCGCTACGTTTGGTGACTTAGCAGGGGTGCCCGGGTTCATGGGTTAAGGTTTGCCCGGGTCTTGGTGGCGGGTGCGTCGGCCCACCTTCTGCGTGGCGGGCCGGTTGGGAGATGCTGGTTGAGGGAGACCCTTTACAACCGGTTACCGCTGTCCAGGCCGCTCGATAGTACAGGGGCCCGACCCTCAGGCTCACGACTAAGGGTGGGCTGCCCCATCAGCGAGTGAAAAAACCTCGCCACTGCTGTTGTGCCGGTTCGTGACCGGAGGGGACCCAGCAGCAGCGTTTGGGGCGCATTGGATGCCCTCTCCAGCCGGACTCTCCCAGCCTATCGCCTAGCACCGCAGTGAGTGGGCTGGAACCAAACGCTCATCACTCCTGGACAGCCTGAACCCCATATTCCTACCCACCCCTCATACCTTTCCATTCCAGACCTTCCTTTCACTTCATACCCTTAAAAAAAAAAAAAACAAAAAAACAAAATTAAAATCATGAATATACATAAAAACAAACTTAACATCATTACAGCGGCGAGTAGCAGGCGTCCCCGGTGCGGGCCAAAACTGTTGGTAAATTTTGCCAACATTCGCGGCCTGCACAAAAATTTAAATTCCGTCCATCACCATCTTTTGTCCCAACGTCCCAACCTTCTTTTCCTATCCGAAACTCAGATAGCCGAGCCGCCAGACTCCTCCTATCTGGACTGCCCGGGCTTTACCCTCGCAAGCAAATTCCGACTGAAAGGAGGAGTCTGCCTGTATAGTCGAGCTGACGTCAACTGTGTACGACTATTGAGTCTGGAAAACTCCAGATTCGACGTAATGTGGGTGCGCGTCAATCTTGCCAGTACGGCAAGATTCTACGCATGTCTATACCGCTCACCGAACCATAGCGAATCAGACACTTCCGAGCTCTTCAAACATTTGAGCGATACTATTGATGATCTCTTGCCCCGCTACCCTTCGGCCGAGTTTGTTGTTCTGGGGGACTTCAACGTTCATAACGAACCATGGTTGAAGTTCTCAGGCCCAACGGACTCGGCTGGCCGACAGGCGGAATCCTTTGCCATTTGCTACGGATTAGAGCAATTGGTTCAGGAGCCTACAAGGGTTCCTGATGTCCAGACTCACCGCTCCAATCTGTTAGACCTATTCTTAACTACTGTGCCACACGGTTATAAGATTGACGTCACAGCCCCTCTGGGATCATCTGACCACTGCCTAGTAACGACATCAATCCCCGTTAGCCTCAGACCAACCAATGAGAGGCTGAGGAGAAAAGTGTGGCACTATAGGTCAGCAGATTGGTTCGGTATGCGGGCCCATTTCAATGCTTTTCCGTGGTCAGCTGTTTGTTTTCGGACTTCGGACCCTTCAAGATGTGCCCAGGAGATTGGTGAAGTCATCAAATCGGCGATGGATGGCTTCATACAATCGACTACTAAAGAAACTGGTGTGGGCTCAAAGCCGTGGTTCAGTCGACAATGCTCCGAAGCAGTTCGACGAAAAAACGCGGCTTACCGAGCCTACAACACATCTCGAACGCCCGAAAGCAGATCAGCATACAACAAATCGGCAAAGGAATGCAAGAGAATCATCAATAGATCAAAATTCGAACACGACCTACAGATCAGCAAAAAGCTGGCTGCCTGCCCGCATGGCAGCAGAGCATTCTGGTCGCTTGCGGGCTCAATAGGTCGAAATTTTTGCAAACCCAGTTTGCCACCTCTTACCAGACCTGACGGCTCACTAGCAAACACCGCCACCGAAAAGGCAAACCTTTTAGGGAAAATGTTTTCGGAAAACTAGACCCTCGACGACGGGGGTGCTGTTCCGCCGTCGGTTCCTCACTGCGGCTTCTATACGAAAAAGCTGAGGATCCGGCATCGGGATGTACTCCACGTCATACGGGGGCTCGATGTAAACAAAGCTAGTGGATCTGATGGAATACCTGCCCTGGTATTGCAGAGGTGTGCTGCAGAAATAGTTCCAGTTTTGACAAAGCTCTTCAAAATGTCCCTGAAGTGTGGCACTGCGCCCTCTGGTTGGAAAAAAGCGGTAATTCACCCTATTCCCAAGAAAGGTGACCGCTCCAACCCGGCCAACTACCGCCCCATAGCGATCACATCAGTTCTGTCCAAAGTGATGGAACGTGTGATCAACGACAAACTGCTCACATACCTCGAGAAGAACAAAATTATCAACGACCGTCAATACGGATTCCGGCGGAACCGCTCGTGCGGTGATCTTCTCGCGTATGTGACGCATGTTTGGGGGCGCTGCCTGGAACGTCACGGTGAGACCCAAACGGTCGCACTAGACATATCCAAGGCCTTTGACCGGGTCTGGCACCGAGGACTTGTCAACAAATTGCATTCTTACGGACTTCCCGCATCCCTGTGTACGTGGATTGCTGACTTTTTAAGAGATAGGTCGATTCAGGCGGTTGCTGACGGTTTCACCTCTTCCTCGCACTCCATAAATGCTGGCGTCCCACAGGGATCGGTTCTGTCTCCGACTTTGTTTTTGTTGCACATATATGACCTTTTGACATGTGCACCGATTCATTGTTACGCGGATGACAGTACAGTTCATGATAGCTTTTTGTTTGACAAGCCCCCAAAGGGCACACAAACTCCAACGGCTCGGAGGGCTTTGAAGCAGAGAATGGACGGTTATCTCGAGAGTATTTCCTCCTGGGGTAAAAATAATCTCGTCGAATTTAATGTTTCAAAGACCCAATCCTGTCTGATTACGTCTAAAAGGGATCCAAATGATAATCTAGTCTCCTTCAACGGAAGCAATCTTCCGAACAGGCCTTCCATTGATATGCTTGGTGTAACTATAAGTGACCAGCTCAGGTACGGGGGCTCCATCGAAGCCAGAGTAAAGTTGGCCTCTCAGAAGCTGGGCGTACTGTACAGGGCCCGCAGATACTTTAATAGTACACAACTGCTCATCCTGTACAAATCGCAAGAGCGCCCTACTGTCGAATTTGGCAGCCATCTCTGGTCTGGAGCCCCAAAATACCTGAAAAAAACCCTTGACTCTGTGCAGAAACGGGCGGTCCGTTTGATAGATTCCCCAATCTTAACAAACGGACTGCAATCTTTAGAGCACAGGCGTCAGGTAGGTATGCTGTCCTTGTTCTATCGGTATTACAATGGAAGATGCTCTGAGGAACTAGCGTCATTGATCCCTTCGGCACCGGTGCGTCGTCGGGATACACGCCAAACGCGTGCCCAACATTTGTACACAGTTGACACTTGTCACATGAGAACGGGTCACTTCTACGATTCGTTCTTAAGTTCAACAGCTCGGCTGTGGAACGAACTGCCGGCCTCTGTGTTTCCTCCCTCCTACAACATGGGACTCTTCAAGACCCATGTTCACTCCTTCCTCTCCACAAAAAGACCCTCCACACAGCATCCCCAAAGATGACATAGGCCCTGAGGGAAATTATTTTCTTCAGGGCCTCCTGTGTGGAGTAAATATAAAAAAAATAAAAAAATAAATAATTATGATAATCATACAACAAAACTATTCAGTAATCGATCTGCATTTATAAAAATTATCACTCTACTATAATGTATTTCATTATCTATCAAATTTTATAGAAATTATTATACGTTCCAAAGACTAAAAAACAAAGACTTGGTGCGATCTGATGCACTAAAACCACCATTTTCAGAAACAACAAGAGATTCCGATAAAACAAAACAACATTTTAGTTACACGAAGGTATTATTTATATCTACAACAATAAACGATAGAACAACGAAACCAGTCTACACGCTGATGCATTCAGAAAAGCTTAGCCAAATAACAAAAGATCTATTCTAAAATAAGCTTTTGCGAAACATTGCTATTAAACTATTTATGTTGTTTTGGAGAGCTTAATTTCTGCGCCTCGTGCAACGTTGAGTATTATATTTTGTACCTACTTGCGAAAATAATTAATTAGGTTAATAGAATTTTTATTAATTTTATTATAACTGCTCCCAAACGTCTAGATCCATTACGACTACGACATCTCCAAGTGGGGTATATTAGGAGGCTGAAGGTAGTGGGAATGGCTTGGAAGAATCTAGGGAAGGGGAAGGTAGGGAAGCACCTGGCTGTTCTGATCTGGTCACCAAACACGGATGAAGCCATTTCAAGCAACTTTTCAATTCTGATTGAGAAATTGAGAAATGAGTTTTTCTAATTTATAATCAATCTCATAGAATTATAGGTAATCCGTTTAAAAATAGGACTGCAGGCTTTTACGAATGAATTAACAGGTTTTTTGACACACTTTTAATACATTTCGAATACATTATAATGATGTTCGAACACGTTATTGCACCAGAGCGATACTGAGAGTATCTTCCACTCTGGAACGTGATGTAAATATAAATGTGAATGAAATAAGATATATACAGTAGGGTGGAACACTTTTGTTTGAAATTTTTTTTTTCGAAATTCGATTTGGAATACCAGGTAAAAGTTGCTTTATGTAATTGTAAATACCAATTTGGAAGTTCTAGCTCGACATCTTGAGTTCCCGCCATAGACTTGAAATTTTATTTTTGAAGGTTTTATAGACGTTTTGTATTAAACACTCTATAAACAAAATAATAAGTAAATACAATATATTATGCATTAAATGATAAAATAAAAGTAGATTTTAATTAATATAATTATATATTTCAAAAGTAAACACCGGTTCAGAAAGTTATTTGGGTATGTATAACATATTTTTTTATGGCAAAAATCCTTTTTCGGCTCAAACTTTGGCATGAGTTTTCGAGGTGCTAATTTAGATTTTATGAGTTCCTCTCCTCTCGTCTTGTCTTGTCGAATACACTTAGAGCTGCTTCTGTCACAACTTTTACAGATCTTTCCACAGCCAGAGTGTGGCAAGGGAGTCTCATACACTCCAACATTGTATTTTCTCCATTTTCAATTAGATATTGTAACTGCTCATCGGAAATATTCATCAGTATTGGGGGTTCGTATATATTCTGTTGCCAGTCAATCATGTCTATGTAAGAACATGCATTTAAGTCTACTTTTGGTACCTCAAACATGCGCGAAACAGAATTTTGATTAACTTGACGAGCCTTTAAAATGCGTCTTGCAGCAAGTTCTCTAATGTGCTTACGTGAATCTGTTATCATACTAAAAAACAAATTTTCTGGATGAGCAAAGTAACTGTTTCGAATTATAACAGGGTCCACTATCGCTAACAACTTGTTGGACAAATATCTAGTGATGTTAATGAGCTTCCATAAATGATTTTAACCATCTTTGCAGGATGAATGTGTTTTGATAGCAAACCAGACAGGAGCGAATGATTATAAGACACACGTTGCTAAGGGCACAAGATTTTGCTGTGGATTTTCGGTAGAAATATACAAATGCAGTATGCGATTAGCTCTTGTCAACCAGCGGGCATGGGAAAGTTCACCTGAACTTCTCTGTAATAAATCAGGAGAGCAGGATCCATTTATGATAGCAGTAGTAATTTCTTGTAAATATTTCTGGTCTTTACTGAGATCTATGGATATTTGTGGAGGTATTTCACCTTCTATCTTCTCAAAGTTGGCCAACGGCAGCGTCTCGAATATCTCTAATGCTTTACCAATTTGACCTGGAAATGATTTATGTCCTACAGTAGGGCCATTCAAATAGGTAAACAAATGTCTCAATGGTAACTCATTGGCGTGTAAGACACAAATTATCCATTCCAATGGTCGAGATAATGGTCTGTTTTCCAAAAGACGTATAACGCCTCCCACTTTCCCTGTATTTGTTTTTGTTCCATCACAGCCAACAGCCATAAAACCATCTAGTGATATCTTTTCAGTCGTTGAAAATCTGTGGATAGCTCTTTCAATATTTTTTGCACTGCCCGATGTTGGAACCCCTTACCCAACATAAGCCGTACCTGGTTCTTTTATAATCGAAATATTTTCCTCTTGTACAATCACTCTAAGCCTCTTCGATCTTTTTATAACAGTTTTAGCCGTCTTGTCTTTCCTTCCATCAAAATATAATGAAGGAATTTCTGTTACTCTTTCTTCGGTTAAAATTTGCTCGCGTACTTTCTGTCTTATTCTTCTTAGTTCCACCCTATCTATTATGCCTCATTTCTTGTTTTAGAAAACGTAATCTTCTATTCAGAATTTTTTTACTCTGGATAAGATCCATTCTTCTTAAAGCCATAAGTCAGTTAGTGCGTTGGTCTTCCAAAAACATTTGTTCCTCTTTTGGCAATTTTTTTTTTCTCTCAAACAAGTACAGTTTCCAAACTCTTTACATTTACTTGCACCTATATCAAAAATCTTTCTACTTTGTACTCTGGACTCTTTTAACTTTTCTTCCTTAAGTTTCTTCAAAGACTTTTTCAAATAATAACACTTCGAGTGATAACTTTTTAGTAGCTGTAAGATTCGTTTGTGTGTGACAATTGGAATAGAAGATTTTATCCACAATTCTTCAATTTTCGTTCAAACTATTTAGGCAATTTCCAAAAACGTAGGTTCTTTTGTTGTGTTATTCCTTACTTTTAAGTCTTGTCGAACCCATTCGTAGAATTTCATCGCATTTTTAGTCTGCACTTACACCAAATATCGGACGTTTTAAATTTTGTCATCTAGAAGTCATGTTAATTAATTTTTTTTTTTTATTTACTTAAAATACGTTTATCAATAAGTACTCGTGAATAACAACACAGGTGAACTCCTAGCGTGGAGGACAATATACTATACCATTGTATAACAAATATATTAAAGAATAAAAAAAAAATAATAAAAAATTGACGCGCCACCTTGAGACAATTATCGACACTAGTTTAAACAAAACACTGCATTTCGTAGATTGTCAGGTGCCGCCCCCCGCTTCGTCCCGCACTTTGCTCCACTGTCCAGCGCCAAAGTATATTAAAATAAAGAAATATTTTATTGCAACAGCTAGTCAACTATATTTGAATATGTTATTAAATAAAATAAACCTATTTTAATAATTTATGTACTATTTTGTAAGCCAAGCGAAGAGCCCATACTGTCGTTGCAATTGGAAACTTAAAACAACTATTCCAAATAAAAATTAGAAAAAAAAATTCATTCCGCCCTAATATACAGATAAAAATCGTTACTTTCGTTGATTAATACTAAAGGTAATAACTCAATTTTTTAGTCAAATAACTAAATATATGAATATAACGAAGATAGTATCATATTACCTGTACACGATTATACTGTAGAACATTACATTCAATTCGTTGTCAATATCAACGGAAAAACACGTTTTTTAAGTAGGATTTTATTTTCCAACGTTTTTCTTCCAAATATGTGGAGATAATATAAAACTCACGACCTTTTCACCTCTAATTCTGTATCGATTTTTCTCGTCGTATAACATTACATTTAGACTTTTTTGTAAAGTCTGTGCTGTAAGTAACCATAATCCAAAGCAACTAAAATTAAAACATCTTTGGGAACATAATTATCCACACGGCGTAAAAGCTAATAGGTAAACCATTTTGAAATAAATGGTTAAAGAAACCTGAGAAACCCCTTTCCGCCTGAAAAGTGTTTCTCTCAAGCGGTGAATTAAACAAAGCAGGCTTTGTTAATTAATTATCACCGTTAGTTATTAAACTAACGAAAGTGTATAGTTGACCTCCTAACCACATCGCGTAAAAAGCTCCGTATCAACCTACGAACAAAACAAGGAACTGGGTGGAAAACTTTAAGGCTGAAATTTAACGACCACATAATTGTGGTGAATAAACTAGTTCCGGGAGCAACGGAGATACTTCAAAAATGCTGTTATTTAAAAGCTACGTGTCCCTGGAATCGAAATTTAAAAAAATGCTGGGAGAAATGTCGCTGTCGAAATAACTCTTAGAATTAAATTTAGAGGTAAGATTTTTGTTCGTTTCACGACTCCGTAAGTTCACAGCAGGAAATTTTGTCGTTTGCAGGCAAAAATAAGAGTAAAAAGAGTTAAATTTCTGCTGGATTCGCTCAATTTGAAGTAAATACTTCGAGTTTAAAGGTGAAGTTTTTTTGCACCTTTGTGGTTTCAAATCCAATGCAGTCTCAATTGATCGCAAGCAGAGATATTTATAAGTTAATTTACTTTTATTGTGTTAGTTGAATGGCCCTTGTAGAAGTGTATATTCTTTGCGTTGCCTACTTGAGTATTCTCGTGATTTTGAAAATGTTTTACCATACAAATGCACATACTCAACTATTTTTTATTTAGACCATTTTTGATGAAAAATAAAAATATCGTGAAACTTCATTCTGTTGCGCAGTTTTTCAATAATTTTGTTAAGTTTTTTTCCCATGCGCACTTCAATAATATTATTTAGTTCATTTGCTTTAGTTTTGTATTGTAAATGATGTTTATATAAATATTGGTTTAAAAAATTCCATCGGTGCCATTAAAAAAAAATCTACCTTTATAAAGTACCAATGCAGTTTTTTTTGTTATTTGTTTTTGGGGTGTTATGCCGTGTTGCGCTAACTCCTTCTTTAGCCAACGTTTCGGACAGCATTGCGGTGTCCATCATCAGGGCAGATGTGTTGATGATGAACACTGTAATGCTATCCAAAACGTTGGCTAAAGAAGGAGTTAGCGCAACACGGCATAAAACCCCAAAAACAAATAACAAAAATACTTTTGGCCGTGAAAATCTTAAATCATATATTTACCAATGCAGTTATTTCAAAATAATCTTTGAACTGTTACATGTTCATACTTTTACACACACCTTTTTATCTTTTAAACTAACTTGTGTTAGAACAGATTTTTAACTATTTCTGCTACAACATAACTGGAAATAATTTACAACTATTATTAGAAATATTGAGGATCCACTGTAATAAAAATCACAAAATTATAAAAAAAAACAAATATTAGAAAGATAAACTAATATGCACATGTTAAATGGCAAGACTTGTCAAACATTGCGGATTTTAATCAGTTAATATTTTCTCCTGAAGATAACAATACATAAAGGTCTTAAATTACTTCCACAAAACAAAGCACTTAGGTTCAGCAAATAAAATTAAAAGACAACTGGAACAGAAACACGTCGGAGCCAAAGTAAATCAAATAAACCTAAAAGATATCTTGGATGGTTATCGATGATTTCAACAATTGCCATCTAATAAATACACTATATTTCAGAGCATGGTGTTGTATTGAATTTCAGTGTAAACAATGCATTGAATGAGATTTGTTTTCATTGCGATAAAGCTGTTTCAAGAAATACATTTTTAGAAATGCAGGCAATACGTGATTTAAAGATTTCTGAGAACCTGGGATGCATTTTGAACATCAGTCTGATGTTAGAAACCTAGTCGGCTTTACAGATATTTTGTAAAACTACGTTATTAATTCATCGGCTCGGAAAAAAGTAGATTAGTACAATAAATTAATGAAATAAGTCGAAACAGAGCTAGGCAGTTTGTTTTAGATTTGTTGTTCTGCTTGCCTATATAAATTCTACAAAGACCTGATTATATTTAGTGATTAATGCATCAAATATATCAACAACATCCTTATAATCACTACTCAAATTTTGTAAACGTTGAACGGGAGTATACAATTGTGATTCCGTATTGGCGTTATCACAATAAAACGGTAGATATTACCTCGATGGTGGTTAGCGAGGTACATGAAAAGAAATCAAGTATAATAGTTCGTGGATGACAATTATTGAATGTATAACTAACTAACTAACCATCATGCCGTTTTCCCGCAGGGGTTTGCAGAGAGAACGGACCTCCAAAAAACTTGGTCTTGGCACACATTCCTTGCCTCAATCATGCTCAATATATGTTCTTCTATTATTCTGATCTCTTGACATGGCCCGATTGACTTGATCGTGCCATGTCTTCCTCGGGCGTTCCCAACTTCTGCTACCATTCGCATTTGCATCATATATTCTCCTTACACTCCTTTCTTTGCTCATTCGCTCTACATGCCCAAACTATATAAGCGTCCCTTTCTTAATCTTACTCATTATACTTACATCAGCCTTGAACTCTTTGCAAATCTCCACATTTCTCACACGATCATACATGGTTTTAACACATACGCCTCAGGGATCTCATTTCAACAGCATTCAATCTAATCTAATCCTTTCCCTGCCACTTCCATGCCTCACTTCCATAAATCAGGGAAGGTACAACCATTCCATTGTGGACTGTGAACTTCGCTTCGTTGGACAATTTTTCGTTAGCGCCAACTGCGTTCAGTCCTCCATTAATGGCGTTACCTGCATTTACCCTTCTTTCAATATCTCTGTCAGCCTTCCCATCTCTCTAGAGTCAAGAACATACTTCCTAAATAGACAAACTCATCCATCTGCCCCCAAGTATTCCTCATTCACAACCATATTGCACACTGTTTTCGTACACTTTCTTTCAAACACCATTACTTTAGACTTACTTAAATTCGTCATTAACTCATTCTTCACACATACTTCGTTCATCCTAGACACGAGATAAGGTAGATCTTCCATATTGATAGCAATTGAATTGAATTTATGATTTTGTATAAATAAATTACGTCACTATCTACGTTCTGAAAATTTTAATAAATTTAGTTGACACAGTGGCTAATCATAATTGACAGATTCCCTGTAAGGAGTTAATAAAT
This sequence comes from Hesperophylax magnus, assembly GCA_026573805.1. Taxonomy (NCBI): domain Eukaryota; kingdom Metazoa; phylum Arthropoda; class Insecta; order Trichoptera; family Limnephilidae; genus Hesperophylax; species Hesperophylax magnus. The sequence goes on from JAIUSX010000011.1 coordinate 24,676,894, forward strand.
CTTCTGAATTTATTTTTATTGCTTTCTATCGTGTGTGAATGAATTCCAGAACTTGTGCCCTCGCCGTTGAGTTACACTCGATTTGAATCCTAACTAATGCTTGTACAATTTTTTTATGGTTTGAGTATTTTATATTTGGCTGGATATTTTTAATACGAAACCCAACATTTTGAAAGCTTTATGTTATGTTATTTCATTGCGATTAATAGAATTTAGTTTTTGTAATTTACTTCGGTCACAGTTGTTGTTGCACTATTTCATTGATAAAGTTATCATAAATTAAAGATTTTTTATTCTATGAATTTTCGTAACTAGACACTTGCTTAAATTTAGTTACAATTTGTTCTCTTGGCACCAACAAAAAATATAAACAAGTAATTAAACAAAGTTTGTCAGTCATCAAACATAAAAACTTGGACATCGTTGAAAATAGTACGAACATCATTCAGATTTAACAAAAATAAAATTTGGCTCAATTGTGACCCTTGGGGAACACCGCTAGTATCGATGAATATTTATGAAGTAAAACCATCAATTTTAACATACAATTGTCTGTTACATAAATAACTGTTAAACCACATGTATAAATACACTGCTCCTCCAGATTTACGAAGCATTTTTAACAATAAATCGAATGCTTTGCTGAAATCAGTATAGACAAAATAAACTTGTCAGTTCTTGGGGCCAGTTGTTTTGGATCGTCAATCACAGGTTGCTTAATCGTCCGTCAAATGTAAATTTAATGAACAATTCATTAAAATGTGAAATGGAAGCTGAAATCGGCCGATTGTGCGAATAATTCAATTATTTACGAATAACGCATGCGCAAACGTCACAATTGCGATTTGACAGGCTGTATGTACTACAGAGTACCGATTACTAGTGATCACGACTGGAACATTTTGGCATATGACGCAAAAAGAACCCAAAGATAAATTTTTGGAAGTCAACGGTTTTTGGGAAGAAGTTTAGATACCTTTTTTACACATAATATTGTCAAATATTCTTTTTTACGCCGTTGGTTTCAGAGATTGAAAATGACGTAAGACCTGGTAAAAGCATTAAAAATATAGGCACAAAATTGTTTCTTTTGTCGACTTATGTATATCAAACTATTTCCAAATGTAAAAATGTACATTTTACGATAATTTAATAAACCTTCTTCATGTAATTTACTAATTTAAATTACTTCACTAATTTACGTTGAGAACATCAGGACTTTTTTGTAGGTATATTGTAGAGAGAAAACTAAAGACTTTCTGTCAACTCCCGATTTCATGCAAGACATGAAAGAAGTCAAACTTGTGAACGAATTGCAATTAACATAAAGATAATCCACAAAAAATGTCTGCAACAATATTCTGGTAAAACTGTAGTCTTCGCACCACCACGTAGTGTAATTAAAGTTGTGGGTGAGCCTGCCTAATAAACATATGATCACAAAATATATAGTGAGCAAGGGTATTCGAGATATGCGGTACCACTGGATGTTCTTTTTCTATACTGGCTTTGAGTCACAGAAAGAGTTCAGTTTATAAATACACAATAAAGCACTGGTTAAACCCTTACGTATGGACGTTACATAGTTTGGAACGCATTAGCAAAAGTCTGTAACCGGCAAAAAAAATTAAAAGACAGTTAAAAAAAAAAATTACATTCGGTTTTTGAAATATGTGTTGTGAAGCAATCTTGCGTGTTTAGTTACCAACTAGTCATAGTTGAATAAAATTTACAAACACATAATATTTTATAATTAATAGCCTATTTTTATCAATATTACAACAATATTTAAATTATAAATAAAATGAAACCATGTTCTATCAGATGAAATGCTTATTTATTTATAGGGGTTAAACCTTATATGTATAATTTTTTATACACATTATGTGGGTATATACTGCGGTATGTACATACTGCGGTATGTACATACTGCGGTAGTGTGTAGTACCTAATATGCCAAAATGCATTTATCAAAATAATATACCACATATATCAAATTAACGGTACATAATACCAAGGTTCTTCCAGAGGAAACCCGTTTCTTCATTTCTCCTATATATTTAATGACAATATGAGTTGATGACAGTGTTTCATTTCACTGTAGGTGAAATTTCTTTTCCTGCATACATATTTCACATGGAGATAATTTGGTTTCTACAAACAGAAAAACTTAGAATTATATGAAATAATAACAAGAAAGCGTCCTGAATCTCCCCAGTCATCCGTATGGTCCAATTTAAAAAAAATTCGGTTCGTCATATACTCCCCAGCGTTCCAAACATATTCCAGAATAAATTATTATAGGTTTTGCTGATAAGATAGCTCCTCCGTCAGTTGCCAGATGTGAGGAAATGCCTTCCTTTATTTCTTATCCATCTCACTCTAGCTGGCTGGACTCTTCTTTCTCAGTAAGTGAATTAAATCGAGTAATCAATTCCCTTCCAGACTCTTCTCCTGGCCCTGATGGAATCTTATATAGTTTCATTAAAGCATTCTCAGATATGTCGGTTGAATATTTTTTATCCCTAATTAATTACATGTTGGAAACAGGATTTATACCGGAAGTATGGAAAGTTCAAAAAATCCTTCCGATTTTAAAATCAGGCAAAAATCCATCTGAAATCTCATCCTATCGTCCTATTGCTCTTTCGTCATGTTTAATGAAAGTAGCAGAACACTTGATAAAAAACAGATTGGAATGGTTTGTTGAAAATAACAGAATTATCTCTCCTAATCAATATGGCTTCCGGAAAAAGAAATCAACCATTGATAATTTAAGTGTGTTAACAACAGACATCCGTATATCTCAGTCCCTTAATTCTTGCACTCTGGCCACATTTCTTAATCTTTCGTCAGCTTACGACGATGTATTAATTAACATTTTGAAAGAAAAATTAATTAAAATAAAAATTCCCTTAAAACTAGTTCAATTTATTATTAATTTACTAACAGACAGATCTATTATTATCCACTTTTCCTCAAAAACGATAAATCGCAAACTATGGAAGGGGTTACCTCAGGGGTCCGTAATCAGTCCATTATTATTTAATATATATATAAGTGATTTAGACAATGTAATTCCTTCATCTATCAAGCGACTTTATTTTGCTGATGATTTCCTTATATATTTATCACACAAAAATCTATCGCGCGCTGCGAAGGAATTGAATTTGGCTTTACATAATATTAAAGTTTGGTTGTTGACTAATGGGATGAATTTAGCTACGTCTAAAACCAAAGTAGTGGCTTTTACGCGCAAAAGAAAAAAACCCCCCTTTTCTGTCTGCTTTGATAATGTCCCTCTTCAAATCGTTAAGCAAATTAAATTTCTTGGACTACTTTTGGATCATAAACTTTCCTGGCTCCCGCATATTCAGAACATTTCGGCTAAGTGTGAAAAGGGGCTAAATATTATGCGAGCTGTTTCCAGAGTGTGGTGGGGATCTCATCCTACTACTCTTAAATTAATGTATGATGCTCTAGTGCGAAGCCATTTGGATAATGGAACATTTCTTTTCGATCCTCTACCTAAATATTTGGACAAAAAACTTGAAAGAATTCAGTCCAAAACGCTCAGAATAATTATTGGAGCGATGAAATCTTCTCCAATTCATTTTCTCCAGGTAGAATGTGTTGATCCCCCATTCATTTTGAGGAGACAATTCCTGGCTGATAAATATATTTTTAAATCTTTTTCTGAATCGCGTCACCCTTTAGAACAAAGCCTTGATTATTTGTTCAATAAATTAAATAACGAAAAGAGATCGACAGATAAAAATCGACTTCCTCTCCTTCTAAAAAGTTTTCTTTCATTCAAATCTCTGTCTTCTTCCCTCCAAAATCTACAAAAAGATCCTATCCTTCCTATTTTCACTATCCCATTTGATTCTATCAATTATATCCCCAACGTTATAACTTCAGACTTCCGAACTGATATTTTAACCTCATCTAATCAAAATGTTGAGGAAAAATTTAAAAACATTACATCTTCTAAGTTTCCAGAATTTTTTCTCATTTACACAGATGGTTCTAAGTCTGATAACAAAGATTGTGGAGCTGCGGTACACATTCCCGAATTCGATTTAGATTTGTCTTATAAATTGCCTAAAGAAATTTCCGCAGAATGCTTCGCAATTGAACAAGCTTTGAGCCAAATCCAGCTTTTCAATATTCGACGAGCCTTACTGTGCACTGACTCACTAAGCGCAGTGTTGAAAATTTCCTCAAATATCCATAAACCAGAAGACTATATTATTTATAATATCAGAAACACCATTAGATCTTTAAATGAATTAAATTTCGAGACAATATTGGTTTGGGTCCCTGGCCATTTAGGAATTGAGGGTAACGAGAAAGCCGATTCTCTAGCTAAACTTGGAACAATTTCTGGCTCTTATCCTTTAGATTTTAGAATTCCTATCTCTGACGTCATCCCAATTCTTAAATCCAACATGATCCGCTCCTGGGAAGAAAATTGGACTAATACGAAAACCCGAACTGGCGCTTTTTATGCTGGAATACAAAATCATATTCCAAGTAAACCTCGGTTCCACGGCAAGAAAAAATCCAAAAGATTTATATCCTGTATCTCGAGAATGAGAATTGGTCATTGCTCCATTGCATCCCATTTGTTTAAAATCCGGGTCCTAGATAGTCCACTCTGCCAGTGCGGCATGGAAAATGAGACTCTTGATCACGTTTTCTTTAATTGTAAAAATCATTCATCCTTCAAAGGCATTTATCGTTTACTTATAAAAATCACCCACCAATCTCCCCTTAGTATTCCTTATTTACTTTCTCTCAACAATTCTCGCATTTTCTCAGTTCTATACAAGTTCATAGACTTGAATGACTTCAATATTTGAGATTTCCTATTCCCGTATAGATTTCCCATAAAATTATAACCATCTCCCCTAACTTTAACGGCACATAGCACTCTTTTTAGGGTGAATTGCCTAATACAAAAAAAAAAAAAAAAAAAAAAACAAGAAAGTGACATGTTCCCAGTAAAGTTATTCATAGGGCGTTCATTCATATACCTGGAAGAAATACAAATTAAACAGCAAGTTTACAATGCATTCAATAAAACACTAGAAATATCAAGTTAAAACATGTAACCAACCTCCCAAAACATGTTATGTACACAAACAGCTTTTGAATTATTGACAATCAATTACCTAGTTATCTCATATAATTCCAAAAAGCAGCGTTTGCCTGCTTAAATGCACGCCATCGGCGTCCTCGTGGGGAGTTTCGGAACGAACTGCGCACGCCGTCTCTGACGCAGCCCGTTCACCGGCCTCTTTGTGAACAACACGTTGCTCCGAGCCGTGTTTCGCGCGGTTTTGGAAATCAAAGCCGAATTCAAAAGTATATCCACACCAACGTCTGATCATCGTCATCGAAAATCACCTTTAAAGCATTACCTTTACATCACATTATATGTTTTGTTTCATGTGAGTACTTTTTCCTCCGTGGCTTTTAGGTTATACCTGTTAAATTTATGAAAAACTTCTCGTTCCCAAAAAAAGAAATAATAAATATGTAATACGATTGCATGTTAACATATTAACTTTACTATATACGTAATTAACTGAATACGAATAAAAACCGTACTCACTGTTATGTATTTATGTTTTATATATATTGTGTAAAAAATATTATGTACAATGTAAAACCAAATAAATCTGACAGACTACGGCGGACAAGCACGCAATCCATAGACAAATTGTAAGTGTTGCGGCCTAAAAATGAATTCTTATCGAATTCTTTGGAATAATTGCCCGGTTCGGCAAGGAACACTGAAACGGATTATTCAAATGTAACGGAAGCTTTTTTGAAGTTAAAACAACCCAATTTGTATTTGAATAAAATCAACATGAAGATTTTCTTACATTTGAATAGAACTGGGGAATCTGAACAATTGTTCAGTTTTTCTGAAACAACTGGCCCGACATGGATTTGGATGTAAAGTTTTGGTAAATTAAAAGATTAGACACGGTTGATTTTTCTGAAGTAAAACCATGTTGCTTGGGTAATATTACTGGGTTAATACAGTGATGATGATAATTTAGGAATAGTGCAATGCAATGGTGGCGCAATTCTTTTAGAAAGCAGGTGGAATATTATCATAATCACTGCTCTAAGTTTGATCCAGTTGTTTCAACTGAGTCATATTCAATTCATTATACATTGTTATATTCAATGCTTACATAAGCTAAATTTATATAAAGGTCCAAGGAAGAACTAGGCATTCAATCAATGACTATTTTATTGTTACATATAAGTACACATTGTCAGCAAGTATTAGAGGGTACATCATCATTTTTCATTATATAATGGTCCAAGGAAGAACTAGGCATTCAATCATTGACTATTTTATTGTTACATATAAGTACACATTGTCAGCAAGTATTAGAGGGTACATCATCATTTTTCATTAATTTTGCGAGGTTCTAAAAATGTATTATGTCTCCATTTATTTATGTTTCTACTTTGTTTATATAACTGTTGTAAAAAATAAAAGACATATTTTTGCAAAATTTTCATATTCTTCGGAAGTCAATGTAATTTATAACGCTCAATATGATAAGATCACATAAATACACTTGTTGCTTTATTGTATAGTGCAACAATATGGTTTCTTATTTCGGATCCTTTATTATATTACAAAGCTTTTACAAAATATAGCACTAAAATAATAAAATTTTCGGAAGGAATACCTAAAATACATATTGGAATGCAAAAACTTAATTTATTTAAACTGTTTGCTTACTGTTTTGTCTGAACTATTTGATAGGCTTTCAATATTATGTAAAATGTAGTAAACTGACAAATTGAATAAATAATGTTTACTCCAAATATGATTTAAGATTTTCACGGCCAAAAGTATTTTTGTTATTTGTTTTTGGGGAGTTATGCCGTGTTGCGCTAACTCCTTCTTTAGCCAACGTTTCGGACAACATTGCAGTGCCAGTTATTTAAATAACACATCTGCCCTGATGATGGACACTGCAATGTTGTCCGAAACGTTGGCTAAAGAAGGAGTTAGCGCAACACGTCATAACACCCCAAAAACATATAACAAAAATGTTTTCTCCATTCAATTAATTATTTTTGAAATAAAATTTATACTAGGGAAGTCACATGATGAAAATATTAATCGATTGCAATACTGTAAACAATTAAAATTAATCGATTATAACTACCACCTTACCACGTAATTTATATTGGCTTGTTCGCGTTCCTTGAATTTTCCATGAAAACGTGGGCGATCGGATATTTGATTGTTAATTAATCCCTTTTAGTGAAACCGAGTCAGCGGTTAAGTTCAACTCGTTATAAGTTTCTACCTTCAGCTAACCGCGCAGTGGACGAAATAGTTCTAGAGGTTATTGCGTGGCAACCATATTGCACCAAAATATTTTACCACCGAATCTTGGAGATAAGAATCAATGATGAAGGACTGAAAAAAAATACATTTAATATCTGAAAAGACGCTGAAATGGCTTAATTAAAGCAGGAACATTATGTTTATTAGAAAAATATAGAGGTATTATGTAATCAAAGTCAAAAGTGTTGAAAACAATACATTAACTATCTGAAAAGACGCTGTAATGGCTTAATTAAAGTATGAACATTATGTATAGTAGAAAAATATAGCGTTATTATGTAAATGGGGCAGAAAAAATGTTTTCCTAGATCCTTGAGTCAGCGATTGTTTGTTTTTTCTAAAATATTTAATTATTGTTATTTAATTTTATTATCTTTCAGTAATAATGTTATTAAAATGTATACCTATGACTGGCGACATTTTTGATGTTTTTTTTTCATATTTTTTTTCCTAGGCAAACAGTGGTCATTCAGACAAGTAACCGCTCAACACCTCACCCCAACCTTAACTGTCCAATGCCTTCTGATTTTTAAATGTTTTTAGTTGAAAGAAAAAATCACGGGAAACAAAAATTCAGTTTGAATTTTTTACTAGTAAGTACGTCCCTTAACATCCTGTACATTATTTTGATCACTTTTGGAGATTAGTTCAAACCGTATTTTCAAGGAGTCTTTATTCTATACTCTGTGGCTGTTCCCGTAGAAATGCTTTCAATGTACATTAAGTGGAAAAAAAGACAGTTGGTCTTTTCTAAAAAATATCCGTTTCTTGTAATTATTTCCTGGAATAATCTTGTAGTTATTACCTACTATAAATACAAAAGTATTGTTCTGAATCTCTCACAGTGGTATAATCTCGGAACCACACCGATATATCTGATTCCGCCGCAGGAGACACCTCCATTAAGTCGGTGCCGCAACAGAATGTCTGACATCTTTTTCCTTCGCCTTTCGGTAAGAGGATTAATTGAGAATTATGTAAAAGACTTGATTAGATTATACGGGATTTTTAATCTAGGTTTAACGAAACTATATTAAGCAATTAAAAATAGAGAGCGGAAATTATACAAACAATGGTTTTGATGATTCTAGATTTTGTTTTCAGGTTCATCAACTAATTCGCATTTTCAAGATGGTGTCTGAGGAATGATAATTATTGTTTCAATGATATCTTTTAAACTTCTAAATAATGTTATGTTTACCTATAAAGATAACCAATTTATTTAGGTGCTAATCAGTGGTGGTGAGCAATTTCTTTGAAGCTTTTGTGGTTCGTTTACAAATTCAAACCCTTAAAAATGTATAGGTACCACCCAAAATATGTGTTTTTATATACCAAAGATAATAGTTGTACCAGATGTGTTGACTGTATAAGACTGTAGATTTAGAGCTGCCGGATCCAGACCGTTTCTTCAACGTTTGGGGATGCTGGTGTTGGTGATGAGGCTATTGATTGCCTCCCGCACCCTGTCGTGGGCACTGGATGTGTTTCGCCTTTGCGTGACTTCGGCGCCTTTTGTTTTTATCGTGGCTGAAAGTTCTCCAAGAGGTAGCCACTAGAAGATGTTCAAGCAGAGAATAGGTAGGTAAGTAATTCATTTGCTGTCCAGGGAAGTTATTCTCTAGGGAAATAGCCTTGTGAAGATTTTTTGTTTGATCTGATACAAATTGAACAATATTTAAGAAATTTAATAGAAAGATTAATTCAAATTTGACCCTCAAAACGTGTCATAATGGAAAACATGCATTCATATCAAAATTAACAAGCTATTAACTCTCCAGTGACAGTATACCTCAAATAATTGATATTGTACTGAGCTGGAGAGATTTACATATATTAAAAAAAAAAGTTTAATTGTTTGTTTGTACCAAATTCTCGTTAGAGAGAGTAAATAATATCGAAATATGATTATGAAGCCTGATATAGACTTTGAAAGCAATAGAATCGATACACCCAGTTATCAACAGAAAGAGCTCGCTAGCAACAAGAAAAAAACACATCTGTACCTCAGCCTAATTCGCCCAGCGCTCACGTACGCTTTACCGGCTTGGAGTAACAAAGCTCACACAACATAAAATAACAAACTGCAAGTAACACAAAACAAATGCATCAAAATCGCCTATAACACACCGCGATACACAAACCTTCATCAGTTACACGAACGAGAAGATATACTCGTACCTAAAATACAGGAGCACGCATACCAACTCACATCACGTTTTTACAACACTTTAAATCTGGGTAATCCGTTAGTTAAGGCGCTGGGGAATTATATCTCGCTTAACTACAAACATAGGATGCACAAACACGTCATTGTGAAGTTCCATGAGAACGATGACATCGACAACGAAGTTTAAGAATAATGTATCCTTTTTTACACAAAAGAATTTGAATTTAGGTACTGTTTTTCATAAAAAAATTAAACATGTTATAAAAGGTTTCCTCCAGCTGCTTTTCTTTCAACAAGTAGATATGCAAGTAAACACAGGTGTGTAGTTGCAGCTGGACCACCAAAGCGAAAAGGATGAAGCTCAACGATGAAAAAATGAAATATATACATTCAGTAAATCATAATAGCAAAATTGAGTAAAAATATCGGAACCTATCATTTTTCTTTTCATGTTATTTGTATTATGAGGTTTTTTTTATCCAGTTAAGAATTTTCCTCATAAATAAATTAATGTAACGTAAAATCAGACAAGTAAATGCAACCATCAGATTGTAATAGTAATAAGGTCAAATGAGCCGCAGTACTAGTTAGTTAGACACGGGAAAAGGGTATTGTTGTAAGCCCTAGCTACTTAGAGGATTACAAAAGAATGGTTAAAAAAAATCTTGCTGGAATCGTTCAGGGGCAGGGAGTGGAATTTTGGTTTGTGAAAAATTAAAGTTTTGTAAAAAATTAACGGATGCAAAACATGTCAGATACAATAGTTTCAATATCTGACTTCGCCCGGGTGTTAATAATATGTTTTGAAGAATCTTCATTCTTTATCCATTTCAACGCATAACAAATCAAAATTAAGTTTTCTACAACAAACACAATAACGCCTTGTGGGCTGGATTCGGAGGGACTATTTGAGGGAGACCTTTCGACTTCTCCAGCCGGACTCTCTCGAACCATAGCCGCGAACCGCAGTGGGAGGGATGGATTTATACATCCTAGATACACTGAACCCCAGATTCTACCCACCCCTCACACGCTTGTCATTCGCAGAATTTCCTCTCCTTCCTTTTCTTAAAAATACCCTCTACACAGCATCTTCAAAGATGACTCGAGGGAAATAATATTTCAGAGGGCCTCCTGTGTAGAGCTTATACAAAAAGTATTGTTAATTTTCCAGTTGAAAGAGCAGTTTTTCAATAAAAACATTAAAGTTGTAGTAAAGTTCCTTTCAATTGAGCTTCAAGGAAACTTGAAGGATTATTTTTATAAAATATTTTGTGTTTTAATGAGCTGCTTTCAATTCCGGTATTCGTTACCCGTTTTATTATTTTTATTTAGTATATTGCTAAAGAAGAACACGAGCTGGGCGAGTTAATGGTTATATTGCTGTTAATGTGGCAAGTAAAATCGAAGATTTTATGTTTCTAATATGGCAGTGGCATAAGTTCACTAAATTTTTTAAATTGCGAACATACTCATTAGATGGCTGTCCTCTATCCGTTAAAGAAAAAGTCATTATGCTAGAAATGAAGAATTGTATTTTTTACCTTAGATATGTAAGATAAATATAGCATTTGGGTTGATAAGTAAAAATTATTTTTTTACAATACAGTTCCTGTTTTATGTGAATACCGCATAAGGGTCCTAACTGTATGGAGCCAGTGAGACTATGGCATTCCCAATCGGGGTTCGTTGTGATGCTGAAGGTAGTGGGGGTGGATGATATGGGGAAGAAGAAGGTGGGAAATCGCCTGGCTATTCAGATCTAGTCTAGATCTAGTACACCAAACATTATTTTAAAGGAATTTACTGCGAAATAATACAAATTGGCCAAATAAAATTGAATTTGCGCCGCTACTGTATTATTATCTATTTGTGTGTCCTGTGTCTCTATTTGTATATCTCTTATCTCTATTTGTGTATTTATTTATGTCTCTTGTGTCTTTATTTGTGTCTCTTTTGTTTCTTCTTTTTTTGTACTATTTGTCTTTCATGTAATTTTAATATTTTTTATTTGTTTTATATTTTAATATTTATTTAAATGTATGAACATTAATATATCCTATGTCTAAGCAGATTTGTGTAATTGTTGTTCCTATTTGTATATTAACTGAGTTTTTATAACAGAATTGTCCTCACGTAAGTGAGATCGTCTGTCAGAAACCAGTATAAAAACAGAAATTAATTAATTAATATATTTTATCATAAGAAGCAATTACTTTGTGGTTAGACATTATATTTTTTAAAATAAAACAAACACTTTGTATTTAACCACGAATATTTATTATTTTATATTAAATAGTTATTATTTTATATTGAATAGTTATTATTATATCCTGATGAAGCTTGGTTGAAGCGAAACCGGTCGATGTGTAAAATAATAAATATTCGTGGTTAAATACAAAGTGTTTGTTGTATTAAAAGTGTTTTACGTGTATTACAAAACTCACGAAAAACGAACACCATCCGTGTACCTTACTTGTTCGGAAGTATAGCTACCTTTGAACTTTCTTGTATCGCTAACTTTATGTATAATTGATTTGCGAAGTCTTGCTTCGAAAATGGATCTAACCATAAAATTACATTGTTGGGAAATCTTAATAAACCCTCAAATATGGGAGTTGGAAAATGTTTTAGAACTTTCATGAAGTTAACTGCCGGCGGTTTTGCGAAAAAAAAATGATAGCTTGATTTTGTTGCATCTTATCATCTCACATCACTCTCTATGTCTTCTCAAATATTGCACAACTCAATGTAAAACGAGAGACAGTAACCTCAACGGAACAGCAACATTTCATTTCAAGATGACCTTGCAAAGCTCCCGCCAGCCGCCTCACGGATGGATGAAAGGCGAAACTCTGCTTTTATCGTGACTCTCCTCTAAAGAGACTTGGTAAAATCAGTGGCTGACTTTTCACATGAACAATAAACACCTTGTTGTGAACCCAACTACTCAACTGTCGTTTTCCTCAGAAGACGTGGATCCGGTGCAGTCGTATACGTTGTGCATATATGTTGTGGGGCCTAAAGGAATCTGAAGAAATATAAATCTGGACAAATTCAAACAACAGAACGTAATATAGAAGACTATCACCTTCAAAAAGTTTCTTTAGGCACTTCTATGCTGACTAAATAATCTCAGCATTCCTCTTTGACATCCACCAGCTATCCTAATTGTGAATGAGTTAAACTGCTTTAGTGTAACGAAAATGCGTGTAATATTTCGTTCGTTTTTTTATGGCAGTTTCCACGAGTAAAATGATAGGAATTTTATTCCTCATTTCCTTCCTTCATCTTAAACCACAATATAAAATAGTCCCTTAAAAGAATGGAAGAAAGAAGTAGGTTTTGTCTATCATCGAAATTATCATATTGTTCATTAGCTCTCGAGTGCTTATAACCAATTTCGTAAGTATTGTGTATCATCGAAATTATCATATTGTTCATTAGCTCTCGAGTGCTTATAACCAATTTCGTAAGTATTGTGTATCATCGAAATTATCATATTGTTCATTAGATCTCGAGTGCTTATAACCAATTTCGTAAGTATTGTGTATCATCGAAATTATCATATTGTTCATTAGCTCTCGAGTGCTTATAACCAATTTCGTAAGTATTGTGTATCATCGAAATTATCATATTGTTCATTAGCTCTCGAGTGCTTATAACCAATTTCGTAAGTATTGTGTATCATCGAAATTATCATATTGTTCATTAGCTCTCGAGTGCTTATAACCAATATCGTAAATATTGTGTATCATCGAAATTATCATATTGTTCATTAGCTCTCGAGTGCTTATAAGCAATTTCGTAAGTATTGTGTATCATCGAAATTATCATATTGTTCATTAGCTCTCGAGTGCTTATAACCAATTTCGTAAGTATTGTGTATCATCGAAATTATCATATTGTTCATTAGATCTCGAGTGCTTATAACCAATTTTGTAAGTATTGTGTATCATCGAAATTATCATATTGTTCATTAGCTCTCGAGTGCTTATAACCAATATCGTAAGTATTGTGTATCATCGAAATTATCATATTGTTCATTAGCTCTCGAGTGCTTATAACCAATTTCGTAAGTATTGTGTATCATCGAAATTATCATATTGTTCAGTAGATCTCGAGTGCTTATAACCAATTTCGTAAGTATTGTGTATCATCGAAATTATCATATTGTTCATTAGCTCTCGACTGTTTATAACCAATTTCGTAAGTATTGTGTATCATCGAATTTTTCATATTTTGCATTAGCTTTTGAGTGCTTATAACCAATTTCGAAAGTATCGTGTATCATCGACATTATCATATTATGCATTAGCTCTTGAGTGCTTATAACCAATTTCTATATATGCTTTATTTTTTGTAAATTGCTGATTTGTAATATTTTCAATTTGTAAGAATGGCAAAGTTTAAAATAAATAAATATATTCCAGTTGGAAAACACAGAAGAAATAGAAAACGTAATTTGTAATGGAATCATCGGGAAATCATATTCCCCTTTCAAATTTCGTCAAGCCGCCCTATTGAATGCGTAAAATGTATATTTATGAAGGGCACTTGTGGATGTGAAGCGTCATAATACGTTTACGTGACGCGAAATGACGTCTAGGTTGCACGGAGCGAGGCGCGCACGTAGAATCGGGAAATCCGCGTGACAGCGTACAGAGTGCCATGTGTCATCTCATTTTATTGCAGATGCAGCATCCTGGCTCACTTCACATCAAACGATGGCAGCGATTTTTCAGGGGTGGATTTTATAGGGCTGAAGCAGTATTTTTATCATATCAACCAATGTCAGGTTCTTTGGACGGTAGCAGATATGTACCTACACACAAATTTAAAAAAAAATACCGGTTATTTTTTGTAGTGGTTTTTATTGGCTCACATATTTTTGCAACATTGCTTCGTGCCTTTGCCTCCTAGGTAATGGGTAAAAGGTAAGCCGCGAGTGGTGAAGCTCTCGACCAATGGTACGAAGGTAAATATATTTATTATTTAGATGAATTTGTGGTATTTCGACGCCCTTGGAAGACATGGCACGATCAAGTTAAACAAATACTTGAGTCAGGTCATGCCGGGAGCAATTAAAGACGAATGAAGCACGAGTTGTGTGAATAATGTGAAAAAAAATAGTTAATCATAGTGAAGTGCATGTTTTAACAAATGAGAAGCACAAGAAAATATTTATCAATCCTTTTAGAATAGTCTACAAATACCTCTTTGAATAAAAAAAGGGTTTTTCGCCAATTCCACCCAGGAAATTTGCAACAAAGCGAGCGTGGGGCGAAATAAAAATTCCATGAAATACACTATCCACAACATGTACACATTTCTATTCATGAACACAAAACTGTTATTAAACGAGACAAAAGGGATACCATACACCCTACATGGCACATAATATGTATATTTGCAGAACACATCATCAATTTGCTCGGTCTAGGCTAGGTGAAGTGGAAGTGTTGCTTCAATTTATATGATTTGTGTCAAAAATATGATGGATCTATTTCTTCTGTGTTTTCAAACAGCAATATATTTATTTAGTTTAAACTTTGCCATTCTTAAAATTTGAAAATATTCCATTTTATAAAAATAAAGCATACGTAAAAATTTTTATTATTTGTTTTTGGGGTGCTATGCCGTGTTGCGCTAACTTCTTATTTAGCCAACGTTTTGGACAGCATTGCAGAGTCCATCATCAGGGCAGATGTGTTATTGATAACACGTATATAATAACACATCTGCCCTGATGATGGACACCGCAATGCTGTCCGAAACGTTGGCTAAAGAAGGAGTTAGCGCAACACGGCATAACACCCCAAAAACAAATAACAAACATACTTTTGGCCGTGAAAATCTTAAATCATATTTTACGTAGAAATTGGTTATAAGCACTCAAGAGATAATGCACAATATGAAAAATTCGATTATACACAATAAAGTTTATATAGACCAATTGGTAAAGACGGGTTACGTTTTTTACAGTTTTTTTGTATTATGTATTATTGTGTGTACGAATATTTTTAGGTAAAATCTGAAAATCATGTTTTGAATATAAATGATTAATTCCATTAAACGTCTATTTCTTGCCCAAGAACGCAGCTGTTTTTACGCAAGGTGGTGTCATATTCATATTTTTTAAATGTCCGGGATATGTTGTACCAACATATAAATATCGTTTTTTGGCAACAATAGTACCTGAAAACAATTGAGTTGAATTGAATTTTTTAAAGATAAATAGTAATATTAAAATCCCATATCAAAAACTAATGGCTTTACTGATAAACGTGTTTGACGTAGGGCTTTTGTTTTAAATATGCCTATACAAAAAGGTTATTTCTTCTCCTTCAAAACCGTTATTTGGTATTAGATTTCCTTTTGAAAATGAACCCGTGTCTCAGGGTACCTAGTACATAAAAATTGTATTTTTCTATAAACAAAAAGATAAGATTCTACCTGAAAGCAATCATAACTCAATTTAAAAAAGATTGCTAATTTTTTTTCAAATTGAAGAAATGAAACCAATGTTTTCTCAATCACTTTACAAAAAACACCGGCAAGAAAGCAATCCTACCTAAAATCAAATTTCTATTCTTCAAATGTATTTATTGTTGAAGATATGGAACCAATTTTTTTGGTCACTTTACAAAAACCACCGGAATATAAAAATACCTTTCTAAGTATGGCGCTATATTCACCGTCTCTGCATTAATACACCCGGTTATGGGCCATCAATAGATACATAATTTGTTGTCTGTGAACCCAAAAGCATAAACACGGCTCATTGCGAGGGTAATCAGCTATCGTCTCTGCACGAAGGAGCATCCGGAATCCATCATTATTATTTAACCACCGATCCCACGTGCACAGTACATTGTACACTGGGCAGTGTGCACCTTACATGACACGTGGAGGAGGCTTGGCTTATTTAAATACAAGGATGAAGTACTGCAATGAAAGTTCATAAACAATCCTTGAAGCTTCCGTGAGTTTACACAAATATTTTTATTTGAACCATGAGTTTTACAAACACTAGTTAATCTTATTTTAAACCCACATTAATGTAGCAAATGTTTCACTGTCTCGTTAATAACGTAAACTATATACACGTGGTGTGATGTAATTATTGGTATTGTTTTGTAGAAAGGAAATCAATGAACAGTTAGAAAATATCATCATACGGGTATGTGCATAATAAAAAATATTTGAAAGAAACTACACATTGATAATTAATTAAGGGGCGGGAGACAACAATAAATAAGTGTGATTAGACATCTATTGTTGTATCTCTCATTGATTATCAATTTTGTAGTTTCTTTCAAATATTTTGTCTTTGTATAGTATTGTTCTTCAATAGTATGTAATATTATTTCTCCCTCTGCCTGTCTACCTGTATATATTCGATTAATCTGTCAATCTGTAAGAGAAACCGGTCCACATTTAAAATAATAAAGGTTCGTGGTAATAGGAATACATGGTATTATTAAAAATATATGATATTCATTAACTACGGGTAATTTATCTGTTCTGTGTTAGAACCAATGACAAAATAATAATTATAGAAATGTGTTATTCTTATCTAAGTGATCTCTGAAAAACATGATAATTATTTTGGAATATCGAAGTTTTTTACTTAAATTGAAAATATATAAATATTTAACAATAGTCCGTCTTACAGGGATATCCTGGAATACAAAAATATACAATATGAATATAACAATTAGAATTTATCAAAAAATTTAATACCACAACAATTGAAGTATCCACCTCGCAGTTTCGGCACAGCAATCAATGGCGTCAAATCTGTTGTAACAGACAGAAAAAAAATCTTTTATCCGTTCTCGAAGCTCACAACTTCTGATGCGGCGATCGCGTGTCGATCCCAACCGCCTGGTTTATCGTTCAACCCCGTCACGAGACCGGCTCATTTGCAGTGGAACATCACGGCTGGTCGTTGTGATGTGATGTTGTGGTATGTTGTTTTATGGGGATGTAATGTGCCGCATTTAGTGAGAGTGAGGGGGTTAATGGTTGAGCCAATACCTGAACGGAAGATAAATAAACAAGTTGCAATTTCTGTGACAGGACGGTTTTGTGTCAAATCTTACTGACCCATTCATTTGGACTAACCCCAGAGCACATTTTTAATATATGATAATGCGGATATAAAAAAAAAAACAATTTTTTTATTATAAAGAATACAAAGTTACATTGATAGAAATTTTTTCTTTACATCTTACGCTCACGCCTTGATAATTTGGGGTGATTATTCATGATAAACATAAACCTTTTTTTTATTAATGCTCAAATATAAGTTAAGAAAAATATAATTTATTTATTTGTTAAGACATACACAGTACAATAAGATACAGTTAGATATTTTTAGTTATTACATAGTTGTAGTACCTATTACGTATGTCCATAAAATATCATTACGTAATTTCGCCTGAGATTGTTCTAAAAGAAAGGAAGTGTATGGATAGATAATAATAAATGAATTGAAAACAAGAATTATAATAAGCTCACAAATTGTAATTGACTGTTAATACATAGGAGTTTTGCAAAATGATGTGAAATTATTTTTGAAATATGTCATGCTAAGAAATTTAATAAGTTAGTTTTGTATGTTAGAAAGGAATCATGAAAGATGTCTAAATGTAGTAATTTTTCGTAATGGGTGTATGTTGTGATTGCTCGAGTAATTACTGAGTTGTTTGCTGCATTGGTATTGTTGGCTTCAATGTGAAATAGTGTAGTGTGCCTGGTACGCCTCGTTGGAACATTTAAACCAATGACGGATAGCAATTCGGGACTATCTATTTTATTATTTAGCAGATTATGTAGAAACAACAGGTCTGACAATGTGCGTCTTTTTTGTAAAGTTAACATATTATTTGTAGTTTTGGTGTATTTCTTGAGTAAATGTTTCGAAAATTTATTCTGTATACTTTCTACTAAACCTATGTATACCTTATATTGAGGATTCCATATTGTGGAAGCATACTCCAGTGGACTTCTGACCAATGAACAAAACAAAATTTTCAGAGTCTTAGCACTTTTGAAAACTTTGCATATTCTTAATAAGAAACCTAGCATTCTGTAGGATTTTGAAATAATGTGTTCAATGTGCTTGTCAAAAATTAATTTGCTATCTAAGTAAACACCTAGATCTTTACACGTAGACATAGGTTGTAAAGGTTTGTTATTCAAGTTGTATGGATAGATGATTTTGTTTTTATTTCTAGTAAATGTAATCGAGTGACACTTAGATATGTTTAAGGACAATAAATTTGATTCACAATATACGCACAAATTATCAAGATCGCTTTGCAATTCCATACAATCAGGTAAACACTGTATAGCTTTATAAATTTTCATGTCATCCGCGTATAAAACAAAGTAACTATTTTTAAAGCATACGTAAATGTCATTTATATAAATATTAAATAAGAGTGGTCCAAGATGCGACCCCTGGGGCACACCTAAGACGATTTCCGTTAAGCAAGATGCAAAACCATTGACAACCGTGATTTGGTGCCGATTATTGACGTATGATGCGATCCATCTATAGAGGTCACCGTGAATTCCTAGACCTAATAACTTTTGTAAAAGAATATAATGATTAACACGGTCAAATGCTTTAGAATAATCCGTATAAATGGCATCTACCTGGCATCGCATATCCATTTGAGCATGAAGAAAATTGGTAAAAAATGCAAGATTTGAAGTTGTAGAGCGATTTTTCATGAAGCCGTGTTGATTATTTAAGAGTGAGGGTGAGATAGTAGAATATAATTGATCGTAAACAATTTTTTCCAATACTTTACTTAGTATTGGTAATTTGGATATAGGTCGATAGTTCGAGACATCATTTTTGCTGCCATTTTTATATATTGGGGAAATCAAGGCTGTTTTTCACTTGTCGGGAAATGTTCCTTCCGATAACGATAGTTTGAAAATAGCAAAAATGGGGGGTGTCAATTGTTTACTACAATAATTTATGAAGATCCCTGGAAGTTGATCATCCCCTGGTCCCTTTTTTATATCAATGGACTTAAGGTATTTGAATGTGATGTCTTCATTGATCTCGATTGAGTTGATTATGCTATTTGAATTAGAGCAAAGACTGGCATTGCTTGTATGTTCAGGTTGAGCATTCGAAAATACAGATCCAAAATACTCAGAAAATAAGTTGGCTACTCCTCTACTGTCATTAGCAGTTTTTTCACCGTACCTACATAACAAGTGCACGCCATTGTCAACAACTGCTGAGCTCTATTAAATTTATAAAAATTGCAGTAAAAAGTAATCAAACCTATATATTTAAGTGATCAAACGATAAAGACTTTAAAAATCCACAATCTACGTGATTAATAAGTTAAATTCTGCATTGCATTCCACTAAAAGTGTACGAATTTAAATAATACGGAACTGTCAAAATTAATTGTTTTCAAGATTACGTTCAAACTACATCAAAAGTGCTCAATTTTGTTTTTTGCTAAGTGTAACAGTGTTAAATCACCCAGTTTTAAATCCAATTCTATTTATATAAAAGTAAAACTATCAAATATTTAAAGTGAAAGATTTAGCAAAAACAGCACTGTCATCTCTCAAGCTGAATTACAATATATGAAGATCTATTATCTCGCCTACTCGTAACTCGGAAGTGGTTCAGTGGATAAATCGGTCACGCTGAAAGTTATATCAACGGCGTACGTTCGAGCCCCAACCAAACCAACTAGAAATTTTATATTTTATTTTTATTTTATTTAATCTCTAACGCACGACTGTTAAGTTGCGGGGCGCGTTCAAGGCCCAGAGAATCCATCGAAAATTGAATAAATTAAAAATATTAAAAATCTTCTAACTATGCCTAACTGCTTAGCATGTCCCGAATCGACGGGAACTACATTTGTATGCCCAGTATGTAAAGGAGCATACCATCTTCTCTGCGGTGGAATCACAGAAACCGCTTATCGACGACTGACAATGGAACGGCGCACTCAAATTAAATGCAAGAAGTGCGCAACCGTAGCGGTTGGCACTTATTCCCAGGCGCAGTCACCGGTTTACGATATCAGTTGTGATAAACCCATTGGATCGGAGAACAGCGAAATCCTGAAAAGTCAAAATGCAATCATCTCACAAAATAATAAAATACTGGATACAATAACCTTCATGAGCAAGCAGTATGAAGATATTCTCCTCCGCGTGCGGGAGTTAGAAGATAAAAATATGGTGTTAACAAAACAAAATTCCTCTTTAGAATCCCGAATTGACCTACTAGAAGGCCAGCTTGAAAATATCGAAAGGTCGGCAAGAGCCAAAAATATAGAGGTAAGGGGAATACCCGAAATAAAGGGAGAAAGTTTGAAAAATATATTCCACAATATATGCCAAACCATTCAATCAAAAGTAAATACTTCAAACATTGAAGCGTCCTACAGGACACAAAAACACAAAAATGGACCTATTGTTTTTAAACTGACCTCGAATCGCGATCGAGAACAATTACTATCGGATATAAAAGCCTTCCACAAACAAGCATCCAGTCCCGAGGAGAAGCTCAACACTCTGAACTTAGGGATTGCCGGACCAAGCTCACCAGTCTACGTTGCGGAACACCTGACATTTCGTGCTAACCACTTGTGGTACCTGGCCCGCAAAGCTACAAAGGAAATTTTTTTTAAGTATTCATGGATCAAATCAGGGCAGATCTACGTACGTAGAGATATCGGAACACCTGCAATTCTTGTTTCAAATGCGGAGACACTGGCACTACTCTCACCAAATTCATCACAACTATAGTTCTAAAATTATCATGTGTAAAACTTTTATTGTATCGTATTATTATTTTTTTATTGTACTTGTTTTGAGGTATCACATATATTGTACTAGTGTCAGAATCAAGAATCCGGTAAAAGATACTATTCCTATTTCTATTGCTTTGAAACATCAACATTATTTTCTAACATTGCCAACAGTAAAAACTCTACATACAACTTGTTTTCTAAATTGCTCGCCAAGTTTTATTCAGCTTCTAGTCTTCATCCAAAGTTTAGCTACCAACACCCTACACCAATTTAAAAAATGGAAGATAATATAAATAATATTTTAGACAATTTGTCGCAGATTCCATGTATCGAAACAAGTAGTTCTGTAGAAGTTCAAAAAACCCTAAATAAATCCAACCTAAAAATATTTTCCATGAATATCAGAAGCATGAACAAAAATTTCAATGAACTAATGATACTACTTACAGAACTTGACTCAGACTTTGACTTGATTATTCTGAGCGAATGCTGGATCAGAGATAACTATATTCCTAAAAACATAAAAAACTATAACCAATACAGTACTCAGAATAACCAATTACAAAATGATGGCGTTATTATATACATAAAAAATCATATACAATACTCTATAAAGGAAATCACAATAACTCACTCAAATTGTCTTAAACTTGAAATAGAAAATAGCGTTACTGTTCTAACTATATACCGATCACCGAGCACTTCCAATATAACACCATTTTTAAACTCGCTTAATCAGTTTCTGGCATGTATTAGAAATCATGAAAATGTTCTAATTATTGGTGACCTAAATATTAATATTATAAATACAATGCATCCCCAAGCAAACGACTACATAAATTTATTAACTCTTCAAGGATTTATCCCAGCTATTACAGCCCCTACTCGTGTCTCAGAGTTATCCGCCAGTTGCATAGACCACGTCTTTGTAAAATGTAAGCTAAATATCAAATCTCTCATATATCAGTGCACTGTGACAGATCACTACGCTACTATCACCTCCATTTCTCATAAAATTCAAAAATTACCAGCATCCACTATACAACTAAAGAAAATTTCTTATGACACTCTCTTCAAACTGGTTTCCAATGAAAACTGGTCAAATTTCTACAAAATTAGCGATCCAAACTTAGCGTGTGAATCTCTCATCAACATCCTACATAAGCATCTGAAAAATGCCACATCCCACACACACAACAATCAAAGTAGTCGTACAATTAAACTAAAACCTTGGATAACTACTGGTATCTTACACTGTATCCGCAAACGTGATAAACTTCATAAATATTGTAAAAATAACCCCACTGATTACGAATCTCTCTTATTCTATAAAAGATACAGAAATGCCTGTAAAAAAATAACCTGTACGGCCAGAGAAGATTATTATAGGAAACAGATAGAGGAAGCTGCGAATGATAATAAAAAAATCTGGAACATTGTCAAAGAAATATGCTACACCGACAAAATTACCACACCCATAAATAAAATAACCATCACAAATAAAACACTAAATGCAACTGAAAATTCAGAAACAATCGCAAATCACTTCAACCAATTCTTCTCTACAATCGGATCGGATCTAGCAAATAATATTTTAAAAAGAAATAGCAAGTCTGAAAATAATCTTGCAAATACTATCTTTCTCGATAATCTGAGTTATGACCCTTTCATTCTCACACTAACAACAGAACAAGAAATCACTGAAATCATCAATTCACTCAAAAATACACACTCCACGGGAGTTGACAATATATCCACTAAACTAATTAAACACCTTAAACCAATCATTGCTAAGCCCCTTGTATACATCACAAATCTAAGTTTTCGAACTGGCCTTTTCCCAAACACTCTAAAACATTCAACAATTATTCCTATCTTTAAATCAGGGGACAGATCAATCGTCAATAACTATAGACCAATATCTCTACTGAGTCCAATCTCTAAAATAATCGAAAAAACAGTAAAACAAAGGCTCTACAAGTTTCTCGAAGAAAATAAAATCCTGTCAAAAAACCAATACGGCTTCCGCAAAGATCTTAGTGCATCAGATGCAATTGCAGCTTTTACTAAACTAATTTCTGATAACCTCGATAAAAGTCGCAAGCCCCTCGCTGTATTCTTGGATCTGGCTAAAGCCTTTGACACTGTATCTCACCGCATACTTTTGAAAAAACTCTCACAGATAGGAATAAAAGGTGTTCCTCTTAAATGGTTTGAGAGCTATCTAACAAATAGGTCCCAGTCAACTATTATTAACTCCGCTAAAGAGTATAGAAGCACAAGTTTGCCAATCAAATTTGGCGTGCCCCAAGGCAGTGTGTTGGGCCCACTTCTGTTTCTAATATACATTAACTCGTTATGCAATTTGGATACTGGTGGTACTATAATATCTTTTGCCGATGATACGGTTATCATATTTGCAGATGAAAATTTGAATTCAGCATTTGAAAAAGCAAATCATGGTATAAATGAAATAAAACACTGGTTAGATTCCAACCTCCTCACTCTAAATATTGAGAAAACTAAATACTTACTTTTTTCCATACGCAAACATAATCTCCCTCAAAACTATCATAAACTTACCATACATTCATGTTCACAGAACTTCAACATGGCTACATCACCTCACAAAAATTGTTCATGCGATAACCTTATAATATCAAACGAAATTAAGTACTTGGGGGTCATTATAGACAATCAACTGCGATGGGAGGCCCATATAAATTCTACAACAAAAAGGCTTCGCAAATTATGCTACATTTTCTACTCTCTCAGATCTATCCTTAACCTACAAACACTAAGATGTGTATACTTTGCACTTTTTCAATCAATTACTACATATGGTATAGTAGGATGGGGAGGTTGTGCAAAAACGATTCTTCATCCCATGGTTTTAATTCAAAAACTGTTACTAAGGATAATATTCAAATGTAAGCCAACAAACCCATCAGAACCACTTTTTAGAAAACTCAGAATATTAGATATTCGACAATTATATGTTAAGACCATTCTCATATACATACGGAAAAATGACTTGGTGAATAAAACACAACAAAAAATTAACACCCGTTACTCGTCACACCTAAAATGTAAAATTCCCCAAACGAAAACAGCTTTCGCCCAGCGGCAGTTTTCTTATATTGCTCCCAAAATATTCAACTCGCTGAGTATTGATATCAGAAAATCAAAAACTCACAATTTGTATGTCATAAGTGTTCAAAATTGGTTATTTATAAAGGGAAGGAACTTTTTCAAGGAATGCCTGCCATCATTAAATTAAGCTCATTTTCTTTATTAATCATTTTTGTATTTCATTCAATTCTGTAAAGAAAAAAGTTTAATAATTAATTAATTAATCTTTATTTTCATTATTTCAACAAGTTCATTTTCATAATTTCTACTTTATTTTCATTATTTTAACAAGTAAAGTAACCTATTTATTTGCTGATTGTGTTCATTTTATCTCATTAATATCAACAGTTTAAAATACGGTTGATGTACACTTGAGCAATCTACTGAACTGGGAACCAGTAAAAATGTTACCTATTATACACATACATTGCATGTAAGAAAAAAATACTTAGATTAACAAGTTATCAAATATTACATTTATATAATTATATAAACCTATGTATATAAATTTCGACTACCATAATACGGGCATGTGTCTAGTGTGGTAGTCGAAAAGCATGTAAAAACTGTACACATTAATATTTCATGAATAAAGAAAAAAAAAAAAAAAAAAAAAAAAAAAAAAATCATATGATCAGGGATGGCAGGAGATTTTCTTTGAGAATTGACGTAGGACCATATTTTTTTAACATTATGCTGTATACCGGATTCTATCGTAGAAATGTAGGTTTTGTAAGCTGCTGAAGCGACTGTTTTTTGCCTTTTGCGAAGCAATGAAAATTAAAGATAATCAAGGGGGTTCCGATGGCGCTTCCATTTTCTAAAGAATTTTAATTTTTTGTTTGTTATTTTTATTAAGGCTGCCGTGTACCACAGTGGGTATTATCCAGATTTCACATTTTTCTTAGGAATAAACGCTTCGATAATCTGTTCAATTACAATGTTCAAGCTTACGTACATGTTTATGACAATCAGAAATATCTTACGTAAAAAAGAATTGAAACTCATCTATGATGCTATGTGTGGGTCACTTCTAGACTATGCATCCTTAGGTTGGGGTGGGTGTGCAAAAACTGTTTTGGACAAATTAGCAAAAGCTCAAAAATCACTACTAAGGGTAATCCTCAAAAAACCATTTAGATATCATAGCGATGCACTATTTGAAGAATTCCGAGTTCTGGATGTTAGACAACTATACATGAGAAAATTAATTTTAAACACCCATCAAAAACGCCACCTCTACCCATCTATCAACCACTCTCACGACACCCGCCACTCACGAAGAAATTCAATTGTACCACTCACAACTAAAACATCTCTCGCTCAAAGACACTTCTCATTCTTAGGTCCAAAACTATACAACTTCATGCCCGATGCTTGGAAAAAGGAAAACACAGCTATTCTTCATAAATTGACCACTAATTGGTTTCATCAATTAGGTAGAAAGGAGAGTGAACTTTTACTACATAAAAAATGAAATCAAACACAAACCAAAAACAACAACAAAAACTCCAACAAAATAGTAAAAGATACGTTTATGTTATAATCTTTATCATTATATGTATATATGTACTTACCTAATACTTTTAAATTAGAATGCTACCCAAGCAGCAGCTAATCTTATGTTTAATGTAATATTGTATTTTATGGTATTTCTTCTCTTTGTTATTCATATTTATACAAACATGTTAGTAGGCTTAGGCACCAGTTAAAAGTACAAATACCTATTATTTCATTATTATTGTAATACTATACTTATCAAACAACTTATCAAAATGTTAATACTCATCCTAATTTGACTGTCCTAAAACGGGAATCCTCCTAGTTGGGCAGTCAAAACATTTCTTAAATAATGTATTTAAATGTATAATCTTTTGCTAAATAAAAAAAAAAAAATAAATAAAAAAAATAAAAAAAAATTATAACATAAAACGAATTTAACGCTGTATTTACATCCGGTGCATTTATGACGGTTGACCAGTCGGTTTCTTTCAGTCTCTCATTGATCTCTGTATAATCTGCTTTATGGAATAATTTTATTGTTCGAGGAGTTGAGAGGGTTGCAATAGTGGATGGGAATTCTAGTTCTACAATCAATGATTTATGATGAGCATCTTCTTTAACTAATGGGTGGTCGGCAAGCGACACATTAACTGAAGTGTTACAGAAGACGAGGTCCAGAATTCGACCGAATTTGTTAGGTAAATGGTTAAATTGGGTTAAATTTGCAAAAGATAAGCAGTTTAGTAACGCGAGTGCGCATTGATCTCTATTACTTGGCATTTTTTGATTATTCCATTCGATATTGGGCATGTTATAGTCGCCAATGATTAAAAACTTGTCATTGGGAAAACGGATTGTTAAGTCAGAAATAGTATTGGTATGACTAGTAAATAATGCTAATCTTTCTGATGATGTTAATTTTGGACCGACACTAGGTAAATACACGCAGCACATATGAATATTATAACAATGACGATTCGATTTTGATGTATTGACAGTTATCCAGATATCCTCAGCGTCTGATTTCCAAGAGCGAGGGGTAACAAAAAATTCTTTTTTAATTCCTATGAGTACGCCTCCGCCAGTTGATTTACTAGTGCGGTGTATATCCCTATCATTTCTGTAAACAGAATAGCGATTATCAAATAATTCCTCGTCTCGGATACTATCAACCAACCAACTTTCGGTAATGAAGATCAAGTCATAAATTGAGCAGTATATTTTGATGAAATTCCCGTGTTTTCGAGCGCAAACCTCTTGAATTTTGATAAAAAATTATTAATGAATCATGCATTGCGAATTTTCGGTAATTACATTATTATGTTCGGTTTCTGTAGAATATATTTGAAGAATATTATATTTTAGAGTTATGTTATTAGTCATGAGTCCACTGGGCTTAGCAAAGCACAACATACTATTATTATCAATTAAAGTGAGTAAGTATACTATAGAATGTAGTAGTGAGCAGTTAGTGTAATTCTTAGCATGTGGGGTTAATGTAAAAAGGGTGATATTGAAAAAATTATGAAAAAAAATACGAAGAAAATAGTAGTTATGAGAGGATAGGTGGTTTAACATTGCAATGGTAGTTAGATATGGTTTTTTAGCTGTAATTCGCATGAGACGTGTATGGGCGGTGATGTTTCGTTTTTCCGTAGGTAAATTTTTGCACTTCTTATCCATAAAAACTGATAGTTGTGTTCGTTTTTAAATGCTTTAGCGCACCTCAATATAGATTTATTCTTCCGCGTGAGATGGTCGTTGACGAAGATCCTCTGGTCAGCTCCAACCATCCCGATGGCCTTGGTAGTGATTCCTTTTCTTTTTTTGATGGCTGCGACAAATTCGTCCTTCTTCTTGCGGGAGGTGAATTTGGCGATTATGTTACCCGGACGTCCATCAGTCGTGTCTTGTGTACGATGGCGCTTACTGATTCTGCTAACGTATTCAATGTCGCTTTGATGGAGAGGGCATCCAATGACTGTTGCGATATTCGACATCATGGTAGGTAGATTCTCGTTGGTGGTCTCAGGCATTCCATGTATTTCTATATTGTTGGATAGAAGTTCCTGGTCCCTTTCATTGTTTCCCCTCTCTAACATGTAAACTGTTTGTTTTAATTCTGAGACCTCCATTTCTAGCTTATCAATTTTAGCTAATTTTTCGTTTATAGATTTCATATTACTTGAAAAATCTTCCATGACATTATTATTATAAATGATGACTTTTTCGAATTCCGCCATTTTACTGATCATTTTTTCTATTTGTAGTGCCATTTTTTTAATCTCAACAGTTAGGAGTACTTTGCTTTGATCTGAGGAGCAGGATTGGTTATCTAAATTGTCCAGGGTTTGGATACAATTATTGCACTCCCACGCATCCTTTTTACCTTGCGACATGCGTTTAAAAACACTTGCCGGAATATCAGCGCATTCGAAATGGATGGTGCATTTGTAGGTTGTACACTTTATACACTCAGCCACTTTCAGCTGCTTAACGCAATATTTGCATGTTGAATCCATTTTATGTTTGGCTTGTGGCTGCAATATGTTACAATACTGTGGGTAGCTTGAAGATTTTTGAAGAATAACTAAAACTCTAGATTTAGCACCTTTTACACTCCAGACAAGCACTCACGTTCGTATTTTAATGCACTTCTATGAATATTATCAGCTGGTATACAAATTGTAGGATAAGGGTCGATGTTTTTAGAAGAAAATATAAGATTAATAGGGAGCGAAATGACAAGCGTCAGACTTGTGATGATTGTTGTTGTTGTTTTCATATTTTTGTTTGGCGTTTGAAAACATTCGTGTAAGTAATTATAATAATAATAACGTGACATTTATATAGCGCAGTTTAGTGTCATTTCACTTCAAGTGCGCTGAACTATAACAAGATTAAAAACGGTAATTTAATATATGTGGTTATGTTTTTTAAATTTTTCCTACAGTGTGCCTTACCCAATACAGATCTAAAATTATAACACTGTAATACACTGTTTATACAAATAAGCACACAGTATGAATAATTATTTATTCCAGCTCGATCAGTTGTTTTATATAATATTTGAGATTTGAGGGTGGCCATATATTTAGAGAAAATCTTATTTTTTTTAAATATTGTTTATTTATTTAGAATCTCTTCAAATTATTTGTAATCCGGTTTAAAACGAAACTTAACGACTGAATTGATTGGTTTCCCGATAAACTTTTATTAAAATACCAATGTAATTTCACGATGTCGTAACAGGTGCTAAAACATTTTCGCATGATGTAATTATATATTACCAAGGCAAACAAAAGCGCATAAACAAGTGTTTCGATGATATTACGAATTTACTAAAAAAATATCGAGAAACCGCCTGCAATCCCATTTTTAACCGGATAACCAACAATTTGAAGAGATTCTTAATAAATTAGTAAAACTAATTGTTCTCCGTGCGGCCAAGTTGTAATCCGAGCACGTACACTACTTTTTTTATAACATTGTTCGTAATTAGAACTGCCTTGTTTAAAGATCATCACTAAGGACGGGTTGTTTCGGAGAACTTGAACAATTCTTCAAATTTCAAAGTTAATTTTCAAGTTCTGTGAAACATATTTTTAAGTTCTGTTTTTATTTCAGTTCTTTCAAGCAACTAGCCTATAATAATATAAAAACAGAATTTGAATAGGACTTTCACAGAACCCGTAAATGAACGTTGAAATTTGATGAATTGTTCAAATTCTCCGAAACAACCCGTCCTAAGATTATTTTCTTAGATTATCATAAATCACCCCCAAAGTTTCGCAGTACGAGCGTGGAACAAGGTGTATACATGTATACATACATATAACTAAAAAATATATTTGAGATGATAATCCTCAAAGTACACAGGGATGTGAAGGGTAATTTTTAATTTTTTCACACCCAGCGCCATTTTGAAGAAACTCAATGGTCGCCCGCCGCTTACAAAACGAACGTAAATATTAGGAAAGAACTTTGGAAACACAATTATTGCCAATACTACGAGTCGAAAGCTTCGAAAGCTGTCTATAGACCGGTTGACATTTAAAGAAGCTGGGTGTACCGTACAAGGCCCGCAGATACTTGAATAGTACACAACTGCTGACCGTGTACAAATTGCAAGTGCGCCCCATTATTGAATTTGGCAGCCACCTCTGGTCTGGAACACCAAAATACCTGATAAAACCTAAAAGACTGTGCAGAAACGGGCGATCCGTTCGATAGTTTCCCCTATCATTACATACGGATTGCAATATTTAGAACACAGGCATCAGGTAGGTATGCTGCCCTTGTTCTACCGGTATTACAATAGAATATGCTCCAAGTAACTGGCGTCATTGATCCCTTAGGCACCGGTGCATAATCGGGAAACCAGCCAAATGCGTGCCCAACATATGAAAACGATTGGCATTTGTCACAAGAGAACGAGTCGAACTAGTTCTTGAGTTCAACGGCTCGGCTGTTGAACGATTTTCCGATTTGCGGTGTTTCCTCCCTCCTACAATGTGAGTCTCTTCAAGACCCACGTTCACTCCTTCCTTTCCTCAAAGAGACCCACCACGCAGCATCCCCAGAGATAAAATGAGGGAAATTATTTTCCCCAGGGCCTCCTCTTAATTTAAAAAACATCTCTTTTCATAACTCCAAGGAGTTTTTTTACATTAACATGTAAAAAAATTCCTCTGTTTACCTGTTTTTAATCTAATTCTCGTATTTTACCTCCAATAATAAATACGTTATAATTACTCTCACTTTTTAGTACAATTAAAAAGGTCCAAAAACACCATATTAATTAAAATATTCCTATTACTCCCCTAATTTTGTATTTAAACTGAAATTAAAAAAAAAAATTAACAACAAATGCAGTATTTATACCTACAAGCAACATAGCTTCATTCAGTAAAATACTAACACAGAATTAATATTTGTACATCAAATTAATTTTCCAACGAATCTCGGGGCTAATAATTATAACTTGTTAAAGCACGATACATTAAGCAAAAAGGTAATTGGAACATTTTGATAACATGAAAGCTTTGACTACTCAAATGTAAAGGATACAACATAATCATGCATCATAGGCAAGTGCATTTTTTTTACGTTAGCTCCACACAGGAGGCCCCGAGGAAAGAAAATTCCCTCACGGCGTATGTCATCTTTAAAATGCAGTGTGAAGGGTCTTTTTAGGGAAAGGAAGGAGATAAAGTTTTTGGAAGGAAAAAAGTTTGATCAGTTGTAGGAATCTGGAGATCGATTTGTCCAGGATAGAGACGAAAGTATTAATCCATCCCTCCCACTGCGGTGCAAGGTGATGGATCAAGAGGAAGCCCGACTGTAGAGGACAGAAGGTCTCTCTCAACCAGTTTCTTCTGATCCGTCCCACTACGCAGTAGGTGTGTAATAGTAAACCACTTGAGGTGACCTACGGCCGGGGTGTTGGTTACTAAACGGTTATTGGGGCTGCGGTTCCCATAATCGCCTCAAAAATTGTAACTTTCACTAATTGAACATTAGTAATAGTTTCCACTTATTTATCAAAATAATAAACAAATATAAAAGTATCAGATCACGTTCCTAAACTATGTAGAATATTTAGAATAGTTCTTCCGTCATTGATGCAAAGCCATTTTATTAAAATTTTCGTAATATTTCTCAAAAACTTTGATAATTATTACGGGAAAATCTGACATCGACCTCGTTAATTATAATGGCCTTTGTTTTAACTAATTGTACGAAGACAAATGCGTAAATGGACGCTAATTAATGGATGTAGGGCGAGCTAACGGCATGTTGGGTTATTATTATATCGGTGAAGTAAGGAGACATTTTACTTTAAACTTTTTAATCGTTCAATCAATTATTATTAATTCTTTGAACTATTCGTATGAGGTTAAATCCTATCCAAATATTTCTTTAATTATATTTTTTTTAAATTACATCTTTTAAATTTAAATTGTATTATCTTTATTGTCGTTATTCATGACGCATAACATATATTATGGTATTTTTTTATCGTAATTACAAGCTCACTAAATTATCTTCTAGATACAAACAAAAATACACGCATCCTTCCTTCGCGAAGAACAAACATAATTTAAGTATACAGATATTTCGATACAATATTTTGACTTCCTTATGATGTCCGATCTTTTCTTAGTTGGCTAAGGAACCTATTGCTTCCACAGGGGTTCTTAGTCGACAGTATAAAGGAGTGACTTGATCCAACATCTTGATGTGCCTTCGAGAAACTGGTGAAGGGGATATCGTTAGTCTACGATTAAAGCTTCTAACTCATGCCAAGGCAAGACTTTTTTTTTGTATAAATAAAGTAAAAACAGAATATTTTTTACTAAAAATTATATTCGTTGAACATTTCAATTAAACATTTAGAAGAGAAATCTCGGGTCTAAGTGGGGAGCTAGTCTATTTACTTATTAAATATATAATATTTACAAAAAGTTAAGGTGGTCATAAATAGTAGGCATCGTTATTACAACAAAAATGAAGTATCTAAGTATTAAAAGGACAAAAATGCATGTGTTATTTTTTATGATTTTGCAATTTTCAGCATCTCGATCGATTAAAGCAGAGGCACTTAGAGAGCAATAGACACTTCTGCCGTGATGTTAAAAAACAAATGGATTATTTTTTGGCAAGGAAAGATTTTTGAATCTATGGAACTCAAATGGGAAAACATATATCGATTCGTGCTTCGATGTACATTTTTCTAGATAGCCTAATTTTCGTTTTTAGGGTTGCTGGTTTTCCTCTATAGTATGTCGGTACCTGAAGAAATTAACCCGTCAACTAATATTAATATATATATTAGGCATTTAGTCGGTGGCATAGCGAGAAGTCATAAACCCAAGTCTGCCCACATAAATGTTACGAACAAATTTATTTTGAATATACGGGAAGTGGGCTAATATACTCGTAATACAATGAATGTAAGTTGTAAGTCAAAGATTTTTTAAATTGATTAGCCATAAATGGAAATCAATAATACTTTTGTAAAGAGTAAGAATAAAAATAAATTCCCGTTAATTAAATAATTATCACCGAGAATTATAACCAAAATATATTTCCACAAAATACATTTGAACAAATAATTATTTTAACCTGGTGATGTGACATCTCCATGACCTATTATTTAGTGGCACAGGTTATCCTTAATTCCTCTGTAACTCGACATTACTTTTTTACAATTGCATTATTTATATATATTTGTTTGTTATGGTTAATGAATTGATGTCTTCGTCTTAAATCTTCTAGAAGACTTGAAAAACTTTTTTTAATTCGAATTTATTTTATTTTTAAATAGTTCATTTTTATAAAAAAAAACTTGCGGGCCTGGGAAGACGTTGTCCTGCCATAGACCGCCTTCTATTACTATCTTCTATTCGAAGAATCGCCACAATTTCTTTAAAAAAACTAGTGGGCCTGGGAAGACGTTGTCCTACCATAGACCGCCTTCTATTACTATCTTCTATTCGAAGAATCGCCACAATTTCTTTTAAAAACTAGTGGGCCTGGGAAGACGTTGTCCTGCCATAGACCGCCTTCTATTACTATCTTCTATTCGAAGAATCACCACAATTTCTTTAAAAACACTAGTGGGCCTGGGAAGACGTTGTCCTGCCATAGACCGCCTTCTATTACTATCTTCTATTCGAAGAATCACCACAATTTCTTTAAAAAAACTAGTGGGCCTGGGAAGACGTTGTCCTGCCATAGACCGCCTTCTATTACTATCTTCTATTCGAAGAATCACCACAATTTCTTTAAAAAAACTAGTGGGCCTGGGAAGACGTTGTCCTGCCATAGACCGCCTTCTATTACTATCTTCTATTCGAAGAATCACCACAATTTCTTTTAAAAAACTAGTGGGCCTGGGAAGACGTTGTCCTGCCATAGACCGCCTTCTATTACTATCTTCTATTCCTATTCGAAGAATCGCCACAATTTTTTTAAAACACTAGTGGGCCTGGGAAGACGTTGTCCTGCCATAGACCGCCTTCTATTACTATCTTCTATTCGAAGAATCGCCACAATTTCTTTAAAAAAACTAGTGGGCCTGGGAAGACGTTGTCCTACCATAGACCGCCTTCTATTACTATCTTCTATTCGAAGAATCGCCACAATTTCTTTTAAAAACTAGTGGGCCTGGGAAGACGTTGTCCTGCCATAGACAGCCTTCTATTACTATCTTCTATTCGAAGAATCGCCACAATTTCTTTAATGAATTTTCTTAATGAATTTATGTTGATTTTTTTTTTGCATCGTGCAAAACTTTCGCATAAATTGTAGATGTGTTTAACTGCACGGTATATAGTGACAAAAAGGCTATAATAATATATATATCGTTAATAATTACAGTTAAGGTTAGCAAAATGCTCTTCTACTGCGTGGCTTGTAAATAATTTAAAAAATGATTATTGTTCCACGTACATATTTAAAAGCCCAATTTGGCCTAAAATATGATCAAATAAAATTGTAAATATTGAAGAATAAAATAAAATAATAACTCATAAATGACAACATGTAAAGAAATTATCCTCGCTACACTAACAACAGCTATAATAACAACTAAACTGAACAAATGCTTATGAAATGACTGACATGCAACTGGACAGGAATCATAGCAACTACGTGATAACTTGCAGTGTTTTATTAAAAGTTATTCACTATTTGCTTAGTTAATGTTCTTAATTCACACGCAAATATAATTTATTAAATAATTTTAATGATATTAACGATTAAAAAAATTATTCATATTGGATAAATTATGAAAAGTAAATATTGAAAGCATCTTTTCTATTTTGTATTTGTATTTAACAAACTAACCATCAGGCCGTTTTCCCGCAGGGGTAGGCAGAGAGGACAGACCGCCAAACAGCTCAGTATTGGCACACACTCCTTGCCTCATTCACATTCTTACATCGTCTCATACATGCTCTTCTATTATTCTCTTGACATGGCCCGACTCAAATATCTCATTCACTTGGTCGTGCCATGTCTTCCTCGGGCGTCCTCGATTTCTGCTACCATTCACATTTGGATAATATATTCTCCTTTATTTGTATGTGTGTACAAAAATGTCGTACATTTAATAATCGCTCAAACAATACAAATGAAAATTTGTACTGAGCATCAAGTTAATATATTTATATTACCTAAGAATGAACAGTTTAGTAAACGTTCTTCTTCTGTTCTAAAGCGCAACGCAAAATAATAATTATGCTTTCATAAAGTACCTACTCCCAACAATCTGTGCAAACACTAATTACTGATGATTTATCCATCAAAAGCCTCCACCAAACAGACCGACTCTGCCATAAATCACCATTCAACAGATGAATGCTGGCTCATTATTTAAAAGGTGGTTAATCCACTGTCCTAGCAATAATTATTCTTATTCAATCTTCCAAATAAACGACATCTGGAAAGTGCCATTAATTAGGCTGTCACGTGGTCCGATCTGAGCGATGATTAGGGAGGGAAAGACGACAATTATAAGGGAGGATCTTTTAGTAAACACAAATAAAACTCTCTTCTTTATGTTTCTAGTTGCTCTTCAAAAAAGATTACTAAATATTTAGTAGATAATAATATTTTGGATGTCGGGAGAAAATATTGAAGAATTGAAGACCGAAAAGTTTTGTCTGATTTCCGGAAATAAAAGACATTTAGTTTTGTCATATATAGAATTAAGGACATTTGGTCTGGTCATATAGAATAATTAAAGAAAATTAATCTGGTCATGTAGAATAAATAAATTTAGTCTGGTCATGAAGAATAAGGAAGTTGAGTCCATTTTGTTATTTTTTTTATCAAAGTTCGAATTCAAACTTTAATACTGGCATTTTTTTTTTTTTCTGTTTTCATAATTAAATTAATTCTCAAAATTTAAATTTTACTAAGCCCGCCAAAACGAGCGGAATCCGAGCGGTAAGAGGCGGGGTGTAGGTGTGACATCATTCAAACTGTGAGAACCACGTTGCGTAAACATTTTGGATGGAAAAAAATTTAATTCTTCAATAAGGAATTCCAGTATTTTTTTTACCAATGTTAACCGTCTATTAGAATTGCTGTTATTAAATAAAAAGAAAATCGATTAAGATTTCATAGTTAAATTAATATTTTAAGTTAGAATATTTGCTTCTCCTATTGTATTGAAGACGCTATTTGTTGACCGCCGCGCAGAAAAGTAAGACCAAAAGTAAAATAACGGTTTACAGCCTAGTTCACTGTGAGACTTTTCTGCGCGGAGGCCTGAAGTGTAATCACATGTAATGTGACATGTATAATAATAAAAACTTCTAAGCGATGCAATAAAAAACATATTATTATAAAGCACTATACGAATATTAGGGCGGAGTGAAAAAACTTTTTTTCAAATTTCGTGTTTCCTATATTACCAATGGGTGCCTTGGTAGTACCCTATAAAGTACACAAAATATCATCAAATTCCAACTTCATCTTCAGGTGGCGCACTGACCCTAAAGTTCTACAAAAAATGGTGTTTTTTCAGATTTTGTTAGTAAACAAGCACATCATCTAATCCAGCTTTAACGTCACAAAATGTATTTAAGTTAAAGCCATCTAACTAACCCCTCTTCCCCCAACTTTGACACTATTTTGCGTAACAACAGCTGCAGTCAATCAGTAATTAACAGACATGCACTAAAAGTAAAAGTAAGAAAGCACGTTCGTTGGAACAGCTGCGAAAACTTGATTGTGATTTCTTTGTAATATGCCGAAAACAAGAAAAAATTCAATGTGTTCTATGTTTGGTGGCCCAGAAAAATTAAAAGACAATGTGTTGCCAACTTATTAGGATGCAATAAAGTATTATTTGTGGATTAGAAAAGACTGGCAGTGGTTATCAAATGGAAAAGATCCTTCTGTAAAAGATATATGTGAAATAATTGTAATTGATCTAATTACGTTGTGGAATAAAGCGTCTATTCCTATTGTAACTGAACGTCAAATTGTAACTAAACTAACCCGGTATTATCACAAGTACAAATGTTTAAAGAAATGTCGAGTACCTAAAAAGAAAACTGAATTTTATGAAGATGCAACAAAAAAAACTCTTTGATATTGCTGTTTGCAAGTGCATTTGTGTCGATTTTTGTAAATGTTTAGTGAAAATACCCAAGAAAGAGCTAGAATTCCTGCAAGATCAGAGAAGTAGCCGCAAAATGTATATCGGCTCAAAAGATATAGTGGCAACCAAGGCTTTGGAGCGTAGGCAATTACGACTGATGAGGCAAAATAAATTACTTCAAAAACAGACTGTTGAGAAACCTCTGAGCCCCTCACCAGAGACTTCAGATACCTCGGATGATAGTGTCTCCGACAGATCAGCATCAACCATCGCCAGTGCAGTTCTTCAAGATATTGGATATTATTTCTAAACAAGATTTCTCAAAAGTAATAGATAGAAGTAAATTACGACGCGAGCGCCGAAAAGTTCGAGAAGAGTTGCAAAGAAGACAGATTTCGAGCTTCGGGAGTTCTGACGGTAAAATAAGTGGGTTATATTTTGATGGTCGGAAAGACAAGACCATTGTGCAGGAAAAACATGATAACAAGTACCATAGGAGAACCATTACTGAAGAATATATTGTTTTGCTCTCCGAGCCAGATTCTCAGTACATTGGCCACGTCGCGCTTCCTTCTGGAACCGCTAATTCTGTTAAGGATTCAATTGTTGAATTTTTAAATTTGCACTTCGGAGATTTATCAACCATTGTAGCCATCGGATGCGATGGAACGGCTGTAAACACGGGCTTCAAGAATGGAGCAATCGCATTGATGTTTATATGATATAATCGCATTATATGTTTGTTGCATGCCAACGAATTACCACTGCGTCATCTTTTTAATACTTTGGATGGCAGTACTTCAGGTCCCAATACGTTCGCAGGAGTCATTGGCAAGATGTTAGAGCACTGTGAAGACCTCCCTGTGGTGAAATTTGATAGAATTACGACAGTCTTATCCGATATCGAAGTGAAAATTCTAAGCAATGATCAAAAATATCTGTATGAAATTTGTCAAGCTGTAACACAAGGCAGCGTAAAAACTGATTTGGCTAATAAGCAACCAGGAAAGCTGGCACACTCTCGTTGGCTTACCTGTGCAAATAGAATATTAAGACTATATGTAGCAAAAAAGTTTCCAACTCATAGTCTGGTTGAAATTGCTACGTTTGTGATAAAAGTGTATGCGCCAATATGGTTCACCATAAAGACAAAACCTTCATGTAAAGATGGTCCGAAACATGTCCTTAGTATGATAAAAAGATGCTCCTATTTAAAATATGAGCTGAAAACAATTGTTTTTCGAATAATTGAGCGGAACTCTTTCTTCGCTCATTCTGAAAATATTTTATTAGCGATGCTACAAGACGAAAGACAGCATATAAAAGAATTAGCAGTAAGAAGAATTCTTAAAACCCTACAAAATGCAAAGGAGAAAAAAGTAAGGACATTCTTGACTCCAAAACTAAACTTCGAAGCCAACGATTATTATGATTTGATACACTGGAAGACAGAAAAAATATTCGAGCCACCATTCACAAAAAAATACGGTGACAGTGAATTATGGGACAAAATTATGAGCGAAGATATAAATATCCGGATTGAAAATTTTCCCTGTCACACACAGGCTGTGGAGTGAGGTGTGAAGCTCGTCACTGAAGCTAGCTTGGCTGTTTGCGGAAGTACAGCACGCGATGGATATATATTCGAGCAAGAATAAAATCGAGAAAAGAAATGCCGAAATTCGAAACAAAATTACACTTTTCCTCTGGAATTCAGGGAGCTACCCCATACGCATATGACACGACTGAAGGCTGGAATGATTAAAAAATATATATATTCTTAATGTTCCTTATATTTTAATGCAAATAATAAAGTTAAATATGATAATAATTTTGTTTTAAATTTTTAAAAAATTTCTAGAATCGATCATTTTTTCAAAATTTCAGGTCCTCTGCGCCACCTGAAGATCATATGTCAAAAAAAATAAAAAATATTTTTCAACAGCTATTTATCTACAGCAACATTAAATGATATAGGGTTTTTGAAATTCGAAGAAAAAATTTTTTCGACCTCTTTCACTCCGGGCTAACGAATATGTATCTTTAGAAATCCATTTTATATAATAATAACAACAATACCTACATAAATATTTGACAATAGATGGGAGCTATTTTTTTCACATAGATCCTATTGACAAAGGGGTTTCTCCGGGAATGCAGCTGGTTTTCAGCAGTGCCTTATTATATGGTAAACAAAAGATGAAATATTTAAAAGCCATCGCCACATTATAATATATATTATAATGAGTAGAGAATAATTATCATGTCATGCGAAATCAATAAATATACCTGCACAAAACTAGTGGTTATGGCGAAATGTCAGATGGGTAGATACGCAATGATTATTATACTGTAAAAATGTATTATATTTATCGTAACGTACAAATGAACACAATTAATAATTTGATATACTTACTTGGAAGCTTTAACTCCACGACCGGCTGTGATTTGGCCCAAATAAACGTTTTGCCTATACACCTCTCTCATCTAAACCGACCATCTCTCATGTAATAGAAAGAGATGCACCATAGACATTGCGGTGATACATTGCGGTACGTACAAGCCACGACACATGTGACGTCAGAATTCTTTCGACCAATCGTGGAGCGTATTCAGTTTATTGCTATTTAATGCTTTTTCAAGAACGTTTAACTAATTCTAAGAATAATAATATAGAAATATATTTATATATTTAGAATCGATATTTTTTGATCTACATGAACATATTTTTTATAAGTCAAAATATTTTTCACTCAACTTCCTTATTAAGAAAATTTAGTCTGGTCATGAAGAATTAAAGAAATTCAGTCTGGTCAGGTAGAATTAAAGAAACTTGGTCTGCTCATGTAGAGTTACATATATTTTGTCTGGTCATATACACTTAAAGAAATTTTGTTTGGGCATGTAGAATTAAAGAAATTTAGGGTGGTCGTGTAGAATTAAAGAAATGTATTCTGGTAATGCAGAATTAAATAATTTTTATATAATTGGTTGCGCCAATACGCAATAGCCATTAATTATACACACATCTCATGCACACATACACATTATACCTGCGACCACTGTACTGAGATAGTATTGTTGTTCCTTTGTTCCTACCTTCCTTCCCATTCCTGCTAATTTATGTGCCCTTTGGTAGTCAGTATGTTGCAATAACCCGAACCGCTAACAATAAACCGCATCAGCGCGAGGTCTCATCTCCCTTATCTTACGACATTATTATTCGCGACGATATAGTGCAATCCGCTTCATGTTAAGTGACATTGTTGTGAGGAGAAGACAGGAAGATACAAGTGCCCTTTCCTAATGGTGAGTCCTTCCTTTATCCATACAACAAATATTGTCTTATGTACAGTGGTCATTGCTCAATTATTCAAGGTCCTTCGACAATCATTTCTTACACTAACATAAAAAATAACTTCATAACTTCTTACACATCATAGTTGGCCCAAACGAGCCTGATATTGAACCGTAATTTCCGTAATTTCGGTAATAAACCATAAGAGTGTTATTGCGTTTTACATACCCGCGTAATCAATTAATAATTACCCGCATTTTATTTCTGGAGATTCCTATCCGATATTACTGGATGGATTGAATGGAAATAACATACTTACCCGCAAATAGAATAGATTTATAATATATGCCAATACCGCTATTTAATATCTATTTCTAATAATAATACCGATATTGTTATATCAACCGCATTTAAAATTAGCCGCATTTCATTATAAATAATTTAGTTATTGTAATACATCCCAGTATTGGATGTATTATACATAAAAAGAATAATACTTCAATAAGACGTAAAGTGATAAATTTGTTCTACCTGCATTATCTATACTTAACCCTTCACGGCACCCGCACTGAGTTAACCCTACGGGCATAAAAGTTAATTTATTGAATAAAAATTTAATATTAATCAATTTATTTTATATAAATATTATTATTGTAATATTTTTTACCGCATTCAATAATAAAATAACCAGAATCAGAAATGGCTACAAGCGCGTCCGGGTCGTCACGGGACGAAAGACTCTTGAAACGTTTAAATGCAAAATTGGCCGCTAATTTTGCATGTTTGCAATCAGTCTTCGACAAGATGAAGAAGGCTTCTGATAGTGTTAACAATCGGCAATCTTTTTTATCAGGCGCAAGTACATTAGAAAGAATTCGGTCCGAATTTATAACGCTTCTAGATGAAAAGGTTAATTGTGAACTGGAATTGAATCCAGAAGCAGTCGCTGAATATTCTCAATTAAATGCTTTTGAGGAAATTTTCGGCATTATTAAATATACCGAAGCGAACATGCTGGCCAATCCAGTTGAAAAACCTCGCCGTCAAATTAAATTACCGCCTTTAGAAATAGCGTGCTTTGACGGAAAATTAGAAAATTGGCCTCTTTTCTATGAGACTTATATCTCGGTTATCCATTTAAATAATTCATTGGATAATTCAGAAAAGATGCAGTATCTGATGTCCAAGTTGACGGGAAAAGCATTAAATATTTGCAAAACTATCACACCTACCGGTACAAATTACCAAGTGATATGGGACGCATTGTGCACCAAATATAACGATCCACGCGTTCTCGCTGAGTCATACTTTGATCGATTGCTGAAAATACCTGCAGTTACTTCGGTTACGCCCGCTTCTCTAGAAAAATTTGCAGATACATACGCGACTAACATTGCCGCACTGAAACAGTTACGAATCAAGGATCTCGCAGAATTTATATTTCTACAACTGGGCCTTAAACGTCTTGACATAGAGACAGTGAAGGCTTTCGAATCGTCTATTCGGAATGATGAAAGTTTCCCGTCCAGTTCTGATTTAATTGATTTTGTGAGAGGACAGCAACGAATTCTTAATCGCGCGCAAATTGCACAACCTACGTCGAGCCGTCTTGGCTCAAATAATAATAATTCCGCAAAGACATTTATTAATGTCGAAAAAGGCGACAATCACTCTGTCGAAATTTGTTTTTGTTGTCAAAGGGGATCGCACCCTTTGTATCAATGCTCTAAATTTAATGGTTTAGAACCACGCGAGCGATTTAATTTGATTAAGTCATCGAATATACGAGTTTGCGTGAACTGCCTCAGTACTAGGCACGGCACAAAAGCGTGCAAATCAAAGAGTACGTGCAAATCATGCACTCTCAACCACCATAGTTTGTTGCATTTCAAACAAACTGATCAGCATAAACCACAACGAGACCAAATACCGTCTCCCGCGTCGCAAGCAGATGTCGATAATGACGATTCAAATTCTGCAAGCCCGGTGTCACTGTGCGTGACAAATTCATTTACTAGAGCAAATACTACTGCACTCTTAGGAACTGCCGTTTGCACTACCCGAGATGCTAAGGGCCAGGTGCAGACAATACGCGCTCTGATAGATAGCGGCTCCCAAAGGGACATTATTACGCGTAAATGCTGTTTACGTTTGAATCTCACGGTAAGATCGTCGCAAGGCACGTACGTCACGGGAATAGGCGACTCAAGAAATTTGACAAAGGGCATGACTTGTCTAAAATTATACTCCCGATACGACGACACTCACTCGTATATGATTGAACCTTATGTAGTAGAAACTATAACTAGTGAGTTGCCTACTGTTAACGTCAACCGCGCTTCGTTGTCGTATCTCGACAATTTGCCCTTAGCAGATAATACTTTCTGCACGCCCGGTGAAATCGATATTATCTTGGGATGTGACATGTTTGCTCGCATTTTTAAAGCACACAAAATATCAGGTTATCCCGGCCAGCCAATTGCTATAGAAACTACTTTGGGCTATCTCATCCTGGGTACTGCTCCAACGATGACTGAGACCCCAAGTATAAACGCCACACCATCATTTTGTACGTTCGCGAAAAATGATGACTTTTGCCTTTCGCGCTTCTTCGAATTGGAAGACATTCCAGACGAGAAGTTTTTAACGCCTGATGAACAGGAATGTGAAGAGACTTTTAAACTCACCACTTCCCGTGACACGACAGGTCGTTACATTGTTGCGTTGCCGTTTCGCAACAGTCCTTCTATCCTCGGTGAATCGTTGCCAGCCGCTGAGCGCCGGTTCCGATCTCTCGAACGCCGACTAATCGCTCAACCCGCTATAAAATTAGAGTACGACAAAATATTGCGCGAATACCTACAGAAAGGGTACATTTCGCCTGTCGATAATACTGACTTACCCCATTACGTCATTCCGCATCATATTGTAGTTCGCGAGGATAAATCAACTACTAAAATCCGCATGGTTCTGGACGCGAGCATGAAATCCGATTCGGGCTACTCGCTCAACGACATTCTACATACCGGTAAGAATTTACAAGGTGATTTGTTTCGGATTATACTTAAGTTCCGATTGTTTGCAGTAGCTATTACCGCCGACATAAAACAAATGTATCTTCAAATTGTAGTGCAAGAAGAATGCCGTCGTTATCAGCGAATACTTTATAGATTTAACAAAAGCGACCCTTTACAATTGTTCGAATTTAATCGCGTCACATTCGGCATGTCTTGTAGCCCATTTTTGGCAATGCGTACACTACGTCAACTCGCGTCGCATGAACGACCTCGTTTTCCACTTGCTGCAAACTTGGTGGAAAATGGCTCTTTTTATATGGACGATTTCGTCACCAGTTGTTCGTCGGTCGAGGAAGCTTCCGAGTTATCGACGGAATTAATTCAGCTGTTCGCTTCTGGAGGATTTGACCTTGTAAAGTTCTCTAGCAATTCTCCTAATCTTTTGTCCACGATTCCTTCAGCTCGTCGTGTTAAGGAACATGTGGAATTTAATCCTGATGAAAACCTAAAAATACTAGGGCTTCATTGGATACCCGCTTCAGATAATTTCGTATTTGTTGTAAACTCCAACGAAAGAATTTGTACTAAACGAAACATTCTCTCGACGATTGCTCGTCTTTGGGATTTGATGGGTTTCGTTGCACCAGTTGTATTATTAGCCAAGCTTATAATTAAGTCTCTTTGGGAATACAAGCTTGATTGGGACGATACTCCTCCTGAAATTGTTGTCACGCTTTGGCGACAGTTTGAAAAAGAATTGCCATTGCTGCAATCTATTAAAATTCCTCGTTTTGTAGGAATCGAACACCAATGTGTACTAACCCTTATCGGGTTTTCAGACGCAAGTGAACGCGCATTCGGAGGTGTTATTTACTTACATGTTTACTGTCCGAATACTGATAAAACCACAATTAGTTTATTATGTGCCAAATCCAAAGTCGCTCCTGCTAAGACGATTTCACTTGCGCGATTAGAACTATGTGGAGCACTAATACTTGCGCGATTAATGCATACGGTCAGTAATACCTACGCATCGAATTCAAGAGCTCATACGACCTTAGCTTTTTGCGACAGCACGGT
This sequence comes from Hesperophylax magnus, assembly GCA_026573805.1. Classification (NCBI taxonomy): domain Eukaryota; kingdom Metazoa; phylum Arthropoda; class Insecta; order Trichoptera; family Limnephilidae; genus Hesperophylax; species Hesperophylax magnus. The sequence continues at coordinate 24,721,419 of JAIUSX010000011.1, forward strand.
TGCTCTAGCGTGGATAAATTCACCGCCTGCGAAATGGCAGACCTTCGTTGCCAATCGTGTGTCACAAATACAAAAACACCTGGGGGCTGAATGCTTCTATCATATAAAAGGGAAAGACAATCCCGCCGACTGCCTGTCGCGTGGTCTTACCCCCGCTCAACTCATAGACCATCCGTTATGGTTTAATGGCCCCGCATTCGCTCAGTTACCTAAAAATGATTGGCCTTTACAGCGTTTTGATTCGAAATCTGTATCTGATCCACCCGAACTGAAAACTAAAGTTTTGATGTCCGTTCAAAACAATAACCGCCTCAAAACAATTGCTCCACCTTTACTGTGTGCACTAGCTACTCGTGTTAGTTCATGGCCAAAATTAATTCGGATTGTAATCTATGTTTTTCGTTTCATTAAGAAATTACCGCGAACATTCGAATTAAGTCATATCTTAACTGCAGAAATAGCTGTTATAAAATCAATACAGCAAGAACATTTCTCCGAAGATATAAAGGCAGTCAATGATGGGAAGAAGGTTCGGCGAGCTATTGCAAAATTGAATCCGTTTCTTCATCACGGTATTCTAAGGGTAGGAGGCAGATTAAAAAACGCTGAAATAGAATTTGACAGTCGTCATCCCATTCTATTACCCGCGCGTTATCATGTAGTCGATTTAATAATAGATTACTATCATACCAAGAACCTACATACGGGTCCCACTTTACTCATGTCTCTGCTAAGACAAAGATTCTGGATACTTTCCTCGCGTAATCTGGTCCGAAAGCGCGTGCACCGGTGCAATACGTGCTTCAAGGTTAAGCCTAAACCACAATTCCCAATAATGGGAGATTTACCCGCTTGTCGCGTCCGCGAAGCCAAGGCTTTTCTACACACAGGTGTTGACTACGCTGGCCCGCTTCAAATAATCCCTTATAGACGTCGGGGGGTCCGAAGTCAAAAGGCATACATTTGCATATTTATCTGCCTAGTGACCCGTGCGGTTCATATCGAACTCGCTTCAGATCTTTCCACCGAAGTCTTTCTCAACGCTTTCAAGCGTTTTTTATCTAGACGTGGTCCTGTGAGTGTAATGTACTCCGATAATGGAACGAACTTCGTGGGAGCTAAGTCTCATTTAAACTCTTTATTCGATCTAATAGAGTCTCGTAATTATAAGAAGGAACTCTCAAATAATCTACGGGAAAACCGCATCGAATGGAAAATGAATCCTCCTCAAGCTCCACACTTTGGTGGAATCTGGGAAAGTAACATTAAATGCCTGAAGAGTTATTTAAATAAAATCGTAGGCACCTCTCTACTGACTTACGAAGAGATGCAGACAGTGCTTTCTCAGATTGAAGCAATTTTAAACTCACGTCCGCTGTCGGTACTTAGTGTCACCGATGTTTCAGCTCCGTTACCTTTAACACCCGCGCATTTTTTAACACTTACGCCGTTAAAATCTCTACCCGCCGCTGACTTGTCCAACGAGTCTGTAAACTTACTGCAAAGGAAGCATCTCGTCGATCATCTCGTCCAGACTTTCTGGAACCGCTGGCGTATGGAATATTTAAATACTTTACAATCGCGGCAGAAATGGAACACGAGTTCAAACCCGGTAACGGCAGGCACAATTGTAATGATCAAGTGTGACAATATTGCGCCTCTTCAATGGCCTATTGGCATAATAGTCAACGTATATCCCGGTTTGGACGGAGTGACCCGTGTTGCTGATGTCAAAACGAACACCGGCATATACCGCAGAGCAGTAGTAAAACTCTGCCCTTTACCGTCGCAATAATAGTCCTTGGCAACTTGGTCATCAGATGGTACATCTATGGCCCTCTTTTTTATTTTCTACATTATTCTATTTAATTTAGTTTAAATTTACCGCTGATTAATTTTATTACTAAATTAATACAATAGCATCACATATTAACATTTTTCTGACCTTTTTACAAATTAATACTAATTTTACCGCGTGTTACTACAATTTTGTTCGTTTTAACGTTAAAGCGTACTGACCTTTTTATGGTTTATGGAAGTGGATTCTTTCATCCCCTTCCAGGCGGGGGGCATGGTTGCGCCAATACGCAATAGCCATTAATTATACACACATCTCATGCACACATACACATTATACCTGCGACCACTGTACTGAGATAGTATTGTTGTTCCTTTGTTCCTACCTTCCTTCCCATTCCTGCTAATTTATGTGCCCTTTGGTAGTCAGTATGTTGCAATAACCCGAACCGCTAACAATAAACCGCATCAGCGCGAGGTCTCATCTCCCTTATCTTACGACATTATTATTCGCGACGATATAGTGCAATCCGCTTCATGTTAAGTGACATTGTTGTGAGGAGAAGACAGGAAGATACAAGTGCCCTTTCCTAATGGTGAGTCCTTCCTTTATCCATACAACAAATATTGTCTTATGTACAGTGGTCATTGCTCAATTATTCAAGGTCCTTCGACAATCATTTCTTACACTAACATAAAAAATAACTTCATAACTTCTTACACATCAATAATCATATTGAATTTGGTCTGGTCTGGTAGAATAATTAAAGATATTTACTCTGATAAATTAGAGTTACAGAAATTAAATCTGATCACGTGGAATAATTAAGTGGGGGTAGTGTTTAAACATAAAGACATTTTAAAAATGTAGATATATATATTTTTTTAATCACTCCGGCCAACTGTCTACCACTCGACCATTGACTACCTATGTTTAGGTCTCATCGCACTAGGCCAGTATCAGCCAAACTGTGTGCCGCGGCACTCTAGTGTGCCGCAAGAAGTCTCAGGTGTGCCGCGAAGGAAGAAGCTTCAAAATTACACATTTTAAATAATTCCTATTCATTTAAAATTTCTTTATTTTTTAATAAATTCAAAATCTACATAATCAAATAAATATTTGTAACGTTCGTTCATAGTGGTTGACGTAACACAGGGATACAGTGCCTTTGGTATAAACGCATCAAAATCAAATCCCCCCCATTGCAGACTTTTTGCACCACTGTGTAAAAATATGGATTCCGATTTTAAGTGTTTGCTGTTTCATACTGAAGTACGTTGCCTTTCAAAAGGAAAAGTATCTTTGCGAGAAGATTTTTTTGTTACTTCGATGCTGAAAATTTGGGATGTAATTTTCTTCGCTAGGAAAATTGGTGGCTGAAATAACATTTCTTAAGGATCTTTAATTTTAAATTTGATCCTGCAAGGAGCAAACAAAAATATCATTACAATTTGAGGAAAATTAAAATTTTTCACTTGTAGCAAACACTTTGTGGGTATACATAATTATAATAATTAAAATAAAATAACTTTGTTTGAATACCACTTTATTGTATATATTTATAACCAACCGGTTTCAGTTCAACCCGAACCTTATGATGCTATAGTCCAACAAAAATACGGACTACCCATGGGTCTTCCTACGAGTCCCCTATTTATTTATTTATTTATTTACACATATACGGTACAACACGTGCCATTAACATAATTGACATACTTATAATAGTACAACAACATGAAGAATAACAGTATAAATGTTAGTAAAATTTAATAAAATAGGTAAAAAGTAAGGTAATAAGTAGTGTATAAAAACTATAATGTATAAAAGTAAATTGTAAAGTGAATAGTTTAAAATATAAAGTATTAAAGTACAAACCATAAATTAATAGGAAAAAGTAAAAATAAAAATTTAAAGATTGAAATAAAACAATAAAATGTACCAATAAGATACCTATCTCAAGGTACCGACAAAGATTTAAATATAAAAAGTAATAAATCCTGGATTATGTTAACCGATATGATAAATTTTACAAGTACTTATGATTTCTAGTGCATTAATAGTTTTAGAAGTACTGGTAGGCATATTATGTTTACATGATGTATTTACGTGGTACTAGCAAACAAATTTAGTTTAACGCATCTTTTGTATGAAGACAGATTACCGGCAGCGTGATCAATATTAGCATATTCATTGCCTAAAATATGCAAGTGATTTATGGTTGAGTTTTGTTCTGCGTTCGTCATAGTATTGTCACAGTGGAAAGGTGTTTTGAGTCGAGTCGGTCTACTAGGTACATGGTAATTTATTAATGAGACCAATTCAGGGGAGTCAAACCAGTTATTGTTTATTTTAAATAAAAAAATAAGATCATTGAGTATTCTTCTATCTTTTAACGATAAGAGTCTCATTTTATGTAATAAAGATTCATAGTTTATGTCAACCGCGGGAATACCTAATTTGAAATTAATTGATCTGAGAAATTTGCGTTGGATTCTTTCAATGGAGTTTGCATGGCTTTTGTAGAAAGGGTTCCATATGGGGGAATTGCTGACAATTTGCTGACATCTTCATGGATAACTTAGAAAAAAATATTTTTAGTTCTAACTCACCTCTTTTAAATAATGTTTTTATGTTGAAACGTTATGTTGATGACATTTTTTGCATATGGAAAGGTACAGAACGTCAACTTAATTCCTTCTTATCCCTCCTTAATTCGTTCCATAAAAATATTCAGTTCACAGTAGAAATAGGTACTAATTACAGTTAAAATTTTCTAGACCTATCCCTTTCCATTATTAATAATAAATTCAATTTTAATATTTATAGAAAACCTACTTTTACCGATACAGTCATTCAAAGTACTTCAAACCATCCCATTTCCCATAAACATTCTGCCTTCCATTCTATGGTCCACAGACTTGTCACTATTCCGCTATCTCAAGTCAACTTTAATATTGAACTCTCTATAATCAAATCTATCGCCATAAATAATGGATATACCCATACCTTAATTGATAAAATCCTTGCAAAAAAACAACGACTCATATTTTGTAATAAATTCCTGTACAATAGTATCCCCAACATCGCAGTAAATAAAAACCACGGTTGGCGTAGAATTTTATACATTAATAATTTCTCGTCCTCATGTGTTTTAAAATTTCCAACAGAAATTAAAGCCGCTTTTTATACCAATAATAACCTAGGTAAACTTTTAATTAACTCAAAAGATAAAGAAAATAATTTAAGCCATTCTGGCATCTATAAACTCAAATGTAATGATTGCGAAGCATTTTACATTGGTAAAACTGCAAGAAATGTTCAAACGCGGGTAGTTGAGCACTTGAGATGCTTAAACAACATAGGTTTTTCGGAATTTGCAACACATTTGATAGATAAAGATCACTCATTTGATAAGCCTTCAGGTATAGAAGTATTACATAGAAACGGGATAGGTCTACGCCTCAACAATTTAGAAGCACTCGAGATAAAAAAATCCCTTAAAGTCAATAAAATCAATTTATTTAATAAACAATTAGATTTAACAAACAGCCCCATTTTAAATATATTTCCATTCCCTGAACCTATGTTTACCCCCTCTCTCCTACCTAAGTCTTCCACCCCCACCAAAGTTGATGTTCTCTCTCCCTCTTCCAGCTTAACTATAAGTACCCATACACCTCTGTAATTAATTTAATATGTTTTTATTAGCCCTGATGAAGGTTCGGGTTGAACTGAAAATTAAAATCTTTCGTCGACGAGTTAAAAAACTCACAAGTGCGGAAGACATCAGATCTTATCAAGGTCCATCTCCTGATTATCAAATGTACCAGTGGGTCATCAATCTATTCGCGTGATTTGAAAGTACACAGCTGACACTAGGAGAGAATTTTAAATGATCTAAAAACCGACCTTGTGCACAAACCTTTCATTTTCTGAACTAGAGTTGTCATCATTTTCGATATCGCTTTGAAATCAAAGTCCTAGATTTGCTATAAGAGCAAACAAATCTCTATTGCCGTTTGGATCGTCGTATTTTTGCGAGTTGGGTTTTCAGTGTTTGTGAAAATAAAATCCACAAACGATAGTGGTTACAGATAGTAGATGAAAAGTTACGTGTTTGTTTGTATAATTTATAGTCGTTTTTTGACACAATTTTTTCTAAAAATCAATTATTAATAATATTAATGATTGGATTATTTGTAAAGCGCCGTTTTCGTGAAAAAATCACCTCAAGGACGCTTAACAACTTAATTTATGCATTGATCACTTAGACTTATAACTAATTACTTTTGGCTTATAACTAATTACTTTTGGCTTATAACTAACCATAGATAGAGACTTATAACTACTGGCTTATAACTGAGATTAATGTCGAGTGATTTACAACTAAGACTTTTAACTAATGACTAACTATAAACATTTTTATGACGAAGTGGGGATTTACATAATACCGCTATGATACGACTTATAACTACGGCTTAAACTAGAGATTTACGACTAACATATATATTTACTCCTCTTACTAATAAAATTATTACCACCTATATGATGAAATAAAAAAATATTTATCGAAAATTTGCACTATGGAATTATTTTATTTATGTTAATAAAGTACGTTTACTTTTAAAATTCATTTTTATTTTTTTATTAGGTGTGCTATGGAAAATATCCAATTCAGAAGTGTGCCATGAAAAAAAAATGTTTGGCCGACACTGCTCTAGGCCTTGAGCCTGAATTTTAGAAAAATACTTTATTTTATTTTGAAATTCTCGCCAATAAATAACGTGCTAACTTGCTGGATTACTTCAGTTTCTATCGATTTTCGAGAGATGGCTGTAGAAGCCTTTCTAAGAATTTTTAACAATAAACCAGTCGCTGTATAAATAACTTATTCGCGACGGTTGATGTAGGTCTCATTTGAAAAGGACAGGGATGTTCATTTTACTAAAGTTATGTTACAATATATTATACATCAATGTGTCTGTTGTTTAATTCTCTGTTCATTTAAACTTATTTTAATGGATTTTTGTTTCTGGTGCGCCAAGTGTTTTATTTTTATATTTATTCAACATTAGCTATGAATGCGTAATTTTAAAAATTATTTCATTTAGAGTAATAACAAAACACAACAAAAAAAAAACAGAAATAATTTTTATTATTCTAGGACAATTTTTAGTCGGTGCACTAATTTTAACACTTTTGTTTAATATTTTTTTTTAATTTAATTAGGAAGAATAGTAGCGGATAATGCTATATCGTAAAAATATCTATTTAAAACCTTGCTGCTAGTTTTATTACGAACTTTAAAAATATATTCTTGGATTTAAAATAATAAATTCAATTTAGGAAGATTTCTGAAAACAAATTTCACGAAAATTATGAAATTTATGAAGCCTACAGATATGAGATAAGCGATGAAACATAGGTGATTTAATTCGTCGATAAGCCATGGTATAAAATAATGTTCAGGAAACGTCAAAACGTGACTGTGATTGCGAGTCAATAACTAATTATATAATTATAAACTGTATAAATAGACTAGAGCTTAAGCGTAAGTTGTGAGGCATAATTGGGAATAATAGTAAAAAAAAAGACCCCGATTCATATTTAAAAGGTGGGTGGGTGGTAAAACTTCGATACATTATGTACAAAAATTCAAAAAAAAATATTTTTTTAATAAATTGTTTATACGAGGACAGCCAATCTGTTCAAATCAAAGTTTATTTTTAAAAAATGACTGAGCATTTGAAAAGGTACGGTTTCCTCACGATGGTTATTTTCTAGAATCCCATTCTTAGTAATCCTTTGTACTCTGTGCTTTATTGGATTTTTCTCTTCTTTGACAATAAATTTATTTCGGAAATATTTATAGGGAATGTATTACACCAGTCTTTTGTGTTGACGTAAGCTAATGTAAACGAAAAAAACGTTAATAATGTAATAAACTCTTATTTGACACCAAATATATTTCAGGAATATTTATAGGAAATGTATTAAACCAGTTGTTTGTGTTGACGTCAGCTGATATAAATAAACCAATGTCAATAATAATGTAATCTCACTTGAAGAACATTGTTTGCGTTTATTTTACTCGAATCAAACTTAAATTAACTTTCTAAAATATATATAGTTATCTTAGGATTTTAAAGTTTACAAAATTCTCTTAACCCTTCAGGTTTTAAAATATTTCTACCTTCAAGTCCCATCAACTCGGTGAAATTTCGGAGTAGGAATATTCCCGAGGTAGCTAAAATGTGCTACATATTTCTTATCTTTGAAGTTGTCGTAAAACGAAATACAATTTTAGAAACCAGCTAAACCTATCATTTTAACGTTTTTAATTGAATTAAACTATAATATTTATAAAAAGGAACATTTATATCTGATATAAATACAATATTCATATAATGTATATATATATATATATATATACATGTAGAATAATGTTCTCGGTTTACCCGCGTAAAGTAGTCCTTAAAAGGACTTTTTAATTTCTGACGTTTCGGACAGATCTCACTGTCCATCTTCAGAGGCCTTATGTCCTGAATTTCGTCTCAAACTGAACGCTTTCGCGTGTCTGTTCGGTCCGGAAGTCAAGATACAAGTGGGTGCTTATCAATTCTTATGTCTAGGACGAAGTATGCGTGTTGATAGTGATTTGACGGTAGAGGGGGTGGGGGCGGGGTTGGCAATATCAAGCAGTATGTGTGTAACGACCTGATTGGGTTGCTTTGAACTTGTTGGAAGTGCTTCTGAGAATTTTGGAAATGCCGGTTTTGGGTTATTTTGGTCAATTATAACTTTCCAGGTGTTGGAAAATGAATTGATAAGCACCCACTTGTATCTTGACTTCCGGACCGAACAGACACGCGAAAGCGTTCAGTTTGAGACGAAATTCAGGACATAAGGCCTCTGAAGATGGACAGTGAGATCTGTCCGAAACGTCAGAAATTAAAAAGTCCTTTTAAGGACTACTTTACGCGGGTAAACCGAGAACATTATTCTACATCTTACACCCGTGAAAACCTTAACCATAACATATATATACATATATATATATATTACATATTTTTAATTATATTTAGATGTTTGCGTTTCTAGCTTACGATTGTGTTTCATGTTTTTTTATTATTAATTGTTAGGGTGGCAGTGCCTACACTGCCTACAAACAAACGCAAATTATGCGCGAACTTCATATCGGTGTTCTGTCAAAATGGTGCGTCGGTTGGCAATTGCCACGTAAATTATTATTTACGTAAATAATATTAAATATCAATATTTTTCAAAATTGTAATTGCAAAAAGTTGTTGTGTATTGTCATTAAGTTGAATAAAATGTTTTTTTTAATGCGTTTTAAAAACGGTAGTTGTAGGTAAGGAATTACCATCAGTTGGAGTAAAATTAACACCTTTTAATTAAACCGACTAGTAGATAATCTCATCGCACAATTACGCTCCTTTTATTCACAAACACTGGTACAATTAATCAATATGTTATAATCTCTTATTTCAGTCAACATTATTGTTGATCTTTAATTGTTGTGACAAACTATACGATATTGAATTACCTTATAGACATTGACGGTTGTAACACATATTTGAGCACTGCAATAAGATATCAGCAGAGTGCAGATTCAATTAGATACCTTAAAAGTTAATATCAGTTGTACACATGTAGTGAATAATAGTGTTTCATTTGGAAGAATCCATAACAAATACGTAAAATATTATTTATTCAAACAACTGTCATTCTTATTATGCCTAAACTGAATATATTATTTATTTTTCGGAATAACTTTATTGAGTAAAACCTCAAATTGTAATATTTAAATATTGAAGACAATATTGGTGATTTCTAAACGAAAATGTGAAACAGAAAAAAACATTGTCTTCATTTTTTTCTTTTCTTTTTCTTTTCTTTTTTTTTCACCGCACATTTTTACTGGCAACTATCTTTATGTATGATTGCAAGATTCAACCCGAACTAAATGCAATCCAGACAGCGTCTTTTTAGATAAACCTATCTTATTTTTTATTTTTAATGTGCGACATCAGTTGACTTTTCTGCAAGTCTAGAATGAATATTTATTTATCGGAATAACTTTATTGAATAAAACCTCACATTGTAATATTTAAATATTGAAGACAATATTAGTGATTTCTAAACGAAAATCTGAAACAGAAAAATCAGAAAAGGAAACGGTCACATCTGGGACTCGAACCCAGGACCCTTGTATTTCCGGGACAGTGTTCTACCAAATGAGCTAATGGGACCCTATTCCCCTCGGTCACTTTTAACTGTATCATACTTCGAATGCATTTAGTTCGGGTTGAATCTTGCGATCATACATAAAGACAGTTGCCAGTAAAAATGTGCGGTGAAAAAAAAAAAAAAAAAAAAAAAAAAAAGAAAAGAAAAAAAATGAAGACAATGTTAGTAGTTCTTATTCGAAGTTATTCCGAAAAGTAAATATTCATTCTAGACTTGCAGAAAAGTCAACAGATGTCGCACATTAAAAATAAAAAATAAGATAGGTTTATCTAAAAAGACGCTGTCTGGATTGCATTTAGTTCGGGTTGAATCTTGCGATCATACATAAAGATAGTTGCCAATAAAAATGTGCGCTGAAAAAAAAAGAAAAGTAAAAAAATGAAGACAATGTTAGTAGTTCTTTTTCGAAGTATGATACAGTTAAAAGTGACCGAGGGGAATAGGGTCCCATTAGCTCAGTTGGTAGAGCACTGTCCCGGAAAGACAAGGGTCCTGGGTTCGAGTCCCAGATGTTTCCGTTTCCTTTTTTGATTTTTCTGTTTCAGATTTTCGTTTAGAAATCACTAATATTGTCTTCAATATTTGAATATATTATTATTCATTAACTCCTTTCTGTTCCGTGTTTTAATAATATATACTTTCCTTCTCTGCGTGAATGACCTCATATCTACCTATTAAATGTAACTTTTGTGAGTATCACTTAAACTGGGCGAAGCCCAACTAAGTTCCGCCCTTAAGGCCTAGCAGCAAAAAACTGATTATGTGAACCAAATAACTTTCTGGTTCATTTGAAACGTCTATAATTTTGAAGAAATTTGACATTTAGAACACATTCCTTTTGTGTAGGGAATTAAATTGTATATTTTGTATTGAAGAAAACTGTAACTTTACTTCTTATACTTCTTATTCAATAAAAAATTTAAATATTTTTGTCTTTCAACTGTCAATGAAAGCTATATTTTCGGATTTTATCCGCGCAATCATTTTTTTTTTTTTTAAAGAAATACAAACATTCCAGGGTTACGAATAACCTGACAATATTTGAAAATCTCCTACTTCCACAACAGTAAGCTGAAAATATTGCTTGTGTTGTGATGGAGGAGTTGGCCAGCCAAGGAATTGAATACACTACGCCTGGGTGGGACCCAAACGCGATGGCAACTCGGCCACCGACCGGTCATGTATCAATATTTGAGATAAAGCGAGAAAAACATTTATTTATCTTTCCGGCGACGAATCTACGCATTATAAGTGACAGATTTTTTAATAATAATAATAATAATAATAATGTTTATTTCAGCTGGATAGAGCGGTGTGTGCAATGCTCTGCCTGCCATAAAAGTTTACATTTAAGTCAATACATAAAAAGAAAATGAATAAAGAAATAAATAAAAATAAAAATAATAAAAAATGAAAACATTGATGAGCACATTAGGACTTTATGGTGGCTTGAGTGAAATTCTCCATCTCTGGTGTAGAGGCACTCCCTGCCACTGGGCAACGGCCTGGACAAGAGTGTTGTCCGATCTCTGGTAGCGCTGACTCGTCCCGGCTATTCTGTGGCGCATTAAAGCAGCGAACCCATGCACCCTTACTTCGGTGAACATCTGTGAGGCGCTGCATCGCCAGGGGATGCAAAATGCATAGACGGCTAGGTCAGATTTGTCTTTCGGAGCCTCTAATGGAATATGATGTTTGTGGCTAGTAATATATGGACACATCGGTCAGATTTATCGTTCACAGCCTCTAATGCGATATGATGTTTGTGGCTAGTAATATATGGACGCATCGGTCAGATTTATCTTTCAGAGCCTCTAATGGAATATGATGTTTGTGGCTAGTAATACATGGATGCATCGGTTAGATTTATCTTTTAGAGCCTCTAATGGAATATGATGTTTGAGGATAGTAATATATGAAGTCATCGGTCAGATTTATCTTTCAGAGCCTCTAATGAAATATGATATTTGTGGCTAGTAATATATGGACATATCGGTCAGATTTATTTTTCAGAGCCTCTAATGGAATATGATGTTTGTGGCTAGTAATACATGGATGCATCGGTTAGATTTATCTTTCAGAGCCTCTAATGGAATATGATGTTTGAGGATAGCAAAATATGAAGTCATCGGTCAGATTTATCTTTCAGAGCCTCTAATGGAATATGATGTTTGTGGCTAGTAATATATGGACGCATCGGTCAGATTTATCTTTCAGAGCCTCTAATGAATATAATGTTTGTATCTAGTAATATATGAACGCATCGGTCAGATTTATCTTTTAGAGCTTCTAATGGAATATGATGTTTGTGGCTAGTAATGTCCTTCCGAGGCTTGAAGGGTTAAAACAATTGAGCTTCTTGTGTTTCAAAATCATATTGAACAGAGTTTTTCTTTGCATTTCCAAATCATAAGACGCCTCCGACAAATACTCTGATGGAGAGTTGATCTTAACTTTTTGACTTGGTAAATAAAACCACAAGTATTTTCGCTATCTTTCTTGCGCTGCTTTGTGAAACAAACATAAGCCGGATGAATGTGAAAATTATTTCTTTCCATGCGGTTAAACTCATTTTCGTTTCATTAAAGTTACATGTTCATAGCTGGGGACAATTTATTCCCTAAATTTATTCCGTTAATTATCCTTGTCGTTGGCGGGGCTCGAAAAATAAATACCTCGGAAATGTTGTAATTTCACCGTGGGCAAATCGCCCGCTTACACAAGACCTTGTTTATGGAACTTGCCACAGCCAGGCGACATCGCACTTTCTGAGAAGTTGTCCGGTGAAGTTTTTTGCCCGTAAAACGAGCCGCGCCCTCACCCCGTAGCTGAGCTGGTTGCCGAGTCACGAGCGTTGCCGAACTTTACGACTCAATGCATTTCATATTTCCAGGCGGTGAGCTTTCAAAAACTGAAACACTGAACTTTGTCCCGTAGAAACTGCCGCTGCAGGTTAGATTAGATTTACATCCTAGTCAAAATGAAAAATGGCGTCATTTGATATCAAAGGAGCGCAATGTGTTAACTTTCATGCACTTGTCAGTTTAACATTGTTCGGACATGACCGGGAATACTCTGTATTATTTAAATGCCCTATGTACATTTCGTGGAAGGTAATAATTTATACTCTATATTTCTGCAGCCGAGTCTGAACTGAAATTCTGAAAATGGTTCGTCTGTCTAACTTGCACATCCGTTCATTAAACATATTTGCTTTGTCTGGAATTACGGTGAAAATGGTTTTATTTTTTAATCCAGCACTGCTGGGTGTATGTTGCAATCCCAGTATATTCCCATATTACAAAAGAGATAAATCCGTGAACTGAAATGAATTTCGCAAATGATTACAATAATTATAAAGCTGCTAAATTCGAAAAATCATGACCCCAAAATACGAAATCCCAAAAGAAAATTAATCCAAAATCTCATCATTGAATTTCAAGACGTTAAAAAAATAGACATTTACTAACTTGACGATTTTAGATAATTGTATTGAGACATATCTGCCTAATTATAATCTCTGTAAGAATATCCGAAACGTTGGCTAAACATGGAGGAAAGTAGTCACGATAAGGACATGGTTTTGTTTAATTCTGTGTATTGTCATATTTAACCATGAATATATATTACACACTATAAATACCTTCCAAGTAGATTGAATGGAAACCAATATTGCCAATGACTTAATACCTTTTGGTTCCAGCCCATTTAGCACGCGCTCTGTCGATTTTACATTAGCCTTACATCGTATGTCATCAAAATTAAATTTTATGATAACGATGCAACAGTTTTTCATTGGAAGTGGCAGACTTTTGAATCACGAAACTCGCCCACGTCGCATTTATTGTGCTATTCTTAATTCTATGAAAACAGTGTGTATTCAACGCTTTCAATCTAAGTAAGTACATAACTTCTGGCAAACATTTATTACCCTTAGTTACCCAAGTCACTAGATTGTATAAACGGAGCACACTGCGCGTAAACATGGTTTATTTGTACATCTAACAAGCTACGGTCCATTAGTATGTGCCTATGTACTCGGATACTGCAAAAATCGTATATCTAATGGACCATCTCATCATTTCTCCACTGGGTAAATAAAAAGTAGAAGGCAACACACATATGTGCTTGCACTCATGTCTTGCTTCATCAATATGTAAATATGTTTTAAAAATTAAACGCCCATTGGGCTTTTACATACATAGTTCATAAAAAAAATATTCTGAAGATTTTAAGTTCACAATAGTAACAGTTATAATACATGTAACCATATCCATTTGACATATTATAACAGCAAGTAAATAGTAAATGCATACAATAATTATTTGTAAGTATAAACCTGTTGTACAAAAATAAGAATATGTATTGTTAACAAAATATAGAGCGTTTGCCTGGTTATCGTGGCCTGTTAAATCGAGGGCGTTCGGTCTGCCATTTTACATAGTTTATGTAAAAAATATTTTGAAGATTATAAGTATAGAGTAGTAAAAGCAATAATATAACCTTCACATTTTGACATATAAAAGCAAGCAAAAAGCAAATGGAAACATGATAGTTTGTAGGTATAAGCCTGTTGTAAGAAAATAAGAATATGCCTACTTCTAAGGTATGAAGACAAAAAATGTTAAGTTTATATGTACATACTACATTGGTAGTAGTTGTATTAACATAATATCTATGCGACACATAAAAGCTAGTGTATATATTTATTCATTCATTCAATTATCTATTCACAAACTAGCGGGCTCCATAAGCCAGCCAGTTCGTAAATTGATAAATAAATAAAGATAAAATAACATTTTTACTAAATGATTACAGTAATTACATGTGAAATAATAATGCAGTTGTAGTAATTGCAAGAAGACTACACCTATTATTGTGTCAATCTTGAGGAAATAGTTCAATAAGAGGTGCAATAGCTAGATGTTTATTGTTTTATTATAAAAGTTCTAATATATTGGTTTTAAATTTGGAAACCGATTGGAAACGATAGACATCGATTGAACTATATGTGTTTCCAAGTGTATGAAGCCTTTGAATTGGAAAGTTTACGAAGTAATTATTGGCAGATTTGGTAACAAAATATAGAGCATTTAAACGGGTATCGCGGGTAGGTATACGCAAATTAATTAAGCTCGTTAAATCGAGGGCGTCCAGGCTGCCATTAGATATATTGAAAAGGCAAACTAAGTCACTCACTGTGCGTCTTGTAGTTAAATCGCCTTGGTTTAGTAATTCCATTAGACATGTTTAATTAAGTTCTTCGATTGGTATTCCAAGTTTGTAATTAATAAACCTTAGAAACTTATGTTGTTCTCTTTCGATTTTTTGCTGATGAGTCTTATAAAAGACGAGTGAAAAATGAGTCTTATTTAATAGAAGACGTAATAAAAAAATCGAAAAAGAATAATTATTATTCAGCATAGAAAATAATAGCTGAAATATGCAACTATTTTTTTGGTTCCATGATAACTCAACACAGTGACAATTAAACACACTTTTAAAAGTGATATAAAGTCATTAGAAACGATGAAAAAAAATTTTTAAACCTAACCTAACCTAACCTAACATAGCCTAACCTAACCTACTTAACCCAGTTAATTAAGTTTTTGTTTCAACACTTTCCATGACTTTATATAACTTTTTAAAGATGTGATGAATTATAATTGTGATGATTTATCCAGTCACCATGTTTGTCACCATGTCACCATTGTCTTTGTTATTATTTATAGTAGATAAGATGAACGGTTTTTATCGGACACTCTACGAATTTACCTACAAGTTAGATACCGCACCATAAAAATAATCAAATAGTTACCTACGGTAATAAAAAAAATACTAATAATACGATATTTATCCATTGAAACTAATGATAAATGTTATTTGTAAAATAAATCAGACGTTAGTAATCTTTTAAGGATTTCAATCTGGGTGTAAACATGTTTTTTTTAAATGATATTGTGATGGTGTGATGAAAGGACAGTAGGTATATCTGTCGTACACTTACTGGATATCTTTAATGTGATCTAGAGAAGATGTTGGTACTGGAGAAAGGCAATTTGGTTATTTGAAAGCTAATCATAAAATTATTGGCGAGTGTGTTATTAAAAGTTTGTACCAGTTAATTTTCAACGAGTTTTTTGTTCTGCAATCTGCCTTGGTGATAGTCCACCTTCGATAAAAGTGCACGTATCAGGAGTAGGGAGTTATGGGGGTAAGTTTTTAGTACTGGTATCAATGATATTTACTAAATAACGGTTGTTTATTTTTACTATGGTAATAAGTTTGAGAGTTGATTAGAACTACGAAGGAGTCATTATATTGGTGTCCTATGTCAGTTAAACTATTGACCGAGAAGTAATTACTAGTAAATATGTAATCTGTAAATTAAACAAAAACGTCAGTAGTTAGTTAACGGCGTTATCCCTATCAATATTCATTTCACATTCGGAACAATAAGAACACTCATTAGCTAAAAGGGGATTACAACAGATACTTCTGTTGTTATAAGTGTATTGATGCAAGGCAAGACGCGTTCATTAAGACTGTTTACTCGCTTCGCAAGCATGAAAGCTCAATACAATTGAATCTAGTCTTGTTATAAATCACAACGTCGATTGAATCCTTTGTTTTGGAATATATTATGTTTAAGTATTAATATAATGTATTTACACATGTTTAGGTATACGGGACTAAGTATGTGTGGAGTCAACACAATGGGATAGGAATGAATCACACGACCGAGCGGTAGTAGGTGCATTTATTGACTGGTCTGATAAAGAAGAATACAGTTTATATATCCTCCGTGAGGGGGTGAGGTGAGGGAAACATGTCACCTTACCGCCACACATGTATATTAATATATTATACATTATTCTGATGTCGGTACGTTTATGTACTTTTCACGTTTATTCCACCTGGGCATATGAAAATAACTTCCGGTTCAAGGTATAAGATTACTTGCAAGTAGGTGCCTACCTTTTTAATCACACAATATGTTTAAGAGTTGGTTTTACATTTTAACGGAGGTTTAGGTTTTTACCTGATTTTTTAAGCTTGTAAATTTAACAATAATTGAACTGTCAATTTTTTATTCTATTTTGTTTTCATTTTAGTGAAAATATATTTTTACATAGGTAATAACAAATTATAAGATTAAATAAATGCATTTCTTAAGCCTCCTCACCAGGAACTCGTGTGTTTGGGCGAACTAGGTTTAAATTACTAAAACCTCCTCACCAGGAACTCGGGCGATTGGGCGAACTAGGTTTAAATTACTTAAACCTCCTCGCCAGGAACTCGTGCGTTTGGGCGAACTAGGTTTAAATTACTTAAACCACCTCACGTTAAATTAAATATTTTTTCTAAACCTTCAAAATATTATGAAGTTCCTCTTTCTTACATTTTCATACTTTTTTAAATATGGAAAATCATTATTTTTAATTATATTTTTTTGATGATCATTAATTTGTTTGTCAATGCTAATGAAAAAAGTAAAATTTATAATAAGTACAACGCCATTTACCCTAAGAGGTAGATAGAGAGGATAAACTGCCAAACAACTCGGTCTTTGCACAAACTCCTTGTTGCATTCACATTCTTACACCGTTTCATACATACCCTTCTGTTTTGCTAACTCTTGACATGGCCAGACTCTAGTATTTGATTCTGATGATCGCGCCATGTTTTCCTCTGACGTCCCCTCTTTATTTTACCATTCACATCTGCGTTTTATAGGTTTTCTCCATACACTACTTTCTTCAATAATAACTAGTTTTATCAAAACAATGGTTAATTTCTACAAAAAAGTCTCAAGGGTAGTTATTATTATTAAGGCGCTGTGGAACTGGCTAATGCCTTTGGAATTTCGGAAGGCAATACAGCTGTAATGTATGGTATAAATTAACTAGCAGAACTTAAAAAAATGAAATAATTAGTAATTAATAGTAACGTTTTCAGTGGTGTGTCTCTTTAACAATGTGTAACTCGGGTTCAATGAAATCTAGGATTGGGATTTGATTTGATTCTCAAAATTGGAATTGTTTGTAAGAATTATTCAGACATAAGATAATGTAAGGTAGATACTAAAACTACTTTACTTTAATTAATACTTCTTCTATATTTTATTGTATATCTTACGTTTAAATTTTTGACAGTAGTCGAAATTTTTCATATTTACTATGGTGTGGCAGCAATGTGTGTGTGTGTATTTGTAATTTACGGTGGCTGCCCGAACCGTAAATTGTGTTCAGGAGATGGGAGATTAAAATGAGTGTCTGCAATATTAATTTAATTTATTCGTGAGGATGAATTTACAATTTTACAGAACGCGGAGACGGTGGCAGACAAAGTCGTTGAGAATGGCGGTCAGATCGAACGTTGAAGAAGGAATGGAGATTTCTATTCTCGTGCTCGTTTGCGTATAGCGGCGGATTAATTCGAGTTAGTGTTGCCACATGTGGGAGGAAATAAAGTAGTCCCACAATGGTGTTCGTTCGAAAAATACTTCTACTTATTAAAGCTTAAAACAATTAATAAGCATGTTTATGAAATAATTGAAATGATCTCAATTTTATTAATTATGGATGAATGTACCACATTTATTTTCAATCCTAGCTTACAGTACTAAAAAAGACACCGAACTAGTGATAAACACAACAGGCCATTTTTCGAACAGAGAATACTTTACTTAACTGCATTAAGTCGACAAAGCCACACTAGACTTTAGGTAATAGGTTATTAAGCCTGGCTGGAGGTACTTTATAAAATAAATAATATATTCATTAACGCGAGGGGATTATGTTTTCGGTTTTACCCAGTCGTACTTAATCTTTAGGTAGAATAAGTTGCTAAAAAAATAATGTGTTGTGAATTCTATTAAAATTTTTCGAGAAAGAAAAATAAAAGGCTACACTAATTTATTTAATTTAATTTTCATATATATTTCCTTACGCAAATCATCTTCAAATCAACAAATACTTTACTAAGCTTAAATTATTTATTTCCACCGTGAATACCGGCTTAGGAAGAAGGCCATCTTCTTCCAACCGATTACACTCTCAACTGATCAATCGATAAAAACGAGTATGCAGAGTAATAATGGAAAAATATATATAGCGCCGTCGAAAAAAGGACGTTAAAATAAAAATCACGATAAACGAACCGATTAAAAAAAACACTGTTGTCGACAATTTATTTAATAAAGACATTTCGAATACTTCTAGGCCTGAGTTAGGAAAATACATATGATTATTTGTTCAAGAAAAATAATGATTTCGAATACAAAAAAAACATAAATTTTGTACACAGACAAAGCATATTTTACGAACTTTGGTTAGGATTAAATCTCAGTCAATATCTTTTACTTCCACCAAAGTAAGAACACACTTTTACAACTTCTATCTGTTTAGACATGCTCTTACGAATGGGTGATATTTACTTTAATTTTAGTCTATTTTCCCTATTTATTAAAGAAAAAATAAGATAATGAAGGTTTTATTTATTTTTTATCCTTACGAATAAATTTGCCAGAACGATTTAAAATTATCCATTCATATCAATGATTTTCGAAGTGCCGCCAAAACGACTTGTTCGTTTTTATTCGTGAATTCGGCGGCGCGTTGACGTCATGCCAGGCGATGTTGGTGACAGCTGTCTTACAAGAAATTGGCGTTTTTCATATCATAATGACGTTGTTTTCCGAATGTGACATTTAAAATAGTTTTTAAAAACAACACTTCTGAATGAAAATATATAAAGGAATATTATAATAAAATATTTATTTATATTATATTTATTGGCAAATCATCTATTTATATTTCACTCACTTAAATTCCATGTTACCTACGTTTCGTAAACTCTTATGTTTCATTTTACCTATATTTTGCTAACCTATGCATTATTAAATCTTATATTTTATGTAATCTGTATATTCTTATATATTATGTAAACTCTTTAATTTTATTGTATTAAAAAAAAAGTGTATTGAATGTCAAAGCCCTATCGGCGCTTAAATGGAATAAATAAATAAAATCGTAGATAATAGGCAGCTACTTTGAATAAGTCCATACAATGCCTGAATTACACCTGCCGAGTTCTCGGCCGAGACGGCGCATTCGACTCGACTGATATTGTGATCATTGCAGTTAGTACTCTGTATGACAGCGGACGAGTGATTCGGGCGAGACAGTGGATATATGCAATGCTTAATATCTCGGTTTTTTAAGTGCCCCTCTTCCTGTATACTCTGCTCAGCGCTTCACTCCTTCTCCACGAGTATTTGACGTTTGTTGTTATAAAATGGTGATCATTTTTCTATTTTTCATTTTCGGTGAAACCATGGCAACAGCACTATAAACTTATCTCAAGGAACGGACATTATGGGATATTTGCTGACTCGCCCACTGTATCTTCTACTTGTGATTGATCATCTCTACTCATGAATAAGTTGTTCGGTCGAGTAACAAGGCGAATAACTCGGCAGAGCACTCGTCATATGTGATTTGGCCTTTCGTTTGTTTTTAACACCTTTATCTACCTTTGATTTCCTTCATAAGTTTTTCCAGGCAGTTTGTAAGGGAGGACATTCCGGAATGCAATGAGCGCAATGGTCGGATATCTCAGCGCGCCGGAATGGCTGGGAATTCACATGCCAGGAGCGCAGAAGTACAACAGAGTCGGAAGTATTCGTATAAATCTCCCTACAAAATCAAGTTACCGGGGTTGAAATTTCACGCTATTGTCTTATAGCGGAGGCACGAGCCCAGCGTGATTTTGCTATAAATAGAACATAACGCCGATGAGGTCTTATGCCTTAAGACAGATTAAACATCAATGATTTTTTTTGAAACCTGTTTGTAAGTATGTATTTTTAATGGTACTATGCTGATAGTCTTACATTTTCAATGTAATATTGTGTGGTTATTTTGGTTGTAAACTGCGCCTGACCCCAACATAGATACAGCCAATGTTATGTCATTAATGAAGTTGAAAAAATAATTTTTTTATCTCCCTTGTAAAAAAAACACATATTTTTAATGAATTTTTCACGGGCTGCAACAGAGTAAAAACACCTTCAGTATGACTTCATTTCGTCGTATAATCAAATAATTTTGTTTCTTCACACTTTGGCAAAGCAGTAGTGGATAAACATCTATTTTGAACCCTTGAATAGATGTGGTTTCTAAATCAAACCAAAACTAATTAAAAGTTAGCAGCATTCTAAAAAAAAATTTCACATACATTAAACGGTGTTTTTTTACACATTGCATGAAGACTGTAAAAGTTTAGATTCGAATTAGTACTAATAAAACATATCTTTAACTGAGTTCTGAAAGAACTAGAAACAATGAATTTTCCGCAGGCTGACACATGAAATTCCGGTCTGAAAAAATTTATGTTATTTTAGACTTATTATTCTTTAATTGACTGTCACCGCGTTAGTTTAATAATATTCTTTGAAAGTGAAGTTTTTTTTATGAGAACAAATGTTTTATATATGTGTATGTAAATATAAATCACAGAATCATTACCTGTAATAGGAGAAGAGTTTCTTAGTTTAATATAAACGAATCGTTAGAAACAGGGAAGTTTCCTGAATCATGGAAAATGTCTATGGTGATACCGATTCCAAAGATTTCGAACACAAAAAAATGTGAAGACTTTCGACCTGTAAATATGTTACCAAAATATGAGCAAGTGATAGAATACATAATTTAATCTCAACTTGAAGAATACTTGGAAAATAATAGCATCCTTTGTGACGAACAATCTGGATTTAGGAACAATAATTCATGTGAAACAGCGTTAAATTTAGTAATTGATGATTGGAAGGAAGATATAGACAAAAACTTGCATATTGTTGCGGTGTTTTTAGATTTTCAGAGAGCTTTTGAAACAATAGATAGAAAAAGAGTTATTACAAAATTAAAAAAATATGGAATAAAAGGGAAAGAACTGGAATGGTTTAAAAACAACTTAAGCAACAGACAACAAACAACAAAGATAAGAAAAAATACATCAAATCAGATTGAAAATAAGCTGGGTGTACCGCAAGGATCTGTATTGGGTCCGATATTGTTTATACTCTACATAAATGATATGGTAAAAATATTAAAACATTGCAAAATAAGACTGTTTGCAGACGACGCACTAATTTATATTGCAGAAGATAATTATGAGAAAGCAATCAAAAAGATAAATAGTGACTTAGAAACATTGTCAAAATGGCTCAAACTAAATAAATTAAAACTAAATGTAAATAAGACAAAATACATGCATATAGGCAGAACAAATACGCATGAGGAACCAAAGGTTTCTATATATGGTAAAATCATAAAAAAAGTGGAAGAAATTAAATATCTAGGTGTTATTAAAGACTAAAAATTGAACTTCTCAAAAAATGCAGACTATACAATTAAAAAAATTGCAAAAAAAATATCATTTCTTGGTAGAATCAGAAACAAAGTAAATAAAGAAACATGCCAGATAATATACAATACAATTATATCACCACACTTTAATTACTGTTCAAGTATTCTTTTTCTCTGCAATAAAGAGAAAATGAAAAAAATGCAAAAACTGCAAAATAAAGCAATGCGAATAATACTTAAGCGCAACATATACACACGGATAAGAGACATGTTAAAGGAGCTGAATATTTTGACGGTAAAGCAAACTGTGTATTTGAATGTAGTACTTATTTTTATACATAAAATTAACTTAGGGATGATGTCTAAGGAACTGAAAAGAAAAATAAATTACAATAACGAGATACACGGACACGGGACGAGAAATTCTAAGCAAATTAGATTGCCAACAAGAAAAAAAACAAGCACCCAAAAATCTCTGATGTACCAGGCCGTTCAACTCTATAACAAAATCCCGAAGGAAATTGCTGTGATAGAAAATATTAATAAGTTCAAAAATGAATTAAGAAAATATGTCTATCTCAATTATTAATGTTTCTTTTTTTGTGACTTTATTGAAATATTTAAAGAAAGATTATGTTTGCCAAACAATGTACATGTTTATATGTTTATAAAACTATTAGCACACACGAAAATGTGAGCTAACGATTAATAAATAAATAAATAGAAATCAACGCTTACGTTGCGCTAATATTGAATTCAAAATCTCATTTCTCTTGGAATTATAATATTTTTCTTATACATTTTATTATATTTTATAAACGAGATTAAAAGTGAGGTGACAGATTTCTTGCAGATTCCCTAAATAAATGGAAACTGTTTTCAAAATTTTGCATCCTAGCAATTTATCGAAGTTTCGAGTAGAAATATGTTTGTTTTTTTTCCATGTTTGGAATTAAAATAATCCAATTTATAAATATCAAAGTCTATTTCAAATACAAAGATAATTAAAATCTTAAAGATAATATTTCGTTTCTTAAAATGATATTTGCTTTTACGTCATCGACTAAATAGACGAAAAATGTAGCACATTTGAAGTACTTTGGAAATATTCCGAAATTCTATGAAAAAATTAAATTTTATACAACAGATAAACAAACCCCTTTGACATAATCGTATTTATAAATCGTTCCAGTTTCTATATTAGTAATGTTTTCACATACACGATTGTTTATCAATTGAATTAAATTTTCACCTTGTTTATTAGTAAGGCTGTTAGTCTTTCTGAATTTAATCAATATTTAAACGAATGGAATAAAAAAAACCTTTGACACGAGCAAAAAAGATTTAATACATTACATTAGTTTTGTCGAAGAAAGTTTTATTTTAAAGTAATCAAAAATGGATTGGTAATCTTCTGGTACTGAACATGATTCTTCGATTATTGCAGAATTCAGTACTACCCATCGCGCTTCGCTCTCTCTACGGCAATAAGTTTTCAATTAAATTCTGTTCAAATACTTATCTATCTTTCTGAGAAAGACTCTCCACACAGATATGCATAAATTTTTCCTAGAACTTACCTCCATTACGAGAAATGCCTTAAATCAAAAACAAAAGCTCTAGAAAAAATGATATTATGAAGAGTTTCTTCAAAAGCCAAAGTTAAACATTCAAATTTATGGAAAAATTAGGCATTTTTGTTCGGGAATTAAGTTTTTAAAAATTTATTAAAATAAATTTCATCGTTTTGGGACATTATTTTTTTGAGCCGAATCTCTCAACTTTTTATGATAGAAATTAAAAACCAACTTGGTCATAGAATTTTAATTTTGTTTCATAATCATTTTAAGTTACTCGAGCCGGCAACGTCCTAAATATTTGAGACGGGTCATATTGAAAGCCTAAGAAATAAGAATATAGGAGAATTGTGTATTCATGTAGAATCGAAACGTAACGTTTTAGGTGCACTAGATATTACAAACAGAAAAGTCGCGCAAATTTATTGCCCTAGAGCATTCGGAATTTTTGATGAGGAACTCTTTTATCTTTTTTCTTGTTCATTTTCATTGATTGAAATATAATTCAAAATTAAACAATAACTTTGTAAACATCACTTATAGGTAAATACTTAATGTCGACCGGGTTTCAACAGTCCTGATGAAGCTACGGTTGTAGTGAAACCCGGTCGACATTAAGTATTTACCTATAAGTGATGTTTACAAAGTTATTGTTTAATTTTAAATTATAATGTCACATCACAAAGTAACCGCTTCATATGAAGAAATCATATGAAGAAATGAAATATAATTCTTTCATTTCCATGACAAAAAGAGATTAACAATATTAGAAGTTACCATAGGTGATCAAGTTATATGTGATCAAGTTATAAAAAAATAAATAAAATAATATAAAACAAAACAAAAAAATGACAAGTGTTGTTTTAAGTTTTAACATTAATTCATTTTGTAAATACTGCCATACATATAAACTTTAAAATTATGAACATATGTGTACAAAATAACAGATGTCGGTACGCATAATTTTTGCAAAAATAAATAAAATATTTTATCTAGAAAATACATAAATTTTATCTATATATTTATTTTTTTCTTTTTTAAATTCCCGTGTATATTGTACACAAATATTTTTAACACTGATTTTTCATGGAATAATATACCAAAAAACCAAATTAGTCTGAGGTAAAGTGTATTTTAAGTTTATTCTTAAAAAAATTATATTTTTTTCTGCTTGTATTTCTTTAGGAAGTTCGTTAAAACATTTAATGCCGAGTATGTTTAATGGGGTACCGTTGTATTGTGTCTAGGGATTATTATTGACTGTATTATTTGTTTATCTTTGTGGATTTGAAGTAATGCATGTTTTGATAGATTCTGGTTAATTTTAAAACTTTATTCTTGAAATAATTCACGAGTCGAATAATTTGATGTTTTTGTTAGGATTATTTTAATGAGTCTTCTTTGGACTCCTTCTAGTGAGGCGAAGGTAGTTTTATGTGTCCTCCCCAGCCTATTATTCCGTATCGGAGAATTGATTGGGCTAGCGCATAGTAAACCTTCTGTAACATTGGTTTTTGAAGGATATTTCATGATGGATATTTAAAGAATTTAAGGATCGTAGTAAAGCTTACGTATTCTTTTAATAGTTGGTTCAATATGATCTGTCCATTTAATGTGTTGACCTATTAGTATCCCTAAATATTAAAAGTTTTTTTTTTTCAGTATTTAGCATTTCGGTGAGTTGTAATCTTCAATCGCATCTTTGTCTAGTAGGCGGATGTGTATTATATTGTGTATTACGCTTGCATTTACAGCTTTCTTTAAAACAAATTATAATATTCATAAAATTATAAAATGGGAGAAACCTGTTGGCCAACCATTATTGCAGAATATTTTTGTACGTGAAATCTTAAATTTTGATGAAGAAATAATAAATTCCATAACAGAGTACGAGGTAAATATGAGATTTGCACAGCCGAAAGTATTATCGTAATTAATATTTGAGTTATTATGCCGTGTTACGTTTTTACATTCTTTAACCAACGTTTGAGACAGACTTACAGTGTTCATCAACGGGGAAGATGTAAATAAATTAAAGCCAGAACCTTAACGACGTGGGTGAAGCAGCCGTGCACTAAAATAAGCGATGCGCGGTCCTTGTTGATTGGAAAGCCCTACGGTTGAATTGCCCTATAAAATCTCTAAAATATAGTAGGAGTCTTAGTGGCATAAGTGATGAAGCCATGTAAAAATAATATTCGGCTTACATAAAATATTTGAATAGTAAGATACTGTTTTCCTTATGGAATCATTTGAGATTTTAGTAATACGTTCATCATAAATAATTAAAACGTGAGCGTCGAGCAATCCCCCTTTATTAAAGTTTTTTGACGCCTTCGTTTAGGTATGTGGAAGTGATACCGTGCTGCGCGTGCTTCCTCTTGATGCTGGTATTTCCACTGGAGCTACAAGATATTGATGATACAATGCGACGA
The DNA here is from genome assembly GCA_026573805.1 of Hesperophylax magnus. NCBI lineage: Eukaryota > Metazoa > Arthropoda > Insecta > Trichoptera > Limnephilidae > Hesperophylax > Hesperophylax magnus. Next base: position 24,747,871 of record JAIUSX010000011.1, read on the forward strand.
GCGCTGGAGATTTAGGTACGTTTGTTATTCAATGTGACTTAGCAGGGGTGCCCGGGTTCATGAGGTTTATCTAGATCTTGGTGGTGGATGCGTTTGCCCACCTACTATGTGGCGGGCTGAATCGGGAGAGACTGGTTGAAGGAGACATTTTGACCACTACAACCGGACTCTCTCGACCCATCGTCTTGCACCGCAGTGGGAGGGATGAATTTATACGTTCGTCACTCCTGAACACTTTGAACCCAGATTCCTAACCACCCTTCATACCTTTTTCCTTGCCATAACTTCCTCTCCTCCCTTCCTGTAAAAACACCCCTCCGTACAGCATCCCTAAAGATGACAAAGTCCCTGAGAGATATTTTTTGGAATGTAAAAAAGGCAAATTAAATTGTGTATGGTTAGTTCCAGCTAGAAGTATTGGATAGTTTTAGACTGGATAGGTGGCGCTGTTGTTCAGATCTAAAGATCATTAAATTGAGTATGGTTAGTTCCAGTTAGAAGTATTGGATAGTTTTAGACTGGATAGGTGGCGCTGTTATTCAGATCTAAAGATCATTAAATTGAGTATGGTTAGTTCCAGCTAGAAGTATTGAATAGTTTTAGACTGGATAGGTGGCGCTGTTGTTCAGATCTAAAGATCATTAAATTGAGTATGGTTAGTTCCAGCTAGAAGTATTGGATAGTTTTAGACTGGATAGGTGGCGCTGTTGTTCAGATCTAAGGATCATTAAATTGAGTTTGGTTAGTTCCAGCTAGAAGTATTGGATAGTTTTAGACTGGATAGGTGGCGCTGTTGTTCAGATCTAAGGATCATTAAATTGAGTATGGTTAGTTCCAGCTAGAAGTATTTGATAGTTTTAGACTGGATAGGTTGCGCTGTTGTTCAGATCTAAGGATCATTAAATTGAGTATGGTTAGTTCCAGCTAGAAGTATTGGATAGTTTTAGACTAGATAGGTGGCGCTGTTGTTCAGATCTAAAAAAAAAAATCAACATTTTTTTTGTTGTACAATATTTCTCATCTTCAAACACATAAAACAACGAATTTCAACTTCTTTACCAGAAAGCGGTCTTTAGCAGGACAGCAAAAAAAATGCATACCAAATTGTTGACTTAAATTCTAACTGTTGACTGGTTTCTAATCTTAATATATAAATATTCAGTAGGCGCATGTTTGTGCTCACAAAACTCGGAAAGTAGTCGACCAATATTGTTAAAAATATCAAGAGTGTTAAGAGATTTTTAAACGGTGGAAGAAATCGGGGACGCTCGAGGAATATTTAACGCAATATCTCTGCACCGTAATGAGATACGAGAAGAATTAAAGTTGATGGAATGTAGTTTTTTAACAGTAACATTATGGTATACAGTAGTGAATGGTGGAAGAAGTTGGAGGCTCCCAATAAAGACATTAGCAAATACCGAAGCAATGCGGGGGATCCATTAGTATATATATAATAACATAAAGCATTAATTTATTTAATTAAAAAACATATACCATGCTTTGGTTCAATCAACTGTACAATATGCCATCATTAGTTGGGTATCCAACTTAAAATTCATGAACATACAACACAACAATTTTAACATCGTTACAGCGGCGAGTAGCAGGCGTCCCCGGTGCGGGCCAAAACTGTTGGTAAATTTTGCCAACATTCGAGGCCTGCACACAAATTTAAATTTCGTCCATCACCATCTTTTGTCCCAACGTCCCAACCTTCTTTTCCTATCCGAAACTCAGATAGCCGAGCCGCCAGACTCCTCCTATCTGGACTGCCCGGGCTTTACCCTCGCAAGCAAATTCCGACCCAAAGGAGGAGTCTGCCTCTATAGTCGAGCTGACGTCAACTGTGTACGACTATTGAGTCTGGAAAACTCCAGATTCGACGTTATGTGGGTGCGCGTCAATCTTGCCAGTACGGCAAGATTCTACCCATGTCTATACCGCTCACCGAACCATAGCGAATCAGACACTTCCGAACTCTTCAAACATTTGAGCGATACTATTGATGATCTCTTGCCCCGCTACCCTTCGGCCGAGTTTGTTGTTCTGGGGGACTTCAATGTTCATAACGAACCATGTTTGAAATTCTCAGGCCCAACGGACTCGGCTGGCCGACAGGCGGAATCCTTTGCCATCTGCTACGGATTAGAGCAATTGGTTCAGGAGCCTACAAGGGTTCCTGATGTCCAGACTCACCGCTCCAATCTGTTAGACCTATTCTTAACTACTGTGCTACACGGTTATAAGATTGACGTCACAGCGCCTCTGGGATCATCTGACCACTGCCTAGTGACGACATCAATCCCCGTTAGCCTCAGACCAACCAATGAGAGGCTGAGGAGAAAAGTGTGGCACTAAGTCAGCAGATTGGTTCGGTATGCGGGCCCATTTCAACGCTTTTCCGTGGTCAGCTGTTTGACCCTTCAAGATGTGCCCAGAAGATTGGTGAAGTCATCAAATCGGCGATGGATGGCTTCATACAATCGACTTCTAAAGAAACTGGTGTGGACTCAAAGCCGTGGTTCAGTTGACAATGCTACGAAGCAGTTTGACGAAAAAACGCGGCTAACCGAGCCTACAACACATCTCGAACGCCCGAAAGCAGATCAGCATACAACAAATCGGCAAAGGAATGCAAGAGAATCATTAATAGGTCAAAATTCAAACACGACCTGCAGATCAGCAAAAAGCTGGCTGCCTGCCCGCATGGCAGCAGAGCATTCTGGTCGCTTGCGGGCTCAATAGGTCGGAATTTTTGCAAACCCAGTTTGCCACCTCTTACCAGACCTGACGGCTCACTAGCAAACACCACCACCGAAAAGGCTAACCTATTAGGGAAAATGTTTGCGGAAAACTCGACCCTCGACGACGGAGGTGCTGTTCCGCCGTCGGTTCCTCACTGCGGCTTCTATATGAAAAAGCTGAGGATCCGGCATCGGGATGTACTCCACGTCATACGGGGGCTCGATGTTAACAAAGCTAGTGGACCTGATGGAATACCTGCCCTGGTATTGCAGAGGTGTGCTGCGGAAATAGTTCCAGTTTTGACAAAGCTCTTCAAAATGTCCCTGAAGTGTGGCACTGTGCCCTCTGGTTGGAAAAAAGCGGTCATTCACCCTATTCCCAAGAAAGGTGACCGCTCCAACCCAGCCAACTACCGCCCCATAGCGATCACATCAGTTCTGTCCAAAGTGATGGAACGTGTGGTCAGCGACAAACTGCTCACATACCTCGAGAAGAATAAAATTATCAACGACCGTCAATACGGATTCCGGCGGAACCGCTCGTGCGGTGATCTTCTCGCGTATGTGACGCATGTTTGGGGGCGGTGCCTGGAACGTCACGGTGAGACCCAAACGGTCGCACTAGACTTATCCAAGGCCTTTGACCGGGTCTGGCACCGAGGACTTGTCAACAAATTGCATTCTTACGGACTTCCCGCATCCCTGTGTACGTGGATTGCTGACTTTTTGAGGGATAGGTCGATTCAGGCGGTTGCTGACGGTTTCACCTCTTCCTCGCACTCCATAAATGCTGGCGTCCCACAGGGATCGGTTCTGTCTCCGACTTTGTTTTTGCTGCACATCAATGACCTTTTGACATGTGCACCGATTCATTGTTACGCGGATGACAGTACAGTTCATGATTGCTTTTTGTTTGACAAGCCCCCAAAGGGCACACAAACTCCAACGGCTCGGAGAGCTTTGAAGCAGAGAATGGACGGTAATCTCGAGAGTATTTCCTCCTGGGGTAAAAATAATCTCGTCGAATTTAATGTTTCAAAGACCCAATCCTGTCTGATTACGTCTAAAAAGGGATCCAAATGATAATCTAGTCTCCTTCAACGGAAGCAATCTTCCGAACAGGCCTTCCATTGATATGCTTGGTATAACTATAAGTGACCAGCTCAGGTACGGGGGCTCCATCGAAGCCAGAGTAAAGTTGGCTTCTCAGAAGCTGGGCGTACTGTACAGGGCCCGCAGATACTTTAATAATACACAACTGCTGACCCTGTACAAATCGCAAGTGCGCCCTACTGTCGAATTTGGCAGCCATCTCTGGTCCGGAGCCCCTAAATACCTGAAAAAAACCCTAGACTCTGTGCAAAAACGGGCGGTCCGTTTGATAGATTTCCCAATTTTAACAAACGGACTGCAATCTTTAGAGCACAGGCGTCAGGTAGGTATGCTGTCCTTGTTCTATCGGTATTACAATGGAAGATGCTCTGAGGAACTAGCGTCATTGATCCCTTCGGCACCGATGCGTAGTCGGGATACACGCCAAACGCGTGCCCAACAATTGTACACAGTTGACACTTGTCATATGAGAACGGGTCGCTTCTACGATACGTTCTTAAGTTCAACAGCTCGGCTGTGGAACGAACTGCCGGCCTCTGTGTTTCCTCCCTCCTACCACATGGGACTCTTTGAGACCCATGTTCACTCCTTCCTCTCCACAAAAAGACCCTCCACACAGCATCCTCAAAGATGACATAGGCCCTGAGGGAAATAATTTTTTTTAGGGCCTCCTGTGTGGAGTTAATATAAAAATAAAAAAATAAAAAAATCCGCATATAAAACTAACCTCCTCCTAATAGAAGTCTTGCAGAGAATCATTATTAAAAAAACCTTCGGACTACCCAACTGACCGCTTATTCGAAGAATTTCAAGTACCTTCTTTTAAAGATCTGTACATTAAAAATTCATTAATTCAAATAATTAAAGAAAAAGAAAAGTACCAATTTCTAACTGAAAACCGTACTCAACTTAAATACGTCATCATTCCATGTCCAAAATTAAATACTTCCTTTGCACAAAATTACTATACATACCAAGGAAGAACCCTTTTTAATCAACTCCCTAAAAATTTAGAAAGGAGGTGATATCTCACAAAAGCGGCACTATACAAATTATCCAATAAATAATAATAATAATCAACAGATATGTTGTTATATAGGAAAAAATTACATTCACTTTTCTCACAAAATTATCCGATTGCCCAAGTAAACGAACAAAGATTAGCAGACCAAAAGCGAGCAATTTTCAAAAATAATTTAATTCCTGTAGTCACATTAGAAGTAGCAGATAGATTGCAAATGGTAAATAATTTAGAACAAATTAACACAAGTAATGCCATATCAGATGCATTGAATGTAGATAGTTTGGATAATATTCTAGTCGAAATGTCCAATGATATTACAGTAGATTCAAATAACTTAGACGTTATTTATAATCTTAGGGAAATCAAAATTGCAAATTTAAACTTTGTTGATGATAATGTAGTAGAATTAGCTAACTTACTTCATAATAATATAAACAGATACATAGATGTAGAGCCAACAGTAAGACCAAAATTACCAAAATTGCATACGTCAAAGAAATTATCTAAATTAATTTTTGAATTAAATAACATAATTTTACCAAAAATCATATTTGACGTAATTAGTTTTTTAGATCTTCATACAATAGTATATGCTAGTGCTGTTACTGTTTGTAATAAGTTAAGAATCAAATTATCATCCTCTGATGATAGATCATATAGTTATAGTAAACCAGAATGGCAGATCAGATTAGAAAATGATGTAGTATTTTTAAGAAGTAACATAGCTAGAGTAATTAAATATAAAAATGGGAATAGAAGTAGGAAAATTTTGAGACATGTAGATGAAATTGGGAGAAAATTTGGTTATAACATAGATAGTCATAATAATGAAAATATTATCAATGATTTATTGGATTTATTAAAACAAAAAATAGGCGTAAAAGCTATTAGATTAAAAAGATATAATTATACTTATAATAAAAAAATAATAACATATTATTCCAGAAAAATGAAAAAATATTTTATTCCAAACTTGACGATAAACAAAATACTATTTCTAATAATAATATTCCGTTGCCACCTGAATCAGATATGCGCGATTTTTGGACTAAAATTTGGAGTAAAGTTATAAAACATAACGAGTCAAGTCCCTGGATAGAAAATGAAGAACTCAATTTTTCAGGCATTGAACAAATGAGTTTTTCTAATATATCAGTTGAATTGTTAACCAAAATTATTAAAAATACTCATAATTGGAAAACCACGGGTTGCGATTGGATACATAATTTTTGGTACAAACGTCTAACTACCTTGCATCCTCTTTTGGCAAAAAATCTTTCAAAATTTGTCAGTCAACCACAAAATTTTCTAAATTTTCTAACTAAGGGCATTACTTATATGTAGCCCAAAAGTGAAAATATTAATAATCCCTCTCAGTACAGACCCATTACATGTTAACCGACAAAATACAAAATTTTATCCTCTTGCTTGACAGATTTAATATATACTGATTTAGATGAAAAAAATATTTTATCTGAACAACAAAAAGGTTGTCGCAGAAAACATATGGGATGTAAAGAACAATTAGTTATTGATTCTGTAATTCTAAAACAGATTCAAACTCGAAAATGTAATTTACATACTTGCTATATAGACTACCAAAAGGCTTTCGATAGTGTCCCGCACTCGTGGCTGATCAAAGTATTAAATATATATAAAATTAACCCCATTATTATTAGCTTTTTGGAAAATATTATGTCCTTTTGGAATACCAATTTGTTTATCAATTTAAAAGGTAAGAAAATAGTAATACCGGGCATTTCAATTAAAAGAGGAATTTTTCAAGGAGACTCATTGAGTCCTCTTTGGTTTTGCTTAGCATTGAATCCTCTATCTAAAATATTAATTAAAAGCAAGTTTGGAATACAAGTTAAGGGTAATACAAGTGAGAGTAGTACAATTTCCCATTTATTATTTATGGATGACATAAAATTATTTTCGAATTCTGAACAAAATTTAGAGGAAATGATCGAGGTAGTTAAAAACTTTTCGGATGATATAAAAATGACTTTTGGTTTAGATAAATTTAGAACGATCCATATAGAGAAAGGCAAAATAGTAGATGGGGACGAGAGTATATTTAGAAATTTCCAAATTACTAGTATGAAAAGGGATGAGGTTTATAAGTATTTAGGATACCCACAATCAAATAGATTAGACCATACTAGTATTAAAAATGATATAAGGATTAAATTTCAAACTAGGATCAGGATAATTTTAAAATGCAATCTATCTGCTAAAAATTTAGTAAAAGCAATAAATACTTGGGCAATCCCTTTATTAACGTACTCATTTCGCATAATTAAATGGTCTAATACAGATTTAGATAACATAGAAAGATTAATTAGAACTACGCTAACAAAGTTTAATTGCCATCATCCAAATTCAGCTATAGAACGAGTGAATTTACCTAGAAATTTAGGAGGTAGAGGTATAGTCAAAATAACTTCTTTGAAACATAATCAGGTAGAAATGCTAAAAACTTTTTTCCATAGGAAAGCTCATAGCTCAAAAATGCACAAAATAATTTGCAAGGCAGATAGAAATATTACACCTTTAAATTTATACGATGAGAATGCCAACATTTTTATAAATCCCAACCAGGAATTATTAGATTCCTGGTTAAATAAAATTTTACACGCAAAACACTTCAATTATCTCAACCAAACGTATGTTAACAAATTTTCGTCAAACAAATGGTTGAGTATTGGAGAGTTGAGCGCAGAAATAGAAGGATTTATGCTTGCCATTCAGGATAGAGTCATTAATACTAAAAATTATAGAAAGCATATAATCAAAGATACAAATCAAATTGATGATTTGTGTAGAAAATGTTTGGCTTTTCCGGAAAATATAGAACATATTATATCGGGATGTTCTATATTAGCACCTTCCGAGTATACATTTAGGCACTATCAAGTTTTAAAAATAATTCACCAAAATTTGGTAATTAAACATAACTTGATTGACTGCCGTAATATAGTACCATATTATGAATACGAACCAAATTCATTTTTATAAAACGAATTTTATAAAATAGATTATGATAAACAGACCGAACGATTAGTCATAATAGACCCGATATAGTGGGCCGGCATAGTCCAGTGGTAACGCATTGGACTGCCATTCCGAAGGTCGCGGGTTCGAACCCGGCGTGCGCAAATAAATTTTATTTGATTAATTTGTGTTATTTCACAATTAATTAATTAAAATAATATAAAGTTTATTTACGGCACGTTCCAGAGTGGAAGATACTACCAGTATCGCCCTGGTGTAAGACCACCATTCAGAATTGAAACGTTGCTCCAAATGGCTTTAGCCGTGTTTAGTGACTAGATCTGAATAGCCAGGTACTTCCCCACCTTCCTCTTTCCCTTCCCTACTTACCTTCAGCCTCACAACATCCCCCAATTGGGGATGGCATAGTCTCACTGGCTCCAGACGGGAGCAGTTGGGACTCTTGTGAGGTATTCACTATAAAAAAAAAAAGTTTTACATGACAAAATTAAAAAAATAACTTATATCATTGATGTCGCTATTCCAAATTCTTGTAATATTCAAAAATCTGTTAATGAAAAAATAAGAAATTACACAGATTTAGAAAAATAAAAATAATTTGGCATTCTCAGACTATAAAAATATTACCATTCGTTATTTCGGCTACTGGCATTATACCTAGCTCTCTCATTAAAAATTTAGGCGTGTTAGATCTATCAAAAAATTTATATATAAAGATGCAAAAGTCGGTCATTTTGAATACATGTAGAATAACGAAAGACTTTTTAAATATTTATGTTGAGGGATCAGTAGGATTTATAGGCCCTGTTAGAAGTTCTACCGAGCCAAACCTATGAAAATATCTGGAGGCGGTGAATTATTTTCCCATTTGATCTCTGGTGAGTTGACGGGTTGTTCTTGTATTGTTTTGTATTTATTTTGCTTATATAATGCACTTACATAGTGTTGATTGACTAGATGATCATTTGTGGAAAAGTGTGTGGAAGGGTTTAGTTTTTCCTTTGGGGAAGATTTAACCCGGACAACAAAATCGGAAGTTTAAAAAAAAACTAACTAACTAACTGAATAAGTATTAAGAATCACGAAGTTACGATATCACACATTTTATTTAACGATAATTTAGGTACCGCGCAAAAAAAGAACATTTTTTACAGGTGCAAATTAAACTTCACTCTTACGTCTAATTTGTAATTTTATAACGATACGACAAAATGGTGTTTGCAAAATTATTTCAAACTGATTTGAAAAAATATATATCAATGCACTTTATAGAGATGCGAGACATCTAATGAAAAACTGGTAAATCATTTGCTGTGTAAAACTCATAAATGACGCAGTTATGAAGAAGGATATTTTCTATTGAAATATTTTTTTTGTTTAGTGTTTTTTTAAATTGAAACTCGCCGGTTTTACAAATGACCAAAATGTGGTAAAATAAGCTCAAGTCATTAGCATAATATCAGTATCATTAGCTAGTATCAATTTTTCAAAGAATAGTGTAAACATCGTCTTAACTCTTATAAAACATGGATCTAAACGAAAACTCGCTCAACTACATGACAAAGGCAAAAGATCTACTTAGTTCCCTTATCAAAATTATAAATGACCCGGGTAACAAATTCACAAAGGAACAAATGGGAAAAATAACACCTTTAACAACGGAACTCTTGGGAACAACAGGATTAATGGCCGTCCGGATGGGTATTCTCGAAGGAGAATTATCGACCTTAAAAAGTGCAGCTCTTACTCAATCTACTGATACTAACCCCACAAATCCTCCACCTAATATTTGTGAAGTATTAACCGAAATTGAAGAGAGGAAGCTTCGTGCTAAAAACATAATTCTCTTCAATGTCCCGGAGAGTACGTCAGATCTAACATCTATAAATATTTCCGATGATATTAAAAAAGTTACTACGGCCCTGAAAAATATTGATATTACCATTAATACTCAAGACATTAAAATGTACAGGTTGGGAACGAAGAAAATTTCAAACAAATGTAGACCAATCAAGATAGAACTCAATGAGGAGCATTTAGCCCGGACAATCTTAATTAATAACAAAAAATTCAAAGATGGTGTTAAAGCCGGCAACGATCAGACGAGTCAGCAAAGAAAACAACTTATGATGCTTCGGGACGAACTGGAAACTAGAAAGAAAAATGGCGAACCAAATTTAACTATAAAATATATTAATAACCTCCCCAAAATTATCGATGTTTTGCCAAAAAACTCAAACTAAATAAATGTAACCTGTACTATCAGAATATCAGAAATGTTATGGAATTAAGCACGAAAGTGGTTGATGTGAAATTACAGAGGCCAGCTAATAAACATAAACCGGGATCATGCTGCATCTACTACCAAAATATCAGGGGTATCAAATCAAAACTCGGCAAATTCAAAGTTACAGCTCCTACCATCACACAAGACGTCATCGTACTCACCGAAACCTGGTTGGAACCTTCCATTCATTCAGCGGAGCTCGGATTACCGAATCACAACATATACCGAATGGACCGGAGTCATAATACTAGTGCCAAATCAAGAGGAGGGGGCGTCTTAATAGCAGTGAATAAAAGCACTAACTCTAAATTAATTAAACATAAAAATTATGATGTTGAGCAAATATTTGTACTATTAAGCGGAAAATCATGTAAAACTATTATTGGCAGTGTATATATTCCTCCCAACTCGGACTTGTCGATATACAAAAATCACTGTGAGGACGTCGAGTATGTAAAAACAAAATATCCAACACACAAAATAATTGTCTGTGGTGATTACAACCTTCCGAATTGTAAGTTTAATGATCCCAATTACTCGCCAATTTCTGATTGTGAAAGGGATATTCTGGATATGTGTTCTTATTTAAATCTTTCTCAATTTAATAACGTACCCAATGTTAACAATCGCATTCTCGATTTGATATTCTCAAATGAAGATAATGTAAATGTATACGAATCTCCTGAGTTCATTGTCCCTATAGATAAACACCATCCTACACTTATAATTTCTATACCTTACACTGGAAATGATAATCTTAAAATCTCAAGAATTTGTTATAATTTTAAAAACGCAGATTACAATAAAGTTAATGAGGTACTGTCTAACATTGACTGGACAAGTCTAAATGACGGTGATATTGATTACAATACTGAATATTTTTACTCGCAACTCAATAATGTAATTTCAAATAATATTCCTCTTACCCAACATAAAGAATCAACGTATCCAATATGGTTCACTAAAGAATTAATTCACTTGATAAATTTAAAAAAAGAATCTCATAAAATCTATAAAGAACATAGATCTGTACCTAATTATATTAAATTTAAAAGTGTCAGGAAAGCTTGCAAAAATTTGTCTAAAAATAGTTATAAAAATTATATAATGGAAGTGGAAAATACTATAAATCATGATGTAAAACATTTCTGGAAACACGTAAAGTCTATGAAAAAAAATGAAGTCGGGATCCCCGGAACTATGAATCATAAACAGAGGAGTTCTGGCAACATAAAAGAAATTGTTGACATGTTTGCCGATTTCTTTAAAGATGCGTTTGAACCTAACATTTCAGATGAACAAATTCCGGAATTTAATTCTGATATAAACTTGCAATTATCAAATATTAATATTAACATCACCGACATTACAAATTACCTTAAAACACTTGAACCAAAATTATGTTCCGGGCCGGATCAAATTCCACCCATCTTGATTAAAAACTGTGCAGACAGCTTATCCATTCCGTTGTTCATATTATTTAATAAGTCTCTGTCAACGGGAAATTTCCCAAAACTTTGGAAAAAAAGTTACTTAACTCCAATATTTAAATGCGGGGATAAATCTGCAATTGAAAATTATCGTCCAATTTGTATCCAATCATCAATACCCAAGATTTTTGAAAAATTAATTCTTCTAGAGATAAACCCCAGCGTGAAATCCATCATTACAACTTGCCAACATGGTTTTGTTTCAAACAGATCAACCTTAACCAATCTATCCCTGTACGAAAATTATATAACAAATGCACTTGCTAATAGACAACAAGTCGATTCTATATATACTGATTTCAGCAAAGCGTTTGATAAGGTTTGCCATAAAATTCTTGTTAGCAAACTGGCGAAAATTGGCATAACCGGTAACGTACTATCCTGGTTTAAGAATTATCTGTCTAATCGAGAGCTTACTGTCTGCATTAAAGGTCAACTGTCCTACACTTTTACAGCTACAAGCGGTGTGCCCCAGGGATCACATCTAGGACCCATTCTTTTCAACATATTTATAAATGACGTTACAAATGTATTTAAACGTGTCTTTATTTTGATGTTCGCAGATGATATGAAAATTTACCGAATTATTGACAATATTAATGACTGCTTATTATTACAATCAAATCTCATTAGCTTTTCTGATTGGTGTATCCTAAATAAGTTAACCCTCAATGTAAAAAAGTGTCAAGTCATGAAATTTTATAGGAAGAAAAACCCATTGATTTTCACATACTGTATGAATGATCAAGTCTTAGTATCTGTACCCGAAATAAAAGACCTGGGGATAATATTTGACACCAAATTAACATTTATCTCCCACATTAACAATATAACCACTAAAGCGATGCAAATGTTGGGTTTCATATTAAGAACTGCAAAAGATTTCAAAAATTTAAAAACTTTAAAAATATTATATTCATCCATTGTCAGAAGCCATTTAGAATTCAACTCAACCATTTGGAATCCATTTTACAATATTCATGAAAAATCTATCGAGCGAATCCAACATAAATTTTTACGTAACATAAATTATAGATTAGGTATTCCTATTGAAAACATTAACTACACCTCACTGTTGAAAGTCATGGGCCTAGCCACATTAAAAGAAAGAAGAATATGTTCTGATCTCTTTTTTCTTTATAAAATTGTTAATAACATGTTTGACTCCCCTGAACTCCTTAGGTTGATCGACTTTCATGTACCTAGTAGAACGGTTCGTCAGAAGGTACCTTACCATTGTAACATTGCAGGTACCTTAGCAGAAATAAATTCAGTAATGAACCGACTACACAGTGCAGGGAATAAATATTGCGTGAACACTAACGGTACTGAATGTCTATCAGCCTATAAACACATTATTATTAAATCTGTATGTCAAATATGAACTTGGCAAACATTAAACGGAGTATGTGCGAACTATTTCCACTACTCTACAAATTACGTTTAAATAAATAAATATTATAATACTTAGTTTAATATAACTTAATATTATGGTACTTTGTTTAATATTATAATACTTGACTGAATATTGTAATACTTAATTTAATATTATAATACTTGGTTTAATATTGTGGTACTTGACTTAATATTGTGATACTTGGTTTAATATTATAATACTTAACTAAATGTTTTTCTATTAGACTTTTTATCGTTTCTTATCCTAATCTTGCGTAATAGAGATTATTAATTAGAGTTACATAGTTTATAGGCTAATGTGAACAACAATTTCATCCTTTTTTATTCAATTGTTTTGGAGGATATTGGCAGATCATATATTTTTATTTCATTTACTTAAATTTCATGTTACCTACGTTTCGTAAACTCTTGTTTCATGTTACCTATATTTTGTTAACCTATGCATTGTTCAATCTTATATTTTATGTAATCTGTATATTCTTATATATTATGTAAACTCTTTATTGTTATTGTATTTAAAAAACATAATAGCATTGTATGTAAAAGCCCTATGGGCGTTTAAATAAAATAAATAAATAAATAAATAAATAAATAAATAAATAAATAATAATTAGTGAAATTAACCACAATTAACACATGGAATGGAAAATGTAACGCTGTCCGAAATGTTGGCGATAGGTGAAAGAAGCCCAACATGGCATAAACACCGAAAAATGAATCATAAGAATACCACACATTTCTCCCTTTCATCCTACTACTTACAAAGTATATAATTGCATGTTTTTTATAGTTAACTAGTTTTTAAATAAAGAATATAATGACTTGTAACATTGTATAGGAATTATCAAGTTCAATGAAATCATCTTTAATTGAAAATCATGCCATACACTTTATGAAAACCCATACACTTTGGTGAATTCCAAAAATAATCTTCATTTCTCTATTGAAGACAATATAAGCAATGTCTAAACGAATATTCGTAACAGAAAGATCTGAAAAAGATACAGTCACATCAAAGACTCCTGGGTCACAATAAGGGTCCTGGATTAGAGTCCTAGATGTGACCGTATCTTTTTCTGTTTCAAATATGTGTTTAGAATTTGTTATATTGTCTTCAATAATTAAATATTACAATTTGAGGTTTTACTCATTAAGTTATTCCGAAAAATAAAAAAATAATATTCATTTCATTATCACGTAAAAAATTATTCCGGTCTCGTGTTTTCCAAATTTAAATTCTTAGCTATGAATAATATTGTGTACGTTTACGTTACAAATACTGGAATCATAGAGTTTATTAAACCAGAGAAATCATAATAATATAGATATCTTATTATATATTGTAAATTGATTCGAGCTCATATAAATATTAGTTATATAAACAGTGAACCTTTCCTTTGCAGAATTTTCTCATATTTAATAAATCAAAACCAAATTTAAGTCTTTAAATACCTACCTACTTTCAGTAAATACCATAAATGTTTTTTCGTTACGTTTAAAACAAAAAAAAGAAATAACATAATTTTTACACAAAAATGTCACCATCTAAATGACAATTCATTTTTCAAACTTTCTTCCGGCCGGTAGATAGCATAATATTGATTATTCCGATTTAACACTTTGTAGTTGGAACCGCAAAGGCGCGAACTTGCGGAAAAAAATATATTATGCAGCCATCTTAAACCGGAACTGGAACTTAACGTAAAAAATTACATATAGATGGAATGCCAAACGGTCAATTTAAAACAGGACTTCGCTGTCGCTTACTCATTAATAATTACAATAAAATATTAAGACAACGAAGTCACAACGGCATGAAAACTTATTATTTAAAATAACTACTTATTTTAAAAAAAAAACTTAAATTTAGTTTTTAAAATCAAAAATTAAAATATAATATCAAGAAAAACAGAAATAAATTATTTAGGGTTTTTTTCTCGCCCCGTCGTTTTATAAAACTAGTGCAAGTTATCGACACACACTTTGTTGGCGATATCGTTGGTGCCGTAAGCGCGAACAAATAATAATGTCGTCTGACTAATTTTCAACTTTATACGGCTGTTACATTGAGGGTTGCTAGTTGATAGGTAGTCGGGAGTAGGTGCACGTTCTTGTTAACATAGGAATACTCATCCGTGTATTACACACGCCAACCCTTCAATTACCAGAATATTTCACGGTCGTTTAGTTCTGTTGGAAAGGTTGATTAATTTTCGCAGAAGTAAATATTGCTGGCGCGTGGGATGGTAATATTATTTTTGTGTTTGTAAATATATATCTTGATATCTTCATGTTGAGTATGACCAGAAAACCTATTTTATCTTGGAGACAATTTTCGACAAAGTTGATGTATGATTTAAAACTCTCACTTTGTATTGTTGTCATTTACTTTGATTATAATGAATTCTCTAAATTAGAGAATTCATTATAATCCGACAGGATACGATTTTTTTTTTACCTATAGCCTAACTCATTTTTCTTAAGAAGAACAATCAGTTGCTGATTAAACCAGACAGGGTATTGATTTTTTGATTAAGTAACACATTTTGATTAATTTCAATACATAATTGAATTGATACGAACTGATGAAAGATGACAAGACTGTCTGCTTTCTGGCTTTTATGATTAAAAAGGGAAAGAACATTATTATTAATGAAATGTCAGGTTACCATTTGATTTCGGGTAAATTGAAGTTACCAATAATAATTAACTGCGAATTGGAATTTGAATACCTACTTTAAATACAGATATTAGGAATATAGAGAACGCAAATAAAAAATGAGTGAGTTAGAATTAGAATTTGACTTTCTCATAAGCCACAAATCTTCAATTTCACTCTCCAACTAGATTTTTCTTGACACAAAACGTTTTTAGAAACGGCGGTTTGAACTACACCTTATTTAAACACAGATTTAACTCACGATCTCTTCTAAATGTTACATGTCTGTCATGTAAAATTTCTTCCACACAGTTATGTTCAACCGTGTTTGGGAAAACAAATTATGTAATAATGATTAACTAAAATTTATTTGCATACACTTGTGGTATTTGTACGAATACCCCTCACCTTTTTATAAAATATAATTAATGAATCGACAGTGTAACTCGCCATCTTTTACAGTGTGATTACACTATATAGTTGGTAGTGGAGAGGTCCCTTAATAAAACAGACTTGTAGGCCGCACAATCCTTGTCTCCGGTGGGGTGGGCACGGGAAGCTGCGGGCTTTCCGAAACTTGCGCATTTGACACAACTGGGTACTGCAGCATCGACGGGGCAGGCCTCGCGCGCATTTCCTTCTACGCAGTGGGTTTGTTTCTTTGCAGAACTTAAGGGAATGTCCAACCATTTGATAATTTAGACACACGGTAAGTACTGCAAAATCAAGCACACCGCAAACCGTCCAGTCCGCGAATACCCTTATTTGTTGCACAAGCGGGTGACGTATTATAGCGGGTAATGAGTACACTATGTGGCAAGACGGTACGATTTGAGTTCCAACCATATGGTATCTATTCCCCAGTCTCGATCGCTCGCAATTTCCGCCGAAAGTACATACACTGGTAGAGTTTGTTATTCTTGAGTCTCACCGAAAGTACATACTACACGCCATACGTCAAAATTCATTCGACTTAAACAAAGAGTGGGTCGAAGCAGTAGAGATCGGCAAAACTGTCAAAATCTCATTGCATCCTGGTGAATTGCCTTATACAAAAAAAAGATCGTTTCCCGCGGCTTTTCGAAGTTGGTATCGGATTGATATCGGAAAGTTGTTTTAACCATTTTTCTGGCATTTCGATATGTATCCACCACCGCCATTCATTTCAGAAAAAGTGCGGTAGCAAATAAAAACGTTGACAGAACGACGCGGCAACGGTTTGTTTTGACATTTCAAATTAACTCCATAGAAACCTCAAACACATCAGAAACATAGACAATATTCACAGGGTTGCCAACACAGTCATCTCTTCAATCGTGCAACACTCAAGAATGTAGAAATATAGAACTTATGACAAAAGTCGTAGAGATTTCCGTTCGTAGATGGCGCATAGCGAGTAATTCGTGGTAGAGACTCTGGAATAGATACCCTGGTTACAAAATGAGCATTTAACAGCCGCTCTTGTTCCTGGCTGCTGGAAGTATTGATGCCATCTTTTTGGTGCCATCGCTGTCATCGACCCATGGTAATTTGGGGAAAATGGTCAGATGGTCTTGGCTTTTCTATCTGGATGTGGTACGATGAGTGGTGGCGGCATTGATAGTTTTTTTCTTCGTGACTTCCGCAGATGAGAAGCTAGCATCTGTAGCATCAGTTACTCGAAACATCACTGGACCCAGATCTTACTCTAGAAGCTGAAGTTTGTCCAACAGCTGCTTTGTGTTATCTTATTTTGTTTTATTTTTAGATGCCCACAATTATAATACTACTGAATGGAAGAGAATATTTTTTCTTTTTAATTTATATTTCTATTTTTTTATTTCTACAAATGGCTTTGTCTACAAGAGTAGTTTCGTCCATTTATATTATTTGAGGCTTATTTTACTACATCCATTACTGTCCATATCTTAATCCAATTAACCATGTTTCTTGTGTATATTGTAGGCATCTTGCAGCCTAACTACAATGCAGGGACATTGAGGGTCTAGATTCGTTATATAATAAATGTAAAGTCGCTTGATAACAAAATAATTAGGGTCTTGCGAGTCCCCTGAAGGAGTAACCATTTGTTACTTATACCAAGGCGGGTAAGCGGTGGGTAACCTCAAGCTACTTTGTGTAATTTTCAGCCATAGTCTTCTATGCCTGCAAGACCTAGATGTCAGAAAATGCCGATTTTAAATTACCTCTGATTTTTCTTTTTCAGTTTGACAAACTGCTGACAAACTGTTTTGGCAGTTTAGCGGGTGTAAAAAATAAAAAAATAAATAGCTTTTATGCCATAGGCCCATTGTATTATCTCCCATTTTACCTCAATCCTTTAAAAATAACCCAGTCCCTTTAATAAAGTTCACCAGGGTTGTTATTGGGTATGTGGCTTTGCCTTCTGGTTCTACTGTATGTCTCCCCAGGTATCTGAGCCTAGTTCCCACCAGGACATTGGTACCATAAGTGAATTACCATAAGTACTACCATAAGTGGATTTTCTTCATCCTTTTCGCATTTCCTGCATCTATTGGTGTTTTCCACTGCCAATATCTGTATGTGTCTTCTGAGATGGCAGTGTCCCGTTAGTAGTCCTACCAGTTCCCTGAGTGAGTTTCTGTCCATATCGAGTAGTTTTTTGGTTCGTATAGGGCAGAGGTTTCCAAAGTGGTCTATATGGACCTCCAAGGGTCGATATCGGCTTGCTGGGGGTCTATGTCAACGAGAAAAAAATTTGGGGGTCCACCAGATTCAAATGGGGGTTCATACGAGCGGACCCCCATTTACCTCAACTCAATGTTTAGGAGTTCCGTAAACGACTCAATACACCTAACACAAATAACACAGTTTACGTAATACTAATAATAGACTGAGAAATTACTTATTTGATATTTGTATGTTTGTATAACGTGAAGTTGTTTATTGAGGTATATAAATAGGTTCTCCATTCTTTTCCTCGTCAGAATTAATTCAAGAAAAACATTTGACATTGGAACCCGCAAATTTTCCTAGTTCTCCTACATGTTTTTGAAAAACTTTCAGGGTAATAATGACATTCTACATTTAAATGCATTTTTTTACATATATAATATTGAATCACAATAATGCGTTATCATCGTTACTTTAAAAAATCAGTTTAGATTTATAGACACGAGTTATCACAAATTTACAACACAATTGCAACCAAGGGAGCCTTGAAAAGTGAGCTCATAATCGGCCAATGAGCGCACTTTGACCGTCGTGAGCGAAAAAATTTAAATGAAAGTTAAAAAAAAGTTAAAATTTAAAAAATCACCCTAGAAAATTCCCACAGGTTAAACTTTTTTTTTGTTTTTTATTTTTTCTTCCGGCGGGTTTGTTAATGTAGTCACTCGTATTTTAGTATAAACAACAGCTTGACAGAGCGTAACAAGTATGCACTATGAAGGTAGATAATTAATTTAATTAAATCATTAGAGATATACTATTTGCTTAAAATTGCAAAATTAATAAAGGAGGACTAATGTTTCGTTATAATGTTTTTCCAACCAAATACAGGGTTTTCCAATAAGAGGTGTTATTTTTATATTCATAGAAAACTGCCATTTTTTAATATAAATGATCGAATGTTTATTTCATTATAAAGAAGAAGGTATGCCGTTAATAGTGAAAAATAAGATCAGTCAAATGACCACCACGACCACGCCTACAGGACCATATCCTTTTCATGAAATTTTCCATAACAAAATCGCAAAGTGGCTGCCTTATGTCCTTGATACCCTCACGAATTCCATCTTTGAGGTCTTGAATCGACGCTAGGCTGTTTGCGTAGATTTTTCTTTCACGTGGCCCCAAAGAAAGAAGTAGCAAGGTGTTAAATCGCAAGATCTCGGTGGCCAATTATGATCACCTCTCCGAGAGATAACACGGTCCGGAAACTTTTCCCGTAAAAGATCAGTGTGGCACGTAACGCCGTCTTGTTGAAAGTAAACGTTATCCAAATAAATACCCTCCAATTCTGGCCATAAAAAATCAATAATTCCTTAATTAATATTTAAAATAACACCTCTTATTGGAAAACCCTATAATATATTTGTGCGGCGTTTCAAAAATAAAATAAATCGTTTTCTTTTTCTAATAAAAATAGGTTTTATTTTTTAATTTTCATAATGACAATAATGGATGTTCAGTTATTTTACTTAACCAAAAACAAACTTTAAAAAAAAAATAATGGTACTGCTGCCACTGTAATGCGTTAATTTGAACAGATAGAAGATATAAGACGTTAAGATGGAAGGGTATTTTATATTTGTATTTTGAGACAACGACTATACGGAAAAGGGAAATAAGGGAAGTTTTATAAATTTTGTGTAATCTTCGGATCTGGTCGAAGTGGTGACAATAAAAATAAAACAATATATTAAAAGAGAGCAATTAGGTATTTGAATCTAGGATAATGTTTGGTGGTCGCTCTTTCTTCTTTCTTTGTTGGTGTTTTTAGTTTATATAGCCAAGTTGACGTCGACTGAGTTGACGTTAAGTGCGCGTCAGTTATGCCAGTACAGCAAAACCCTACACATTTCTATATCTCTCTCCAAGTCTCTGGGAATCAGACACATTTGAGCTAATCAAATATCTGAGCGACAATATTGATGATCTCTTCCCCCGTACCCTACGGCCGAGTTTTGGTTCTAGGAGACTTCACTGTTTATAAAGAACCGTGGTTGGAAGCTCTCCGGATCAACAGACTCAGCAGGACGACAGGCGGAATCCTTTGCCCTTTGCCACCTGCAGGGCAACCCAATATCCAGACTTACCGCTCCAATCTGTTAGATCTATTTCTAACCACTGTTTCACATGGATACATAATCGAGGTGATCCGACCACTGCCTGGTGATGACATCAATCCCTGTTACCTTCAGACAGCCAAACGACAGGTCGAAGAGAAATTGGTTTGGTCTGCGGGCACATTTTAATTTTTTCTCGTTTTCAGCTGTCTGCTTTCAGACTTTGTATTCATCCATATGACCCTAGAAAATTTGTTAAATCATCACATCCACGATGAATGGTTTTATACAATCATCTATTATAGAAACTGGTGTGAGCCCAAAGCCGTGGTTTAGTTAACAATGATCCAAAGCAGTTCAATGAAAAAACGCAGCTTACCAAGCATGCAAAATATCCCGAACTTCGGAAAACATATCGGCTTATAAAGAAATGGCAAAGGAAAGCAAGTGGATCACAAATAGGTCAAAATTCGAGCATGACCTTCAGATCCGAAATAAGCTGGCTGCCTGCCCACATGGTAGCAGTTCTGGTTGCTTGCGGGCTCAATAGGTCGCAATTTCCGCAAATCCCGCCCACCACCTCTTATCAGATTTGACAGCTCACTAGCAAACACCGCTACCGAAAAGGATAACTTATTATGTAAAATGTTTATGGAAAACTCGACCCTTGATGATCGAGGTGCTGTCTCACCGTCAGTTCTTTACTGCGGTTTCTATATAAAAAAGCGGAGGATCCGGCATCGGGATGTTCTCTAGGTCTTATTGGGGCTAGGTGTTAGTAAAACCAATGGGCCTGATGAAATACCTGCCCTGGTATTGCAGAGATGCGCTGCAGAAATAGGTCTAATTTTGATGGAGTTTTTCAAAATGTTCCAAAGATGTTTTCAAAAAATCTGACTCTATACCGTCTGTATGGATACTATCTTTAGAGCACAGGCGTCAGCTAGGTGTGTTGTCCTTGTAATACCAGTATTTTAATGGAAGATGCTCCGAAAAACTAGTGTCATTGATGCTTTCGACACCGGTGCATAATCATGAGACTGGGTCGCTTCTACGACTCGTTCATGAGTTCAGCAGCTCAGCTGTGAAATGATTTGCCGGCCTTTATGTTTCCTCCAACCTACAAAATGGGTTCCTCCACCCTCCACACAGCGTCCCCAGTGATTACATTGGCCCTATGGGAAATTATTTTCCTCAGGGCATCCTGTGTCTCTTTCTACGTTATCTCAAACTATAATTTATTAAAAATAATATATTGTAGTGTATTTGCGGCACGTTCCAGGGTGATAGACACTTTCAGTATCGCACTGGTGAAAGATCTCCATTCAAAATCAAAATTTCGCTTGAAATGGCTTTGGTCATGTTTGATGCTCAGATTAGATAGGTAATTCTCCAAATTCCTATTCCCCATCTCCCTCCCAATCCCACTTCCTTCAGCCTCACAATATATCCCGATTGAGGATGCCGTAGTCTCACTGAGTAAAGACGGTTATGAGCAGTTGAGACTAAGAAATATGGGTAAAGACCCATCATGTAGGAACATAATGGATAACTTAGGTCACATCTATGTTACGTGCCAATGTATAGTTATGTTAAGTAGAGTTAAGTTACACTTACATACATGAGCAGTCCATACGGTTCGTTACGTACGTTCACTGAGTTTTTCCGCACTTTTAATTATAATATTTAATCACGCTGCCATTTCTTCACGACTGCTGGGCGTATGAGTCCGCATCGGCCATTTGCGGGTTACACTTGAGAGAAACAAAAGTTTCAATGCGCTCTTCAGTGGGGAACATTTACAGTAATGAGCTTTGAGTATTTTTTCCTTCGTAAAGCTTTCCCGGCAAAAGTTCCACCAGAAACATGTTAAACGTTAACACGTTACCTTGCTGTAATTATATATTATGGACTTTGCTCATCTATTGAACGTTTCAAAGATCCTCAAAACTTCATTTCGATTGGAAGTTAAAACTTACATAAGTTCATACACCTTATAATTATTTTATACATATTGTGAAGTTCAATTTCGGCTTATCTTTCTATATAAATTCCAAGCGCGGACCCTTCATACATGCTTTGGATTCACAGCATATTTTGTGTTCTAGATTATAAAATATTTATAATTATTAGATATTGTTTACATTAAATACATTTTTTAAGATTTTACCGAATCAGTATCCACAGTAGAAGATACTCTCAGTAACGCCCTGGTGTAAAATCACCATTCAGAATTAAAACGTTGCTTGAAATTGATTTGGCCGTGTTTGGTGAAAATATCTGAATAGCCAAGTACTCCACTACCTTCATCTTCAGCCTCACA
Organism: Hesperophylax magnus; assembly: GCA_026573805.1. Lineage (NCBI taxonomy): Eukaryota > Metazoa > Arthropoda > Insecta > Trichoptera > Limnephilidae > Hesperophylax > Hesperophylax magnus. Next base: position 24,770,699 of record JAIUSX010000011.1, read on the forward strand.
ACATATCCCAATTGGAGATGTCATCGTCTTACTGGCTTCAAACGGTTGGGAGCAGTTGGGGCTCTTGTGGGAATTCACTTTTAAAAAAACATAAAAAGTATTACAAAAAAAAACCCAAAGAAACTCAACTACTCGCAGCCGGTGGGACTATGACATCACTAAATAAGATTTGTTGTGAGAAGGACCCTTCGAATGTGAATGTTAGCTCAGATTTTTGGAGCTGGCAACACGGTATCACAACCTCATACATAAGCTCACATTTCACCACAACCTAAAATAACACATCTGCCCTGACGATGGACACTGCAATGCTGTCAGAAACGTTAGCTAAAGAAGGAGTTAGCGAAACACGGCATAACACCCCAAAAACAAATAACAAAAATACTTTTGGCCGTGAAAATCTTAAATCATATTAGATCGTTTATATATATTTTATTTACATCTCCAAAGCGACAGTAAAATATAAATAAAAAACTATTTGAGATATCCTGGTTATGGGGAAGTATTAAACTGTTTATCGATGAATTTAAATCGATTAAATTACCCGTTTTATATTGTGATTTTTTTGTAATTTTTTTTTTGTACACTTTTGACTGTATGAAATCTAGAAATCTCCTGAAAAAACAGATTCTGGAGCGCTACCTTACGTTGAACTTAGGAAACATAACATTTGTACGATTAATTCAAATCTGATCGGTTGTCGATCAAATTTCTTATAATTTTAACAAATTTTCTAAAACGTTTTTATTTTATTTATAACTAAAAATATAGTCGTCAAGTCTAACTTCTTAACTCATAGAATATTATAAAACACTGTAAATGTTATCCAGGTGAGCCTATAAAATTATTTTTGCATGCAAATTTTTGGCAACTGCCTTCGAGGAGTGCTTTGAAAAAATGACAAAGCAGAATTTTTGGTCAGCTTATAAAGTACTCTCAAGTGTGGGCAGATGCCCTAATCTTTTACGGACGATATGTAAATGTTGCTAACGCGTCATCCAAATTAAATATAAACACCACATTATTACAAATAAAATAAGTTCAACTTTACCACTCCCAAAAATACTTTTAGTTACCTACAAGTTATTCCTGATCATCAGCTGACTCTCCTCGCCCTGTCTCTCCTTGGATATTTCTGGTACTCGACCTCATCAAGATCAGCCGGCCTAGGCGACCGCAAAGTGCCAGAAGCAAGCAGAGGCAAAGCACATCTAGTTCCTTCTACGATGCGGGAAGCAGTCCATAGCCAAACATCATTATCATCATCGTAAACAGCATCCTCATCGGTTGAAGACACGGTTTGGGACTGGTTCCTAAATCTTCAGTATTGTACGGACACCGTCCGGTACAGATTTTTAGTGGTTATTTAACAGGTCGATACTGTTTGTGTCTAGAATTTATCACCATATAAAAAACTACATATTTATAATTTTTTTAGAATATGTGAAAGAATACAGCCTTTGTTTTGTCATCTATGCAAAATCATTAAAATCAATAGTTTGTTATTAATTATCCGTCTGCAATCCGCATAATGCTTAATTAGGTAATGTATTGTTTGAAGTTCTTCAAACTCGGTAACTCAGTCTCCGCTCTCAGAGTTAATTCACATTCAGTGTCGAAACTTCATCTTGACCCAGTTTCCTTCAACTCCTCCCTTTCTCTGCCACACCCTTCACCTCTCTGCCACAATTCATCCGCCGGAAATAATAACTGTATATGTTATGTACTAACTGAACATGCAGCATACCAACGCTACGCATTTGTTTAAATTCACGGGAAATTAGGTTTAATTTGGTATTTTTGCTTATTTTCACTTGAAAATAGAAGCTCGTACTTTCTTCTTGATCTCCCACGTGCTCTTATTATCTTCATTGAAATACCCCAAATAGGGATGCCATAACTCCACTGGCCCTTGCTGATGCTGGGGCTCTTGTGCAGTTTTCATAAAAATATATAAACTTCTCAATAATTTTCCAAAATAATAAAAAAGGCTTCGTAAGTACCAAAAACGGAGTAACTAATAATAATTATGAGAGAACTTCCGGTCATCCAAATAAAAATAGCAGAAAAATCCGATTTCTCCAAATGAAAATAGTAATAAATTCGAATTCTCCAAATAAAATTTCCAAATTACCCGAATGCTCCGAATAAAAATTGCAATGAATCCGAATCCTCCAAATAAAATTTTTATAAATCTGAATGCTTCAAATCAACTTCACTATAAATCCGAATGCTCCAAATAAAATTAGCAATAAATCAGAATTCTTCGAATAAAAACATCAATAAATCCGAATGATACAAATAAAATTGGGAATTAATCCGAATGTTACAAATAAAAGTTGCAATACATCCGAATGCTCCGAATAAAAAAAGCAATAAATCCGATTACGCCAAATCAAATTTGAAATTAATCTGAATGCTTTGAATGAATTTGTTACAAATGAAAATCCGAAGACTTCAAATAAAATTTGCATTTAATCCAAATGCTTCAAATGAAATTTTCAATAAATCCAAATGCTCCAAATGAAATTCGTACTAAATCTGAATGCTCTAAATAAAATGTGCATTGTGCAATGAACCTGAATGCTCTAAATAAAATGAGCAATGAATCTAAATGTAATAAATAAAATTTTCAATTTACCTCAAGCATAGTCAAAGTAACGTAGGCAGATGATTTAACTTCGTATTACCATGGAAAAAGATCTAATTTAATCTGACATTAATTATCTACAATCATCATCTACCTACATAAAAAATAAATACACATTATATAATTTATAGCAGTAGAACGCAGTATTGACGCAGTACGCAGTAGTACGCAGTATTCACGCAGTACGCAGTAGTACGCAAAGTATTGGCTCCCACACTTTCTCGTTTAAAAATACAATGAATGTCACTAACTATCTAACTAACCATCACGCCGTTTCCCGGCAGGGGTAGGTAAAGAGGATAGATCGCCAAACAACTCGGTCATGGCACATATTCCTTGCATCATTCACATTCATACATCGTCTCACACATGCTCTTCTATTATTCTGACTCTTGACATTGCCCGATTCAAGTATCTGATTCACTTGATCGTGCACATGTCTTCCTCAGGCATCCTCGACATCTTCTATCATTCACATTTACTTAATATTTATTTATGAACGTAATTGCATAATTATTGCATGTGCATAGTAATTGACAGTTGAACTCATCGCTGTCAAAGTGAGTACACTTATCCCTTAACCTCTTTATAATATTAAATTAATATTAAATTTAATGTGCCTGCACGTTTAACACGGTCTTCTATCCTGTTTAAAATCAATCAAAGCAAAACGAACTGTAGACAAAATTCTTGCCTGAACAGAATATGTAATAATTACAATAACATATTATTCAATATCGACATCTTCAATTGCGAATTTACTAAATATAAAATGACCTTAAAAGAGTATTTCACTGATGTTTCTTGAATTGATGTTTCTGATGTTTATGTTTCTAGTATTTATATATTTATAATCCTGTTATGGTATGATTTATATGCACAACATTGTCTTCTTATGGTTATGGTTATGATATGATTTATATGCACAATATTGTTTGTATGCTTATGGTTACCAATGTATCGATAATCTTTTATTTTATAAATTTTTTTTTTTTTCCCCTTTATTTTTGTTGTATTATTTTGTTCTATTATTTTATACAATTCTTTTATTTTATATAATTATAACTTCACATTTCTCATAAATTTAATTATTTCTTCTAATGCTGTCTTACGTAAAGTCACAAGGAGGAAATCCGTAATTGGTTTTATTTTGGCTATTTTACTTATGTACAATCTGTAAAAATGTAAACTGTTGATTTCCCAAAAATGAATAAATAAATAAATAAATAAATAAATAATAATATTATTAAATAGTGTTTATACCTACTAATAATAGTGGCTTAAAACAGTTACCAGTATAGGTTAAAGAAAGTGCTATTTAAAATTACGTAAACATACTTCATATTACATTTTTCTCTTTTATCTTTAATTTGGAAGGTGGTCAATGGGTACCGCCGCCCCGGGAACCATACTCTGGGTTACCAACACCTCTGCCACAGGTCACCTGAAGTGGTTCGCTACGTTTGGTGACTTAGCAGGGGTGCCCGGGCTCATGGAGGGTTGTGCGTTCTGGATCACACTGATGAATGGGTCGGCCTACTCACTGCGAGGCCGGTTGAGGGAGATCCAGTAAACCGGTTATCGCTGTCCGGGCCGTTGGATAGTACAGGGGCCCGACCCTTGGGCTCACGACCAAGGGTGGGCTGCCCCATCAGCCAGCGAAAAAACCCTGCCGCTGATGTTGTGCCGGTTCGTGACCGGTGAGGACCCAGCATCTAGCGTTTGGGGCGCACTGGGCGACCTCCACAGCCGGACTCTCCTGCCCATTGCCTAGAACCGCAGTCAGAAGAACATACCTTACATTTGGTGTATCCAGTTGCTCCACTCTCCAACTCCCCACCCAACCTTTTTAACCTAATCCTTCCCAACCCATCCTAAATCCCACAAACAAATAAAACAAACTTAAGAACTATGAACTCACAACAAATTAATATAAACTCAGCGACAGCGAACAATAGGAGTCCTCAGTGTGAACCGAGGATGAAGGTGAATTTCGCTAACATTCGCGGTCTGCACACCAACCTAACTCCCATCCACCACCACCTTCTCTCACAAAATCCCCATCTCCTCTTCCTTACGGAAACACAGATTGCCGAGCCCCCAGATACCTCCTATCTGAACTGCCCAGGATTTCATCTGGAAAGCCTTTTCAGGCCCAAAGGAGGTGTCTGCCTTTACAGCCGTGCTGACATCAGCTGCGCTCGTCTCGCAAATATCGAGAGCGCAAAACACGAAGTGTTATGGGTACGTGTGGATCTCACCGGTATGATGAGAATTTATGCGTGCCTATATCGCTCACCAAACCTTGCCGAATCAGACACTGTTGAGTTGTTTAAATACTTGAGTGACACTGTAGATATTCTCTTGCCCCGTTACCCATCGGCCGAGTTTGTAATCCTGGGGGACTTCAATGTTCATAATGAACAATGGCTGAAGTTCTCGGGCCCAACAAACTCTGCCGGTAGATCAGCGGAATCCTTTGCCCTTATCCATGGACTAAGCCAACTCGTAGAATCTCCGACCAGAATACCAGACATCCCATCACATCGAGCCAACCTACTCGATTTGTTTCTCACTAGTGAGCCACTCGGGTACAGAGTGGAGGTGACAGCGCCCTTAGGATCCTCTGACCACTGCCTGATTACCACCTCTGTCCCATCCTCCATGAACCGTCAACCCGACAAACATGTAAAGAGGAAGGTATGGCACTACAGGGCAGCAAAATGGGACGGCATGCGGTCTTTCTTCGGCGCCTTTCCTTGGAGTACTGTATGCTTTAGCTCCGAGGACCCATCAATTTGTGCACGCGAGGTAGAAGAAGTAATCACATCAGCAATGGATTGCTACATTCCCTTCTCCGTCAAATCCTCTGGAGCGGGCACAAAACCGTGGTTTGACCATCGCTGTGCTGAAGCTGTCAGACTCAAAAATACGGCTTTTAATGCACTCCGGAAGATTAGCTCCATGAATAACCTTTCGGAATACCGAAAACGGGCAAGGGATTGTAAGAGAGTTCTAAATAGAGCTAAGAGCGATCACGACCAGAGAATTGCGAAAAAGCTGGCTGACTGCCCCACTGGTAGCCGTGCTTTCTGGTCACTCGCTAGCTCGATCGGAAGAAATTTCTGCAGAACCACTTTCCCACCTCTGACCAAGCCTGATGGTCGGCTGGCTAACTCGGCCCGCGAGAAAGCTGAATTATTAGGCAAAATTTTCGCGGAAAACTCAACTCTTCAAGATAACGGAGAGACTCCCCCTTCCATTCCGCACTGCGGTTTTCAAATGGAGGAACCGAAGATCCGGAACAGAGAGGTTCACCAAGTCTTGAACGAGCTGAAAGTCGACAAAGCCAGTGGGCCGGACGGAATACCTGCCTTGGTCCTCAAGAGGTGTTCTGCAGAAATGACTCCAGTGCTCGCGAAATTATTTAGGCTCTCTCTCAAAGGTGGAAAGGTGCCAGATCTTTGGAAAAAGGCAATCGTCCACCCAATCCCAAAAAAGGGGGACCGTTTCGACCCTTCTAACTACCGCCCCATAGCCATCACTTCCATACTCTCGAAGGTATTAGAAAGGGTGGTTAACAACAAATTGCTCACATATCTCGAGAATAACAATATCCTAAGCGATCGGCAATATGGATTTCGTCGAAACCGATCGTGTGGCGATCTACTCGGATATGTAACGCATATTTGGGGGCGGTACATGGAACGTTTTGGTGAAACCCAAACCGTTGGGTTAGATATCTCCAAAGCCTTTGACAGAGTCTGGCACCGGGCGCTTATCGGGAAATTACCATCGTATGGGATCCACCCAACCCTGCATAGTTGGATTGCGGACTTTCTGAGGGGAAGAACAATTCAAACCGTGGTTGACGGCTCTTCTTCCTCACCGCACCAAATCAATGCGGGGGTGCCACAAGGATCTGTGCTGTCTCCGACGCTGTTTTTATTGCACATCAACGATCTCGTTGAATGTGCACCAATTCACTGCTACGCTGATGACAGCACCGTTCACCAGGGTTATTTTTTTGACAGGCCCCCTTCCACTTATGATGTCCGAACAGCTCGGGAAGTTTTGAAGCGAAAAATTGACCACCACCTAGAGATGGTTCGTGCCTGGGGTAAGGCCAACTTGGTCAGTTTCAACGTCTCAAAAAGCCAAGCGTGTCTGATTTCGGCAAAGAGGGAGATCAATGACTGTCTGGTGCAATTTGATGGGAGCACTCTCCCCAATAAAGACTCCATTGAAATGCTTGGAGTTACTATATCAGACCAGCTCAAGTATCGGGGATCCATAGAAGCCCGAGTAAATCAGGCCTCCAAAAAGTTGGGCGTCTTGTACAGGGCTAGAAGATTCTTCAGCAGTGACCAGCTGCTGACCCTGTACAAGTCTCAAGTCCGCCCAACTATTGAATTTGGGAGCCACCTTTGGGCTGGTGCCCCAAAATACTTGATAAACCTGCTTGAGTCTGTGCAAAGGAGAGCGATCCGTCTGATTGACAATCCGTTGTTAACAGACCGATTGCCTTCTCTGATGCATAGACGCAATGTAGGCATGCTGTGTCTGTTCTACAGGTATTTCAATGGAGCCTGCTCTAAGGAGCTAGCAGCATTGATTCCTGATGCACCGGTGCACGTGCGCGAAACTCGACGGACACGAACTGAACACCCGTTCACGGTTGACGTTGGCTTCATGAGAACGGGCCGTTTTTACGACTCGTTTTTGTGTAAGTCGGCTCGTATGTGGAACGAGCTACCGGCATCTGTTTTTCCTCCCTCCTATAATCCGAGCCTCTTCAAGGCCCGCATTAACAAATCCCTTCCTACAGCCCCTACCTTACTCCGCCTCACAACGCCGCCCAACCGGGTGGTGACATAGTTCCCCTGTCTGTGCACTGCACAGGCAAGGACACTCTTGTGAGGTGTCACATAAAAAAAAAAAAAAACAAAAAAAAAAAAAAAAAATTACAGTGTGAATTATCAATTTTATTATTAAAATTATATTCTTGAATATTGCTTAAAGCAAAAGGCGAAATTAATCATAAATGTGCCAATAATACAATGTGAACTCTGCGGCAGGTACGTATATTAAACCTTACCTGTGCAATACCTATTCCAATATAAATCAGGGGTGTTGCACTGTGCGTTTCAAAAATATTAACAAAAAGAATCCATTAATTTTGTCACAATTGCAAAGGAAACAGTTGACAAATTAACAACTGTCATGATGAACCCTAATAATAAATTTAACAAAGAGCAGATTGCAAAAATAATACCGGAGTAACAACATCATGGCTTCAATTTCTCATATGGCGGCTATAATGGCGAAGTTGGAAGGTGAACTTGCTGTTTACAAAAACTTGTCTCAAAATAAACTGAAAAAATTCCAGACCTTTGTGAAACCATAATGGAATTGGAAGAAAGGAAGGAAAAATTGAAAAATGCAATCTTTCTAAACGAACCGGAAAGTGAGTTGTCTCAAGAAGAAAATTTGACAAATGACTCAAAAATAATAATATCCACTATCAAAAAAATTGATGACATACCAACACAAAATCTAAAAATATACAGACTTGGTGCTAAAAACCTGGAGTCATCAGACCAATTAAAGTGGAATTTGAAGATTCTTTCCAAGTAAAATACATTCTTCGGAATAAATTTAAAATTACCGATGGAATAAAGATAAAACCGGACTTGACAATAACTCAACGAAATCACATGAAAAATCTGATAATAGAATTAGATCACATTTATCCTCGCCGATTCTCTAACCTAGTTAGGAACTGGGCGATTGTCGCTGGTATTGGTTTTAGTAAAATTTCGAATTTTAATTTAAAATTTAACATCTGAACCGGGCGGAAACAAAAACACTTTTTAGCTGGGCAGTCAACGGGTGGGATCGTGAACTGCACAGCTGACAGTCACGGTGATTTTTATTTTGGAGTAATTAGTTGTATGGATGGATTCCATTCTTTCTTTTGTACCGTAAAATGCGAGTTTGCTTCGGGCACGACGGGATTCTTTTCCGCAACCTGTTAAACAACCATTCCCGATGTGGGTAATGGTGATTTCTTTGAAAGAAATGGTGTACGAGCGAACCACGCGACAATCGTAATCCGGTAATCAGCCGACAGCGGTAATCCGTAAATAATTGTCCCATCCGGCGTGAGATGAAATTATATTCAATCCTAAATTCGGCTTACGCAAAACCGTCAAGCGGGAGCCTCGTTATTTTGGACGTGTGATGTTTGGGAATACTAACCGCACGTGGCCGGCGGCCGAGAGAAAGCTACTGGCCTAAGTTGCAGCATCCTCAGAACCCGGATACATCCGCGTTATTAGCTGGAGATCGTGGATGTGGCCGGGAGATATATTCCTGCCCCTTTCGGAGGCCCGATCCACGCTTCACGGGGTCACGTCAGCCGCTGGATGGAGTCCGGGGGACGTTCCGTCGCTTCGCCAATAAGAAGTCACAGTGTTCAGTAATAGGAGACGTAGTGATTCGCTCTCGTAGAGTAGATTATGATTACGGATACAGGTCGGTCTTGGGGTAAGTCCAAAATGTATAATTTTATAAATGTTTCTGTCATACTAGGGCTCACAGGTTAAATTTTATGTTTCTCAATACATGTGATAACATACTATGCACCGCTTTTTATTTTATTTACTATGTAAGACCATCCCTAAGAACAAAACAGGATTCTGACACGCGACCTTGGTTGCGAACCTTCACACCTGAGATCATTGAGTATAAACATTCTAGATGATTAATTCTAACCTAGATTGGCGCGTTCTACCGAACAAAGTTTATACAATTATTATTTGTACCCTAGGTCAAACCTACTTAACAATTGGCTGCCCGCGTTTTTAATAAAAAACGGCGTAAGTCGTGTGTCAGGATTATGTTTTTTTTTGGATGGTTTAGGGTTATTTTGTTCTCTTGGAGCTCTGATACATTAAATAAAATGTTAACCTTGTTTGTTAAATGTTAACCCGATAACTGTAAAAGTGACAGCAGTGAAATTGTTATCGCATGATTGTATGAATTTCTTATGTGCGTTGTTTTAGGAATTGTGTGAATGTTAGGGATCATTCCTCCTTTATGGTACCGTTAAATAATAAATTGAAACATGTTTATTTATTAATGCAGTTGACAACTGAATATTATTATACACAAATAACAACGCATATCGAAGTAACGGGAGTCGGTTCATTGCCATTAGTTCATAGCATGGGTTGCGTCTTCGCTAATAATTTCAAATATTAAATGTATATTCTAATTAGGTAATTGTTTTCATTTTGAAAAGTGATTCTTTTTTTTTTATTCTCGTGTGGATTTAATACGAGAATAAATAATATTCTACGGAAAAATATAATAATATAAATATAATAATAGTACGGAAAAACCAGGGCTGGCAAAAGAAATAAATATTTTATAAAGGTTGCCACAAATTTTTTCAAAGTTGCAACAAATATTTTATCAAGGTTGCCACATATATTTTATCAAGGTTGCCACAAATTTTTTCAAGGTTGCCACTAAATATATATATATTTTTTTAACCTTATTTATCAAGGTTTTTATCTTATAAACAAGAAAAGAACATCTTGTTATTTCTAAATCAAGGGCATCATCATCATCATCATTCATAATAACAATTTGGATAATTGTTGTGAAATTAAGTTCAATAAAGTAAATTTCAACGGTGACACAAGAAATTATTCGATATTTAATATAAATTTTTGAAATAATGGACAATTTACACGCGACGTGTCAGACTTGGAGAATTAAGGAAAAAAAAAAAATCACATTTTTTTTGTGGTATGGACGATGACGCAACGTTATCATTGGAGGGAGTTGATGGAGGTATATTCGGTCTGATCAACTGGGTCCTGGTATCAACTCGCCATCCATTAGGTCCATGAGTTCCGAATGGTGAGGATGGGTTTGTACCCCAAACGCAACGTATCGATCCGGAGTCGATCACGTTCACCAGACATGACAGACAGAGGGCGAGAGAAGCTTGCTGTCTGGTCATTATACTTGGGCTGCTGGTTCAAGTACGGAACACTGTACTGCATCATCAGTTGGAAGGCGGGGGATTCGTTGCCTGTGGACGGTTTTTCCTGCAGGAGGCGAAAGGCCTGTTGTCCTCTGATCTATGTACGTACGTTAGTATTTCGTAGTGAGATATACCTATGTTTGAGTGGTTCGGGTTGTTCTTGGAGGTTGATGATCAACCCTAACACGACACTTAACACATAAAATTCATAAACTCTATTTGAAATCGAGTTGTATGTTCTCTTTCACACGATACTATTTGTAGTGATTTATTGGAAATCACGCTATTATTCTCAAATATAACAAGTCTAAATTATAAACATGCACGCATTTATATTGTCGTACGTTATGCTCATGAAAAGAGCCACCCATAAACAAAGTCAAGGCCATTCGATATATAAAGGATCTCATTCATTCAAGATATATGTATCAAAAGGTTCGTGCCATGCACTCACATAAATTATTATATATAAAATAATTTTATCTCAATTCTCATAAATAATACAAACTAATAACAAAAAAATGTCTCGTAACTAATTTTCAATTGTAACCATCAACTCCGGTATGAATGCTCGAATTGAATGGACTAGAAATAAACCTTATTAGAATTAGTAATAATTAATGTAGTATTTATTTATTAGTGATAATTTATTTATGTACTTAAACTTAAGTACACAACAGACTCCAAGTGAACAAATGAACACTCATTTAAAAATATTATGAATTTTGTGTAATGAAATTGGCTAATATACCTTAACATGTAGTATGTGTTAGGATATAACATCTTGAAATGTAAAGAGTTACATTCCCACTGTCTCTTTCGTTTCATGATGGTGAAAACAAAGAAGCATTGTCTACAAATTACGTGCTTGAACACTGGTTGTTCTCGTTTCATCATTAATATGTAAACGGATATTTTTGTCATTGTTTTACAGTAAATGTCTTGATGGGTCATGAAAATATATTAAAGACTGCACCAAGCGGTGCACTGAACATTTAATCTCCTAGTGATAAAATGGAGCTGTTCGCTTTATTGCTGATGAAACGAGACATAACTTACTTCTTTTCCTTTATAAGTACGGTTCTGACTTATAATGTGGAACGATATCCCACCACCGATCCTTCCACATTTTAAGCCACTTTGTTGATATGTTGATCCTTGAATCATATTTTCTTATATTTAACCTTAAGACCAGAACATGGGGAGATGTAGTGAGACCTTTCTTTATGTTCTGAGTCAAATTTTTCTCGATAAACGTTAATTTTATTTATTGTTGATCCATTTACTTCTCATCAGTTATGTCTGTAAATACACTGGTGTTACTTGTTACAATTAATGTTTCAATTTATGAATTTTTGTTTTTTTTTGTATTAAATCTTGCTATCATGTAAGTAACCTGGGATGTTCCTTTCCTATTGTTATAGAATTCATATTATGAATATTATAAGTTTGTATTACATACTTGTTGGTATTGTCCTGCGAGAATTACTATTATCAACTTTGTTGAACAACGGTTTACAGAGAAAACCATAAGTTGTTTCATAACAATATCGATTACGCCTTCGTTACTGTTGGACGTATACCTAGATCACTGCACTAATAATAGTTGCATATCACTTAACACGATTGCACCTTCTATATTGATGGCTGTATACTATATTACTTTGGCTCCATTCTTATGCGATGGTTGTTGACTGCTTAACACTCTTTGTTGAAATAAGATTGTGTATTTTCATTAACTGCTCTGTTCTTTTGTGTGCACCCCCATACGACCTAGTTAGGTAGATTAGGTAGAAACATCGACAAAGTGTTTTCTTATCTCCTATGGAGAAGTAGAGTCAGTGATAAGTGAGGGTTGCTATGCTCCCTAAAAAGTGTTGCCTGACGGGCTTATAACCCTATTTTTGGACAGTGATGCATTTTTGCATTTGGTTGTGTAAAATGAATGTGATAGACATTAAGGTATTACGTTAGTTATAAATGTAACGTCAACGGTTGTCCATGACGGTAAGTCAATTAGTCTTCACCCAGCATATTCAAGCTGTGGGTGTTGGCGGATCCCGTTCACGTAACATTGGTTGTTATGTTTAGATTAAGTTTTTAAGTTTAGTTCCTACAATATTATAGTTATTTAAGTAAGAATGGCTGCACCGCAAACCTGTTCATCCTGCCTTACGTTCGATGAAGTGCGACCGGAGTTGCGGCACGCCCATTCGCTATTCTCAATTTGGTTTAATTTTTGTCCTTTGAATACTTCCTATTGATGATTATTATCTACTGTTGATATTTATTGTTAACTTTGTTCTTCTGTTGTAGTAGACCCTTGGACTAATCTGGAAAGAATAGGGTTAGGTTATTTCGACAATTTTATATGTTTGAGGGCAAACATTTGGTGGCGAGGGGGGTAATGTTATGATGCAGGGCTAGACTCCTTTTGTTTTAATATTTTATTCATTAATTTATTCTGCATCATCACATTTATCCTCGCCGATTCTCTAACCTAGTTAGGAACTGGGCGATTGTCGCTGGTATTGGTTTTAGTAAAATTTCGAATTTTAATTTAAAATTTAACATCTGAACCGGGCGGAAACAAAAACACTTTTTAGCTGGGCAGTCAACGGGTGGGATCGTGAACTGCACAGCTGACAGTCACGGTGATTTTTATTTTGGAGTAATTAGTTGTATGGATGGATTCCATTCTTTCTTTTGTACCGTAAAATGCGAGTTTGCTTCGGGCACGACGGGATTCTTTTCCGCAACCTGTTAAACAACCATTCCCGATGTGGGTAATGGTGATTTCTTTGAAAGAAATGGTGTACGAGCGAACCACGCGACAATCGTAATCCGGTAATCAGCCGACAGCGGTAATCCGTAAATAATTGTCCCATCCGGCGTGAGATGAAATTATATTCAATCCTAAATTCGGCTTACGCAAAACCGTCAAGCGGGAGCCTCGTTATTTTGGACGTGTGATGTTTGGGAATACTAACCGCACGTGGCCGGCGGCCGAGAGAAAGCTACTGGCCTAAGTTGCAGCATCCTCAGAACCCGGATACATCCGCGTTATTAGCTGGAGATCGTGGATGTGGCCGGGAGATATATTCCTGCCCCTTTCGGAGGCCCGATCTACGCTTCACGGGGTCACGTCAGCCGCTGGATGGAGTCCGGGGGACGTTCCGTCGCTTCGCCAATAAGAAGTCACAGTGTTCAGTAATAGGAGACGTAGTGATTCGCTCTCGTAGAGTAGATTATGATTACGGATACAGGTCGGTCTTGGGGTAAGTCCAAAATGTATAATTTTATAAATGTTTCTGTCATACTAGGGCTCACAGGTTAAATTTTATGTTTCTCAATACATGTAATAACATACTATGCACCGCTTTTTATTTTATTTACTATGTAAGACCATCCCTAAGAACAAAACAGGATTCTGACACGCGACCTTGGTTGCGAACCTTCACACCTGAGATCATTGAGTATAAACATTCTAGATGATTAATTCTAACCTAGATTGGCGCGTTCTACCGAACAAAGTTTATACAATTATTATTTGTACCCTAGGTCAAACCTACTTAACAAGAACAACGGAAAAATAGCGGTGAAACAAATCTCACGATAAAATATGTTCGGTCTATTCGGAAAATCGTTCAACAGCATACACCAAAAAACTACATAATAAACAAAATCACTGTTACCTATATTATCAAAACGTCAGAGGAATTCGAACTAAACTGAACACTCTCAGACTAGAAATAACTACTTCAATATTTGATGTGTTGATTTTCACAGAAACTTGGTTACATCCGGATATTCACACTGCAGAACTAGGAATGTCAAGATACAATGATTTCCGCCGGGACAGAAATCAATCTACAAACGATGACATTAAAAACTATAAAAGAGGAGGTGGTGGAGTTCTGATTGCAGTAGCGAAAAATATTGTCTCCAGACAGATAAATACAAAAAACGTTGAAATAGAGCAATTATTTGTTATGATTAATACAGGTAAAAACAGAATTTTATTGGGTAATGTGTACATTCCGCCTAAATCGGATATAAGTATTTATAATAAGCATTTTGAAGATATTGAAAATTTTCAATTAAAATATCCAAAAGTAAAAATAATTATAACTGGCGATTTTAATCTTCCGAACATCATTTGGAATCAAAACTTTATGGAATTGACAGGTATAGAAAACGCTGGCTTGTCAACTATAAACAAAGAAGTTATAAGCATGTCAAAATTTATAAATCTAACACAATCAAATAAAATTGAAAATTGTAATAACAAAATACTGGACTTGGTATTTTCAAGTGATACTTTAGTAACTGTAGTAAAATCAAGTGAAATAATATTACCTGTAGATAACTATCATCCTCCATTAAATATTAGCGTATCACTAAATAAAATACCAAATCTACAGTGCCAAAAATCACTTCACAATTTTAATAAAGCTGATTTTAATCATATTAATGAATGCTTAAATGCTACTGATTGGACTTTTTTAAAACAAGAAAATATTAACGAAAATATCAACGAATTCTATAAAATAATTCACAAAATCATAGAAAAAAGTGTGCCTTACATTAAATGTAAAAATAATGTTTTCCCTCAGTGGTTCAATAAAGATTTAATTGAATTGACTCTATTGAAGAAGAAAATACATAAAAAAGTACAAAAATTCTAAATCAATTAAATATTATATTCAATTCAATTCAATTCGACGCCAATGTCACGATCTTTCTAAAAATTGTTACAAAGAATACTTAAATAATGTGGAAAATTCAATTGCAAATAACGACTTCGACACTTTATGGAAGTACTCAAAGTCATTAAAAAGAAATGAAATAGATATACCTGCTAGCATGTATTATAACGGCATAAATGGAAATAATGCAGAAACTATTGTAAATTTGTTTGCTTCATTTTTTAAAGATGTATATGACAACACAATTGATAATAGTGAAATTCCTTTTTTTTCATCTAACATGAATTTACAAATTTCTAACATTCACATAGATATAAATTAAATTAAATTCCATATTAACAAATTAGACAAAAAAAAAATGTTCGGGTCCTGACAAAATACCACCAATTCTATTGAAACACTGTATACATGCCTTGTCGTATCCCCTCTATTTAATTTTTATATGTCATTGTCATCGGGATATTTTCCAATTGCATGGAAAAATAGTTACATCACACCCATATTTAAAAAAGGTGACAAATGCGATATACGCAACTATAGACCTGTGTATATACAGTCAACTATTCCAAAACTATTTGAAAAAAATATTTTGGATAAAATTATTTTTAAATTAAATGGGATTATAACAGGGTTTCAACACGGTTTCATGAAGAATAGATCAACTCTGACCAATCTACTAATATATGAAAACTTTATAGCGAATGCCTTTGCAGATAAATGTCAAGTAGATTCGATATATACTGACTTCAGCAAGGCGTTCGATAAAGTTTGTCATAAAACATTGATAAATAAATTAAGGAGTATGGGTATAACCGGGAACTTTCTTAAATGGGTAGAGAGTTATTAAACAAATAGTTGCCTATTTGTAAAGTTAAATGACGAAATATCGGATGCCTTTTCTGCCACTAGTGGTGTGCCACAGGGCTCCCATTTAGGACCAATACTGTTTATTTTATTTATTAATGACATTGTAGACGTTTTTTCCGATGTTGATATCCTATTATTTGCTGATGATTTAAAATTATATAAAAAAATTAAAAATATTTCTGATTGCATAATTTTTACAAAAAAATTTAAACAACTTGTTTAATTGGTGTATATGCAATAAACTGGCACTTAACATTAGTAAATGTCAAATAATTAGATTTTATAAAATAAAGAAACCGACAATTTACGAATACAATCTTGACAAAATTATATTAAACTCAGTAGAAACAATAAATGATCTAGGTATTATTTTTAACTAAAAACTTACATTTATTAGCCATATAACTAATATTATTAATAGAGCAATGAAGATTTTAGGATTTATTATTAGAATAACCAAACAATTTTGTAACATTGATACTATTCGCATTTTATACATAACACTAGTGAGAAGCATTTTGGAATATAACTCTACGATTTGGGCTCCACATTACAATATCCATATTCAAGCGATTGAAAAAGTCCAGCATAGATTCCTTAGGTATATTAATTTTAAATTAGGTATTCCAAGAGAATCTGTTGACTATAATTTGTTATTAAGGCTGGCCGCATACATACGTTTTCCGTATTTGATTTCCGAATTCGTTTTCCGTATTCGGAATTCCGTGAGACTAGCGCAAACGTTCGTTTTTCTTCATTCGGAATGTATAAACGTCAGTACCAGTGTTGCCAACAAGGGCGATATATCGCCATTTAGGCTACTCAGAGCGAGATCGGCGCCGAAAAAATCTAAAAGGCGACTGGTCGTCAATTAAGCTACTTCAAAAACATCATCAACTTTAAACATGTCCCGAAATTCTCTAGCCACCTCCCCCCCCAAATGAAATTTATTTTTCTGGGGACAAATTTTATTTTTTTGAAATTCTCTAGCCACCCCACCCCCCCCACGAAATTTTTAATTTCACGTAAAAACTTCAATTTTAAACATGTCCCACCTAACAGCAAATTCGGCTACTTTACGCTACCTTATGTATGAGAAACGGCGATATTAGGTCAAGATCCGTTGGCAACACTGAATTACTGAACGGAAAATTCCGAACGTTTGCGTCGGCACAAACAAAATGTATGCCAGAGCTGGTTTTTTCCATTCGGTTTCTCCGAACGCGCCGGCTTGCTTTCGGAACGTGCTTAAGGAATTTGTTCGATTTGGAACTAAAACGAACGTGTGCGGCAGTTAATGTATTTTCTACTGATTCCGTGCATTCGCATGTCCGAATACGGAAAACGAATTCGGAAATCGAATACGGAAAACTTATGTATGCGGTCAGCCTAAACTGGACTAATCTCGTAAATTTATCAGATCGCAGAAAAATCTGTGATCTATTAATATTATATTAAATATTTCACACGGTCCTGGAGACCCCTGATTTAAAAGAACTAATACGATTTCATTGCCCTGGTCGCGCTAACCCTGGACTGACTCTACCGTTCTACTATAATAACACACATACATTATCACAGTATTACTCACCAATCAGTCGATTAGGTACACATTTTGGGAAATGAATATGCTAACATCGGCGACATTTATTTCTTAAAATTAGCGCAATATAAACATGCACTCAAAAATTATTTTTCCATAATGTAACTTTATATACGCAATATGGACATGTTGAAATGAAATGATGATATTTCTCATTGTTCTTTTGTTGTTATTTTTGGTTGTGATACACAAAATAATTGTATGTTATTTGAAAGTTTAAAACTACTATTATGTAATGATATTATTTTTCTTACTTTTGTACTCTATTATTTGTTTATTTATAAAAGGCAGTACAGCCGTTTATGTATTTAAAATAAAAATAAAATATATTCTCCTTACACTCCTTTCTTCGTTCTTTCACTCTCATGCCCAAAAATTTTTCTTAATCTATGTACAACCTAATAAATATTTTGAAGTTTTTATTTTACTATTTGGGGATGTGGTCAGGAGACAATAAAAACAGGTAGGTTGTGAGGCCACAGCGTTTATTTGAGTCAGTGCAGTTGTGAGATGACTCCGAACCGATGATGTAGTTAGTAGATGTAGATCGATGGTGGATTCCCCGGGCCGAAGATGGAGACCGCGTCGGTGGTTGTTATCAGCACTGAATCCTCTATTCTGAAGATTGCACCAGGTGTAAGCAGCAATGACGGAGGTGGAGTGGTCGAGACGATAAAGTTGGTGGAGACCGGATTTGTGGATGCGTTCAGCACTGGGGATGACGTTGAATCTTCAGTGTGAAACAGGGTAGCCGAAGGTATCATTGACGGGGGTCTAGGCGCGTGGGTAGTACAGGCCAGGGATGATAACCAAGGCCAGGGCGCTAATTATAATCCCGCAGAGTTGATGATTATCCGTAGCCTCTACTTTAAGGTCCCAGCAACTCCGGGCATAGTAGGTCCGTGGCCTGTAGCGGCGCGGTTAGGTAGGGAGCGGGGAGCGGCGCGACAATAATTTGAATTGTTAAATAATACTATATATGATGTGTTTCAGGCTAATAATTATAGCTATAAAATAATATGTTATTCTTTTTGCGAAGCACAAAAAACATTGTCTCTTAATCTTTAGTTTATCATGAAAAATATAAATATTTGTTTTATGTTTATTAACATGACATATGAATTTAAGCTCGAATTCAAAGATAAGAACCAATATTTGTTGTGTTATTATGGATGTGAACTTAAATATGATTTTTTCTTTTCAGATTTCAGTGACTGCATAGCTGTAAAATGCCACTGTGTATAAAAGCATAAAGATAAAACTACACTTAAACCTAAATATTACATGAGAGTTGAACCTGAGACGTCAAAAACATATCTGCTAAGCACGAAAACTGATAAAAAACTTATAAAATATTTAGACTTTGAAATATGACTCCATTCGCTGACACTAATGATCCTTTAGTTTCAAAAAGTGCGAAATAAATTGTAATAAACTGAAAACTCGGTTTGTTTCCGAAACTTAAGGACTTTCACAGATAAAAGAGAATGATTTACCTTCCCTCGCAGCCCTTGGGAAATGCAAGTTTTGCCTTCGTGGAAAATTCCACAAAATATGTCCCTTCCCAGAATCAAATTTACATATTTGATTGCAGTATGTACAGGTACCAACCTACAGTGGGAGAATTATTCTTATTTTTTCTTGAATCTATGCAAAACCATTTTTTTTATAAATGATGAAAAAAAATATAAATAAGGGAAAATGATTTAATGCATTTCGTTTACTTTTATAACTGCTGAAAGAGTAAAAGGAGATAAAAGTGCTCGATTTAAAAACCTGCAGTGTTTTTAATTTTAACTTTAGGTTTTGCGTCATCTACTGTAATTATTAATCAACAAGTCAATATTGCTTTGGACTATTATCTGACCGGCAGTTTTGTATTAAAAATCAAAAACACTTTAGCCAATACGCTTTAGTGAAAAAACCCAACTCTCGTTAATGAGGTACATACTTACTAACAGTTGGGATTCGCACGTGCTGTTAACCCTATATAATCGATCTTCATCGCTGAATTTGGCAGCCACATCTGGTTTGGAGCCCCGGAATACTTAAAAAAACCCTTTACTTTGATTTTTATATCTTAATAAACGGATTTCAATCTTTAGAGCACAGGCGTCAGGTGGAAATGATGTCCTTGTTCTTCTGGTATTTCAATGAAAAATGCTCCTCGGAACTAGCGTCACTGATCCCTTTGGCACCGTGTTATGAGTTGCCCATATCCTCCATTAATCAAGTACCTATCCCTATGACTACAAATCATAGGGGACACAACGCCACATCGATCTCGCAGCAATATAGTGTAAAACATGCCTTGGTCACGTGCAATCAGAAATATCACCTTGTATGGTGATCGACGATAAATAGTAAAAAGCGCTAACTCAAAAATCATGCCCATAATAGGAATGATCAATACGGACGGGGGGAAATAAAAGGGGGAGAGACGAAACAGGAAGCGAAGAAGAACACACAGAGTGGCAGACGGGGACATGAGTAGGGAAAACTGGTGACTTTTTGACAGAGAGCCGTGGACTTCAGTTGCGTGAGTCGGGAGACGACCCATTATTACTCACGTGTAGCGGCAAGGCCGAAAACTGTTTTACTCTATGTTAGGTGGCATATTTTTTTAAGTTAATATGGGTAGTTTTGGTTATTAATTTAACAACTAGACCTCGGGGACGGTCTATATTTTGAAGTGCTAGCTTTAGCCGAAGGGAACGTCTCAAATACGCTTGCGGACTTTACTACTGAAGACGTAGAGCGCTAAATTCCGGGGGGAACCAGAATTTTTCACTAAAGCATTTTGAGACACTTACTTCTTCGGGGAGAAACGTGAGATTCCATACAGGGCCCGTGTGCACTACAAACCTTGATATCCTTGTCTATGGTGATGGGAAGCTGGGTTCTATTTAACAAATAAACACCAGCAAGTTTCTTTTAGAAACAACAATCCATATATAATTATAATTCCTCAAAGATATTATTGATGTCCATTAAACATTAAATTTAAACCTTGAAAATATATCATTAAAACACTTTTCGTCATTTAAAGATGTACTTTATCAGAATTGTTTGTATTAGGTATGTTGTTATGTATTTTTCTGTTTTGGTTTGTTTTGTCGTTATTTTATTGGTCAATGACATAAATACTCGTATCACGGTCATATAGGCATGTATAAAGACTGTTTATAACGCTAATACGACATTCAATATGACTGGGTACAACTTTGAAAATTATACACTTATTACAAAACAATGCAATAAACTACAAGACTCACCCCTTTTACAAGACCGACCTAGGTAATCTACCTAGTGAATATGCAGGGCATGCATATAACACGTCACGGACCATGGCAGCTGGTCCAGCAGCTGATGGACTGCCTGATGCAATCCGCTTGATGATGAGAAGTCCAACCTCCTGTGTACATCCTGAAGATGACGGTTCCACTGGTGAACGGCCCAAGTTCAACCGGTAAGACAATGTACGGCCCATGGGACAATCGTAGACGAGAGTTACGGCTGGTGTACGCTCCAGGTACGGTCCAGCCAGCGATACGATGCCCGGCCCAAGGGGCAATCGTATTCACAGGAGAGGTTATGTTATGATGAGTAACAGGTTCTCCCAAGAGAACAGCATGTCATGGGTAGCACGCTCTGAGTGTAAAATATCAATCATCGCCAACGAGCGCGTGGCGGTCTTTTGCGTCGCCATCACTTTCTTCAAACTCCAAATTAAATATACACGAACATTACGTCCCGCATCGTCCGCAAAACTCACAAATCGCAACAACGGCTTATTGCCAAACCGAGTTAAGATCTATATTTTAACCCATATAGGTTTCAATCTTCACCATTTTAAAA
The DNA here is from genome assembly GCA_026573805.1 of Hesperophylax magnus. NCBI lineage: Eukaryota > Metazoa > Arthropoda > Insecta > Trichoptera > Limnephilidae > Hesperophylax > Hesperophylax magnus. The sequence goes on from JAIUSX010000011.1 coordinate 24,792,445, forward strand.
AGAACGACCGTTCTCGGAAAACAAGTTCGCCCATGATGTTTCCCAGTGAGAGTGACGAACTTTGCTTCCGCCGTCCAGAGTGTTAAAAAAAATCCATAGACAAATACGCCAAAAGGAAAGAATAAATAGGTGCTTGATTAACAGTGTGTTAATCAAGTACTGCATCATAACATCTGAACTCTGGAGGGTTGAACGAAGCGATGATAATACGAGAGAAGTAACACAACCCTCCCACATCGGTGCACAGCAGTAAGCGCCTTTAAATACTACATGGTACCTCTAACAAAGGTTATAAAACAGGGCCACTAACTTCCAGCGTACAATCGGTCCATGCAATAGTTGATAATTTAGTAATAATATGCATAACTTTGTCGCCAAATAAATGGTAGGTACTATATCTGTTTAACTTAATAAAGTGTTTCTATTTTTATGTTTCCTTGAGAGATGGCCTGAACCCCGATCCCTAAGATTTTTTTAATTAACAGGTTAAAGTGTTATTTCTATTTTATAACAGCTGGTACATAGTTTTTGGGTTCAACAACTCAACTGTGTAACGATTTGTCGACCTCTCTCTTTAATACCCATGTTCACTCCTTCCCCTTTTCAATAAGATCCACCACACAGCATCCCTGAAGATGAAATTGGCACTGACGGAAAGTATTATTCCTGAGGGCCTCTCACTTGGAGTTCATATAAAAAAATTATATTGCATCCTTTTAAAAGATCTTCAACATTAGTATTCTTCTCAGTAATAATATAATTTCAATCGTTATAAATAAAGAAAATAAATCAAAGAGAATGATGACGTTTAATTCAAATTAAATAAGTTTATCATGTAGCGACTGTGATTTTTCAAGAAAATGGCGCTATATAAATCAGACAAATATTATATTTATTATTAAGAGGTGCGTATGCGGAACGGTTTCAGGAATTGTTACATATGAAATGTAAACATTTTATAGACAAGCAAAGTATAAAAAAAGAAATACTCTCAAAATATTTTATAAAGTTCACGACAACTCCAAATAATTGCCATTTTCCTATTCTTTCATTCTCATAAATAAGTACACACAATAAAGTAGCCCCCGATTCAATTACTTATTTTGTACATATGTAAATACATTTATTTTTCAGTGCCTAGGCATTTCGTGTTTGTTAATTCAAGGTTACCATTATGAAGGATTTGTTTATTTAATGAAGTTTCGTAAACAAAAAAATCTTTTCACACTTCATCTTACGAAAAAAAACGATTCGAAACAAAAAACGACGAAATAGGAAAATTTACAATGGAATACGGACGCCTCGTTTTGTATCTGCCACTAGTTTGATGTGTTGATATATATCCAGACATACAGATAAGTGGCGAGGATGACAGTGCTAGAGCGTCCTTGAATTCTGGCGATGAAAGAGAAGCCTTATGGCAGGGGTGAGACAATCTCCCGATTCAATCATCATTATTTTAAAAAATGTTTATTTTTTGGAATAACTTAATGAGTGAAACCTCAAATTCTAATATTTAATTATTGAAAACAATATTAGCGATTAATAAACGAAAATCTGAAACAGAAAAATCAGAAAAAGATACTGTCACATTTCACAGGACCCTTGCCTTCCCGGGGCACCGCTCTACCAACTGAGCTAATGGGACCCTATCTCCTTCGGTCATATTTAACTGTTTCATACTTCAAATAAGAACTACCAACATTGTCTTCATTTTTTTCACCGCACATTTTTATTTTCTAATATTGACTTCGATAATTAAACATTACAATTTGAGGTTTTACTCATAAAGTTATTCCAAAAAATAAATATTCTTCCTAGACTCACAGAAAAGTCAATAGATGTCACACATTGAAATTAAAATAAGATATGTTTATCTTAAGACACTGTCTAGATTGCACTTAGTTCGGGTTGAATCTTACGATCATACATAGAGATAGTTGCCAATAAAAATGTGCGGTGAAAAAAATGAAGACAATGTTGGTGGTTCTTATTTGAAGTGTGATACAGTTAAATATGACCGAAGTAGATAGGGTCCCATTAGCTCAGTTGGTAAAGCGGTGCCCCGGCAAGGCAAAGGTCCTGGGTTTGATTCCTAGATGTGACCGTATCTTTTTCCAATTTTTCTGTTTCAGATTTTCGTTTATGAATCGCTAATATTGTCTTCAATAGTTATATTTAAAAAAAATGTTTATTTGGTATCAATCATAACGCAGAGTAAAATAATATTGCAAATGATTATAATAATCTGATATTGTGACGGTTCCTACTTTCAACTAATATTTGAGCCCATTGTTGTCGACAAATTTTCAATGACTACTGATAATAAACAATACACTGAACAAAGAATAAACGACAACGTTATATGCTCGTATGTACATATGCACGGAGCGTATTGTCATATTGTCACCGGCAAAATATTCTAGCTGTGGATTTGTGGTCCGGTCAAGGCATGCTACGGTCGGTGACGGAACGGTCTAGTAGACGTTTTTTTTTTTTTTTTAAGATATGCAAATTTTCCCGGGTTATGGAAAATCTCCTACTACCACCACAGTAAACGGAAAACGTTGCTTGTGATGTGATTGGGGACTTAGCCAGCCGAGGAATTGAACACACTACGCCTGGGTTTGACCTAAACGCGATGTCAACATAGCTGCAAACCGATCTTATTAATTCATAGAAATAATACAAATGATGCATGGTTATGGTTATGGTATGATACTTTATAGTGAGCAGAGTCCTTAATTCACTATTTCCGCAACTACCGTCCTTACAATATTAAGCTAACCGTCCTTCTTCAGTGTCCTAGATTACTTTCTTTCTGAAAATATTGAAAAATTTAAGCTTTAAAAAACAAGATACGAACCTTTCTTTGAGAAACAAATATATACATGATGATTTATTAGGTGGGTGCCAAACGGCAATAAATCAATCATACCAAAAATATGCGTAATCGATTCCTATAAATAATATTTTAAAAAAATCTTTGTGCCAACGGAACCTCAAATTAATTACCCTTGTACTTAAAAAAATACAAAACATCTAGCCTTAAAACACCCCCCCCCCCCATACACAAGTCCAGCTTTTTTATAAGTTACAACAACAAATTAAAATACAGTTACAAAAGTACACACTTATTATAACAATCATTGGTACAATACCTGAACATGATTTGATTTTGATATTTTAAAATATAGCTTAAAAACTTTGGTAACAAAATAAAATATTTATTTTTCGGAATAACTTTATTGAGTAAAACCTCAAATTGTAATATTTAAATAATGAAGACAATATTAGTGATTTCTAAACGAAAATCTGAAACAGAAAAATCAGAAAAGGAAACGGTCACATCTGGGACTCGAACCCAGGACCCCTGTCTTTCCGGGACAGTGCTCTACCAACTGCGCTAATGGGACCCTATCCCCCTCGGTCACTTTTAACTGTATCATACTTCGAATAAGAACTACTAACATTGTCTTCATTTTTCACCGCACATTTTTATTGGCAACTATCTTTATGTATGATCGCAAGATTCAACCCGAACTAAATGCAATCCAGACAGCGTCTTTTAGATAAACCTATCTTATTTTTTTTTTATTTAATGTGCGACATCTGTTGACTTTTCTGCAAGTCTAGCATGAATATTTATTTTTCGGAATAACTTTATTGAGTAAAACCTCAAATTGTAATATTTAAATATTGAAGACAATATTAGTGATTTCTAAACGAAAATCTGAAACAGAAAAATCAGAAAAGGAAACGGTCACATCTGGGACTCGAACCCAGGACCCCTGTCTGGTAGAGCACTGTCCCGGAAAGAAACTAAACGCGTTTCACGTTTCAAAAAATGTTTGCAACCCTGTCTTATCGGAGTAAGTGTTTTTTTTTACAGCGAGATAAGGAAATGGATTCAGTATTTCTCAGGATGAATGATGAGTGTCTGTCAGGGCGCATCCATAAATCTAGGCTTTTTGACATCCTCGCGTCGCAACTTATTCGAGGTCCTCGAAAAAGTTGACGATTTATTATTTGATTACAATGTGATATCCCGGTGATTGTTATGGATTTACTAGCATTTCTGAATTATTTTTTTAATGTGAAGAATTGGAAGGCATGATTGATGGCTTTATAGCAACCTTAAATTAAGCACAATAGTTTTGCTTTAGTTTTGTACAATTTTAAGCATGTTCTATTTTTAAATGATTTGAGATAAATCTACAAGATATTCTTTATTTATTAATTCATGGCCACTTCTAGGAAAATCTTCTCCCTTAGATTCTAATTAATTCAGTGTGTTCAACACCACACCCGCTATAAACTCCAACTTTGGTCTTCGAAGAACTCGTCTTCAAAAGACAAAATTCACTTGGTAAATCAGTGGGTGGTAGTCAGATAAATAGGAACTAGGGTTCAAAGGCATAGTTTCTTAAAGTTAACCTTTTCTTTCCCCTGTCCCGAAAGATCTTTTGAAGTTCATTGTAAAATTCATTCGAAATCTCGATCTTTGCAACATAAAATAGTATTTATGCGAACAGTTAGTAGACCTCGTGTCCAAAAATGATTTTAAATATCGTCTAAAATCAGAAGATTTGTATTGAGTTACCTATGCTTTTAATTTTCAACCATTATAATATTTAATGTAGGGCTTTTTTTATTTCAAATGAGGATTATAAAATCTGTCCAAAAAAACGTTTTCAACGACAACTTTTTTTAAAATCATTTTTCAGTTAGGTAGGTAAGTTATGCTAGTAGAAAATTCCGAATAAACACGTCCATTTCAAACGTGAAAAAGCATATTTATATGCCTTCATTTCTAGAATTTATTTAATAATTGAAGACAATATTAGTGACTCTCAAACGAAAATTTGAAACAGAAAAAGTTACGGTCCTAGATGCGATCGTATTTTTTTCCGTTTCAAATTTTCATTTAAGAGTCGCTAATATTGTCCTTCATGATGAAAAAATAATCTTTAACGAACCATTAAAACGGCCACCATCGTGACCCGGAAATGAAACGCAAAAATAAATTCACAGACGAAATGCAAAACAATCGAGTTAAAAAGATAAAAAAATGCTTACTCAAATTTTTATTTTATTTTATCATTCGTTGTTCAGGGCCCAGAAGTACATACATACAAAATTCTCATTTCAATCAGTATTTGTCTTATCTTGAAATTGAACGCTTGGAAGGTGTAAAGAGAAAGAAAGGAAGTGTAAGTGTTAGTCTTATTTGTAAAACGTGTTTTTGTTTTATTTGCGAATAATCCATACTTCTTAATAAACCTAAAAAAAAATAATATTTAAGAATTTTTTTTTAATATTACGGAAAAAATTAAATGTAAATATTAATAAATAACAAAGGCCATTCAAAAATTAATAGTTAAAAAAAATCTTAATAGTTTGCAAAAAAATAATTCTGTTTACGAAATGAATTCATCTTGTTTGTAAATACGCAAAAAAAATCCTTTCGAAAGTAGCTTTTCCTAATCTGTTAGAATTAAAATAGAAGCAACAGAGTTAGTGGTAGGACCAGCAAATCTCAGGTAAAAAGCTTAATTGGACGTACTTTAGCTTACGTTCCTAACCAAACTAACTAGGTATCTTATACTATAGTATTTTAATGAATGTATTTTTTTAGAAAAAAACACTATTTTTTAGAAAAATAATATAACAGCACGAAATAATCGAGTATTACAATACAAATGGTAAATGATTTAAAATTAATTACTTTAATAGCCAAACCTTGAGATTTTTATAACGCCGCTAAGTGGGTAAATTAGTTACGTTAAGGCTGTTCGTTGATCACATTTATAAGTATAAATGCTTCTTATCATTATTTACCTTCATATTATATATTAAGAATTCCCACACGGCGGACAGCTCCGCCGTTGTATTCGTGCAACGGATAGATCGGTCCAGCCGATCCGTGCGTGGATGTACGCAACGGATCGGCTCACCGAGGCCGATGTCCAAATGGTCGGGTGCGTGTTGCCATCGGCGGACAAATCTGCCGAGCAAATCCATGAGTGAATTCTGCGCTTGGAAATGAATGGGGATTATCTTTGGCATAATAGACTGTACGCTATATTTTTAATCATGTTTTTATCCTTGGAAAACTTGTAATGATCCTAACTCCATATATATATAGTGTATATGTTTTCTTCCGTAGCCTCCTGGTCGCAGCTGGAACTTAAATGATTCTTATTCTTTATATTGTTAGATAAAGCGTTTCCACGGAATCGAACCGCGTATTGAAAGGTAATATATCTTCAAGAATACCTGGCTAGCTCAAGCAGGATTCCGTGTTTTCAGTCCGTTTGTATTAAGAGAGAACATACGCCTTCTAGAAATGGGTAAAACAACACTGGAATCTGCGCATAGGAAAAGCTTAAATCTCTTTGTGGACGGTTAAAAGAATGATGTTAAATTAATGAGAAGAAAGCAGATACAGAAACTAATAGAATAAAGCATGGAACGATACCGCAGCTATTTTTGTAGACGTCCAGGGGGCAGGCAGTAGAAGAAATGAATCGAAATATACTAGTAATCAATTGACAAACACTGTAGAAAAAATGAATCGAAATATACTAGTAATTAATTGACAAACACTTTTCAAAACACTGTTTAGCAAAGCAAGTCTCGAATTCAAAGCGTAGCACGTCACACCCTCTCGCAACCAGAGCTAAAACCAAAGAGACCTTTACCCGCCTGGACTTTTGTGGACCCGCGGCTTCCGCCGCGCTCCCCCCCCCCCCCCTCCCCCCGGAAATGGTCACACCCACTTTAAACGCAGCCACTGGGTGGCCATATGAAAGAATTTAAAAATACAAAGTACTTGATTTTAAGAAAATATTACGGGATTGAATGTTTTAATTTTAAGAAAGTTCATTTCATAACACTATATATCTAAGAATAATGGATTCTAACTGATTTATAACGTAGAGTAGCCTCCTCCTGACCACGGCCGCCATTGTAATAAATCTCCCCTACATAAAAACGGGGTGTATTCTGTCTCTCCTGTAATTGTTGCGATCTACGTCTTGAAGTTTTTCAATGCCGATCTTCACGTTTAAGTTTCAACTTTAACGCTTCTAGCTGTACGTCAACCTTCAATCTTATCGTATGTAACGGACGTAGTTGACCATATTATTTAATTTCATAAAAAATTGTTTTACTTTTATAAAATGTCCCTACCCCACGCCACTGGCAAAATCACCACTCCCCGCCACTGGCCATTTTGTTCCCGGCCGCTTGAAAAACTTTGTCTACGAACGGCATCGATACCGCGTCGCCGGCTCACCTGCCGCGTGGATCGATGTCCAACATTTTTCCTATGTAAAAATTACTAGGAAAAATCAATTTTTAAATGTTGCAAATGTATGTATTTTACTTGTTCATCCCCTCGGCGGTAGTCAAATAAACACTATTTTTGATATACTACCGCTGAGGAGATATTAAAAAAGCTGTTTTTCACATATATGTAAACCCATTTTTGAACAATTTTTTTTACCTTTTTTGCGTGTACAAAAATCCAGGAACCTCGTAGCATAGTGAAT